>CM053783.1:502469490-504899490 GCA_028749045.1 Cupressus sempervirens | reverse complement strand
TGCACATGTGACCATGACACACAGAAGGCTCCCCCTCAACTAATGGGCTCATGGAATGGATGAGGGTCTGTGTCAAAGCATTAATGGTCCCTAGAGTGTTGGCCTCTACATTTTCCTTCACAACTGAAGGAATAGTCACATGCTCGCACTGTGCCTTGACCATAGGTGCCCTAACTACATTAGGGTCACGACGTGCTCTCGGCCTCTCAAATGATGACCCCCCACCTCTACCTTGGGAGTCTAATATATCAAAATACTTGGGAATCTCCCCAAGGACAAACTCACAATATAATTTCTTCAAAAAATACATGGGGACCTCATGATTTTTGCAAGGAGGGGCATCAAAAACCATCCACCATCTATCCCAAAAAATATTTCTAATAGCATCGTGTATGCACCAATGGATGGGGAATCATTTAGTACCCTATCTAACAGTATTTTTCTCACCGAGTTTTCTAAATAATGCACATATATTACCTTTTGGTATTTCTTTTTTTTTAACATCTTCATATGATAATTTATTTGCATAAAATCTTTTTTCTTCATCCCTCTTAACCCACCAAATATCTAACTGACCACTAACTGAGGCTATCTGGGTGTTAATGGATTCGAGGGATGATGCCAATTGAGCCCTCATTGGATTGGTTTGTCTGAATTCTTTCAACCGAGCAATGAGTCTTTATAATTTAATTTTGCCTCTCACTATTTCATTCATTATATTTTCTTGTGTGCCTGGTGGAGGTCTTGCAATTGGTTCGAGTTGTGGAATTTGATGTTCTTCTTGAGGAGGGTTTTTGTTTTGGGGTTTTTGAGGGTTTTGATGTTCTTTTGGATTTTCTAGTTGATTATGAACATTTCCTGATAAAAAATCAATTGAAATCCAAATAAATAAACAAATCTAAATGAAATTTGTAAAAACCCTACAAAAGAATATAAAAAACTTACAAAAAAATATGAAAAATATATCAAAAAATGCAAAGTTAGGTTTATATCACTTACGGCATCGTCGTGGGTGCGCTTGTGGTCTTGGATTTTGTCGATGAGGAGGCATTTTGGCAAATGTTGGTGAAAATGTTAAGTCTTCAACTCGTGTACATGTTGCTCATTGTAGGAGTGTACACGCTACTCGCTGTAGAAGTAGAAGAAAATACTGATGAAAATGATGGGTTGTGGGTCTGTAGCCCATCATATATACTTCTTCTTTTTTTAAGTGCGTACGCGCTATGGCTTTGGTTGCCCAAGCCATAGCACGTGCGCGCTTTGTAAAATAGGAAAAAAATATTCCTTGTCACCTTTTTGGCACCACAACTCGATGCATATGCCCTCCTTTACAAAGGGAGATTACTATATTAGTGAATTTTGTCGCATAAAATCTAAGAGGGAGAAAACTTTCTATCAGAGAAAGACTTTTTTTCAAATTTTAGTGTGCTATGACATGTTGTGTTTGCATCAATGTCAAAGAGGGAGATTGTTGGATATAATTGTCTAATTTTTTGTTGTCTTTGATATTACACAAATGTCGTATCAATTATCAGATAGTTCTTATCGAGCTCAGTTGGTCAACAAAGAAATTTTTTGTGTCTACTGAGTATTCTTGGAAATTACTCTGTATAGACAGTTTCTACTGAGCTCACTCGGGTGTCGAAGGAAGTTGTGGAAAAAAGTAGTGTTAATTGAGCTCACATGGTTAACAAAAGAAAGTTGTTTTTTACCAAGTTCACTCAGTTACCAAAGGTTTTTGTAGGATTCATAGTGTTAACCAAGCTTCTATTGGTTAACACAGGAAATCATTTTAGGAACAGTGTTTATCGAGCAGGGTTGGCCAATGAAGGATTTTGTTAATTTGTGAAATAAAGTTTAATTGTTTGAATTATTAATTCTAGTTGATTGAGGTAATGATTTTTAATTGAGTTGATTTGATAATCTAAAAGGTATATATGACAAGTCAAGTTGAGATTTCTACAAGTGTAATGAGTGAGTATGCAAGTTTATTGATTGTTTGAAGAGCAAAGTGTGAGAGAACTTTGAAGGATGGTCAGATATCTTTGAGGAGCAGCAAAGTTTTATTTGATTAGAAAAGATCTAGTGAAGCAGAACAAAGATTTGTATCAAAAATTCATTTGCATCTCATTCAAGTCATTTCATTGTTACTTTCTCACCATTGTAGTAGTGATGGTTTAATAGCCATTTGTAAATCCTCTAACAAGGTGATAGTTCCATTGAAGTGTTCTAAAGACCTCGAGTAAGGCCATTGCTAATAGGGTGATTAAATCCTCTAACAAGGTCACACCTAACAGTGTGTTTTGTAACCTTTAACTAGGCTGGCTCCTAATAAGGCTCACTTCAGAAGAGTGAAAATTAGTAGCTTGTTACTTGGTGATTTTTCTCATATTGGGTTTCCACATTAAATCTAGTGTCTCATGTGTTCATGTTATTTCTTCTATGCTTGCATGTTAATCACTATGAATGTTTAAGATTTGCTAAAGTTAACATACACTACATTTACTGAGTTACAATATTTTATATATGTTTACCGAGTGATAGTAGTAACTAGTTTTATGAGACATCTAAGGGATCTATGGATTTGTTTGTGTGTAACTAATTCGCTGCCCTCTCAATTACTCCATCTATATTTTCAACATCTATCATAGCAAGGTGATTTATATACTTAGAGAAATCTCATTCAACAAACCAAGTTGTAGATCAGAGATTAGCTATTGCTTCATCCTAACAGGGGATTAGTCAAATCCTTTAACAAGGTAGACCTAATAGTCTTATGTAAATCTCTTTACCGAGTGCATACTTCATTGTATATTTGTAAATCCTTTTGCAAGGTGGACCTAGTAGTCCTTATTGCTCCTAACAAGGTAGATCATCAGAAGTGATCATTGTATGCCTTAATAGGCCAACTTTATACTACTGTACTAAAGCTTGTGGATATCATCCCCACCCCAATTTTACTTTCTGTTTTGGAGGTTTTTGGGTCACCAAAATTGTGTGCCAAAAATGTTATGTATGCTTTAATGTTTTTTAGTTTCTCATGCATGCAATTAGAACATAATATACATGAAGGATTAATTGATAATGAAGGATAAAAGTTTTATAAGTTATCGATTCACCCCCCTCCCCTCTTAGTAACTTAGCCTATCATATTATTTCCAACAATTGGTATCAGAGTATTGTGGTTCTTAGAGAATATTTTAATAGCTTGAGCAAATATCAAATGCAATAGAGGTATTCAAACTAGACAAGGCTATTGACAATGAGAAGTTAGATTTGGAATTGGCTATTGGACAACTCAAGAAAGAAAAAGAGCAACTCTCTCAATCCCTAAAAAGAAGAAAATATCTTGCAATCCAAATGAATGATTCACTCTACATTGAAGAAAGAATTGAGGACATCCATTCAAGAAATTCAAATGAAGCTGATGAAGCAATCAAAGAACAATTGGAAAAGAATAGTACTCTTTAAAAAGAAATAAGAAAACTAAGAAGAGAGCGAGAAATTCATTAGTAAATTTATGTGAAGTCATGGAAGAGAAAAACAAGATAAGAGAAGAGATAGAAGGAAACAACAATGAAGTTCAACACCTATCCCTTCAGCAAACAAACATCATTGATCATCTCACCAATGAAAATTAAGAAATCATAAATGTAAGATCAAAGAATGAAAGATTACAGAATGATCTAAATATTGAAAGAGAAACCAATAAAAGGATGATGAAATCCCATACAGACATGAATTAGTTGAATGAGCAAAGTCATTATAGATAAAAAGGAAAAGCAGGAATTGGATATACAAAAGAAGGTGAATCATCCAAGTAAAGACCTCAATTGAATAAACCTACTTGCAATCACTATGGTAAAATAGGTCATACATCAAAAAAATGTTGGAGCAATGGGAAAGAAAAATTCAATGGAAAATGCTACAATTGTAATCAGCATGGGCATAGGTAAAATGAATGCAAAGAAAAACCTAAATTTGAAGGCAAATGTCACAAATGTAAAAAACATGGACACAAGTCATCAAAATGCAAAACTAAGATATTGAATCCAGTAGAATAGATTGTTAAAAGCTATATTTTGTTGGGACTACAACACTTGGTGCATATGTCATCACTATGGAGAATTTGAACACATTGGAATGAATTTTGAAAAACATCAATTGAGAAAAAGAGATACTACCAAAAGATGTTTCATTTGTACAAAACTTGGTCATCTTGACAAAAACTGTATGATATTGGAAGAAGTGAAGATGAAAAGAAGGCAAAAGTTGATAACATCATAAAGTAGATGAGACAAAAATGGGTTCCAAAGTCAACTAATAATGCAAGTCCGAGCAATGATAATCAATTCACTCAAGAATTGAGCGATTCCATCCTTTCCACTTCATTTCTCAAAGAAGAACTAGAACTAGGACACTAGAGATGACCTCTAATATTAGTTCTAGTTGACAGGATAAAAAATCCATATCAGCATTTTGGATGCAAAGGGATCATTGAGTAAGAAATGACAATCATCATTGAGTTACTATTCTTACCATACGAGGTTGGGTTATAGACTCTATCGAGCAAGGTTAGGAGTAACTAAATGTTATGTGGTTATCGAATCATGGAAGACTCTACTGAGTATTCAATGCAAGTGAAGTGGATGATAGTCTGTCGCTTGAGAAAACATTCATACCTAGCATTTATGGACAAATTTGTAAAAGGGGTGAAATCAAAGTCATTTCTCACCATGAATTTTCAAGAGCTATTTAAATAGAGTGATCTTTAGACCATTCAAGAAATTTGAGCGAATCGTTACCAAAAGTTTTTGAATTCCCTCAAACTCTACTAAGTGAAGATGGCATCCACTAGTAGCAAAGAAAAAAGAGGTTTAGACATGTTGGTTCATGTTGTAGAATGGAAAGCACTAAATTTCAAGTTAACTCCTACAGTTGCAGAAACCCTAGATCTAAGTGGGGTGCAGCCTCAAATCCCTCCCAAGGTACTATTAGTTAATGATATTCATTTGCATTTCAAATGTACAATTCAAGATATTGGTACACTAGAGATGGATGAATGTTTGAAGGAGTTATGTGTTGATGGTGTCTTGAAACCTAAGCATCAACATCTCGAGGCAAAAGGTTTGACTCACATTCCTCACATGCCATGGGATTTCCAAGTGAAATGGATAAGATTTATCCTTAGTTATGTAACTAACAGTCAGCTATGGTTGAAGCAATCAATTTTGATAACTAAGAAGATAATCTACAAGATCACTGGTCTCCCAATGTTGGCAAAAGCTAAAACAACTAAAACCTAGTTCAAGTTGAACTAGAGAAGAAAACCCTGGCCAAGTGGGATTGAAGGGGAATGAAGATAAGTGGTGTCACTAACATGGAATTGAATTTTAGTATTCATGTCATTTCCTACAAAATCTATAGTTCGAGTAGATTGAACAATGTATCCTACAAAGCAGTTGATTTGGTGTATAAGGTAGTCAAGAGTAATCTTTCTCTTGACCTTGCCAAGTTACTATTGAACTAGTTCAATAAAAACATGGAGAGCATCAAGACTTGTAAAAAAAATCCATGTAATTTTGGTTCACTCTTGACATGTTTATTTTTCTATGTTCAAAAATTCTTCCCATCAAAAGATATTGTTGTTTGGAGAAAAGATGTGCTAGTCCTTTATCAGATTAATGAGTATATTGCTAAAATGGGAGAGAACTATGCAAGTATCATGGACAACTATTTTGATGCATTTAAGGAGAAAATGAATAATAGATTTCAAATTCCAATGAAATTAGTTGAAGATTATAAAGCTGATGTTTGTTTCATGGTAGATAGTGACAAGGTGTATATTCGAGTAGTTAGGCCAAGAATTGCATGGGTAAAACCTCTAGGATATGAGGTGAACATTGATGAAACTAAGGACATAATTGAGGCATTAATAAATGAGCTAGTTGATCCCAAGGCTACTTACTATGGCACTTGTGATGAGGCAAAGGTCAAAATTGAACTAGAAATTAAGCTTCCTCAAGCAGTTAACAAGGGAAAGAAGAGGATTGCCAAACTAAAAACTAGTTCTACTCATCTGTTAACTGACAAAAAATGTGAGGATAAAGAAGCAAAGGATGAAGAAATGTCAAATGAAGAAGATCCACTAAAGAATAAGGGTAAGGTAATCATTACGAAGCCTACCAAAACATGCACTATTGTGTTCACAAGGAGATCATTAAGGAAGAAAGAAGATAAAGAAGGAGGACACATAATCTTCAAGAGGTCTCCACCCACATTTGATGAAAGAATGAAAGAGTTGGAATTAGGTTCTGGCATCACAAACTTCAAGGCACTAAAATATGAGACTAGGACTATTGATGAGTAGAAGCAGATAGAAGATATAGTGATATCCAAGATGGGTAACTGGAAATACTCACCTGATCAGCTTTTTGAGTAGATTCCTAATGCTTTGATGGACAAGATTAAACCAAGATGGGAACATGTCATGCAAACTATAAAAGATATATATGATCAAACCCTAAGGTAGCTTATGTCAAATTTGAATGACAAGGAGGTGAAAGAATCTTTGAAGAAAAATGAAGGAAAGTTAACTTTAAGATTCAACATTTGTCTTATTCTATTGAAAGAAATTGAGCATGTTGTGAAGAATGCTACAAACACATGGAAGAATTTCTATCTTCTTCAAAAACTGAGTGATTTTATAGTCAATGCAAGTGATAAGGATGATGATGATGATCAGGAGGAGAAAGATGAAGAGAAAGATGATGAAGCGGTGACTCATTTTGATAATATAGATGATGAAGAGGAACAGGGGTAGGAAGTTACTAAGGAAGATACACAAGATGTTGAGGACACCGACCCAGCTAAGATTGTTGTAGTGGTCATAGCCTCACTTCCTCATTCTCGAAACAAAACATTGATACATCAAGCATGGAGCATCCTTAGCAGGATTGATTGTGACTAGCACTGAAAGCACAAGCACTCAATCAATCTTTACACTAGTCTAGCTCAGTACTTCATTGATAATAGTATCAAGTACTTCATCTACCAAGCTACAAACTCTTCCCTCTACATCAATTTTCGCTACATCAAGTATTCCTTCAACTAGTATTTCAATAAGTGTAGTATCCATTTTGCAGTGAGTCCTACCATTTCCACATTTTTTCCATTCCTAGTATGCAAGAAATAAGTGTAAGCACAGTTGAGACCAAGCCTCAACCGAGCACAAATTTTTTTGGTAAAGGCAAAGACAAGGAAGAGGATATAGATTTTGATGAGGAGATTGTCATTCCTAAATGGGACATCTCAAATCTAAATCTAGATTAGATGAATTTTTTTGGAGAACTACTTCAAAAGAAAGCCAAGCAACAAAGGCTTAGAGAAGAAAGAAACAAAGAGTTCAAAATCATTGAGGATGCTAAGAACATTCTAGCAGAGGCTCTAGGCATAGAGGTTGATACTTCTGAACCAATTTTGTATTAGTTGGAAGACATAGTCTAGAAATATAATGAAGATTTGGATGGACAAGACAAATTATTATAGAAAGCTAAGAAAAAGTTTAAGATAAAGTTTTAGAACTTATTGCTCAATAAATTGTCATTCATCAAGTAGAACTATCTACTATTTTAGGCTCTCTAGAGACCTCTTGCATTAATGTATCATTACTTTTTGGCACGCTATGTGATACATAAATTTTCACAAAAGAGATAAGAGATAAATTGTCTAAAAATGATAAGGATTGAAGGCAAGTGCACAACAATTGCAGCTTGACCTGAGTTCAAGCTTTGCCCACTTCAATAAGATCAAATTTTTGATAGATATGCAGGAAGAATTGCTCTGAGAAGAAGCAAGAATTAGATTAACTTTGATAGATATTTAGAATATGATTCTCTCAAACATGGATGCACTGCAGAAGCACATTGCACATTCAAAAATGGTCATTTGTGACAATAACTTCTTTATGATAGACCACATGATTGAATTGGTAGAAGAAGTGTAGATTGCATTGCACATGTGCAAGGTGTTGCAAGAGAATTTGTACAAGACTTTGGTGTTCATCCTAAAAATACACTCAGAATTCTTGTCACATTTTGGCATTAATATCAGAAAGGGGGAGAAAATATAGTGGAGAAGATGTGAGAAGATGTAAGGAAAAAGGGGGAGAAGATTGAAAGAAGATTGGAGAAGATGTATTTAGATGTATATTGTATAAAGATGTATAGTATATCATATATTATTTATGGGGGAGCATTACCATATATCTCTTACAAAACCAATTTTAAAAAATCTAAAAAATAGTATACTCTATTGAGTTGGAGACATAAGGTGATGGATAAAGATATTCTTGAACTCAGTTTTGATTGACAAGTGTTTTTGTCACTAATGCCAAAGGGGGAGATTATTGAAATTTTAGTCATGTTTGTTATTAGTGACATACACTTATTCATATTGTTAGGTCACACCAAGCATATTGTACAATTAATAATTTTAACCAAGCATATTAGTTGATACTGAATTCTACAGTTGCTACTGAGTCCTTTGAATAGATTTTAGTTTACACCGAACAATTACTACTATGGTGATGATCAATAGTGTAAACTAAGCATCTCAATGTATGCCAAGTTTACTAGTGCAAACCAAGTTATGCAATCTTTACCAAGTTCATAGCTAATGTGATGTGAGTCTAGTGTTAATCGAGCTACCTGTGTTAACCAAGTGACTCGGTTTATACTGAGTTCAAAGTGATAGCATTGACCGAGCTATGCATTGTGAATCAAGTGATTTAGTTTATATGTCAAGTTTCATAGTATTCACCAAGTCATCAATGTAGACCGAGTTCAAGACTTCTTGGAAGTGATCAGTATGGGCTAAGCTTCTATGTCTACCAAGTGCATGATGATGCCAAGCATTGATAGTGGATGTCAAGTATCAGAACCTCACTGTATCAGTCTTTAGAACCTAAGTTTCTACAATTTGGTCGACTCTATAATATTTGTGTAAACTTGTATTGTGGCTGACTTTGTAATTGTATAATTGGATTGGTATATATGTAATGTATTTTATCACATCCAAAAGAATTGAAGATAAGGAATGTAATAATAAAAAAAGAGCAGAAGAGCGAATTACAAAGGCTACAATAGTATAAGGAGCAGCAAAGATTTATCTATCACAACAAGGTGATTTATACACTTAGAGGATTATCATTCAGAAAACCAAGTTGTAGATAAGAGATTAGCTACTACTTCATCCTAATAGGTGGATCGGTCAAATCCTTTAACAAGGTAGACCTAACAGTCTTATGTAAATCTCTTTACCGAGTGCATACTTCATTGTATGTTTGTAAATCCCTTTCCAAGGTGGACCTAGCAGTCCTTATTGCTCCCAATAGGGTAGATCATCAGAAGTGATTATTGTAAGCCTTAATAGGCCAAATTTATACTATAGTACTAAAGCTTGTGGGTTTCATCCCCACCCTAGTTTTACTTTCTATTTGGAAGGTTTCTAGGTCACCAAAATTGTGTGTCAAAAGTGTTATGTATGATTTAATTTTTTCCAGTTTCTTATGCATGCAATTATATCAGAATATACATGAAGGATTAATTGCTAATTAAGGATAAAGTTTTATAAGTTACTAATTCACCTCTCCCCTCTCAGTAAATTAGCCTATCATATTATTTCTAACATTTGTGATATTAGAACAACCTTCCTACCAATTTTACCAAGATGTTTGATTTGTGAGAACATTTACATAGGTTAGCACATTTGAAAACACTTGTCAAGCAATCTACCTAAAAGTCACAGTTCACTACTCAACAACTTGGCCCATGCTAAGTCCTCCTTTGCCTCACACCAATTGGTTGCCCACAAGAGATATTAAATTTTTCATGGCAATTTTATTAGTACAACCAAGGGAACATAGATTGTGAGTGTAAAATCTTGGGGTGATCTAGGTAGTCCGCTAGGATTGATCCTTGCACCAAGAAGTTGAGCGGCAAAAATGGGTAGCTACTAACTTAAAGTGTTTAGAAAGGGATTCCATTCATAATGTTCCTCTTGCACCCAATTAAGGGGCACCCCACCTTGTAGTGGGTAACAAACCTCATAGCCACAAGAGCACCTTAAGTGTTCTTGCTTAGCATTTTCCTCATGGCCCCAATCACACAAGTAATCACACTAAGTGAAGAAATACAATATGTCTACCAAAGTTTTGTGTCCTTGATAGCCTTGAGTTTATAGTGGGTTAGAATATCTAGGTTCACTTGTCCCCACTTGGATCATTCTTCTTTTTTTCCCAAGAGAAGGCTCTCTAAAGAATTCTAACTAAAAACATATTGGATTCACTTTCAAGAGTCAAGATTTCTAGTTCACCATGAGAGTGAAGAGCATACTCTCCTAGCTTGATCATTTCTCCCAAACACACCAAGAACCTTCAATTATCCCCTTGATTTCAAAATCCAAAGGCAAGTCAAGATTTCTGATTCACCATAAGGGTAAAGAGCATACTTAATCACCAAAGAATCCCAATTACAAGTTTAATGTGCCTAGGAAATGAAAACTAGTAGATGTCGCACATGGAATAAAAGAAAAATAAGTAAGTTTGGTTTTTATTCCTTGGGCAGCCCTACAAAAAATTTTTAGTAGCCCTCGGGCATTTGAATCTTTGACATGCATTATTTTCAAGGAAATTATGCAAGTGTTTCAACGAAACAACCTACAAGCACAATCGTTGGTCCCACAAGTTAGTCCCAAAATAGCATAAAATCTACAAATGAACCTCTCTATCAAATAGTCAAAGACCTATAAAAATCAAAAAAATAGCAAGAAGCAATTGATAAAATTAACCTAATCACCCAAACAAAACAAAAATTCAAGCCAAGCAACAATTTTTGTCAAAAGAATATTGTACAATACTTTGCAATATACCTATGTGACAATTTTCCTTCATGCAATATTTTTGCTTAAGTTGGGTGATAAAATGTACTATGTTGAGGCAATAAAGTTCAATAAGAGCATGTGATACTTTTATTGGAAAATTATTGCATGATAATACAAACAAATTATGCACGCTACTAGAAAAGTATCACCTGAAATCTACAACTGTAAAAATAGAAAATGCAGACAGAATGCGAAAATGCAAGAAATTTAGCAAGATAAAGAGAAAAACTAGGATATTCTACCCCATAACATGGGCACCAAAAATTTACACTCAAAAGGTGTCACATTCTAGACCCTTCTATCCAAGTGATTCCATGCGATTGGAATGCTTGGATACTAGCTTAGAGCTCCCTATCCACAGAGTGCAAGAAAGTATGTTTCAAGTATATGAGGGCTCTTAGCTAAGCCTTAGAGATACTTTTCATGCTAGTAAACCATGTGATGGGAGGTTCTTTGAGACAAGAGCAAGAATGAAAGTGTCTATATTGAGTTCCTCAAATATGCAATGCAAATGTGAAGTAAGCTAATATGAAATGCAAAATACAACTATAGTAACCAAGATGAGAGTATTACAAACTAGCCTAGTTATGTTATGTAAGCTAGATTATAGAAAAAGAGAAACTAAGCTACATGAAATTACATTAAAATTTCATGGGTGATAGAAAGTAGACAAGATGTAGAAATTCTCAACAAAATCTTTCAAGGATTCAAATGGTAAAACTGCAACATAACAATAGTCAAGAGTGTGGATTATTTGAGAGGGGGAGAGTTGTTTCTTTTAAAGTCATATAGACGGTGGAGATCAAGATCAATATGATGGAAGATCAATGGTGGAGTTTGAAAATGAGATTGATTCATGTGTACACACAAGTCAACCAATAAACAAAGAGTTGACTTTGCATGTGAGACAGAAAGAGTCTTTTCCTTCAATTTCAAAAATAGAAAAAATGTTTCTATGTGTGCACATTGAGTGGGTCATAAGAAAGAGGGTTTTTATTTAATTAAAAGGGGACATATTCTTTTAATAAAATAATGAACCTAGGATAGCATAGTCAAAACTATAGGTTATAATCAAATTAATTGATTATTAGCAGTTTGGCCTAGGCAAATGATTAATTAATTTAGCCAAAATGTTGAGAAGGGGGCTAATAGTCTAGATGACCATTTTTAGGTGATTGCAGTAGCTACCTTTACTACTATCGGTGATCGACATACAAAGTTGGTCTTTCTTCCTATTCAATTCTAGAGTTGGATGTTGACTTGGTTCTTTGTATCTTCCAGAGTATGTCCCTTGTGATTTATGTTATTTTAGTTATAGAGATAGTTGATTTATGCTCATGTATGTTCATTGTGATGTTACTTTATGCATGTTTACTAAGTGCTATGGAATAGATAGTTAGATTTTTTATTCATCCTTTCTAGCATGCTTAGTTTTTTTGCATTTATTCGAGTGATTGAACCTCAAAATTTTTGGATCTGATACTCCCTAGTGTGGAGGAATTATTCTACTTTTCACTTTGTTTTATGGTTTCCTTTTTGTTATTGTTGAACCTAGCATTAGAGAGGGGTTTTCTCACATAAGAAAACTAATATCTTGTGTGGAGTGAGGTGAATGCTAGCACAGGATTATACTCTCTCACATGAGTCATTGTTTTCACTTGCACAGAGCCAACCATTCTCTCACATGAACATTGGTCTCAGTGCTAAGATTATTGTTGGCAAACTTTAGTGTTTTCTCATGTAGAAATTGCATTTCCTCACGTGAGAATTGTGTTTCCTCATACGAGAAAGTAATTTCTTGCACATAGAGATGTACTTCCTTGCATGAAGAGGTACTTCCTCGTGTGTAGAAGTATTCTCTTGCATGAGTCTAGAGTTTTGTGTTTTCTCATGTGAAAAATAATGGGTATCTTCACTAGTTTTCAGGAAATGCATTTAGGTGTTGTGAGTACCCTTTAGGATTGCTCACTTTTCTAGGCTTCATCAAATCAGAGATTCTAGGTTTTGTAATTGTCTCTATTCTCATAGTTGGTTTGAGTGCATCAGTAAGTAGTGATGCTTGGAGATTGTTGGTTGTTTGGATTGGTTGGTTAAGAGTTCTTTTGTGATCTTATGATCAATAGCATGTTGATGTTGTTTAATTCCATGCTTTGTAATGTCCCCATTTTTTTAGCATCTCAGTGGAGTTCTTAGCCTTTACATTCTCTAAAGGCTAAGTGGAGAAATAAGGAGAAACTGATTAAATTAATTTCTTATAAAGTCATTAAATAAATTTAAATTAAAAGGTGACTTTATATTTAATTAATTTAATTTTCTAGAAGCACAATCAATTATTGTATTGCAAGGGAAAAGCTTCTAGAGAGTGCATTTTCTAGAAATACAATGAATTATTGTATTGAAAAGGGGGAAGCTTCTAGAGAATGCAATTAAATAATATTTTATTTCCTTCTAGAAGTGGGAAGGAAAAGAATAAATAGAGGTGAGAGCTTCATTGTTAATCATCCGATTACTGTGAATTGCATTTGATAAGAACTTGGGAGAAGAAACTAAGGTTTCTAATTTCAATCAACTATTGGAGACATCAACTCTTCAATGCTGCAATCATTTGAGGTGGTGAACTATCAATTAAATTTGGTATTTAGGAGAGCTTCAATTCAAGAGTTCTATTTGTGCTTAAATTGGAGAATACATTTATTGTTGGTTGCTATAATACACAAGAACGATGCCGCGCTATAGTACTTATGCTTGATTCATCTCTACTCTTGGGCATCACTATTATCAAGTTCCTCTTGCAACTATTAGTAGTTAATTTTTATGAATATGATTTTATTGTGATAATTTAGAACCAATTTTTGGCATTACTATAGTTATTGCTGTAAGCCATTTGTCTTGGAAAACTCATAGCAACATTGTACTTGAGAATGAATTCAATAAAGAAGATACATGTTGCATATCATTTGTTTAACAAAATATCCATCTAATAGCATATATGATCAACATAATAGTTGTATGTTAATTGTTTGTCAAAATGTCAATTAGTTGTAGGTATGTATTTCATATCTAGTTTCCATGTATATGCATTGAAAATAACAAAAGAACTGCACTTGCATATTAGTTCATTGTAAGATGCATTGTAATATCATTTGCAAACATTTTAAATTTCTTAGCATTGAAAGGAAGCAATAGAAGTTTGATAATATTCCTTGAGCTAAAATTATTTAGTTTGGGCAAGGGATATTACATTGGTATCAAAGCCTAGTTCCTGCCATCCTGAGGGTTTAGCAATCACAAGCCACCTAGGGTTGGCTCTCATAGATTTTTTACTATTAGGAATGTTTTGTTTGATAGGGAACAAGATTTTATTAGGCAGCCAAACACCATGGGTGATAGGCAAGAGCGTAGCCCACCAAGAGATAATAGGAAAGATGATCAGGAAATAAGGGAATTTTTCAAAGCAATGGTTACAAGACAAGAGCGAATGGCTTAGGATTTGTAGGTACTTTGTAGGTACTGACCACCATGGTTGAGTGCATGAACCCATAGGATAGATAAAATTTTGAATAGGGGATAAAAAGAGTGCAATGGGATCACCTAGAACTTATAGAACTCTTTCAAGAATAGCAGATAGGCCTACACATCCTACTTTTTTTTAGAGAGGAAGCAATATAGAAACCAAAAAATAAAGTTGAGGATGAGACATTTATAGATATCCTTATGGCTGCAAATGATGAATGGGAATTATTAGCCCCATAGGTTTGGGAGAGGATGGTGTTTGGATGCTTTGTGAATCAGAGGAGAGAATATTACAGGTCACTTAGATAGGATAAGAGGCCTATGGGTCAAAATAGTGAGTTGAAGAGGGCTACAAACAAGATTACTATGCCTACATTTGATGGGAGTGGTAAGATGACAACTCAAGCTTGGATTCATAAGCTTGACACATTCTTGGAACTGAGGCCAATGATACAGATTGAAGCTATCAAGTATCCCACTTTGCATTTGGAGGGGGTAGCACATGATTGGTGGTACCATGGTATGGTAACACTTCAACATAATCAAGTGAGAGAGTACCAAGACTTCATGGATAGGTTGGTTGAAAGATTTGACAAAAAAGATCTAGAGGTTTACTTCTAGGAATCAACACAGCTGAAACAAACAAGTAACTTGGAGTATTTCATTGGTGAATTTCAGTAGTTTTTGATTAGGAAAACAAGTTTTACAGGGATCTTGAAACCCAAAGTTTTACAGCAGAAAATAACTTAAAGCAGAAAAGATTAAAAAAAAGCTGCCTCAAAAGGCCAAAAACAAAAAGGCCCGAAGCCTGAGAAACAAAGGCCAGGAATAGAGCCTCGCGGGCAGACTAGTGTACCTTCTTTTCCATTACCTGTAGGGTTTCTGCAGCGTCACTTTCCTTCTGGTTGGCCTCTTCCTCCTAGATCATGGGGAGGAAATGCATCTGGTCCCCCTAAATTTCTTGGATTCCAATCTCTTTCTGAGGATCTTCCCGGCTGGTTTTGTGCTTTGTACTCTGCTCCACATTCCCCACAAGATCAGCATTGGTCAGATAGTCCCCCAAATTAATAATGTTTTCATTCAAGGTATGGAGGTTATCCACAATCTGATTAGTCACAATCTGGTGGACGAAATCTAGCCTTTGGAACTTCTGCTCGAGCTGGGTGATTCTGTCGTCCTGATTGTCTCTGGGGTCCTGGCTTCTATCTTTTTTCTGGCTGCCCACCTAGTCTTTACTACCTCTGGCCTCATGATCCTTGACATCCCCTCTATTGTTGGTCTGGTTGGACCTGTCCTTTAGAGTCTCAATTTCCTAAAAAAGCCACTTAATGGATCGAAAATTGTCAATCAGGCTGTTCTTTGCATTGTTGAGAAAGTTGAAACCTGTTTCACGAACATTGTCAGAGAGAACCAGAAGAGTCAGTAGTTGGTAGTCATGGTGCCCAACATTTGAGAGTGTAGATTGATAGTTATTTTCATTGAGGGCCTATCTAAACTACTAAGAGGTTGGATAAAGGCATTTGATCCCATTTCCTTACAAGAAGCTATGGAAAAGGAAAGAACTATGGAACATGTAGTCCCACCAAACAAATTTCAATCCAAAGAAGCATCTTCTAGTAAGGAAAGCAAACCATTTTATAAAAAACTAGAGAGGAAAGATTTTTAAAATGATTCTAAAGATAAAGCTCTGACACCTTTTGACAACAAAACATTGAATGATTTGAGGAAGAAAAAATTATGTTTCTACTGTAAGGGACCCTATGATGCAAACCATGATTGTCCTCTTAGACCAAAGGACAAAGCTAACAGAATTATGTGAGCATACTATAAGGAATCATAATTGGATAATTCAAACTAGTAGTCTGATATAGAGGAAATAGATGGTGAAAAAAAGGAAGACCAAGCTGAAAATTTGTATAAAATGGAGTCCATGGATGGAGAAGGAGATCGGCAACTTAGGGAAGCTTGTGTCACTAGTATTAAGTAGGAAGGATCATTTTGAATGAGAGGAGAACTTGCTTGACAGAGATTTATAACTTTGGTTGATATTGGTGCCACTTATAATTCCATTGATGCTAGGTTGGTGGAGAAGGATGGTGTACAAACAAAGGAGTTTGGGGGAATTAGAGTGAGGGTAGTTGATGGCTATGTCCTCAATTATGATTGTAAGATCACTGGACTCCCATTGGAAGTTAATAATTATGCCTTTAAGGTAGATTTCTATGTTGTGACTATGGGAGATATAGATATAGTCCTTGGGATGAGTTGGTTGCACGATATTGGTGAGTTCACTCTTAAACTCAAGGAGATGGAGATGAGGTTTAAAGTGAATGGGAAGACATAGATTCTTAATGCAATCAAGGATAATATTTTGAGAGTGATCTCTTTCCAAAGGATGACTAGATTAAATTGACATGATCAGGTAGAGTGGGCAGTAGAGTTCATGTTAATGCCATCACAGAAGGGACAATAGAAGACTGAATATCCTCCTAATGTTTTGGAGCTTAGAGTTAAACACTCTAAGGTGTTCAGTGACATTTCACCAGGTAGACCACCAAACAAGGGTATTGAGCACATCATTGATATAGAGGAGGGGGCTAAGCCCATCATGATTACACCTTACAGGCATCCAAAGAGGTTGAAGGATGAAATTTAAAAACCATAAAGGAGTTACTTGTTATGGGCCACATTAGACCAAGTAAGTCTCCTTTTGCTTATTTAGTGGTATTGGTGAAAAAGAAGGATGGGACATTAAGGATGTGCATTGATTATAGGGTGCTTAATAGGAACACCATTAAAAATAGGTACCCCATTCCCAGGATTGATGAGTTGATAAATGAGCTTTATGGAGCTTGCTTCTTCTCAAAGATAGATTTGAGATCAGGTTATCACCAGATCAAAGTTAGAGAGCAAAACATCAAGAAGACAACCTTTAGATGTCATTGTGGCCATTTTGAGTTTGTAGTTATGCCATTTGGGCTAACTAATACACCTACTCATTTTTAGGCAACAATGAATAGGGTTTCCCATCCTTAGTTGAGGAAATTTGTACTTTTTTTCTGTGATGATATCTTGTTGTACAGTAGATCTTGGGAGGATCACTTGGTTCACCTTGACATTGTGTTGGATATATTGGGTAGAGAGTCATTATATGCAAAGGAGTCAAAATGTGATTTAGGTATGAAAGAGTTGTTGTATTTGGGTCACATCATCAGTGTAGAAGGCATACGCATGGATCCTGAAAAGATTTGTGCCATTGTGGAGTGGCCTTCACCTCATTTGCAAGCTTTGGGTTACAAGTTTTGGGTTTAACCATGGAGCAAACTCTGTAGTTAAGTGTGCTCAGGCTGGAGTAGTACTGGGATGGGTGACCTCTCGGGAAGTCTTGGTGCTTCACCCCTGTGAGCATCGACTAGATCCAATGAGTGCTAAGTGTTCCATTTATTCTTATGAGAGATGGATTCATGTTGAATCACTTCTCATGAAACATGGGTCAATGAGTTTGACTCAAAAATCACACGGTTAAATCCTAATAACAATATCACAATTTGACTTGCTGTGGAAATAATCTCTTACTTATCAAGTGTTTTGATAAATTTAAGGAGTTTATGACTTCCTATCTAGTGTTAGCATTACTAAATTTCAGCATACCTTTTGAGCTACATTGTGATGCTTTTGAAGAGGGCATTGGAGCGGTGCTTATGCAAGAGAAGTATCCTATTTCTTATGAGAGGAGGAAATTGAGAGGGCCAGAGAAGAGCTTCAACATATATCATGAGGAGATGTTAACAATTATGCATGCTTTGGCTAAATTTAGGAAATATTTGGTAGGTAGCAAATTTTGAATCAAAATTGACCATAATAGCCTAAAAAACTTTTTGGCACAACAAGATCTCAATGATAGGCAACAAAAGTGGGTGAGCAAGTTAGAGTCCTATGACTCTGATATTACATATTTTAAGGGGACATAGAATGTAGTTGATACTTTATCATGTAGGCCCCATTTGAGAGTATTGATAGATATATCAGAGGATTGGACACTTGATCCTTGTAGAGTATGCAAAGGATGCATAGATAGCCAGATTCATGCATGGAACTATTTAGGATAGCAGATACACCCTTGTGAATGAGCTCATCATTTACAAAGGGTGAATATTTTTGGTTCTAGGTGCAACAATGAGGAGGATGTTTCTAAAATCTTTTCATGATTTACCTATGGTAGGACATCCTGGTTTCTACAAGACATACTAGTAGATTATAGAGCACTTCACACAAAAAGGGCTCAAAGCAAAGGTACTTTAGTATGTTAGGGAGTGTCCCACCTACTAGCAGAATAATGAGGAACACTCCTATCCAGCTGGTTTACTTCAACCACTTTTGATTCTTGATAGGAAGTGGGAGTATTTATCTAGACTTCATCATAGGAATGCCTAGAGCCCAAGGCAGGAATTGTATATATGTAGTTGTGGATCACCTTGAAAAGTTTGCACACTTCTTTCTTATCACTACTACATACACTACTACACAAGTGGCAAAGTTGTTCTTCAAGGAGATATTCAGATTACATGGCTTACCTTAGAGCATTGTGAGTGACAGAGACAATAGGTTTATGAGTCATTTTTGGTAGGAGCTATTCAAGTTGTGTGCAAGAGAGCTCACTCCGAGTACTAGCTACTACCCTCAGACAGATGGTCAGATATAGAGAGTGAATAAAATGGGTGGAGGGATATCTTAGAAAGTATATAGCAAGGTAATAGAAGGCATGGATAAAGTGGATTTATCTTTGTGAGTATTGCTACAATACCAGTTATCACATGTCTATTCAGATGTCACCATTTATGGCCCTGTATGGGAATGAGGCACCCAATTTTATGGATCTTCTTTTGAGTGATAGTAGAGTGCCTATTGTAGGTGGTTTGTTATAGGAGAGTCAAGACATTGTTAAGAATCTCAAGGATAATATAACCAAAACACAGAATTAGCAGAAGTAATATGTAAACCAGAAGAGGACTGAGCAGACTTTTAAGGTTGGAGATATGGTGTACCTTATGTTGCAGCCTTACCGTCAATCCACTCTTAAGAAGAGTGATGCCAAGAAACTCAAGCCACGATACTATGGTCCATTCAAGATTATCAAGAAAGTGGGAGAGGTGGCTTATGAGTTAGATTTTCTAGTGGAGAGCAAGGTGCATGAAATTTCTCATGTGTCATGCCTCAAGAAGGTGTTAGGATATCATATTGTTCCTTCTATAGTGCTTCCACCCTTGGATGATGAGGGAAAATTGGTATTGATGCCAGAGGCTATCATTGATTTAAGGGAAAGGAACTTGAGGTGGCGTACTATAAGGGAGAATTTGGTGAAATGGAAAGACCTACCAATAAAGGACGTGACATGGGAGAATGAGGAGATTCTGTAGAATTTGAACTTGAAGTTGCTTGAGGACAAGAAATTTTAGGGAAGGTGGATTGTAATGTTCCTGTCTATTCAGTGGGGTTCTTAGCCTTTACATTCTCCAAAGGCTAAGTGGATAAATAAGGAGAAAATGATTAAATTAATTTTTTATAAAGTCATTAAATAAATTAAAATTAAAAGGTGACTTTATATTCAATTAATTTAATTTTCTAGAAGCACAATTAATTATTGTATTGCAAGGGAGAAGCTTCTAGAGAGTGCATTTTTTAGAAATACAACTAATTATTGTATTGGAAAGGGGGAAGCTTCTAGAGAATGCAATTAAATAATATTTTATTTCCTTCTAGATGGGTGAAGGAAAAGAATAAATAGAGGTGAGAGCTTCATTGTTAATCATCTTATTATTTTGAATTGCATTTGATAAGAACTTGGGACAAGAAACTAAGGTTTCTAATTTCAGTCAGCCATTGGAGAACATCAATTCTTCAGTCTTGCAACCATTTGAGGTGGTGAAATATCCACTGAATTTGGTATTCAAGAGAGCTTCAATTTAGGAGTTAAATTTTTACTTAAATTGGAGATACATTTATTGTTGGTTGCTACAGTATGCAAGAATGATTTCACACTATAGTACTTATGCTTGATTCATCTCTATTCTTGGGCACCACTATTATCAGGTTTCTCTTGCAACTATTGGTAGTTAATTTTTAGGCATATGATTTTATTGTGATAATTTAGAATTAGATTTTGGTATTATTGTAGTCATTATTGTAAGTCATTTGTCTTGGCAAACTCATAACAACATTGTACATGAGAATGAATTCAATAAAGGAGATACATGTTTCATACCATTTGTTTGACGAAATGTCCATCTAATAGTATATATGATCATCATAATAGTTGTATGTCAATTGTTTGTCAAAATGTTAGTTGGTTGTAGGTATGCATTCCATATCTAGTTTCCATGTATATGCATTGAGAATAGCAAAAGAACTGCACTTGCATATTGGTTCATTGTAAGAGGCATTGTAATATCATTTGTGACCATTCTAAATTTCTTAGGATTGAAAGGCAGCAATACAAGTTTTTGACAATATTCCTTGAGCTAAAATTAGTTAGTTTGGGCAAGGGATATTACATGCTTGTTCTTTATTAAAAAATTATATTGGATTCTATTCATCCTTGTTTCAAGGATCTCTAGGCGGGGCATTACACTACACCAGATTCAGCTCTGATACCATGAAGGATTTGAGCAATACAAATCCACAAAAACTGAAGAACACCTGCATGAAAGAACCTGTCACAGAGAAGAAAAGACAAAGAAGAGGCAAGGATTTGGCTCTAAAAATATGTAAAAATTATAAAATCAAACTGAAAGAATGAATGAAATTTACAATTGATTGATCCTTTTAGGAGGAGATTGTAGAACCTAAAAGGGAAACCCCAAGAGATAAATGACATATAATAATTAATATTTATTTATTTAATGAAAATGCAAGTGAATAAAGTGAAATCTTATGAATGGAGTAAAGGTAATTTAATAAATTAAATTAAATTAACCCTTTACTCTAACAAGAAATAATGAGAAGAACATAATATCCAAAGGTTGTAATGAGATGCTCAATTTCCATAAAACCTCAAAGGATAAAGGTGCACTTGGTTGTGAATCAACCGAAGATTAAAAAATGTTAATGAAGGAAAGAAAATGTCAAGAATGAATTTAAAATGAATAATGAAGATCAAAAGGGCTTTACTCTATTACAAGCAAGAAGAACTTTAGAAAACTTGTTCCTTCTCAAACTAGGTGTCATTTATCTTTAAATGGCATTTGTTTCTCATGTAATAAATATGGACATAGAGCTAGTGAATGTAGAAGCTAAGTCAAATCAAAACCTTTCAACAATCAATGTTATACTTGCAATAAGTATGAACATAAGGAAAATCAATGAAAAATAGTGTCATGAGAGCTAGATTTATTAATGTAGCATTGATAGGAATTTTCAATCCTTCAATAAACATTGATTTTCATACAAAAATTATGAACGTCTTTATGTTGAGTTCAAATCTATTGGAACAATGAGTTGGAATGCTTTGCAACAAGGTCCTACATGTCAAAACTACAATAAATTAAGACATGTTGCTTGGTATTGTAGAAGAAGTAATATCAAGGATTTTGTATAAGGAAATAAGGAAGTTAATGTGGATAAGGAAAGAGAAAAAGTGAAGAAAGTCTGGGTAAGAAAGTGTGATGAGAAAATGGAATAAAAGTCAATAAAGATATATTTTCTCCTTGATAGTACATATGTTTCCTCTAAAATTTAGAATAAATCATTATCTTAGATGGAGATTTAGTCTAATTCCTTCTAGAAATCCCTTATAAGTTTGATTTATAAGACTTTCAACATAGTAAAGGTTATTAAAGTATTCCATAGAATTCACATGATCTTTCTAAAAGATTTGTAGAGGATTGTATGCTCACTCAAGAAATAGAGTATTAGCTTTTAGAATTCATAAGAAAAAATAATAAGTTATATTGATGTAAGATGACAAAAAGGTTGGATCAATATTCTTTTATCCCATTTTCACTCACTATCTTTTGATCCTAAGAATTTATTTTGCAAATAATATTTTTCATGCGATAGTCCTCTATGTGGAATTGTAGATGTGTTCAATACTTTCTTGAAAAAGTATTTCGATTTATTGTCCCAGAGACATTTCTGAATTTAGTTGTAAAGAGTAAATTTGGGAATCTCGTCACCAAGAATTTCTTGGATCACACTGAAAAAGGCTAGCTCCTTATTTTAGTTTACAAACCCTAATTCATTGTATAGAAAAATCATAGTCACTCCTATGATTGTTGATGTGATAAAAAGCCTCAGTCTATGATCAAGAATAAACCTCACAAGTTAAGTTCAATTAAAAATGTTGGATCCTTCTCATAGGTACCCCCATATGTAATAAATTATAATGATTTATATAGTTAAATACTAGATCAAATGGTATAATAATGTCATTTGAAGATGGTATTAGTGAAGGGGGAAAATGGTGAATAGTTAGTTGAAATTAAAATCTACTATTTTTTTATCCTATTACAGAAGACATTGGATACTTAGAATGACTTTCCCAACTTCAGAAAGGAAGACATCATACAATTTTTTCTAAGTCTTATCCATGAATAATGTCTATGGCTAGACAAATCCGATCCCATTACCAAGGAGACAACCAAAGATATCACTAACCCAAGTGACTTCAAAGATGTTCCTACTCTCAAGTTTACAAAGAATGAAAAACATGTGAAATTGACTAGGGAAAATTTTGATAGTAGATTCCTTACACTTGATGGGATTCAAGATCCGAATGTATTTTAAGCTACAATGGGAATCACATAAAAGGTGTACTTCATCAACAAAGAAAGAACTACTATTGTAAATATAATTCAAACTTATTATCAAATAGTGAAAGAAAGGAAAAATGTTCACTCATGTGATGTATTGAGGAAATAACAATTTGAGAACCTAAAGAGAATAAAGGAGATAATTATCATTTCTAGTATGGTTCACAAATTACAAATTAATTTTCTACCTTCTATTTTTAAAGAAATTATCTCAAGTTTAAAATTGGGATAAGAAAATGTATATTGGATGTTAAGAAAGAGACATATGCTAAGTTACGAAAATGTGGAGAGTGTGGCACAAAATTTAAGAGCTCTATTATATAATTTTAAAAGGAAATTACTACTATATTCAAAATTCCCAAAGAGATTATAGAGATCTACAAAAAGGATATAACATGTATGGTTGATAGAGCTAATTGCTATATGGAAGTTGTCATACACATAACTTGTTGTTTGCTAAATTTTCCTATGAAGTTTCTAGTGTCGTTTGGACCGAATATGCATATTTTTTAATTACAAAATCATGTTGATTTAAATGAAAACAATATTTGAAAACTATAAGGAAATAACCACTAAAATATTTTAGAAGAAACAAGATGATCAAGAGAGAAAATGAAAGTAATGTTGGAATAGAAATCTATTGAATTATTTTCCTCTAGGAATAGAATATCTAAGAGAGTTGCTAGTGGACCTCCTTCTATCTCCAAGATTGGAAAGCAAAGAGATATGACAAAACTACATGGAATTTAAGAAACCAATACAAAAAATTTGAATATTTATGATGATAGTGATGATGAGGTGAAGAAAAAAGAATATATGGTAACAATTAAGAAATAAAAGAAATATAGAGGAAGATCTAAATAGGCAAAGAACATTCCTTCTAATTATGATTTTAAATAAGAACCTTAAGAATTTTTGGATGTCTTCAATTCCATAATTCAATGTGATAATTTACATAAATTTATAGAACAATGTTTCCTAAATATAATTAGGAAGCTATGGAACAAGCTATTATATTGTGCATGTTAAGACATAACTTTTGACTAGTTGACATTATAAACGAGATTGTAGAAGACCTTTTAGGTTCATTGACTAATATGAGAGTTGAAGTTGTTAGTTTATAAGACAAATTGAGGAAATAACTCATTAATCATTCTAGAAGTATATTAAGAAACCACTAGAGTAATTATGAAAATTTAACTTAATTAGATAATCATTATTCTTATGAAAGAGACTAAATAAGGGAGAGAAAATATCAAAGGAAACAAAAGAGTTTTCTACCTATATCATTAAAGAATCAAAGAAAGGCCCTCCTAATGTATCTTTGATAGAGAATTCTCCTTCAGAGAATGTTGACAATGATGGTATGATATTTATAACTAATGTTGATAAAAGAAACTTAATGAAAAAGAGGGAATGCATGATATATCTAAACAAGAGCTAGAGGCCTCTCATAATGACTTTAATATATTCTAAAAAATTGTTCGATTATAAGTCATAGTTTAAGCTTGTTGTATCATCGTCATGTTAGTTGAAAATAAAACACTAATGAAAATTAATCTATTTGATGATGCACTGAAGTTATTCCTAGATGTCTTATTGGGTTCTCATGGTGATGCATCTCTTTAACTTGGACAATAACTAAAATTTTCATGGATTCTTTGAAAGATTACTAAGTCATCTTAAAAAAAGAAAGTAGAAGAAGTTGGGAAAAAGATTATCACCAAAAGGAATAGTGAGACAAGTAATATGTACATTAATGGCCATGCAATATTGTATAAAAGACCCAAGGTAGAATAAGTGTGTTGTGAGCCATGATTACTAGATATAATTAAAGATAAAGATGTATATGAATTATTTAGATATATAATTCTTCCTATATCTTGAAGATATATGAGTCAATAATGTTTTCCAATCATTATTAGATAACAAAAAAATTAATATAATATTTGTAATAAATTTAATTTTAAACAATTGAAATAATACAGTATAGCAATAATGATCAATTATTGTAAAAACATGACCTTGGTCCATATATAATCAATATTAGGAAGAAATACAATCAAGCAATGAATAGTTTACCCATATAATTAAGTAATAAACTATTAATCAATAATTATTAATGAGATTAATACCAACCCATTCAATACTAGCATACCCCATTGTTCAATAATTAATATATATATATATATATTATTAATATCAAAGAATAAATATTTAATTAAATAAAAATTAATAATTAAAAATTACTTAATAAAGTTGATGGGACCCAATGTTGGGGTCATGAAGTGTGATCCCTTGTGACAACCCACCCTTCCATTAGACGAAAAAATTGGAATTGCTATTGTCACCTGAAGTTATATGAAAATTTATCTTTCATAAAATTAATTGAATGAAAACTCTACCTTGAATGTAGCAACTGGTATAAAAGAATAACAGTTACAAATTAATATCGAGAAATTAATGAACTTGGGAATCTTTAGTAATTATGTAGAAGGCGTCCCTATACTAAAGTTGTCCAACTTCAAAAATCAATCTACGATCACAAGTTCGTTACACAGGATGTGAGACATTCGTCCACTTTTCCAAGGCATATACTATACAAGCACATGTTCAATTAATAGAAGGTTAGGGTTATGTAATATAATATTTATGATTAGAGTTGAACATTTATTATTGATTAGGATTTATTGTTTATAATTTAGATATGTTTAATTAGGATTATAAATCTTAAGTTTTAATATTTACAATACAATTTTATTATTTACAAAATTAAAATTAATTTTTGGTCAAATTTTATATATACATGAAAAAATTACTATTTATTAATATTTAAAGATGAAAAGTACATCAATTTATTTTTAAATTTTTACAATTAGATTTTTTCTATAATATTGACTAATATATAAATGTAAAATATTTTTAGTTTTTCACTTTACATTGATGCATATTTATATTATTTTATAGTATAGATCAATAACATTTTTAACATAATTAAATTTGAAAATGTTTTTTTTATTTAGCTTATAACTATTTATAACTTCAACCTATAATGCTAATTAGATTGAAACCTAAGTTTAACAATAACTATGCACCTAAGATATATAGAAAAATATTATTTTAATTTAAAAAATAAATTATATGAAAGTTATAATATTAGGTATGGTCACAATGAAATCTTTTTTATAGACATCTAAAGTCTTTAAATTTCCATGCATATTTTTATTAGCATAATATTGTTTTTTATATTAAATAAATTTTAAATTTTAAAACAAAAACTCTTTAAACACAATTTTTTTTGAGTTTTTCATATTTGATCTCAATATTTGTATTATTATAAAATAAAGTAGATTTTATAGATTACAGGTTTTTTAAAAAGTTTAAGTTAATATACATTGTTAATTTTGTATAAATATCATTGATGAAATAATTAGCCTACTCACCTTATTAACTTTATAAATATATGCAAAGTAAATTCAATCTTTATTCTTAATTGACCTTATATATCTCTTCGGAGTACCCATTGCACGGTGATTGCTAATTAGCCCAATGCACTGTAATTGCTAGTTAACCCATGTAAAAGGTGGATAGACATGTGGGAGAGGAGGGGAGACCTAAAACTGTCATTAAAGAAAAAAGAAGAAGGGAGGATTAGAGGAGATTTGGAGCGAAAGGCACCAAGGAGAATTAGTAATTTCCAATGTTTTATTATTATTTACATGCTTCTTTTGATGAATTAAAAATTATTCTTCCTTCTATGGCTGAGTGTGATCCAGTTTGGAATGATCTTCTTTCTAGTCTATATGTTTTCCATTCTTCACCTCCAGTGTTTTGGGCGCATGCATGTTTGAAAAATCAAACTATTGCAGTCATTGATTATTAATCTCCTATCATAAACAATTATTAAACTGCTGAAAACAAATTCCCAGCTAATATCAAAAAATAACACAACTGCAACTTCACTTATAATACGGAAAGAAATGAACAACACCATGAACACAATATTTTTGGACAAATATTGTGTTCATTGTGTTGTTCATTTCTTTCCGTATTTTATAAGTGAAGTTGCAGTTGTGTTATTTTTCAATATTAGCTGGGAATTTGTTTTCAGCAGTTTAATAATCATTTATTATAGGAGATTAATAATCAGTGACTGCAATAGTTTAATTTTTCACATGGTATCAGAGCATTGTTAAGGGTAGAAGATTTTTTCCCTAGGAAAGAAATTTTGATCTCTTTAGATTTAGTATTGCTTTAAACCCTTGAGATGGCTTCAGTTGGTTTGAGAGATCAGGATAGATTGGATGGTGCCTCAAATTTTGGTGTCTGGAAGGCCAAAAATTCTTTATTGTTGGAAAAGAATGGTATCAAGGATTATGCTACCAGTGGTGTACTTGTACCAACGAATGCAACACAACTTGCAGCATATAGGAAGGACGATGCCAAATCAAGGAGGATTATCCTTGATGGTGTCAAGGATCATATTGTTCCACATATCTCGGAGCTAGATACAGCGAAGAAGATGTGGGATGCCATTCTAAATCTATACCAGAATGCTACCACCAATAGGAAGTTGATTCTCAGAGAGAAGCTAAAGAATACCCGAATGAATCAAGGAGAAGACGTCACAAGTTACCTCACCAGGCTCAGACTTGTCAATGATGAGTTAGCAGCTATTGGAGATAGCCCTAGTGATGATGAGCTAGTGAGAATAGCCCTAAATGGGTTTACTAAACAATGGAGTGTCTTTGTTCAAGTTTTCAGTGAACGAGATACTGTACCGAGTTAGGATCGACTATGGACTAATTTCACTCAGGAGGAGTTTAGACTAAGTCTTGTCAATGGGGCCAAAAAGAGTCAGAAAAATGAGGTGGAACAAGAGAACGTTGCCCTAGCAGGTAAAGGGAAAGCAAAGAAGGGATCTAGCAAAGGATCAAATTCACAAAGTGAAAAGAAGAAGAAGGACCTTTCTAAGGTCAAGTGCTTTGGATGTCATGAGTTTGGCCACTATGTCAGTGATTTTCCAGAGAGGAAGAAGGGTAAGAAGCAGGTGGTAGCTTCAGCAAGTGCAGAAGAACTCTCCAGTAGAATGGAAGATGAGTTTGCACTCATAGCTTGTATGGTTAGCTCAACCTC
This sequence comes from Cupressus sempervirens, assembly GCA_028749045.1. NCBI lineage: Eukaryota > Viridiplantae > Streptophyta > Pinopsida > Cupressales > Cupressaceae > Cupressus > Cupressus sempervirens. Next base: position 504,871,093 of record CM053783.1, on the reverse strand, counting down.
ACAGTGTGTTTGGTATATAGATAGTGAGGCATCATTTCATATGACAAGAGTTAGAGAGTACTTCTCCAGTTACAAGGAGGAGGACACCAACATCCAGATTTCTATGGGAAACTTGTCCAAACTCAACCCTATTGGGAAAGGGACTATTCAGTTTCAGAGGGAGAATGGAAAGATAATTCCACTTCATGATGTGTTATATGTGCCAGGCTTAGGTATGAATTTGATTTTTGTATCTGTTATTTAGGATAGGGGGTATAATGTACTCTTTAGAGGGACAAATGTGTTGATTAAGCACAAGGATTGGAAATCACCCATAACTATTGGAGTTAGGAGTGGTCGCCTTTATAGATTGCAGTTTGATACTCCTAAGGCACTTATGAGCAATAGTAATCCTAGAGATCTTGGAGAGCTATGGCATAGGAGGATGGTCCATATTCATCATGGAGCACTTAGATTGCTTCGTGAGATAGTGACAGGTGTTCCAGAGGTGAGCATAGAGCATGATGATGTATGTAAGGGATGTGTGTTGGGGAAGTTTGTGAAAGCATCTTTTCCAAGGAGTGACACCAGATCTAAGGGTGTTCTTGATCTAGTACATTCAGATGTTTGTGGACAAATGTTGACAAAATCTCTCAGAGGATATGAGTACTATGTTACTTTTATTGATGATTTCTCTAGAAAGACCTGGATATACTTCTTGAAGACTAAGGATGAGGTTTTCAGTCGATTCCAAGAGTTCAAGGCTCTTGTGGAGAACTCGACAGGAAAGAAGATAAAGGTTCTTCGATCAGACAATGGAGGCGAGTACAAAGGAAATGTTTTCCAGGAGTTCTGCACCAGAGAAGGAATCAAGAGAGAATGGATTGTTCCTTACAATCCACAACAGAATGGAGTTGCTAAGAGGAAGAACTGTTCTATATCGGAGGCAGCAAGAGCTATGCTACATGACCAGGACATGCCTCGTTACTTATGGGTAGAGGCATGTAATATAGAAGTCTACATTCAGAATAGAGTTCTACACAAGGTGCTAGGGAAGATGACACCAGAGGAGGCTTTCACAAGGAAGAAGCCAGATGTTAGTCACTTTAGGATATTCAAGAGTTTGGCATATTGTCATATTCCTGGAGATACACGTACAAAGTTAGATCAGACTGCAGAGAGGGGGTACTTTGTTTGGTACAGTGAGACATCAAAGGCATATAGGATTTTCATTCCAGGGACTAAAAGAATTATTGTCAGACGGGATGTCAAGTTCATGGAGGACAAGGCATTCAAGAGATCCAAAGATTTGTCAGCAGATGATCAGAGTGAGCTGCCAACAGAAGCCCCAAGACCAAGTCAAGGGTAGCAAAGCCCAAGTACAGTTACCAGTACGAGTGTAGACTCAATTAGTGAAGATTCACAGAGTATGGAGCAATGGGTGCAACGGGAAATGCATCTAGGAGACTTAGAGGTTGACATTTCATCCTCTACAGTTGGCAACAGGAATCATGTGGTTCCAAATACACAAAGGGATACTCAGGAGTTTGTGGGAGCTCCTAGGAAGAGTACTAGACAGTGAAGACAACCAGCCAAGTTCAATGACTATGTGGCATTAGTTAGTCAGTTGGTAGATAGTGAGCCTTCTAGCTATCAAGAAGGTGCAGAACATTAGGTATGGTGAGATGCTATGGTTGAGGAATATTCTTGAATAATGTAGAATGATGTGTGGGAGGTAGTACCTAGACCAACAGATAGGGTTGTAGTTGGATCACGTTGGATCTATAAGATAAAGCATAGTGCAAATGGTAGCATCGAGAAATACAAGGCTAGGTTTGTGGAAAAGGGGTTCTCTCAGAAGGAGGGAATAGACTATGAGGAGACATTTGCTCCAGTTGCCAGGTATACTTCTATACGAGCTGTAATCTCACTTGTAGCACAGATGGGATGGAAAATCCATCAAATGGATGTCAAGACAGCATTCCTCAATTGTGAGTTGAAGGAGGAGGTATACATAAAAAAACCAGAAGGCTTTGTAGCGCACAACAAAGAGACCCATGTGTGCAGATTGAAGAAAGCATTATACGGACTCAAGCAAGCTCCTAGAGCGTGGTATGAGTGCATTGATACATACTTGTAGAAAATGGGCTTTGTGAAGAGTGAAACAGATGCTAACCTCTACTACTTGATGGTTAGGGGTGAGATTCTCATTCTTGTTCTTTATGTGGATGATCTATTTCTTATAGGTTCACTAGGGCTCATAGTGGATTGCAAGAGGAACCTTGCAGAAGAGTTCGAGATGAAGGATTTAGGACTTATGCACTACTTTCTAGGCATGGAAGTGTGGTAGACAGATGGGGAGATTTTCCTTGGTCAAGGGAAATATTGCATTGAAATCTTGAAGAAATTCGGGATGGAGGATTGCAAAGCCATGTCTACACCCATGATCACGAATTGGAGGAAGGTAGATACATCTAATGAGAAAGATGTAGATCCTACTTTATATAGACAAGTGATTGGTTCGATTATGTATTTGGTCAACACTAGACCAGATATAGCATTTGCAGTTAACTCTCTTAGTCAGTTCATGGTTGAACCAAAGAGAATGCATTGGATAGTGGCTAAGCATGTGCTACATTACTTGCGTGGTACAGTCGAGTATGGGATCAGATATGTTCGAGGTGAAGGTATCAGGTTGATAGGCTATACTGATGTAGATTGGGTAGGAAGTAAAATAGACAAAAGGAGCACTTCAGGGTGTTGTTTCAGCTTGGGATCAGGAGTTGTACCTTGGTTCAACAGGAAGCAGAAGTATGTGGCTCTAAGTTTAGCAGAAGCAGAATACATAGCAGCTAGCATGGCGACATGTGAAGCTATATGGCTTCGGAAGTTGTTAGTAGCCTTGTTTGGTCAAAAGGTTGAGACTACTATGATACATTGTGACAATCAGAGTTGCATCAAGTTGTCTGAGAATCTAGTGTTTCATGATAGGTCTAAACATATAGATATCAAATTTCACTTCATCAGAGATTGTGTACAAAGGGGAGTTGTTCGACTACAATACATACCTATAGATGAGCAAGTAGCAGACATTCTGACAAAGGCTTTGGGAAAGGCCAAATTTATCTTCTTCAAAGATAAGATGGGTGTCATGCAGAACAGCTTCCTCGCTAAGAGGGAGTGTTAATTATTGTTAGTTGGACAGCTATTATTTCTGACTCAGAAATAGCAGTAATATTTATGGGTAGCTTGGACAGTTGTTTGTCCTTATCTATGAATAGAAGTTGTATTTATGGGGGGTTTGGATAGTTGTTTGTCCACTTGCCAAGAATTAGTAAATGGTTATTATTTACTAATTTTAGATATTCCCTTTTGGACACCTTGCAACCAATTCTATTATTGGCTGTCGAGTTGTCTTAATCTCAGCCGTTGGTTTGATTTAATCTCGATTTTTGGTTTACCAACAGGAGTAGTATAAAAAGGGGTCATTGGGTCATTTGGAGTAGAAGTTTTGGAGAAATGTTTGCAGTGTTAGCATGGAGATAGTAGTGGGGAATATCAGCGGGAGAAATTAGGAGGTTGTCGGAGTTCTGCCAGTGAGAGGCAAGGAATTTTGTATCTCTTGATTTGCTGAAGTTTAATATAATTCCTCATCTGTAGAACTAGTTTTCCCTTAGGGGTTTTTCCAAGGACAATTTGTCCAAAAATATTGTGTTCATTGTGTTGTTCATTTCTTTTCATATTTTATAAGTGAAGTTGCAGTTGTGTTATTTTTCAATATTAGCTGGGAATTTATTTTCAGCAGTTTAATAATCGTTTCTGATAGGAGATTAATAATCAGTGACTGCAATAGTTTGATTTTTCACAGCATGGAAATTTCTCTTCTCTTTTGGAAGCCACCATATTTTCTTTCTCTCCATTGAATTCTAAGCATGGTTGCTTGCCTTAAGGTAGGCATCGAATCTCTGTTGAAACTGATTTCTCTAGCTTTAGAAATTGATGCGTATATCAGAGAACCATAGGATATTATTATAACCCATTTCTCTTCCACCGAATATAGTGGGTATTGTTGTGCCACACAAGCCTAACTATTATGCAATAATAATAATAATATGTTCAATAGTTAGAGAGGGATGTCATTACACATTTAGGGTAAGTCACGACTCAAATACAAAAAAATACACAATGGAGGGTATATTACATTCTTTGGTACATTTCATTGGGGAGGAACAGAGTGAATGAAATGTCCCTTTTCTGATTTTTGTATGATATTTCCAACCTTTAATTAGATCTTTAAGATCAAACAACTAATATCACAAAGATCCTCCAAATTTCTCAAGAAACCCCAAATCGGGTATGCCAGAAATGGTGCCAAAAGCTTCACAGCTTCACCTATTATTAATAAATCTGAAAATAAAAATTTTTACAGAAATTTCAGCAGCATAACAGCCTACAAAATGAAATTTCCAGATCTATATAGCCTTTACACAGCAGCTCACAAATGTAGGACAAAAACTATGCTCATCGGGCTCCCAAAATTAACACAAAAATGCCCGAAAACACCACAAAAACACTAATAAACTATCTCAAAAGTTTAATTGCATCCCAATACATATATTCAGCTCTATTTTAACAGCTTAAAGTCTGAAATACAGCAGCAACCAAAACTGATATGAAATGCTCAACTGAAAACACCAAACTCATGCAAAAAACACACCCAAAAACCCACAAATCTACACTGTTCAGCACAAAGGCAAACTTTGTATGAGCATGCACATGGAATGGCTTCAAACTCCCATCCTTAGCCTTCTTGGAAACCTACAAACTCTCGTTCTTGGGTCTCCCTGGAAACCTACAAACTCTCGTTCTTGGGTCTCCTTCTCCACAGGTTTGGCAGCCTCTGAAGAATAACAAGGAAATCAGCAAAATCAAGCTCTGGAATGTGCCCAAAATGCCTCCAAACCCCCTTAAAAGAGGGCATAAATGTAACTCACATCCAAGAGAGGTTAATGAAACATATTTTAATAATAATTTTCATTTATTAGTCCAACGGTTTCCAAAGATTAACCCCCTTTTTCCGAAACTTCACTTTCTTGGGCCTGGCCTGCTTTAGCAAAGATTATTATTTTTTAATTATTTGAAAAGGGGACATGACAAGTCCTCCCCTCCCAAACATTTTTTTTCCTCAAGCAATGGCTGAACAATAAACCAATCAATCCACCTGGATCCCAAATGTAGTCATGAACTATACTACTACCAATTAACTCAGGCTCCTGCAATATCCTTTGCAATATGACCAAGAGGAATCCATAATCAAACTGACAATTATAGCTCAACCAAACTCCAAAATCAAAACTTCCATAGTTAGAAACCCATGAGACATAAACTCTTAGAACATCAAAACCCAAGTAAAGTGGACTACCAACATAGTAAATACCATCAACGCATTCCACTGGCCTATACAGAATGTAAAATCCAACTCTGTAACAATGGTGAATGCTCTCAAATGAAACTATACCAAGTATGGAGAATCCACACACTGTACAACTCCTGCAGTCAACACAACTCTATAGATCATCAGCCACTATCTCATAACCATAACTCCCATGCACCCCTGATGGTGAAAAGCCATCACAAGATAAACAACAAGAAATGGAACCCAAACCAAATTTTCCCACCATAAACTCCTCAACACAAGGATCAATTGCTAACTGATGTGCATACCCTGCAATATAATGTTGATTAAAAAAACCAACCTCATTCAACAGCTCACCATGAACAAGTGATATAACCCACTGTGACTGATCACTAGCTAAGTCAGGAGATGTCATAGCCAAAGGAGTAGAATCAATAACAACACCTATTGAAGCATCACTCCAAAACTCCTGCTCTAAGTCATGTATTATCAAGCTCTCAACTGCAGGACCTATCGCCATGTCATGAAAATCACAACTCTCATCCCGAGGCATCAAACTATTCCATGACTGATGATAAGCACTAGGAACCAAAGTACATCTCTGTATCATAATCTCATCAACATGGTCATCAAAGGTAAATTGATGAGCATACCTCATAGTGTAATGCCGATAGAATTCACCAATCTCAGTCAGTGGCTCAGACTGTAATCTAGATGAAACTAACTGCAATTGATCATTAACCATGTTGGAACTGACTCCTACCTCCGAAGATATCACCAAGGGAGTAGTATTACTAGCAGGAACCATGCCAACTGCTGACTCACCAACATCACACATGATCTTTAATACATCTCTAGTCTCTGTGCCATCAGTACTAGAGGCCACCACCATGTCAAGCATACAACAATCTGCTACAACACCCAACTCAACTGAACTTGACTCTAGTGGGAATGAACCTGATATGCCAATGTTAGTATCAAGGATGGATGCATCCACATCTCCATTGTCTCTAACAATCTCGGCCATGGACATCCTCGGATCACCAAACACCACAGCTTGTGACTGTATAGAATTAGGTAAAGACTGTAGTCACTCTAACTCCATGGTCACCTTAGCCAAATGAAACTATGACTCCTTGAAAGCCAATTGTGTGCTCTCAAGAATCTCAGAAGTCACCTCAAGCTGCGTAGTAAGCTCACTCACCTCATCTTCCTTGGCCAACAATGCATCATATGTTGTACTGCCCCACTCCATAAGATAATCTTTGTCGGCTACCAACTGCATATAATTCTATCTCAAAATCTGAATAGCCTCCCATAAAGAGTGGATCTCTATCAAGGAAAGATAAATTCCTTCCTGCTCATCACTAGTAGGAGAACCCCATCCATAAACTGCTAACAACTGACGAGCAGCATCGAAATGCTGGCAAGTGATAGCAATGTCTCGGTCACTAACTCTCAACTGATTAGACACATGATGGCACTGGCTTGACTATCTCCTACAAACCTCCTCTGATGCACTGTCTAAAGGAGTATCCTCAAAGTTACTAGTCTCTAGAGTATTACCATCCATATCCTGTGAATCAAATCTAAAGCTCATATATGGAGTATCAAAAACATTAGCATTGTTGTCCAACTCCTCTATACCCAAGGAAACTAAGTCTTCAAAATTGCCCACTGCATCCTCCTGTATGTCATCAATGCCAAAATGATCCTGGGACTCATCTGTACACGTTGCCAAATATGAAAGATCATCAACACATTCCAGCAAGTATGGTCGATTGGATATATGAACAAAGCCCAAAATCGGTGTATAAAAACTAATACCAACATCAGACAAGATACTGGCACAAGAAAAGACAACACCATGTAATCTGCTAATCAAATCCATGATAGCACCCAAACAAACACTTCTACAAAAAAGTGTTAAAGATCTCCAGTCAATTGAATCCCAAACACCAATATAACAATCTCGAGTCCATATCCATAAACTAGAATCAACTGGTAACTCAAGAAAACTCCTCACCTGAGTAATATGACCAATACCAACTAACTCCACATACTTGTCATGATGAGATAATGAAGTCACAATACTATCTTTGTTCACCTTCAGCTGGCTGGACAAATCATGTGAAGTACTACCAGCCTCAACCTCATGTGATGAAGCATCTAACTGTGCCTGGTACTCTTTCTCAGCAAATTCATGAATGCTCAATGTCTGCTCATCTCTACCAAGTATCTCACCATCCTGCACAACAACATCCTCATAATCATCATCTGAACCCACTACACTGTAGTCACTGCCTGTTGTAACTATACCATCCTGAATACCTATGGCATCACCCTTTGACGACCTGTAAACAATTGTCTCAATCTGAGTATCAAGTTGACCGTTACTATCAATCTATGTAATATCCTTTCCCACCACCTCCTGTGACAGAGTAGAATCTGAGACCTCTACCTGGCTATCAGCTAGTTTCTCAAACTCCTCATGCAACTTCTTGGGAATTGTGTCATAAAATATGCCAAATAGAAATCCAGTCAACTTATCCACCTTAGCTAGGATAGATAACATGTCATTCATTATACGGTGGTGCTCAACCAACTGTTTAGACATGTCATGGCTTATTTTCATAAGTTTATCTCGAATGTCTAAATAACCATCCTTTCTACTATTTTGACTCTGGCTATCAATTGTCCAAGATCGTTCCCTCTGAGACTCTGTACTATACTTGTCCATTCTGGATAAGTAGAGTGTAACCCCAATAGGATATAACTTCTTCAAACACCAAGAACTAACATGCAAATGATTAGAAGTAGCATGCAACCATAGATTTGGACATGCAACTAATTAGAAGCAACATGCAACCACCAAATTATGACATGCAAGATCTGGGTAGTTGTCAAAACTGACATGCAAGATCTGGGTAGTTGTCAAAAATGACATGCAAACTTCTACAACCACCAAATTCACCAAGAACTAACATGTAAATGATTAGAAGTAGCATGAAACCATATATTTCGACATGCAACTGATTAGAAGCAACCAGCAACCACCAAATTATGACATGCAAGATCTAGGTAGTTGTCAAAACTGACATGCAAGATCTGGGTACTTGTCAAAACTGAAATGCAAACTTCTACAACCACCAAATTCACCAAGAACTAACATGAAAATGATTAAAAGTAGCATGCAACCATAAATTTTGACATGCAGCTGATTAGAAGCAACATGCAATCATAAATTATGACATGCAAGATTTGGGTAGTTCTCAAAACTAAAATGCAAGATCTGGGTAGTTGTCAAAACTGACCTGCAACTTCTACAAACCCTCAGGCTGGCAAGATCATGGCTCTGATACCACTGAAATGTCCCTTTTCTAATTTTTTTATGATATTTCTAACCTTTAATTAGATCTTTAAGATCAAACAACTAATATCACAAAGATCCTCCAAATTTCTCAAGAAACCCCAAATCGGGTATGCCAGAAATGGTGCCAAAAGCTTCACAGCTTCACCTATTATTAATAAATCTGAAAATGGAAATTTTGAAAAAAAATTCAGCAGCATAACATCCTACAAAATGAAATTTCCAGATCTATATAGCCTTTACACAACAGCTCACAAATGTAGGACAAAAACTATGCTCATCGGGCTCCCGAAATTAACACAAAAATGCTCGGAAACACCACAAAAACACTAATAAACTATCTCAGAAGTTTAATCATGTCCCAATACATATATTAAACTCTATTTTAATAGCTTAAAGTCTGAAATACAGCAGAAACCAAAACTGATATGAAATGCTCAACTGAAAACACCAAACTCATGCAAAAAACACACCCAAAAATCCACAAATCTACACTGTTCAGCACAAAGGCAAACTTTGTATGAGCATGCACATGGAATGGCTTCAAACTCCCATCCTTAGCCTTCTTGTAAACCTACAAACTCCCGTTCTTGGGTCTCCCTGGAAACCTACAAACTCCCGTTCTTGGGTCTCCTTCTCCACAGGTTTGGCAGCCTCTGAAGAATAACAAGGAAATCAGCAAAATCAAGTTCTGGAATGTGCCCAAAATGCCTCCAAACCCCCTTAAAAGAGGGCATAAATGTAACTCACTTCCAAGAGAGGTTAATGAAACATATTTTAATAATAATTTTCATTTATTATTCCAACAGTTTTCAAAGATTAACCCCCTTTTTCCGAAACTTCACTTTCTTGGGCCTGGCCTGCCTTAGCAAAGATTATTATTTTTTAATTATTTGAAAAGGGGACATGAAAGTGAAGCATTCTTTTGGCTGTAGAGAATCAGAGAAGGGATTGATCCCAATGATTACTCCAGCTTCCTTTCTATGTACTACTCACTAGTTTTCATTTCCTTTAGTTTAAGCTTTGAATGGATGATGTTGCTCTCAATCTCAATGTTGCATTGCATACAATTTTAGAAAGAATTTTGTGCATTTACTTCAAATCTATAGAAAATTAATGAATGGATTCTTCTTGAAATATGTTCATGTTCTTGATAGACGAATATTGGGTCAGTTACATGGGGAGGAGTGATTGTTCATGATTTTCTTTTCTTTTATCTTCAATAAGAAGTTGTGAATGATTGGTGTGCATAGTAGAAATTATTACATGAGCAAGGGTAATAGGCATGCATTCTATGTCTGGATTGTGCTTTGTTCATACTGATCAACAGCAAGAATGTATATTTACTTCATGGAAAATCAATCTAGCAAAAGTGTATTGACCAATATTTGTTTGATATTGATCTCTTCCTCCCCATCTTCTATTTTGGTTGACTATTCAATGTCTAAGTTCTCCTCATTGCATTTTCTCATTCTGATCTTAAGTTGGATTGGAGAGTTAAAGTGCCCTTAAGATTATGTATTTTTCCAACTTATTGATTTGTTTTCACACTTGGTTTTGTGACTTTTCTAATGTGTGATTTTGGTATCATGATCCTCGGTTGAGTTATTACCATTTAGATGGATGAGTTCCTTACAAGGGCGCAAATTTTGTTCTGCAAAGGATTTATGCTACATATTTTACATTTGGATTCTTGTCATAAGTGATTTTGGTTTGGAATTGGATTTTGAACATTGCTCAAGCCTCTATCACTGATGCAGGGGCATCCGACACGTGAAGATATTTTGAAAATTCTAGATTATTATATTATAACATGGCTTGGTAAGCCATTTCAATAGTTTTGGATTAGTCATGATACATTTTGTGGTCTCTTTATTGTAACTAGAACTTAATCTAATTGATGTTGAAACTATTAGAAAGTCAGTTATAAAGTTAGTTATCGGATTGTGTTCTCTTCAAGATCTTTATCTCTGCAATAGAGAACCAAGAAGGTAGTGGTGAAGTAAGATAGCGTAGAATGGAGGATAAAGAGAAATTGATGTAATCAATCAAATATAAAAATAATGAATAAAATAGGATTTTGTATTTACATCCGATTATCTCTTGACTGTGCGGATTTAAGAAGGTTATGTATTGTATTGGAAGCCTCTGTTATTTGTTGTTGGTTCAATTATTCTTCAAATTTATTAATATTTTCATCAGTGAGATCATGAATTTCTTTCTCAAGTATAATTGGTTATACAATGAGTTATGTTTGATTTCTTGAGATTTGTTTGGAGATATCAGTGCATAGAATTTTGATTGGCTCATTCATCATTTTGCTGCATTCACCACATTATATTGGTATCAGAGCACAGCAAAAGGTTTGGAAAGAAGATCTAGGATTTGGTAGGTTGAAGGTCCCTTGTTGATGCTTGGAGTTGAACTATCCTCTAAGAGTGTTCCAAGGTGGTGGCTGGATACCTAATGAACCTTAGATTGGTGAGAAGAGATGGCTTTGACAAGGGGTGAAAGAGAACTGATTAAGGCATTAAAGGAGTACTTGTATGGTGATAAGAAGGAGAGAGAAGAAAGAGAAAGAAAGAAGAAGGAAGAAGAAGCAAGAAAGAAAGAAATAGAATGGATGAGACAAGAGGAGTTGAGAAGCCTAAGAAGGGTTTTGGAAGAACAAGAAGAAAAAAGTTACAAGAATCTTAGAGAAGAGTTAGATAAGAGTATTGCAAAGTGGGAGAGGATAGCATTGCTTTTGGAGCAAGCAATAGATGAAGATGAAGTTTTTGATGAAGACAAGGATCAAGAAGTGATACACATTCCATTGAAAGGGCATAGACAATAGATGAATGATGGTGTAGAGAGTGAGAGTGAGAGTGAACAACAGGAGGTTGTTGTTGAACCTTGTAAGGAAAAGGTTCTTGCAGATGAAGGAGAGTTGGTGATAGGTATGGTTGAAGAAATGGTTTTCCCAGATGATGGAGATGTTGACAAAATTGATCAGGAAGGAAAAGATGTAGAGAAAAAATTAGATGCTGATGAGAGGACTATTGATGTAAAGGATGAAGCATTTGTTGTTGAATGTGATACTCTAGAGATGTACAAATAGGAAGAGGACCAGATTATGGATCAAGTTGATTGGTATTTTTACAAAGATGATATGATGATTCTGACTACTATATTTGTTCTAGAATTCCACAAAGGTATCATTACACATGCCAAGAATGGCATTCACCCTACAGATTGGAACCAGGATGTTATGGCGAGTGGCATCAATTCAGTCATTCTTATGGTAACATTATGGCCTTCATACAATTGGAAGACTCGGAAGAAGATCACAACAATTCAATGGGACTTGAATTTTTCTTTCCTCGGGAGTTTGATGCAGGGGCATTCGGCACATGAAGATATTTTGAAAATTCTAGATTATTATATTGTAACATGGCTTGGTAAGCCATTTCAATAGTTTTGGATTAGTCATGATACATTTCGTGGTCTCTTTATTGTAACTAGAACTTAATCTAATTGATGTTGAAAACTATTAGAGAGTCGGTTATAAAGTTAGTTATTGGATTGTGTTCTCTTCAAGATCTTTATCTCTGCAATAGAGAACTGAGAAGGTAGTGGTGAAGTAAGATAGCGTAGAATGGAGGATAAAGAGAAATCGATGTAATCAATCGAATATAAAAAGAATGAATAAAATAGACTTTTGTATTTACATCCGATTATCTCTTGACTGTGCGGATTTAAGAAGGTTATGTATTGTATTGGAAGCCTCTATTATTTGTTGTTGGTTCAATTATTCTTCAAATTTATTAATATTTTCATCAGTGAGATCATGAATTTGTTTGTCAAGTAAAATTGGTTATACAATGAGTTATGTTTGATTTCTTGAGATTTGTTTGGAGATATTAGTGCATAGAATTTTGATTGGCTCATTCATAATTTTGTTGCATTCACCGCATCAATCGCCAAGATATTCAATTCCTTTTCTTTCACTTGGATGTAAATCACATTTGAACTACTGATGCAAATGCGGGTAGTGTAGGGTTTGCTTTGGCTTCTAATTCCTTTTGGTCTTCGTAACTGCATTCGGGTTCATCTCAAGTTATTTTGGATTTAAACTTATTTCAGCACTCCAAGGTTAATTCTGTCGATTTTCTTTCTATGAGTCTAATAATCATATTGTGATTTCCTAATCACGTCAGAGAGCTGAATTTGAATCATATTTATTTTCTATGCATGGTTAAATGTTCCATCCAGATGGAAAGTCATAAGTTGACCTACATTCTTGAGTATTTTATTACTATAGAAGTTGTTCTTTAATATAATTATTATTATGTTTAAATCATCATAGTGACTAAATATCTATAATTCCTTCTCTTATAACATGGTGTTTGCTAACGAGTAGGCCTTCAATTTAGAGAAAAACATACAAGACAAATGGGATCTTATGTGATTGAAATGTTATAGAATGGGTGCACTTTGCATTATGGATGCACAATAATATTAGGTAGCTGATTTGTTTCATGTGGAATAGATTCTTGTATTAAGAGGTGCTTGCCTACTTTGGATCACATACCTAGAATACTACACATAGAGGTAACTAAGTATTGATAGTGTGGTCAATATTTAGATTTATAGTGACATGATTTAATTGCAATAAACTATGGGTCATTATGAGAGAGTTTGTACTACCTAGTTATTATGAGATGAAGTCTTATGGTTTTTGGAAAGAGATTTCCTTAATTGGTGATATGCCTTTTAAATGGACATATGAGAAGAAAACTATTGAGTTAATTTACTTTTCCTATGTAGTTGATTGAAATGTGTTATCTGCACTTGGCTATAAAATGATTGTGTTAGTTGCCTTTTCAAAGATGGGTTTTGGTATATACACATGATAATTGTGATTAGATAGAACCTTTTGATGATATTGTAGTCAATGTGTTACACAATGTCATTACTTTCCTCTTAGTTTTGCTTGTTTAGGCTTGTTTGATGCTAGGCTATGTATCTTTCATGTCAAGAAAGATTCTGGGGAAGCTTAACAACTTCATGGTAGGGTGGCACAACACTCCTATAATATTTTTGCCCTTATATTCTCAGACAGGTTTTGGGGGGTACATTTTGACATTCTGGTAATTGAATTATGTTTTCTTTTAGATTTTAGCATATATGTATATGTAAATTAACTAATATTGATTGGTCAATATTCAAATGACTTTGACTCTCATTGAATAATCCACATTTTATGGAGATTGTTGACGTGGCATTGGTTTTGCAAGGGCAGTCCTTATAGATATATGTTATGTTGGTTGGATTCTCACCTTAGAACCAAATGCATAGATGTTTTCTTAGTACATGTTGGTCACTCTTATTCTTGTCTTTTATTTTATTATTGTGATGAATTATTAGGTCCAATCAATCACAGTAAACCATAGGCCTGCTCCTTTGGCCAAATCAACCTTTACAAACTTTTGAGTCATGTCACCAACTATGATTGAATAGAAGATTATTTATAATTCTATTGGATACAATTATGAAATGTAAGGTTAAAGTAAAATGATATGTGATTTTGGCTTCTATTCTAGGATTGTTTATGTGCTCTATTGATCGTATTCAGTTTATGATTATATACTTGGCGCTTTTGTTTGTGCAATTGGAGTGAAACTCTAATGTTGTTATTTTTATATGATTTTGAGACAAAGGTTCAAACATAATAGTTAATCATAAATGTCCTTTTTTTTGTCTAGATATATGTAAATGAAGATTGGAGAATATTACAGTCCAAATCATTTGGTGATTAGTCAATATTGCAAACTTTCTTGTTTCTAATATTGTAAATTGAGGTAGAGCCCAGAAGGTTGTTGAATTCTATGGCACAATATTTTCTTCCAAGATATTTTGTATTTTTAAGAAATTTCATTATGAATTACCTCATTTAGAGACGCTTCATCCATAAGTTACAATATTACCTATGTGATTGACTTAATATATGTATTTATCACATATCATAATAGAGAGTTGATGGTAGTACTTGTATGCTCTTTTGAAAATTGGACTAATTTTCCTACTAGGGATGAGCTAAGATGATGTGATTCATTGATGTTTGTTAATGGTTTCTATGGTTTTATCCTTGTATGTTGATGGGTATGCATGTTAGATAGTATGTATCTAAATGTTGGATAAACTATGTTATGTTTTTATAAGTGCTAGAGATGGGACTCTGATACTGAAATGATAACCAAGAAAGTGGTGTTTTTGTTATCTTGTTGAGTTATGTTCTTGACACTATTTGTGTAGCGTAATTCTATTATTCCTCCTAGTTTTAATTGTTTAGACTTCCTTGTTGTCAAGCAGGAAAGATTCTAAGGAAGATTAACACCTTTATGGTAGGGTGGTAAAGCACTCCTACAATATTATTGCTCCTCATTTTATTGAACAAGTGTCTGGAGCTCCTATTAAGAAGGTCACAAGGTTCAGAACATTGCGGTGTTTCTAGTAACTGGTTTATGGTTACTCTTAGAACTTTTTGTTTTAGCTCCTCTCTTAATACTTGTACATATACATGTATTTCTTTAAATTTAATGGTAATTAAACTATTGTTAACTGGTCAATATTCAAAGGACCTTGACTCTCTTTGACTTCCACATTTTATGGAGATTGCTAATGTGGCATGCATTGGTTTTGTAGGGGTAGTCATTATATCCATCAACCACATATAAAAAGGGCATCACATTACGTGACTAAAAAATAGAATAGGGGAGGGGGAGGGGAAGGAGATATACATAGTAGAATGCAAAGTAAATAAAATACAAGCCATGTCCTTGTAAAGGAAATAAATGATAAAAAGATAATAAAATTTGATAAGGAGATTTGAAACATGACAAAGGATTAAAAAAAAATTATAAAGGGATCAAAGAAATGATAGGAAAATAATGCATTGACTCAAACAATATATTTAAGGGACATAGTGAAACACAAAGCAAGGAGAAAAAGTAAATATATGTTTAAGAAAATGAGGACTGAAAATAAGACAAGGTGACCATAGAAAAGTAAAAGTGTAAAGAGACAAGCCAATTGTGGCATGCATGAGGTGACATAAAAAGGGAATAAGCCTTGCACTCAATGGGGTCAACCACAATTTGACCACTAAAAATAGATATTAAGGTATGAATTCACTACCTTTTTCATTATCAATGTTTACTAGGTGAATATAATATATTGCATAGAAACAACATTTCATTGTATAGGAAATATAGCACCATTAATAGGGAATATTTATTCAGTTATGACTCCATATATAATTTTATTAAATGATTGAATCTTTGAAACTTGAATTAAACTACTTTTATACAAATTCTCAAGACTAATGGATCTAATACCATTGCTAATTCCTTCATAGGATAGGGAGTTTGTGAGGGGAGTGGCAAAGTAATTCAGTCACAAGTTGGGAGGGTCCCAAATTAGGGATATCTTCCATCCTATCTTGGGCTTAGTAAGGTGAGATAGATCCATAGATTTTGGGATATCTAAGATTAAATATTGTATTTGTTCATTTTCTAAATGATATGCATTGAGTGATCAAATATACTTTTGAATTGATTTAAGATGAATTGTGATATAAAAGCATTATTGCACATGTATGGTAATCTCATGCTTAATTTATGTATTTAGGAAAAAATAGAATAATTAAAAGAGGTCATTATAGTGGTATTGGTAATTACCTATGTTTGGTCTAGTAAACTATGTATCCCCAATATACAGTAATTAAATTAAATTAAATACAACACCCTATTATGCATTAAATCAATTTTGTATAATTAAATTCATCATGAAATCTTTAATAAAATGATTTTATCATAAGGTTTGATCATCTTATCCTAAGTCTATTCAATTAAAAGAGCATTTCCCCTTTTAATATCTATTTTCTAAAGTGCACATAAAACTCCTATTTCTAAATAAAATAAAATAAAATAACATCACTTAAGTGCACAACTTTTGGGAAGTTTCTAAAACTATGAGCACATAGATCACAAATAATCAAATCTCCACTCATTATGGTGTCTCGATTTTCTAATCATTTCTACAATCTATAAAATGAGGCCTCAACCTCATTTCAAAATGATCCAATTTCTTTTGATATTGTTGTGTTGATGGTTTGAATATTGTTTTCTATCAAACATTCTAACTTTTTAAACATCATACCTTATTTTCTCTTGCATGTTAGATTAAATCATCTAGCTTAACTAGGATGGATGTAATCTCTCATGTTTAATCTTAAATCTTGCATGTTAGCTTATCTTTCATCATTTTTTCTTGCATCATACATACACAAAGTTCTTAAGGATTTCTCTTTTTCCATGGCTCTATCTCTCTTTAAATATATCATTATATAATGCTCCTTACATAATCTCATTGCTTAAAATATAAGAGAAACCATAACATATATTAGTGCACATTATAGATAGAGAGTTTTAAGTTGACTTTCAAAGCTTTAGATCAATGTATCTCTAGATATAATGATTTATAGAAGTATCATTATTTAGTTTAGATAACACTGTTTTACTGATAAATTTTTAGCACCCACCATGGGGCTAGAACCCATTTCTAGCTCTTCTCTTTTAGATTTTTAGTTTTTTGTTTTGACATACAAGTATGAATGATCATGCAATAAAACTTTGTACTACGTGCAATAAACTTTCTCCATAGTTTATTGTGTGGCTTCTATAGTTCTATCTCATCTCTTATAGAGTTTCATTGTACAACTTAAGACCTTGTATTTCACAGGCATATCATATCACATATCTTTACAAGTTTAACTGTACAATAATCTAGTGAGCTCTATTGTGTTACACTGACAACAAAGAGTCATTTTCATGATTTGAACAATATTTTTTGGTTTTTTCACATAGTTTTCTTGTATCCAATAATTTGTAGTATCTTTTCATCATTTTGACATTTTTTTTTGTAGGGGTTTTACCTTCTTTTTGATGTTTTATCTAACTTACAAGGTTCACTTATCAAAGAGCTATTACAAAAATATCATTTGTATGTTCATTGGTCAAAGAAAAAATAGGGGAAAAATAGTGATACATCTATTTCTCAATTTGTCTGATCATTGCAAGTAAATTTTATGTCAGGGTTAATTTATTTTCATAGGAAGTTAGTCATATCCTAGGGAAGAATTGGAACATTAAGTGCAATATAATCATAAATGAATATGTTTGTTGTGTCTAGAGTGAAGTGATTTAGTAAGAGAGTATGTTTTTCTCCTTCTAGAAGAATCATAAATCTCAATCCTTTTCATTTTAATCTCATTTTGTTTTGTTACCTGTATAGGGCCTACTAGTTTGAGGAAAAAATATCCTAGGAACAACCAAAGTTAGAACACACTTTATGCCAAAAGTTTTACCTCACTCTAAAACTATGCTTCTTGGAGCCTAGAGACTCTAAAGATGCATTAACTTCATCCTCTTGATCTTGACTTGAGTAAGTCTTGAGGATCCTCTATCTATTGTGTTGAGTAGCCATGCTTGCAAGGGTGAACACTTTTAGATGCTAGTGGAGCTGAGAAGCCTTAATCTCAGTTACAAGACCACTAGGGGTTGGTGTGAATGAAAAGCCACACTAGACATTTTTAGTTAGTTTCTACCTGATTCACCTCTGAAAGGGGCATAATCTTTGTGCGGGGAGGGGACAAATCTCTCTTAAGAATAAATCACCATAGATATCCACTTGGATGTATGAAGGTAAGCATGATACTGGTCCCTATAGTAGGATAACCTTTGAACATGTTTCTATCCTTGGAATAAAGAAAAACGTAGGCACCATCTAGGGGGGTGATATGGCTATTAGAGCTAGTAAGATACATATAAATTGTAGGAAAAGGTTTTGTTTCCTCATCTATTTAGTTTTATAGGGATAGGCATGTTTTTTATTTAATTTCTCCAAGTCTCCCTATCACCATCATCTTACTAAGATGACTTGTCCCAGGTAGAATTATCTTTGACTATTGTCTTCTTTGTGTTTTCAAGCCATAGGAAGTCAAAATAGAAATGAGGGAAAACTATCATACCAAACCCAAGTTATACCACTTCCCTCCTTTTAACTACTTAGCATTGGCAGGATCAATTGTCTACACCTACAGTTAAAAATTGCAAACACATTATCTCTCAGTGGTGAGTAAACATCTTTGTGCCTAATGTGAGTATCTTTTTGAAACAACCTCTTTGTAACTATTTTGTCAAACTAATCTACAAACATTGTCAAACAATCAAAATTTGTCAAACCATCAAAAACTACAAGTCAAATATTCCATTTTGGGTCAAACTTTTCACAATTGGTCACATGTGATATCATGTACCACACACAAGTGAGAACTGTATCACATGATATGGGATTTTTATCTGTCTTATAGCACCCTTTACATGGTTCATCATTTTTCTTTTATAGTTATATCATCTTACAGGTATAGAATTTTTTCGTCCTTTAGGATTTTATCATTTGGCTTCTAGGGTTCTATTACGTTGTCTCGGGTTTATTGCACCATTCACAAATTTTGATTGTACAATTAAACTTTCTATTAAAACACCTTTTCAGGTCTTGAAAATTGTCAAAATTACTTGTTAAATTTTCTAATTCAAACTTTTAAGTCACCAAATGGGTTCTTATAGGTCCTAAAGCATCCAATTATGGATTCTAACTTTTTAGGGAACTACATATAGCCTCATATTTAGTGGGAGTATGATGCAAAGTGGGTTGCAATGGAAGCAAAATGGACTTCTCCTCAAGTTCAACCAATGGAAAACAAAACCAGGGAGTATCTAACACTCTCCTTTCAAAGGAATGTCTTAATTTATCTATTTAAGTTTCTTCAACTCCTATAAAGATGTGGAATACAAGGAGATCACACAAGACTTAATCGATCAATCATTTCCCTCTACAATTCTTCACTTCTTTAATAAAACTATGTACACAATCCATCAAAGTTGGATTTAGGGAGTAGATTGGGTTGTTTTGTACATCTACAAAAACATTTAGATCATTCCCAATCACTTAATCAACTTCCCTTTACACTAAATCAAGATTTTAGAGTGTTGGCCTATTAGAACTTGTCTTCCTAGTAGCCCTATAAATGGGGTTTTTGGGAAACAACCTTGAAAACTTCTGAAGACCTTTGGAAAAAAATTATACATTCAAGTACCCTCTTAGAGATACATAAATTTCCAAATTTTTAGACTCCAACTCCTACACAAAACCTTCAAATATCAATGTTGACTAGAGACCTAAAAGAGCTAATTAGGACTAATTTTTGAAGGAAGTGTTCACCTGTAGAATCATAGGGTCAAGCCAACACTTGGAATAGATGTCAACATGTTTATGAAACCTTGATCCATTGTAAAATTTAGCATATCTACTCCTTAGGGCTAACTGCGCATATAAATGCACACATGGGTCTTGTTTGGCATAAGGCTTGTTGGTAAAAATAGAAAACTAGCACTTATCAACCTAAAACTTGGGAATCTTAAAATACATGATCCCTACCTATATTTTCCCAATGTTCGTGAGGATGTAATGCTAGAAACACAACTTAGGGCCACATTTATGTCAAACCCTCGAAAAATGAGGGTTTTAGGGAAGTCTACAATAAAATGTTAAAAATCTCCCTTCAAACATAACCAAATCTAATAAGATAAATTTCATTTATATATAGATTCAATATACTATTTGATTATGGAAAAAAAATTCATCCACCAATCACCAAATGATACCAATTGTTAGAAATAGATAATACTTAAAAGTTGGGGGTGAATCAGTATTCTACAAACCTTTGCCAACAACTGGATATTATTAATTACTTTACAACATGCATATAAATGTAAACCAATAATTTTGAATAGTAAATAAAACCATACACAAAGACAACTCATGACACCATTATTTTTAAACTAGGGAAACCTTGGCCAAGGGAAAACCCCGATGGGGATGGCACCTATAAAATGATCCACTAAAAAAAAAGAATCTTGTTAAGGATATTGACCCTATTAGGAGTCTATGAATTACATATAACTTATCTCATTCATTGTTAGAGGACTAGGCCATACTAAAATCCTCAACCATGTTAGGAGTTTGTATTAAAATTACACTTGTATGCAAGAAGAGCTTATTGCCCTAACATTCAATTATACAATATAGTGAGTTTAAACAAAAGAGGTAGATACAAAAACCTCTTTACTACTGACTAATGTACTTCACATAGCCTCATCTAACATTAAAATTTGCATCATGGATCTCTCATATAAGTTTTCATATCAAGTACATATTTTACATTCTTTTCATATACTTCACATTCACATATATCATACATATCACACTTCCTCTTTACTTCACATAAAACAATTTTTTACTTATACTCTTTTTCTTCACAAATCTTTGTGCAGTCGACTTGAAGCAATTACATGTTGTGTTAACTAAGGGAAAATATCTTGGATTTTGTCCCAACAAAAATAAGTTATTATTTCATAAGAGAAATAATTCGTTAACACTTTATACCTCTATTTTTGTTCTACTATGTTTTGTTGTGCCTACTATCTTTACTAGTATTTGGCATGTAACTTTGTTTGTACTATCTATACTGATTTGTGCACTTAGGTACATTATCATAACACTTTGATATACCTTCCCTTAAATTTACATGGACCAAATATCTTTGTAGCCTTTTCTATACCAAAAACAATATTTGCATTGCTTAGAAAATATTTGTGTCTTTCTATAGAATCTTCAACAGTATATTCTACCATCTCATATTGAGATATATATGTTACCATAAATGACAACCGAATCATCTTACCTAGCCATATTTCCAACAATCTCCCCCTTTGATATTGATGACAACATATGAGAAAAATTGGCTAAGTCCTAAAATGTTCTACAAATACCTTTTCAAAACTAGTCTTCAAAACTTCACAAAAATTTCAAACATTAAAAAGAAGTTATGTGGATCATTACCTTTATAACCATCTTCCTTATATTTCCTAATACAATATTATACTAAGTAACATTGCTCTCCCTTAATATATAATTGTTTCTATATATACAAGTTTCCTTCTTCTCCCCCTTTGGCATCAATGACAAAGGTGTCAAAATTTATCTACATATTAAAATTGTGTTCCATACCTCTTCTTAGGTTGTCAAGAAAGAAATCAATCACCAAAATTGACTGCAAGACTATTCATATTCTTCTCCCATGAATCCTTGACTTCTTCTAAAATGTTGAGCAGAATGCACAAATTAACCATAAGATGTTATCTCTAAGGCATTCAGATCTGAGTACACAAAATTGTCAAAAGATGTCTTAACTGATAGACATTCCTCCAATTGATGCTCAATTTCACAAATAATTGTTCTCTCAGAAGTGAGAACCTCTTAGTTATCCTTTCTTTTCTATCTTCCAATAAGCTTATCTCATCATAAGCCTTATTAACATGTGCTTCAACTGATTTAATCTGTATACCAAATTGACTTAGTTGACTTGCCAATGCTTCCACTTTTGTGCATTTTTCTTTAAGCTCATTGTTAATGTCTTTTTTGACGCTAAAAGACATCGCACACTTTGCATATAGAGCTTTTTCTTCAAGCTCAAACCTTCTTAATGACTTGATGCAAGTATCAAGAGTCAATAAGTCATTTATTATATTTTTACAAACAATGTCAAACATTTGCACATCATGCTTGGCTTGTGCTTGCACTACTACAACCTCTAACAAACTTGTGAATTCAGCATTAAATTATTGAATAAAAACTTTAGCTCTATCCTCACATTTAGGATCAAGTAACTTCACAATCATGATTCCCTACAACTTATCAATAACTTCCATGAGAGTTTTTTGCAAATTCTTTACCTTTTTTTTAGCTAATTATCTTGCTAAGGGATGATATCAATTTTAATTGATCATCATCATCTAAACTATTAAGTGTAGCAATAGTGAGAGATGTGTTGGGTGCAATTGGCTTCTCATCCTTCTCTACATTCTTCTTCCTCTATTCTGCATCCTCTTTCTTCTTCTCATCTTCATGTCTTCTTATTTCTTCTTCCTTTTTCTTTTCCCTTTCTTCTTCTTTCTTCTCATTTCTTCTACTTCTTTCTTCATCTTATCTTCTTCTTGTTTTGTTTTCTTCTCTTCTCCTACCTTCTTCCTCTTCACATGTTCTTCTTACTTCTTCTTCTTGTCTTCTTCTTCCTTCCTTATCTTCTCTTCTTCTTTTCTATTCTTGTCTTCCTCTTCCTTCCTTCTCTTCTTTTCTTGTTATTTCCTCTTCTTTCTTATTTTTCTTTCTTTTTCTCCTCTTCTTCTTTCTGTTTATTTTCATCTTCTGTTATATTTCTCTTCTTCCTTTCTTCTTCTTTATTTTCCTCTTCTTTTCTCTTCTCCTTTTTAGCCTCATTCTCTCTCTTTTCATCCTCATCTGAACTTGAGTAATCAATGATATTTCCAACAGTGGTTGGACCAAGACCCTTGAAAGGATCTTCAAGGATGTTGATTGTCACACTTGTAGTACCAATTTGCATACTATATTTTTTAATGGAGATCTAAAAATATAGACCTACCATTTGAGTGTCCTTAGCTTCCACTACTATTGCTACTAGACTACTTTGTTCAATAGATATAGGGATTTCTCCCCTTGACTTTATGCTCACTCCCTTGGGTACATATGTCATATATTTGACAATAGATTATGTTGGCTCTCTATCTACCTCTTCATAATCTCCTCCCATCAAAAGAATATGTCTTCTTTTATTTCATAGCAAGGGCTCAATTCCCTTTAAAATATCTTGCAAGTCATAATTGTTAACTTCACAAAGCTTCTTGATCATGTTTTCTCTAATTTTATTGTCTTCACCAAGGACTCTTCTTCTCCTATTTATCAATCTATTATATAGGTCCTCTAGAATGTGTCTTTGTACATCTTCAAATCTCTTATTCCTTAATGTCGTATTCTTTACTACTATGTTTTCTAACTGGATTCTACCCATATTGCTATACATGCTATGGAACTTATTTAACTAAATGAAATTATTGTCATTTATAATTTTCATATTTGAATTCTCTACCTTAGGCTTCCAAGGCTTATTTCCAGTGGTTTTCCTTGCTTTTCTAACTACCTGTTCAGTAGGTCTATCCTTCTCATTTTCATACTCATTAGACTCATCAAATTCAACCATCTATAATGTCTATCTTTTCTTCCCAAGGCCACTTGACAATTGCTTGGTCCTTTTCTTGCTAGGTGACTCAACCTCTTACTTTACCTTGGTGAGTCTTTCTAATTTTCTCTTGGCTAGAGGGATAGATGATTTTCCTTCTACAATCTATACCTCCTCTTCATCATACTTCTTCAATGGTTTTTACAACAACGAGTTGTACTTGAGCTACTGTGGCATAGGGAGTGGTAGGTATCTACAAAGTAGATGCTGGTACTATTACTCCCTCTAAAGGTACAACTATGGCAATAGGAGTAGTTGTCAATACCTTAGTTTGACCACTAGCCTTCATCTCTAAATATATTCCATTTACCTCATTGAATTCTTCTTTAGTCATTCTTGATTCTTTAAGAATTGATTCTACCTCCTTTTTAACATTCTTCTTGATTTCTTTACTTTAGAGCTTACTCTCTACTTATCTAATCTTTTCAATACAAGTATCCCATCTAGGTGTATCCTTGTCTTCTTTAGACTTGAGTATGATCTTTGCATACCCTTCAATAATAGCTTCACTTAATTCATAGCCCATGGGGTCTATGAACTTGACTCTTGGTACACTGACTCTTGTTGTCCCATTCCCTATTAGGCATACCAAGGAAATGCCTCATTACTAGAAAGAATAGGTGTATCAGTAATGACTCAAACTTGAACACTGCACTTCAAGTTTTCTTGAGTTTCTCAATTTTATCTAGCAATTGATGCCTTAGAATATCACACATATTTACCTTCTCTTTCTCAACTATCATCATATAGGCTACATGTAGGAAACCAACTGGTACTAAGTTCAACCTTGAACTATGATTCATCTTGTAGCCAATGATATTTTTTATCACTCTCACATATGTCTACTTTATTAGGTCAATCCTCATGTTCCTACCATCTAATTTGGTCTTCAGATTGGTCTCCACCATATTTTTTACATTATTTTCATTAACCGAGTTTTTTCCCTTATTGCACAAACTAGTTAACCTATGTATCGTATCATTAGTAATCGTGATAGATGCTTCTCCAAGCCAAACTATTCCTTTGTGAATGTGACTCAGAATAATTTTACTCCATTCATGGTTGTCAAAATTGGTAAAGAACATATGGTTTTTAATGCTTATTTCTTTAAGGTGTGTAAACTCTTGTTTCAATGACAAGTCACCCTAGTACACTAGGTCTAGGTCCTTATTAATATCATTATCTCCAATGCTCTCAAATTTATAGTGAATATATGACTTGATATCCTCTACATGTATCATTATCTCCAATGCTCTCAAATTTATAGTGAATATATGACTTGATATCCTCTACATGAAGAACATTCTACAGAACTTGCTAAAATGCTCCCAAGGGATCATCAACTTGAGAAATGAATGAATGCTTCTTAAACACATACCTTGGCCTCTCACTAACATCACTAATAGTAGGATTCATCAATTTAACTGATTCAAACACTTTAGAAACTTTGCAAAATATTTGAATTTTGTAAAACTAAGGATCTTTTGATTTTGCACAATGAACACTTTCAAATTCACTTTTACTCACTGTCAAATTGCTTTGAATTGCTCCTTAACTCTTTGCATAATTAAATATACTAAAAATCTTGTTTTTCATCCTTTAAATATTTCAAATCAAACTTCACATTAATTTCACATCTACCAAAATTCATGAAATTGTTGCTTATTTAACTAGTAAACTTGTTTGACTTCATTCTCCTTTATTTGATCACCAAATGACTTGTGCTCTTAACCAACGATTTTATCAATGATGCTAATTCTGATGTCATATTAGGATATGCAAAGTATAATAGTTAGTAGTAAAGAAGTTTTTGTATCTATCTCTTTTGTTTAAAGGTACTATAATGTATAATTACATGTTAGGGCAATGGGATTTTCTTGCATATAGTTATAATTTTAATGCCAACTCCTAACATGGTTGAAGCAAATCCTAAGAGGGTTGAGGCTTTTAACAGGGCCTAGTCCTCTAACAAGGACCAAGACACTATGTAATGCATAGACTCCTAAAAGAGTTAATATCCTTAATATGATTATTTTGTTTAGTGGATCATTTTGTAGGTACCATCCCTGCTGGGGTTTTCTCTTGGCCAGGATTTCCCTAGTTAACAAATAATGGTGTTATGTGTTCTCTTTATGTATGGTTTTATTTATTATTAGAAATGGATAATACTGAGAGGGGGTAAATCAATATTCTATAAAAATTTGCCCACAACTAGATATTATTAATTACTTTTCAACATGCATATGAAAGTAAACCAATAATGTTGAACTATAAATAAAACCATACACAAAGAGAACTCACAACGCCATTATTTGCTAACTAGGGAAACCCTAGCCAAGGGAAAACCCCAATGGGGATGGTACCCACAAAATGATTTGTTAAACAAAAGAATCTTGTTAAGGATATTGACCATGTTAGGAGTCTATGAATTACATGTAGTGTCTCAATCCTTGTTAGAGGACTAGGTCCTATTAAAAGCCTCAACCCTCTTAGGAGTTGCTTCAACCTATTAGGAGTTGGTATTACAATTATAACTGTACTACCCTAATATGTAATTATACAATATAGTTCCTTTAAACAAAAGAGATAGATACAAAAACTTCTTTACTATTGATTGGTGTAATTCACATAGCCCGATCTGACATTAGAATTTGCATCACATATCTCTCATATAAGTTCACATATCAAGTACATATTTTACATTCACATATATCACACATATCATAGTTCCTCTTTACTTCACCTAAAACAATCTTTTACTTATACTCTTTTTCTTCACAAAACTTTGTGAAGTTGGCTTGATGCAATTATACATTGTGTTAACTAAGGGTAAACATCTAGGATATCATCCCAACAAAAATAATTAAATATTTCATAACCAAGATAATTCCTTGACACTTTATACCTCTATTTTTGTTGTGCATATTTTCTTTATTGGTATTTGGCATATAACTTTGTCTATACTATTTGTACTTACTTGCGCACATAGGTACATCATCATGAAACTCTCATATACCTTCCCTTAGCTTCATATGTGCCAAATATCTCTATAACCTTTGCTATACCAAAAACAATCTCTACATTGCTTAGAGAATACTATCTAACACTTAGACAATTATTGTCTATGTCTATAGAATCTTCAATAGTATATTCTTCCATCTCATCCTAAGATATATGTAGCCATAAATGACAACCCTAACTCATCTTACCTAGCCATATTGTCAACAATCTCCCCCTTTTACATTGACAGAAACAAATGGGAAATTTTGGCTAAGTCCCAAAATGTTCAACAAATACCTTTTCAAAAATGGCATTCAAAACTTCACAAAAATTTCAAAGATTATAAAAAAGTTTGTGGATTGTTACATTTACAACCATCTTCCTTATATCTCCTAATACAATATAATACTAAGTAACCATTCTCTCCCTTAATATATTTTTTTTTCTATACATACAATTTTCCTTCTTCTCCCCCTTTGACATCAATGACAAAGGTGTCAAATTTATTTACATGTCAAAATTGTCTTCCATAACTCTTCTTTGGCTATCAAGCAAGAAAAGAAATCACCAAAACTGACTGCAAGACTCTTCATATTCTTCTCTCATGAATCCTTGATTCCTTTTGAAATGCTAGGAAGAGTGCACCAACCATAAGATGTTATCTCTACTACATTCAGATCTAAGTACACAAAATTGTCAAAATATGTCTTGATTGACAGACATTCCTCCAATTGATGTTCAATTGTGTTCAATTTCATAGATAAGTATTCTCTCAAAAGTGATAACCTCTTATATACCCTTTCTTTTCTATCTTTGAGTAAGCTTATCTCATCATAAGCTTTACTAACATGTGCTTCAACTTGATTCAATGTGTACACCAGATTGACTTAGCTGACTGGCCAATGCTTCCACTTCTGTGCATTTTTATTTAAGCTCACTATCAATGTCTTTTGTAAAGATAAAATACATCACACACTTTACATACAGAGCATTTCCTTCAATCCCACACTTCCTTAATGACTTGATGCAAGTATCAAGAGACAATAAGTCATTTCTTATGTTTTGATAAATAGTTTCAAACATATGTGCATCATGCTTGGCTTGAGCTTGTGTTGTTGCAACCTCTGAAAAATTTGTGAATTCAATGTTAAATTCTTGAATTAAAGATTTAGCTCTATCCTCAAGGTTAGGATCAAGTGACTTCATAGTTATTATTCCTTGAAACTTATCAGTTACCTCCATTGAGATTTTTCTGTAAACTCTTTACCTGTTTGTTAGAATATATAGTCCACCAATATAATTGAGGGGCATGAATCAGTTATCCAACTATTATCATAATTATCAGCCTTATTAAATCTTAACAATATGATAAATATAATCTAAAACCACAACAAGATACTCATGCACAACAACACTAGATATGTTAACTAGGGAAACCCTTGATCAGAGGGAAAACCCTAGTGGGGATGGTATTCCTGGTTAGAGAATGGACACTATTATGAGTCTATAAAATATTTAGTACATGTTAGTCCCTATTAGGAGACTTTGAATCTCTATTAGGAGATTCCAACCCTATTAGGGGTTGTGCCAACCTTGTAAGGATTTGTTTAAGGAAGATGGACCCGTTGTCCAAATCATATTTGTATTATTTCTTATAGAATAATAGAAATAAAATCTACTTCCTCTTCCTCTTCCACTGTCCTATGAATTAGACTTTTGCACCTTCTAATCTTGATACCAAATCACAAACTTCACATCCAATAATCCCTTGGATCATTTAGTTGCATTTACCAAACACTCTATTCTTGTTTGCACTTCCTTGAAAACTTCACACTACACATAATTTGCAAACATGAAAAATAATTTCCTTTATACCAAGTCCTAAAAACAATTCCTTGATTCGGCCTTGAGGCTTTCCCAATTAATTATAATAGGACCATATTAAGATAATTAATTATTTCATAATTACAATAGCATTGTCAGCTCACAGTCTACACAACTTCTCATATGTATGACTTTAGGACTTGCACACTTGCTGACATCATCATTAGATTGTCCTTAATCACTCTATAACTTTGGATATCTAGATTATATCTTTATTAGAAGATATAATACAATCATCAGAAACTGCTTCACAAGTACTCTATTTTTGCACTACTCTCTATAAATCACTTATAACTCCCATAACTCTTTAGCTTAAGCTATGTGAACTTAACCTCATCATCAGAACACAATGTGGAAGATGTCCTTAACTTCACATCACCTAATCATCAAAACT
Source organism: Cupressus sempervirens (assembly GCA_028749045.1). Taxonomy (NCBI): domain Eukaryota; kingdom Viridiplantae; phylum Streptophyta; class Pinopsida; order Cupressales; family Cupressaceae; genus Cupressus; species Cupressus sempervirens. The sequence continues at coordinate 504,841,791 of CM053783.1, read as the reverse complement.
ATGTATGTATGACTGTGATCTCTTGTTTATTACTCTTCTAGTCTTCATAGAATTGTCGCAATGTTGACATCAATAAAAAAAATAGTCATGAATGCAACATGTCAATATTTCCACATGCTCTGTAATGCTTAGGATACTCCCCCAAAGGAATACCATTAGCATTCATGCTAATAGTTTCCCCTTTGGCATTGATGGCAACATAGATGAAAAACATCTAGGTTCCAAGAATACCAAACAATACTCTCTTATTTCTTTTCTTGTTCTAAAATTTTCAAATCCTCTTCATTAATCAAATCTAAAATCCTCTAGAATACTATTCTATTTTGCATCTTCTTAGCATCAATTTTTTACATGCTAAACAACTCTCAACTTCTCCCCCATACATCAAAACTCTTCATGTTGTATAAATCCCTCATAGAGATATTCCTTCTTTCTTACATGAATCTTTATAAATCTCCCTAATAAGGAATAAGGATGTATTCATCTCTTCTCATTCAACTATCTATCCCCCACTCACCTAGAGGATGCTTTTCATGTACAGATCTCCCCCATTGGCATCAATGAGAAATACCTCATTATGTCAATCAACTACTCCAAATCTTCAACCAACTCAAGTGTCCAAAGACACTATTCAAGACCAATTACTAAGATTCTTTAATGACTCTACTTATCACAGATACTCCTAAATATAGGATGCATCAACATTAGTCTAGTCAAACAATAGTCCATTGTACCACTAGACTAATGCACTCTCTACATCATCTACTTTGAAGTAGGAAAATGCATAATCCCAAGCATACCTCTCAAGTAATCAAATGTATCTTTAGATAATAATATCTTTAAATTTAAAACATGTAATTAATTTGGCCATTATGCATCTAAATGTCCTAAAAGAGAGAAATAGTGCAAAGGAAATTTTAAGCCTAGAAGACCTAGAAATTTTTTGTATAGAAATGAAGATGAGGATATTGAGGAAATACTTGAGAATGAAAGTGATGATGAGCTAGGATTTGTAGCCATTAAAGAAGATGATCTTGACATAGAAATTAGAGAGGAGAAAGATCTAGTTTCTCAAGTTGAAAAGAAATCTGATTGGATAATAAGCAGTGGATGTTCACATCATGATGGAGGTATTGTTAGGGTTGAAAACAATGCAACTTGTCACATTACAGGGATAGGATCTATTACTCTTGATAGAAAGACTAACACTAATCATGTTTACTTTGTTGATGGCTTAAAACATAACTTTTTGAGCATTGAACAATTGGTAGAAAAAGGTTCACAAACTTCACATCCAATAATCCCTTGGATCATTTACTTGCATTTACCAAACACTCTATTCTTGTTCGCACTTCCTTGAAAAATTTGCACTACACATAATTTACAAACATGAAAAATAATTTCCTTTATACCAAGTTCTGAAAACAATTCCTTGATTCAACCTTGAGGCTTTCCCAATTAATTATAATAGGACCATATTAAGATAATTAATTATTTCATAATTACAATAGCATTGTCAGCTCACAGTGTACACAAATTCTCATATGTATGACTTCGGGACTTGCACACTTGTTGACATCATCATTAGATTGTCCTTAATCACTCTATAATTTTGGATATCTAGATTATATCTCTATTAGAAGATATAATACAATCATTAGAAACTACTTCACGAGTACTCTATTTTTGCACTACTCTCTATAAATCACTTATAACTCCCATAACTCTTCAACTAAGCTACGTGAACTTAACCTCATCATTAGGACACAATGTGGAAGATGTCCTTAACTTCACATCACCTAATCATCAAAACTATGTCTGTATGACCATGATCTCTTGTTTATTACTCTTCTAGTCTTCATAGAATTGTCACAATGTTGACATAAATAACAAAAATAGTCATGAATGCAACATGTCAATATTTCCATATGCTCTGTAATGCTTAGGATACTCCCCCAAAGGAATACCATCAGCATTCATGTTAACAATTTCCCCTTTGGCATTGATGGCAACATAGATAAAAAAACATCTAAGTTCCAAGAATACCAAACAATACTCTCTTGTTTCTTTTGTTGTTCTAACATTTTCAAATCCTCTTCATTAATCAAATCTAAAATCCTCTAGAATACTATTCTATTTTGCATCTTCTTAGCATCAATTTTTCACATGCTAAATAACTCTCAACTTCTCCCCCATACACCAAAACTCTTCATGTTGTATAAATCCCTTATAGAGATATTCCTTCTTTCTTACATGAATCTTTCTAAATCTCCCTAATAAGGAATAAGGATGTATTCATCTCTTCTGATTCAACTATCTCTCCCCCACTCACCTAGAGGATGCTTTTCATGTACAGATCTCCCCCATTGGCATCAATGAGAAATACCTCATTATATCAATCAAATACTCCAAATCTTCAACCAACTCAAGTGTCCAAAGACACTATTCAAGACCAATTACTAAGATTCTTTAATGACTCTACTTATCATAGATACTCCAGAATATAGGATGCATCAACATTAGTCAAATCAAACAATAGTGCATTGTACCACTAGACTAATGCACTCTCTACATCATCTACTTTGAAGTAGGAAAATGCATAATCCCAAGCATACCTCTCAAGTACTCAAATGTATCTTTAGATAATAATATCTTTAAATTTAAAACATGTAATGAATTTGTCCATTATGCATCTAAATGTCCTAAAAGAGAGAAATAGTGCAAAGGAAATTTTAAGCCTAGAAGACCTAGAAATTGTTTGTATGGAAATGAAGATGAGGATATTGAAGAAATACTTGAGAATGAAAGTGATGATGAGCTAGGATTTGTAGCCATTAAAGAAGATGATCTTGACATAGAAATTAGAGAGGAGAAAGATCTAGTTTCTCAAGTTGAAAAGAAACCTGATTGGATAATAAGCAGTGGATGTTCACATCATGATGGAGGTATTGTTAGGGTTGAAAGCAATGAAACTTGTCACATTATAGGTATAGGATCTATTACTCTTGATAGAAAGACTAACACTAATCATGTTTACTTTTTTGATGGCTTAAAGCATAACTTTTTGAATGTTGGACAATTGGTAGAAAAAGGTTATTAGTTCTAATTCACAAAAAAGACCTTCATTATCAGAGATAAAGATGGTAAGCTGATTGGAATAGGTACAAGATCTAGAGGTAATTTATTTCAATTGACTCCCACTAAGATGATATGTTTGGTTGCTAAAGTGGATAATAGTTGGTTATGGCATAGGAGGTTTTGTCACATAAACTTTGATAACACTGTGAAGGTCAGTAGCACATTTGTAGTTAGAGAATTCCCAAAGATAATAAAGTCTACTAATGTTATCTATGAAGAATTTATCATGACTAAATAGAAGAAGGTATCATTTCCCAACAAGAAGTTCACTACTACAGAGAAGGTGGAGATTGTTCACACAGATTTGAGTGGCCCTAACAAGAGAAGATGATTCTATGGAGAAAGGTATTTTATCATTTTTGTTGATGATTTCACTATAATGATATGGGTAGAATTTCTTAAAGAGAGATCTAAAGAATTTGACAAGTTTAAGATATTTAAGATTAGAGTTGAGAATGAATCTGGTGTTAAGATAAAATGTTTAAGATATAGAGGGGAGAGTTTACCTCTACAGAGTTTAACATGTTTTGTGAAGAGAATGGAATTAAGAGATAATTATCTTCACCACAAGACCCCTAAAAAGAATGGAATAGTAGAAAGGAGAAATATATCAATATCAAAGGCAACAAGAGCAATGATGTTTGAGAACAATGTATCCAAGATATTTTGGAGAGAAGTAGTCAATACAATAGTATACACCATGAAAAAAGTACAAACCAGAAAAGGTATGAATAAGACCTCAAGTTATGAATTATGGTTTGGTAATACACCTTTAGTAAAGGATTTTAGAATCTATAGAAGTAGTGAGAATGTTCTTGTCTTATGTACTGAATAAGAAGTTCAAAGTGTATCAGATGGATATCAAATTAGCTTAGCTGAATGGAGAACTTGAAGAAGAGGTATACATTCAGTAGCCTAAAGATTTCCCTTTAATAGATGATAAAGATATGGTATGCAAATTAAAGAATCTATATGGTCTAAAGCAAGCATTTAGAACCTAGTATGCAAGGTTGGACAAGTATTTGGAAAAACTTGGATTTGCTAAAGGTACGACGGATAGTAACTTATGCTTGAAAGAAATTAAATATGGTTTGCTGATAATAGTAATATTTATTGATGACATAATTTTTGAAGGCAATGATGAAGCAAGTGATAAGTTTGCTAAAGAAATGAAGAATGAGTTTGAAATGAGTATGATAGAAGAGATGAAGTTCTTTCTAGGTTTGTAGATTGGGCAAAAAAATAATGGCATTTTCATTTCACAAGCTAAGTATTTGAAAGAATTATTGAAACAATTTGGCTTGGAAAATTGTAACCCTATTGGTACACCAATGATAAATAGTCATAAGTTATCTGGAAAGGATGAGACACCTATAGTTGAGTAGAAGAAGTATAGATCCATGATTGGAGGTTTGCAATATCTAACTCACACTAGACTAGATATAGCAAATGTAGTTGAGATTGTATCTTTTTTTCAAAATAATCCTAAGGAGCATCATTATGAAATTATAAAAGGGATATTTAGATATTTGAAGGGAACATCTTATTATGGGATATGGTATGATAGATCAATTGATCTCACTCTATGTGCTTATATTGATGCTGACTGGGTAGGTAGTTTAGATGATAGAAAAAGCATCAGTAGTGGAGCATTCTTTTCTTGGAGGAAGATTTTTTTCTTGGCTAATAAGGAAATAAGTTTGTATTTTGTAAAGTACAACTAAGGCAGAGTATGTAGTAGTAGAAAATAATTGTAATCAAGTTATGTGGATGAAGTAGATGCTAAAGGACATTGGGATAGAATTTTCTAAACCTTTTATCATATATTATGATAACACAAGTACAATAAGTATGTCTAAGAATCATGCATTACATTCTATGACTAAGCATAGTTTTATTAAATATCATGTTTTGAGAGAGAAAGCAGTAGAGAAAGAGATCATATTGGATTATGTCAGCACTAAATATTAGATTGGCATAGATATCTTTACAAATATCTTACCTAAATATACTTTTGAGTACTTGAGAGGTATACTTGGGGTTATTCCCCTACCTATTTCAAAGTAGATGATGCAGAGATTGCATCAGTCCAGTGGTATAGAGCATTATTATTTGAATGGACTGAATGTTGATGCTTCTTATATTGGGGGGTATCTTTGATGAGAAAAGTCATCAAAGACTCTTGGTAATTGGTCTTGAATAGTGTCTTTGGACACTTAAGCCGGTTTAAGACTTTGAGCAGTTGATTGACATAATGAGGTCTTTGACATTGATGTCAATGGCAGTGAGAATAAATGAAAAATATCTCCTAAGTATGAATGGGGGTGAATATAAGTGTGCATGGAAATATCTACTTTATTAGGGAGATTTAGAAAGATTCATGTAAGAAGAAAGAATATCTCTATGAAGGAGATATACAACATGAAGACCTATGGATGTATGGGGAAGAAGCTAAGAGTTTTTTAGCATGTGAACAACTGATGACAATCCTAAGAGATGTAGAATAGAGTAGTGCTCTAGAGAATTTCAGATTTGATTTATGAAGAGGATTTGAAAAGATGTGAACACCAACAATAGCAATAGAGTATTGTTTTGTATTCTTGGAACCTATATGTTTTTCATCTATGTTTCCATCAATGCCAAAGGGGGAGATTGTTAGCATGAATGATGATGGTATTCCTTTGTGAGATTATCCTAAGCATTGGAGAGTATGTGGTAGTAGTGAAATGTTACCTTCATGACTATGTTTGTCATTGATGTCAACATAATAGTAATTCCATAAAGAATAGAAGAGGAGAAGGCATAGATCATGGTCATACGAACAAAGTTTTGATGAGTAGGTGATGTGTAGTTAAGGACATATTATGATGAGGTTAAGTGTACATAACATAAGTTGAAGAGATACAAAAGATATACATGATTTGTAGAGAGTAGTATAGAAATAGAGTACTTGTGAAGTAGTTTCTGTTGATTGTATTTTATTTCTTTACACATGTAAGAATTTGAAAAGATTGTGAGCCAATAGTGTTGTATGATTGTAAAATAATTAATTATCTTATTATGGTTCTATTATAATTAATTAGGAAAGCCTCAAGGAAATGTTTGAGGACTTGATATAAAGGAAAGTATTTTACTTGATTGTAAAAGGAGTGTGGAGTGTGAATTTTTCAAGGAAGTGCAAACAAGAGAAGAGTGTTTGGTAATGCAAGTAAGCGATACAAGGGATTATTGGATCCAAAGTTGCTAATATATTATCAAGACTAGAAGGAGAAGAAGTTTAGTTGATAGGATAGAAGAAGAGGAAACAAAGTATAATTAAATTATATTATTCTACAAGCAATAATACACAGATCATTCAAATAGTGGGTTCATTGGTCTTGCCCTTGAAGGTGTTTGGATCATGCGACCATCTACCTTCTAAAACTCCTAATACAGTTAGAATCTCCTAAGAGGGATTCAAATTCTCCTAATAGGGTCTAACATGTACTTAATGTTTTTATAGACTCCTAAAATGGTCCATCCTATGACAAGGAATATTTATATTAGTACATCATCTTGTGGGCACCATCCCCACCAGGGTTTTCCCTCTGATAAAGGGTTTGCCTAGTTAACATATCTAACATTATTATGCATAAGCATCTTGTTATGGTTTCTGATTATATTGCTCATATGGTTAATATTTAATAATGTTAATAATTGTGATAATAGCTAGATAACTGATTCACCCCTCCCCCCCCCACCAACCCCCCCATCCCCTCTCAATTATATTGGTGGACTACATATTCTAATAGAGATGTAGAAAATAGTAGTGTTCCAAAGGATTTCAGATTTGATTGATGAAGAGGATTTGAAAAGATGAGAATAATTCATCATTATAGTGGACAATTCATCATATTGGTGGACTATATATTCTAAAAATTCATCGTTAGACTATCTATCACTATATAAATTTAAATATCCTTATTATACCTTTGTTGATATAAAATACAATCATCAAAAACTACTTCTCAGGTACTTTATTTATGTACTCCTCTTTGTAAATCACATATATATTTTGCATCTCTTTGACTTATGTTAGGCACACTTAAACTCATCATCTGGACATAGTGTGTAACATGTCCTTAACCATGCATCACCTTATCATCAAAAATCTATTTGTATGACCATAGTCTCTATCTACTGCTCTGCTAGTCTTTACAGAACAACTATTATGTTGATATCAATGACAAACATAGTCATGAATGCAATATGTCACTACTGTCACTTGCTCTCCAATACTTAAGATACTCCCCCAAAGGAATACCATCAACATTCATTCTAACAATCTCCCCCTTTCACATTGATGGAAACATAGATGAAAAACATTTAGGTTCCAAGAATATGAAAAAATACTCTATTGTCATTGATGTTGTTCTCATCTTTTCAAGTCTTCTTCATCAATCAAATCTAAAATCCTCTAGAACACTACTCTATTCTGCATTTATATTAGATTATATATTTCACCAATATAACTGGGGGGGGGTGGGGTTCATCAGTTATCCAACTATTGTCACAAGTATCAACCTTATTAAATCATAACCATATGAGCAATATAATCAGAAACCACAATAAGGTACTTATGCACAATAACACCATAAATGTTAACTAGCAAAACCCTTGATTAGAGGGAAAACCTTGGTGGGGATAGTGCCCACAAGATGATATACTAATATTAATATTCCTTGTTAGAGAATGGACACTGTTAGAAGTCTATTAAAACATTCATTATATGTTAGTCGCTATTAGGAGACTTTGAATCCCTATTAGGAGATTCCAACCCTGTTAGGAGTTTTAAAAGGCAAATGTACCCATATTCCAAACAACTTCAAGGGAAATACCAATGAACACATTGTCCAAATGATCTCTATATTATTCCTTATAAAATAATAGAATCAAATTGTACTTTGTCTCTACTTCTTTTATCTTCTAATGCCCCACTTGGAGATCCTTGGAATTAAGAATAAATATAAGCCAAGATAATTTTATTTTTTTTAAACAAGTATAGATGCACATGACATACAACATATGAAGATCACAAAGATCACAATGGAAGACTAAAAAAGCATCCAAACACCAATAGATCTCCAAATGCCACTAATGACCAAAATGACTAACCACAGAAGGACACAAACAATTTTGAATCTGAAAACATATCAAATTCAAAATGTAATTCCAAGGTATTTAAGAACACCATAAGGGGTATCCAAAATACCTTAGAAAAACTTCCAGTCAAATCAAAAGTGCTCCTTGTCTGCCTGAATAGGTTTTTCTAAAACCTTGGCAATACATTAATTCAACACCATTAGATACTTTCCAATATCATACGACCTTTCTAATGAAGGATTGTGATACTTTCAGGGGTTGGGTGACAATTCTCAAGAAGGCATGCAATACTTCACAAGTATCCTACAACCTTTCTCCAATGTGCATACTTTCTAGTATCACATAAAATTTCTCCTTAAGACATGCAATATAATTTGGGATCGCATGATATTTCTCCCTTGTGCATGTGATACTTTAAAGTTTCATCCAATGCTAATGTATGGTCACCCAAGAACAACAAGAAATGCTCCAAGAAAAAATCAAGGGTTAAAACAAGAAGTTAGAACCTCCACACTAGGGAGTACCAAATCCATAGTTGAGGCATAGACACTCAAACAATAACTACAAGATGGAAACAACTCTAACCATCTAACATCACTTTGTATAGAAGCAACATCACAATAAATTGAAATAAAAGCTAAGTGTGCAGTTCCTCCCTATCATAATAGCATCATGAAACCTCAAAGGTCCTAGCCATCTCCCATGTGTAACATCCCAAACTACCAACTAGATAGTAAGAGTTGTCTTATAAGGATGTCACTACTAAAGTGTAATAACATCATAAAAATAGGAAATCTAACATGCTAAACCAAAAACAATAGATACTCCAAAAAAGTAGATAACATCATAACCTTATATGCTAAACATCATAATAAGGAAATGCATCAAAACTAACAACATCTAAACATGATATACAAGCATTCCAATGAAGCATAAATCACAAGAAAGCACACTTTGGAACTTGAAGTACCAAGTGAAAACATCTAGCAATGATCACTTTAGGATAGTAGGTCACCTCTATAAACCAGTCCTTGATAGTGGTGAAGGCAACTACACCTCCCAATCATGTGAAACTTGTAGGCCCACTCCTATCATGATGATGGAGATAATGATCCAACCACAACAACACATAAATAAAATGTCCATGCTAACACTCATGCTAGACAATATGATGACTAAAACCAAGATCAGAGACAATGCATAAACTATAGGTCATGGTCAGACACTCAATGGGCTACTATGTAGGGACTAACATCATGGAGAGTCGCTTGGCATCAAAAAGCCCTAGCTTGGAACTGTGTGGACTCAACTTCCCAATGGAAGGCTCTTACACTGAAGCATTTTATTATCTTAAGCTTTTTTACCACCCAGTGTTTTATTTAGTTATCACTTACTTAAAACTTTCTCTACCAACCCTCTGGGAAATGGTCACCAGGTTGTGAGATAGAAAACCCCTCTATATGCTACTCTACACTACCCATGCTCATCCAACAATGAGTGCCTGTATGCATGCATATTCCCAACCCAACCCCAAATGATCATAACTACACCAAAGTACAAATGGGAGATTCGACCTCGTAAGTCACCCGACAATGTATGCACACATACTCATGTGTGGCACACCACCATCATGAAGATCATAACATAAGGACTGGATGAGAACACAAGCAAAATATCACTCAATTGAAATAGCTTAGGAGGAAAGATGTGATATGCATCCTAATGCAACATAAAAGTGCAACAATGGTCTAACTGACATCCAAATGGATGATCTAGTTCCATTACCAATGTCATGCCAAGAAAACCCAAGAAAATAAGGTGGCACACAAAATGAGATAAAAACCCCAAAACTAGAAAAAGTTTAAAATTAAAACCCATTTGGTCTTTGGGTACAAAAGCCTCAAAAATATAATAAAATTTTGGTTTGAACACCATATGCCAAAATTGATAGCATAAAAGTGTGGTACCCAAAACCCTCATCCCAAAAACTAGGAAAAATGTTCATACCCAACCAACCAAGCAGAACAAGCAAACAGAAATGGAGAGGAACACTAGCTCTCAACCTTCAAATAAATAGCTACTAGAAATAGATAAAGAAACTAAGTTGAAATAAGAAAATGTGAGAGCCCTACCTGATAGCCAAAAGGAATAAAATAGCAAACATCTAGGTAAAATAAATAACTCACAGATATAGCTGAAAATGACAGCAAAGCAAAGTTTCCCTAAGCCAGATCCAATGAGTTCTTCCTTACAAAGATCCCACACTTGTAGCTCTCACAACAAATAGAAATGTGATCCTTCATAAAAGGATTTTAGAAATAAGTTCTCAATTTTTCAAATTGCAAAAGTGAGAAGTAAGGCATTAAATTTTTCTTTCAATACTTATTCACTTTTCTAGTGAATAATCAATTAGGGTAAATAGCTACTTAGACTAGCTAGAATCCTAATCCACCCAAACTAAAATAGGTTATCTCTCAAAATAATAATTCATCCATGGAAAAGCTTCTAGAAATTAAATTCAATCAAATTTAAAGCCTAAAAACTCAAAATCATAGAAATTTCATTAACAACTTTCACCACAATGCCTCTAAATGTACAAACACACTTATTGGTCTAATCACATAATGCCAATGAGTTTGGGTTTAATAATCACTAAAAGGTTTAATTTAAATAATTTAAATAAGAATACATCGACCATATAGGGATGACATTGGTGAAATATGAATACTTGAATTACTAACTCCACGTGTCATTGCTAGGGATATAATTCTTGCACACTAAAACACACGATCAAGTGCAATCTCATATAATAACATAGTCAAAGCAATAAGTGAATTAAATGATTAATTTAACCAATTATTCAATTATACTTAAATAATCCATTTACATCACTCAAGTTTGCACAAAACATACTGAAACAAGAATGAAATAAATTTCCATAGCATAAAATCCATCACATAATAGAAATAGAGATATGTCCAAATACCAATAACCAGATATCATCATGGACCTACTATCATTTTAATATGGCATCAACATGAAAATATGATAAACTAAACAATATAGTAGTATAACATCTATGATACTAAAATCAAAGTATAGCATTTGACCCTTAGGTCATCTTAAAGTACAATAATAAGAGTATCAAGTATCTCATGGAACAAAATATAATAGGGTTCATACTACAAACATGAGAGGCACTACATATCTTATCAACCAAATTTCTTCTCCTTTTGATCTCGATATCAAATCACCAACTTTGCATCCAATATTCCCTTGGATAGTAAATACCAGCAGGCAGTCGGTCAAGCCCAGTCCAACACCTTGAAAAGATAGCCACGCAATCTACGTAACATGATATCATAGGCCCTTCCAACCAAAGGAGGGAAGATTAATGATATAGGGCTGAAACATAGAAGGTATTTATGGGGGTAATAAAGCAAGGAAAGGGTCTAATGGCCTGAGATTCAATCCTAGGTTCATATTGGGCATAACTAACTCATCCTAAGGTTAGAGAGATATGGTAAGCATGTCGATTCTCCAAGGTGGCTCATCCATCAACCCATCCCAATCTCATCAGGTTACTTGCATTTACCAAACACTCTACTCTTGTTCGCACTTCCTTGAACACTTTGCACTCCACCTACTTTACAAACAAGGAAAATAGTTTCCTTTATACCAAGTCCTCAAAAAAATTCCTTGAGTCAGCCTTGAGGCTTTCCCAATTAATTATAATAGGACCATATTAAGATAGTTAATTATTTCTTAATTATAATAGCACTATTGGCTCATGATCTGCAAAACTTCTCACATGTGTGACTTCAAGACTTGTGTACTGGCTAAATCCATTATCAAATTGTCCTTAATCATTGTATAACTTCACATATCTAGATTATATCTCTATTAGAAGATATAATGCAATTATCAAAAATTGCTTCACGGGTACTTTGTTTCTACATTGCCCTCTGTAAATCACTTATAAATTTTGTAACTCTTTGACTTAAGCTATGCAAAATTAACCTCTTCACCAAGAAATAATGTGGAAAACGTCCTTAACTTCACATCACTTGATCATCAAAAATATTTTTGTATGAGCATGATCTCTACATTCTATTCTGAAAAGCTTTACAAAATTACTGCTATGTTGACATCAATGACAAACATAGTCATGAATGCAACATGTCTCTACTGCCACATGCTCTCCAATGCTTAGGATACTCCCCATTCATGCTAACAATCTCCCCCTTTGGAATTGATGGCAACATAGATGAAAAATATCTAGGATCCAAGAATACCAAACAATACTCTATAGTTGTTATTGTTGTTCTCATCTTTTTAAATTTTCTTCATCAATAAAATCTAAAATCCTTTGGAACACTATTATCTTTTGCATCTTCTTAGGATAAATTGTTCACATGCTAAATAACTCTCAACTTCTCCCCCATACATCAAAACTCTTAATGCTTCACATCTCCCCCATAGAGATATTTCTTCTTACTTACATGAATCTTTCTAGATCTCCCTAATAAGGAATAGGGATGTTCTCATCTCTCCTAATCCAATCTTCTCTCCCCCATTCACTTAGAGGATTTTTTTAATGTATCTCCCTCATTGACATCATTTACAAAGACCTCATCATGTCAATCAACTACTTCAAGTTGTTAACTAGCTCAAGTGTCCAATGACATTATTCAAGACCGATTAACAAGAGTCTTTAATGAATCTTCCCATCACAAATACTCCCCCATACAGGAAGCATTATTATTCATTCTAGTCAAACAATAGTGCTTTGTACCACTATACTAATGCAATCTCTGCATCATCTATTCTAAGGTAGGCAAGGGCATAACCCCAAGCATACCTCTCAAGTACTCAAATGTGTTTTTAGGTAAGGGCTTTGTAAAGATATTTACAATCTAATCTCTTTCTCTATTTTTCGCTCTCTCAAAACATGATATTAAATATAAATATGCTTAGTCTTAGAATGCAATAGAGGATTCTTAGAGATACTTATTGTACATGTATTATCATAATATATGATAACAGGTTTAGAAAATTCTATCCCAATGACCTTTAGCATCTTCTTCATCCACATAACTTGATTATAGTTATTTGTTTCTACTACATAGTCGTCCTCAGTTGTACTCTACAAAATACAATCTTCTTTCTTTCTTAGCCAAGAAACTAATCTTCCTCTAAGAAAGAATGCTCGATCACTAGTGCATTTTCTATCATCCATACTACCTTCCCAATCCACATTAGTATAAGCACATAGAGTGAAATCACTTGATCTATCATACCATATCCTATAATAAGATGTTATTTTCAAATATCTAATTATCCTTTTTACTTCTACATAATGGTAATCCTTAAGATCAGCTTGAAAAAAAACTACAATCCCAACTACATTTGCTATATCTAGTCTGGCATGAGTCAAATATTACAAACCTCCAATCATGGATTTGTACTTCTCCTTCTCAATTGACAGTGTCTCATCTTTGCTAGATTACTTGTGACTAGTTATCATTGGTGTACTAATAGGCTTACAACTTCCCAATCCAAGTCCTTTCAACAAGTCTTTCAAATACTTATCTTGTGAAATGAAAGTACCATCACTATTTTCACAATGTGCAAACCTAGAAAGAACTGCATCTATCCTATCATACTCATTTCAAACTCATTCTTCATTTCTTCAAAAAATTTATCACTTGCTTCATCATTTCCTCCAAATAGTATGTCGTCAACAAATATTACTATTGTTAGTAAACTATTTTAAATTTCTTTCAAGTATAAGTTACTATCTGTCATACCTTTAGCAAATCCAAGATTTTACAAATACTTGTCCAACCTTGCATACCAGGTTCTTGGTGCTTTGTTTAGACCATATAGATCTTTCTTCAGTATACATGCCATATCTTCCTATCCTATGAAGGGAAAACCTTCAAGCTACTCAATGTATACCTCTTCTTCAAGTTCTCCATTTAGAAAGGTTGATTTAACATCCATCTAATACACTTTGAACTTCTTATTCATTGCATAAGATAATAACATTCTCACTACTTATGTTCTGGATAAAGGGGCATATGTCTCCTCATAATCTATTCCTTCTTGTTGTGAATATCATTTGCATACAAGTTTGGCCTTATTTCTCACAACTTCATCTTGTTCATTCATTTTGTTTCTAAATACACATTTGGTTCCAATAAAATTATTGTCTTTAGGCTTGGGAACTAATTCTCATGTTTCATTCTTCACAATCTAATCTAATTCTTCCCTCATTGCTTGAAAATAATGATCATTTTTACATGCTTAATTTTTACTCTCAACTGGAGAAATTAGGCATAACTCCTCATTAACTTTGTTTCTTGTCATCACTCCTTTGTCTTTTCTTCCAAATATTGGCTCTAGTGGGTTACTCTTTGTTAGATTCCTATTAGAGGTAGGATTTTCTAACTCAAATCTTACTTTTTCTCTTGGTTCAGATCTTTCTCCTCTTTGCTAAAAAATTTGCACATCATTTTGTAGATCATTGTTAGTCTCAAAGAAAATTTATACATTATTTCTAGCAATTCTAGTATTATCTTCTTCTTCATCAAAATTGTAATCCATAATCTTTTCCTTAATTCCAAACTTTTCATCAACTTTTACATTTGCACATTCAACTATTGTCTTGGTATTATGATTAAAACATCTGTAAGCTTTGCTTATTAGTGAATAACCAATAAACATACCTTAATCACTTCTTGGATCAAGCTTACCAATATCATCATCTCTTTTTATGTAACACTTGCTTCCAAATATTTTGAAATACTTTATTGAAGGTGAATGACCAAACCATAATTCATAAGAGGTCTTATTCATACCTTTTATGATTTGTACTTTGTTTATGGTATATACTGTTGTATAGATTGCTTCTCTCCAAAATGTCTTGGATACATCATTCTCAATTATCATTGCATTTATTATCTCTAATACTAATTTGTTTCTCCTTTTTGCAATCTCATTCTACTCAAGGATCTTGGGTGAAGATAATTGTCTCTTGATTACATTCTCTTCACAAAACATGTTAAATTTTCTAGAGGTAAACTCTCCTCTATCTAATCTCAAACATTCTATGTTAACACTATATTCATTCTCAACTCTATTCTTAAATTTCTTAAATACTTCAGATATCTCTTTAAGAAATGCTACCCACATCATTCAAGTGATATCATTAACAAAAATCATGAAATACTCCATAGAATCCTCCTATCCTAGTAGGGCCACTCAAATCTATGTGAACAATATCCAATTTCTCTATGGTAGTAAACTTATTGCTAGGAAATGATACCTTCTTCTGCTTAGCCATGATATATTATTTGTACACAACATTAGTAGGCTCTATTGTCTTCAACAGATCTCAAACTGCAAATGTGCTACTAACCTTCACAATGTTATCAAAGTTTATGTGAAAAACCTCCTATGCCATAACCAACTGTTATCCACTTTAGCAATCCAACATTTCATCTCAGTGAGATTCAATTGAAATACATTACCTTCGGATCTTGTACATGTTCCAATCAGCTTACCATGTTTATCTTTGATAATGCAAGTCTTTTTTGTGAATTTCAACTAGTAAATTTTATCCACCAACTGTCCAATACTCAATAAGTTGTGCTTTAAACCATCAAGAAAGTAAACATCATTAGTGTCAGTCTTTCCATCAAGAGTAATAGATCATATCCCTGTAATGTGATAGGTTTCATTGTTACTAACTATAACAATACCTCCATCATGATTCTTGAATTTAACAAACTTGATCCTATCACCAGTCATGTGATGTGAATATCCGGTGTCTATTATCCAATCAAATTTATTTTCAACTTGGGAAACTAGAGCTTACTCCTCTCTAATTTCTATGTCAAGGTCATCTTCTTTAATAGATACAAATCCTAGCTCATCATCACTTTCACTCTGAACTCTTTCATCAGATTCCTCATCTTCATTTGTATACAAATAATTTTTGGGTCTTCTAGGCTTAAATTTTTCATTATAATTTTTCTCTCTTTTAGGAAATTTAGATGCATAATGACCAAATTCATTACAAGTCCAAAATTTAAAGATATTCTTACCATCTAGTTCTCTTCATAAAATAAGTGTTATACGTTCTTCAATCTCCCTATCTTCATTAGATTTGGTCCTCCTGATGCTAGCAAATTAAATCTCCATGAGTGCTGATACTTCGAGAAAGACATGGTTGAATACTTAAGGCACTAAAAGTTGTCTCCACTCTTGTCAAATCTCCAGATTGTCTCAAACTTGCTTATGTTGCTTCCAATTTTTCAAGAAAAGTAACTTTGGTGAACTTATCAATACAAGGTATCAAAATTTCAATAATCTATGCTACTTGCTTGAATGGTGGTGTCAAAGCTTTCAATATCTTCCACACAACCTCATCTTCTTCCTTGGTTACACCATATGATTTGATTACTAAAAAAATCTCAGATATCTTACCAACATAGCCTTTTACATATTCATCTTCCATCATTTTTGCATCTTGAAACAAACATATCCAATTCTATAGTCTTATCCTTTTTGCATGCTTATCTCCTTCAAAAGTAGATTCTAATGCTTTCCAAATTAGATGGGATGTTTGAATTGACTTTACTTGACTGTATTTATTCTCAAGAATAACTATCAGTAAAGCTTCTCTGGCTCTCATATTTCACATTAACGGATCTCTTTCTGCTTCAGTACATTCCTCAAGCTTTTCTTCCTCCACAATTATTTTTCTCTTTCATCAAAATCCAACATCTTGGACCCATACATAGAAGATGAGTCTTCATCTATTATTTCTAGCTATCATAGTTTACTGCATCAAACTTAGGATTATCCTTGCTAAAATGAATTGGCATTGATCTCCCAAAGCTTTTAAGCTTTCTCTTCAAGGACATGAAGCTCTAATACTGATTGTTATAATATATAGTCTACCAATATAATTGAGAGGGGGGTGAATCAGTTATCTAACTATTATCTTGATTATCAACCTTATTAAATATTAACCATATGAGAAATATAATCAAAAACTACAGCAAGATTCTCATGCACAATAACACTAGATATGCTAACTAGGAAAATTCTTGATCAGAGGGAAAACCTTTGTGGGGATGGTACCCACAAGATGATGTACTAATATAAATATTCCTTTTTAGAGGAACTACCCTGCTAAGAGTCTATAATGATATTTAGTACATGTTAGTCCCTTTTAGGAGACTTCAAATCCTTGTTAGGAGATTCCAACCCTATTAGGAGTTGTACCAACCCTATTAGTAGTTGTAGAAGGTAGATGGAACCACTGTCTAATAGCTTTAGGGGCAAGACCAATGAACCTGCTATCCAAATGATCTCTATATTATTCCTTTCAAAATAATAGAAATGAATTCTAGTCTATTTCCTCTTCTTCTATCCTATCAACCAAACTTCTACTCCTTCTAATCTCAATACTAGATCACCAACTTTGCATCTGATAATCCTTTGGATCTCTTACTTGCATTTACCAAACACTTTACTCTTATTCACACTTCCTTGAATACTTCACACTCCACACACTTTACAAACAACAAAAATACTTTCCTTTGCACTAATTCCTCAAAAAAAATCCTTGAGTCAACATTGAGGCTTTCCCAATTAATTATAATAGGACCATATTAATATAATTAATTATTTCATAATTATAATAGCATTGTCAACTCACAGCCTATACAACTTCTCAAACGTGTGACTTCAAGACTTGTGCACTTGTTGACATCATCATTAGAATATTATTAATCACTGTATAACTTTACATATACAAATTATATCTCTATTAGAAGATGTAATGCTATCGTCAGAATTTGCTTCACAGGTACTCTATTTCTGTACTATTCTCTATAATCATTTATAACTTATGTAACTCTTTGACTTAAGCTAAATAAATTAAACCTCATAATAAAGACATAATGTGAAACATTTCCTTAACTCCATGTCACTTGATCATCAAAATTTTGTTTGTACGACCATGATCTTTGTCTGTTATTCTACTAGTCTTTACAGAATTATTGCTATGTTGACATCAATGACAAACATAGTCATGAATGCAACATGTGAATACTATCACATTCTTTCCAATGCTTATGATACTCCCCAAAATGAGTACCATAATAATTCATGCTAATACTAATGACAAAAACACAAGTTAGGGCCAAATTTATGTCAAACCCTTAAAAATGAGGGTTTCAGGGCAGTCTACAATAAAATGCTAAAAATATCCTTTCAAACATAACCAAAGCTAATAAGATGAATTTCATTATGATCTAGATTCAATACATTATTTGACTATGGGAAAAGGTTTCATCTACCAATCACCAAATGATCAAGCACAATGGAAAACTGAAATTCTATTAGTTGAATTTGCCATCAAAATTTACATTGCATCATTTCTTCCTTGAATTCACTTAAATAAATCTCTCTCAACATCTAAAATTGAATATCAAAACATAATATGACCATTGGGGAGTGATTCTTCAAAATATTTCATTAGTTTGCACAAAAGTTGCAAAGTTGTTAATGCAACTTTTGCAATTTTGAAGTTGTAACAAATTGTGTGACTTTTGCAATTTTCCAATTTATGACTCCTAATAGATCCAAATTGGATTATTTGGATGTCAAGACCCATAAAAAAATCTATGAAAATAATTTTCATGAATTTGGACCCCTTTTCACGAAATTTGATTGCGAGGTTTATAGATACACCTTGGAACAACTAGCCTTACAATTGGGGTAAATTTTTATGATGAAAAGGTCCAATGGACCCAAAACTTTCTAGACTACCTTCTACCATGCCTAATTATGTGAAAATAATAAAATCAATAGATTTCCCTTGCACAATACTCCTTAGGCCAAAAATAAGTCAAGTCCCATAAGTTTTGAGATCTATTGGAGTGGAACCACCCTTGATTATTTCTTTCTCTATAAGCTATGTTGCATCTTCGCATGTAAAATCCTTCCATTTGACCAATTTTTCATAATAATATTTCCTCCTTGTTCTTTTTACTTCTTGGGTGTCAAAGATGCATTCCTTATGTAATAGCTTTTTCTTTGGCAATTATTCAATTGAATCTTCAGTTGCTTCTTCATCAAGATTACTTGCAACACAATTATCATTTGCATAAGATTTATATGCATAGAGGTTAGAAACATTAGATATTGGTGAATTACCAATGTTGAGGGGTATTTCAATCATGTATACATTGTGTCCACATTTCTTTAAGATTTTGCATGGTCCTATTTTCTTTATTATTAATTTGGTGTACTTCTCTCTTGGAATTCTCTCCTTCTTTCGATGCATCATTATAATGTCCCCTACTTGAAATTGGACTTCTCTTTTCTTTTTGTCTTTAGTCTATATATACTTAGCCACACTATGCTCTAATTTTTCTTTCACCTATTGATGGATATCCCTCATAGCCTCTACAAAATCTTCTACTTGTGTACTTCTATTATCCACTTTTTTCATGTTTCTAAGTTCAAGAACACCTCTTGAGTGAGTTCCATGCACTATTTGAAAAGAGATTTTCCTAGTGCTCCTATTTACTGAATTATTGTAGGATAATTTTTCTTGTGGAAAGATGGTATCCCAAACTAATCCATGCTCCTTGTCAAACATCTCAATATTTTTCCAAGGGACTTGTTTATGCCCTATGTCATCCAATCAAATTTTGGGTGATATGTTGAAGAAAATGAAAATTTGCTACTAAGATTTTTCCACAAATTTCTCCAAAAAAGGTGAGTGAATTTTGAGTCTCTATTTGATACAATGGAAAAGATTTATTCGTGAGCTCTAACTATTTATTTAAAGAAGATATATGTAATGTGTGAGGCATGATGTGATGTCTTACATGGCATAAATTGAGCCATCTTTCTAAATCTATCTACCACAACATATATAGTAGCATGACCATATTTTGTTCTTGGTAGGCCTCAGAGAAAGTCCATGCTTATGGATTCCCATGGTCTATTTGGGATTGGTAAAGGAGTGTACAGTCCTATATTGGGCATGGCTCCCTCAAATTATTGACATATTCCATATGTTTCTACAAACCTCCTCACATATCTTTTAATTTATGCTAGTGGTAAAACCTTCTAACTAGTTTTAGAGTTTTGTCAATCCCAAAGTGATATCTAAGCTACCATACTTCTCTTTTATTATATTTTCTCCCATAGAAAATTTTGTTATGCACAATTAGCTCCCTTTAAAAAGTAAACCCTCTTGCAATATGTATTTAGAAAAATTAGTGTGGTAGTTATTTCAAACCTTGAAGATACCTCATATGTGTTTTTAAAATTTTCATCATCCCAGTACATATCCTTGAGGGAATCGATTCCCATGCTCTCCAATTGGATCTCCTACACTATTAAAAATCTCCTATCGAGTGCATCTTCTATCTTGTTTGCCCCACCCTTCTTGTGCTTGATGCTGAATGTAAAATCTTAAAGTTGTTTAACCCATTTAATGTACTTATGGTTCAATTTCTCCTTCCTATTCAACAAGCTCAAAGCATGATCATTAGCATATACAATGAATTCTTTAGGTAATAAATACTATATCCATTTTCTTAAATCCTGGACCATTATATACAATTCAAGGTCATATGAGGAACAATTATTTTTTGGCTCATTCAAATTTTTACTGAAAATGCTACTAGTTAACCATCTTGGCTTAGCACTTCCCCTGTTGTCATTTTGGTTGCATCACGCTCTATTGTAAAGAACTTATTGAAATTGAGAAATATTAATATAGGTTATTATAAGACCCTTTATTTCAAATGCTCAAAAGAATTATCTACCCCATCACTCCAACTAATTTTACACTTACTTCCCCCTTAATGGTATCAATCATTGGTGTTCACACTTCAATATAATTCTTAATAAATTTTATATTAAAACTTGCAAGTCCATGAAAGTTGTTTACCTCACTTGCAATGCTTGGGGTTAGCTAGTTGAGGATGGCTTCAACTTTGGTAGGATACATCTTTGAATATCCTTTGGAGACCATAAGACCAAGAAAGGTTAGCTCTTCCTACAAGAAAATGGAATTGTTCATATTAATCATTAGTTTCTCTTCATGTAACCTTTGCAAAACCATATCCAAGTTTTTTAGGTGTTCCTCCTTAGTTTTCCTAAACACCAATATGTCATGAATTACAGCACAAAAAAATGATTGATTCAAAGCTTCAAGGCCTCATTCATGAGGTGCATAAAGTACTCGGTGCATTAGGTAAGCCAAATGGCATGACCAACCATTCACGAAGTCCTTCATTGGTTTTGAAGGAAGTTTTCCACTCATCTCCCAATCTTATCCTAATTTTATGGTACCCACTATTTAGGTCAATCTTAGAGAAATATCTTTCTCCTCCTGGATGATCCAAAAATTATTCAATTCTTGGCATGGGGAACATATATCTAATGGTATTTTTGTTGATATCTCTTGAATTAGTGCAAAGTCTCCAAGTGTGTTCCTTCTTATGGACTTATACTCTTCCTTATGAATTCTTTCTCTAGTAATTCATTTATCTTCCTCGTAGCTTATTCATTTTTTTCAGGAGTCAATTTTTAGGTTGTCTTGTTGGGAAATGTAGAACCTAGGATAAGGTCCATACAGTGGCTAATATCTTTGACAGGGGGCAAAAATTTTGGTGTACTTCCTGCAAGTATTCCCTTGTACTTACCTAATAAATCTTAAACCCTTTTTGGACCAAATTTCCTCTCTTGGGGTTCGGCATATGGTTTATCCTTAGGTTTTATGACCAATGCAAAGCATGGGGTATCCTTCTTGAGGGTTTCTACAAACTCTTTTTCATCTACTAATATAACACTAGTTACAATGTGCTTTTCTTTTCCATCATCAAGAAGTGGGTTCATAGTAAAACTTCACCATTCTTGGTTATATTGTATACATTTTTCTTCCCTTCATGGTCAGAATCTACATCATACAACCATGGTCTCCCTAAATGCAAGCACCAAGCATTCATTTTAATAACATCATAGAGAAGTTTGTCCCTATATTCCCCTATTTGGAATTCTACCTAGAGTTGTTCATTAAATACACCATGTTACCCTTTATGTAACCAAGACACCTTATAGGGGCATGTATGTGATATGCTTTGTAAGTAAGCTCAATTTATTTGTCATTTCTTTAAAAGCCAAATCATTAGAGGAACCTAAATCAATAGTTATCTTGAATACCTTGTCATTCAACTTGCAAGTGGTTCTAAATAGAAACTTCCTTTGGGGTTTATCCTTGGTAGCTAGAACCTTAAAGAAGGTTCTTTTAAGCATGAATCATTCTACTTTGTCTAGATTTTTAGGCCTTGATGTTGGTAAAGTGAGACTTTGATTGTCTTCTTCTTGAACCAATTTAACTCTTTTGTCATCACCTTGGTTAATGAATCATTATCTCTTAGAGAACCTATGAGCAACATCCAACTTAATTGCAATTTTATCATAGTAAAAAGATCCAATGGATATCAAACAATCCTTATGTAGCTCCTTCTAAATGGCACATATTTTTGTCAATTATCTTTCCAAATACAGTGAATGTTCATGATATCTTCTTGATTTTACAACCTTTATTCTTGAATATGATATCATATTCATTTTTACACATCTATATAACACTGAATAGATTGTAATATAAACCATTCACAAAATAAACATTGTCAGTGTAATTCTTACAATCAAAATTAATTGAGCCTTTTCCAATAAAATATGTTTCCCTATCATCAACGAGTCTAATAGGGCCAACATCATCATTATCTAGTGAAACAAAATTTATTTTATCTCTAATCATTTGATGAGGTCAACCACTGTCAATTAACAATTCATTCTTTCTCCTTCTAACATATAAAGAAATTTCAATTTCATCAATCTTAGCACAAATATCAAAGATATAAATTTCAAATTTATTAACTTCTTCCTCTTCTTTATCATAAAATAAATAGTTTGAGCATTATGATTCATCATTGTAAATACTACCATATTCATTCACGTAATAATGTTTTTAATTGAATCTTTTAAACTTCTATCTATGACCTATCTTGGGATATCTAGTGACCAAGTGACCAAATTTAACACATCTAAATAATTTTAGGGGTAACACCCCTTTTTATTTTAACCTTTCTTTAATCTTCTTGAAAAGTTATCTTTAATTGCTTCTTCATCATCACCATCAGGTTCTTCTCCAATTTTGGTTTCTCTGATATTTCTTTTATATCTTCTCTTTTCATTTTCAAACTTTCTCAACTCAAATTCTATCAAAGTGTCAAATAATTATTCCTTGGTAAACTTATTCAAATCATAAACTTCTTTAATAGTTGTTTTTTGCCAATATTATTGTCGGGTAATGTCATCAAGATATTCTCCATAAATTCTTCATCAGTTATGTTGTCACCCCAATTCTTGATTCCATTCATTACACTCTTAAATCTTTGAAAATAACTCTTGATACATTCACCATCTTCCATTCTAAGATTCTCATTATGTCTCTTTGTGGTCAAATTCTTAGAAAGATTTAGCTTGTCATTTCCTTCATAGATTTCTTTCAATTTTTTCCAAACCTCATAATTATTTTTCAAATAAATAACTTTCACAAGTTCTAATTTTGATATATTACTAGTAATTGCATGTATTTTCTTCTTATTCTCCTTATATCATTTGATTTCATCTGTAACTTGTAAGCTATTTAGAATAACATGCTAGACGCTCTATAGGACTATCAACATTGTGTATCCCCAACTTCCTAGAATAACATGTTGGGCACTCTAACAGTTTTTGAATTAGTGAGCTCGCATTCAGGTAGGAAACTGGTTGGGGAGAACCTGGTAGGAGGTATAGACCCTGGAGGAACTGTGGGGGGACCTGGGAAGATTGTTGGTTCGAGTTTCATGGCTATTGGGGATGATGGTAAGTCTGGACATGTTTCAGACATATTTTGTGGGGTCTGTGACCTGCCCTTAGATTTTTCCTTTGCTTCTCATGTATCGAGTCAGGACAAACAGGAAAAGAAAGATAATTTGGAATCTAATATAGTTAATTCCTCTATTGGAGAGAAGGTAGGGTCCTCAGAACAGAAGAGCTAGTCATCGCTTTTTGGTAGGAAACCAACTGGCAAATCTTCTTTCCCGCCAGTGACTTCTAAGACTAGTTGGGAGAAAGGTGAGCTCCAAGTTTTTATCCCTAACCCCTTAGTGGATTTCTCTATTTCCTCCATGGATTTCACACTGGTGGGCAAATTTTTCGGGGCAAGACCAAATCTAGATTCTCTAAGGAAAATGGTTAAGAGGAAATGGGCTATACGCGGGGAGGTGGACATAGCTCCCATGCTGAATGGTTTTTTTCTATTTATTTTTAACTGTAAGGAAGATATGAATCTGGTTCTCTATGGAGGTCCCTGGTCTTTTGGAAAAAGTTCTCTTACAATCAAAAAATGGGAGCCTAATATGGTTTTATCAGATTCCTTTTTCCTAACTACCCCGATTTGGGCCAGACTTCCTGGACTCCCTCTTGAATTCTTGCATGAGGACATTTTTAAGGGTATAGCCAGTTCTTTTGGTGAACTAGTGGCTCTGGATAATGCTACTGCGACAAGATCCAAACTCCAGAGTGCTAGACTGTATGTGAAGGTGGCGGATCTAAATCATCTCCTAGAAAAGGTGGATTTAATTTCTAAGCTTGGTAAGAAAACCCAAGAAATCATTTTTGAAGATCTTCCTAATGCTTGTTATGCTTGTAAGAAATAGGGTCATTTGGTTAAAAACTGATCCTCCAAGAGTAAAAACCACTTGAGTAGTGAGAAGGAAGTGAAAAAGACTAAGGTTCAGCAAAAGAAGGTTTGGAAACCTAAAGACGTTCATCTCAAAGAGAAGAAAGAGAATGAGAACTCAAAAGCTCCACCAGCAGTTGTGGATAATGTCTCTAAGCTTCTTCTCGAGGATGGGGCTAGGCTCGTGTCTAAGACAGAGAATATGAACTCTAAAAAAGAAGTGAATGGCTTACAACTAGATCCCATCTTGCATGAACAAGGTATAGATGACCTGCCAGATTTATCAAAGGAAATTGTTCTTTATCAAAAGATGGAGGATAAATGGGGTGATCTTGATGAGATGATTGAGCTTGAGGAAGGAGAATTCTTGGCTGAATCTAGAGCTCATAGTGAGGAAGATGAAACTCAGCCTAGGGAGATGTGGGTTTTTGACCCTTTATTTTTCCAGGATACCCTTATTAAGGACCCTCCTGTCCTCAAGCTATCAAAGAAGATGGAGTAATCTCAAAGCTTAAACCAAATTCAAGGAAAAGGTCTGAAAAAAAGAATAACATAAAGGGGGTCGAGACTCGAAGCAATAAATTAGATTTGCATACTAAAGTGAATCCCAAAGATTCGACCCTAGTAAAACCTAGAAAAAAAATAGACTAGCAGTCCAAGGTGAAACCAGATGTTGGGTCTCTGGATGGATGTGGAAGGAAATCTTCTAAGAAAACCAAGGAATTAGAAAGCTTGTAGAATATTGCTGATGGTTGTCAAGCAACTATTCTGGATTATACTCCTAAAATATGGAAATGAAAACTATTACCTGGAATATTAGGGGGTTGAACAATTACCATAAACTAGATGTTGTTAGGAATTTTGTTAGAGAACATAAACTTGATTTTCTTCTACTACAGGAAACTAAGATGAACAAAGAGAAAGTAGAGCAGATAAAAGCTTTTTAAAATTACTCTATAAATGCTAGTAGTTCAAAAGGTGCTTCAGGGGGAACCCTGATGCTATGGAAAAAAAATTGCTTTGCTGGGACTATTTTGAGTGCTAGTAAATACTTTATGATTGCTAAAATTACTAGTGCTGACCAAAAAGAGGACTGGTACATTGTGAATATATATGCGCCCAACATGAAAAGCCAAAGGAAGAAGGTTTGGACTCTATATCCAATTTTAAAAGTATGGATTACTCTAGACAGTGGATAATCATGGGATACTTCAATGTCCCTCTTTATGACCATGAAAAAATGGGAGGTAATGCTACCCAGCTTGAAGGAAGAATGGACCTAAGGGATTTTATAAACAAAGAGGGCTTAATGTATATGGATCTTCACGGCATTCAGTTTACTTGGAGTAATAAGAGAGTTGGCAATGAATGTATTTAGGTAAGGCTTGACCGTGCTCTTATCTCTCCTGATTGGACAAAAGATTTCATCTACAAGTTGGAAGCCCACCATAAAATTGGTTCTGATCATTTCCCTCTTATTTTCATAGCTAATAAGCTTAGTCCTAAGATGAATTTTCCTTTTAGATTTAAGAAGATGTGGATGCAGCACCCCCAATTTGAAAGAAAAATGAAAGAATGGTGGAACATCAAAATTGATGGTACTGCTCTCTTCAGAGTGACTTCTAAACTTAAAAATGTCAAAAAGAAAGTCAAAATTTTGAACAAAAATTTCTTTGGGAACATTTTTGAGAATAAATCTATATTGAAAGAGGATATCCAAAAAATCCACAATAAAATTCAGAAGGAGGGATATACCCCAGACCTTCTTTTAGAAGAAAATGAAAAGCTGACTCAATACCATGACATCATTACTAAAGAAGAGATCTACTAGAGGCAAAGATCAAGATTTATATGGCTGACTGAAGGAGATAAAAATACCAAATTTTTCCATCTATCCTCTATGAAGCATAGAGCCAAATCTCACATTTCACATCTTATGAAGAGAGATTTGAAGATTGAGGAGGATAAGGACATCATGGACGAAATGGTGACTTTTTTCTCTAGTCTTATGAAAGCTAACCCCAACATCAATATGGAACACCAAGTTGAGTTCCTTAGAGTGATCCCCACTCTGGTTTCAAAGAATCAAAAAAAATTGTTAAGCTCAGTTCCTAAGAATGATGAAATTTTCAAAGCTCTTTGTTCTCTAGGAGGAGATAAAGCTCCTGGTCCTAATGGCCTTCCCATGTTTTTCTTTCAGAAACTTTGGAAACTTGTTGGAAAAGATGTTTGTGATGTGGTGAAGGAATTCTTTGGGTGCAAAACAAATGCTGACGGAAGTCAATTCCACCTTCCTGTGCCCGATTCCTAAGAAAATTGGAGCTGATTCGCCTGATCAGTTTAGGCTGATCAGTCTTTGTAATTCTTTCTATAAAATTCTTTGTAATTCTTTGTAATTATTACTTTTAGATTGCTTTTGGTGACCCCTTTGATCATTGCTGACCAACAAAATAGCTTCACTCCAGGTAGACAAATCCTCAACTCTATTATTTCTGCTCATGAGAATATTCATTCCTTATCTTGTTCTAACAATCAAGGATTTGTAATGAAAGTGGATGTTGCTAAGGCTTATGACAGAGTTGATTGGTCTTTTCTCTCAACCATTTTTATTGCCTTTGGCTTTGACAACAAGGTTGTTGGACTGATTCATCAATTGATCTCTACTTTTTCTATTGATGTCCTGGTTAATTGTAGGTCTTCTCATTTTTTTAATCCCTCTCGAGGATTGAGACAAGGGGACCCTTTATCGCCCATCCTCTTTGTTATTATGGCTGATTGTTTGGGGAGGTACATTGGGGATCTAGTGAATAAAGGAGTTATTAAGGGATTGCAACCCTCTTCCCATCCTCTTATATGTTCTCATGGCCAATTTGTTGATGATACCATCTTTATGGGGAAATCTGAAGTCAGGGAAGCCAGAAATTTAAAGCAAGCAATAAATCTTTATTCCTTTGCCTCAGGCCAACTGGTTAACTAGAATAAAAGTGTTGTGTTTTTTCTCAATACCCCTATTCTTAGACAACATAAAATTGCCAAAATCCTTGGATGTTCTATAGGTTCTTTCCCTTCTTCCTATCTAGGTCTTCCTCTAGGCTTGAAGGCTTCAGATTCCTGCTAGGAAGACCTTATTAACAAATTCAGTAAGAAGTTGGCTGGTTGGAAAGGGAACCTTTTAAGCCAGGCTAGTAAATAAATTCTTCTTAAAGCTTCTCTCCAAAGTATACCAACTTATGCTTTAAGTCTTTTTTAAATCCCCACTAAATTTGCTGAGGCTATTGACAAAATTCAAAGGAATTTTTTATGGACTAGTTCAGAGGAAAAAAAGAGAATGCCTTTAATTGCTTGGGACCAAGTTTGTAAACTGGTCAGGGAAGGTGGACCGGGCATCCAAAAAATTATAAGCATGAATAAAGCTCTTCTAGCTAAACAAGGATGGCGTGTTTTCTATAAAAACAAAGAGTGGAGTACCATTTGGAAACACAAGTACCTTCTTAATTCTATTTCTCTTTCTAATTTCTTCTCTTCTTCTGATGTTATTCATCCTTCCTCCATATGGGGAGCTATGCAGGGAAAAAAGAAAATTCTTGGAGAAGGGTGCTCTTGGAAAATTGGTAATGGGATTAGGGTGAGATTTTGGGAAGATGTCTGGCTTAAGGATCACCCTCTGATTGAAGATGTTCAATATATGACACAAGTTTAGTTATGCAAGTAGAGATATGGCACTCTTGTTAGTCATTACTAGTAGAATGACTCTTGGGTGAACTTGAAGGACATTGATCAAAGCTTCAATCACATCCAATTATCTCTCAATGCTATCTCTCTCCACCCTTCTTTTGAGGATGAGATTATTTGGTATGTTGATCCTAATGGGAAATTCAAAGTTTCTTCTTTCTTTGTTTCTAAGGAGAAGGAAAATATTCCCTTTTGGTCTCAGGCTTTGACTAAGGGTCTCATTCCTAAAATTAACATCTTCTTTTGGGTCCTGCTCCAAAATAAAATTCTGACCCTTTATAACCTGCAGAAAAGAGGTATAAATTTGGTGAATAGGTGTATTTTATGCAAGAATGGATTTGAAGATAGAGTCCACCTATTTCTGAACTACTCTTATACCTAGTAAGTCTGGACTGAGATCCTAATGTATTGGAACTTGACCTAGGCTCATCAAAACAATGTGGAATCTTATTTTAAAAGCTGGAAATGCCCTTCTAAGAATTTTGATGTTCAATTCCTATGGAAAATTACTCTTCCTCATCTCTGGTGGGGTATTTGGAAAGAAAGAAATAATAGAATTTTTAGAAATAGAGAGGTTCCAGGATGGGTGCTTGGTCAGAATGTTATTAGAGCTTTTAAGGAGAATTTTAGATCTCTTAAGAAGCCTGATCAAACCTTTCCTATTGATAATCCAATGCTTTCTGAAAATCCTAAACTTCAAACTAATAACCCAAGATTGACCATCTCTTGGAGTTCCCCCCCTAATGGTTGGATTAAAGGAAACTTTGATGGTGCTGCTAAGGGCAACCTGGGAAGTGTGGGTTGTGGAGGTGTGTTGAGAGATCATATGGGAAATGTTAAAGATGTTATAGCAATCCCTATAGGCCGAACTAATAGTCACATTGCTGAAGCAACGGCTGCCCTTTATACTATGAAAATTGCCATGGATTTGGGATGTCCAAATTTATGGTTGGAAGGTGACTCTTTAAATATTGTTAATATCCTAATAAGAAAATTTCTATCTCATGGTCGATAGAGGCCACAATCAAGGAGATCAAATACCTTATTCAAAAATTTGAAAAAGTTGTCATATCCCATACCTTTCAGGAGGCCAATGATGTTGCTGATTGGATAGCCAACTATGATGTCCTAACAGGGAAAATGGTGAGGTGGACCGATGAATTAACTAACCAAGTTGATCTCAAAGCAATTATTCATTATGAAGCCATCCATGTGCAAGTGGGAAAGATTTGTAAATATTAGAAAGTTAATGATTTTGTGGAGTGATCACATTATTGCCAGATTTTCTTCCCCAAGGAAGTACACTCAAATGAATGCAATGTGGTTTTTGCACGTATCTCTGAAAAAGGGAGTCTCTTTTAATGGGACAAAAAATAGTTTTCACTTTAACCCTTTCATTCTCTATGTTTGGTTACTCTGGTTTGAGTGTGTTCTCTATTCTCTACAGATGGGGGGTAAACCGCTCAAGCAAGAACCAAAAAAATGTGATGCCTGGAAGGCTCGTGAGGATGTATGGAAAATTTTGCAAAAAGGAAATGTGACTTGTTATCTGGAGTGACTCAATGGTTTTAAGCCACACATTACTATGGCTTTCTTTAAGAACTGGTCCAATGACAAAGTCACTCTCCATGGTGTTACTATGAAACTTACAGAGGATTTTATTGCAGAGATCATGAGGCTCCCCATGGCAGGCATAAAATTCACCAAGAAAACTAGTATTTAAAATGTAGCCTACAAAAAGTTTCTGAAAATGGAAGATGAGGAGAAGAAACTAGAAAAGAGTGGTGATTTCTTCGATGTGCATCAGATAAAGGAGATTTGGAGGGATGTTCTTTGCTGTATCTGTGAGTATTTCATACTTGATGGAAGAAGTAAAAGAGTTCATAAATGCCACTTTTTTTTTTTAAATCACTTTAGACACAAAGATAGAATATATTTCCCCTTTTTTTTGTGGTTTTCTTTACTTCATATTTTAGAAGCCCATAAGAAGGAGTCTAGACCCATTTTACATGAAGGGTTGATTCTTCTTATTGAGGGGTATTGTAAAAATAAACACATTGCCTCTACTCCCTTTAAGGACAAGAAGAAGGACTCCATTAAGAGTAAGAAGGGTGACTCTATTAAAGGTAAAGATAAAGCCCTAAATTTGAAAACCTCAGCTTCTCAAAAACATGAGGATGAGGAGTCTGAGACCGAGAAATTAAAGAGCCGTGAGAATATTAACCCTGAGGATGAGGATGATACTGACGCCAGGGATTTAAGCTCTAATTTGGATGGGTACCCAGAGACTGAAGGTAATAATGAAAAATGGAAAGAGGAAGCCAATAGTGAAGGTAATTCTAAACAGAGTAAATCTGTTAATGAGGGTAACTAGGCTATATCTAGTGGGGGTGATAAAGCGAAAGATAACACTATCGGGAACCCTATTGAGAAGAGTAAGGAGGACCATATGGCTAAGACTGATTCTCCTATCAAGGGGATAGAGGAAGAAAAAAGGAAGGACTCTGCTCACATAGAGGACTCTACCGGGGCTTGAAAGGAGGATCAAATGGAAATGGAGGATAACAATGACAATGTCCACTCATCCCCACACGAGACTGCTGAAGATGATAGTGATTCAATGCAGAGGGATACCATGCTCACCTTCCTACATTCTGCAAAGGTTAAAGCCGACAGCATGCTCAAAGTAGATTCTCAGATCTATAATGAAATGATGGGTTTGAGGAAAAAGTTGGAAATTCTGCAAGAAAACTAGGATACTATCAATGCCAAACTTAGCCAACTAGAAGGGCAGATGGGAGACATCCCTAACAAACTTAACAACTATGAGTAGAACCTCAGAATGTTAATCAAGGAGAGTGGCACTAAGATGGAGCAGGTCACCTTGAGTATATGTGCAGCCACTACAAGCCTGGGCAAAAGGGCTAATGAAGAAATCACTTCAGCTGAGGGTCCGAGCAAAAGAACAAGGCAGACCTCGAGGAAGAGTGCAATGAAATTTGATGTTGCTTAGGTTGCTGATACCATTCAAGAGACTGTAGAAATTGGTAAGGAAGCTGCTAAAATGATCTTAGAGCTGCAATAGTGGCTTTAGGTTGGGTTCTCTGGTTTTGTTCCTGTCTAGTGCTAGTTACTGGTTGGGGTCTCTGATCCTAGTTTTTGGTTTTTCTCATTTAAACTATTAGTGGCTCCAGGTCCTTGTAAAACCTGGGTTAGTTTGTTTTTGGACTTTTCTAGTGGTTTCAGATCCCTATAAAACCTAATTTTGATACTGCTCTATAGTTTGTTGCAGGTTTCTTTTTCCTGTTGGGTTGTAATGCTTTAAGTTTCTGCTTTTTGTTAAAGGGTTTCGGGGTCCCTTCAAAACCTACTTTTACTGTAATCTAAAACTTGTAAGCTATTTTGAGGGAACACATACATAGTCTCCACATGATTCCAAGTCTTGTAACTACCAACTAATATCAAATAACCTTTTATTTGATCTTTTCATATAATGTAATCTAATCCATTAAGCATATGGACATTCAATTTGTGCTCTATCAAATCAAAGTCAAGTAGTTAAGCTCCACATTGAGTAACTAGGCTCAAATACCAATTGTTGAACAAGCTAAATGACTAAGAGTTGGGTGAATCAATTATTTCCCTATACTTATAAAATATTTGGATTCATTAGTTAAAATTTAACAAACATCAATAACCACTTAAGATATTTATGGTAAATCATAGTAGATCACCATAAGAAAGATAAACAAGAAAGCGTGAAAATATTAAAACAATCAACAACAAAATTTACATGTAAAACCTAATACGGGAAAAATCATTAAGAAGCTAATTCTCATGAAATAAAAATTCTTATCAAGATGAAACCAATTAACATGATTTTGTACAACAAGGCTAATTGCCTAAATTTATGCTCATTGCAATAATAAGGGGTATTACTGGTAGAAGTTAATATCAAAGTGGTTGTACCTCATAAGATACAACAAGGCTCACTACCAATAAGAAAAGTCTCACTACTAATAGGATTATATCCAGTAATGATAGATGATGTAGAAAATGCCACAGGATATAGTTGTTGAGCCTCTAAAATTACCATATGATACAATATCCATCTTCTTGAATAGACTAACTAAGTTTTCACTTTCATCACATATATCAAACATATAAGAAAACAAGGCCACATGAATTTTCATACATTGAATTTTATGTATCCCACTTGAAATGATACTTTATTTATATTGGATGTACACCAAAAATTTGTCAACTAAAATAGATTTGAGATAACAACAATCCTCAAGTGCTCAAACATGCTATAATTATCTTTGGCATTAGTGATTATGATAAATACACTAGGAAAAGGGGTGTTGGGACCAAAATTGAAACCATACACTTCACAAAGGATTGACCCAAAACATGATCCACTAAGATGTTTCATGCCACCACTAACACACAAAATGGTAAAAGAAATTAATGCTTATCCAATGATAATGTGCAATATCTGATACACATGATATCAATGGAAGATAATCAATATAAAAAAAACATAGCTACAAATATCACAAAGGTTGAAAGAAAGATGTTGATATCAATGATGACCATAAACCTCACATTATACCTTCTTAGAGGAATATCATAGAGAAAAAAAATTTTGTGGGTGCAAGTATGCTCTAATAAAGTAATTTCTCCTATTAAGGTGTTTCAATCACTTTAACATGGTGGTATACACCTTTCTCCTTGTTTCACATTTTGAAAACTCATACACAATGATTCAATGCAATCTATCTTTTGGATGGCCAAGGAGACAATGCATTTCGTGTCTTCATCCTTCCTCTAGATCCCTTAAAGTAGATAATACATTCCTTATGGGCTTGTATCATTTTATAGATCCCTTAATGGAGATAATGATTTCCTTAAGGAATAATCTTCCTTTAATCAATCTCTTTTAAGATACTACTATCCTTAGGCTTGATTACCTTTATTAGATTTCTTTCAAGGGACAATTATTTCCATAAGGATTGGTCCTCATTAGTGGTCTAACTAGCATAACACAACTTTCCAAACTTTTAATGCCATTTTTTGTAACACTTTTCCTTTATGTGACTAATATTAAGGCAATACCTTACTAGGCTATTATTCATGCCTCTCTCTCTCTCTCTCTCTCTCTCTCTCTCTCTCTCTCTCTCTCTCTCTCTCTCTCTCTCTCTCTCTCTCTCACACACACACACACACACACACACACACACATCATGGTTTTTGTTTGGATGATGAATTAAATCACTTGGGGGCTTGATATTTCTTTATCTCCTTGACTTTGATAAGATTATTATTATAAGTTGATCTATTTTACCATGAGAATGATCTTGTTTAGTACTGTGGTGTAAGGGAATCCTATTGATTCTATTATTTTCACATCCTAAGGAATGGTAGAAGGTAGTCTACAAATTTTTGGGTCCATTGGACCTTTTCATTTTAATAAAATACCCTGATTGTAAGGCTAGTTTATCCAAGGTGCACCTATAAACCTTTTTGACAAACTTAGTCAAAGGGGGCCAAAAATCATGAAAATGGATGTCATAGGTTATTTTGGGGTATTGGCATCTAAATAGTTTGATTTGGAGAGATTAGGAGTCATAAGTTGGTAAATTGCAAAAGTTGGAAACTTATAAGACATAGGCTCTAAAATTTCTATAATAAGGTTAAAAATGCAAGTTGTGGGTCATGTTTTTCATTCCATCATGTTTTGGTCATTGATGCTCTACAAAATAACATCAAAAAATAGAACCAATTATTTATCCACTCATTTCTTTATAACCCTACCAAAATTGACACAAATTTCCATGGCATAACTAATGAACTCACCTAAAAATTCTTGAGACATAATCTCATAGAGGGGTTTCAATTGAGCATTCTCGATATAAATCTATGCTAGAATGTGAAATATAGTGTAAAGGAGAACCACTAAAATCAACATCTTTGAGCATTATATTTTTCTCAAGTCTCAAGCTATCTTCTCCTCCGTCCCTCCAAAAAGAGAGTACACAAACAATTATTTTTTAATTAGAACCTCAATTGGTCATATGTTCATGGCTTCACAATAATCTTGGGATTGTATTCTCTTTGAGGACATATAATGTAGTATTCCTATAACATCACTTTTGAAAATCTTGTTGGAATTATTTAGAATAAGTAAGAGGGGGTGGTGAATTAGTTATCCTCAAGTTTGGATGTACCAATTAAACTTTTAAATACTTCAGATCTAATCATTAAATATAAATAATAACATTAATAGTAAAACATCTCAAATAACATCCACATGAGTATGACAGAAGGATTTAATGTGGAAACCCAATTGGAGAAAAACTACTGGCAACATGTCACCAATTTTCAATCTTCTAAAGTGATCTCTGTTGGGATCCAACCCTATTAAAGGTTATAATACATATTATTAGGTGTGACCCTGTTAAAGGATTTATTACCCTATTAGGAGTGTCCTTGTTAGAGGACTTAAGCACATTCCATTAGAATCTCACCTTGATTAAAGAATTTATAAATGATTGTTAGGTCAACCTTGATTAAAGGATTTCAAACTGATAAAATATTTAGAAAGTAATAGTGGATTGATCTAATAAGTACAACTCACTTTGTAAATATAGATCATAATGTAGCTCATATGCTAATCCACTCATGGACCTCCATTATCATCTATACCTCTGATCTACTTGGCAATCCTTCAAGCAATAATGCTTCACCTCTTCCCAAATCTTCTTAGCCTCCTGTTTAAGTTCACCAATCAATAGCATCGAAAAATGAATGTCAACCTTTTTAAGTTACCCTTATGCCTCCTTAAATAGGTAGCTTGATATTTTTCCTCTTAAACACCACTGTAGATTAGGGTTATGTCATATTCATCAAATCCTTCTATCTATTTCAATTCCTCCTTCCTCTTCTATAAACTTCTCCAAACTTCTCTTTGAATCCATCCATAGAAATGCTCAAACATGAAATCCCTTGAATTAAATTCTCTAGGTAATCCATCCTTATCATCAACATGCTTTCTATACTCCAAGTATTCAACTTTATTGGCTAGGAATTGAGATTCCTTCACAAACTAAAAAATATTGTCACTCAGCCTAAATTATCTTCTAACACTTGATCATTACTAAATTACTCGGTCGATACTAATTGTTTTGTTCAATGTATTTTTAGATAGACTAATACTCGATCAACACTATATTATGTTTGGCTTATAAATTAACTCAATCAACACTAGCATCACTCAGCTTTTACTATAAGTTCCTTAATCTTTTTCTTTGAACCTTGGTTAAGCATAAGTATTTATTCAATATTGATCATCTCTTCTAGGATCTAACACAACTATCTTCTCCACTTAGTGTTATGATTAAACAACACATTATCTTTCCAAAGTCTAACTGATCAAGTGCCCATTGTAATTCCACATAACTCAACCTTTTCACTAGATCCTCTTGTTATCTCTTCTTCTCAAATCCTCTTCATCAATCATCTTGATATGACACTTTACTCAAGTAGAAACTATCTCACCAATAAGGTTTGACATCAATGAAAATATAATAATTGTTCTAATTGTAGTTTCCAAAAATCTCCCTCTTTGGCATTGATGGAAACACCTCAAGTTACCATGCAATCTAAAAAATTTACTTGCTTCAAGAAGCTTGCTCTATGTTTAATATCAAATCTTTGTTAATACCCTTAGTTTCATTCTCATTCTCATCTTAGTGTCCAACAATCTCCCTTTTTAGTTTCATTCTAATTCTCATCCATGTAGCTCTAATATGCAACACATAGACTCCCTCTATCATACCAAATCATGAAATTAATTAGCTCCCTCTTTGATAGTATTTGATTTATCTTTCTGAATTCATTCTCCCTCTTTATGTCTTAGAATGGTAACTTATATTCTCACCCTCTTTTTTCACTAAATTGATGGTAACTGAATAAATTTTCTCTCTCATTGTTTTCTCTCTCTTTGACAACAATACCAAAGCCATTTCATCTTTCTCATACATCTTCACCATGCAAATATCTTCATGTCAATGCTCCAAATTTGATTCATGATCTATAATATTTTCTCATGACTAATACAACATCTTGTGCTTCTCTCTTCATAGCTTTTGGTAGGTCCTAAAGTGTGACCTTCTGCATCAACTTGTAAGATATTCTAATCAACACATTTGATTTAGAGCACCATCTTGTCTTAAGTAGCCTTAGTTAGGGGAATAACCCCTAATTTTCTTCTTAGATACTCATGTGCATCCTTAGGTAAAGCGTTTGTGAATATATTAGTTATCTATTCCTTTATATTCACATATTCCAATCTCACTTTTTTGTCTTGTACCAACTCCCTCAAGTAATGATACTTAATAGCAATATGCTTGATCTTAGTATGCTCACATTATTTTTAGATATGTTTATAGCACTTGTGTTGTCACAGAATATAACAACAGGTTTAGTGATCTCTTCCTTCATTCCTTTCAACAATTGGTTGATCTATACTATATTAGAACAATTGACTATTGTAGCTACATACTCAACTTCTTTTCTATATTGGGAAATGTAATTTTTCTTGTTACTTGTCCATGTAATTAGTCTCTTTCCTAGAAAGAAAGCTCCACCACTTGTACTCTTTTTTTCATCAATATTTCTAGCCCAATCTACACTTGTAATGCCCCACTCGGAGATCCTTGGAACACAAGGATAAAACATGCACTAAATAATTTTTTTCTTAAGATAAGTTACTTAGCAATAAGATAAAGTAACCAAGTGCAATATGAAACATCAAAACAAGGTGATGAGATCATGGAACATGACTAAACTCACATGTTCAACTACACTAGTGGAAGTCTTACAAACACTTCCAAAGATCTCCATGCTTAAAACTACAACTCACAAACAAAGACTGTAGAAATCATGAGAATATACCAAGGGGAATGTTCTCATTCAATCCCAAACTAAAATCTCATAGCATGGTTCGACATACAAGTCCATATCTATTAATCATATCACAATCAAGAATCATAAGGTTACATCCACTCATTTACTAGACACCATGTTGAAAGATAATGCTAACTCCTAAAAATTGGCTAAGTTTGAAATCTTGAAGCCTTGAAATTTCCTAGAATCTTTATCTTAACTTAGAGAGGTTTGGAACCTATCTCAAATGAATCGTCACATATATTAAAATATATTTTCAACCCCATGGAAACTCTAGTGAACTAGGAAGGAGTCTAACCCTAAAGGGTACCCAAAACACCCTTCAACTCTCAACCAAAAAGTCCAGAGATACCTATTGTTTGCCTAAGTAGGTTTTTGCAAGAAATTAAGTGACACATTACAACAACTAGGAGATATTTCTCAGTATAGCCAGGTGATACTTTTTTCCTGAGTGATACTTTTTGCCCAAGAAATTCTTCACTAGTGTTGTATGATATTTCACACTATTATGGTGTGATACTTTCCAGTATCATACAATCTTTCTCCCTAAATCATGTGATACTCTTCCAGTATTACCCAATTTTGAATCACTATCACCTAGGATTGAAAAGAAACAACTTGAACAATTAGAAGGGAAAAAGAGTTAGAGATTCTACACTGGGGAGTACTAAATCCACTATAATAGAGGCTTGGACACTTGAACACATAAAACACAGGAAACCATGCAATAAGAAGCAAAAAAAATCTATTTATCTAATCCATAATGGTATATGAAGGAACATGTGAAAAGAAACATTGCTATGTACATACATGGTTCATAAACCAAACATCATATGAACTAAGCACCAACATAATAGAAACTCATGTGTGGTTCCTCCCAACCACAATAGCATCATAAGACCTCAAAAGCCCTAGCCATCCCCTGTGCATAACATCCCAAACTACCAACTAGATAGTCAGAGCTATCTTATGAGGGAGTTACTACTACAAATGTAGCTAACATCATAAGAACAAGAAGATCTAACATCTAATCCAACAAACCATAGATACTCCAACTAGTAGTGAACCAAATCATCTAACCATATGCCATAACATCATAATAAAGGTATGTATCAAATGAAAGCTAACATCTTCTAAACATGATATCCATACATTCTAATGAAAGAATAAATCACAAGGAAACATACTCTGGAAACCTAAAATACCAAGTGAAACATCAAGCATCAGTCTCAAGTGAAAATAGATTGTCTTCATACACTGGTCCCCAATAGTAGAATAGGTAGCTATGCCTCCCAACAATGTGGAACTTGTATGTCCACTCCCATCATGTTGATGGAGATAATGATCCAACCACAAACACACATAAAGAAAATATCCATGGCTAACACTCATGCCAGATAATAAGATGACTGAAACCAAGATCATGAGACAATGCAAGTCGATCAAGTCTTGGTTAGACACTCTATGGGTCACTACGTAGGGGCTCACTAGAGGGTAACTAGCTTGGCATTAGGTAACCCAAGCTAGTATTGGCAATTCACACTCCCTAGGGAGGAGCACAATCCTATGTCCTTAGACTTAACTAGGTGCTCACATAATATTTTATTATCTTTAATTTATTACCCAATTAATTTATTAATTATCACTTGTTTAGAACTTCTTCACACCAAGCCTATGGGAAAATAGTCACTAGGTTGTGAGAGAGAAGCCCCCTCCATGCTACCCTACATACGCATGCTCATCCAACAATGAGTGCTCGTAGGCATGCATATTCCCAACCCAACCCCAAATGAACATACTCATTAAAATACAACTAGGAGTTCAAGCCTCGCAAGTCACCCAACCAATGCACATGCATGTGCTTGTATGTGGTGCAGCACCATCATGAAGATCATAAAATAAGGGTTGGATGAGAATAGAAGCACAAAAACACTCAACCAAATACAAGCTTGGGAGTATATATTCTACACAAAACCCAAAAAAATAATAAAACCATACATCATGAACTCACTCGACTGACCTCAATCCAGAAGTATGGATTCTACATGAATCCCAATGATGCAACCAAACCATACATCATGAACTCACACAACCGATCTCAATTTGGGAGTATGGATTCTACACAAATCCTAGTGTTCATGAAATAACAAGGCCAAAAAAAATAACACCAGGAACAAAATCACTCAACCGAACACAAAGTTAAGAGTATGGATGTTGCATGCACCCCAATGCAAATATAAAGATGCAACAATGGTCTAATTGACATCCTATGCATAATCCAAATCCACAACCAACATCATGCAAGATAACTTAAGAAAACTAGGTGGAATGCAAACCAAGCTAAAAACATCAAAACTCAAAAGCTTTGAAATTAAAACCCATTTGGTCTTAGGAAACAAAAGCCATGAGTATCAAATAAAATCTAGGTTTGGAGTCTGAATGCAAAACTGGCCAGCATAATAGTGCAAAAGCCCAAACCCCCATCCTAGAAAATAGGGAAGTTCTCATACCTATCCAAATGACTAGAGCTAGCATATAGAAATGGAGGGGAACACTATTTCTCAACCCCCTAACAAATGGCTACCAAAAATGGAAGCTAAAACAATAAAACAGGAGAGCCCTACCTCACAACCAAAAGGGAAAATATGAAAACATGAGAAATAAAATAAAAACCCTATGAAAACTATTGAAAGTCATGGCAATCCAAGGTCTCCCTGAGCTAGATCCAATGAGATCAATCTTGCGATGATCTCACTCTAGTAGCTCCCATAATGAACAAAATAGTATTTCCTCATGAAGAGGATTTGGAATTTTCTCTCAAATTTCTATTTCCAAAAAGTAAGAAGTGAGGAATAAAATTCCTCTTTGGATACTTATTCACTTTTCAAGAGAATAAAGGATTAGGGTAAATAACCAAGTCACCTAGTTAAACCCTAAATCCACCCAAACAAAAATAGTTTTTTCCAATTAAATGGAATTTAACTATGACAAAGCTATCAGGAATTTAATTAAATAAGATAAAGCCAGAAATCCCCTTAAACCAAAATCATAGAATTCCTTAATAACTTTTACGACAATTGTGAACCTCTAAATGCAGAGACACACTCATGGGTCTAATCACACAATGCAAATGAGTCTATATTTATTAAATCACTAGAGGGTTTGATTTAATCAATTAAATAAGATATGTCAATCATACAAGGACAACATTGGCTAAATATGAATAGTTGAATCACTAACTCCATATGCTATTGCCAGGGACATAAATCTTACACAATAAACCACATGATCAAGTGCAATTGCATATAATAATATAGTCAAAGTGATAAATGCATTAAATAACCTAATTTAACCATTTATTTAATTATATTGAAATAATCCATTTACATCACTCACTTTGGCATAAATCATCACAAATCAATAATGAAGTAAATAACCATAGCATTAAATCCAACATATAAACATAATCAGAGGATATGTCCAAATACTAGATAACTAGATATCATCATAAAACATATTATCATCTCAAAGAAGGCATCGTCATGCAGATATGGTCAACTAAACAACATAGTAATCTAACATGGACAATTCACTTCAAATTATTTAAGAATTTAATAATGGTTGTTTAAACAACATGAAACTTAAAATACATAAGTGAACATGGTCAAATACATGACTAAACACTACTACAAGAACCTAGTCTAGTGTAGCAAGATAATAATACATCGTGCAATCTTTGCACACATCTCAAGGTAATCACGAAACAACACAATGATACCACATCAATTCTAGTAACCACTGGCACAAACCTTAGTGAAACCATCTAACATGTCATAACCTCATAAATCAATCATGAGCATAATCAAAGTAACTGTATAGTAACATAAATCTAATCACCTCAAGGGTGTAGACCACACATGATCCCAATCGTAATGACTAACCAAGCAAGATCATCAAGGTTACATCCATCAGGATGACTTACAAAAATGAAATGGGAGAGTCACTATAGAATTAGAATACACTTTATCTCAAACTTGTCCTTCTTCTTGTAATACAATCCATAATCCTCTATTCTAGACAGTTAAAGCTAGACAAGATACATACAGATGACAATCCAATGGATATGTTTACAAAGGTAGTGACAAGGGAGAAGTTGATTTCCTCTTTAGCTTTGGTTGGTCTTCTAGACTAAATAGGAATAAAAGAACAACACATTCTAGGGTGCTTTGATCTAGTGGGAGCCCCATGTGGTAGCAGTATTGCTCAGTCTCCAAGTGGGAGATTGTTGTTTAGTGTAGAGTCTGATCAATCCCCAAGTAGAAGATTATTAGTTTATGGTGACTAATCAAGGAAGTATTGTACATACTTCATAAATTCTTTTTAAAAAAATTGGGCTACTATTCACCAATGGCTAATATTCGCCAATTGGTTATTGCTTATATTCACCAATTTATGGCTAACATATTGTAACTAGTTTTTACACTAAAGCGGCAAAAATACTTGTATAAAAGGGCTTAGGGTTAGGGATTTTTTTATAAGGTGATATGAAAATTGGTTCTTATGGTGGTATTAAGATGTAAGGGATTACAAATTGTAATTAAGTTATAATCACTAGATCATAAAAATATTGAGCTTGCTATTTAGTGGATGTAGCCCAAGGATTAGGTGAACCACGTCAAATATTGGTGTCTTGTGT
Organism: Cupressus sempervirens; assembly: GCA_028749045.1. Classification (NCBI taxonomy): domain Eukaryota; kingdom Viridiplantae; phylum Streptophyta; class Pinopsida; order Cupressales; family Cupressaceae; genus Cupressus; species Cupressus sempervirens. The sequence continues at coordinate 504,799,276 of CM053783.1, read as the reverse complement.
TCTTTTTTGTGTGATCTATTATTTTCTAATATTTTTTATATTTTAATGTAATTTTTTTTTTTTGAGGTTTAATCCTAACATCAATATTCTTTCCATGGCCATCATATGATTCTTCTTAGGATTTACAAAGAATCTTGCAACAATTCCAATTGCTAGTGAAATATTTGGTCTACTATGAATAACATATTGCAACTTGTTAATCATTGATCTATATGTGGTTTTATTCACATCAGTAGAATCATCATTCTTTGAGATTTTATGTCTAGTAGTTGTTGGTGTTTCAACTAGTCTTGAGTCATCCATACCAAACATGTTCAAAATGTCCTTGATGTACTTTTATTAGGCAATGTAGATACCTTTCTTCATTTGATACACTTGCAAGCCAAAAAAAAATCTAATCTCTCCAAACATAGGCATTTCAAATTCTTGTCTCATTTTCTTTGCAAATGATGTACACAATGGATCATTTCCTCTCGATATGATATCATCAACAAATATCTCAACTAGAAATATCCATTTTTTAGATTCTATCTTCATATATAGATTTCCATTATCATTAGTTCTTGCAAAACCAATCTTCACAAATATGTATGCAATATTTCATACCATTATTTAGGGGTTTTTTTCAATCCATACAAAGCTTTGTGCAACTTACATACCATACCATTTGTTTGAATCAACAAATCCTTTAGGTTGTTCAATGTAGACTTCTTTTAGAATTCCATTTAGAAATGCAAACTTGACATCCATCTGGTATACTTTGAATCATTTGTAAGAAGAGTATGCAAGCAAATTTCTTACTCCTTCCAATCTTACGACAGGGGCAAATGTCTCCCCATAGTCAATTCCTTCTTCTTGTGCATATCCCTACAAACTAGTCTTTCTTTATTTATTATGACTTCACCTTTCTCATTCAACTTGTTTCTAAATACCCACTTTGTTCTAATAAAATTCTTATCTTTTTCTTTAGGTACCAATGAAATGGTTTTTTTCTTCTCTATCTTCTCAATCTCTTCATTCATTTCTTGGATCCAACATTCATTAGCTAAGGCATATTTCACTAATTTAGGCTCATATTCACATTATAAACATGTGTCACTCATTAGCCTTTTCCTTCTCATAACTCTAGAGTCTTTATCCCCAATGATTCAATCAAGTGCATGATGTCTCCTTATATACTTTGCTAAAGTAGGCTCTATTCTCCTTTCTTTTGCTTTAGGTTCATCTTGTAGATTTTCTTTAGGTAGCACTTCATGTATTTATTCTTAATCTTCTAGTTGTTCAACAACCACTTGTTGCTCAACAAGTTCTGCTTGATGCTCATCATGCACTTCTTAATGCTCAACACCAACTACCTAATGCTTGCAACATTGTTGCTACAACTTGGCATGTACTAGCTACTACTGCTTGACATCTTTCTTCTTAGGTTTAGGTAAAGTGTTGGGCTCACCTTTATCTATGTATATAAAGCTTATGTAATCTTCAAGTTTCTTTTTGCATTCAACTTCATTCTTTTCTACATATTCAACAACTTTCATATTTGTGCTTTCCAAAACTTTCTTAGTATTAGAGTTCAATAACTTATATATCCTTTTAATAGAATAACCTAAGAATATGCCTTCATCACTTTTAGCATCAAGTTTTTCATTCCTATGATCTTCCAATATGTATCATTTTCTCCCAAAAAAATTGAAATACTTCACATTAGGTGCATGTCCATATCATAACTTAAAAGGTGTAAGGTCTGTACCTTTCTTGACTTGTACTTTGTTCAAGGTATAAATAGTTGTACTTACAAATTCTCTCCAGTATTTAGGTGCAACATTTTTTTCCATTATCAATGTCCTAGCACAATACATGATTGATCTATTCCTTATTTTAGTTATACCATTCTATGGAGGGGTCCTAGGTGCAAACATTTGTCTCTTGATTCCTCTATCATTATAGAATGTGTTGAATACCCCATATATGAATTCACTACCTCTATCAAATCTTAGACACTTCAAGATTTTACCTATCTCTTTTTCAACTCTAGCTAAATACAACTTAAATATTTAAAATGCATCAGATTTTCATTAAAAATATATTACAGTCATCATTCTAGAGTAGTCATCAACAAATAGAGTAAAGTATTTTTCTCTACTATATATTTGCACACTAATAGGTCCAGACACAAAGTTTAGTATGAACCAATTCTAAAATAAGATTAGAAATATAGGTGTCTTCAATTTTGGTAGCCCTCTTACTTTTTTTATCTTACTAATGCTAACCAAATTGTCAAAGTTCACATGAAATAGCCTCTTATGCCATAACCATATATCATCACATTGTGCAAACAAACAAGTATCATCACATATGTCTAGATAGAACAAATTACCTCTAGTTCAGTATCTACTTCCAATTAGTTCTCTAAAACCATTGTAGATCTTGGCTTTCTTGTTCTCAAATTCAACTTTGTAGCTTGAAGTGTTCAATTGTGCCACACTCAACAAATTATAGTTAAGTCCTTCAACCCAGTAAGCATTATCATATTTGATCTTATCAGTCAATTTTATTGATCCTTTACCTTTCACAAGACATGGTGCGTCATTACCAAATTTAACGCTAACACCTTTATAATATTCTAGTTTTTCAAAACTCTTATCACTGGTCATGTGATGTGATTGAACCACTATCAATTATCTATCTATCAACTTTAGTCACATATGAAATGAGTGCACTTTTCTCTTCTTCATAAGAACCATCTTTCATAAATAACTTCTTCATCATTAGTATCTTAATCACTATCACTCTCTTCCTCAGCAATGTAACAAGACTTCATACCTTTTCCTTTGTATTATTTGTATCCTTTTTTTTCATATTCGTCTCTCCTACCTTTAAACTTGTTGTCTTTCCTCTCATCCTTGTCATCCTTGTTAAGACATAATGTAGCAATATGACAAACTTTATTACATGAAAAAAATATAACATGGAGTTTACCATTGCATTTTCCTTTGCCTCTAGGAAGTCTCCTAGCCATTAATGCTTCAAGATCCTCAAGATCATCATTAGAAGATTCACTTTCACTAAATTCATACTTTCCTTTCTTTTTCTTATGTAAAACCAATTGTGACTTGTAAGTAGATTTAATAGCAGGAGCATTAAAATTATCAAAATTTTACAATTCAAAAGTAGTGAGTCTACCAAGCAGACTATCCAAGGTTAGGTCATTACTAGTTGTACATATCAATTCTTTATTGCAGAAACTCTAATATCATAAATAGGAAGTAAGGTTCTTAGTACCTTGTTGATCATAATTTCATCATTAACATCTCCTTTAGCTCCTCTAATAGCATTGACAACTACTTTGATTCTCCCAACATATTAAGCAATATTCTCACCTTCTACAATCTTCATATCATCAAACTTTCCTCTGAAGCTTTCTAATTTGGCTCTCAGTACATTCTTATCTCCTCCATGGATCTTTTCCAACTTATCCCACATTTTCTTTGCAGATGTGAATTCCTTTTTATCATCAAACTTTGAATAACTTAGGGTAGATACAATCTCCAACATTGTATGATTGTGTTCTTGTTTATCCTTTATCTGCTTAGTTGTCATAGGTGTAGGTAAAACCACATATTCATTCTCCAAGTAAAATATTGTTGAGTCTCCAATTCCAAGAATGTCCATCTTCATCAAACTTTGTCATGTAAGGAAGTTCTCATTGTTCAATTTGGGTATCTCCTTTCTGTACATCTTGATCTTTAGCTTTAAGTCCCTTCAAACTTTTCTCTACAAGCACCAAAGGCTTTGATACCAATTGTTAGAATGAATTAGAATTACTAAGAGGGGGAAGTGAATTACTTATCCTCAAGTCTAGATGTACCAATCAAACTTCTAAATACTTCAAATACTTTAGATCTAATCATTAATTAGCTTAGTCTCTATAGGAAATAATCAATAATGTAAAATTACAATTCACTATTCCAATAATAAAAAACTTTTAGAATGTAAAACATTAATAGTAAAAAAATCTCAAATAACATCCACATAAGTATGACATTGGGATTTAATGTAGAAACCCGATTTGAGAAAAACCACCAACAACATGTCACCAATTTTCACTCTTTTGAAGTGATCTATCTCTATTAGGAGTCAACATTGTTAATGGATATAATACACACTATTAGGTGTGACCCTGTTAAAAGATGTAATCACCCTATTAGGAGTGACCTTGTTAAAGGACTTAAGAACATTCCATTAGAATATCACCTTGATTAAAGAATTTACAAATGACTATTATGTCAACCTTTATTAAAGGATTTAAAACTAATATAATGGCTAGAAAATAATAGCAAGTTGATTTGATAAATACAACTCACTTTGCAAATATAGATCACAATGTAGCTCATATTTTGATCCACTCTATTACCATCTCTATCTCTAATCTTCTTAGTAATCCTTTAAGCAATCACACTTCACCTCTTCACAACTCTTCTCAACCTCCTTCTTAAGCTCACCAGTCAATGTCATCAAAAAATGACTATGAACATTTTTAGATTACTCTTATGCCTCCTTAAATAGGTATCTTGATCTTTTGTCTCTTAAACACCATCATAGATCTTAGGGTTAGGTCAAATTCATCGAATCCTATCATATCTTTCATTTCCTATGTCATCTTCTAGAAACTTCTCCAAACTTCTATTTGAATCCATGTTTAGAAAAACTCAAACATGGTTTGCCTCAAATTAAATGCTCCAGGTCATCCATCCTTATCTTTAATATGCTTTCCATACTCCAAGAATTCAACTTTGTCAACTAGGAATTAAGATTCCTTCACAAACTAAAAAATGTTGTCACTTGGTCAACACTATCTTATGACACTTTGTCATTAAAATTACTCAATCAATACTAACTATTATGTGCAACACATTTTTGATACTCAGTCATACTATTTCTTAGTTGATGTTATATTCTTGATAGTATCTGCTTAGTTGTCATAGGTGTAGGTAAAACCACATATTCATTCTCAAAATTTTGGCTAAAATATTTAATTATTTTCCTAGAACAAATCTTTAAAAAATTACTTATTTAATTTTATCCTATGGTTTGACCACTATATCCTAAGTTCATATTTAATTAAAATGAACATGTCCCCCTTTAATTAAATAAAAGACCCCTTTCACTCCCTTATCCTAAGTTGCACATATAAAGCATTTTCCTTAATTTAAAAATAAAATAAGACTTTTTATCTCACATGGAGATGCAAAAGTCAACTCTTTCTCATTGGTGGAAATGATCTTGCACATGGATCATGCTAAAAGTCAATCCCCACCCTTGATCATATGCCTCTATATTTTGATCTCTACCATTTGTACATCTGTAAAAGGGAAAGCTCTCTCCTCATCTAAGGATCTGAATTTGAATTATTGTTATGCTGAAGGTTTTTCTCTAGGTTTTTTGGAGCATTTGTGGAGAACTTCTATCTTCTCTCTCTCATTCTTGCATAGTATCTTAGTCTAGTTCCGTAATGCATTATATTAGTTTCTTTTATGAAATAGAATAGCTCACTTATTTTAATTAGAATGGTTTGTAACACTCTCATATTGCTAGTGTAGTTACATCCTTTGCATTTCATTTAGCATAGTTGCATTTTGCATTGCATTCTACAGAAATTCTTTAACACTAGCATTCTTGCTCTTGTCTTAGAATCTCACATTTCATGGTTTATTCACAAGGGGTTCCATTCCTTAGGCTTAGCTAAGAGCCCTATCTTTTCTCAGTGTATCCCTTTGCACTCCATGAATAGGGAGCTCTGGGATGACATCCAAGCTTTCCAATCTATGGGATACCTTGGATAGAATAGTTTAGAGCAGTGCACAATCTATGAATGTATTTTTAGTGCCCACCATGGGGAAGGAAATCTTTGTTTTACCTCTTTATTTGTATTTTTACGTACATTTTTTCTTGTTTCTCCATGTCTTTTTATTTTTGTAGATGAGATTATCCTACGATACTTTACTAGTATTGTGTGATAGTTTCTAGTACCATTGTGCTATACTTTTATAGTAAAAGTATAACACCCAAGTTCACATTTTGTCACACTGTAGTTGTGAATGACATCACACGTATATGGTATAGAGTATTATGCTAGAGAGAAATATTACCCTGATATATAAGGAAGTATTGTACAATACTTGATTAGAAGAAAATTTTGCCTGGTCTAGAATAGCTTATTATTTGAGTTTCTTTTGTCAAAGTTTGAGTTTTGGATATCACTATTTTCAAGATTTTTGGATTCATTTACTATCTAACTAGTGATATTTTATAGGTTTATTATATTTGACTAACCCCTTGATATACTAATATATTTTTTTTATAGGGTTTCCTAAAAATTGCTTGCAAATTTTTTATTAAAAGACACATGTCAAAGATTTTGGGCTAAAAGGGCTACTATTTCTTGTTTGTAGGGCTACCAAAAAGAAAAACAAACAAACCAAGCATGCTTTTTTTTATTTCATTTCATGTGTGGTAGTAAACTAGTTGTTTCTTTTGCATAGGCACATTAAACTTGTGAGTAGGGTCTTTTTTTGGTAGGAAAGTATGCTCTTCATCCTTGAGGTGAAAAATAAATCTTGACCCACCATTAGAACTTGAAAGTGGGTGGTATACTCCACATTTTAGTGGTTTAAATTTATCTTCTTGGTGTGTTTGGGGAAAACACTTAGAATAGGAGAGTATGCTATTCACCCTTGAGGTGAATCAAAAATCTTGAGCTCTAAGTGTGGATCCATTTTTTTTCTATATCCTAGCATGATATTACCTTTAGAGGGTCTGCTATTGGTGGAAAGATACCAATAGGAATGACCCAAAGTGAGAACTAGCACAACCCAACTAACCTGACCTACTATAAGCACAAACTCCTTGACAAATGCCAAAGCCTTAGAGAGCATAGTACTTGTCTTTTGGATTGGGACCATGAGGAAAATACTAAGCAAGAATGTTTAAGGTACTCTTGTGGCTACAAGCTTTATTACCTACCGCAAGGTAGGGTGTCCTATTTATATGTGCAAGAGGAGTGTTGTGAACATGACACTTTCTAAACACCATAGGAATAGAAGTTGCCTTATTTATCTAGTAAACATCTTTGTGTAAGGATCAATCCTAGTGGACTACCTTGATCACCCCAAGGTTTTACACTCATCATTTGTGTCCATTTGGTTGTGCCAATATAACCTCCATGTCAAAGCCAACATCTATCATGGGAAACCACTTTGTGTGAGGCGAGGGGTCATCAAGCATGGACCAAGTTGTTGAGTAATGAGTTGTGACCTTAGGTAATTTAGATTGGACTATGTTTCTGAATGTGATAGACACATGTAAACATTTTAAACATAAACATGGTAGTAGTTTTCATAGGATTTTTCTTTTTATATCCCAAGTGCTTGTGTTGGAAAGGTTTCTTTGTCCCTTGTTTCAACTATTTGAAGACATGTTCATATCCCTAATTATTCTCAAACCATTGTGTATGCTATCAAAAACTAGTGCTTTATTCTATCATTACAACATTTTGGTCTGAAACACTCAAAATATTGAATTGAAACATATTTATCTTAGGCCATAAGTCTCACATTTAAGGGTTTACTAGCCCTTTATTGTATGACTACCATAGAAATATTGTACAATACTTTGCACCTAAAATGATATCACCTTGCATTAAAAACTCTCTCACATGTTTTTTATAGGTTCTATCACACCCTTTTTTTATAAAGTATCATATGACCAAGAAGTATCGCATACCTATTGTATAAAATATCCCACGATAATATTTTTTAAATAAGTATCACATGCTCTACTTGCTATTAGAATTAAGTCTAGATTGCATCTTAGTTGAATTAAGGGTGTATTTTCCTAGTCCTGTCACAATTTGGTCCAAAATATTCATGTTTGATATGATCTAAAGATGATAATATGGCTTAGTCTCTTAGATGCAAACTTAATGTCACTCTAATTCACTTGTCAAAAATATGGTTACCTCATTCTCTTGGTTACTTGATATTGAGCTTCTTTCTCAATTCTCAACTAGAATCATTAGTGTTGTAAATTATTGAGCACTCTTGATAAGCATCTTGCTCCATTCTATATTTTGAAAGTGATTATTGTGACTATACAAGTTTTACCCTAAAAGGCTCTATTTTTCTTGCTATGCTAAAGGCTAATCCTTACATGCCAATTATAGCTAGGCTCCAAGTCAATCAAGGAAGTCATACCTCATTTACCTTTGCACAATTGACAACTCCAACTAGACATCCTCATAGGAAAACCTTTGAGGAAGAACCTATCCCTAATAGGCAGGAAGAGGCTAACATCACTACTTGGAACAATCCACTTTACACCTTTGATAACTTCTTTGATACCCCCTTTGACATCCCTAGAGATGATGACAGTGTTTCACTCACCATGAATCCTAAAAAGAGGAATTGCCACCCAGATGAACTCTATACACAAAAATAATAACAAGCTCATTTAGATACACAAAAACTAGAAGAGGCTAGACACATGGAAGCTAGAGAGATGGCTTATCAACATTCCAAGACTAGCACTCGTGCACATTACTTTTCCAATAGACATCATTATGGTAGCTACAACAACCCCTTTATGAACAACCCATCTGATGGCAAAAATAGAAATAACACACCACCAAGTTTTCCAAGAATACACACAGGAACATGTCCCTCACCACGTAGACCCTCACAATCACACCATGAGAGTGAGGTGGATAATGAAGTTCATAGTAAGGACCTTATGAGATTCCAACAAGATGATCTCCTTCAAAAACTCATGCTAAAGACATTTAAGAAAAATAAGGACCAATATTTCCCATACATAACCTCTAGGGGATAGAAACTCCCCCATGACTATGATGTTCAAAGGATCATACAAAATAAAGAGCCAACTGAGGCTGAGATCTTTAGAAAAGAGATGCAAGAGTTACGAAGCCAACTTGCACAATTACAAATGGTGAAAGAGCAACCTAAAATGTCCTTTGTAGAATCTATATGTGCTCTCCCATTTGATAGGAGTCTATACATCGTATCATTTCCAAGGGATATTGAGGTTCCCAAATATGATAAATACCATAGAAATGGTGATCCATATGACCATGCACTTCACTTCTATACCCTTAGCATGGACTTTATGCATGGGGATACATATCTCATTAAGTTATTTCCTAGAATCTTGAGGGGACAACCTATGGAGTGGTTCATTAAATTTTCACCCCCTCTTAAAATGTTTGAAGAAATTGCACAATAATTTATTCAACAATACTCTTACTGTTGGAAATGTAGTATAGACTAGGTGACTAGGAGGAGGGTGAATTATAAACCAATAAAACTGTTACTTTAATTCACCAATTAAAACTTCACAATATAATCTGATCTAATTGCATGCATGAAGGACTAAAAGAAATAAAACATTCATAAAACTTGACACAATATTTTTGTAACCCAGAAACCTTCCAAATAGAAAGTAAAACTAGAGTGGGGATGATACCGACAAGCTTTATTTTTGCAGTATAATGTTAGCCTGTTAAAGCTTATAATTGATCACTTCTGGTGATCTTCCCTATTAGGAGAAATAAGGACTATTAGGTCCAACTTGTGAAAGGATTTACAACATACAATGAATTATGCACTCAATTAGGAGATTTGGAAAAGACTAGTAAGTTCACCTTGTTAGAGAATTTTCTTGATACACTTGTTCAGATGAATTAGTGGTTGATCTCTTATCTGTAACTCAAAGTTGTTAAACAAGAATCCTTTGAAATATAATTATCACCTTGTTGTGATAGATAAGACTCTACTTTTCCTTATACTAATTGTAGCCTTCTTCTAATTTGCACTCATGCTTCTTCTTTCTTATCACACATTCTCATTTGGATATTTGATAAGATGTATTACATATATACATATCTAATAACTTACCTACTAGAGTTGTTTAGAATACCAAATTAAATAATCTTCACTAATTCAGCTCACTACTACAACTTGGGTTCAGAAGACCACTCAGGTGATGTCCTAACAGTCGACAACATTGTCGACTCGACAAGCTCTGGCATTCATTTGACACTAGTGCTCTGTCCACATTGATCACTCAGGAGTAGTTTTAACTTGGTTAGCACTTGGTGACTTAGTGAATACTAAATAACTTAGTTCATACTGAAGGACTCGATTGACACTATAGAGCTCAGTAAACACTACCTTCATTATGCTTTGTTACCACTACCAAATCAGTAGACACTAATAGGCTTGGTTAACACTATAGAGCCTGATTAACACTACTTCTTGCATGGTTTGCACTGATGAGCTTAATAGACTGTATGAAGCTCAACAAACTCTATGAAGCTAGGTAGCAACTAAAATGCTTGATATACACTGCTAGTTGTATGAGAAACTTAGTAGCAATTGTAGAGCTTGGTATACACTGCTAGTTGTATAAGAAGCTCAGTAGTAATGTAGAAAATCAATCTGATTAAGTGTTTAGTCACTCACTGACAAATAATTTTACCACAAGGCCAACACTTGCAACATACAACATCGTGTCACTATGTTGGACTTGTACAATGTTAAACAAAAATAGGGTGAACCCTTTGCTACATATCTACAATGTTGGAGATCATCGCACTCAAGGTATCCTTGACAAATACCTAAAATTGAAAAAATTGGCATTTTTGTTAATATGCTTGTGTCCAAGCTATACTATGATCTTAGAAAATAATTGTTCACTTCATTCAATGACATGGTTGAGAGTGGTTACCACATTCAAGATGTGGCTATCAAAAAGGGTGATATTATTCTTAATAAAGACAAAAAATGGCAATGGAAATGGGAAAGACAAAGGAAAACCTTGGAACAAAAAAAAAATGTATTCAATGATGGAGTTGTAGATGCTCCTAAGACTAAGGAATCATTGCTTAACCTATCCAATGTCATATACACTAAAACACAACAAGAGACCTTGAAACCACAATCTTTTGACAAACCTAAGAGATCCTCTAAACTGAGACGTACATATATACCAATGGCTAAATCATATAAGGTAATCTTGAAGACTTTTCTTGCTAACTATAGGACTAGAAAATAGGTTAGAACCTAGCATAATATGAGAAACCAAAAAAACTCAATAAACATACACTAAAACCTTTCTAATCTACCATGAAAACCAATTGAAATATAAAGGAAATAAAACAAATCAAAAATCCCTCTTTAATTGTAGCTCCCATGTCCTTCTTTCTTCTCCATTTGATGTAACTCCAATTGCCTATAGTGCCTATACAATTGAAAGAAAATACTAATGCTATGATGATTCTATTGAGAGTACTAGAAGTATGTTTTCAAGCCTAATGCATTCTAAGGGATTCTAAGCATCAAAAATGAGAGAAAGATGGCTCAATTTATAGCCAAAGTTCAAGAGGAGAAAATTGAATGAGAGGATGGACACTTGTCACTTTGAATGTGCAACTTGGCATGATATTCTATTGAATATATATGACAACCATGACACAATATGCCAAATGTAAGATTCTATGATGCAGGAAAGTCAACACGGCTAAAAGTGGAGGAGAATCTATGACATGCATATGACACCTCAAAGCCACTTGTAACCAAGAATCTATGAAGATGAAGACTTATTATAGACATGTGTAAGGAATAAAAAATATCAAATATGACATAGTTTAGCCAAGTTTGGGATAATATTTATGATGCATCATGTCCATGTGTCAAGGATAGGTGGAATATTTGAATTAAAAATTCATATATCCACACAAATGGAAATTAGAAGTGGAAAATGGGACTTAGGAAATTTGAGAATTCCTATAGTTTGTGATGGATGAATCAATTAATTAATAAATAAAAATTAATTGAGAAATTTGATGAGCAATAATAATTAGAAATGTGTGATGAAAATGGTTGAACTGACATAGGCAAAATTAGTAAATGATTGGCCAATTTCATGAAATGAGTGTGATAATATCCTTTGATGAAATTTGATGATTATGCAGATCAACTAAGATGATGATGGATAAATCAAAGCCATGATCAAATTATATGACTGATTAAGATTGATAACATTCCAAGGATACATAACATGGATTAAGAACATGTGACATTTAATGGACATTATAAGTATCACAGGATTGAAATTGATTGATAAGATTGATCATAATAACATCAATAGACATTGTATGGGAGAACCAGTTGGAGAGTTAGACAAATGGAAACAAAGGACTAAAGTATGGGAGAAGATAGAGAAGGGAGGTATAGCCAATTGTATTGTTAAACTTCATGGATTTTACCTTGCAATCACTAATAGTATGGTAAATTCTTGGAAGGATGGGAGGGTTAAAGTGGACGTGGTTTCATTTCAAGTGACTGAGGATATCATTGCTCATGTAACTAAAATTCTAGCTAAGGGGTTGAAGTTTTATAGAGATAATAAGGTGTCAGTGAATGCTGTGAAGGATTTTGCAAAAAATAGAGAGGATAGAAAGGAATTGGTTAAGATTGAAACTTACTATGAAATTGACTCTATCAAGAAGTTATGGAGGTATGTTTTGAGGGCTATTATAGAGTATATATCTTTGGACACTAGATTTGATAGAGTAAGAACACACCATTTTGTTTTACTCAATCATTTTTCGCTATGGTGTCAAGGTTTCTTTCCCTTTTTATTTATATACTTATATGTGTAAGGTTATTTTTGGGCATAAAAAAAAACCCTCTATTAATTTGGCCCTACATGAGGGGTTAGTGCTTCTAATATATAAGCACTTCAAGGCCCAGACCAAAAGCAAAACCCTCACCCAGGTTGTGGATGCTTCTATGGAAATGAGAAGTTCTAGCTTCTCATTTGACATGGAGGATATTCAGAGTATTAGTTCAGAGGATGAAGAAGATAACATTTCATCTAGGAATAAGGCTAAGGCTTTGGAGAATAAATTTCCCTCATCATCAAAAACCCTATGCAAGAAAAGCCCTAGAGGGCTAGGGCCAAAAACTTTAGGTCAAGGAGATGAAGAATACAATGAAGAAGGGGAGGATATGAATATTGATGATGAGAATGAAGAGGATGAGGATAATAAGGAGGAGTTGGTGGCTAGAAAGTAGAGGAGATCTAAAGAGAAGGATTCTAAGGGGAATTTGGATTATGGGCCAGAGATCTCTACCATTCCTCTTTCCCCTATTCATTCTTAGGAACAGGACAAGGAGATTAATGATGGTGAGAGTGGAGAGGTGGTAATTAAAGATAGGTGCATGGCCTGGAAAAATTTCAATGTTAGAACATCAAAAATGGGTATTGTTAGGGAGGTTATGAACCCCCAAATTCTCAAAGAAAAGAAGGATTAGCTCCAAATGGATGATCTCATTGATCAGGCCATGGTGGCCATTATAGATAATGCAAGGGGAACATGCATGGATTTGCTTAATAATGCTAGAAATAGTATGATTGATAATTTTAGGTCAATAAAATGGCTATACCATGAATTGGAGGAGTTCAAAGAAAGAATGGGTTAGCTAGAGAACGAAAGGAAGAAGCCTAATTATGGTAATTTCAATAAATAGGGGGAGCATCTCAGCTTGGTGGAAAAAAGAATTCAAAATTTGGAAAATTACAATCATAATCTAGCTAATCAGATGATTTCCATTCTAAATTATATAAATGATAACATCTCTTCCCTTGTCAAAATACTAAAAGCCAGAGGATTATTGGATGAAAATGAGGAAAAGGAAAAAGCTAGAGATAGAATGGAAGAGGACATGATGATAGGCATTACTTCAGCAACTTGGATCAAACTAGTCAAAAGAAGCAAGAGCAGATTTTTGAGGAGTTACACAAAGCCTATGAAGTGGCAGAAATAATGTAGGAGATCAAGAGAAAAAAAGAGGAATAACATAGCATTTTATTTTCCTATACTTTGTACTATTAGTCTACTATAGTTTTTTACAATTGGCTTTTTGTCTGTCTGTTTTACTAGCTTTTTGCCTATCTGTTGTTCTGTCCTTTTGGTTGGCTATTATTCTTTGGCTAGGATTTTGTTGCTTATTATCAAGAATTTGAAATGTTATAACTTGTGGGTTTCAAGATCCCTATAAAGCTTGTTTTTCTTATGAAAAGCATCAACTGACATTGTCAATGTTTATTAAATTAGTTGGATAGGGTTACAATCTAATACTGAGGGACTCAACAATGTCAATGATTAGATGATGAAAATGACAGTTTGACCTAATGCTGAGGGACATGACAGTGCTAAGGTCAGATTTGATGGGTTTGATAAGATTTGATAGGTTTCTAAGGTACTAAGGGACATACAAATGCCTAGGATTTGATAGATAATGATAGACTTGAGATATTTGACACATTTTGGGTTGATTAGGGCTAATTTGGGATGATTTTGGGTTGATTTGGGATGAGTCTAGGTTGATTGGGATGGATTTTGATGATGTTGAAATGGTTCAAAGTTGATCAGATATGATTTTGATGATGTTGAAATTATTTGGAGTTGATTCCATAAAGTTTGGATAAAATGAGAACTAATTTTGAGATGATCTGTAATTGATGTGAAAGGTGATACAAATGATGAAGAACATTATTGAAATATGGTCGAATGATAATCAAGTTGGCCAAAAAATTAGAATTAGTGAAATGATAAAATGGGATGATTTAGTGTGAAAATGTGATTAAACCGTAGATGCAAACCATTTTGTGTGTCTACACTAACAAGCTCATTATGTTGCCTAATAATTCTTGTCCCTATGAGCCACCCATTAATCTTGATTGGTGGAGGGATGATCAATATTGTAACTATTATAGAAAAAAGGGTCATAAGATGGAGAATTACTTCAAACTTAAGTATACCATCCAAGATCTTATTGATTAAGGAAAAGTCGTCATGAATGGTTTAGTTAAAAATTATGATCATAAAGCTTTCAAGCAACCATTACCTAAATATGAGAAAGGAGAAACATCCAAAGAAAATAAAGGGTAATGACATTAAGGTTAGTTATTCCTATAATAACATGGAAAATGTGATTAACATGCTTGAGCCCCTAAGTGAAAGCATTTACATGATGGACCCCAAGTTTGCTGAGGAACCCAACTATAATTCTAATAATGAGAAGCCTAAGGTAGTCTTGAGAATACACAACTCTCAAAAAAACTATAGAGACACTAGGCCTAGGGTATCTCTTAAGGCGGTGAAACCATCCTCTTCATTTGGTGAGACCTTAAAAATTATCACCAGGGGAAAATCTAAAGTTGTTCTCAAAGTGGAAAATAATCCCAAGAATTCCCCATCTTCCAAACAAGTGGCTACCCCTGTTATATCTAGTTATGACCTTGTCAATAAATTACAATGGACCCCCACTCAAACATCCATTCTTGAGTTTCTCAAGTGTCTCCTTTTAACAAGTAGATCCTAGAAAAATATTTATGCTCTGCTAATGTTCCCATAGATATTGATGTTGAATGGTTCCAAGTTATGGTTAACCATATCTCTTCACCTTATTACCTTACATTTTCTCAAGAAGATGACAAATCTCTTAGTCATCCCCACAATCATGCTCACCATATTGAAGTTCAAATGTATTGCACTTGAGTGTGAAGAGTCTTAATAGACAATGGTGTGGGGTCAAACATTATTTCCTTCAGCATGATACAACAACTGGGAATATTAGAATTTGCAATTTACCCTAGAAAGAAGATCACTATTAGGCATATGACAAGGTTGAAAGGTCTTCTAGAGGTCTAATTGTCTTTCCTATCCATGTGGGTCCTATTGAAAAGGATGCGGTCTTTCAAGTGCTAGATATCCCACTTGCATACAATTTTTTATTGAGTAGACCATGGACTCATGAAAAGAAAGCTATAACATCCATATATCATCAATGTATCAAATTTCCATTTAGTGCAAAAATAATAATCCTAGGAGACAATTCTATGTCTATCAACATGCTTATAGTTGTCAAGTAACTAGTACCTCATAATTGACCCTCTAGTGACATTAAACCATCTCTTGTAGAGTGTGAAAAGAAGCTGAAAATGATGAGCATTGGGATGGGGGAGTACACTTTGGACTCTATTGTAGTGTTATCAGTTTTCCCACTATCCTATAGGAAACCCTATGAGAAAATGAAGCCTTGGATTCGTCCATGACTATTTTTGGGATGTTTGTTCAATCCTTAATCCCTTTACAAGCTAAAAAAGAAGACCAAGTTGTTAGAGATTGGATTTATAGAAAGGAAGAGGATAATAATGAGGTCATTTTAACTACCCTCATTTCTCCCAAGAGATGTGGAAAAGGCTACAATTTTTTGACAAAAATGGGCCATCGAGGTCAAGTATCTTTAAATAACAATGAAAATGATCTTGTTGAACCCCTAAGTCACATTGAAGAAAGTAAAAGTAAAGATATGAAAGGCTTAGGTTACAGTGTTGAAAATGTCTTGCCATGTTTTGATAGGGAAAGATGATACTCAACATGCTACTATTAGTTTGAACGCATGAAGAGGACTTCACTCCTTCTACCTCCCTTCTTTGGGGATAAGACATGTTATTTTATGACAATATTATTGAACCATCCACATCTAGACAACCTAACTTTGATGAATCAAATGTTGAAGATCTGAATATTGAGAGAATCATGAGAAATATGGTTCAACTTGTGGCTCATGATAAAAGTAGTAACTGTTAGGAATATGAATTGGAGTCCCTTCCTAATGCTACTTGTGAACTAGGTGTGCATATGATACATGGCTATGTTATCCAACTAAACATAATTGATGAGTCTTGTATAGGGTTGAAGGAGTTGGATTCACAACTTCCCTTAGTAAACCACACTAATGTCTCTGGGTCACCTCTTGATTTGAACTCCTTTGGAGCTTTCTCTATAAGTTTGACCTCTCTCATCACTAGAAATGACTCCTCCCATATCAAAAATCTTGAAGCTTCCACCTCATTTTCCCTCATACACGTGAATCTCATTGATTGGTCTATTCAAAATCAAAGACCAAAGCTACCATCATTCCAAAATTATTATGAGAGTACATGTTACTTTAATGCCATTGAACCCATGGTTTCTTCCACCACCAAACTATTAGTCAATATGACCGAAATAGACATCCAATACCTCAATCAAAAATTAAAGAGAGAAATGAAAAATAAGTATTCAGATGGCAAAAACCACTTTGTGGAAATATCTCAACCAAAAAATAGTAAAACAAAAGATGTATCCAAGGGTGAAAATCTCTTCAAGGTATCTAAGGATGACATATTGGGTAGTATCCCAAGCTACTTCCAATATAGATAATTAGTTTTGATAGATCCAACACATTCAATCAATCTTGATACCACGAAATCTCCTAAAATCATACATGTGGCTCAATCCTTATCAATAGAGGAAAAAGAATAGTTCACTCAATTTTTCCAGGAGAAGAAGATCAATTTTGCATGGACTTGTTCTAACATGCTTGAACTTGATATAGATCTTATTATGCATCATCTCTCCATAGCTCCTGGTGTCAAGCCCATTAGAAAAATTGAGAAATATACATCCACATCTAGCCCTACTTGTGAAAGTTGAGCTAGAAAAGCTCCTAAGTGCTAAATTCATTAGAGCTATTGATTATGTTGAATGGATCTCCAATATTGTCCCTATTTCCAAGCATGACAAATCCATTTGTGTCTACACTAATTTTAGGGAGTTCAATAAGCATGCATAAAAGATGATTTTTTGCTACCAAACATAGATATGATAGTAGATGTGACTACAGATTATGAAATGTATTCCCTTGTGGATGAAATTTTATGCTATAATCAAATAAAAATAGCTCCTAGGGATCAAGAAAAAACAACTTTGACATGTCCATGGGGAACTTTTTGTTGAAACATCATACCTTTTGGTCTTAAAAATGTAGGAGTTGCATATCAAAGGGCTATGATCACAATCTTTCATGATATGATGTACAAAAACATTGAACATTATATTAATGATATCTTAGAAAAATCTAAACAAAGAAACACTCACCTATTTGACCTAAGCCTAATACTAGACCATATGGAACAATTTCTATGTAGGTTTAATCCAAAGAAATATGCTTTTGGTGTCACACTCGGCAAATTGTTAGGGTACATCATCTCAACTAAGGGAATTAAGGTTGATCCAGAAAAGTTACAAGCAATTATGGAGATGTCACCTCCCAAAAATTTTAGCCAACTAAGGAGTCTGCAAGGATACCTTCAGTCTATTAAGAGGTTCATCTCTCAATTATTTGATTGGTCACAACCATTTAACTAAAATCTACACAAAGGATAAACATCCATATTGAATGAAGAATTTGAAAAAAACTTGGTTCAAATTAAAGAGTATCTATCAAAGCCACCTATTCTTATGACTCAAATTCAAGGGAAATCATTGATCCTATATATTTCAGCTACAAAAAATTATCTATGAGCTATGTTAGCACAGGGTGATGAAAATAGGAAATAAAGGGCCATATACTACATCAATCACACATTAGTAGCTTATAAGATTAACTATAATAGCATTGAGAAAGATTGTCTCATTGTAGTGTTTGCATCACAAAAACTTTTCCACTACATGCTCTCTCATACCATACAACTAGTTGCCAAAATTGATCCTCTAAAGTATCCCCTAAGCAATGATATACTTATGGGTAGATTGGAAAAATGGATTATGATTCTTTTCAAATTTAGCATTCAATATGTTGAGCATAAGGTCATTCAAGGAAAATCTATTATTGATCAACTAGCTAAATTCCCCATCAAATATAGTGCTCCTATGAAAATTGACTTCCCAAATGCTTCCATCATGTACATTATAGATAGAAATTGGAAGATGTTCTTTGACGGATCACATACTCAAAATGGTATTGGTGTTGGAATTCTATTTGTCACACCTCATGGCTACACCATCCCAAAGTCCTACAAGCTATTGTTTCCATGCACAAATAATGTATCTCAATATGAAGCTTTGCTTAATGGTGTTAAGCTAGCTCTAGAATGGAGAATAAAAAAGTTGCATATCTATGGAGATTCTCAACTTGTCATCAACCAAGTGAACAATAAGTACAAAACTAAAGATGACAAGCTTATACCTCATAAAAATTTGGTTGATGTCTTGAGGAATTGCTGCACACTTGTCACATTCCAACAAATTCCTAGGGTATAAAATAAAGTTGATGATGCTATGGCCACTTTGGCATCTATCTTATAAATGCAAGAACATGAATCTCACTTTGAGTTCTTGGTGGAAGAATTACACCATCTCATTTATGAATCCCTTGATGACTAAATAATTTTCACTATTACTAGTCATGATTCATCTTTACACTCTACCATTTTCTCCTACTTGCATGATCAAATCATTCCTGACAACCTTACACACAATGAAAAACACCAATTAATCTAGAACACCTCTCACTACACCCTCGTCTCTAGTGACTTATATAGGAAAGGCTTAGATGGAACACTCCTTAGGTGTTTAGAGATAGATGAGTACAAAAAGGAATTAGTTGAAGTCCATGATGACATTTGTGGGTCACACTTTGATGGTCATGCACTTGCTCAAAAATTGCTTTGGGTGGGTTACTATTGGCCAACTATGCAAGTTGATGCTATTAGATATGCTAAGTCAAGTAAAAAATGTTAGCTTCATGGAAACTTGATTCATACTTGTAGGTGTAAGCTCATTCCTTCCATCACACATTGGCCTTTCCAACAATGGGCCTTTGATATGGTTGGTAAGATCCATCCTAGCTCATCTAGTAGACACAAGTTCGTAATCACAGCTACTACATATTTTTCAAAATGGGTTGAAGTTATTACATTGTATATTACAATAGCCAAACATGTTTCCATGTTCATACTGAATCACATTATTTTCTGGTATGGTATTCCTTCTTCCATAGTCATTGATAATGAAGGGCAGTTTAAAAATGATGACCTAAAACAACTTTGCAAAAGGTTCAAAATCAAGCAACATTGGTCCTCAATATATTATCCCTAAGGGAATGGCCAAGTTGAAGTCTCAAACAAAATATTTCTAAATATTTTACATATAATAGTTCACAATTTAGGAAGGGACTGGCACTTACAAATTAATCCATCATTATGGACTTATAGAACCACCTACGGACTCCCACTAGGGCTACGCCCTTTGATTTAATCTATGGTTCTGAAGCTGCCCTCCCACTAGAAGTTGAGACTCCCTCTATGTAAGTCTCTTTACATGGATTAATCATTGATGAGGACCATATGGCTATGAAAATCCATGAGCTTGAAGCTCTAGATGAGTGTAAAAACTCTTCCTTTGACCACATGTGAGCTTATCAGAAGAGGATGTCAACTAGCTATAATAAAAAAAGTCCATCCTCATGAATTCCAAGTGGGTGAGCTTATTATTCGAGAGTACCCTAAGAACTAGCAAAAAAAATAATAGAAGGGTAAGTTTGAGCCTAACTAGTTGGGTCCATACATTGTCACTATTGTATTTGAATTTGGTGCTTATCAGTTTTCTACACCTGACGGAGAACAAATTTTTGAGCCTATCAATATTCCCCATCTAAAGAAATTTTATACCTAAGGCTCTTGTGGCTTCGTTATTTGTACATACTTTATGATCTTGAAAAAATCCCAAAGAATCATATATGATGCTGAGAAAACCTTAAGAATAGAAAATGTCCTAAAAAAATGATCATTAGTAAAAACCTACCAATATAAACTTTGATGTATCACCAAAAAAATCCAAAAAATTCAAAAATAATAAAAAGATTATAAAAAGTCCTAAATAAATTGCCAAGTGGTGAAAACCTAGAAACAGGTACTACTTGAGATACTTGCACCTATTTCTATCAGTCCTTCTTTGTGCTCACTCACTTCACTTTGCCTTGCCTAGCTTGGAATCAACTCTTATCTAGATCTAGGGGGCACAACTATTTAGCTTATCAAGGTCTCTTTGTGCAATGGTACTTCTTTGGAAAACTTGTCTAACAGTTTTTCTCAACACTTCCCCTTGACATCGAGTGTTTCTCAAAATTTTTTGGATACCTTAGTTATAGTTTAGGATGCTACAATATTTCTCACTATCAAGTCCCAAAAGAGATGGTCATGCAACTTACACACGCACTCAAACATTAAACTTGTTGAGGTTGGATTGATTTTACTTTCTTTATGTGTTCTCTGTGATGATTTCTTTGTTGATTGTTCCCTCCCTAATAGCCTCTTGAGGATTTCATAGACTAGAATATTGGGGGCATATGGCATGTTTTACTTGTATTCTACTTGTGGGTATAATTTTTTTATCTAAAGTGTTATGAGCATTCATGCTTGTCCTACTTGAAATTTTGGGTAGATAATCATCATCCTTGTATATTTTTGTAAGATTGCACTCAAGGGTTATCCTGGCACTTATACCTTGATACGAGTGTAACCTTGCTATATCAAACTTAGAGAACCTTACTACATTAGTCATCTTGACTTATATGTCTTTGATTCTTAAGTTAGGTTCCCACATCCTATCTAACATAGATCATATTCATATCCTCATAGTTATACTAGTGAGTGTTGTATGATCTTTTGATGTCCCTAATAAAGCTCAATGATGAAATTAGAATCTCAAAGTTATGTGCCCCTTGTAATTAAAATTTTTTCTTGCTAGTTTGCATTTTTTTAAGGATAATTTTAGCTTAGTCTTGCTTCTTGCATATGAAGTGGTATCTCTCTTCATCTTTCATAGAAACATCAATTAATTGCCTTCATCTTTTCTCACTCCCTCTTGATAATTGTCTCAAAATATATATGCATCAAGGTGTTACAAGGACATCAGCCTAGACCTATCCCTAGACCTAAGACTGGCTCCCTCCCTCATGAATAAGATGTGACTGAGGGGGAGGTACCTATGTCAAGACTAGAGGCTGATCAAATCTTTCTACTCTCTTTGAGTAGAGAGGCACCTATTGTCCTATTAGAACCACAACTAAATAGACACCATGATAGGACATTACTCTAGCTCCTTGTCTCTCAGCCTCTCATCAAGACTCCACTAGATTCTCCCACAAACATCTCTCTTGTTTGTTAGCCTCTACTCTCACATCAACTAGTTGTTGGTCTGTAACTACAATGGTCATCCTTATCTCTTGTACCTCTACCTCCAACACCCAGAGCCAAGCATCTTAAGGATCCTCCCCACTTCCCCCTATAGGCTACTCCTAACTTAGCTTTACCCTCTCCACCCTTTGGCATCTAACCAATCTCTCTGTCTCCTTAAGATCCTCCTCCTCCTCCTCCTCATCCCTCTCCCCCTCCTCCTCAACCTCCTCCCTCTTAGCTTGACTCTAAGACTATGTCTGACTACTCGAGGCTCCCTTGGTGCTGCTCCCAACCTTCATCCTCCTAAAAAATCTCCCCCTACCTCCACCATCCCCTCCCTGACCTACCACCTATGGTAAGGCATCTATTATAGTGAACTAGGGAAATTGATACCTCTACATCTCATACATGTACATTTTCCTTCGCATCTATGAGATCAAGTAGATAGTCCATGCCTCCCATTGTAATATTGTTGTCTCTCATAAGGTTGTCCAGTAATATAGCACAAGGAGCTATCCAGGGCTCTCCTCACCTCTAAACCAGACATAATTTATAGTCTCTATAGAGGCTCCTTGTCAGCACCCAAACTACCTCCACACCAGGTTGTTCATAAAATTCTCTATGATCTTTGAGTGCCTTTTGAGGAGTGGTTTGTTGTAAAACATATACCCTAACTCATTGTCAACATCCTCCAATCTTGCACACTGACAGTAGGGTCTTCATTCAAATGAAGGTAACTCGTCAAAAATCCTCTGGTAATATGTCAAAGCTCCACTATGAGGTTGTATGATAAAATTGGTTTATCTATATATAAAGGGGTACCTCTACTCTCAAGGCTATACTCATAGTTGCACTACAGCTATGTGCTCCCATGCCTAGATCTGGGCCAAAATCACACAACAAGACCAAGTCCTCCCCTCACTATATACAATCCCATGAAGCTTGTGATACATATCCATGAGGATTATCAGTCCTCGTGCCATCCACCTTAATTGTCCCACTAGGTTTCTTACCAATATGTCCTAACTTAAAGGGAAGCCCTTCTGTCTCCTATCTTTCACTAGGGCCTAGGCTACTAGAGAATGCACAAGATAGGCTATAAGGTACTAATCTTTGTACTGCTCTACTAAATGCTCCCAGCTCAAGTGTTTGGCTAGGATGGTGACATCCTCAAAAATCTCTTGTACTATCACCCTCTTCTTAATTAGGGTCTGATCATACCTCACCTGTGACACACAAAATCTCATGTTAGCACTCATTGTATGGAAACCATGAACCAAAAGAGAAAACCTCAAAGCATATCTATCATACTTACCAGGTACCCATGGCATGGTACCCGAAAGATGTGATACACATCCTCAAGTGTGATAGTAGCCTCTCTAGTGGGAAAATAAAATGTGTTATGTTCACTATGCCACCACTCCATTAATGCTATAAGGAGGCCATAGTTCTCTTAATATGAGGCATCTGCAATAACCAACCAAAATCTATGGTCTTTAGTACACCTTTATGTTCATCATCTAGATAGCATACAACTCATGACCCCACCACCTTAGGGGCTCTAATGATCAATGTAGGGAAGACCATCTACATAACCAAAATGATAAGCAAAAAGTGTAAGTACCAATCATGATGAATCAAATAAATCTATAAGTATCTAAGAAAGTATGAAATCAAAATCTACAGGATCAAATTTGGCTTCAAAACATGTGAAAATGCTCAAGAAATAGTTGTGTGACACTTTCTATAATGTTCACATGATACTTCTGCCCGATCTAGTATCATGTGATAATCTTCATTATATACATGTGATACTTTGAGCTTGTGCAATACTTCACATGCTATCGTATGTCTAATGGGAAGTCCTCGTATGATACTTCCCCACATGGTCATGCGATACTTTTTCATTGCCAAAGGTATCATACAATAGTTTCCATAATAGGCATACAAAACTTTTAAAGTATCTCACAATATTTCACACCAATCAATGAAAAAATGCATTAAACATTCCAAAAACATGCAAAAAGGACTAAAATGCTCAAAAAAATTGATGACTTAATGAGGCACCATACTATGGAGGTCGATTGTGCAACCGGTTGTGCTTGAATCAGTCCCTATGTGTCAGAATCCCTACTTGATCCATTGCTATCTCTCTTTAATCACTCAAAAGCCCTCAAATTCACAAAAGAAAAAAGAAGTTGAAAATGACACTTGGACCCCCATATATAGCCTTTTGACCTAATTTTGACTTAATTTTTGAAGTCCTCAAAATTGTGTGAAAATTATACGCCTGACTAATTTTGACATTTTGGATCTATTTTTTGGATCAAAATAAAAGCCTGAGATCATCTTGATGGTAAAAATCATATTTTAGAATTTCTCTATATTCTATGTATTTAAATTCTTTAGAGTAACTAAGTGGGGGCAGGTGAATCAATTTTCCAAGGTCCAAATGTACAATTAAAACTTTTCACAACTCAGTGAACCCATATCTATAAATCATTTTCATCATGCATGCATCCATTAGATCATACAATCACTTAAACTTGTAGGTTACTGTCCAATCAACTTTGAAAAAATGTAAACATGAAACACAACAGATTCAATAACACATTTAGCCCAATGATTAAATGTAGAAACCCAATTTGGGAAAAACCACCAGTAACATGCTACTCATTCTCACTCTTCTGAAGTGATGCCCTATGAAAGGCTATCCCTATTAAAGGTTACAATGCACACTATTAAATGTGACCTAGTTAAAGAATTTAAATCACCTTGTTAGGAGTGAGCCTTGTTAGAGGACTTTAGATCATTCACTTGGAATGTCACCCAATTAACGAATTTACAAATGACTGTTAGGTCAACCTTAATCCAAATAATTTACCTAGACTGGTACAATGATTAGAAGGTAACAGTAAGGCTTGATCTGATAACAACTTACAACACACTTGTAGTTTATAGATCTTTGTTTCAGTCCTCCATTCTACTTGGCTTTCACATACTTCAACTCTGATAGCTTGTTCACCCTTCAAGCATCCATACCCTTAAGCCTTCTTGGTTTTCTTGCCAATGCAATCTCTTCTCTTAGGTCACTAAATGAAGCAATACCCTAGACTCCTTGTCTTCCTTAGGTTCTCATACATGACAACCTTTGCTTCTGACTAGCCATCTCTATAAATATAAAATTAAGATCCTTTTTTGTTCATCATCCTTCTTCCATTTTAGGGTTAGGTTGGATTAGGTAGGATTTAATGAATCTACCCATCATTTAATTGCACTCCCTTCTAGAAACTTCTCCTTTAATCATCTTTGAATTTTGTGCCAGCAGCTCATCAAGCTTATCTTCCACAGAATTCACACAATCCAAGAAATCAAACTTGTCAACTTAGATTCATCAAATTCATGATCTTTCTCATAATATTGACACTCAACATTAACTTTCTTCTAATGCTTGGCACATACTATGTTGCTCAGCATCCACTATTAAAACACTCAACATGAACTAAAGTTTACTGGTGCTCGACATCAGCTAAACTTTACTCAACTTACACTATATCACTTGGCTTACACTAAAATTGACTTTTCTTGGCTCTAACTAAATTTTTTCTTGGCTTACACTAACTTTGCCAGATTTTTAAGCTTGGTAGACATACTTCGTTTAACTTATTCTTCTGAACTTAATCAATGTATCCATTCCTTACAATCTTAAGTAGATTATCAATGCACTATAATATCACTATCTTAACTGATCCTTGTACTCCTTTTCCATATCATAACTCAACCTTTCCTTTAGGTGCTATTGTTACCTCATTTGATCAAATTCTTTTCATCAATCAAACAAATGATATTACTCAAATCATCTAAGCAATTGTCTTACTAGCAAGTAGTAGGTTTGACATTACTAACAAAACAATGATTGAAACACATATTATTACTTGTATCAATTTGTTTTCAACAATCTCCCACTTTGGCATTGATGGAAAACCAAACTAACCAAACTTAATCAGTATAACCAAGAAATACCAAAAAGAAAATAGTTCTTTCTATCGAAATCTCTCCCTCTATTAGCAACTTTCATCTTTTGAATAGGTTACAAAATTTTGTTCTAATCAATTGGCAATCAATCAACTCATCCTTATGACTCCCTCTAGATCACTTCTTATATCTCCTTTGACATTAACTCCCTCTTACTAAGTATTCATGTTTCTTCAATATTTTCTTTCATCTCCCTCTTGGAAAACAATATCTCATATCTCCCTTAGCAGTCAAGATTTCTCCCTCGGCAAAATTTCTCCCCTTTGGTAGGATTTCTCCCTCTTTCACAATAGTGCAAAAGACTTGTCATCTTAATATGTAGATATGAACATTTTTAGTTTCCCCCTTGGTCACCTAGCTTGTGACTAATTTGTAACTCTAGCTCTTTGATTACTTTAGGAAGCTCCCAAAGTAGGATCCACTACATCAATGTGTAACATATGTCAATCAACTTGTTTGATGTAGGGAAATTCTCATGCTTCTTAGATAGCCTTTGATAGGGGATTTATTAGTGTATTTTTTTATTTCCTAGTAGGTTATTTATTTTTTCCTATATTGCTAGCTTTTTCCTACACTTTTAATAATCTCGCTTAGGTTAATAAAGCATGTCTTATTAGTTGAATGGTTGTGAGGTGTCACCTTCCTACATATGAGTATCCATTAGCTATCTTGGGAAGATACTTTATTATCTTTAGTCTGATAGATGGTTGCTCCTCATTGGATGGTGTTGCCACCTCCTCCCTCCTCCTAGCCTATATAAGCATGCTACTTGGCTTCTATTTGTATCTCTTGTTTTTGCATCCTCTTAATGCTATTTTTCTTCTAGAATTTGCATTTCTCTCTTGGAGACTAACTCTGTGTTTCTATTTTGATTTTGTATCATTTGCATTCATAGTTTAGATATTTATTCTTTGCACTAATTTTTTGTGTTATTAATCTTTTCAGATTCTAACATAGTATTAGAGCTTTTCTATTTGCAAGAGTAAATTTTAGTTTCCTTATTTGAGAGATTTAGGGGGGGCTAATAAATCTTATTTTAATTTTTTGAAAAATCCAGTATGCTCTTCTCTCGCATCTTCTGATGATCTTGAAAATCAAAAAAGTTTGACAAAAACATTTTTCATCTTTGGGTGATAGCAGCATTTCTGGTTATACTGGCAACATTTCTAGTTGTTCCAACACATCCAAGAGGCTTGAGAAAGTCAAATTTGGCTTTCATTTCACCGAGATTAGAGATCATCATACAAGTTGCAAAACTGGGGTTTCAATCTCAAAACTAACAACCAACTTGCATATTTGGTGTTTTAATCAATATTGTAGGTTCCAGCGTGCCATTTATTGACTAAGGTAGCTGATTCAATCTTTTCATGATGTCTTTTGGTTGCTGGAGTCATTTTTTGTTGGGGCCCTTTTTTGTTGTTAAAGGCATCTAATTTACACTACAACTACATCTTCTATACATCAGCATGAAAAACACTTTCTGGGTTTTGTTCACAACCCCAAAAAACCATCTAGGTATCTTTTAGTTTTTGCACGTAATCTTTATATTTTGTAGAATCAAGCACAAAAAGATACAGTCATACCCCTCTCTATTGGCAGTCGTAGTGTTGAATGCAGTTTTTAAATGCCTTGATCTTGCTTCTACAGACTCCGATTTCAATTATTCTTGTTATGGTATTGGCTTTTTTTTGTGCTCTATCCACTAGTGCAGTAATTTTTTAATTTTCATGCATAATTTTTTTCAAAAATTGCACATTCTCAGCAGTGACTTTGCATAATTCTTGTTTTGGAAATTTTAGAGCATCATAACTTTCTCATACAACCTCGTGTCGAGGTGATTCATTTTTTGAAAGTGCATGATTTTTTGAGTAGATCATAGTGGTGCTATTTGTTTCCTTGAGTATTGTGCCCAAGTTTCACTTCTAGCATATGCACTTTGTGAGGGTTTTTGTAATGCATTAAAATCAAGATCACTTAGTATTTCTTGCTAGTGGTAGTTGTAAATGCACTAAAATAAAGTGTCAAATCATATTTATTTGGAGGGGTTCTTTGATTGAGTAAAATAGGGGGGGTGCATTTTCGTGGTTGGGTTCTCTTCTTTTTAGCATTTATTCTCTATACTTCTTCATCATGGATCAAACAAATATGCCCATCCTAACTGCATACAATTACTTTGAGTGGAAATCATGCAGGACAATTCAATTAAGGAAAGTTGGATTAAATAGGATAACTATTGGACTTAAAAATGAACCTGATAAAGATGAAGATAAGCCTAAGAGGTTTAACAAATGTGATGAGGCGTATAGAACATTGTGTTTGTCTGTTTCTCTTGACTTTCTATTTCACATTGAGTCTTTGGATATACCAAATGAAATATGGATAGAGCTAGAAAAACTATTTGGTACACAAGATTCAATGAAGGGTCATATGTTGGAAAATGAACTAATTAGTTTAAGTCTAGGAAATTTTAACACAATCTAGGATTTCTTCACCAAATTGAAATCACTAAGGCTATAGTTAAAACAATATGGAATTGAAAAGAAAGATGAACAACTAATTCTTAGTATTCTCTCTAAGCTTAGTTTAGAATATTATGTGTTTGTCTCTACCTTCTATGCTACTAAGGGTGCACTTGGAACTCAATTCACCATGCCATCTTTAGATGATTTTGCTATCAATCTCACTTGAGAATAGGACAAGCTAATCTAGATGGGCACTCTTAAGTCCTATAAGTCACATGCCTTGGTTGCTAACCAAGGTACAAAAGAACAAAAAGGACAAAGTAGTAACAACAATAGTAAGGATGAGAAACAAAATAACTATGAGGAAAAGAAGGATCAGATACCCATTACTTCAATAGCAACTATTGATACCCCATCTTCCAAGAGCAACAAGCCTAAGAAAGAAAAGGTCAAATGTGCCTATTGTAAAAGAACTGGTCATGATGAACATAAATGTTTGAAGAAATAAATTGATCACTTGACATAGATTCTTGAGAAGAATAATATCAGTGTTCCTGAGTCTATCAAACAAAGTTCTAATGAAGGGTCTAACAAGGCAAAAGAAAACAACAAGGGGAAAGGAAAGGGCAAGGCTCTTGTTGTAGTTGCTTCCTCACCATCCACTTGGGTTCTTGATTTGGCTACTTCACACCACATGGCTTCATCTAAGGAAGAACCTGCATCCTTGGAGCCATGTACTATGTCTTCTATTTTGATGGGTGATGACACTCCTATTGAGGTGTGTGGGAGAGGATCTATTGATGTGGGGGATGGCATATTCCATGATGTTCTTTATGCACCCTCATTATCAACTAATCTCCTATCAATATACTAGATCACTCACATAGGTTTAGGTAAGCAGGTTAAGTTCACTCCTGATTCAATAGAGATACATGAGTTGTACAATGATTCTATAATTGCAGTTGGGAGAGCAGATCATCAATCACAAATCTATCTATTTTCTCACTTTGTTCTTGATCCTCCTTTGACTATTTTTCTCACTCACTCTAATGATGTGAGTAAACTATGGCATGAGTAGTTTGGTCATCTTAACTTTTGCTATTTGCATCAGCTCAACCAGTAGAGCATGGTCACAGGGTTTCCTTTGGTTCAGTTCTTAGGAAATGTTTGCCAAGGTTGCATTCTTGGTAAGCATCCTAAGAAAAAGTTTGACAAAAGTAAGGCATGGAGAGCTTCACAAATACTAGAGTTAGTTCATAGTGATTTGGCTAGTCCATTTTAGCAGGGCCCGATATGTCCTCACATTCATTGATGACTTTTATCGATATACTTGGGTGTACTTTCTCAAACAAAAGTTAGAGGTACTTGATCATTTTCAGGACTTCAAAAATTTTGTAGAAAAGCAATCTGGGAAAGCCATCAAATTTTTGCACACAGACAATGGTGGTGAGTATATCAACCATTGGTTTGAAAGATTTTTCACTTTAGAGGGGATTGATTTACAACATTTAGTTCCATATAATCCTCAGTAGAATGGTGTCGCAGAATAGAAGAATAGATCCTTGAAGGAAATGGCAAACTGTATGATTCATTCTAGATATCTCACACCATAGTATTAGGTAGAGGCCATTAGCTATACTTTTTATATCTAGAACCATGTTCCTCATTGAGCCTTGAAGGGAGTTACTCCTTTTGAAGCTTGGAGAGGTCAAAAAGCATCAGTTAAGCACTTTCAAGTTTTTGGCTCTCCTGCATGGGCCTACATTCCTGTAGAGAAATGCAAGGCCTTGGATCTGTAGAGCAGACCTTGATTATTTGTAGGCTATCCTAATGGTGTGAAGGGTTATCAGTTGCTCTGCCTTGCTACACATGATTTTTCATTAAGAGGAGTGTTTAGTTTGAGGAGGGGTCTTCAAGCTCACTTTCTATCACTTCTCCAACTCCTACTCTGACATTGGAGTCACTTGGAATACATGAAAGATCTTCTGATGAGTCAAATTCACTTAAACAGTCTTCTACCTCCACTTCTGATACAGAGAGTAATTTAGAGAACTCACCTCCTTCCTCTCCTAGTCATCATTTAGAGGTTAATGATTCCCCTCTAGATTCTCCCTCTTCTGGTCCACTTTGAGCTAGACAGACCTTATAGTCTACAATTGATTGGGTTGGGGATACATCAGACACCAGGCAGACTCATTCACAATTCTAGGATACTCCACATGTCTTCATTTCTATTGCCTTAGATCCACAGTCCTTTCATGAGGCTTCAAGTATTCTTGAATGGGATATAGCTATGTAGGAAGAGTATAGTTCCTTGATGAAGAACCATACTTGGGATCTTGTCCCTCTTCCTAAGGGAAGAAAACTTGTTCGATGTAAGTGGATCTATTGAAAAAAAATTGCAGCAGATGGGTCAGTTGACAAACACAAGGCTCAGTTGTTTGCCAAAGGATTCTCCAAGGTTCCTAGGATTGACAGCTCTAAGACTTTTGTGCCAGTTGCCCAAATGAATTCCATTCAACTTGTTCTTGCCATTACTATAGCTAATCATTGGGAAGTATATTAGATAGATGTGAAGAGTTCTTTTCTTCATGGTGACCTTCATGAGGAGATCTACATGGAGTAGCCACAAGGCTTCCTTCAAGATTCTTCACTTGTGTGCCATCTTTGGAAGTCTCTCTATGGCCTCAAATAGGCTCCTCAAGCCTGGTATGCTAAGATGGACTCCTTCCTTCTATCATTTGGGTTCACTCGGTGCCATTTTAATCCTAATGTCTACATTCTAAAACAGGGTGATTCACTTCTATTTTTGGTTTTGTATGTTGATGACTTGTTGATCACAAGAAGTTCTTCACCCACCATTAAGGCTATCAAAGTGGCCCTCTAGGACATTTTTTTAATGACTAACTTGGGCTTATTGCATTACTTTCTCAAGATTGAGATCTTTTAGTCTCCTTCTAGGATCACCATCACATAGTCAAAGTATCCTCTAGAATTACTCTCAAGGTTTCATATGGCTAACTGTAAGCCCACTCATACTCCCTTCCTTTCTGGAGTCAAACTTGAGGCTTAGTGTTCTTCTCCACTTGTTGATGGCACTTTGTACTACCAATTTGTTGGGAGTCTCATTTATCTAACTCATACGAGACCCAACATCTCATATGTTATAGGCGTGATCTCTCGATTCATGCAAGAGCCTCATGAGTTACACTAGAGAGCAGCCAAGCAGATCCTTCACTATATGCAAGGTTCTCACAAGTTGTGGGATTCACTATGCAATAGGTATTGAGCTTGATTTGGTGGGCTACACACATTTAGATTGGGTGGGTGATTCTTAGGATCACAAGTCTACTTCAGGTTACAACTTCTCACTTGGTTCAGGTCCTATTTTTTGGTCAAGCAAAAAGTAGTCTGCTATTGCTCTATCTTCTACTAAGGCAGAGTATCAAGGGGCTGTAAATGCCACCACTAAGGCCATTTAGCTTCAACATCTTCTCACTAAGTTTTGTATCTAGATTATATGGCCATTAGTCATATTTTGTGATAACTAGAGTGCCATTCGAATCTCACAAAATCTGGTTCATCATCAGCAGACCAAACACATAGAGGTCCATATGCACTACATTTGGGAGCTCATCCATGGTCATGTCATCGACCTTTGCTATTGTCTGACTTCTAATCAGGTTGCTGATATCTTCACCAAACCCTTCACTAAGAGTAAGTTCCTCATTTGCGAGCTTTTTTGGGCATGTGGGATGCTTCATCTTTTGGGGGGGCCTCTTCCTCTCACTTGGAGTTCTGACTTTTTTTGGGGGGTGTCTTTTCTCTCTCTTTTGGGGAAATTTTATGTACATGGGTAACTCATCAAGCTTGACTTTCTGAGACCTATTTCTACATCCACTTAAGCTTCACTTATGGGGGGTTGTTAGTGTAGTTTTTAAATTTCTTAGTAGGTTATTTATTTTTCCCTATATTGATAGGTTTTTCCTACACTTTTAATAATCTTGCTTAGGTTAATAAAGCATGTCTTATTAGGTGAATGGTTGTGAGGTGTCATCTTCCTACATGTGAGCATCCATTAGCTATCTTGGGAAGATACTTTGCCATCTTTAGTCTGATAAATGGTTGCTCCTCATTGGTTGGTGTTGCCACCTCCTCCCTCTTCCTAGCCTATATAAGCATGCTACCTAGCTTGTATTTGCATCTCTTGTTTTTGCATCCTCTTAATGCTATTTTGCTTCTAGCATTTGCATTACTCTCTTGAAGACTAACTCCGTGTTGTTACTTTGATTTTTTATCATTTGCATTCATAGTTTAGATATCTACTCTTTGTACTAGTTTTTTGGGTTATTAATCTTTTCAAATTCTAACAGGATCACCCCTAGTTTAACTCTTAGATACCCATGAGCATCCTTAGGTAATGCTTTTTTGAAGATATTAGTTATTTTCTCTTTTGTGTCAACATGAATATCTTCACCTCTTTATCTTGAACTAACTCTCTCAAGTAATTATTCTTGATTGCAATGTGCTTAGTCTTTGTATGCATCACAAGATTCTTTGATATATTTATAAAACTTATATTATCACAATAAAGTATCACAAGTTCAGTGGTTTCCTCCTTCATACCTTTGAGTAGTTGTTTGATCCATACAATCTTTGTACGATTTACTACAATAGCAACATATTTAGCTTTAGTAGTAGATTGAGAGATATAGTTTTGTTTCTTGCTAGTCCATGTAACTAGCCTTTTTCCTAAGAAAAATTCTCCTACACTAGTGCTCTTTTTTTCATCAATATTTCCAACCTAATTAGCATCAGTGTAGGCTCTCAATTCAATTTTCTCATTTTTCTTGTAGTATAGACCATAGTCTTATGTTCCTTTTAAATATCTCATTATTCCCTTAACAACCATCAAATGATTCCCCCTAGGATTAGCAAAGAATCTTGCAACTATCCCAATATATAATGTAATATCAGGTCTGATGTGTAATACATATTGTGATTTTTCAATCATAAAGCTGTATAATGTTTGATTTACCTTAGCTAAATCATCATTTTTTGACAATTTATGGCATGTCACCATAGGTGTGCTTACTGGCTTTGAATCTTCCAATCCAAAAGTTTTCAATATCTCCTTTACATCTTTTGATTGAGTGATGTAAACACCATATTTCATATGATGTATTTACAACCCATAAAGAACTTGATCTCTCCTAACATAGACATTTCAAATTCTTTCTTCATTTCATTTGCAAAAGATTTACATAAAGTATCTTGAACTCCAAATATGATATCATCAACAAAAATTTTAGATAGTAAATCACCTTTTTCTTTCTCTATCTTTCGATATAGATTGATGTTATGATCAGTTCTCTCAAATCTAATCTTCAGAAGATAATTATGAAGTCTTTCATACCATGCTCTTGCTGCTTTCTTCAAACCATATATAGCTTTGTGTAGTCTATATACCATGTTTTTTTTGTTATCATCAAAAAATCTTTCTAGTTGTTCTATATAAATCATTCAGAAATGCAAACTTAACATCCATTTGATAAACTTTGAAACCTTTGTATTCAGAGTAAGCAATCAGAGTTCTTACTCCTTCCAATCTTTCAATAGGAGTGAATGTTTCTCCATAGTCTATCCCTTCTTCTTGTGCATATCCTTTACAAACTAATCTTGCCTTGTTCCTTGTGACTTCACCATTTTCATCTAACTTGTTTTTGTATACCCACTTGGTGCTAATCACATTTTTATCTTTTGGTCTAGGAACTAGAGTCCATGTCTTATTTTTCTCAATTTGTTCAATCTCTTCTTTCATGGCTTTACTCCAGTCCATATCTTCTAAGGCATCTTTCACTATTTTAGGTTCTTACATGCTCATCAAATATGTATCACTTCTCAACTTGTTCCTTGTCATTGGTCTAGTATCTTATCTCCAATGATTTGTGGAGCAAGGTGATGTCTCTTGACATGCTTAGACAATCTTGGTTCCACTTTGCTTTCCTCATTTGGTCTTTCAACTTTTGAATCACTGTGTACATCTCCATTAGGTAAGTAAATTTCTCTTTCATCTACGCTAATCATAGAATCATAATGTGCCTCAACTTTATTTTGTAATTTGCTACCTGAATGTAACTCAATTCCTGAATGCAACTCAGTATTCGTAGTATGTGACTTGGCAGTCAGTGAAACTTGTTGTTGATTTGTAACTTGATTTACAACATCTTCATCTGCAGGCACACCATCATAAAATTATACAAATGATCTATATTCTTTTGGTTCCTTCATAGGTTCAGCCTCATGTACTTTTGTATATTCATCAAATTCCACATTTGCACTATCCACAACTTTGTTAGTGTTAGTATTTAAACACTTATAAAATTTACTTCTTGTGGAATAGCCAACGAATATGCCTTCTTCACTTTTTGCATATAATTTACCATTTTTGAAATCTTTGAGAATATACACTTGCTTACAAATACCTTCAAATATTTTACATTGGTTAAGTATCCATACTATAGTTCAAAAGGTGTTGAATGAGTACCTTTCTTGACTTGCACACGGTTCAAGGTATAGATAGTTGTACTTACATATTCTCTCCAATATTTTAAAGCAACATTTTTCTCCATCATGAGTGTCCTAGCATAATCCATTATAGATATGTTCCTCCTTTCAGCAATTCCATTTTGTGGAGGGGTCCTAGGAGTAGATGTATGTCTTTTGATTCCTCTATCATTACAAAACATCTGAAACTCATTTGATGTAAATTCTCCTCCTCTATCAAATCTTAAACATTTTAGACTTTTACTTGTTTCCTTCTCAACTCTTGCTAAGTACCACTTAAACATTTGGAAAGCATCAGATTTCTATTTCAGAAAATAATTGTCATCATTCTAGAATAATCATCAACAAATAGCATAATGTACTTATCTCCTTTGTAGCTTTGCACTTCAGTTGGTCCACACAAGTCAGTATGAACAATCTTTAATATTCCTTTAGAGGTATGAGTCTTACTCTTAAAACTTGACTTTGTCATTTTCCCTAACTAACATTGTTTGCAAATTATATTGTCATGTTTCTTCAACTTAGGCAAACCTCTGACTTTTCTCATGTTACTGATACTAACCAAGTTATCAAAATTAACATGACATAACCTCTTGTTCCATAGCTACACACCATCAAATTCTACATCTAAACAAGTAGCATCCTCTGTATCAAGGTAGAACAAATTACTTCTAGTTTGATCACCTTTTCCAATTAGTTTTCCATCAATATCATATATCTTAGCAATCTTGTTCTCAAACTCAACCTTACAACCTGAATTATTCAATTGTGACACACTCAACAAATTGTGTTGGAACTCTTTAGAATAACTAAAAGTGGGGTGAATTAGTTATCCAAGGTCCAAATGTACAAATAAAACTTTTCATAGCTTAGTGAACCCATAAAATATTTATCATCATGCATGCATCCATAAGATTTTATGCAATGACTTAAAACTTGTAGGTTACTATCAAATAAATGTAAACATGAAACATAACAAATTCAATAACACACTTGAAACAATGATTTACATGGAAACTCAATTTGGGAAAAACCACCAGTAACATGTTACTCTTTTTCACTCTTTTGAAGTGATGCCCTATGAAAGGCCAACCCTGTTAAAGGTTACAATGCACGTTGTTAAATGTGACCCAGTTAAATGATTTCAATCACCCTATTAGGAGTGAGCCTTGTTAGAGGACTTTAAACCATTCACTTGGAATGTCA
The DNA here is from genome assembly GCA_028749045.1 of Cupressus sempervirens. Taxonomy (NCBI): domain Eukaryota; kingdom Viridiplantae; phylum Streptophyta; class Pinopsida; order Cupressales; family Cupressaceae; genus Cupressus; species Cupressus sempervirens. Next base: position 504,762,857 of record CM053783.1, on the reverse strand, counting down.
CCAAGTTAAAGGATTTACAAATGATTATTAGGTCAACCTTAATCTAAAGGATTTACCCTAGACTGATATAATTATTAGACAGTAATAGTAAGGCTTGATCTGATAACAACTTACAACTCCATTTGCAGATTATAGATCTTTGTTTTAGTCCTCTGTTATGATTGGCTTTCACACACTTTAGCTCTGATAGCTTGCTCACCCTTCAAGCATCCATACCCTTAAGCCTTCTTGCTTAACATGCCAATATAGACTCTTCACTTTGGCCACTAAATGAAGCAATACCCTAGACTCTTTGTCTTCCTTAGGTTCTCGCACATGAAAACCTTTTCTTCTGACCAGTCATCCCTATAAATGGGAAATTAAGATAGTTTGTCATTTATTCTCCATCATCCAATTTAGATTTAAGACAAATTAGATAGGATTCAATGAATCTACCCCTTATTTCATTTCATCTCTTTCTAGAAGCTTCTCTATCAATCCTCTTTGAATTCACCTCAAAATAGTTTACCATGAATTATGTGCCACTAGCTCATCAAACTTATCTTCCACATGATTCACACAATCTAAGAAAATAAACTTGTTGGCTTAGATCTATCAAATTCACTATCTTTCAAATGACGTTAACACTTAGCATTTACTTGCATTTGATGCTCAGCACAAATTGCGTTACTCGACATCCTCTAAAAAATCACTCAGCATGAACTAAAGTTTATTGGTGCTTGACATAAACTAAACTTTACTCGGCATCCACTATTTTTCTTGGCATACACTAAAGTAGACTTTTACACAGCTCCAACTGATTTTCTGCTTGGCTTGCACTATTTTTGATCGACACCTACTATCCACTCAGTCAAGCTTGGCAAAAAAATTGTTATACTTGTTCTTTTGAACTTTTTTAGTGTAACCAACCTTTACAAGCTTAAGTAGATTATCAATGCATCATGATACCACTGTCTTAGTTGATTCTTGTACTCCTTTTTATATCATAACTCAACCTTTCCTCTAGGTGTTATTTTTACATCTTTTGATCAAATCCTCTTCATCAGTCAAATAAGTGATAGTACTTAAATCATATAAGTAGTTTTCTTACCAACAAAATAGCAAGTTTGACATTAGGACAAAAAAATGATTGAAACACATTTATCATACTTGTATCAATCTATTTTCAATAATCTCCTTCTTCAACAAATTGCAGTTAAGTCCTTCAACATAATAAGCATTTTCACATAAGATATTTTCTATCAACTTGATAGAACCTTTTTCTTTTATCAGATAGGGTCATCATTACCAAACCTTACACTATTTCCATCATAATAATTCAAGTTAATGAACTTACTTTTATCTCCAAACATATGATGTGAACACCCACTGTCAATGATTCATCTACCATTTTTGTTCACACAAGACACTAGTGTAGTTGCCTTATCCTCATTATATTCATCCTTCTTTGCAACATACACCACTTCATCATCACCATCATTGGATCCATCTTTTGTTTCCTCTTTAGTAATGTAGTAAGACTTTTTTCCTTTGTCTTTGTAATTTTTGTTGTCTTCATCTCTTCTACTTTTGTACTTGTCTCCACCTCTATAATTTTTCTTCTCTAGAAATTTAGCAACAATATGACCAACCTCATTGCAATTGAAACACATGATAGGTAACTTACCTTTGAACTTGCCTTTACCTCTGTGAAATCTCCTTGCTAGTAGTGCTTCAAGTTGTTCTACATCTTCCTCATCTGTATCATTGTCACTAAAAACATATTTTACCTTTTTCTTCTTCTTCTCATTAGGTTCCTTCAATGAAAGCTTGGCTTTGAAAGTAGAATCAACATTTTTAGGTTTGAAATTATCAAAATTAGATAGCTTAAAAGCAATGAGCCTACCTACCAGACCTTCAAGAGTCAGATTAGAACCTAGTACACATCTCAATTCTTGTATTGTAGAAATGCTAATTTTCTCAAAACTTTGCTTAGTACAGTCTCATTATCTATCATACCAATAGATCCCCTTATTACATTAACAACATCCTTTATCCTAGAGCAATATTGAGAAATATTCTCACCTTCTTGCATTCTCATATCATCAAACTTAAATCTAAAAGTTTCAAATTTGGCTCTTAAAACATTTACATCACCTCCATAGATGGTGTGTAAAGCATCCCACATTTTTTTTCACATTACAAACCTTGATATCATCAAATTTACCATAACTTAGGGCAGAGACAATCTCCAACATTGCCTGGTTGTGCTATTTCTTCTTTCTTAAATCTTAAATAGTTAGGGCGCTAGCAAGATCAACATGCTTTATGGTGATGGTATATTGTGCATGATCTCCAAGACCTCTTAGGTGTAGCTTCATCAAAATTTTCCATGCAAGAAAGTTATCTCTATTAATCTTGGGTACCTCTCTTTTTGGCATCTTGATCTTTTTGTTTCTAGTACCTTCAAACTAGTTCTCTTAAGCAAATGGCTCTGATACCAATTATTGGAATTCTTTAGAATAACTAAGAGGGGGGGTGAATTAGTTATCCAAGGTCTAGATGTATAATTAAAACTTTTCACAACTTAGTGAACCCATATCTATAAATCATTTTCATCATGCATTCATCCATTAGATCATACAATCACTTAAACTTGTAGGTTACTATCAAATCAACTTTGCAAAAATGTAAGCATGAAACATAATAGATTCAATAACATATTTGACACAACGATTTAACATGGAAATCCAATTTGGGAAAAACCACTAGTAACATGCTATTCATTCTCACTCTTCTAGAGTGATGCCATGTAAGAGGCCAAAACTATTAAAGGTTACAATGCACACTTTTAAATGTAACCTAATTAAAGGATTTAAATCACCCTATTAGGAGTGAGCATTTTTAGAGGACTTTAGATCATTCACTTGGAATGTCACCTGATTAAAGGATTTATAAAGGACTATTAGGTCAACCTTAATCCAAAGGATTTACCCTAGATTGGTACAATGATTAGAAAGTAACAGTAAGGCTTGATCTGATAACAACTTACAACACACTTGCAGATTATAAATTTTTGTTTCAATCCTCCATTATGCTTGGCTTTCACACAGTTCAACTCTGACAGCTTGTTCACCCTTCAAGCATCCATACCCTTAAGCCTTCTTACTTTGATTGCCAATGTTATCTCTTCTCTTAGGTCATTGAATGAAGCAATACCCTAGACTCCTTGTCTTCCTTAGGTTCTTGCACATGACAATCTTTGCTTCTAACTAGTCATCTCTATAAATAGAAAATTAAGATCTTTTTCCATTCATCCTCCTTCATCCATTTTAGGGTTAGGTTTGATTAGGTAGGATTCAATGAATCTACCCATCATTTCATTTCATTCCCTTCTAAAAACTTCTCCTTCAATCCTCATTGAATTTTCCTCAAAATGGTCCACCTTGAATTCTATGCTAGCAGCTCATCAAGCTTATGTTCCACATGATTCACACAATCCAAGAAATAAAACTTGTCAACTCGGATTCATCAAATTCATGATCTTTCTCATAATGTTGATATTTGACATTAACTTTCTTCTAATGCTCGACACATACTACATTGCTCAGCATCCACTATTAAAACACTAAACATGAACTAAAGTTTACTGGTGCTCGGCATCAACTAAACTTTACTTGGCTTGCACTATATCACTCAGCTTATACTAAAATTGACTTTGTTCAGCTCCAATTGAATTTTTGCTCAGCTTAGACTAACTTTTCTTGGCACCTATTGTGCATATTATTAAGCTTGACAGACATACTTCATTTAATTTGTTCTTCTGAACTTAATCAGTGTATCCATCCTTTACAACCTTAAGTAGATTATCAATGCACTGTAATATTATTGTCTTAATTGATCCTTGTACTCATTTTCCATATCATAACTCAACCTTTCCTTTAGGTGCTATTGTTATTCATTTGATCAAATCCTCTTCATCAATCAAACAATGATAATACTCAAATCATCTAAGCAATTGTCTTACCAACATGTAGGAAGTTTGACATCAGTGACAAAACAATGATTGAAATACATATTCATACTTGTATCAATCTATTTTCAACACTATGCAATTGGTTGACTTCTAAGGCCAAATCTTCTAATCTTGTTGGGGTATCAGCATTTCTTCATTTCAACACTCCTTACCTACATTAATTCATTTCATTTCACTTCCATATCATCCTTCTACTTGATTTGACCTAGTTTTTAAATTTTATCCTTCTTGGTCAACCTTAGTCAAACTGGGGCATTCTATCGATGCTTAGTGGTCGCTCTTGGTTTCAGTCGCTTATCTATCATCTTGGACCTTGTTTTATCTTTATTTGATCATGTCTTTCTCATTTTTGCATCCCCTTTATCTTATTTCAATTTTGATCCTGAGGGGACAGGAATTTTCTATCATATTCTACAAATTGCTTACTTGCTATGGCTATCTATTTCTCAAGAGCATATGCTTAACCTTTCCATTTGCTCCTGATCTATCTTCTTTGCTTGATGTTAGTACTCTTCTTAAGTTTTGATATCATCTCCCTCTCATAATGTTCAGTACTATTGCTACTAGGTTGTACATTCATGATTCAATATCTTGCTCTATATTTCGCTCTTCAGAATCATATCTCTCTATTTATTTTTTAATAAGTAAAACAAGTTTTAATAGGTGCCTAAAACCCAACAGTTAATAAAAGAAACCATCATTAAGTCTAGAACATGAAATAGACAGCAAAGAAACAATAGGCCATAGAAGGCCAAGAGAGCATGACAACAAAAAATAGCCTCTAAAAGAACAGGAAATCCTAACAAACTAGAAACCAAAGGAAAACCTAAAAAGCCAGTGGATTCAGTTAGGAAGTCATATTCTTGACCAGCTCAATAGCCTTCAACTCCAACATTTCCATAGTCTTAGTTACATCACTAATTAGTTGAATGTCATTAGAAGAGTCTTCCCTATCCCTCTTCTTGGTGCATTGATAATATGGAAGCTTTGGTTAGCAGTGTTGTAGAGAGAGCTCTCCATTCTATCCATCCCTTTTCCACCTCAAAAACCCCATTATCCACATTGTTGATGATATCATTCCTATCAACCCCCTCCTTCCTTTTAAGACCCTAAAACTTATTTTTAATCTCTTCTATCTCATGAAAGATCCACTTGATAGACCTAAAGTTGTCCACCATATTGTTCCTAGCATTATTAAGGAGATTCATCTCCACTTCCCTAGCATTGTCATTGAGAATAACCATGGTTGGATTAATGAGTTCATCTAAATGAATTTTTTCATCATTACCCTTTAAAACCTTGGGCTGTATAGTTTCTCTGACAATGCCCATTTTAGCTGTCTAATTTTCAAAGTTTCTCTAGACTACTTTTCTATCCTTGGAGTTGATAATACATGCAATTTTATCCATGCCATAATCCTCATTTTTCTCTTCCTAGCAATTAAGGGAGGGTTCCTATTCCTTACCAGAATCCTGATCAACATCCATATTGTTGCCTCTTCTCTTCTTAGTTGGGCTCTCCACCTTCCTACATACTGGGACATTGCTTGTAACCTCCTTTACCACATTGATATCCTCCTCCATGTCCATGCCCTTGTCCTCCTCATTGTAGTCATCTACAAAATTAACATTTGTTTTAATATTTTTACCTATCAAGCCTTTCCCAAAGTTGATGATATTCTTCCTGGGTTCACTTTTCTTCTTTTTCTTCCCAAATTCTTCATAATCTTGGCTACCTCCTCTTCATCATCTGAATAAAGCCCAATGCTATCCTCAATATCAGATAGAAGATATGAGCTTGTGATGTCCTCTAAGGACTCAATTTTATGGATTATGGATCTGCCATGGGTTTGAACCTTAAAGTGCTCATAAATCAAAAAAAGAAATCCCTCATGGAAAGCAAGGTTGGCATAAGATTTATTTTTATACCCCATGATATTCTTATTAATAGAGAAGAAGAGGTAGTAAGGGAAATAAATTTTGGTGCCATATCTCTCTATTTGTTTCTTTCTACTTGGCTTCTTCATTCTTTGATGTAATGTGTTCCCAAATCGATCACACATTAGTAAAAGAGAGGAAAATGTAATCACCCAAAAATGGTCACCTAGACTATTAGCCCCCATTTCACCATTTTGGCTAAATTATTTAATAATTTGCCAAGAACAAATCTTTAAAAATCAATTTATTTGATTTTTATCCTATAGTTTGACCAAGTTATATCCTAAGTTCATATCTAATTAAAAGGAATATATCCCCCTTTAATTAAATAAAAGACCCCTTTCACCCCCTTATCTTAAGTTGCACACATAAAACATTTTCCCCAATTTAAAATAAAAATAAAAGACTTTTTGTATCACATGGAGATGCAAAAGTCAACTCTTTCTCATTGGTGGAAATGATCTTGCACATGGATGATGCTAAAAGTTAACCCCCAGCCTTGATCATATGCCTCTAGATTTTGATCTCTAATATCCGCACATCTTTAAAAGGGAGATCTCAATCCTCATATAAGGATCTAAATTTAAATTATTGTTATGTTACAATTTTTCCTCTAGGTTTCTTGGAGCATTTGTAGAGAAGTTCTATCTTCTCTCTCTCATTCTTGCATGGTATCTTAGTCTAGTTCCATTATGCATTACCTTAGTTTCTTTTATGCAATAGAATAGCTCACTTAGTTTAATTAGAATGGTTTTGTAACACTCTCATATTGCTAGTGTAATTGCATCCTTTGCATTTCATTTAGCATTGCATTCTATGGAAATTATTTGACACTAGCATTCTTTCTCTTGTATTAGAATCTCCCATTCCATGGTTTATTTGCAAGGGGTTGCATTCCTTAGGCTTAGCTGAGAGCCATATCATTTCTCATTGTATCCATTTGCACTCCATGACTAGTGAGCTCTAGGCTTACATCTAAGCTTTCTAATCTATGGGATACCTTGGATAGAATGGTTTAGAGAAATGCATAATCTGAGAATACAACTTCTACTATAAGTTCCTTAATCTTCTGCTTTGAATCTTGGTTAAGCCTAAGTATTTATTCTTTATTGATTGTCTCTTCTAGGCCTTAACACAACTATCTTCTCCACTTAGTGTTATGATTAAACAACACATTGTCTTGCCAAGTCTAACTGATCAAGTGCCCATTGTAATTCCACATAACTCAACCTTTTCACTAGATTCTCTTGTTATCTCTTCTTCTCAAATCCTCTTCATCAATCATCTTGATATGATAGTTTACTTGGGTTGCAATTGTCTCACCAATAAGGCTTGACATCAATGACAACATAAAGATTGTTCCAATTATAGTTTCCAACAAATCTTACCCATAGACAATACAAATAGATAAATATGTGGGAGTTAATTTAATAATTTATCCATATTTTTTTATGAGCTCATTAACAAATTACACAGTTGAATTTTAATAACAATATTGCAAATTGACTTTTAGAAAATACCTCTTATTTGTCAATTGATGAGCTAGAGAGGCTCTATAATGAATAGTCAATAAGGCACAATTTTTACTAAAGGTTTCACAAATGGGGTTGCAAGCTAAGTAGATTTAATCTTGGAGAAAATCCATGGTTAATCATGTTTGAGATGGAGCAATGCTAGAATGGGTGACCTTCCACTTGAAGACCCTATGTTTCACCCATGGGAACATAACTAGGTGAACATTCTCCCATGTGAACATCACCACTCATGAAAAATGGGCCAATGAGTTTGACTCAAAAATTAAACAATTGAAACCTAACAACAATATCACAATATTGAGATCCTATCAAAGGGAGGACACCCACCTTTTCTAAATTTCTTAGAACTATCTAAACCTCCCTTATTTGATCTCCTAATTTAGCTTTGTTAGGGATACAAAAATATTCTTCAATTTAATATCTCCACAAAGAATGCCTAATTTGTGATACGTCTAAATGGCTTCTATAATTTATCTAAAATTACAAAAAGTTTTAGACTTTGCATTACAAAATCTACCATTTCTTTCCACAAAATGTCACAAATCTCCTTGTTTACACTAGTTCATTATCAAATGGAAGAATTGGGAATCATCGCAATCACCTTTCTACTTTATGATTATTTTGTTGTTGTCTCTATCTATGCATTATTTGCAACTCAGTTTGGAAAATCATATGTGCATTTTCAACTTCCTTACAAAATATGTAGAGTAGAAAATAGGGCTTTTTTGGCTTGTTTTGAGATAATAAGTTGTCTTTTTTTTATTTTGGTAATTATCTAGAACCCAATCCAAAATATAATCTTATTCTATAGATCCCTAAATGACTTGTGCTTTTTGATTTAAAAAACCTTGGAAACAAACTTTTTTTTCACAAATTTGGCATTTTTAACAATTATCAAGGCAAGTCCATGAGTAGAATCGTGCAATAATATACCTTTTAATGATAACAATTTAAAATGGAGTTTCTCTTTTATAGTGGCAATTAAGTGAAGCAATAGTAGTAATGGAGAGTGTGAAACATAAAAGGAAACAAAATTTGTTCATGCTCGAAGTTACATAATGGATTTGAGGAAGTTTAATGAAGGAGAATTGTGTACTATAATGAGTATCGATATCATCATGAATGAGGGCACCAAGAATGGTGAAGGAAGATAGTCCTTTGAAATAGGAACGGTTGTTGCACTACCATGCACTAGTTAATTTCTACCGTGTATTTGGAATTGTTATTTTTTTGTCCATGTGTAGTAGTATTTATTGTCACTTCATGACATTTGTAACTTGCACAACTTTTTTTATCATGTAGGCAGATGACTTGATTTTTGACATTCACTATAATTATTTCACTGAACTTAGAAAATAGAAAAAGGAACGTCATTTTTTTAATAGAAAACTTAAATGTTTACAACCAAATTTTCCACCTAAGAAATTTTTAGATATATATTTTTTAATTAGATGAAGAAATAGTATTTATTTATATATATATATATAATCAAGTTAAATAAGATGCTTGAATCCAATCTGTATAAGAAGAATCCTTTTTAATAAATATCTGGGTGAAGCTGATCTATCTCACTATTCTAGACCATAAATCCACCAAAAGGGTCAAGTACCTAGAACTTCATGTTAAAATGCCATTTCATCATCAACAATAATGTAACGTGAGATATTGGGAAACGGGATGAAGCATTATTCTGGAAAGACTCATGGGATGGTCTTCCTTCTCTTGATAGTTTCAATTTATCAAGTAACATTAAGAGCATTCTAATTCAACTTTGGGGGAAACAAGTTTACTATTACAAAAATATCAAAGATGAGAATGGGGATCAAGTATGGGGATGGAGATGCCTAGATAAAATAGGTCTCTCTCCTACAAGAAAAGAGTTCACAGAATTTCTTAGTCAAAGATTAGTCTCCTATAATGATAGGCATGATAAATTAATTTGGGGACCATAAAAAGATGGGAAATATAGTGTTAAGAAAGGCTATGAGCTCATTATCAACTCACAAAATGGGAGGAAGCCTATATTACCCTTAACCTATGTTGGGATCCGACATGCTTACCTAAAGAAAGAATATTTTTATGGGCCACAATTCAGAAGAGGATATTGACTGCAAATAGATTTACAAAAATGGGATTCGAAGGCCCTTCTAGATGAATATTATATAAAGCCAACTCAGAGAATGCATAATATTTACTATTCCAATCCGCGCTTACACTAAGAAATGTTGGGACTGGCTTATTTAGCAATTAAAATGGTTTTCTCCCTTTCTTGAAAACCTTGAGAAACACCTAAAAATTTGGCCTATTGACAAAAGTAAGAAAGTATATAGTTAAGTATAGAATATTAAGTCATCTATTCTTCTTTGGGGAATATGGAAGGATAAGAATAGGAAAGTTTTCAATAATTTGACTATTGATATCCCTTCACTCCTCAATAAAGTAGAGGCATGTATAAAAAAAGTAATGAATAATAACTTAAGAAGAACAACCAAAGAAGAAGGTACATTCTCAGAATGGGACATGGAGATGCAAAAAAATTGGACTAATCTTATAAACCCTCCTTTGGTATATACTAAGAAGAAACTACAAGCATGAAAGGACTGTAAGTGGGAACTACTTCCAACAGGATGGACTAAGCTCAACTTTGATGGAGCATCTAGAGGTGATCTAGGCAATAGGATGTATCATACATACATATACTAGAAATTTGATTATAAATCAGTCAAAACCAATTGGTATTACTTCAAATAACATGGTGAAATTAGAAGCCCTCAAGGAAGGCCTTAAAATTAGTTTAGAATGAGGTATAAAAAAGTTAGTCATTGAGGGAGATTCTCATATTATATTAAATGCATTAAGAAAATGAATGACCCCCAATTGGATCATTAACTCCAACTTATAAATAGTTTTGCCTCTAATAGACAAATTCGAAGAAATCAGAATACAACATATATATCAAGGGGAATATTGTAGCTAATCAATTGACCGATAAAGGAGTGGATGGTGAGGATATCTCATTAGAACTTTAAAATTTATCATTATTTTCCCATCCCTAATTGAAAATGAATCATGGATATAATTAGCAATAATCAATTTAGATCGTCTGGGCTATATTTAACAAAAAAAATTGTCGTCTTCAAAATAATAGAGTGCACAAAAGGAAAAAAGTAATCTAAGTAATACTAAAAAATCTTCAACCAAATATACAAATAAAACTAATAGCATCTAAGATTGAGCAGCGGGAAGGCCCTAGATATATTCAATTAGTATTAACTTAATATATGTCCTTAAAACTAAGATAAGGAATCAGTAAGGTCCTCAGTAAATTCATTTACGGGACAACGAACACTAGAGATTAATCATTAAAGGTGATTTCCTTCCTCCTACACTGAGATGGAGAGATTTTAGATATTTTCCACTAATAACTTGATAAGTAAGAATGCTACTTCAAATAATGATTCCAAAACTTTCTAGATGATATAATGATTTCTAGAGAAAAACTATATTTAGATGAGTAATCTAGCCTTGAATCCACCTTATAACATTTGACAAACTCTTTCCAGTAGTAGCTTCAAGTGTATCCAAAAAAAGAGCAATGAGGCCCTAAAATGGAGTTAGTTATCAATTTATTTTATACAAGTGAAGTTAAAATGATAGCTTTTAGGGTTTCTATGAAGCTTGAGCATTGGAATAGGCTTCTCAACCCTATTGATGACATGACTAAGGTGGTTGTGTCTAAAGCTTTACGGGAGAAGGTTTTTAACTATGATTTCACCTGGTGCACCAATAGCTATATTCTAGGATCATTCATACCATGCATGGCTAAAGCTTAGTTTGATCAATGGGAATTTTTTTGACTATGTCATAATTTATTTGACTCAATTTGGCTTGAAGGGTTGGAACATGCAGTTCTTAGAATAAACCAAAATCTAAAAATCCACTATCCTAAAGACAACATGGCTCATCCTCCTAGTATTTTTGTTCATGTAATCATCCCTAGGTGACCCATTTTACACATTAGGGATAAAAATATCTTCCACAATGAATGACTAAAAATGAAAGCTAGCATCACATTTTTGCTTAGGCAGAGAGGCATTGTGGAAGACCAAAGTAAGGATTGGATCACCAATTATCTCGATCTTTGAGTCTTAAATTGAGCTAGGGATCGATTTCTCTTATTTAAACAAGTTGGATTTCTCTCTACCAAATTTTATTAAATCCAGTCAGGAGAAAAGCCCTTCATCCTATCCCCATAAGCTAAGGTATTTGACATAGATGAAGTGGATGATCTTATCATTGTTTTCAAAAAGTTGAAGATCAATCCTAAAGCCTTGGGTATGTTTTTTTCTTCTCTCTTAATTAATATCTATATATCTAGTTCCTTTAGTATGCTTTAGCTTATTAGGTGGTTCAATTTTGTGGGATTGACCTCCCTTAGTAGGGCGAGGATTTTTGCTCTGGGTCCTGGTTCATGCTTAGGGTATAGCTCAAGAAGATATTATCTTAGTATTAGTATCTATATATGTGGGCTTCTCAGATAAGGTGTGCATGTAGTTGGGCCTTTTCTCTTCGATGCCCAAACATATGTACAAATATTAAATATATATCTAATGGTTTATAGCTAATGTTTTTTTTACTAGTTATGTTTTCTTGGGTATTTGTCTTCCTGATTCTTATCGGATCCTATAGTTTTATTTTTTATCTTTCATATGCGATATAGATGTTCTATTAAATTGGTTTATTGATAATCTAAGAGTGGTCAAGCTAATTTCATTGATTAAAATGGACAAATTTTGGTTGGAAATCTAATTATTTTTGGATAAGATTTTCTCTATATTTAATTATATTTCAGACTAATTATGTTCTTGTTCTTTCTATTTCTGTTTAAATTTAGTAGTGGGCCATCTTGAGATGACCTCTTCTATCTATCCCTTGGCATCTCCTTGCTCATTGGTTTTAGGTTGTCATCTTAGTTCCTCTTCCCTTTGCTTGAAAATCTATTTAAGCTTGATTTCGCTTCTTTCATTGCAAAGGGTCCTAATATGAATTCCATAATCAAATTAAAGGGACCTTTCTTGCAAATTTCTTTTGACAAGCCCATTTTAGATCATCATATTTCATTACTATTGTAGAACTCTCATAATTTTATTAAAAAGGCAGTCTATAGAATCCTAGGTAAAGAATTCATCTACAACTTAGATTGGTACAAAGTTCTTAGTGATATCTTATATTTATTTCTAGTCAAGACATGCATGTTGGAATTTGATAAATTGAGCATCTTGACATTATGCAAATGGATTTTCAAACATGAATTTATTGGAAATATAGACAAAGTGGTTGCATGTATAAGAAATAATATTTATATCTGCAAACCATGTCATTATCATATCCTTATCAATCAAAGGTAACTCATCCCACTTTATCCTTTGGCATCTTCTCTGGATTCAAACAAACTGATTAGTTGGTTCCTAGTGGTTAGAAGGAATCTTAACTTTCTTTTCATATTTTTTTCATATATGTTGAACTAACTATAATAAGTGGATGGGATTATATCTTGTTGAAGAAGATATAAAAGTTTGGGATGGTAAGTCCACATTAGATACTTGTATGCTCAAACTACCAATTTTAGATAAGGATGAGGAAATCGAGGAAAAAGATTCAACTTCCTCTCACAATGTACCAAATATTTGAGCAATCTGTCTCATGATTAATGTAAAGGAATTGGAAAAATCAAGCAAGTAATAAAATGGGATACTTTATGTTTCATAAGGATTACTGCCTTAAATGAATGGTCCAATATTTCATAGTTTTGTTTGTCTATCGATCTGTTTAGTTTAGGAATTTAATCTCCAAGCTCTCATTAACACATTAGACTTATCAAGGCACCTTAAAAATGGTACATATGAGATTTAACAATGTTATTTTGTATTATCAGGTGAAGTTAAATCAAAATCTACTAGCTAGGATTATAGCAGGAATTTGAAATTTTTGAAGTATTCAATATTGTAACTATTACCCTAACAAATTAAGGAAAGGAATACTAAACTATGAACAAATACTTTTGTCAAAGTAAACATGTATAGTAATATAGTAAATTAGATTCTAAGGAAGGATAAACTATGATAGAAAATAAATAATAATGAGCATTAACTTCAAAAGGTAGAGACTTAAAAAACAAATAGAAAATTCAAATTGATAGGACACCTCAAACAAATAGAGTGGTTGGGAAAATAGCATATTTTTTATTCTTAAAACAACTGGATAGAAGGAGGAGTATGGAATCAATATCCTATCAAGTAAGTAGGGAGTAATTCCTTCAATATTACCTATCCAAGAATGGGCATTGAGATTATTAATTCTCATACACATTGTAAACACTTATGAAAGTTAATATAAAGGAGATATTTGGTATATATTTCAATATCTAGAAGCTTCCCTCTTACAAAATGGTTATTTCAACAATACCTCTAACATCAAGCAAAAATCACTTAAAAATTCTATGCCACAATTTAAATGGAAGGTAGCTCCTAGAATTGAGAAATGCATGAATAGATATCCTATTTTAAAATTAGAATGACAAAAAAATTAATCAAAAGTAAATAAATACTATTTTAAAATTATAATGACAAAAAATTTAATCAAAAGTAAATAAACTATCTTTTAAAAAACATCTTAAAATACTCTGATATATAAATATATAAGAACAAAGCCACTAAAAATAAAAAAGAACTGAAAATCATTAAGAAATAGAAATTAATTAAAAATAACTTTCATAAACCTGAAATAATATTTCACAAGAAATTTTTTTTTAAAATTTTTAAATAATAAGAACATATACCTATCATATAGGGAGAAAATTAAATATTTATACTTCTTCCAAAAGAGGTTAGATCTAAGATAATATAGTGGATCCTAATTACTAACTTTTATTTGAGAAGTGGTTTTTGTGAAGTTGCAGAGATTCACAAGGAGAACTATGTATAATTCAAAGTACTAAGAAGATATATATTTATATATTCTATTAATCCCTAAGACATGCCCTTAAAGGAGAAAGGAACCAATTGTAAATCAAACAACTTAAAAGGAAGATTTATGCAAATTTCGATCATTGGGGTCATATGTCAAGCATTGGATATAAATTTGAAAGTTAAGCAAGCATGAAAGGCATAGGGGAGTTTAATAGAGTTTTTATATAGAACTTGGACACTAGGGTATGCCCCATTTATATATGTATTCATGTAAAGGCCTTTGGTCTTGGGCTAGACTAGAGGTTTTCTTCTCCGTTCTTTCCTACCAGTACCCGTTTGAACGGAGACATTTTTACTTACTTTTATTTACATAATTAATCAGGCTTCAACCATTTACCAATCAAAGAAGAAGAAGTTGAGATTACTTTTTTTTCAAAAATTAAATAAATATTTTTCAATATTTTAATTATCATAAAAATAAATCGTGTATTTAATTAATTAAAAAACCTCCATAAAAATTTTATTAATAGAAAAGGTGTGTTGTTTTTAACTTTATCTTATTTATTAATCATTTAAAAAATAAAAATAAAAGATAATATTGTATAAAATAATAGCAGAATGGATATAATTAATTGTATAAAACTTAAAACATATGTTTTTTTGAGGAAAAAAGATATGTATTAATCAAAATAAAGTTTTAAAATTTATAAAATATTATAATTGAAAAAAAATCTCATTCTAATTAGAATAATATCCTTGAAAGAAATGCAATGATAATATCTTCATATTTTAAAAAATAAATTATAATAATATTTGAAAAAATTTAGCTAATAAATTTAAGAATATTTTGTATATAAACAATTAAATAAATCGTTTCTCAATATTTATTTTCAAACAAAAAAACTATAATCTATTTAATTAATTTAAACAAAAATAAATTTGAAATTTTTTTATATTAAATATTAAATAATTATGTTCTCAAAAAAAATTCTAATATAAATTTTTTTTCTATTTGTTAATAAATAAAATAATAAAAATAAAGTTTTTTTTTATTAAATAAAAATATAAAAATAAAATAAATAATAATAAGATATCTAAATTTCTCAAATACTAAATAAAGTAGATTTCTGTGAAATAAATTATATTTGTATGGTAATAAAAGTTTTTTTTTAAATATCTTTTTTTAACAATTAAAAAATTTAATATAAATTTCTATTTTATTAAATAAAAATACAAAAATTAGATTAAATAATATAGGACTCTTAAATTCCTAAATTAATTTTTTTTTTTAAATTAAAAATCATATATTTTTAAATTTTTCAAAATTTTCCTTAAAATTATGCATAAATCTTGGTATGTGTTGAACTTCTGATTATAAATATAGGGCCAGAGTATTTCAAATAACCACAAATTTGAGAAGACTCACATACTGAAAGATATTTGACATATTCATATGAATGAAGTTCAAATTAGATTTTTAATTCTGGATATTTTGGTTGTTGTTTGTTTTGTAGTGTTAAGTATCGATTGTCCATTCAATATATTGATTACTGCTAAAATGGAACAACTACTACAAGCACTAATATTCAGGATTTGTGAGTTTGTTTTTTAAGGCCCTTTGAATAGACCCAAGATATTTTGTCAGTGACAACTTGTCACCTTATAATAATTTGTGAATTTTTTTTGGATTATTGTGTGGCACCTTTTTATGTTCAAACAAGTCCTTTGAATCTAGCAATTGTTTTGAATTTCATTTTAGTAAGTAATTATTACATGGATGGTTGGTTTTTTGGGTGTACTAACCTTTACTTTCCTTGCTTTTTAAGCTATTTGATTGAGATTTAATGGCTTTATAAGCAAAATATTTCATTATCATCTCTATATTTGATATCAAAAGTAGATTGTGATAGACACTAGGTTTATCTGAGCTAACTTCGATAAGAAATATTTTTCTACAAATGAGAACCTTTAAGCAATGTTACTATGATTTTCTCTTCTTATTGCATTTGTAGGTTTGTAATTATGTGGAGAGATTCTAGCAGTTGGTCATCAAAATATTTGCATACCTCCTTTGGGATGAAGGGAAGTTCTATGTCTAAGATTGGATAACAACACATGGGAAAGGTTCACTTGACAATTCTCAAAATATTAAACCATCAAATGGGTAGCTACAAAACATGAAGGATGCTTGGGGTTATGCTCTAAATCATTTTTTTTTTAAACCAATAATTTGTCATTTCAAATCATTAGGTTTCTTATGAATAAAGTATAGAGTATTGAAGCAATAAAAGGAAAATCACTCTTGCATCAATACAATCATGACAAATGGAAAGGGAGACAAGAAGATTTTATCATAGAGGCATCCTTCAATGTCACAATAAAGGAGAATTGACTTGATGCTCCCTATAAATTTGAGAAGCAAGATAGTGCATGGTGGTTTTCCCTGGAGTTTTTACTAGTCAAGAAGGTTGACCTTTCCTTTTCTTGTTTCTTTAGTTATTGGGTCCATCTTCCATGGTAAGAATTTGTGGCAGGGTAACCTATCTATTGGGAAACTCTATTTTTTTTATGTCATGCCTATAGGAGCCAATAAAACTCTTTGATTGGGGCAAATGATGCAAATAGTAGGAATTACCTGGATAATCTATTCAATTTTACATAGTTGGGCATAGAGGTAGTTAAGTTAAAACATGTACAAAATTGTTTATTGGTTATTCCCTTGCACCTCCTATAGCACAAGTGCTAGTTAATAATATTAAATTTATAATATTAATATAATCGAATATGTTGAAAATAATTCACTTTTTTTTATAAATCTTACAAGTTTAGAATGATTCATATGTCAAAAATAAAAATAATTGATTTATATGTAAATTTTGATTTTAGATTCATGATTAAACTAATTATTGTTTCATATCAAATAAAAAATTAAATTATCTTAGATGAAGAATTTGAAATGCAAAAAGATAATAGAATACAATTTTTTTTAGAAACAAAATAGAAAGTTTGCATTTATATATAGATTTTATTATCTAAAAGAAATGTTGTTTATAGTAAAAATATAGAAGATTATTTTCATATCAATTACAATTTGAAATGAGAGTCATGCAAAAAGATAAAATAGAATACAAATAATGCTTATATTTTTAGAAAAATGTAGAAAGTTTACATTTAAGTTTAGATTTTAGTTTTTTAATTTTTAATTTATGATGATTCATTTTGAAAAAATGAAAATACAATTTTGTATAATTTCAAAATTTGAAATGATTTATAAACAAGAATAAAAAAAATAAAATATATGTTTTGCATATTTATTTCTATGTTTTAAAATTTAGTAATTATTAAAATAGAAATGGAATGCATACAAAAAAAATGTTTATCTTCAATAAACATAGAATGATTTTATTTATATGTTTTTAATTTATAGTTTAATTTTATAATTTTGAAATTATTTACATACAAAAATGAATCAAAATTTAGAAATATTTGTTATATATGTAAATTGATTTTTATTTTTTTATTTTCATAATTATAAGAGTAGTTTATTCATTTAAATTAAACTAATTTATAGTAATGCCAACATAATACATAATATAAGCATCTATTTACCTATACTATAATAATTTATTCTAGTGCCATTATATTCTCCCAAATCTTAGAACTAACCATTATGTAAATCCTAACTATAACCATAATCCCAATTCTAACCCTAATCATTATCTTCGACCACTAATCCTAGTCTAAACCCTATTACAAACTTTAATCATAATGTAAAACCTAACTACAATGTGACCTTAACCATGACTTAAACATAATATGAATCCTAACTCAATTCGATTTTGTGTATGGATTGGATATTTTATTTACTTACTAAACATATAAATCCATCTATCTTAGTAAATTAACACTTAAGATAACATTAAGCTTTATTAAGCCGATAGGCTTATATGTGGGAGTTTTGCTCTCAATTTTTGCAAATTTCTACTAGAAAATTGTCAGTCCTTGTCCACTTTTTATTTTTCCAATATTTTTGCTCTTAATAAAACTCACCTTTTTGTTTTCCACTTTCTAACTCTATATTTCTAATTTTGTCTCTAATTCCTTTTTCTCCCTACTTGTTTCATGGATTTTAATTGGCTTTTATTTATAAAAACAAATTGTTTTCTTCAAAACATGATATTATATACTTAAATATTACAAATTGTGATCCAACTTTTTTAACATGGAAATTAAAAAGACAAATAGAATATTGGAAACACATAAACCATTTCATGTGAATTGTGTTAAGATATTTAGAAAATATAAAAAACATTTTAGTAGGGGAACATATATATTTATTCTCATTATTATTTTAATTAGTTTCTAAAGTGAACAATCTAAATGATTTAAGTGAGGAGGTTAGGAAAATTGTTTTAACATATTCATAAATTAAAATTTAATATAAATAAAATTTCTATTTAAATTAAATTTTACTTAATATGCATATATTATTTTTCTTCTATTATACAAAAATTTTGCAACAAATTAAAGACAATATTTATTTCTAATTTTTTTTATAGAATTTATTACCTAAAATTTAGTAGAACTCTCAGTGTTTGAACTTAAGATTTTACAAGCAAGATAAGGTTTGATAAAAAATTGATTATAAAAAAATTATTTAAATAAATAAAGAATACTTGCTAGTTATACACTTTTTTCTAATCTTATTTTTTTTCTAATATATTTACTAAACCTTTAATTCCAATAAAAATATATTTAAAAAATACATACACTAATATAAAATAGATGAATGTTTTCTCTTAGATGACATATATATGTAAGCTATATTGAAGTCTATCTTATTTTTAAAATGTTAACATTTTTTTTTTTAATTTTAATTTTTTTTGCTAATAATGATTTATCATATAATTTTATGTTTAATTTATATCAATCTATTTAATATTTAAAAATTTAAAGGATGCTCTATTTAAGGACATGTATCACAATGTTGTAACAATTTTATTCTTTGAGCACCAATAAGCAAATAATTCCTGCCAACTTATTGTTACATGTACAGAAACATGCAACTGCTAGTTAAAGTATAATTAAAATTTGAACCCTAACTCTCAAATTAGTTGAACTTGAACAACTTCCAAAATCTTCTTGTATATAGGATGAAAAAATAGGATCACTTAGGGCTTGTTTGGTAGCAGGAATTAGATTGGAATGAGCATTTGTAAATTCTTAAAATTTTGAATCCTCTATTTGGGTATGCCAAATAGGAATATGTATTCTAATTTTGGCCCTAAAATGAGCATTTTCTATTCCACCTAAATAGGTGATATTGGAATGAGTATTCCTATTCCAATTTTGATTTTTTCATAGTTGATGAAAATTTCAAGTCCATGTCCATGAGAATAGCTAGCAAGAGCCCCACAGTCATAGAAATTGATTTTCTAAAAGAAATTAGGAAATTCCAGTTGTCAATTTAGCTTTTTGACCATGCGAGATCAAACTCATGCATGCCAACTTTTCTCCCACATGGCTTTGTTCATCTACAATCCATCACACTTTGTCATGATTCAAAATGATGACATATAGTTGCTAAAAATGCATCACAAAATAACAAAAATACCGCATATCCTAAACCCTTCCATATCAATATTTGACCTCAAACTCACAACCTTGAGCAGAGAATGCTTAAGGATAACTTTAATTAGGTAAATTTTTGTTTATGCACTCTTGAACCCCATTGACACATATGTTCATACATAAATGACACATCTATGCACTCTACTATATGAGTTTCTCATCTCATCTTTCGTCAATGGAAAAGTAGTTTCACAATGGTTGGCTATCTCATCGAATGAGCTATATTGGGGATTGTCTTTCAACAAATATATACATGAGGTGTGTGTTTATATAAATTTTTTAGAGGTTCTACCCATAAGGAATTGGAAGAAATCATGAAGTATTTGTTACCTACTGTCCAAGAGATATGCAACATGGGTTCAGGAGCGCCACCAAATTTCTCGATTCAAAAATTTCAATTTTTTTTGACCAAATAGAGAATAGGAATATGTATTCTCATTTTCTATTCTAGAATACACATTCCTATTCTTGCAACCAAATGGACCCCTAGTAAATTAAACCTTGAACCTAACCCTAATACATACTCAAAACCAAATTGAATCCTAATCTATATAAAATATAAACAAGTTAACCCTAATCCTACGCCATATAATTAATTTTAAGAAATGTTTGCATACCATAGCCCTAATCCTAAATGATGTTATAAAATTCATGATATATCTAAATTCTAACTCTAATCTTATCCAACTTGAAACCTAACTCTAAACTTAACTCTAATTATAATTAAACATTATGTTAAATTCAAAACTTAATATAAATATAATTCTAAAATTAAAGATAATGTGTCTTATTTTTCTTGCATTCAATTACACAAATCACTCATATCGGCTAATCGTTGCACGTACTTAAATGCACAACTACTAGTATACATACACTCTTATAAAGTAGAAACTATGTGAGAGGTATTCCCATGGCCCCTTATGCGACAAAAACCTAACTTAAGTCAACTACTACCCAGGAATGCTTGTATCACCTAGTTTAGTAGTGTAACATGAATACTAACCATTGAATGAAAGCATTAACAATACTAAGCAAGCTAACACTTAAGATAGGACCGATTTGTTATCACCACAAATGGAGGCAAACCAAGAATGGTAAGCTCCAAATGGTATAACACAATGATGCAATGGATTTGTCCCCGATTTAAGGTATGTATGCTCACAAGTATAGCTCAAGCTTAGATGGATGGATGGAGTGAATGAGGCAAGGTTTCAACAATGGAGTCATGGAGTGATTTTGCCATTATAATGGTATTTTGGTAGTTTATGAGCTCTCAAAATAGCATTATAACTTTGCGTGGAAGGTGGATGATTTTAGTGTAGGAGGGAGGTTCAATTTATAGGCCAAGGGTTGAAGGAATGGATGGCCAAGATGCAAGGATGGAAATATGGTGAGGGAGGGCTAGGATGCACTCAAAGGGGAGTACATGGATTGTGCTTGTTTAGCACCAATCAGAGAGTGACACATCTCACAGGGAGAGTGGGTGGAGGAAAGGGCATGGATGAGTCAACAAAGGAGGCTCAAGGCTTTAAATGGCCCTCATAAGTGCTTGTAAGAGCAATGAATGAGCTTGTAAGAGTCATTCATGGCTTTGTAAGAGCACTTATGGCTTCGTGGTTGGGATATTTTGAGGGGAGACTTTAGCTTGGTTTAGGAAAGTCTTAAGCTCATTTAGGATTGTGCAAATGATTAGGGGATGGGTTAGGCTTGGGTTAGTATTAGATTAGGGATGTTAGAGATGTGCAAGTGGATGGTATTGATGAGGGTGGGTGAGTTAGTGGCTAAGCTTAGTTAGCATGGGTGGATGGGGTGGATTAGGCTAAATGGAGGATTTAGGATAGTTTTAGGGGCTATTAGATTTGAGGGTTTTATTTATTAAAGTGATTTTAATAAATTTGGGATTTGGAATTAAATAGGAGAATAGGATTTAATTGATAAATGATGGGTTATTTGATTTATCAATTAGGACTATAGATGATTAATTAAATTAATCAACTAGGGGATGGCAAAGGATTAATTAAATAGGAATTTAATTAATGATGCCTTTAGAGATAGCTAAATAGGATTACCAAAGCGGTGTAATCAGATTTAGGTGTCTACAATACTAATATATCTAATAGATTTAGCAAAGTAATTATTATTATTTTGATATATTACCATACATTACTTATCTTTCAAGAATCTTCATATATTTAACTAATCAAATATTGATAAGTAGGAGATAATATGTTGATAAATAAATATTAATAATATTAAGTCTATTTTAATAATAATAATAAAATATTAAAATACATTTTAAGAGTAATTCATTAACCAATCCAATAAATAAAAATCTACCCATTTAGCAAAATAATAAAATTAAATTAAAAAATATATCAAATAAATTTATTTTATTTTATTTTAAAATAAGAAAAAGATTTATTATCTACACTGAAGGAGTACCTATGCAAGTTAATTGACAAAATCTATATCGTTTATTTTGATCTGGGGAAAGGGCATTCGTAATATTGGCACCTGCATTAGAAGTAAGTGGAGACGAAAAAGCAGGACATGTGAACTAGAAATAGTTGTCATTTATCCAAGCAATGAGTAGCAAGAAGACACCAAGTAGACTGCAAGGTACTTTTAACAATTACACTATCACTATTAAGTGTACAAATCCCAAACTTCAATTTGGGTGCCGAACATATGGCATTCTACTCCTGTACTTGCTCATCATTCTGATGATGGATCATGTAGTATGATTAAATGTTGATTGTAAAAAAACAGACACAATCAAATCCAGAAAACATTTTATTTACAAATGAATTGTGGAAATTTGATAATGTTAATATGGCATTCATTTATGTCATCTACACTTCAATTGTTGGCTATACGACACTCTAATTTATAAGAATTTATCACTTTTCATAGTCGAGAATAAGTTTTGGGGACAAGATTCTTCTTCAAGTCAACCTCTGTTTCTGAATTTGGAGTATTGGTTGCATCGGCAGGCTCTGTTCTATGAATTTGTAGTATTTTTTACGGTTGCAACAACAGAACATGTTGCATTTAAGTACAAAAGGGTGTGTAGGTGTTGGGGTGAAGGTGATGGGAAGGAGAAGAATGTGTATGATGATGATGTTTGGAGGCTTTGTTTCAGTATGATTAAGCAAACATTGGATTGACTATGATTAAACAAACTGAATGTTTAAGACGAAATAAGAGCCATAAATTTTTATTGAAGGAGGGGCAATTTTTTATCATTCTGAAAGAAAATAAATTGATTGAGGAATTCATTTTTGAAAAAGTCCTTCTCAAATTCCATGAACCATACAATAAAGACAATCTCCAAATGAAAACCTTTTTGGTATGTCCTTTCATTGCTACAGTCTATTTCATGTTATCTATTAAATTTCAATGTCACTTGCAGTGTAAGTCTACAATGGATTCAAGAAGTATCATTGAATAGGATTAGTGAAAGAGCATCATCTTCAATATTCTTAAGAATCTGTAATATTCTATAAGTCAGATGTGAATTGAGAGTCTTCGAATGCTCCTATACTTTGTCATGTCTTAAGTTTCCTTTTGCAATTATGTCAAACTATTTTGTTCAATCATCCATGTACAACCACTTTTTGTTTTTCATCTTCTGGTGGTGTCAATTTTTTACAATGATTGAAGTTGGGATGTTCTTTTTTTTTTTGATCTATTGGTCTACTATTTCTCTATTGAGAGACTGACTCACTTACTTGTAGATTGGTTTGAAAATATAAACCTCCTTCACTACATAGTTTGTTTATGAGTAGAGAAAATTTTCTTTTTTTTTTCTTATTCATACAAGGGTTTTTAGATCCTTAGATAAAAATATGAGTAAGCATAGAGAGATTTTTCTATGAGAGTGATTTTTTTCCTGGTTGGGTACTATCAAAGCGATTGCTATTTTGTCTAGACTTTTCATTTTTCACTTAGCACGAGATGATTTCTTTGAGTAGTCTATATAGTTATCTACTGAATGGTATTTTGTTTTGCATATGTTGGTAATTTTTTATAAAAGTAAGTAGAGTAACATGGGACTCATCCTTTTTGAGGATTTGTTTGCAGAGGTGGGCAATATGGTGAATATAATTTATTGCTTTGGTCTTTTTAAAATTTTGAATGTGTAATATGGGTATTATTTTATATAAATCCACATAATAGAAAATAGCGAAGTTTTATTCCCAATCTAGAAATGTTATTTGCACTGAAGTGTGAAAGAAAGTCATTTATTTTTGGATTATTCGTAGAAAACAAATTGACAAGATTCAGGTTTGGTTGTGCATCTTATGTTCAGTGATTTTAAATTTCAGATTTTGTAGTCTTTAATATATATATCGGCAATAGATATTTTATTAATATAAAAAGGGTGACATATAAAGTTTTGAATAACATCAAAAAGTGATTCCACACTTTCCCGCAACTATACACTAACAACTGCTACCAACCCCTATAACATACTATCTTCATTCGAGCATACCAAACACTTAATCTGCTATCATCCCCTAATACAAACTATCCACCATTGTACATTCAAAAAACTCCAGTACCCTATAAATCTAAACACCTTCCTACTTACATAACATCTAGTAGAAAATTTGGCAACTATTGCCCACTTTCACTGCTATCCACTTTTTGCATTCAGAGCTGGAAACCACCCCTGTTGGGAATGATGTTCCAATCAAGCTCACCGTCCTTGTGGGTTGCATTTACAGTGAGGGAAGGTAGTCCATTCTTCCCCCAAAGGCTTCATTCTACCTTCAATCTTTCTCAACTCCTCCCACATTCGCTCCCATGCCTCTTTTGCATCTTTATACAGAGAGGGCTTATCAGCCCATGCCTTCCACCTCAAAAATGGAATGTAACCAAATTGTCTGCCTTCATCTTCATCCTCAAAGAATTCCATGAAATTTGATCCAATCCCTGGGACTGACCACTCTAAAATGGAATCCAATCCACCCAACATATCCTCAGCAAATAATGTCTTCACCACATACCTCACTTCCTCAGTAGATCTATTTAGTTCTAGACCCCATGCAACCACCATAGCGATTACATCCAAATTTGAGCCCCACTTTACTGCTCTTTCCCGAAACTGCGTCTCAATCACCCCCAGCACTGCATCCACCATGGCATCCAATTTTATCTTCAGCAAACCTTTCATACATTCCTTACTTACTATTCCCTTAACCTTCATTTCCTTATTTGAGTCCAAGGAAAATGAAGCTTCCATTTTGTGTAGCTCCTCCTATTCTCCAAAAAGTTGAGACCTCTATTTTGAATAAAAACTCCTCATGCTTACATTCATCCTTTAGTTGTCTATAAAGGCACCTTCACATGCAAAATCCTTCAGCCAAATCACTTACTAAATGTTGACCGCCATTTTACAATATGAACAATAACAGAGGCCAAAGTATTAATTTTAAAGTTTCATTAGCATCCCGTAGCCACATTTGACATGCTCCAATTCAATAACCATAAACATCCAACCACTACCATAATGACTATCAATCATCAAAAAACAAAACCTCCATTGATAGAATCCCATCATAGCATTCATAAATCATTCACTTCAACTGTACTTATGCACGAGAAATTTGTAGCCCAATTAGCCAACTTATCTGCTTATGCATTACCTTCTCGATACACATGACTAACCTTAAAATCCACACAGGTGTCCAATATCTCTCTTATTTTTTGAATCACATTTTGATAAAGCCATGTCTTCATTAAGCCTTTACTTATGGCCTCAATAATCAATTTTGAATCTCCTTCTAAATGAGGTGCCTTACCTCTAAAAATTTTCCTAACATAATTGCCATCAGTGCGGCTTCAACTTTAGCTACATTATTTGTTCCATCCTCCAACTTTTTTGCCACAAATCCTATAATTTCACCCTTGTCATTTCTAGCCACCGCCCCTGCACCAGACACTCCTTTGTTCCCTTTTGACACACCATCAAAATTAATTGTGATCCAATCCTTTCTGGGAAACTACCATCTGATTTCTTTCCTATCAATCTTCTTCACCTTGTCTAAATCACCATCATTTGACCATTTAATTCTGATCCCAATCCAAAAATTTTGCACTTTATTGTCCTAGCTATTGAAACACTTTCTAGGATGCTGAAGAAAACCACTTGGATTCATACATTCCTCAATAGAATGATGAATTCTGTTCTAAACACTATCTACACTTTCCATCTTTTCCTAAAAGATACTCCAATTCCACTCCTTCCAAGTTTCCCAAATAACTATAGCTGGGCTCACAAACCAAATGTTAGAGTAAAACAATTTTTTAAAATTAACTGGCCAGCATTGAAAAATACCTTTCACCAAATCTGGGAGAGGATCAGCCTAGCACAAATGCATCTTAAGCTTCATCCAACAATGGTGAACAAAATCACATTGAGCTAAAAGGTGATCTGTAGACTCCATTGCCTTCAAACATAACACATAGCAGGAAGGACCAAAAAACCCATACTTGTATCTTGTATCATCCATTAGAATCCTTTTTTGCAAAGCCAACCACACAAAAGCTCCTGCCTTTGTCAAGCATAATTTATTCCAACACAACTTATGTGGCCATCCCTCAAGCTTTGCCACATTTCCACTCAACTAACAACCTAGTTTCGCCAAGTAACGTCCACTCTTAGAGGCACACCATACCACTTTATCTTCCTTATTACTCAAAAAATCTGCCCCTCCTTGAAAATGCCTTCCAACTTTAATTTCAAGTCATTTGTCAATGGCAATTTTGAAGGGTCCCTCCATACCCAACATGGGCCTAAATCCTAGTGTTTTTCCTCCACATAAAAATCTATGGTTGACCCCCAAGTTGCCTCCATCATAGGAATCAGATTCTCCACACGTTCCATCTCATCCAATTTTCCTAAGCCATTCCATGAATCATGCCAGAATGAGGCTCTTTCCCCATTTCCAATATGCCAAGAAATATGTTTGGTAATAATACATCTACATTCCAACATAAAATTTTGGATAGCCAAACCTTTACGGGGATTCCTAATAGTCAAAATCCAGAATGGATCCCTAGAATCAGGATATTTTTCTTGTAAAATTTTTACCCACATTTGGTCTAGGTTTTCATACATTTCCCATATTAGCTTTGCCCCCAAAGCCTTATTCACAACTTGCCACTGCCTAAGTCCCACACCCCCTTGTATCTTTGGTTTACACAAAGATTCCCATGCTATCAATAGGATTTTCTCTTCATTCTAATTCCCATTCCACACAAATTTCCTCATGTTCTATGTACTTAAGAACCTCCATAGGAATCTTCACACAACTCATGGAAAAAGTAGGGATAGCAAAAATAATAGTTTGAAGAAGAAGAATTATGCCCGCAAAAGTCAACCACCTCCCTTTCCAACCATCAAGACATTTGATATAGCTGTCAATCAGTTCTTTTCATAAATTTGCATAATTTCTACCTTGAAATAGAGGAATGCCTAAATATTTGCTAGGCAACAAACCTTGTTTAACTCCCAAAATTTGGCATATTCTGGTTTGAATACTTTTTGTTGTGTTAAAAAAGAAAATTTCAGATTTCTACCAATTGATACATTGCCCAGTTACCTTGCTATAATCTTCAAGCATACGTTTCATACATTCCACCTCCCTAATACAAGCTTCTCCCATAAGAAAAATATCATCAACAAACTGCAAATGAGTCACTGGATCAACACCCTTGTCCACTTGCAATCCCCTCCACTGTCCTTCCCTTCTTGCTCTAGAAATAGCTCTCCCTAGGAATTCTACTAAAATAATAAAAAGAAAAGAAGATAATGGATCACCTTGGCATATACCTTTCTCCATTTCAAAAAAACCTCGTGGACTCCCATTAACAAGAGCTGAGATATGAGGAGAATCAATACAAGAAAAAATCCACTTACACTAGCAATCACTAAACCCAAACTTATTCAAAACTCTCAGAAAAAAAGGCCTATTCACATTATCATATGCTTTACGAATATCCAGCTTCAACATCATGTCAGCCTCCTTTTTCATTCTTAATGAGTGTATTACTTCATGGGCTATGATAACACCTTCAAAAATTGATTTTCCTAGAGCAAAACCACTCTGTTCCGAGGAAATAATTGTGGGTAACACCCACTTCAATCTATTAGCAATTACTTTTGAAATTTCCTTATAAATAGTTTTACACAAAGCAATAGGCTTAAAATAATTGAAAGTCTCCCTTTCGCCTTTCTTAGGAATGAGCACCAAAAAGGTATTATTCAAATCTTTAAACACAAACTTGTTATTCTGAGACTCCTCCATAACCTCCCATAACTCATGTCCTACAAAGTTCCATGTTTCTTGAAAAAATAGAGCTGGAAACCCATTCAGGCCAGGAGATTTGTCCTTTCCTAGACCAAAAAGAGAAAACTTGACCTCTTCCAAGGATACCAGCTTGTTAAGCATACAATTCTAATCCTCTGATATTAGCTTTGGGACATTATCCAACAAGCCTAAACAGTCCTCTTCCAGGGCACCTGCATGTGGAGATCCTATAAGGTTCTTAAAGAACCTCACAACTTCATCATTGATCTGACCTTGATCTATAAGAACCACCCCATCATCATTCTTAATAGAGAAAATTTTATTAGATGATATTCTTTCTTTGACTTAATTATGAAAATATTTAGTGTTACAATTGCCCTCCTTAAGCCAAGCTTCATGAGACTTCTATTTCCAAAAATTTCCTCCTTATATAGTACTTCCTCATAATCTTTCTTTAGTTGATGTTCCTTCAAAAAAAAATCTACATCCATACCTCCTGTCATAACCACCTTGTTCACTTCTGATAGTTGTTCTTCTAGCTTCTCCTTTTCAACAAAAATATTCTTAAAGACCACCCTATTCCACACTTTCAGTTGTGCCTTCACATATTCGAAAGCATAAGAGCCCTTTCATTTGGGGGCCATAGTCCACCAGCCTTTAAAAAAATCCAAAAAACCATCTGATCACAACCACATCTTTTCAAATCTAAAAGGAGCATGTTCCAGAGTTGATTCATTTCTGATGCTAAGACAAATAGGGAAATGATATGATCTTGTGAGGGGCAAAATATCAGCTTGACATAACCAATCTGTGCTACACCAATCACGACCCAATAAAAAGTGATCAATCTTCTCTACAATGTTAGTAAAACCTTTCCTTCTATTTGTCCATGTAAAAACACCATTCATAAAAAGTATATCCTGTAAATTATTTTTAAACACAAAATCAACAAAATCTTGATGGCTTTTATGCAAGTTGACCGATCCCCCAAGTTTCTCATTCGAAGATAAAATTGCATTAAAATCACCCCCAAGAACCACCAAACTGTCCTTCCACTATGACAATTTCTCTAATAAGAGTGTCCATAACTATAATTTTAAAGATTGCTAACATGGACCATATTTATTGAAAGCTAAAAAACTCATACGAACTGAAAGGAAGAAATTTTAACTAATTGCCAACACGACCCTGAATCAATCAAAGAAACATGAATAGAAGACTCTTTCCAAAAGACTCCCAAACCACTAGAAGTGTCATCAGCATCTACCATCAAGCATTGCCATGATATAAGTTTCTTGAAAAGAAAAACCTTACTATCTCCAATTAACTTTGTCTCTTGTAAGAAAACCACCTCTACATTTGCTTGATCAACCACTCGTTTGATCAGGCACAATTTTTTAGGGGCATTGCAACCCCTAACATTCCACAAAAGGAGCCTCATTTCTTTTGGGAAGAGGTATAGCCTCTTCCCGATCTCAGCATCTTGGCCTGGTTTGCTGCATTACCAGCTATGGCTAGT
This sequence comes from Cupressus sempervirens, assembly GCA_028749045.1. Classification (NCBI taxonomy): domain Eukaryota; kingdom Viridiplantae; phylum Streptophyta; class Pinopsida; order Cupressales; family Cupressaceae; genus Cupressus; species Cupressus sempervirens. The sequence goes on along the minus strand of CM053783.1, from coordinate 504,732,934 downwards.
TTAACTCTCACTGATTTAGACCTCTCTTTTTCTTCTCTGAAACCTTCGGTTTGCTAATGACTGATGGAGTCATACTTATAGAGTTCTCATCCTCCATTACCAAAGTATCCAAAATCCCACATTCAGCACCACCACAATCCTCCTCCCTAGAAAATTTTGATTCTAAAGCCAATGATTCTCTGCTCCTTGCTTTCTTGCTATCCAAATAAGAATATAGAGTTCTAATTGGAGAAATTTGGATATCCTTCAAGGTTTCCTCTTCCTCCAAATCCTTATTTCCCTGAGGGAGAGAAACCCCCATCTCCTGATTAAAATCCTTCTTCTCTTGAGACTTCATATCATTTGTAGCCACCTTTGTAAAAGAGCTTACCCCAAAATATCCATCACAAACATTTGAAGCCAAAATGTTTTGATCCTAAGAATGCCCCTGCTTAAAACCTTGATTATTACATAGCTAAGAAAGGGGAGTTTCCACCACCACTTGGGTTGATTGGACAACATTTTCACAGTGCTCACCCTCATTCAAGCTACAACTCCCTGCTCTTGGAATATTCTCTAAATCAACAATCGTCTCTATTTCAACTTGCTCCCTACAAATCATTTCTTCCTCAAAGGAGATAGTAATGCAGGAGCATCCAGAGGTATAAGGGCAATCCTGTGTCACCCAAAAATTGTACTTAGACTTAGTTTCTATTTCATGTGTTTTCATTTTTGGATACCCATTTGGGTCAAATAAAGGTTACAACTCTCACAGTTCCACTATTAGTGTTCTGGGTTAGAGTTTTTAATCACCTTGGGATATGTGTAAATGCTGAAAAAATAGGAGTATATAATTGAGCCATCATTTTGGTGAACTAGAAGTGTAAATTGGTCAGATGATTGTAATTATAATTTAGAGCATTCTAGAAAAAGAATCAGGTCAAAAGGCCCCACGGTTTGAAAGTTATTACAGTTTTTCGATTTCTGGAGACCTCCTAAGAATGCTTCAAAGTTAGGTTAGGGGCATTAAATTACCTTGAACAGGGCCAAAAAAAAATGGAGGATGAGTGGAGCTTGTCCATAGGGCTATAGAGCGCTTTGAGAGCTTTCCGAAAATGTAAACGGTTTATCAATCGGAGCTACGGTTCAAAAGTTATGCCTCCCGAAAGTTCGGTTACCATTTTTGGATTCTTCTAGATTTGTGCCAACTTCTAACGCAGCTTTTGGAGCCTTCTACTTGGTCAGTGGATGCCAACTAGCACTTTCTAGAATGTACTCCTAATCCTTAAACCTCTGGGGTCTATTTAAGAACATTTCTGGCATTGTAGAAGGCAGTTCGAATGGAGTTTGAGAGAAGGTACTGGAAGAAGAAATTATCTCTAGTTTTATGCTATAGTAAGCCCTTAGGGCATGTTTTGAAGTCTGTTTCTCTGTACTAAATGTATTAGCATATTTATACAGTTAATAAAATTTTCCCCTTTCTTGTTGTGTCCATTCTGTGTGTGGGTTGTGTCCCCATCAGTGAGACCACAGGGGGATAATCTCTCTCTATTTTTCAATACATTTAACCAAATCTAAACAAAAATTCTCCACTTGACCCTTCCCTTTACCAATCTCTTCCTTGAGCAAGACATGATTGGCATAATCAGCATCCACACTAACTGAGAATTCCCCTTCCAGAGTTTGTAATGCAATCTATTTCGGCACTAAATAACATTCCTACATTTTAACCAAGACACGAGAGTATTGATACAACCAATTTTTATCTACACATTCCTCAAATTTAATATAAACTCCCAAACTATTCCCTATAATCTTTAAGGTTTCCTCATCCTTATACTCCTAAGGCAAGTTTTTAAAATTCACTCAAATCAGAACCTCCTTAACCTTTTCAGTTTCTGGGTTGAAATTAGGCCTCCAATCACACACATAAAAGCCCTTTCCATCTAACATATGCAGACCAAAATTTAAAATGCTCCATTTCTCCTCCAGTGTAGGAAAAATGGCCAAGAAAAATTCATTTGCTAAGGGTTTCAATATAATATTCTCACCCCAGTTAACATTCAGCCACTCCTGAATTTTCCTAACTGACAACCATGGTCCTAACCATTTTAAAAATAGAGCCCTACATTGTAAACGTTTAACAAACTCACTCCATGAAGGATTTTGTACCGACAAAGTAGATACCCTACACACATTCTGGTGGATTTGAGCATTAGAACACATACCCATTTCTGTTGAAAACTTCTGAATACCTTGTTTAGGCCGCCAAAACTTGTGCTCAATCCTTTTAAAGTTGAAGGGTTGAGGGTTTGATAAAAAAACTAGTAAACTGCTGATGAGACTCATTCCCCTTTTGCCTAGGCCTCTGAAAAAAGGATGCATCTTTCCCTCTAAGCATATTATTCCATCTTGAAGGCTCCTGATCATTTGCCTGTATATTTTGAGAACTATTGAAAGACAGTCTTCTGAAACCTTGACCCATTCTTCTAGGCCTTCCACCATTCTAGCTGGCACCCACTTGTGCAAATGTCTGTTGACTTTGCTCATCTCTATGTAGCCAAGGTGCCAAAACATCATCATTGCCACCATGTTACTTCTGTCTCGTTGGTTGCCAGTCTCACCTCCTCAATGGTCGCCATTCCCGCCTGCTCAATAGTCGCCAGTCCCTTCTACTCGCCATTTTCCCTTCGAACTAAATTTAGTTTTTTTTAGTCTTTAATATTTTGAATTAAAGTATTTTGGTAAAATCTTTCTTGATAACCTGCAAGATAAAGGTTTGTTCCTTTTCTAAAGTTGCAAAACTTCATTTACACTACAATTTCATTCACACATCAACACTAAAAAATTTCTAATATTTCTAACCATCAGATTTACTTCAAGGTGATTTTCTATATAAAAAAAATGTATGGAATGTCATATAATTGTTTACGATATGGTTGTCCCATTAGATTTACTTAAAGGTGATTTCCCATCCTAATATTCATATAGTTATGAATTCATACATACCTTTGAGTAATGATTCAAATTTGAAAAGGTGTCAGGTTCTTGATGATGATGAGACAAAGTGGAATGCGGGAGGTGGCATATGGCACATGACAGTGGAGTCCAATAAAGACATCGAGTTTTATGACATTAAAGGTATTTATGAATTTGAGCCTCACTTAGTGGAGCTTCTTTTTTTTCCAAAGTGTTACTATAGATTCAATTTGTATTTTAGGTCTATGACTAAGAAGGGTGTGAGCAGTGTTGTGAAGGATATTGCAATGGGGGATGACCTACTTCGTATTGAACCCTCAATGACAACACTCAAAATCCTCTCACCTAGTATATGTTAAAGGAAGGGGGTTTGGTCCCATTTATGGAGGCGATGAATGGCTATGATGAGAGTTGTTCACTTTAGTTTATGAATTCGTGGTATGATAGGAGAGTGACAATGAATGGTATCACCTTTTAGGTGTCTAAGGTCTGTCCTTTCATTGTTACAATCTATTTCATGTTATCTATTAAATTTCAATGTGACTTGCAGTGTAAGTCTATAATGGATTCAAGAAGTATCATTGGTTTTTGATCTATTGGTCTACTATTTCTCTGTTGAGAGACCGACTCACTTACTTGTAGATTGGTTTGAAAATATAAACCTCCTTCACCACATAGTTTGTTTATGAGTAGAGAATTTTTTTTTTTGTATTTTTCTTATTCATACAAGGGTTTTTAGATCCTTAGATAAAAATATGAGTAAACATGGAGAGATTTTTCTATGAGAGCGATTTTTTTCCTGGTTGGGTACTATCAAAGTGATTGCCATTTTGTCTAGACTTTTCATTTTTCACTTAGCATGAAGTGTTTTCTTTGAGTAGTCTATCTAGTTATCTACTAAATGGTATTTTGTTTTGCATATGTTAGTAAATTTTTATAAAAGTAGAGTAACGTGGGACTCATCCTTTTTAAGAATTTGTTTGCAGAGGTGGCCGATACAGTGAATATAATTTATTGCTTTAGTCTTTTTAAAAATTTGAATGTGTAATGTGGGTATTATTTTAAATAAATCCACATAATAGAAAACAATGAATTTTTATTCCCAATCTAGAAATGTTATTTGCATTGAAGCATGAAAGAACGTCATTTATTTTTGGATTATTCTTAGAAAACAAATTGACAAGATTCGAGTTTAGTTGTGCATCTTATGCTCAATGATTTTAAATTTCAAATTTTGTAGTTTTTAATATTTTGAATTAAAGTATTTTGGTAAAATATTTCTTGATAACCTGAAAAATAAAGGGTTTTTCCTTTTCTAAAATTGCAAAACTTCATTTACACTGCAACTTTGTTCACACATCAATGCTAAAATTTTTCTAATATTTCTAACCATCAGATTTACTTCAAGGTGATTTTCTTAAAAAACCAATAACATGTATAGAATGTCATATAATTTTTTATGATATAGTTGTCCCATTAGATTTACTTAAAGGTAATTTCCCATCCCAATATTCATATAGTTATGAATTCATACCTGCCTTTGAGTAATGATTCAAATTTGAATAGATGTCAAGTTCTTGATGATGATAAGACAGAGTGGAATGGGGGAGGTGGCATATGGCACATGACAGTAGAGTCCAATAAAGACATGGGGTTTTATGACATTAAAGTCATTTATTAATTTGAGCCTTACTTAGTGGAGCTTCTTCTTTTTTTCCAAAGTGTTACTATAGATTCAATTTGTGTTTTAGGTCCAGGACTAAGGAGGGTGTGAGAAATGTTGCGAAGGATATTGCAATGGGGGACAACCTGCTTCATATTGAACCCTCGATGATAGTGCTCAAAATCCTCTCACCTGGTACATGTTAAAGGAAGGGGGTTTGGTCCCGTTTATGGAGGCGATGAATGACTATGATGAGAGTTGTTCACTTTAGTTTATGAATTCGTGGGATGATAGGAGAGTGATGATGAATGGTATCACCTTTTAGGTGTCTGAGGAAGTCATTGCTTTGGCTACGACCTTGCTTTGATGGGTAGGAAATGGAAAAAAGTGACCAGAGTCACAGATGAAGCTAGTTTGAACCATTTCAAGTTTAGAAGGGAGAAGAACCTGTTTGCCACCATGGTTGGTTTCTAAGGGAAAAGCTTCTTGAGCCTTGGAACAATGTATGTTTAGTGCTAATGAAATATCTCACTCCTGAAGGGAGGTATGGGGTTTTTTATTATTACCATTTCCCCCTCCTTAACCATTTTAGGAACCATGATAGCATTTTTACTCCTTTTTTTTTATGTATGAGTTAGTGGACATTGTTACAGATGTGAAGGAAAAAATGAAGAAGGGTGCTAATTTCACTATCCTATACTAGGGTTTAATGTTCTACCTGTATTATTTTCATTTGGCCCTATTATGCCCTAGAATTGTGGAGGTTGGTAATATCTCTACTATTCATGACCCTCGCCCTCCTCACGTCCCTCTAAGAATTACCAACCCTAAGGCTCCCACCTCCCAACCCTCTCCTAGTGTTTCCCCTACTAAGAATAAGAGGGCTCCCCTAATGTCCATTTGAAGAGGGTGAAAATGGAGAAAGGGAAGGAGATGGACCCAACTAATTTTGAGGAGGTCAGAGGTGGTAGAAGAAGGTTTGGGAGACTCACAAAAGCAAAGGCTAAGAGGAGGTTAAGAACCACTGTCTCGCATGAGGATGAGGAGTCAAATTCTATTGATACCCCCCCTCCCCCCCACCCAAGGAAAGGATGAAACAAAAGATGACAAGATATAGAGCGGAGAAGGACGAGGATATGGAAATGAAGGTGGATATTTCAGATTCCTCAATGTTGGGCTCAGGAGAAGAGGAAAAAAAGAGCAAGGAGGTGACTCATGTTTCTACATCCCTCACAATGAATAAGGTGGATCTCATGAGGGATCAATTCCTAGAAATGGTGGATGATAGGGTCCCCTCTCCCATGATGACCTCCTCCTTGGCTCGGGTGACTTCTAAAGGGAAGATGATTTTTGACTCCCCGATTTTGTAGGTTAACAACATGGAGGTGGAGAAGTGCAAGTCATGTTGCTCTCTGGAGGAAACAATGGAGATTATGAACATAGAGGTCAAGGGGCTAAGAGAGAAAATGATGGTCATGGAGGAAAGGTTTGGCCTTTTGTACAAATTCACCATTAAAGTAACTCATGTGGTGGCTACCACTCTGCAATTGCTTCAAGGTTACTAGTATGAGGGTTTCAACCAAGAGGACTCCAAATTACTATTTGGGTTCTTGGTAGAAGACTGGGAGAATGTCCTCCTCAAGGGGAAAGGCCATGGGAAGGCTAACTAGCCTTGTCCCCTCCTATGGTTTCTTTATGTGTTCTTGGTTTTTCGGTGGATCACAGACTTGGTTAGTTTTAAGGCAATGATGCCTTTGTTTAAAATCTTGTTATGTTTGAACTGGTGCTGGTTATGGTTCTCTGATATTTTGTTGGCTCTTTTGAAGGTTTATCTTAGGTTTTTCAAGTTTTTTTTGGTATGTTAAGTTGGGTTGGGGGTTGCTTTTTGTCTGCTTGCTCGGTTGGTAATTTGCTAGTTTGTCAGTTGGACTGCTTGTAAGGACCAACCCCCTTGTTTTGGCTGCTTAATATTTCAAAAACATATATTAAAGTAAATCTTGTATTACTATTATTATTTGAAATTTTATAATTATAACATATATTAAGTTAAATATTGTATTATTATTGTTATTTTAAGTTTTAAAACAATTAAACATATTTTAAACACTCTTATGACACCCCTTGTTTTTTTAATATTACTATAATATAAATATTTTTTACTTTACAAACTAATTACTATTTAATTGTTAATTAATTGACTAAATCTATTGATTTCTTTCCTAATTATATTGAGATTGAGATTTAAACATTTCTTTCTTTTATTTTTAATATATTTAAAAGTTAGAGAGGGATGTTTTAAATTATAATTATATTGAAATTGAGATTTAGACATTACTTTCTATTTTATTTTTTATTTAAAATTAGAGAGGGATGTTTTAAATTATGTTTATTGTTTATTATTAGATATTTAAATAAATTTATTAATTAATATATAATAGTTAGGGTTTGTTGAATTAAAACTAACATACATAAAATACAACCACTCTAAAAAACTTCTCTGCCCAGCGAATATGACGAATAAAGTAGGGCACCTAGCAAGACGCGATAATAAAAAGGAATTTCATCCTTATGCACATGCAAATAATTCTAGGCACTGGAATCACCCAAAAGAAACAACAGAACACCAACAGACAACAAGGAAGAGCTCTCAACAAATCATGAAGAACAGTGAACCAGTAAAATAACGGCAAAAATTAACAATTTTGAAACCCTAATGTAGCTCCATGCAAATCGAAGTACAAACATCATCAACAATCAGAAGAACAAAGATGAAGATGGATGGCAGCAAGTCAAAATTTTGAGAAACAAAAGGCATAGAAACACAGACAATATCTAATCCAAGGGCCATTGAAGAGTCTTTTGATTAGCGATTAAAGAAACAAGAAGCCTTCTTCAAACAAACCAAATACATCAACAATGGAGGTAAATAGAATAACTCTACCTTAATCGTTAATTTTTTGAGCCTAGGTCTACCATCTCAACCCTCAAAGGTTTCAAAGGAAAATAATATACCTTAGGAATCTCTAAAAATCACCCGCTCCAGTCTAAAGCCCTAATGAAAAAGAAGAAACCTATATTGCCCTTGCCAAAAAACCCTATAGATAAAGTGACTAAGATGGAAACTAGGACACCTAATCCTTTTGTATATATCCCCCCACATAAGAAGAAGCATCTTGTAGTTAACAAGCGGATTGAACTGGTTAACCCTCTTAGAGATGCTAACAATGTTGAAAATAGTGAAACAATAATTATTAGCAACAAATATAGTGAAGCAAAGTGGCAAGAATGCTTTGATCTCAGAATTTATGTGATTTGGAATGGACCACCAAGATACAGAGCTAACTTGGAAAAGAATCTAACAAAGATTTGTGGTGCAGAGGTAAGTAACATGACCCCTTTTGATAATCACTCTTGGTATTTGCAATATAAAGATCATAAAATTAGAAATGAACTGGTAGAAATATCAAATTACTATTATAAAGGGCATCAAATTAAATTCATAGCATGACAACCTAATTCTAATGAAAATAGTAATCAGAAGATACAAACAATAAAATGGTTGGAATGTGCAAATATTCCCCCAGAACTAAATGAAATTAATATTATAAAAAGAATAGGGCAAGCCCTAGGAGATCTTATAGGTTTTGAAGTAAACCCTTATAAATCAAGTAAGATAAGATTCTTAGTTTCAATGAAAAAAGAACAGAGTGAACCTATAATGAAGAAAATCGTAATGAACATATCAATATACAAATTGACTTTCAATAATTATAAAGGAGAAATCAATGAAATAATTGGAACAAACTTTAGAAAGGAAAACATAAAGAACAATCTAAAATAAGCATTAAGAAATATCAAGAAAAGGGGAAACAAAGCATAAAAAAACAAAGAAAAAAGAAAATCAAAGGACAAAGAGAATTCAAATAGTCAAGTACTAAAGGAAAAAGAGGTAGAGCAAGAAGTGCAGAAGGAAAACATAGGAAACACAAAAGAGCGAAAGAGAAAAAACGAAAAATAGGATTACCGACTTATAATGGAGTAATACATAAATTGTAAAGAGTGCAGACAAGATAAGGAAAGCCTAGAAGAAATAGAGCTCAATATTAAAAAGATGAATATGCTCTCTCATGAGGTGTTGCTCTTGCAAAATGATCTAGAAGATCAATTTATTACAACAAATAGTAATCACATAGAACATAAAGGCTAGTCAATCATGAGGACAAAACTAGAAAATAATATAGAAAGAGAAAGCTATATTAAGAGAAAAGAAACAGAAGAGGAAATAGACAAGGATCAGAGGGCAGTGGACAATAATAGAGAGACAACAAAAAACAAAAAGAAAATAATGAGAACAAAAAAAATTGTTTATAAAAAATAGAGCCCTATAGAAAAGGAAGAAGCAACAATTGAAAATGAAATATGAGCCCTTCTATACTGGTAGCTGAATCAACTCAATGGAGTGGTGTTACTATCAGGAAAAAGTCAAAGAAAAGAAGTTATAAGTTCTAGTAGACACCCATCAGTGGGATGGATATGTTCTATCTAGAAAAGGATGAGGAATTTAGGATAGAGGACAAGGCATCTACAAAACCATTGATACTAGTGGAAATAGAAACTTTAATTAGAGAAGTAGAATAGAGTAGTAGTCAATCAAGCAAGTTTAGAGAAGATCAAGAAAATAAGCTAGGAGACAATATGACTTGGGAAGAGTTTGGAATTATAGGGGAAAAATCCTAAGAGAAGGAGTAGAAAATAGAAGAAATGAGGGGGAAGAAAAGATTGTAAAAGAAGAAGAAAATCCATTAAATAATCAAATGATTAAAGAGCTCTTATCAGAAGATGAACAAGAACAAAAGAGTCAAAAATATCTAGAAAGGTCAGAAACCAATCAAACTTGGGAAATCTAGGAATATCCATCAATTAAGAAGGTCTAAAAACATCAAACTATGGAAAACATAAACTTAAAAGAGGACATAAATCACTAAAAAAACTTAGGGAGGCAGCAAGACAACCAAAGGAACGAATCAAGATTAGTGAAATATTACAAAGTGGGAAGGGGAAGAACCTTCCCAAGGAACAATAAGAATAACAACATGGAATGCTAGGGGTCTAAATGCCCCTAGTAAGAAACACTCATTGAAGCGTAACCTCACATTGTTTGAAACATAAAGCATAACCTCACAATTACCAAAGAATATCAATCAGAAAATAGAAATGAAACTGAGAGATTTCTTTTGGAAAGGCATAGAAGACAAGAAGAAGGTAGCTTTAATAAGACGAGAAAATTTGTGTAGACCTAATGAAGTAGGAGGGCTAGGAATAAAAAGAGTAGATTGGTAGAATGAAGCACTAGGTGCTAAACAAATCTGGAGAATGTATCAAGAAAGAGACAACAAATGGGTTAGAATTTTGTATAATAAATATTTGAATGCATTAGACATCACATCATTATTAAGGACAAGGGACCCCCCTAAAGGATCTGTAGCATGGAATTTTATGCTTAAATGTCGCCCCCTAATCACAAAATATGAAACTTGGGATATAGGGAGAGGAGATAAAGCCTTATTCTGGGAAGACTCTTGGAATAGGCACCCCTCACTTGTTCAATGAAAAAAGAATAGAGTGAACCTATAATGAAGAAAATCATAACGAACAGATCAATATACAAATTAATTTTCAATAATTATAAAGGAGAAATCAATGAAATAATTAAAACAAACTTTAGAAAGGAAAACACAAAGAACAATCTAAAAGAAGCATTAAGAAATATTAAGAAAAGGGGGAAGATAGTAAGAAAAAACAAAGAAAAAAGAAAATCAGAGGACAAAGAGAATATAAACAATCAAGTATTGAAAGAAAAAGAGGTAGAGCAAGAAGTGCAGAAGGAAAACATAGGAAACACAGAAGAGCCAAAGAGAAAAAAGGAAAATATGGATTACCGACTTATAATGGAGAATTACAAAAATTGTAAAGAGTGCAGACAAGATAAGGAAACCCTAGAAGAAATAGAGCTCAATATTAAAAAGATGAATATGCTCTCTCATGAGGTGTTACTCTTGCAAAATGATCTGGAAGATCAATTTATTATAGCAGACAGTAATCACATAGAACATAAAGGCAAGTTAGTCATGAGGACAAAACTAGAAAATAATACAGAAAGAGAAAGTTATATTGAGACAAAAGAAAATAGAAGAGGAAATAGACAAGGATCAGAGGGCAGTGGCCAACAATAGAGAGACAACAAAAAACAAAAATAAAATAATGAGAATTTTTTTTTTTAATCAAGAACAGAGCCCTATAGAAAAGGAAGAAGCAACAATTGAAAAAGAAAATCAGAGCCCTTGTATACCAGCAGCTGAATCAACTCAATGGAGTAATGTTACTATCAGGAAAAAGTCAAAGAAAAGAAGTTATAAGTTCTAGCACACACCCATCAGCGGGATGGATATGTTCGATCTGGACAAGGATGAGGAATTCAGGATAGAGGACAAAACATCTACAGAACCATTGATACCAGTGGAAATAGAAACTTTAATTGGAGAAGTAGAATAGAGTAGCAATCAATCAAGCAAGTTTAGAGAAGATCAAGAAAATTAGCTAGGAGATAATACAGCCTGTAAAGAGTTTGGAATTATAGGGGAAAAATCCTAAGAGGAGTTAAAAATAATAGAAACGAGGGGGAAGGAAAGATTGTAAAAGAAGAAGAAAATCCATTAAATAATCAAATGATTAAAGAGCTCTTATTAGAAGATGAACATGAAGCAAAAGAGTCAGAAATATCTGCAAAAGGTCAGAAATCAATCAAACTTGGAAAATCTAAGAATATCCATCAATCAAGAAGGTATGAAAACACCGAATTATGGAAAATAAAAACTTAAAAGAGGATGGAAATCATTAAAAGAGCTTAGGGAGGTAGTAGGACAAGCAAACAAACAAATCAAGATAAGTGAAATATTATAAAGTGGGAAGGGAAAGAACCTTCCCAAGGAACAATGAGAATAAAAACATGGAATGTTAGGGGTCTAAATGCCCCTAGTAAGAAATGCTTGTTGAAGTGTAACCTCACGTTGTTTGAAACATAAATCTTATTTTTTTCAAGAAACAAAATTAAATAAAGAAGAAGGAACTAAGTTAGGACAAAAGTTAGGCATCTGCAAATCTAAATTTAAAGAATCGAATGAAGCTTCAGGTGGACTAGGAATACTATGGAATTATCAAAAAGTTGATCTAGAAATAATATCCACTAATCCTAATTGGATGGGATGTAGGGTTGCAAGTACTAAAAATAATCTCTAAATCATAATAATTAATGTTTATGGACCTACCCAAACAATAGACAAGTTAGCAGTATGGAATGAGATCAGCCCATTCTTAACTAATCATTAGGATAAGAACTTCATAATTAGAGGAGACTTCACTGCAATATTAAAAAGGGAGGAAAAATATGGGGGGATACAGACAATTCCTAGAGAAATAGAGGATTTCAGAGAATGGATAGAAAACAACTAATGTATAGATATACCAACTAAAAATGGAATATATACATGGAATAATAGACAAAAAGATTTTAGCTATATAGCAAAAAGGTTGGACAAATTCTTTTTTAAAGGAGATTTAAGCAACTTGAATAGAGAAATCTAGGCATAAATTTTACCACTAGTAGGCTCAGACCACTTCCCTATAAAAATAGATATCAAGGAGCCATCTAAACCTACTATAAATCTATTTAAATATGAAAAAAATGTGGTTCCTTGATAAAAACTTCATGAACAATGTAAAAAATTGGTGGAAAGAAGGACAAGTTCAGGGATTAAAAATGTTCTACTACGTATCCAAATTAAAAATGGTAAAGGAAAATATTCTAAAATGGAATAAAGCACAATTCAATAACATATTTAAAGATAAACTAAATATAGAAGAAAAGTTGAAAAAACTAAATAAAGAAGTCATTAGAAAGGGAATGAATAACAAAACATACTTGCAAGAAAAATAATACCTATTAAAACAAGAAGAAATTTTAGCCATAGAAGAGTTGTTTTGGAAACGAAAATCTAGGGAGAAATGGTTGGCAGAAGGAGATTGCAACACAAAATACTTTCATACTAGTGCATTACAACACATAGCTACTATTAATCTATCAAAAATAAAAGATATCCAAGGAAAATCAATAGATAATCCAACTGAAATCATAGGAATATTTATAGATTACTTTAGAGATATCTTGAATAATTATGAATGATCAAGCTGAGTAGCACAAGAAGAATTGTTGAAAGCAATTCCTAAGGTCATCACAATAGAAGATAATAAATATCTCAATAAACCTTTCTCTCTACAAGAGATAAAAGCTACTCTCTTTAATATCAATCTGGATAAATCACTAGGACCAAATGGATTTCAGACCTTCTTCTTCCAAAAATGCTAGGCAATTATAGGAGTAATTATGTGGAAAGCAATAGAAGCATCAAGAAATGGAGGGAAACTACTTGCAGAAATTAATCATACATTCCTAACTCTAATTCCAAATAAAAGTAAGGTTGAAGAACCAAGAGACTTCAATCCTATTGCTCTTTGCAATACCATCTATAAAATCGTTTCTAAAGCATTAGCAAACCGATTAAAATAATATCTCCCTAAGTTAATATCAAAAAAACAAATAGGGTTTGTTCCCGAGAGATTGATTCTAGATGGCATCTCAATCATACATGAAACAATCCACTTGACATCAAAGAATAAAGAAGTGTGTATGCTAATAAAACTAGGTATTCAAAAAGCATATGATAAAGTGGTCTGGAGATTCCTATGTAAAACCTTAGAAGCATTTGGATTTTCACATTAATGGATTGACATCATTTTTTAGTGTATATCTATCCCTAAAATCTCGCTCCTTGTAAATGGAACCCTTGAAGGTTTCTTTAGTAAATATAGGGGGATTAGACAAGGTGACCCTATCTCCCCCTTCCTTTTCATTATCATGGTTGAAACCTTTGAGAGATCAATCAAGATAGAACAAATTGAAAAGAAAATTAAAGGAACTAAGGTCACATATAATGTGACTAATACCACACACCAGCAATTCATTGATGATACAATATTAGCCAGAGTTAGCACTAAAAAAGAAATAAACAACATTAAGACAATTTTGAACAAAAACACAAAAGCATCAGGGCAAAAAATTAATGCAGAAAAATCAAAAATCTTTTTCCTAAATACACCATTAGAAAGAGAAGATTATATCTGCAATGAAATAGGATACAAGAAAGGTATTTTTCCTTGCAAATATTTAGGAATATACCTAGATAAAAGGGGTTAAAAAGAACCAAGGATGGGAGAAAACATTAGACAGAATAGATAATCATATAGAAGCATGGAAAGAAAAATGGTTAAGCAAAGCTACGAAAGCTACAAAAATCAAAGCAGTTCTATCAGCAATACCCATCTATCAATTAACTTGTTCACAATTACTAAAGAATATCAATCAGAAAATAGAAATGAAATTAAGAGATTTCTTTTGGAAAGGCATAGAAGACAAGAAGAAGGTAGCTTTAATAAGATGGGAAAAAAATTGTAGACCTAAGGAAGTAGGAGGGCTAGGAATAAAAAATCTAGATTGGCAGAATGAAGCATTAGGCACTAAACAAATCTGGAGAATGTATCAAGAAAGAGACAACAAATGGGCTAGAATTATGTATAATAAATATCTAAATGCATCAAACATCACATCATTATTAAGGACAAGGGACCCCCCTAAAGGATCTATAGCATGGAATTTTATGCTAAAATGTTGCCCCTTGATCACAAAATATGCAACCTGGGATATAGGGAGAGGAGATAAAGCCTTATTCTTGGAAGACTCTTGGAATGGGCACCCCCTGCTTGATCAATCTGATATTACTAATAATGCAAAAACTCTATTAATATCAATATGGGGAACTAAGGTAGAGGACTATATCCAACATGATCTCTCTAATGAAGAAACCCTACAGAAATAGAAATTCCTAGAAAATAGAGGTCTCAACCCTACTAACCAAGAGACATTAGAAGCTGTTCTTAGAGAGCATCCAATCAACTATCACAACATGGAGGATAAGATTATTTGGGCAGCTACTAAAGACAAAAATTACAAAGTAAAGGAGGGATATAATCAGTTAATAAACTCATAGAGATGGGAAGCAATAAAAGTTCTTGTAAATCTATGTTGGGACCCGACAGGACTACCCAAAGTTGGAATCTTTCTTTAGGTAGAATCTCAAAGAAAAATCCTAACAATAGATAGAATTAGGAAAATGATTTGAAGGCCCTTTGAGATGCATCCTCTGCAAAGAAAGCTCATAAACGAAAGAGCATCTCTTATACCAATGCAAATATGCTAAGAAATGTTGGGAATGACTTAAATACAAATTGAACTAGTCTGCCCCACTTCCGAGGACATGGAAAGATCACCTAATAGGATGGCCAAAAAAAACTAATAATAAAGTATATGAAAAACTCTAGAACATTACTCTAGCAATTCTAGTATGGGAGGTATGGAAGGAAAGAAATAGATGAATCTTTATTAATGAAGAACTTAATATAACATGTCTTCTTAATAAGATTGAAGCAAGTATTATAGAAGTTATAAATTGCAACCACATAAAAACTTCAAAAGAAGAAGGGTCCTTTTTAGAATGGAATGCATAACTTAAAAAGAATTGGAAACATCTAACTAATCCACCCCTCATCTATAAAAACAAGAATAGTAAAGCAAGGGAAGGATGCAAATGGGAACCCCCACCAAAAGGATGGAAGAAGCTTAATTTTGATGGAGCCTCTAGAGGTAATCTAGGAGTAGTAGGAATAGGGTGTATAATTAGGAAGGAAACTGGAAATTGGCTCATGAAACAAGCTAAGCATTTGGGAATAGTCTCAAATAATATGGTAGAATTTGAAGCAGTAAATGAAGGATCAAATCAGAGTATAAAATTAAAAATCAGGAAGATTATAATCGAAGGAGACTCACAGATCATCCTTAATGTACTGAGAAAAGGGACAACCCCTAATTGGATTTTAAATTCAAAAGTAGAAAAAACTATCAGGCTTTTGGATAAATTTGAAGAAGTAAGGTTCACACACATTTACAAAGAAGGTAATATAGAAGCAAACCGATTAGCTAACAAAGGAATAGATGGAGAAAATATTCATTTGATTAACCAAAGTTAGTTGGCCAAGGTATTCATGTTTTTTTAGTCTTCTCTAGCATCTCCCTTCGATACTTGGTTATATGATTACCCCATTAAGTGCAAAATCGGTATACATTTTTTCAACATATATGGTATCATCACTCTAATTACTTGTGATCTTTGGCACTCCTTTTTATTATCCCCTGCATTTTTTTAATAATTACCCAGTTGTATTGTGATTGTGTCATCACTGGCTCCCTTCTAGATCTTTCTCGATTTCGCTGAAGCTTCTATATAAGTTTGCTGGGTCCTTATATCTCTGCATTTATCTTAAGAGTCTAGTTTCTATCTTGAGTAGGTGTTATCATGAATACTAATATTTTCCTGTGTCATGTTGTTGAAGTCCAAACTATGGCTTTCTGAGGCAATGTGAAGCCAGAGAGATGGACTCGCTTGCTCAATCCTATAGACGATATGAGTAGGGTTTCCACTCGTAGAGTATTAGGGGAAGGTGTCTTCAATCACGACTTCACTTGGAGCACCAATAGTGACATTATAGGTTCCTGGATTGGTTGTTTAGTTAAAGCCAAATTCAGGAAATGAGACATTATCCGGCTCTGCTAAAATATATTTGACCCTATCTGGTTTGTAGGTCTAGAACATATGGTCTTTAATATTGATAAGAAGCTCAAAATACCCTTGTCAGAAGCTTATATGGTTCATCCGTTGGGGAGTTTTGAGCTAGCAATTGTTCCTAGGCACCCCACTCTAGTTATCTAGGATAATATCCCGTTCTTTCGTGAATGGCCTAGGATGGAAACCAACATTCTGTTTCTGCTATGCTGGAGGGGTATTATAGAAGATCCTACTAAGAAGTGGCTCTTGAAGTACCTGAATGCCTTTGATGCATACATACATCCAGGAGTGAATTTTGTAGACTTGGAAGCCGTGGAATTCTACCTTCCTAATTTAGACAAGTCTAGTAGAGCCATAAACACTTATGAGTTTCCTCCAGGATCTAGGGCCAAAGACATTAGGGAAGCTTCTGAAATCATCATAGTCTTTTGGAAGGAGGATGGTGGTGCGTAGATTGGTGCTGTAGTTTGCTTCCGGTGACTTTTTGGTGCTCATGTTGTCCTCGCAGCCATGGTGGTTCTGTCTCCCTCTCTTTGTGGGGATTTTGGATGGCTTTTTATGGTAGCTTCTTGTATTATATTCAGCTAGGGCCTCTCGATTGGAAAGTGGAACCCTATCTCAATATATTTTTAGTTTTTTAGGTCTCCTACATTATGTTTAGGGTTGTTTTTTGATGGCTTCAATGCTATGGGTAGATTCTATGCCCGTTGGGTTATTATATATACTTCTATTGTATATATAACATACTATGAATATATTCCTTATGTTTTACTAAACCCTATTGTTGCTTTCTTTGTTTCATTAGTGTTCTCGGGCTTGGCCCCTCTTGGTGATCTTTTTGTTTGCTTCATTTTTGGCCATGAACTCTTGCTTTATTCTGTGTTCGTTCCTTTCTGTAGGATTATAATTCAATGTGTCTTTTGTTTATGGCTAGTACATAAGCTCATTAATTCATGTTTTTCTAATTGGCAGAGACTCAACAAATTGTTTTACACTAGGTTTCTTAATCACTATAGAAGGAAACTGAAATTTGATATAACTATTAAACATTTTCAAAAAATGATTAAGCCTTAACCTTAACACATTGGTTGCATGGCTAGATTTTTCATTCAAACTTATCCTATTAGCTGTAATCTTAATTTTAGCTAAGCATAGGATCACAAATGATCTTAAGGGATATCAATCACTCAATTGTAATTATTGACAACTTAAGCACCACTATAATTTAATCCAATAATAATATCAAATTAGTCTCATAAATCGGTAGGAGAACAAAATGTTAATAGAAATAATAAACTTATTACAGACAAGAATATATTAATGTGCATAATAAATAACATATTAGACAAATTTCACCAGAACAGAGTAGGATTATTATCTTTTGGTCTCTTATACCTAATTTCAAATAACTAGAATTTAAATAATAAACTGATAATTATTCTTTGCACTAACTACTAATGTGGAGTTAGGAAAAGTGGCATAGTCAACAAAGGAAGGAAAGGGCAACATATCTAAAGGGGACTATATTACAAAGCTACCCTTGTGTGTTGATGGGGTTTGTTTACTCCTCCCTTGAATTTTATTTATGTTCCTTAACTCTGGCTATTAGTCCCCTTCGGGAAGATTGTTATGTATTGTCTTGCTTATGCAGGATAGATCTCTTCCTTTTGACTGGGTGTTTGACTCTTTTGTCTCTCATCGAGCTTGTTGTCCCTTTCTTAATATTTGTAACTATTGTAAGAAAAAAATATATTTCACTGGGGTATGCTCCTTTTAAATTTATATAATATTGGTCTGCAGTCCTGGGCTAGACTGGAGGTTTTCTTATTCCATTCTTTCCTACCAGTGCCTGTTTGAACAGAGAATTATGCAATCTTTTTTAATCTAATATAATATAAGGCTTTGGCTATTTATCAATTAAAAAAATATAGTTAGGGTTTATGAATTGTTATTTAATTGACTGAATCTATTGATTTCTTTCCTAATTATATTGAAATTGAGATTTAGACATTACTTTCGTTTTAAAAAAAAAAAAGAAGAAGTTAGAGAGGGATGTTTTAAATTATGTTTATTGTTTATTATTAGATACTTAAATAAATTTATTAAGTAATATATAATAGTTAGGGTTTATATAATGGATAATCTCATTTCGATTAAGATTATGTTTAATGTTTTGATTAGGGTTATGTTTTAGGGATTGGAATAAAGATGATAGTTAGGATATTTGTTAGGGTTGAGCTTTAGAGTTTTGAATATGGTTGGACTTAGTCTTACCATTTAAAATTAGGAAAAGAGTTAGAAAATTAGGATAAGAGTTAGGCTTATGTCATGCTTTGAATTATGATTCGGTTTTCGATTTGAGTTCAAATTATGCACTTGTTTGGAATAAAAGTTTGATGTTTAGGCTACGGTTAGGGTTAGGGCTAAAGTCGAGTTTAGAATTGTGAAGTTTGATGTTTAGGCTACGGTTAGGGTTAAAGCCAAATTTAGAATTGTGAGTAGAGTCTAGAGTTTGATAAGTCACATCAATCAAGGTGAGCTTTAACCTATCTTGCACAATTATTATCTCTATTTTATCCTATTTGATCTTCAATAAATTTTCGTCCCCATTGCACCTTTAAGGTGCCATTGCTAGTAGTTATTAACTAGTAGATGTTGCCATTAAATCAACTCTAAAGATAATAACTACCTTACTATTTATGTATATCAGGAATCAACTAAACAAGATACTCATTTCAATCAGTACAAGAAGAATTGACCTTGGAAAGAAAACTGAAAAGGGATCGTAATAGGGAATATAAGTTGATAACATTCATATGAATTTAATTGTAACATATGAAATATTTATTTAAAATCACCTGCATCATACTGGGTATACGTTGCTGCGAATGGGGGTGCAGAACGGCAGCGTAGAAAAGGGAATTGGTCCCACGATCTAGAATCTAATTTAGAGATCCATTGCCATGCTTATTATGATATAAAATGTTTAATTGGGTGAATTGATTGTATCTCGGAGCATGAAATCCCGCATTTTTATATTTGGCACAGTGAATCGCACTTTCTCTGCTATGCGATGAGATGCACAGGTCTAGGTGACAGCATTTGATACTTATCAATACTTCATCAAATAGAATCAGATCTTTACTATTGGAGCCGTGGAGGCTCCAAATTAATTTGATGTAGGATTAAGTACAATCAAGATGCTTGCATGTCACTCGCGATTACCGGTGGTTCGCTCAACTACATTTGGATGCGGAGTAATCCCCTGTTATTACTCCTCTAATCGCAAGAATTATATAAAGTTAAAGGTTGGGCGCAGAAAAAATGGAGATAGTTTGAATAGATCTTCGAAACCCATTATCCATTGCAGAATGACAGTTGAGGGGTCTTCTGAAAAGCATGGAGACGGTCATGATGGAAGAGAAGAAAAGACCCTGACCCTAAATCCAAATGCTGTTAATGCAAATACAGCTCAGTCTTCCATCTCAGGTCCTCCCCAATTTTTTCATTTTATAGCTAGTTTAGTGATTAAAGCATTGAAATTCCATTATCCAATTTAGTAAATTTTGAAGAGAAAGCTGTGTAGTAATTTTTACATAATTTTTTCTGATCACATTGTTCGGTTCCAAATGGTTTGCATGCCTTTAAAGCCTTGTTAACATGCAATGTACATACCCAAAATCCTCTTACCCACACGAGACTCAAATGGGTTTTGATGTGGGTCTAATTATCTCATTTTCTTTCAATAATCATGTAATGTTGTTAGTATATTCATTGCCTATAAATAGGTAGATTCAAATCCTTCCATTCCAATCTTGATTGTCATACTCGTACCTCTATCACTAACCCATGCCAGATAAATTTTGATAGGGCAATTCAATGCCTCTCAATATATGTAGGGAACTTGGGATATATGCCTTTTGCTAGCTTGTAACCTAGTTCCTCTAAAATCAGATTTATTCCTTCTGTTTGAATTTTATGCTATGGGTTTTTTAATCAAGATTGAAAATTCAGGCAGAGAAGAGTTTTTGAAAATGTATATTCATTCAAAGAGGTTAGAGTGTTTTTTTGAGCTCCTGAATGCAGTGTCCTGCTTGAGGGCAAGTGGTTTCCATTTAATAGAATGAGTGGCGTGGTGGTACACATGTTAGAAACAAACCACTAAATGAACCTAAGCAGAAGCAGAAATAGTATTTCAAAACCCCTTCATGCAGTGTTTTGCTTGAGGGCAAGTGGTTCCGCATTGCTACTGTAAGTGCAAGGTACTCATATTCAAAACAAATCATTAAAGGACCTTTAGCAAAAGCAGAAGGAAATTTTGTCTTACAAGGAGGGGCAATATAGTTTGGCAGGGATTTCTCCTTTACCATGAAAAATACTTTTTGAAATAAGATATAGGATATGATCATTAACCTAATGCTAACCCCTCCGTTCTTGCATGGGCACATGCATAATTGGCTTATATATGCCTATCGTTGAGGGTTGATCACTACCCTTAGAAGGGAGAAAAATGAAAAATGCAACCTTCTCATAAGTGAGGGACATTGCATCTATATGCTTGCACAGATTTCTCATGGATGCTTTGAATGTATTATCAAGATCAATTATGATGCCAATGAATTCCTTCATGTGAAATTCTTTTGATGTTTTGCATAGCCTGATCTTTTTTAGTATCAAGGTTGGAGAAAATGTACTGAACTTTATCAAATGATTTACCAACACTTTTATGAGTTAGTATTTCAATAAATGTTCAAAGGGCTATGCTTCTTCCAGTCATGAAGAAACTGTTGTGAAACGAAAAATAATTGCAATTGGCTGAAAATTGTTTGCCTTTAGTTCCCCAGTCTATGTTAGAGATATAGGCAACTTTTTCATATGGGTATTTTTTGTGGGATCGGATCTCCGTACTAAAAAATATTACATAATTTGACACATGGGAGAGTTATTTCATTTCTGAGCATTGTGACGAGTTGCCATATTTTTGACTTTCCAAGCAGTATAAATTGATTGGATAAATGAAAATCATCAAACTTTTTTCATGTAATGTCTTCAAATTTTGGCAAAATAAGTTCATTAATTTAATTATTTTAAAGTTGTCCAAATAAATTAAATATCAAAAGGATGACTTTATTTTAATTAATTTAATTACAAAGTGACTTTAATAAAATAAGTATTATTAAAAATCACTTAAATAAAATAAATAAATTATAATATCAACCTTAAGTAATAGTGTAAAGTTTCTTTTTGGAGGGAAATGAAATAAAAGTGAAATGAAGTATATCTCTCAAAATAGACAAAAGGCTATTATAAAAGAAGGGAAAAAGGAATTGTGAAGGCATTCTCTAGTTTGTTATTTTTATTTTGAGTCTTTTCTCTATGAGCTTGAAGCTTTGCTTGAACCCTAGAACAGAAACCCTAGATGGTTTGGTGGTTTGGATGAGAAGCCATGTCAGTCCCCTTGGTGGATTCACTTCAGGATCCGCAGGTGCATTACATTGTTCAGTTTTGTGGATGGCTATCCCATTAGAAATGATCTTTTGTGTTATGATGATATTGGAGTGGAATCATGTGGTATGTTGCCTGTTAGTTTTATGCTTATCCTAGCATTGTAACAGCAGTATATTTGATGTAAAAACCATGCATGTTTTACATAAGAATTATTTCAATAGATTTGTCTTTGAAAGTGTCTATTTCCTTGGAAATCTATATCATTTCCTTTGCATGTTTAGTTTGCATATTTGCATGTTGTTATTTTGCAATGAAATGAAGCAAAACATGTCATGAATCAAAATCCCAAATCAGATTTGAGGTAATATGCTAGTCTGGAATATTTCATTTGAAATATTTGTGTGAAGGGTATTTGATTGAAGGTTAACTCATTATGTCTGTTTCCCATTACTGCAAGAATGTACACAATACTTAACGCCAGATAGATTCCATTGATAAGTACAAATTTCCATGCTTATATATGCCATTAAAAACTCAGAGATATTGTGATTTTCTAATCACAATTGATTATGGAAATGCCTATAATAGACCGTGACACCAAAAAGATGCAGTCATTCCTCCAAACATACAAGAAACTTGTGCAGAATATGTAGCTTCTGTTTCAAAAATAAAAAGGATGCCACCAAGAAGAAAAGATCAACAAGAGGGAGAAAAAAGAAAATTTGTGAAAAAAAAAACAGGAGTTGGAATACCTAGGTATGCGGTCTATGCATGAACTTACCTCTAGCATCTGATGAAATCACGGTACCTCTAGGTTACGTCTAATTATGATAAAAGAGTGTAAGACTACTAATTGATTTTCTCACAAACACGTGAGGATGGAATGCGAATAGACTGCCATTTTCTAGTCCAAGGAAACCTTCCATCCGAACAAACGAAGATACAATTGTGCATTCGAAACAATATGGAAATGATATTCAAAATTTCAAACTATGAGGACTGACAAACTTGGAAGGTTGACTCACCTAATGCCCAATTTCTCAAGGCATGATTTACCCCTCAAATAAAAACATAAGTGCCAAAGGACATAAAATGCCATCAGATCAAGTTGATAGTGTTAATGTTTAGCCCAGAAATGCTGATAAATAACAATAAAGAAGACCAAAAAATAAGTATAAAAAAGGAGACATTTATCTTGGGAAAATCCTTCAGCTTGAAGGGAAAAACCCAGCCACACCAGAAAAATATCTCTTTAATTGATATAGAAAAAATGTTCAAGTACAATGCTTTCAACTTGATACAACTGATGTGTTCACACAAAGTAATAATACATATATATAAAATTAAGAGACTCTTTAGATCACAACCGAAGCTCACTTCAATTTCCAAAAGCAAGTCTTTTCATATTTTCAAATGTATGACTCTTCGCATGACCAATGTCTCTTTATATAATATTATCTCATATATTATCATAAATATCTTTTCTAGCTGTAAACATTATATATAGCTACTATCTTAATGTCAATGATAAATTCTCATCACATAGATTCTCATTGAAACATGTTATCCAAGCATAACACAATTCATCATAGTAGCATAAAATCAATGTCATGGACTTGCATACATGACTTCCACCATGCTTCATCGTAGAGGGTGGAACGAAGGCTTTCACCTCAGACTTCTCTTTGAGAAGAATGCATTTCCACCATGCCTCATTGCAGAGGGTGAAACGAGGGCTTTCACCCGAGACTTCTCCCTGAGAAGAATGCATCTCGACCATGCCTCATCACAGAGGGTGGAACGAGGAATTTCACCTTAGACTTCTCCCAGAGAATAATGCATTTCCACCATGCTTTATCACAGAGGGTGGATCCACCATACCTACTCGCAGATGGTGGAACAAGGGATTTCACCTTGAACTTCTCTTAGAGAGAACTTATTAACAAGGGATTGCACCTAGAACTTCTCCACTCTAATGCTTAGTGCATATACAACTCTCCACTCGGCTCCTTATGCAATTCTGTTTCATTCGGCTTCGATTGATTTTCCAATACTCGGTATACATTGAAGTTTCCCTTCACTCGGCTTCAACTAGCATAGTTTTACTTGGCAGCAACTAATCGCTCGGCTTCCACTGCTAACTCGGCTTTTGAAGGCAACTATCCTTGGCAACAATGTGAAAATTTTGAAGTTTTAACTTGCATCTTTATTCATGCTGATCTATCCTTTTCAGTACTGATTTAGTCTTGGAACTGATGTATGATAAAACATGTAAATATCAGTCCCACATACCTTCTTTTGCTTAGTTGGATGTAGTGTGACCACTTGACCTTTTAGATGAAGTGATCCCTCCGTTGGATGTGTTGCTTCTATCGTTTCTTTTCCATGTTCTATTCATTTCCCCTCTGATGTGTTCAACAACAACTTTTCCTTTTCCTTTGTTGAACTTTGAGTTGGGTGCCTTTGATCTTGTTGGGCAATACTTTCTGATGTGTCTAGTGTGTAGATAGCTGAAACAAGTGGTTTGACTCAGCCACCTATTGTAGTTGCCACTAAAGTGTGTTCTTATGCAGTTCTCTGGAATGTGTCCATATTCTTGACAATAGTGACAACTCTACCTAGTGTTGTAGTCCCAATTGTAGTGATGTCCATGACTATTTGACTTTGCTGGTTGATTTGGTGTCCACATAGACTTTGATCTGCATTCAAAGGCTCTATGTCCATACTTCTTGCAATTGTAGCAGTGACCTTCAATTCTTGGTGTCCTGATGGTTCTAGTCTTGCAGTCATGTGCATGATGTCCTTGCTTATTGCACTTGTGACAGTGTCCCATGTTTTTAGGTTTGTCATGCTGATTGGCATTCTTGCTCCTGCACACATTAGAGGTATGTCCCTTTTTACCTCAAAAATGACAAGTAGGTTTAGTATTCTTACCTTTGTCACTTCTTTTTCCTGTAGTTTTTGATGACTCCTTTTTCAGTGCTAGTGTATCCTAGTCTTGAAGTGTCATTACTGGATCTTGGTGATTTCAGTGGCTAAGTACTTGATGGCTTCATTAGGTTTGTTGAAGCTTTCTGCAATTTTTTCTCTCTTTTCAAGTCATTTTGCAATTGTTCATTTTGCATCTTCAATGTGGAGATCTCAACACCCATGACATTCCGCTCATGATGGGCATTCATCATTTGGCTTAGGGCGTCTAGCTGCATGTTGGAAATTCTTGCAAGCTCAATTGACTTTTCCTCTAGTCTGTTGGCAAGGTTTCTTTTGTCATCTTCTATCATAGCTTTATCTTCAATAGCTCTCTTCTTCTGTTCAATCACTTCACAAAGTATCATGGTTTGTGATTCTTGTTCAATCTTGAGAGTTCTGATCTCTTCTACTTGAGCTCTATTTTTCTCCTTTAGGTCTGTAATTGCTGCATCAAACTCTTTAGAATCTCCATTGACAAACACTTTTGAGGTGTCAATCTCCTTATATTGTGTATAATTCTCAGCTATGGCAATTTTTCTTCTTCTCTTTAGGGATTTCCTCAATTCTTCCCTAGCTTCTTCCAGAGAGTGTAGAGTGAGATGTATCTCAATCTCCTAATTCTCTATAATATTCCCAAGCTTGTAGACTTCCATTTCCAGATCTTTTCTTCAAGCTGTAAGGCTTTTCTTTGTAAGAACTTGGCTCTAATACCAATTGTTGAAATTTATAAGTGGGAAGAATACATCTGAGGGGGGGCGGGGGGTGTGGGTTAATCAGAAGTACCAAACTTTAAGCTATAAAACTTTTAACTGAAATCAATACATGCATGAAACATTTCTAAATAACATGGAAGTAAAGGCATGCATGAAAATAGACAACACAATATTTGATAACCCAGAAACCCTCCAAAATGAGAAGGTCAAACTCGGGTGGGGATGACACCCACAACTTATCACTGCAAAAATATGTAACTTGTTAAGGTTACAAAGTTTGACCATCATCAATGGTCTGCCCTGTGAAAGGCCTGTCTTGTTAAAGGCTCTAATACCCTGTTAAAAGTGACCTGTCTAAAGGATTTACAAACATTCACTTGGAATGTCACCTTGTTAAAGGATTTACAAAATGGCTGTTAAACCAACCTATCTTCATAGGATTTTCATTCTCCTAATACGATGGCTAGAAAGTATAATAGAATGTGTTGACCTGATAACTTACAATCCTTAATTGCTGATTTCAAATCCTTGTTCTGTCCAATCTGATTTGATCCTTCTTGATCTGATATGATTCTATTCGAAGTGCTGATATTTTGTTTTGATAACTGATACTGCAATTTTGTCCTTCTTCTAAGTCTTTACACCCCTTTGACTTCCTTTAAACTTCGCTAGCATTCTCTCATGAATTCCCATACAAACACACATTGAATTATGGGGTTTCGACCTCCTTAAAAAGGTTTTGTGACTTAGGGTTAGGTATGAATCTATGATTGAGATTCATCCATCTTTCCTGCTCACATCTTTCCATTTTTCTGATTAGTTGCATGTTGATTTCATAGGGAATTAAAAAGATTCGATCTTATCTTTAAATCCTTCGAGATTCATCTTGTGTCGGCTCAAAAACAGTTTACAGCTTAGTTTGTGAGGGCACAAACTCTTATGCTGATTCTGTGTTACTCAACACTTATTGATTACCTGTATTGCTCGGCACCTATAGAAATTTTGTCTTGCTCGGCACCTATAGAAATTCTGTCTTGCTCGGCACCTATAGTTCACTCGGCACATATATTGACTCGACATCTATTAGTCATTCAACAGTTGAAACTTGCTCGGCATTGTCTATCTGCTTGGCATCTGAATGACTCGACACTTGATGAATTTCTGACTCTGCATGTACTATAACTCGGCATCTATATTATACTCGACATAACTAAAAAAATTTCTTAAGTGTGTTGACACTCAATTGTCAAAACCAATCTGAGACCAACATGAACTTCTTTCATAGAGAAGAACTCATTAACAAGGGAATTGCACCTTGAGCTTCTTTTACAATGGAGACTCATTAACAAGGGATTGCACCTCAAAATTTTCTCACAGAGAAGAACTCATTACCAACATGAATAAGAATGGTTGATATTCTCTCTCAACAAAGACTCCCTCTCAGTAGATCATCACAATAAGATAGCTGATTCCAATTTGACCAAACTATGAGCTTCGATAGTTACATTGTCACATAAGCATGCAAAGAATTAGATATCTCCCTCTGTAACGTAACCTCCCTCTGAAGCTAAAAGTACTTCCTCTGAATATCATTTTCTATATCATCAATTCAGTTCGATGACTATAAGCAATTGTTCCTATGTTCATGACTTTTGCATATAATCTCTCATAATCTCATTACTTCTTGGTGCATTTTGCAACTAGGAGAAATTAGTAATAAAATCATAAAATCAAGCATAGAAATCAAATGCTAAAAGCATAAATTATTCTCAGTAATATAACAACAATTCATGATCAATATTCAAAAGATATCATCATAGAATACTTATCTCTAATATCAGCATGCACACAAATATGAATTAATGCACAATGATAATTCATATCAACCGAATCTCCAAGATCTGTGTTTGACATAGTCATGAAGCCATCTGGAATAACCTAGTTAGAAATCACAGGTTCTTGCATAATATCAAGTCAGAATATATAATAATTACTCATATATAAATCAGAAAACCAATAAAACATACTCAATAGATACCCCTCACTTCAGACTTAAATCCGTGAAAGAGAAAAGAATCCAGTCTATCAATAAGCAGTTCTGCATTTCTGAGGTTTGTTAATGTCACAAGTCGTAAAACTTACCAACCAAATCTCCAAGTTTTATCTTTGACATAGTCATGAAGCCATCTGGAATAACCTAGTTAGAAATCACAGGTTCTTGCATATCAAGTCAGAACATATAATTGTTACGTATATATAAATCAGAAAACCAATAAAACATACTCAATAGATACCCCTCTCTTCAGACTTATTCTGTGAAGAAGAAAAGATTCTAGTCTATCAATAAGGAGGTCTGTATGTTTGAAATTTGTTAACGTCTCAAGTTACCTACCAAGGAACACAAATCAATCAAATTCAATAACCAAAACCCCATTATAAAGGCAAGCTCAATTGCTGATCTTAATATTTACACCTGCAAAATCCAGATTACTGAAATTTACCTGGACCTTGATTGCTTATGAGAATAATTTCCTCTGGAACCATACAGGAAAATTGATCACGTCATGTAGACTTAATACATAGCTACAACAACAACGCTTGAAAAACAAAATCTCAAAATGATTGCTACAGAAATAATACTGAACAACCTTCACACTATCTCCAACAAAAACAACGATATGTTACTGGAAGCCAATAAAATTCAACACCATATGCTACAGCCTCAACACTTGTAACAAAACACACAAAATACATCCTCTACGAATATGTATTGCAGAGAACATCAAATTGATGCTACAGCATGATCACCCACACTTAGAGTCATCATGCACTATTACAACTGCGTCCTTTGAAAAGACAATAGTCACAGAAAAATGATCCTCTAACAGCCAAAAGGATCATATATGCTGTGAACAATAATATCAAAATTGCCATTTCATTTTCTAGACTCTTCATTGACCTTTTAATAATCGACACCAAGGATGCAATGATTCACATGGATGAAACGATAAGTAGAATACTTATATCAGCCACCTACAAATACCGTTACAATAGAAGAAGACACAACATTTGATAAGGCTGACTCAGCAGCCAACGTGACTCTTCAGTTACCAACAGTAATGGATCATAATATTCTTGGCTTACCAAAAGCAATGGAAGAAGTAGAGTCACCACGATGCCTAATAAACATGCATGCACAAGATAACAGATGATGCCAAAGATTCTTTGATCACCCAATCATACAAGGTCTCAATAAAAAACAAGACCGATATAATGAAGACTTTCAAACATTGGGCGTATGAGACATCCACCATTGATGGAGATTACAATATCAGAAAGAAACGAACATTGCAGATAACAAAATAGCTCCTACTGCTAGTAAATCTCAATGCTTAAGAATGGTCTCTCATACAGCTACCAGATCTGTAGTACTTCTTTATATGCTGTAATCTAACCTGACTCTGATACTATGTTAATATTTAGCCCAGAAATGATGATAATTAGCAATAAAGAAGACAAAAAGCTAAGTACAAAAGATAAGACATTTTGATTTATCTTGGGAAAACCCAGCCACACTAGAAAAATATCTCTTTAATTGATATAAAAAAAATGTTCAAATATAATGCTTTCAACTTGATACAACTGTTGTGTTCACAAAAAGTAATCATACATATATATAGAATTGAGAGGCTCTTCACATCACAACGGAAGGTCTCTTCAATTTTCAAAAACAAATCTTTGCATATTTCCAAATGTATGACTCTTCAAATGACATATGTCTCTTCATATAATATGATGTCAAATATTATCATAAATATCTTCTTCAGCTGTAAACATAATACATAGGGATTGTCTTAATTTCAACATATAGCAAAATCAAAGATAAAGATGTTTGTTGTAGCTACAATCTTCAATAGATAGGCCTTTGAGGCTAACAATAGGGGATAATTTTCATTTATTAAACATTTTTGGAAAGGTTGGGAAGCACTTCTTGTCTCAAGATCATTTTAATGAATAGGATTGACCCTATTATCAGTCTACAATTGTCTAGGCAATTCTGGGATCATCTGAACTATCTTGAGATTGTCCTTCCATTTGATGCAGTGAGAATCCATTTGATGCAGTGAGAATCCAAGGGTACCCCTACTAGAGGTAATCCAGATCCTTGCAAATAACCACACAGCAGAAACACAACACAAGATGCACAATCTGATACCAAATGCAACACTTTATTCATAAAATAATTGTTTACATGCAATGTGCTCGACTGTAAGGCCTTCTGGGTTACGGCCAAATACAAAAGCAATTACAATAAATAGTTTTGCAAGACCCCTCAAGA
Organism: Cupressus sempervirens; assembly: GCA_028749045.1. Classification (NCBI taxonomy): domain Eukaryota; kingdom Viridiplantae; phylum Streptophyta; class Pinopsida; order Cupressales; family Cupressaceae; genus Cupressus; species Cupressus sempervirens. Next base: position 504,703,051 of record CM053783.1, on the reverse strand, counting down.
TCCAATCCCAACGCTAGGTAGTCCAAATCCACACTCTGGTAGAAACCTCCAAGGAAGATCTAAACTTGTGCTCGCAAGCCCACCAAGCAATCTCTTTGTTTCCCAAGCCTCAGCTAGTAGCCCTTCTCAAAATTCGCTCTTCTGCCATATCCTCTTTTCCAAGATGGATGATAATAATCACTTAAAGATCCAAAAGACCCCCCTACTTATACCCAACTAAGCCACATGACGGCCTAGAAAATTACAAATTAAATAAACCCTTACATTAAATACACCCCCTCAAGCTGTGGTCAGCTCACAACAGAAATGAAATACATATAACTCAAATTAAATGCATAAGTTGGCTGACCATAGACAACTTGGTTAACACAAAACCAAGACCAATCCGAGCATTAGAGAAAACCATGCCGAGTGTCAGTATTCCACCAGAAATAACCGAGCTCCTTCATTGACCAAGCACAAGTATGTGCCGAGCCCTCCAAAAGCAACCAAGCCCCTTCATTGACCGAGCTACTCAGTCAACACTGCAACCAAGCATAACCAAGCCCCCAGTGTACGTCGAGTACCATAGCACATTGTAATGGTTTTCATCCCACAATCCTCTAAATGAATATTGGGATAATAATTTGACTGCTGCAACTCTCTAAAATATTTAGTTTTAACTTTTTTTGAAGAGACAAATTGGTTATGGCATAATGTTAATTAATTTATTTTGAAATAATATTTAATATTTAATAATGGAAAAGTTTCAATGTTTTTTTATTCTTGTTAATCCATCTGTCTTGACTCTTTGTTTCCGTCCTCTGTTTTTCTGCCTCTTTTTTTCTCAATCTTTATTATCTTCTCTTATCTTTCCCTATATACATGGCTTCATCTGCAATTTATTCTCACTTTCCTCCTCTTGATGATGAATCACTGTGTTTTGAAACATCAATTTTAAAAATATACATTGTTTATCTTGCATATTGATTCATTGAATGTAGAAAATTAACTCCATCTATTTAGTATATCCTATTTATAAATAGTATTATATATTTCACTTTTTAATTTTCAATTTTAGCAAATTAATATTTTTATAGATTGTATAAAAAGTATCTGGCATGTACAAAATACCCATCTCATACCCTTTTCAAAAAGAACAAAAATGTATTGATGTCGATGCTTGTCTCGTATACCAGTACCATTAGCAGTCTCTTGGCAACTATGATATAAACCAACAATAGACATATAATTGCAAACATGGCATACTCAAACATCAGACACGAATTTTCCTGCAGACACTTGTTGACCGGTTCAAAAAGATGCTTTGACCCAAGCAATACTACAGGATGAGGACATGGTAAAAGCAATTCTAGGCGGGGCCTTAGAGGTTCTGTTTCTTATATTGTGCTAGGGTAATTTTATGAAGATTTTTTACAATTTTGAAAAATTCAATGATTCTTCTTCAATATTAAATAATTAAATTAGCTTCAGTCTTAAAATTTTCTTCTATTTCTGTAGGATTTTTAAAATAAAAATGTGCAAACTATCAATGCATTTTTTTTTATAGACCTAAGGTTAATTATTATTTTTGACAATTTCAAATTGCAGTTTCTGGGGCCAAATTTGATAGAATTATGTACTTAGAGAAAGATAGCCTCATTAAATTCATATCTCTGCCCCTATTATGATTTTTACATATTTTCTTCATCCACTTATTTTCACAACACCTTATGATGGAGAAATTTCCCTTGTTTTCAAGATGATGTCTTATTTATGTGAAATATTGTACCCTATCCACTAATAGTTGTCTCTCATATTGAATTCCATTCCATCTAAACCTTATTTTTTCCCTTGCAAACGCATTTTTTATGTCAAACTTGTGGACCGATTAATCTCTCTAAGCTTTTTGTTGAGATTAAAAAGGATGACACATTGTGAGATGTTTCATCAATCATCACACCTTCATGCCATTTTTGTATTTGTAGACTTGTCCTCCTAATTCCTTGATTCTCCCTCCAACCCTCTTCATCCTTCATCTTTGCATCTTTCAAACATCATCGGGTTGTCTTTGGAGAGCAACTTTGTTTTACTTGACATGATTGATTGAGGCAATGACATTGGGTGGAAATGACAATTGGCATTTGGGCTTAGTTTCATTTTTTTCAGATCCCCCTTTTGTCATTTCTAGGAAGAGAACACATCATTTTCTTTTCTTGTGCAAATATTCACCTTATGAAGATTTAGGGCTGGTTACGCCAAGGAAGACAAGTTAATAAAAATTGTTAAAGTTTTGAAGATTTCAAAGATAGGAGTTGTATCAATAGGACTTATGAAGTATTTGGAGTCTCTAACTATGGCTCACTTAGTTCTTCTTCTATATGTCTTGACTTCACCTACAATCACCTCTCCTAAAAGTTCTAAGCCAAGGGGGAGACAATGGGCCCTAATTCTTCTCTTGTTTGTTTTGGCACACTAATTTATATTGTGAATGTGTGTTAATGTATTATATACCATTACTTACATCTTCTACATTTTTGGTACCTATAGCCCTAATTGCATGGAATTGCTACAACCCTTGCTTACTACTTAGTGGCACCCCTCTTCTTACAGGCATCGCTTGATTATAACCCCAGACAACATTGTGGACTGACATTCTTGAATCATATGATGGATCTAATTGGTCTTCTACCTTTTTCTCATTTAGGTGATCATCATATTGGAGACTCATTTTAGGGCCGATGCAGTTTTGGTGAATCTGACCCAAAGCTTATCCCACTTTATGTTGCTTTAACTTTTTACTTAGGATTTGTTTTCATTTTCAGCTTCTGAATCAAGTACTCTTCAGTTTGTCACGCATTTGTTGCTTTACAAATTTCTTTTCTTCAAATATCCATAATGGATATTCTTTGGCTCTCATAATGGAATTTCTCCGCAATACCTAAGGGGAGACCACACAATAGTTTCCCTTCTCTCAAACACAGCTCTTTCCTTACATGAAATGCAACATGACTTTCACCCTACCAAGAAAATGGTACTTCCACTTCCTAAGTTAACACTAGATCTAAAGCTGTTTTTACCTTAATCCAAAACACCAGATCTGAAGAAAATGAACAGCTGAAATTTTTTCAAGAGGAAAATATCCAAGAGAGAGAACATAATGACTATGTCTAAGTCACCCTTGAAAAGAAACAGTTGCTTCAAATCAAGACCCAAAATTTGGAAAAAGTTCTGGGAGAAATTCTATTCCTAACCAATGTTAACATGAGCACACCCACTCATAGCAGGACCAACATCTCATGGGGCAAGGTACTAGTTGTAGCACCCACCCTAGTGATAGATTTGTGGGAATTGTGGATGCTATAAGGAGTACCTTGCCTTTTCAAACCATTGGCAGAACCCAAGAAAATTGAAATGCTAGAATGGACTACACTGAAATGTTCATGTAAATTTTAAATTGCATGATGCACATGCAATCTCCAACTCATGCAAATGTCATATACCTAATCAAATCCAATGGGATCACCTAATCTATATATTTCTCATTTCCCCCTTATGGATGGTAATGGAAGGCAAACCCTGCAACCCACCATCCACAGCAAGGTACTTACTCGAATTCTTTAAATAGCCCTTAGCTCCTATTATTACAGGTATGGAGATTGGAGGAAGCAATAACAACAACAACCAACATGACATAAATTACTTAATATTTAACAAGATAGTAAATAGCCACATGCAAAAAATCAATAGTAAATTTTCACCTTAATATTTCATTTGTTTAACATGACCATTATCAAAATGGAAAACACAATCATCACAAAACATAATTGAATTTGATTTGCAACATTTCAACAATGAACTTATAACAATCTTTTTCTCTCACCTTGCATACGTGCATTACATTAAAATAACTTGTTTACAATTACGCCAATATGAGTTATAGAATCTCCCATATTTGGAATCTTGCATTTGTCTCACAAGTCTTGGCAAGTTGTCTACAAGAGGGAGAGCATTACGCAAATGTTTTTCCACCAACCATAGGTACACCTTCCATCTAGAAGTAGCTCCACCCTTCATGGAGAATATAGATAAAGGAAACCAATGAAGTTTATGCCATTTGAGTCCTAGTGTTGTGCCGTACATAACCTAATCAATCATAAAACCTTAGACAATCCTCTAAGTATATGAAATATGGGACACTGTGAACTGACTACATGCAAGCAGAGACTGTTGCAACACTTTGGCCAAAGTTTCAATATAAAAAACACTTCCATGGGCATGCATTCATTTGTTTACACTCCTCTAACTCAACTTGGAAATCATCCTATGATATATAACACAGTTGACTAATTTGACTGATCATCTTATTTTTCATATAGAATTAAAACCAAACACGTAATTCTTTCTATTGTCAGAAAATGACTTTAAGTTATTGAATTGTGATTCTGACAAGGAAATTTTGTTTTGCATGCTCGTAATTCATGGCTACTGCTCTGCATCCATATATCCTTATGGTTAATTTAAGAGTAGAACACTCTCTTAAGTTATAAATCATAAGACATTTCAACTCTTTTACATGTTATAGCACATTCAGTTAATGGCACTTTCCTGCCATTTATTCATGATTCCATTGCTATACTAAGGGTCTTGACAATTTGTAAACACAATAAGTAGAATTTTGTAATTTTTATTCTCTTTCATACTGATTAAACAAAATAGTTTCAATATATATTTTTGGCTTTCTATGTTTTCTTTCTTGGCTTTATTCAGGAAATAATTTACATGTCCCATGAAGGTAAATCATGTTATTCATTTTTTTTCTTGAGTAAGCATATTCACTGAATCATAAATAAAGGCTCTGAGTAATATCTGATTACCCACTTCTATAATAACCAGTCTAGGTATTAAGCTTTTCATAATTTTTACAAATGTATCTAAAATAGAATATCAGAATATATATATATATCTTCCACAATTTAAATTCTTGTATTCAAACTTATTTTCTCTGATGTCTAAGGCAGAAGGGTAAAAGGCTTTGAATGATTTAATCCAAATTTGTTCTCTTAGACAACATATATTTCTAAACATAAACTTTTTCTTTCTATCAATGTTACCAGGATAGTGAGGGAAAATAGACAATGAACATGCTTGGAAAATGTTATTGGTCCTCTGCAAGTCAAGTGTAATAACTCCTATCCACGGTCAGGCCCAATGGGTCACCTTAACTTCTGCTCTCTTCCTTGTGCATAGGTGCAAACTAACACGGGAAGACACTTTCTTCTGCCTGCTGAATGCTTGGCTCCTAAAACCGAAATTAAAAGACTCTCTTTAATGCCATGTGACAGCAACTTAGCATGGCTTGTTAACTCTTCATGCCCAGTTCTGCTCATGCTCAGCAGATAACACCACCAAAATAATATCCTTTTCCCTTGTGCATGCTTTGTTTCTAGAACAAGAAGATAAAAATAGAACTTTCCCCCCCTAGCTAAAATGGCTTTTTAATACGCCATAATGGGAGGTTTTCATCCATAATTCTAGCCTGTGAAATCTGCCTACTGCAAAAGCACAGTGCCTCCACGTTTTGACCTATGAGAAATCAAATAGAAAACTGAAATTTAAACTCCTTTATATGAGCTTTATGGCATGTTGAATGCCACTCTACAACAACAAAATATTAATGTAAGGCAAGCCATGTCGCATGCTTATAGGGAGGGGTTTGCTTTACGTCCACATAGATTTCTTAAATCCAAGCAGTAAGAATAACATCCCTCCCCATTACGTGACCGTTACATGAGTTTGATTTTAATCATTTAATTTTTGGCAATGATACCTTTTAAAGATATATCTATTTATTTATTTTAAATATACTTGATTAATAATAATATAAACCTTGAGAATTAATAATTTAACAAGAATGATGACCATGCCATAATGATATTGCCTCTTGACCATTGCTAGTAACCTGGCCAAAGGACAAATATAGTTTTTGAGATAGATGTACAACATGATCACACAAGTCAAGAGACAAGGTCAACTCTACAACAACATTGAGAAACTTAACAGACCGAAATTTTCAACACACGACCTATGTAAAGTGTGTGTACTTCTGTTCATTCACAATGTCTACAGACCCCTCTCTGATGATGCTTCCCCTCTCCATTTTGGAGTGCAAAATTGTTCTTGCAGTCAACTTAGAAACCCTTAACAATTATTGGTTAGTTAATAGCCATGATATGATAATGATCAATCAAAATTAATAATCATCTCAGTTCTCTGATCTTTTAATGAAAACATTCATATTGCATTTCACTTTTATGTAGACATTAGTTTGAAGTGAAATCATCCATTCCGTAATTGAACACATAATCAAACACATATTTAACACATGTTAAAAGTAATCGCATATCAAAATTTAAGGCGTGACATATCTCCCTTCTTAAGGACCATTCTCCTCCATGATTCAGTGTACACTGTAGCATAACAAGATAGTAAAACAATTTTTTTTCTTATACTATTGAAAGCAGTACAAAGTGAGGAAACTTCTGATTAAAATTTTTCTAATCTTCCCAAGTAGCATCATCCTCGATGTACTGGACCCATTGAAAGGGCATTGTGTAATCTCTTTCATGCAAGAGGAGCTTGCGCAGCTCGAGCACCTTGAGAGGCTGCATTCCTGGGTCTCGTATCTATAGTGTAATTCAGTCAATTATGTGATAAAAACCAATTATATGCTTATTTAGGTAAAAAACATGAAAAACATTGCATGTGGGCAAGAAGAGCTGGAGATATAATGATTTTGTAAGCAACTAGATTATTCACTTCAAGAAATTCAAAGGGCCTCACAAATGAAACTTTTTGAGGTTTGACCCTCAAGACTTTTCTCCAACTGAAAATTGTCTTGGTATATTCTTGGATTCAATGTAAGTTTTTGTCTATCATTTGTGTCTGCCGATCTCTTTTTGATAAGCTTGATGTGCTCGTCTATTTCTGATAATAATTTAGACCAAGGCTAATCCTATCTTCTAGGTTATTCCATCTCATAAGAGTTGACACTCTCTTCCATATAATGCTTCAGATGGAGCTATTTTTATTGTATAGTGATAGTTTTTATGTGCAAGTTCCACAAGCAAAATATATTCCTCCCACTTGTAATGCTGATTAATGCAATACATCCTCAAGAAATCTCCAAGGACCTGGTTCACTCTTTCTGTTTGACCACCTGTCTCAGGGTGATATCAAGCTTGTATTAATTGATGAGGATTGGGCTAACTGTGTTGATGAAAGAAAAAACACAATTGGAGGAGCATTCTTTCTTGGTATCAGTCTAGTATCATGGTTGGACAAGGCTTCAATTTCTTTATCAACAGTACAAGCAAATTATATTGCAGCAGCAGCAGCTTGCTGTACACAAGTTTTATGGATGAAACAGACTTTGAAGGATATTGAGTGTGTGCATACCATCTCCATATTCACTGAGAATACAGGTCCTATCAACATCTCAAATAATTTAGCTATGCACCTTAGGATCAAGCATAGTCTGATTAAATATAATTTCTAGAGGGAGAAAGCATCCGAGCAACAAGTAAAGTTACAATATGTTTCTAGAAAGAAGCAGGTTACAGATTATTTCATAAAGTCTCTTGTAGATTATTTAAGTACCCAAAGGAGAAATTGGGAGTTAAGCCTCTCCTGTTCATTTACTAACTTTTCTAAAAGAAGCATTTTCTCAATGGGAACTATTCAACGCCTTATTTAGTTAGCTTGGATACCCTTTTCTATTGATGTCAAAGGCAGAGAAGTTATGTCAGGGTGTCAGTTTAGCAGAGGGAGCATTTCAGTCAACCTGTTGTTTTCAATGGATTATTCTACAAGGGTTGCCATCAATGACAAAGGGGGAGATTGTTTGAGTGAATTGTCACTTGATTTCGGAGGTAATTATGGACGACCCCTTTGAAGCAAACAAATAAGATTAATACATATTATACTTACTGTTTGGATCAACCACCTGAGGAAAGCAAATAAACTAACAAAGAATATATATATGGCTTATTGAAGGCCAACCTCCTTATTGTTGAACGTTAATTTAAATTAAATATATGCTTTAATTATTGTACCCCTCCTATTTGGCCAATTCTCCTTTGTTCAAGCACCCACCATCGGAAGAACTAAACTCAAATTAAATAACTATTATCTGCTCCATTGGCTGGCCTTGTTGAAGGGATATGATCATTGGCTGAAAGTGCCTCTTGAATATTTCTAAACAGAGGGTTGTTTTGGATCATCAGACATCCATTCAGTGAATGCCATTCTCATTCTAAGAGCAGATTACTGTGAGCAGAATATATGGTTTTAATTTGTCTGATGCTTGTGAAGTTTCTATGGTGAAATCGTGCATCATTCATGAAGGCATGTTGTGATGATATTTCAGATTGCAGATCTGAGTGTGGCCTTGCAGAACTTCAAGACAGATTTGTGTGGAGTGGGCAAATCTTCGTCAAATTCCTTGAAAGGGATCTAGGAAAGATCCAACCACATTATAATTACTTTGTTTTTGAAGGTTGGTGCCTTCTAATTTGCACATTTAGGAGGTTGAAGCTTCTCATTGAAAGAGATTGGAGTCTCTTGCTGAGTGGTGTGAATTGATGATTTAACGAGTTGGGCTGTAAGAAGTTTTCTATAATTTGGCATGGTTTTCTCCCATAACAGTTTCCACGTAGAACCACTTGCATCTTGTGTTATAATTTGCTAGATCTTACTTCTGTGACTGTTTTGATTGTTGCTTTAGATTGCTGAAGTTGTAAATTGAAAGAGTTGTTCTTATATTGATTCGCCCCACCTCTCAGGATAAGTGCATGCTTGCTTGAAAAAGACTCGGTAATGAAAATGTATCCTTTTATAGTACACAATACTGGATGCTCTGTTTGTGGGTCTACAGATGGTTTATAGCAACATAGGGCTTTCTTATACTCTATGCAGGAGGCACCTAACTGTGCTACAAACGAGGCATATATACCCTACATCCTATAAGATGTGAACTCATGGCCTCTCATTCAAGAGTACAAGTTCTCCAACATTAGGGTAACTTAGGTGCACTATCGTGACAAAATCCCCTCTTTTTACATGTTGAGATTTTATTATCCCCATACTAATTGAATAATCTCCTCGGTGATGGCATAATCCGCTTAGTGACTGCATAATCTGTTTGGTGGTTTTGTTAGTAGAGAATTTGAAATAGATGCTTTGATTTTCTTTTTTGGGTTCCTTCTAGGAGTCATAACTCTTTCATAAAGAGTTGATATGGGCCACTATTTGTTTGAAATTGCATAATTTTCTGATAGGATTTCAAACACGCATTAACATTTTGAGTTTGATACTGTTTTTGGGCCTACAATATAACTCCTCTTTTTGCCATGAAATACAAACCTGGATACTTTGTGGATCACTATATCATCCTTATTGGTATCTTTTGAATTGAGATTGGTCCTTTCAATCAATGTTGTGATCCATTTTCATTTCCATAAAGAACCATTTTCTTTGTTTCAACTATTATATATTTTTAATAAAGCAATATCCACTCATATTTAGCAGAAATGAACTCACAAAAAAATGATTTAGAGTAAAGCACAAGGACAGACTGTACCCTAAGTTGGCTCTTCCATGTTATTTTAAAACTGAAATAAAGAAAAGTATTCAGAAATGCTTCCTAAATTAATCTCAAGGAAGAGAGTGCTGTCAAAATTTTTAGATATTCACAATTTTAGAAAGGTGAAACACATAAAACATAAGAAAAATCTTTTTGAACACAAATATGTGGGCAAATCCTTGTAGGATAGAACCTCCACACTTCAAAGCAACCGAATATATTATTTAGCAATCTAAACATAATTCTAATACACTTGTAGAGAAAGCCTTTATAAAAGTATCAAGAAGCAGAGACCTGAAGTAATCTGAACAACATAATAGTACCTTCAAACAGACTATCCATATCTCCAGCTCAAGCATCTTATAAATAGGAGATAAGTAGTTCAGGGGATCATCAAAGAGAAATAAAAACCATGAGCTAGAACTTCTCAAAACAGTGGCATCCAGATACCTAATTAGAAAACCAACTCCTGAATTTTAAGATGAGTTCATAAACATGTCATGTTTTCACAAATTTAATTTAAAGATGCCTTATGAGTTCATAGATGTGTCATATGTGCTTTTACATTTCTAATGTTGGGACCAAAATTTCAGAGGCCAATAACTATCAATATTTCCATCTCAAGCATCTTATAAATATGAGATAAGTCGTAAAGGAGACCATCAAGTAGAAATAAAAAGCCATGAGCTAGAACTAATAAATAAGTGGCATCCAAATACCTTATTAGAAAACCAACACCCGAATTTTAAGAAAAGTTCATAAACATGTCATGTTTTTACATTTTGAATTTACAGATGCCTTATGAGTTCATAGATGTGTCATATGTGTTTTTTTCATTTCCAGTGTAGGAACCAAACTTTTAGAGGCCAATAACTGTTGATTTGGAAAGCTGTTGACCCCTGCCTCCCTCGCCCTTTTTAATAAATTATAGAGAATGAATAGATCTGAACAATGGGCATTCTTGGTACCAATATCAAATATCTTAAGAGTTTTTATTTTATCCATAAACAAAATATATAGCCCAGATTGAATATCTGTCATATCTGCATTCTGCACATAATTAACATTAGGAGCATATGGGTTTGCACACCTTTCCTAACAAAAACACACATCTCAGATATGGGTTTTATTCCTCTTTTTTGAGAGGAAAATGACTTTAGGCATATACCTGATTTTGGAGAGGAGGATTTTGAGTCATATTAGTAATTCAGAACCATAAATTTGCATTAGAGCTGGTTCAGTCATTGTCTATTTCTATATTTTATCCCAACTTATGCTAGCCTTTTAATGTGATTAATCATGGACGTCCTCATCTGGTCAGGAATTAAATAAATAAAAGAATAAACATTATGCATGCGAACACTTCCAGGAGGCTGGTATGCCATGCACATCTCTAATGTTCTTCTCATCATGCAGGTGCAATTTGCCCCCCTGGAACTGTTGGAAAAGCAACAAATATTGTATGGCAAGAATGCCCAGTGAACAAAGAAGAAAGGCAAAAACTACTTGGGCAAAAGAGCTGTGTCATTTGGATTACTGGTCTTAGCGGCTCAGGTTTACCCCTACAATAGGATTTCCTTGGTTTTGTACAGATAATTCACTTTGTATAGCATGTTTTTTCCCCATTCCATTTATATTGATAGGGCAATGCTTTTTGTTTATATTTGATTCAAAATACAATGGAAACAATGTAGGAAAGAGTACACTGGCCTGTGCGGTGAGTCAAATTCTGCATTCCAGAGGAAAGCTCAGTTACCTCCTTGATGGTGATAATGTGAGACATGGACTAAACAAGAATCTTGGGTTTAGTGCTGAAGACCGTGCAGAGAACATCCGTCGTATTGGTAAGACCTTGTAAAATTTAGTTATTCTTTCCCTTCTATTTAAGGAAATCTGAATACAACAAATGTTTTTGAAGATATAGCTTAAATCAAAATGCAGATTTAGTCTCGCAAATAAGACTTTTTACGACTTGACATCTTTGATAGTGCTTAGCTATCTGATGTGTCAAAATGTCATATTACTAGTGATTTTTGTCTATAGGTGAGGTGGCAAAGCTTTTTGTCGATGCTGGTATTATATGTATTGCAAGCTTTATATCTCCTTTCCGGAAGGATCGTGACACCTGCCGCGCACTTTTGCCTGCTGGAGAATTTATTGAGGTTATACTCTATCTCTCTCTATTTAACACAGCAATATGTAAAAACTGGCTTTACAAATACAAATGCTCATACATAACTACATTCTCTTTTAAGTCTACATTGTGCAATTTATGTGTAAATTAATGTTATTCAGAAACTAATGAAAATCAAGCAGATTGAAGCATTAATTAATGTATGCATGTCTCGTTCTTTCCTTCACAGATCTTTATGAACTTTCCGTTGCATATCTGTGAGGAGAGAGATGTGAAAGGTCTATACAAGCTTGCACGTGCAGGCAAGATCAAAGGTATTTGATTAGCATCAATGATATTTACTGTCTTGTTTTAGGAAGAGTTAATAGCACACGTCTCATAAAACAAGCTATTTAGTTAATAGCGTTTTCTCTTTGGTTCTAAAATCTAACAATTTCTAGCCAAATGCTGAAAGTGTCTATTCACAATAAACTGTGGAAGTTTGTATCTAGTTGGTGATCTGAAAATCCTTCACCAAAAGATAATAATCTAGCAGAATGGACCTTATATTTGCAATGTATGCCCTTGAAAGCAAACAATTTTCTTGAACCCGATCCATTTCTATGAACTATTATTTGAAGCAAATGCTAAATAGTATTACATTTATCAGAGTTATGTGAATTCTCCAGATCATTCAGGTTTGTGTCCTGCAAAAATGGGGAGGCAGTAAAGGACATCTCTTTCAGGTCCTTTTTGTTGTTTACGAGGATGATCTTTCTGTTTCAGGATGCACCTCATGAGACTATGGAGCAATGCATATCATCATGCTGCAAATGTTCTGTAGGACTTGATCTGTCTTCATCAAGCCAAAGAGCTGCATGAAAATGATTATTTCATAGCACACATTTTGAGCCATAGACCTATTGCAGTAGATCATTTTTTAACATGTCTATTTTGTTATTCTGCTGCGAGCTGTTTGGTTTCCATTTAAGCAGACAATCTCCCTCCGATAGTGACTTTACCGCTTTTCCCCTATTTTCCCTGTTAGTCATAGCAACATATCCTATTTGTGGCATTACAACCCTGAGAAATATTAACATTCTAGCATATTTTAACCATAAAGATGTATTGTCTTTGTTTTTGTTCTTTGTAGGAATGATTTGTAATCAAAGCTAGAGTTCATGTGAAACATTGTTTCATACTAAGAAATTATTGAGAGATGTTATGCATATATATATATATATTTTACATCCATTAATCTTTTCAGTTGCATTCCTTTGCAAACCTAAGTGGTTCTAAGTCCGCTCTGTGTTTGGCCAGGGTCTAGCCTGAGCAGGACCATTGGGCTTCTGAGCATCTCAGATTTATGTAGGCCGAATGGCTAGGTCAAATTCCTCAGATATTTCCAAAAGAGATTGCATTTGAAAAAGAAAACTAACCTAACCCACCCTAAAATGCTTTTTTAAAAAGAATTTGACTCTTTGTTTAAAGCAGCAAGATTTTTTAAAAATGGCATGTACCACAAAACTAAAGCTTCAAAGGCCTTAGTTTGGTGTCTTGTTTTATAAAACAAGAAATACAATTTGTTTTTGGCTGTGCTACATGGAAAATCAGTATTTTTTCCAGAGCTTGTTTGATTAAATTATAAATAAATTAATAATTGAATTCCATTTTTACTTGTCTTTCCAAGTTAATCCCAATTCCAATAATGCTACTTTGATATAAAACATTTTGATTTATCAGCAAAACTGAGCAATGAACTGTCAGTCGTGTTCTTAATTTTGAACCTTTATGCAATTTAGATATATATGTATTATGACTGAACCCGATTGTATCAAACCTGGAATAAAAAACTATGAGCTGCTGAACCCAAACCTGAACACAAACTGGCAACATAGGTTATGGCATAGCAGCCAGCATTAGTGATCTAGAGCAGTTTCCTCTGGAATCAAAGGGTCTAACTCTATGATCAATATTAAGCTTCTTTTGGCCATGAGTTAGCAAAACCCTTCATTGAGAATCTTACATAATAGTCAACTCACGTAGTTTGCATCGTGTTGTAGTCTTATTCAGTAGCATCCATTATTTTGCCTTGGCTTCTTTTGGAAATGGAACTGGTAGCTTGTATATCTTGCAATGTAAAATAAAATTGATAGAGGCCTTGTAGTAATTCTTTCATTCATAGGCATGCTTTTTTAATATTTGCTTCCTTTCGTCTATTGAGTTCTCTTCCAACAAGGTGACACAGACCACCATATTCAGATGTGTCAGCAAGATGAGAATTGTTTTTGTATTAATTCTAGGAGTGGCATTTGAAAATATGATTGCCATAATAGAAGCTCCAATTTGTGAATAAATGGATAGACAATTCCCACACTAAAAATTGAAGGTGCATTTACATCCATGAATTAGCCATCATGAAGGGAATTTCACACTAAAGATTGACAATGTCTTATAGTATAGTCAATATCTGTCTTACTTTTTGGAGAAACACATTCCACCTTTGTATATTGATAATATCTGCTTCAATCTATTGATCAAATGATTGTACACATTCCAAAATGCCCATTTTTATCTTTTATAACTGCATTCTTTCTTTTCCTTTTCAATTCTTTGCCTGAGCTTATCATTATTAGTAAATATTTGGTTATGGTTGCAGGCTTTACTGGCATTGATGATCCTTATGAGCCACCAGAAAATTGTGAGGTATAAATCCATTTTCACAAAATGCTAAATCATTTGTCTTTTTCCCAGTTTCCCTATATGAGCACTTTTCTTTTCTGGTATGTCCAGCATGCCTGCATTGAAAGGAAAAACTGCTGTAAAATTTTAAATGGCAAAGTGTTTCACTTTCCACCCAAAGCTCTGGCATTAACAAGTTGCTTTGGTGAGATAAGAACACACTCATGCCTGTGGTTTTTGTTTTGATAGGAAAGTTGGAAGTCATGAAACCATTGGTATGACTTCAAGATGCCGAAAAATAAAATGTATAAATAGCTAATAAAATTATTTAGTATTAGTAAATAATAAAATATTGTAATACTAGTAAACTTCATCTTCAATCTGTTTGTTATAATCATTTGGATTTATGCGTTGCAGATTGTGATGGAATCACTTAATGGAGTGTGTCCTTCACCAAAAGATATGGCAGAAAAGGTTGTTGCATATTTGGAAGAAAATGGTTTCCTACAAGCCTAATAATGTACCTTGCTATTCTTACACCTAGTTGCTCTTGTGGCAATTATTTAAAAAAAACTGCAGGGAGGTGGTTGTTATGGTTATTCACTTACAGCCATAAGCCAAAATTTCCTCCCAAAGTAGAGACGAGACAGAGGTCAGGGAATAACTGAATAATATATTTGATATTTGAAGTGTTAGAAAAGTTTGTTTTGTTCTGTTTTCTTGTAATTGTGCAATTGTGTTCATTGCCAACACATCTCAAATAGCCTAGTTGTGTTGATGCCAGTATTTAATTCGTAGACTTTCCAGCTGCTATGGTTTCAATCATAATAGGTGAATAAATGATTATTCTGTCATAGGGTTATTCGTGTCCTAGGGTTTTCAAAGTATTTTAGGGAAATCAAACTATGGCAAGCATGTCATCAGAACATGCTCCCTATTTCCTTGTGGTAGAAATGAGGATACTATAAGAGGCTTTGTAATTAAAAATGTCCATTACACTGTCTCCCCTCTACAGCTATCTGAATGTCATGTATTGGATAAAAATGCCATCTTATATATATATATTTTATAGGTTGATTTTCTGTTTCTTATGTGCTTGGGATATGATCTTATGGATGATATTAATCAGCACATTTTTTTCAAGCATTGTACACAGTATGTTCATTTGTTTGATACCAAAATGATGATGACAATTATTTGATCAGCCACAAGGTTGCCACTGGATACAGACATTGGGCAGATGCTACAGTAAAATCTGCATTAAACATTGGTTCAGATAATTTGGTTATGCCATTTTAAATTAGAATACATGTTTTTTCCCTTCCATTAAACAATGAACCAAGAAAACTTAAGATGTGGATTAAAAGGAAAAGAACAACAAAACCAAGACACTAATGAACCAGACACCTCTTCTTTTTATGTGCATGTATTATGAGATTGCAACTTTTTAAGGGTCAGAATTTTTCTTGCAAGCATAATTGGGCATGGTGGTGGAGATTATTTTACGTGTAAAGTCATGCATAGATAATAGAAAAAATGATTATCTGCATAAGGTAGTCTTACCCCATGTGCTATGTAAGTAGGAAACTAGGGCTAATGATACAATTGGCGTTAAAGAGTATAATATATAACTTGATTTATAATAGGCCCCAAAGAAACTGTCATTCTTCTCAGGATTAACAACAAAATTGATTGGCCATATCAAAACAAAAATATTGAGGGCTTCTGAAATAGCCTTGAATCCATGTAGTGTCCTGCTCTCTTATTCATAGTTTCAAAGGGCTTTGCATTTTGGAATTCTGGCCAATTTGTTTAGCATTAATTGCACAAGCCCTAAAGACGTGCACTAAAGTCAGAGTTATTGCCTTTATGCAATTAAGACACCCCGATGCAAAGGTAGGAGTGTTACCATTGAATATAGACATGGTGCATAAGAAAGCACACAAGTTTATTAGTCCCTGCCATAAGGCAGCGAACTAATGTTTTCATTAGACCCCCTCAATTAATTTGTATGCTCAATTTTTTTACAACTCTAATGTGACAGTGAAAATATTTATAAAATCAAATTTTGAAGTCAAATTTCTTTTTTTTCATTGGCCAGTTGCCATTTTGCTAGGGTTAATTTTTATTTTTTAATTTAGAAAATAATTAATAAAGAACTATGAAGATAACAATGAAATAAATATCTACTCGGAGGTTTTGGAAGGAAGGGATAGTAGAATTAATTTGGAGGAAGTCATTGACTCGGCTTTGGTGATTCTAAGTGATAACACGAGGGAAATGGGGATGAACCTCCTAAACAATGCCTGCAACAGTATGGTGAACAATTTTTGGTCTATTAAATGGATTTTCCATGAAATATAAGAGATTAAGTTCAGGATGCAGGGGTAGGAAAGGACGAAAGGGGGGGATGGGAATGTCAGAATTAGCAAGCTGGATGCGAGGGTTACTGAGATTGGAAAAATAGTGGAAAGGATGGAGAGCTCTCTCTACAGCTTGGCTAACCAGAGCCTCAACATTATCAAAGGATTAAATGACAATATCATTCAACTGCACTCGATGATGGAGGAAAGCAATAAGGGGAAGGAGGAAAAGGACAAAGAGGAATCCAGGGTTGCAGATGAAGATGACTTCTTGTAGGTAGAGAGCCCGAGTAAAAGGAGATCGAACAAGAGGAAGAAGGAAGAGGAGGTATATCCGAATGATAGTCATTTGAAGACCGAAGCGAAAAAGACCATGGGAGAACTGGAGCTCAAGAATGCGGAGCTGGTCAAAGAGGGAAGAGGAGGTATATTTGATGATAGTCATTTGAAGAGTGAAGCGATAGAGACCATGGGAGAACTGGAGTTCAAGAATGCGGAGCTGGTCAAAGAAATGGTGCCTTGATTGGTGCTCCTTGTTTTTTGTCTGTGCCTTGACTTTTGGCTGTTTTTATTGTGTTTTTTTTTTCTGGTGGCCTAGTATGGCCTGTTGTGTTTTATTGCTTTGTTGCTAGTTCTGGACTTTTAGTAGTTTGTTGCTATTAACTAGTGGGTTTCAGGAACCACTATAAAAAACTTGTTTTACTTAATAAAAAACAATGAAATAAATATACTCTCATAATAGTTATAGCTTTGTACTCATTCTGACAAATTTGTCTATTGTCAGTTTGTCAGCTAGCCTTAAAATAAATGATCTAGAGTTGGATGGAATGTTTGAGATTTTACTCTATTTATGTGTCATTAATTAATTTTTTTAAATTTTTTTTGTGGATAACAATATTTTTCAATTATTCACGAATCTCTTATTGGGAATTGAAATGGCTCTTGCTCCTGTTCTTGCTCGAAAACTTGGATCTCCTGTTCGAAAATCTGGTTCTCCCGCTCATGGTGCTTCTGCTTCTTCAACGTTTGGTTACGTTGAGGTCTCTGCTCCCACCGGTCGTTTGGGTGGTGGAGCTGATTCATGGATTCACATGGATTTTGATCCACTCTCGGAATCCTTTAATAAGTTCCCTATTTGGGTTTGGCTTCCTAATCTTTCGATTCATCTTTGGCAGGATTCAGTTTTTGAAACTATTAGTAATGTTATTGGTGATTTCTTATATGTGGATGCTGACACTTCGGATATTCTCCATTCGACCTATGCATGCTTTCTTGTAGACTTGGATACTTCTAAGGGCCTTCCTGAGGCGATTTGCTTGGACTCCCCGAGGGGTTCTTGGACACAAATGTTGGATTTCGAGGGTATCCCTTTTCGTTGCAGGAACTGCCACTTGACGGGGCACATTGTTGCCCGTTGTGCTGTTGGGAAATCCAAGTCTAGACGACCACCTTCTTGGTGGTTTGGGGCCTCCTCTGAGCACTACACGGTGAAACAATCTTGGGTTGCTTCTGTGGATTCTAAGGTTGAGGCTAGCGTCCATTCTGAGTTGGTGGTTGAGGTGGATGCTTTGGTGAATTCCCTGGATGCTCCTGCGAATGCTGTGGCTGTGGATTGCGTTCTTTTGGTGCCGGTGGTTGAAGAGGATGCTTTGGTCTCTTCCCCTGCTTCAGATGATCCGCCTAGGGACCATTTGTCGTCTGATTATCATAGGGAGTTTGATGCGGCTTTTGTGTCCCCTGGATTCCTCGGGTCATCTTTTGAGGATTGGGTTGCTGAGGCAGCAAAGTTTGAGGATGGTTGGATTGCGGTTAAAAGGAAGAAGACTAAGTCTTCTGCTCCCCCTTTAGATATGATCCTTCGGTCGCGTAAGGACAATTTCAAATCAAAAGGAAAATCTTATGCTCCCTTATGCTGACTGGTTTTTTAGTGATGGTGAACTGGCCAAGTTTTTGGTTTGCTGGTAACTAGTTTGGGAGGTTTGTTAGGTTGCTTTGTTCCAGTCTGTCGACTTTCCAGGTTCTAGTGTTTTTATGGTTGATTTTTCTGGTCACATCTGTTGGTCTCAAGTCCCTGTAGAACCTGGTTTAGTTGTTTTGTTGGTTTCAGGTCTTCTTAAAACCTGAGTGTGCTTAATGGTTTATCTTTCTTTTTGTTGTAAAAGGTTTCGGGACCCCTTCAAAACCTGCTTTTACCTTAATCTAAAACAATATTTTTCAATTTCAGCGAATGGACGAGTTCTCCATTTTAGCGTGTGCAATCTGCTATAGCATTGACAGGTTCCATGTTCCAATATTGACAATATTTATCGATTTTACAATTTTAAAATATATGAATAATCGAGAAGGAATTTTTTTTTTATAATTCTTAAATTAAATGCTAGAAACAAAAAGCCGTCAAGAGATTTCACCTGAAACAATTATTTGATAAAATGATTAAGCAAAAACCATTGTTTGTCATTAAGGTAGTGGGAAAAATTAATTTCAGTTGTCTTTTAAGTGTTGAATATATTCCTACAAAATTAATGACTTTAGTACTGGTGAACAACAATGCTGTCTTCCTTTTTTATCTCTACTATTTGCAACATAAGAGTGCAAAAATATACTCATGATCTATATCATTATGCTAAAAGGCACAATTTTGTTTTGGGGAATATTATTAAATGCAATTTTAATCAATAAAAAAAATAGACAAGTATATATTTGTATATTCTATCATAAATTTAAAGTTTTTTAAATTTATATTTATCATTTCTTAAGCTCTTCTACTATATTTTATATAATGATTAATATATTTAACCTAAAATCTAATATGAATAAACATTAGTAGCTTAAAACTTCTATAAAAAATGTTATGTAAATAAAATTATAAATAAGATTTATAGCTCCTAAATAGTTGAAATTTTATATAACAAGTCTTATCAAATATTATAGGTCTTGTGATAATCATATTTAAAAAAATTAAAATGTAATTATTTATTCATATTATGTCAAATTACTTTAAATGTATTAATAAATTTTTAAAATATAATTCAATAACTATTGTTTCATCATTAAATGTTTTTTTTAAAAAATAAAACATTTTTATATTCTAAATCACAAAGGCAGTGACTCTAGCTCTCCAAGAGCTCTTGTTTGGAAGATACCTCACAAGGTGAGACAAGTGTTTGTTCTTCATTTGATATTGTTTTATGAACAAACAACATTGATTTGATGTCATTACATCGTTCCTTAATTTTTAAAAAATGCTCCTAATTTTGATATTTTCTTGGTCAAATATACTCAATCAAATCCAAGCATGGGTTGAATATAAAAGAGGAAACCATCTAAGCACTTTGCAATGCAAAAGTAATGTTGATGTAGGATGAGTAAGATTGGTGTATCACAAAACTAGTAATGGTAGAAGTAATGCTACCGAGAGGGAGAGGTTGTAGAGTGGAAATATAGAGTTTATCAAATTTTTGTGCATCAACGATGAAGGACCTTGGTTAGACAAGGAGGCAAGATGGAGATGGGGGGGAGCTAGGCCAAGGAGAAGTTTTAAATGGGGGAAGTTTATAATGATGATTGTAATGTAGTCGATAAAATGAACGCAAGGTTGATGATGATGTTAATGAAGGGCTTGATGAGGCTAGGAGGAGGAATGAATAAAACACTAATTCTTTGCAAATATTGTTTCCTCATGCATGGTTTCCTCTGAAGAGGAAAGAGCTTTAATTTAGTAGAGGATGGATAATTTGATGGTATGGACTCATAAGAGGAATAAGAGGGACACTTGATATGATTGGATAGACAAAACAATTGCAAGTAGTCTTATGAGAAAGATAAGGCAAACCTTGATTTGTAATTTACCACCACCACAACATTAACACTGACTCAACATGGTTACATCTGTCCATGAATTAAGATAAGGTCAACAATCTATTATATTACAAATACAACATTAATGGTAACATGCTAGGCACATCTAAGTACACATCCAACAATATTTGGACCAATGGGAATTGAATCCACCCAAATCATCACCAAAGCTTGAAGTGGTCAAATAAATAGACCATAGATTGTGTAGCAACATTTGGGATTATTAAGGTTTCTTTATCTTGATGTCATAACTTATTTTTCAATAAATTATTATGCATGCCACCAAAATTATCTCAAGATATAAAGCTCAATCTAATAGAGTAAGATATAACAAAACACACAACAAAGAAAGCTTATATATACGAAATAGTCCTACATCTACAAGTAATAATTATATACTATTTTCCCTTCTATCAATTAAACAATTCTTGAATTATTTAGTCATTTTTTAAAGTTTTCAAATAGTTCTTCATTAAATATATCATTGCATCATTGAATCATTTTCCTAATATTAATTAAACTAGCAATTGCATGTTTTTGTGTGTGTAACAAAGAGCCAATATGAGTGATTTGTTTTCTACAATGAGGAATACTAGTGACAAATAATAAAGTTATTATAGCATTATGGTTCAAGTTCCAAGTAGAGCATCATTTAAGGTGTTAAATAATAAATAGATTGATACAATTATGTAGATATACATGGCCAAGACAAAGTAGCAATAGTCCATGATTTTTGTGAAGAAAAATAAAATCTATAACAAGTAGTTTGACTTTCATGTATTATGAAGTACATAATACAAAACATGAGAAAATCATGTCACACTAACATGCTTTTTCAAAGAGAAACCATCAAGTTACAATGCAAAGAGGATCCAATTTAATTGAAGCCTTTGGTTGTTGATCAAACAATGGTTTGTTTTGGTTATGTGATTGTAGAAGTTATGTGTCAAAGATATAAATAGAGCAATAAAATGTCAATGTTGCAAATAAAGAGGAAAATTTAAAAATATTATACTTTATTTGTCATAGGTAAGATTGATATCATCAAAGACAAGCCAATAATGTTTGAATATACAAGCATTGTAAACTGTATTCTTTTATAAGTAAATGATTTATTTGTTACCAAATAGTAAGTAGGATATATAGATAATAAAATTCGTACATTGAAAAATGTAGAGAAGGGCTAATAATTATGTGGTTCAACAAAATCAACTACAAAATGTAACAAATATTTTGAAATTCTCACATTAGACATAAATTTTGAATAAAACATAATGTTCGGTTTCAGACAATCAAAATAAAAAATTAATTGTAATGAGAGGATGACATGGAATGGAATTGTGTACTATGATTCAAGTTTTGTGGTAGTCCAAAATGTTCTCGCAAGCACGACTTGTGCTAGAAATTATAGTGTGAAGGAGGGGATGCCATTGAGCACCTTCTAGGTCCAAGGTACATGTAGGAACATAGATTCCCATAAAATATATACTCCCAATAGTTTATAATCTTCTAATAAATATATAAAGACATAGAGGAATGATCTCAGATACCATAATAGAGATATCAATAGCAATCATGGTGTTGAAAGCATGTGCCAACAATGACAAGTTGACCAAGTGTAAATTTTTTTTCTTGGGCATTTTTATATATTTTTAAAAAATATTAGTAGTCTTAAAGTGAGTAGCTATAGTTATAATGGTACTAAGCTAGTGAGATTAGTGGAAGATGAAAAGATACAATTTAGCATTCCAACTTTTGATAGTTATTTTGTGTTCATATTTAGAGTCTGTCTCATGTAAAGATATTTTTGTTAGGTTGGAAAACATTAATGTTAATGTCATCACACTTATCAATCAAATTCCATTCCTTGTGACCATGTCATTGCAATCAAGTTTATGAAATCAAACTTGTTTTGAACTATTTTAGTGTGATTTGTAATCCTGAAATTATGAAAAGCAATGTATTCCATTACAACAATAATGGTCAATCAATTGTCCATAGATAAGAGCAAAATACTTGTTGGTTTAATTTGCCACATTATTTTGAGAAGTTCTCTCCAGATCGTTAAGGTCTGCAAGTTGAAGAGGAAATCATGGAGGAATACTTGCATGCTCCTTATTTTTCAATGGAAGGTGAAGCCATAACTGAATAATGAGTTAGGATATATTATGTACCTGCAGTGTGGTTAGAGAATTAATGAAAAAACATGTAAGGAGAATGTAATAATTGAATTTTGGAAATATCGGAGCAATATACTATCATTTGAAACAAACGAAAAAAGTTTGTGTGCTTACCTTTGTGTTGGTATTTTGGCATGGTGAGGACAATGAGTTTGGTTGAAGGGTGATATTTGTTGAATTGGTGATAGGAGTTACAAGTGTGCTTCCTCTATATTCTTGGCAGTTGTGTAATTATTATTTTTTCATTTTGTAATTAGTTTTAGAAGAGAATGGTGGGTCTATTCGAAGGGTGTCAATAGACTTGACCCTTGGTATTATTGTAAAAGTCACTCCTTGCGTCTCTCTCTCTCTCTCTCTCTCTCTCTCTCTCTCTCTCTCTCTCTCTCTCTCTCTCTCTCTCTCTCTCTCTCTCTCCTTCCAATGTCTATTGTTTCTTTTTTAGTGCAAGTCCTTGAGATTTATATATTGTAATGGCCCAAGCCATAGCCAATGGTAGTTTTGTATTGTTGCCTCAAGTAATTGGAATGACCATAATATTGTTAAGGTTTTGTGTATCCCATGGTGGATCAATGTAATTCTGAAAATTAACAACATATTTAGGTAGATTTGGAGGAGATGAATTTGTATCGAAGATGATGAATGATATTTGTCTAAGTGATCCGTTCACAGGCCCTTTTTGTATTCATAGGTTTGTTGTTAACATGATTTGTTGGCCTATATATGAGAGTATCTCTTGTTTTAGTTGATCATCTTCATTTTGTTTGTTATACTTTTGTGCAAAAAATGTAGCAAAGTGATGAAGGGTGCTCCCCTTAATACCATAAACACATAACATAAACAAAGAAATAACAATTGTGGAAACAAAATATGGGCTTCTTATAATCGCCAAAAATGCAAAATTATAGAATTCACAATTACAATATGCTAACCCACATGGGTGCCTTCATTACAGTAATCTACAAGAAAAACCTGTGAACTATTACCTAGAGTTGCCCTAGAACATGTTCAAGCATTTCTTTAATAGGAAATTTTATGAAGCTCAGGAAGGTTCTAGATAGTCAAACTTAATACCTAGGGCCGAAAAACCCTAACAATACATATAAAGTCGGCCAAATACATTTTTGACATTTATTTTGGATGTTTTGGTTGGACCAAATTTAGAAGACCATTACTCTCAAACTATTGCTCTGATTGGCTATTATATCCACTTTTCAAAAATCTCAGCTCATGATCTATAGGAATAGATTTGTAGAAGTGCCCATTTGTTGAGTTTTCGGGTCTCATCTGGGCACTTTTAGGCCTCCAACAGTGAGCCTAAAGTTTACATACCAAAATTGCAAACCAAAAATCCATAATAAATCCATGAATATGCATGATATGGCACTGAGCCTCAACTGGTAGGTTGATATATCTAAGATTAATATCCACCTCTAAAATTAGGACATTTTGAGCTTGTATGACTGACTTACTAAGTAGCAAGCCTCCATAGACAACAACTCTACATTAAGACAACCCTTAATTGAAACAACTGAAATGAAATATTTTTGGTTGATGCAAGATTGCTCTTATACCTAGGATGCTCCTGCATCAAACACCTTGGGTAATTTGAGAAGTTACCCCATCACATCTCAAGTATTAAGAGGAAAACCAAGACGGTTAACCTCCTTTGCTAGCCATGATGAATCTTCTACTGACCTTCCTTTCCATTTGATCTAGTATTCTTCATAAGTTTTGTTCCTTGTACTCTTGCCAACACGACTATCCAATATCTTCTCAATCTCCTTTGTTTCCGAACTAGCTGCTAGAATACTCCACTGCACTTCTACAACTTCATTTTCATAACCCCCTTCATAATACTTTGTCAAATCTAAAATGTTAAATATTGGTGAAATATTCAATTCAACAAGCAACTCCACTTCATAGACATTTCCGAAATCATGCCTTTTCACTATCTTGCATGGTCCAAATTTCTTCATTTTCAACTTACTATATGTACCCACTGGAAAATGCTCCTTTTTCAAATGAACCATGACTTCATCTCCAATTTGAAATTATTTATACCTCCTTTGCACATTTGCCTCAACCTTGTATTGTGTATTCATCTTTATAATGTGCTTCCTCACCTCCTCATAGATGTTCTTCAAATGTTCAACAAATTCTTCTGCTTCAACACTACTTATCTCTCCTTTATCCAACTACCTCAATTCAGAAGCATTTTTGGCATTACTTCCATATACAATCTGAAATGGTGATTTACCAATACTCCTATTGACAGAATTATTATATGCAAATTCTGCTTGTGGTAAAATTATATCCCATCCTTTTGGCTTGTCTCCAACCAAACACCAAAACAAATTTCCCAAACTACAATTTGCAACTTCTATTTGTCCATTAGTCTATGGATGATGTGATGAACTAAACTTCAGCTCTATCTTCAATTTCTTCCATAATGTATGCCATAAATATCCAACAAATTTGATATCTTGATCTGAAACTATACTCTTTGGCAAACCATGTTGTCTCACCACTTCTCTGAAAAATAATTCTGCCACATGAGCAACATCACTCGTCTTCTTGCAAGGAATGAAATGTGCCATCTTTGAAAACCTATCAACCACCAAAAAAATAGAATCATGCCCTAGCTGAGTTCTTGGTAATCCAAGAACAAAATCCATGTTGACATCCTCCCAAGACTTCTCTGGTACATGCAATTATTGATAACCCTATATTTTGCTTCACTCCTTTCGCCATCTGACATACTATGCAACTTTGTACAAACTTGTTCACATCATGTTGTAATTGTGGCCAATAATAGTTCTCAACAACCAAAGTAATGGTTTTGTCTCTACCAAAGTGTCCAACCAATCCTCCACTATGCTTCTCCTTGATGAGATTCTCTCTCATCGAACTTCTTGGAATGCACAACTAACTTCCTTAAAACAACATACCATTTTGGATTATGAAATCCAACCACTTCATCCTGTCAAGAGTAATAGGTTTTGTACAAGCCTTCCATGTTTCACCAAGATAAGGATCCTTTGGATACAAATTACTGAGTTCCTTGAATCCAACCATCTCAATCTGCATTTCTATCAGCAAAAGATGTCTTCTACTAAGAGCATCTTCAACTCTATTAGACTTCTCACTCCTGTGTTTCAAAATAAATGTAAAACTCTGCAAAAACTCAACCCTCTTCAAATTCTTTTGGTTAGATTTTCCTTGACTATTTAGATATTGCAAAGCTTGATGATCAATATACAAAAAAAAATCCTTAGGAAGAAAATAGTGTCTCCACTTCTTCAATGTCTGAACTATAGCATCAAATTCCTAATCATAAACAAAATATTTTCTTTTGGCATCATTCAACTTCTCACTAGAATAAGCAACAATTCTACCTTTTTGGCTCAAAACAACTCCTATTGTAGTACCACTATCATCACAATCTACCTGAAACACCTTGTTAGAATATGGAAGTGCTAAAATAGATTAATTTGTAACTTTCTGCTTCAATAGATTAAAACTCTTATCTGCTCCTACATTCCACTTAAATTCTTTCCTATCCCCTCTCATTGTTTTTGTCAAGGGTCCACAAATATTGCGAAAACCTCTTATGAACTTTCTATAAAAACTAGCCTATCCATGAAAATATCTTACCTCTATAGAACTCTTTGGAGTAGGCCATTCAAGAATAGCCTTCACTTTCTCCGAGCCCATTTTCAAACCTTCTACTAAGACTACAAATCTCAGGTACACCAACTCCTTCACAAAATTGTACTTCTTTAAGTTTATCAACAACTTTTCTTCCCTCAACTTATCAAACACATTTTGGTTATGCATCAAGTGCTCCTCCAATATTTTACTGAAGACCAAAATATCATCTAGGTAAAAAATGCCAAACTTACTTAGAAACTCTTTCAGTACTTCATTTATGAGCCTCATGAAAGTTCTTGGTGCACTGGTTAGCCCAAAAGGCATGACTAACCAATCATATAGTCCTTCCCTTATTTTGAAAGTAGTCTTCCACTCATCACCTTCTCTGATATGAATATGATAGTACCCACTCTTCAGAACTATCTTTGTGAAATACTCTGCCCCAATCAAATAGTCCATAATATCATCCATCCTTGGCAATGGAAATTTTTACTTGATTGTGATCTTGTTGATAACGTGAGAATTTGTACACATCCTCTATTCTCCAGTTTTCTTTGGTGCTAATATTGCTAGTTTAACACATGGACTCAAACTCTCTCAAATCAACCCCTTCTGCAACAACTCATGAACTTGTTTGTTCAACTCTTCACTTTCTACTAGTGTCATTTTGTGTGCTACTTTGTTTAGAAAACTAGCTCCTGGAATCAAATCCATATGGTAACTGATCTTCCTCACTAGGGGTAATCCATCAAGTACATTATCTAACATAATATCAAAAAACTCTACCAACATATCTTCAACTTTTGTAGGTACCTCCTCAACTTCTTCTTTACTTTTGGAATTACAAAAAAACACATATGCTCACGCTTTATACCTTGGAGAAACTCCTTTCCTTCAAAACATATTCTGGCAACACTACATACCTTTTCTTTTTTCTCCTTCAATGACTTCAACTTATGTTTCACTCCAAGGTTAGAGTGTACGTATTTTCTCTCCCATCATGTACATCATGCCTATC
The DNA here is from genome assembly GCA_028749045.1 of Cupressus sempervirens. NCBI lineage: Eukaryota > Viridiplantae > Streptophyta > Pinopsida > Cupressales > Cupressaceae > Cupressus > Cupressus sempervirens. Next base: position 504,675,564 of record CM053783.1, on the reverse strand, counting down.
AAACTGCCATGACCTACCCATCAACATATGACATATCCATAGGTATGATATCACAAAGTACCTCATCTTGGTGTGAGTGTTAGATATAAGCCTCTAGATCCACACATTTCAACATGATCATAATTCACGAGTAGAAAATTAGAACAAACATGAGGTTATTTGTCCAATATGTAGACACAAGATAGTATGTTGCCTTCTAACTAAATGGGGAAACTGTATGCTCTCAAAATCGAGAGTCCAATAACAAGAGAATGAACTATTATGAAGGATTTGGATGAAAGATAGAGAGCATGCATTAATCTAGATGATATGCACATTGATCTAAGAATGAGCTAACCAAAGTAAGCTACAATGGATACAAGTAGTCTAGATGGTGAGCATATGGATGCAATGCAAATTTGAATGTGAATGATTTAGTGATTTCAACAACACTTCAATACCTATTCACCTTCCTTTCTTCCCAAGAGAACCTTGCATTTATAATTTTTAGCAATATCCTAGGGTGGAGTTTGAATGAACCATGGTAAGGCTGAGTTTGAATAAACAATTTGTAGTGGAGATCCCACTAGAATAAACAATGCAAAGTGGAGATCCTACTTTGGAATAAACAACTAAAAATGGAGATCCCACTTTGGTTTTAAAAATAATATCCTCAAACCCCATAATGAATAAAGTAGTCATTTATGGATAGGGGGTCCCTTATCAATATAAAATTGATTTCAAGGATAATTACCTGTTTCCTTTTATTCTAAAATTGATATTCATGTGTCTATTTTTAAATGGGTTCAAATTAATTGATTTGTTTTATTTGTTGGATCCAATTAATTTATTTTGAACCTCCACCCTAAGATGCAATTTTGCCTTTAGGGGAATGACCAACTTTATGTTTTAGATTAAGGGAAAAATAGGTTTTGAAGGGACCCAAAACCCTTTACAAAAGATAAAGATAAACAAGAAGCATGACTAGGTTTTAGAAGGACCTGAAACCTAAAGCTCACCACAAAACAATAAAAAAAAGGTTTTACAGGGACTTAAAACCACTAGAGTAAATAAACAAAAGAAAACCCAAGTTTTACAAGGACTTGGAACCTAGAGTTTAAAACAAAAAGCTAGAAATAACAAGAAAAAAAAGAACCGACAAATCAACATGGACCAAAAACCAACTCTCCAACAATCCTGACCAATAGCTAAATAAGCTCTTTGATGATCTTCGCTAACTCCTTACCTACCTCAGTAGTGCTCTGGATGATGTCTTCCATAGCAGATCTAGGAGCCTTAGGAACCTCAACAACTTTTTTCTTCATACTTTTCCTTGTTCTCTTACTTGGACCACCTAGACTCTTAGCCCCAACTATATCTAGAGACATAATCTTCTTGTTACTTTTCTTTCCTAAATTGGCCGTTGCAACACATAAGCTAGAAGTAACAAGCTCCATCTTTTGCCCACTATCCTTGATCAATTATTGGAGTTCTAGTTGATAATCCTTAAGTTTCTTAGGAATATATTATCAATTTGGATTTCTAGATGGGCTCTCAATGTTCTTTCATGATCCAACTCTTTTTGCATGTCACTAGCTATTTTTCTTTAGCACCATAATCTCATTATAGAGCCATGAGTCTCCTTGAAGAAATACATCTTCTTTAAGCTCTGCTCTATGAAGGCAAGACAAGTTCACCTGATGAGAATCATCCCTAAGCCCTTCAATAGATTTATTCCTAGAGTCAATGGTCGTTTCTTGATTTTCCTTGATGTTGACTTGGCTCTCAGTGTTTAAGCCTTGCTGTCCAAATGCTCCTCTTTATTCTCCTTACTCAAGTTGAGTTCTTTCATGATAAGGGCTTTTCCATCATCATTCTTTTCAATTTCCATGTCCACTTAAACCTCAATAGAATCCCTTTTTATGGGTATAGGGTTAGTACTTTGGTTCCCCTCATTATGCCCCGAAGCTTCAAAAACATTATTTGACTATGTTTTCCTTTCTTTACTACTATCCAAATTATCCTTACTAGCTGAAATACCTCTGCTTCTAGAGTAGTCATTCGGATTAGAGATGAAGTCCCCCATTTTTGTTTTATCATCATCTTCAATAGTATTATTAGACTATGTAACTTCCTCCATATTTTTTTCTCCCTTTTGTTTCTCTTCTTGGCACCCTTACTATCGCTAAATCCCTCTTCATTTTTAACCTTAATTTTCTTAGCATGAGGGTCACTACCAAGTGATTTATGCTTCTTTTCTATAATGGGAGAGGGTTTAACAACTTTATTTTTATAGTAATTTTTAATTATTAAGATTAATCCCTCATGGAGTATTGGTCTAGAATCCTTTTTCCTATGGGCTTTGATGTAGGACCATCCTAGGTTGCCTTGTAATCCTGCACTTTTGTTCATTCTGCTAGTTGCTGCTGAGTTCTAGTTATTGGAAAGCACCAATTTTTAGTTGTTACCTAGTTATTAGTAGGTGTTGAGCATTTAGTTGTTTCCGAGTTCTTAGTTGCTGTCAAGTGATTCCTTTGGTTGCCAAGTGATTCTTTTGGTTGCTAAGTGATCCTTTGGTTGCCAAGTTCTCCATGGTTACCAAGAGTTGGAGGCTGCCAAATTTGTAGTTAATACTAAGTGACACTTTGGATGCCAAGCTTGTGAGATTTCCAAGTGCTAGTGTTTTGTGAAGTCTTCATTTTTTGAGTAGTCTATGTCTAGTTCTAGTTTGGACTGACCTTTCTCGCATTTAATTTTGGTATAGGTAGTTACTATTTGATGTGAGCTGATTTGTGGTTGTGCATGAATTTAACGTGAGGTTTAGTTTTTGTGATAGGCTGACCTGTGGCCACACAAGTATTTAAGGAGGTCTAGGATTGAGTTTTAGAGATAGAACTGAGAATAATAAGGAGTAGAATGCAAAGTAAGATCATCGAAGATTGTAATTGAATTGTTATATGGTTGTAACCCAGAAGACCCTACAATTGGGCATGTATGCTAATTATCTGATGAACAATAAACATTTTTTTCTCTCCTTCCTTGGTGTTGTTCTTATTTTGTGGTTTCCAATATGTTAACTCTTGTAGGGTGGTTTGGATAGCTAGGTGTACCTTTGGCCCTAGTTATTTCTATCTCTCCCTATATCAGGTGGTATCAAAGCTTGAGGTTCATCCTTATGGTGATTGGATCATGTAGAACCCTAAGTGAATTTGGTTGTGGGGTAGCAGATCTATGGATTTGACCTATAACTTGTAGAGGTTTACGATCTTGTAGGAACCTAATTTGTAAAGATGGTTTGAGGTAGAGGAAATGCTAATAATGCAATATTGGACACATTAAGACAAATTGTAGCTATATTAGATGCTATGGAGATAGCCCATATAAGAGGAACACATTTAAATGATGTAAGTAATAATGAAGAAATAACACCAAACCCTAATCTAGAACCTAAAGAAGACCAAGATAAAGTAAGGTTGTTGAGAGCATTCTCTAGAGAAAATTCAAAGCCTACTATAGAAGTTGTTCCTTATGATAGAAAATTGGACACAAATGAATGTGTTAGATTGGATCTCTGAAATGGAAAAGTACTTTGAGTATAAAAACACTCTTGATAATAGGAAGGTGAAGATTTCCATTACTATTTTGAAAGGACATGCCTCTCTATGGTAGAGACATTTGCAAACTGATAGACAAAGGAGATAAAATGACAAGATCAAAACTTGGGTGAAGATGGTGAACAAAGTGAAGACCAAATTTCTTCCTGCTGATTACTAGGTTAGCTTGTTGAGAAAGATGCAAAACTTGAGACAAAGAGACATGGTTGTGAGGGAATATATTGAAGAATTCTATAGATTGGACATTAGTTCTAGACATGTGGATGATGATGTTGAGAAAATTGCAAGGTACATAAATGGGTTGAGATCTAGAATTCAAGATGAGATAAGTTTTGTGAAATTAGAAAGTGTGGAGGAAGCATACCAATATGCCTTGAAGGCTGAGGAGATCTTGACAGAGAAGCATGAACAAAGACAAAGAGGCAAGGGTGGTAGATTTTAGAGAGACAAAGGTAGATCTTATGGTGAAGGTGGTAGATATGACAATTTTATGCAAGATAAAGGAAAATTTGAATGGAAGAATGATGACAAAGGCAAGACTGAGTGGAAAGGTGGTGATTCTTACCAAGGTGGTATTGGTTCTTATTGAGGAAGAGGTAATTCTTATTCTAGAGGTGGATTTCATTGTAATTGTTTTCGATGTGGTAAAGAAGGGCATAGATCTTTTGAATGTAGATCTTTTGAAAGTAGGCAAGGTAACATAAATGCTATGATTCAAGGAGATAATGAGGGTTCACCAAGTGAACCTGAGGTTGGATAAAATTTGATGGTGAGAAGAACCTTATGTAATAAGGGAAGTGATGAGGCACCTATTTTAAGAAGAAGTCTTTTGAAAACCAAATGTAAGATGGCTAGAAAATGTTGCAAAGTGATCATTAACAGTGGAAGTTCTAAAAATTTGGCATCAAAAGAGCTAGTTACAAAGTTACAATTGTAGAGGCTGAAGCATCTTAAACCCTATCATGTTTCATGGATCAAAGATGAGCATAAAATATTAGTAAATGAGCAATGACTTATGAAGTTCAAGATTGGACATTACTTTGATGAAGTTTTGTGTGATATTATGCCTATGGTTTGTTGTCACATTTTGTTGGGTAGACTATGAAAATATGATAGATATGCTATATATGATGGAAAATTGAATCAATATACTCTTTGGGTAAATGGGAAGAAGCAAATATTGCTACCTTTGATTGAAAGTCTAAATGAGGTTAATTGTACTACTATAAGAATTTTCATGGTTAATGGGAAACAATTTGAAAAAGAAACAAAAAGGAACCAAGCCTGTTTTACTATAGTTCCTAGAGGACCAAGTTTTGGTAGTAATGACCGAGTGACAACAAAAACTAGTACTAACTGAGTGACAGATAATAGAAGTCAAGTACTAGAAGAAATTTTAGAGTTGCTAAATGAGTATAAAGAGATTGTTGTTGAGGATATACCTGATGGTTTACCTCCAGTAAGAAGCATAAATCATTGTATGGATCTGATTTCTGAACAAAGCACCATATAGATTGACACCTACAAAGAATGAAGAACTTAATAGAAAAGTGTATGAGTTGTTGAAGAAAGGTTTGATTAGAGAAAGCTTGAGTCCATGTGTTGTACCTATTGTATTAACACCTAAAAAGAATGGAGAATGGAGAATATGTACTTATTCTAGAGCTATTAACAAGATAATAGTGAAATATAGGTTTCCTATGTTGAGGATGGATGACATCATGGATTGTTTGAGTGGAGCAAAGTATTTTACCAAGAGTGATTTAAAGAGTGGCTATCATTAGATTAGAATCAGAGAAGGTGATGAATGGAAAACTACTTTCAAGACAAAAGATGGTTTGTATGAATGGTTGGTTCTGTCTTTTGGTTTGACTAATGCACCTAGTACTTTCATGAGGTTGATGAATCAAGTTTTGAAAAGATTCTTGGGTAAGTTTGTGATTGTTTATTTGGATGACATTTTGATATTCAGTAAGACTAAGGAAGAACATCTTGAGGATATTAGACAAGTATTACTGAGATTGAAAGAGGAGAAGTTGATGATTAACTTGAGAAAGTGTTCTTTTATGCAAGAGGATATTGTATATTTAGGATTTGTGATTTTAGTTGATGGTTTGAAGATGGATCCTGAGAAGATTAAAACAATTTTGGAATGGTCTACACCTAAGAATGTGGGTGAGGTAAGATCGTTTCATGGTTTGGCTAGTTTTTACAGGAAGTTCATAAGAAATTTCAGTCCTATTTGTAATGCCATGACCGAGACAATGAGAGAAGATAAAAAGGAAATTAAGTGGGCACATGGAGCTGATAAGAGTTTTGAGACTTTGAAACAAAAGGTTGCTGAATTGCCTATATTAGCTTTGCCTAATTTTAATAAGGAATTTCAAGTTGAATGTGATGCTAGTGGTAGTGCAATAGGAGCTGTATTGAGTCAAGAAGGTAACCCTATTGTTTTCTTTAGTAAAAAGTTGAATGATACTAAAGGAAGTATTCTGTGTATGATCAAGAGTTTTATGCTATTGTTCAAGCATTGAAGAAGTGGAGACATTATTTGATTCCTAAGGAGTTTGTGTTGTATACTAATCATAAAGCTTTACAATACTTGGGAATTCAACATAAATTTAATCAGAGACATATGAAGTGGGTTGAGTACTTGCAGAGTTTTACATTTTTCATTAAGAATAAGAGTGGAGTTACTAACAGAGTTGCTGATGCATTGAACAAAAGAGGTTCTTTATTGACTAAGATGAAGGTTGAAGTTCTTGGTTTTGATGAAATGAAAGAGTTTTATGACATTGACCCTAATTTTTCTAAGGCGTGGAGAGAGTGCAAAGCACCAAATTTAACAGATCACATTAGTAAGTATGATGAGTATTTCATTCAAGAAGGTATGTTGTTCAAAGATATTCAGTTGTGTATTCCTAGAAGTTCTATGAGGTTGAATTTGACTAAGGAAAAGCATAGTGGTGGATTGGTTGGACATTTTGGAATTGATAAGATATTGAGTTTGCTGAAAGAGAAATATTATTGGCCAAAAATGTATAAGGATGTTCAAAAATTTGTGAAGAGTTGTGGAGTTTGTCAAGTTCCAAAAGGAGTAAGTTAGAATATTGGTTTGTATACACCTATTTCTATTCCTAAGAAACCTTGGAGTGACATCAGTATGGATTTTATTCTTGGATTGCCTAAGACAGTGAAGGGGTATGATTCTATATTTGTTGTTGTGGATAGATTTTCTAAGATGACTCATTTCATACCATGTGAGGGGACATCAGATGTTGAGCATGTTGCTGAACTTTAAAAAAAAAGGAGATTGTGAGATTGCATAGATTACCAAGAAGTATTATTTCTGATAGAGATAGTAAGTTTTTGGTTATTTTTGGAAGACTTTGTGGAAGAAGATGTGTATTGAGTTGAAGTTTAGTTCTACATTCCATCCATAGACAGATGGATAGATAGAGGTTGTGAATAGAAGCTTGTGTAATTTTTTGAGATGTTTAGTGGGAGATAAACCAAATAATTGGGAAGTAGTGTTAGCACAAGCTGAGTTTGCATATAATAATTTTATGAATAGGAGTATAGGGAAGACACCTTTTGAGATTGTTACTAGAATGTAGCCTAGAGGCTTATTAGATTTGAAAGATGTTGCTGGTGAAGAAAAGAGAAGTGTTGCAAGGGAAGAATTTTTTAATTTTATGGAGTCTTTGCATAAGGAAGTGAAGTTGAGGTTGGAACAAAGTAATCAGAAGTCAAAGGAGAATGCTGATAAGTCTAGAAGACATCATGATTTTCAAGTTGGTGATAAGGTGATGGTTCATTTGAAGAAAGGAAGATTTCCTGTTGGAACATACAATAAACTAAAGATGAAATTTGGACCTTGTAAGATCTTGAAGAAGTTTGACAGTGGTAATGCTTATGAAGTTGAGTTTCCTGATGACATGGATATATCTCCTATATTCAATGTTGCTGATCTATATAAGTATCATGAGTTAGATGATGAAGCTTTTGTATCATAAGATTATCCTAAGAAGAAGATTGAAGAAGTTGAAAAGATATTGGATCAAAGAGTTAGTAAGAGCACAAGAGGAAAAAATTACTATGAATATTTTGTGAAGTGGGAAAACAAACCTATTGAAGATGTTTCATGGATTTCTCAATCTAAGTTGGATTTGGCTCAAGTTGTGACATCTCAATGATTTAAGAGAATCATTTTTTCCAACCTTGGTTGTTTGATGTAGGAGCATCCCTGGTTGCCTTGTAATCCTACACTTTTGTTCATTCGGCCAATTATTGCTGAGTTCCAATTATTGCCAAGTGCCAGTTTTTAGTTGTTGCTGAGTTCTTAGTAGGTGCCAAGCATTTAGTTGTTGCCCAGTTCTTAGTTTCTATTGAGTGATTCCTTTGGTTGCTAAGTGATTCCTTTGGTTGCCAAGTTCTCTATGGTTGTCAAGTGTTGGAGGATGCTGAATTCATAGTTAATGCCGAGTGACTCTTTGGATGCCAAGCTCATGTGATTGTTGAGTGCTAGTATTTTGTGAAGTCTTAGTTTGTTGAGTAGTCTATGTCTAGTTCTAGTTTGGGCCAACCTCTCTTGCATTTAATTTTAGTATAGGTAGTTAACATTTGATGTGAGCCAACTTGTGGTTTCTGATGAATTTAATGTATGCATGAATTTTTGTGAGAAGCTAACTTGTGGCTGCACAAGTATTTAAGGAGATCTAGGATTGAGTTTTAGATATAGAACTAAGAATAGTAAGGAGTAGAATAAGAAGTAGGACCATCGAGGATTGTAATTGAATTGTTATATGGTTGTAAACCAAAAGGCCTTATAGTTGGGCATGTATTCTAATTATCTGATGAATTATAAAAATATTTTTTCTCTCCTTCTTTGGTGTTGTTCTTGTTTTGTGTTTTTTTCTGTGTTAACTCTTACAGGGTGGTTTGGATAGTTGAATGTTCCTTTGGCCCTAGTTATATCTATCTCTCCCTGTGTCAGGCTTGGAGACTTTGAAGAAAAGAAAACTTTAAATAAAATTGGAATGAAAGCCTATCTTTGTATCGAAAGTGATTTAAAACACAAAGTGAAATTTGTATACCCTCTTAGATGTTCCATCCACAATGAAATACTCATGAATGTAGGATGAAAAATGCCTCCATATAACTTTAATCTGGCTCAAGTCATGGAGGTCATCACTCTTCTCAAGCTGTTTCTCCTCTTCATCACTTTTTGAGAATTTTATGAAGGCAACATTCAAAATCTTGGACTCCTTACTAAATTTTAGGTCCTCCATAGAAAGTCCTATAATCTTGACTAAAAATTCCTCAGAAAATTTGACAATAATCCCATACATTATAACCCTATCTTCAATCTAGTTCTTGAAGAAATACTCCGTTATGTTGGATTTGAAGCCATGAAGCCTCTCAATATAAGCTGTTACTTTCCTTTTGAGGAGAATGTCCCACATTGGGAAATTTTCCTTCCATTCCTTGTAGGTCATCGTCTCTTGGTTCTTTGCTTCTCCACCCATCTCAAAGTTAGCTATGCACCTACAACTAATGTAAGAAATGGTAACAAAAAAGAGAATAGAATATATTTCATCTCCAAAGAACTTTTAACTTTGAAAATGTGCTAAGTACTTTCCATAATGGAACCATAGTACCTCCTTGGGATACACAAATAATCTTCCATAAAACTATCACTTCTCATCATAAATTTCTCAATCTTTTGTAATCTTTCCTTTGTTAGCATTTCTCATATCATAATTAGCAATTGCCATCAACTCACACTCCTTGTTGAGGTAATCCTGCCATGTCATCTTAGCTTCCCTGTAAATTGTCCTATTTATATCCAGTTAGTGACTCTGTTACCTTCACGTAAAATATGAGTAATAAATACATTATCAATTTTAAAAATAAGATCCTTAATTTCCATGGTGCTTCCCTCAATACTCCAAGTTATCATACTCTTATTATTCAACATGTTGACAATATTAAGAGAGTCCCCTTCTAGCCATAAGTTTTGGAACCTAGATTCCACTGCCATCCTCACCATGAATAGAGCTACCATGGCCTCAACTTTATGACTAGTAGAATAACCTATAGGTCTAGCTATATCATCCACAACTCTATTGTAATGGTCCCTTAGAACTCCACCACACCCTGCTTTTCTAGGATGCACTTTAGCTGAGCCATCAAAATTAGCTTTAACCCATCTCAATAGAGGAGATCTCCATTTCACATACTGTCTTTGGTCATCTTGTTTAGTTTTGGTACCTTTACCATTAATAGGATTTCTTATTTTGGTTTCATCAAAAATTTTGTTCTAAGATTTGAAATTCTCTTTAATAGCTCTGATAATATTTTGACCTAAAACCCAATCTGGAGTTTTCTTGTTTATGAAAATTCTATTATTCCTCTCTTTCTAGATACCCCACTAGAGATGGGGAAATGATATCTTCTAGAGAAAACCAATTTTTGGATCCTTTATGGGGCATATCCAACTCTGAAAGCAGTGATCAATGTTATTATGCTGAACCCAAGAGATGTTCCAATATTGAAGAAGATAACCCCAAACATTCTGGCTAAATCTGCAATTTAATAAAAGGTAATTCCTATCTTCTGAATCCATCTTGCAAAGACAACATCTGTTAACCAAACAAATGCCTCTTTTTTGCAAATTATCCAGGGTTAGAATTTTATTTTGAAGCAAAGTCCAATAAAAGATATTGATTTTAGGAATAAGTCCTTTGATCCAAGCTTTAGCCCAGATCAGAGAATTACCCTTGTCCTCATATCTAAACATAGAAGAAACCTTGAAATAGCCTCCAGGATCAATCCCCCACACCATAAGATCCTCTTGATGTGGATAAAGGCTTCAAGCATTTAGGGCAATCTGGATATTGGAAAATTTTGAATCAATCTATACAATATTAACCCACTCATTATTAGTCCAATATTTCTCCACAAATTCACCATGTTTACAAATTTCTATAGAATTCATATCCTCAAAGTCCTAAACTAAAGGGTGGTCCAAAAGCCACTCATCATCCCACAATTTGATTTTACATCCATTACCAACTTTCCATTTACAACCTTTATTCAAGATATGTTTAGCAACTTGGACTGCACTCCAAATAGTAGAAGTAGGTATAATAGGGTAAGATAAAAAGTTAGAAATAGTTGGCACCTCATAAAGATACTTGTGTTTTCAAATAGAACTCCATTTCTTATCATCATGATACACTCTCCACCTTTCTTTGGACAATAAGGCTTTATTCATACTTCTTATAGATCTAATACCTAGGCCACCATCCATCTTAAGTTTGCAAATCATTTCCCAAGCAATCAAAGCCATTCTCTTCTTTATCTCAGTTCTAGTGTTAGAAATGATTTAGAATAATTGGGGAGGGGGGGGGGTGAATCAATTATTCAAGGTCCAAATGGCCAATTAAAACTTTTTCACCAAGTAAAGTGAGCATATTAGACTATTCATTCATCCAAGATTAAACTTTACTACTTAGCAAGTTACTTTAAATCATTATGCAAGCATAACACATGAAAATATCAACTCATAATACAATGATTTACATGGAAACCTAATTTAGAAAAAACCACCAATAACATGCTACTCAATTCTCACTCTTCTGAAGTGATGCCTTATGAAAGCCCTACCCTATTAAAGGCTACAACACACTATTAAATGTGACCTAGTTAAAGGATTTAACCACCCTATTAGAAGTGGGCCTAGTTAGAGGACTTTAGAACATTCACTTGGAATGCCACCCTATTAAAAATGATTTACAAATGGCTGTTAAACCAACCTAAGTCCATATGATTTTACTCTAACTGATACAATTGCTAGAGAGTAACAATAAGGGGTTTTGACTTGATTACAATTCACAACTTATCTTGCAAATTTCAGATCACAATTTAGCTCTTCACAATTTTCCTGGCTTTCAGTCTCTATAGCTCTTGACATCTTGCCCTCCTTTAAAGCTTTGTCTCCTTAAGCTTGATGTACTAGTGCAATCTTCCTTTTGACTACTTATCAAAGCAGAGTCTCTGTGCTCTATTCTTCCTTCTCCTCTTGATGTCTTCACCTTGATACCCTTCAACGACTTTGCAATTTGGCACTCCAATAGCTCTTGCTTCTTGGCCTGTGACTCCTTAAATAGAAGTCTAGAATTGCTTTTCCCACTTGATTCTTCCCTCTAATTTTATTTCAAATGGATTAGGTAGGATTGATTGAATCTAACCCACATTTTGTTCCTTCTAGAAACATCATGAAGAATCCTATTGAATTCACTCAAAAATAGTTTACATAGAATTTTGTGCCACCAGCTCATCATCCTTATCCTCTAAATGGTTCACAAAATTCAAGGTAACAAACTTGTTGGCTAAGATCTGGAAAATCTTTGACTTTTCCAATAATGCAATAGCTTGACACTATTGAAATTCTGGTACTCGACACATACTATGTTACTCGAAATCAACTACATTTTACTGGTGCTCGGTACCTATTGTGGATTCACTCGACATCCACTAAGTTTTTTTGATGCTTGACACTTGTTACTTTTCTTGGCACCTAGACATGCTCGACTTCTTCTATATCACTCATCACACAGTAGATTTTTCATTTGCTTGGCACTAACTACAATTTTTCTTAGCTTGAAGTAGCTTACTCGACACTCACTAATGAACTTAGTTTAAGCTTTGTAGTCAACCTTGTTCCAACTTATTCCTCCAATGTTTCTAAGTATGACCAACCTCTGCATCTTCAAGTATGTTATTAATACACCATTTAACTATTGTCTTAACTGATCCTTGCACTTCATTACAAAATCATAACTCAACCTTTCCCTTAGGTACTCTTGTTGATTAAATCCTCTTCATCAATCAACTAAGTGATAGTACTTAGATTTTATAATATTCCAAAAAATAGCAGGTTTGACATCAATAATAAAAAAATGATTGAAAACATTCTTTAACAACAATCTCCCTCTTTGATAGTATTTTTTTTCAATCAAATTTCCAACAATCTCCCTTTTTGGCATTGGTGGCAAACCAAACTGATCAACCAAGTTAACAAAATGCTAACTAGGTTAAAATAATAAGTCAAATGCCAAAAAGGAAACTTTACAAAACTATTCATTTTATTAGCAACATAAGTTAACTTATGACTCCCTTTGATTGATTCCTGTTTGTACTAATTTCTCCCTTTGAGCTGCTATTTTCCTTTTGCATATTTGAAAATTCTTTTTTCTTTCTACTACTCCTGATTCCTTCTTACATTATTTCTCTCTCTATCCATTTGATCCTATAGATTTGATCAGTTCTTGCTACTTCTCCCTCTATCTGATTGAATGCTTTTTGGTCAAATGCTATTGATTAGAACTATTCATTCTTCTCCCTCAACTGTTGATCACTTTCTTCATTCTTCTCCCTCTTTAACAACAATGCCAAAGACTTATTTTTTCAACATCTTAACATGCAAGTGTAGAATTTGTAGGTACTCTAATTTTTCCCTCTATTACCTTGCGTGTGATTGATTTGGAATTTCAGCACTGTGATTACTTTAGGCATGATCCTAAAGTAAACATCCTCTTCATCAATGTGTAATATTTCAACAATCAACTCTTTTGATGCAATGCAGTTTTGCTTTATCTTAAGTAGCCTTGGCTAGGGGTATCACCCCTAACTTATCTATAAGATACTCAAAAGCATCTTTAGGTAGTGCTTTTGTAAAGATATCAGCAATCTATTCTTTTGAATTGACATATTCCATCCTTACTTGCTTGTCTTCCACCAATCCTCTTACATAGTGATACTTGATTGCAATATGCTTTGTTTTGGCATGCATGATAGGGTTATTTGATATATTGATGGCACTTATATTATCACAATAGAGTATTATAGGTTCAATTACCTCTTCCTTCATACCTTGCAAAAAATGTTTGATCCATACAATATTGGTGCAGTTGATAGAAATTGCAACATATTCAGCTTCTGCTGTTGATTGTGAGGTACAACTTTGCTTTTTTCTGGTCCAAGTAATTAATCTTTTTCCTAAGAAAAGTGCTTCTCCACTGGTGCTTTTTCTATTGTCAATATTACCTCCCCAATCTACATCAGTGTAGGCTCTCAACTCAAACTTTTCACTCTTCTTGTAGTACAGACCAAAGTCATCAGTTCCTTTTAGGTACCTCAGTATTCTCTTTACTGCCATTAGATGATTTTCTCTTGGATTTGTAAAAAATCTTGCCACTATTCCAATAGCTAATGCAATGTCTAGTCTACTATGTACAACATACTACAACTTTCCAATCATTGATCTATACATTGGCTGATTCACTTTAGCTGATTCATCATTCTTAAATAACTTATGTCCTGTTACCATTGTTGTATTGACTAGTTTTGAGTCTTCTAATCCAAATGTCTTGAGTATCTCCTTGATGTATTTTGATTGGGTCAAAAATATGCCATGTTTTAGTTGATGTACTTGCAATCCAACAAAGAATTTGATTTCTCTGAACATTGACATCTCAAACTCATGTTTCATTTGATTAGCAAAATCTTTGCATAGAACATCTTTTTCTCCAAATATTATATCACCAACAAAGATTTTAGATATCAAAATGTCTTTACCTTTTTCTGCCTTGATATACAAGTTGTTGTCATATATTCTTTTAAATCCTATCTTCACAAGGTATTTATGCAGTCTCTCATACCATGCTCTAGGTGCTTGTTTCAAGCCATAGAGTGCTTTATGCAATTTTCAACCCATATCCTTGTTGCTTTCATCAACAAATCACTTTGGTTGTTCTATGTGGACTTCCTCTTCTAGTATACCATTTAGAAAAGTAGACTTCACATCCATTTGATAGACTTTGAAACTTTTATATGCATCATATGTAAGTAGTGTTTTTACTCCTTCCATTCTTGCAACAAGGGAAAATGTTTCCCCATAGGCTACTCCTTCTTGTTCATAGCCTTTGCAAATTACTCTAGCCTTGTTTCTTGTTATCTCATCATTCTCATCAAGCTTGTTCCTAAAGACCCATTTGGTACCAATTACATTTTTATCAGCTAGTTTGGAAACTAAGGTCCAAGTGTTGTTCTTCTCAATTTGATCTATCTCCTCTTCCATAGCTTTATACCAATTACCATCTTGTAGTGCATCTTTCACTGTTTTGGGTTCAATCTTTCTCAATAGACATGATTCATTCCTTAGTCTATTCCTTGTCATTGGTCTTGCATCCTTGTCACCAATGATTTGATCTACAGGGTGATGTCTTCTCACATACTTGGCTAGACTTGGTTCTATCCTTCTTTCCATGTTTGATCCTTCAGCTTCATAGTCACTTTGCACATTACTTTCAAGTATTTCATCATCTCTTCCATGTGTACTATTTTTATAATCAGAATGTGCATTTTCTTCATTCTACAACTTAGCTTCTAAATGCACCTTGGCATTCACTGGCTGTGACTTGATTGATATTGAAATTTATTGTTGATTCCCAACTTGATTGGCAACATCATCTTTAGTTGGTATTCCTTCATAGAAGTATAAAAAAGATCTATAATCTTCTAGTTTCTTGGATTCATCAACTTGGACTTCTGCATGCTCATCAAAATTTACATTTGCACTCTCCACAATCTTGTTAGTGTTAGTATTCAAACACTTATATGCCTTACTTCTAGTGGAGTATCCAAGGAATATGCCTTCATCACTTTTTGCATCAAACTTGCCATTTCTAGTATCTTTAAGAATATAGCATTTACAACCAAATACTTTGAAATGTTTTACATTAGATGAATGACCATACCATAGTTCAAAAGGTGTTGCATTTGTTCCTTTCTTGACTTGTACTTGATTCAGGGTGTAAACAGTAGTATTTACAACTTCTCTCCAATAATTCAGAGCAACATTTTTCTCCATCATTAATGTTTTGGCACAATTTATTACTAATCTATTCCTTCTTTTTGCAATGCCATTATATGGGGGAGTTCTTGGTGCCGATGTTTTCCTTTTGATACCTTTATCATTGAAAAATATCTCAAATTCTTTTGATGTAATTTCTCCTCCTCTATCTAATCTCAGGAACTTAAAACTCTTTCTTGTTTCCTTCTCAACTTTGGCCAAATACCACTTAAACATTTGAAATGCATCAAATTTTTGCTTTAAGAACATGGTGATCATCATCGTGGAATAGTCACCCACAAATAGCATTATATATCTGTCTCCTTGATAACTTTGTACTTCTATTGGGCCACACAAGTTTGCATGGACTAATTCTAGTATTTCTTTGGAAGTGTAGGTTTTGCTTTTGGAACTTGATTTGGTCATCTTTCCTAGTTGACATTGTTTGCACATTGTGTTTTCAGGCTTCTTGAGCTTAAGCAAACCTCTAAATTTCTTCTTTTTGCTGATGCTAGTTAGATTGTCAAAGTTAACATGGCACAACCTTTTATGCCATAACCAAACATCATCAAGTCTAACACTAAGACATGTTGCATCTTCCATATCTAGGTAAAATAGATTATTCCTAGTTTTCTCACCTTTTCCTATCAGATTTCAATTTGTGTCATAGATTTTGGCAGTTTTGTTTTCAAATTCTACTTTGCAGCCTACATTGCCTAACTATGACACACTTAGAAAATTGTAGTTTAGTCCTTCTACATAGTATGCATTATCACATGAAATTTTATCTGTAAGTTTAATAGAACCTTTTCCTTTGATTTCATATGGAGCATCATTTCTAAATCTGATACTATTTCCATTATATTGGGTAAAGGTAATAAACTTACTTTTGTCTCCTATCATGTGATGTGAACATCCACTGTCTATGATCCACTTGCCATTCTTTTTTACACAAGTTACTAGTGCTATTGTCTCATCTTCATTTGACTCATCCTTTATGGCTACATAGACTACTTCATCGTCATTCTCATCGGAGTCTTCTTCAACAATGTAGCATCTTTTTCCCTTATCCTTGTAATCTCTACTATCATCCTCTCTTTTGTTCTTGTACTTGTTTCCTTCTTTGTAGTTCTTCTTCTATGTACACCTTGTAATAATATGTTCTACTTAATTACAATTAAAATAAATGATAGGGAGCTTACGTTTGAATTTTCCTTTTCCTTTGTGGAATCTTCTAGCCAGTAGTGCTTCCAACTATTTCACATCTTCCTCATCTATGCTACTGTCACTAGATGCTTGTTTTCCTTTTCTAATTTTCTTCTTTGGTTTCACCTCCTTAGTATCTTTGAATGATAGCTTAGCCTTGAAAGTAGATTCAAGATTCTCAAGTCTATAGTTATCATAATTGGACAACTCAAAAGTAGTGAATCTTCCTACTATTCTTTCAAAAGTTAGCGTGTTTCCTAGTACACACCTTAGCTCTTGGATGGCTGAAAATCTAATAGCATAGATGGGGAGAAAAGTTCTTAAGTATTTGCTATTTGTAGTGTCATCTTCCAAATGACCACCTAAACTCCTTATTGCACTTACCACCTCTTTCATTCTAGATGCATATTGTGCAGCATTCTCACCTTCCTCCATTTTCATGTCATCAAACTTTCCTCTAAGACTTTCTCTCTTTGCTCTTTGAATATTTTGATCTCCTCCATAGATATTTGATAGGGCTTTCCACATCTTGAATGAAGTGTCCCATCCTTTGATGTCATCAAATTCAACATAACTAAGTGCAGAGGCAATTTCTAGCATTGCTTGATTGTGCTCATTTCTTTTGTTCAAACCATTTGTAGAGAGGGGTTCAACTAGATCTACATGTTCTACTCCAATTGAGGTTTTTTCATAATCACCTATTGATCCAAAGTGCAGTTTTATCAGACTTTTCCATGTAGAGAAGTTGTCTTTGTTGAGCTTGGGAAATTTTCTCTTGGACATCTTGATCTTCCTACTTCTAGTACCTAGAAACTAAATCAACAAATGGCTCTAATACCAATTGTTAAAAATTCTTTAGAATAACTAAGAGGGGGTGGGGGGGCTGAATCAGTTACTCAAGGTCCAAATGTCTAATTAAAACTTTTTCACAAAGTAAAGTGAGCCTATTAGACTATTCATTCATCTAAGCTTAAACTTTCCTACTTAGCAAGTTACTATAAATCATCATGCAAGCATAACACATGAAAAGATCAACTCATAACATAGTGATTTACATGAAAACCCAATTTGAGAAAAACCACCAGTAACATGCTACTCAATTCTCACTCTTCTAAAGTGATGCCCTATGAAAGGCCTACCCTGTTAAAGGCTACAACACACTATTAAATGTGACCTAGTTAAAAGATTTAACCACCCTATTAGAAGTGGGCCTAGTTAGAGGACTTTAGAACATTCACTTGGAATGCCACCTTGTTAAAGGATTTACAAATGGCTGTTAAACCAACCTAAGTCCCCAGGATTTTACCCTAACTAATATAATTACTAGAGAGTAATAATATAGGGTTTTGACCTGATTACAATTTACAACTTATCTTGTAGATTTCACATCAAAATTTAGCTCTTCACAATTTTCCTAGCTTTCAGTCTCTGCAGCTCTTGACAGCTTGCCCTCCTTTAAAGCTTTGTCTCCTTGAGTCTTCATGCTTGATGTACCAGTGCAATCTTCCTTCTGACCACTTATCAAAACATAGTCTCTATGCTCCATTCTTCCTTCTCCTCTTGATGTCTTCTCCTTGACACCCTTCAACCACTTCACAATTTGGCACTCTAGTAGCTCTTGCTATTTGGCTTATGACTCCTTAAATAGAAATCTAGAATTTCTTTTCCTGCTCAATTCTTCCCTTGTTTAATTTTAGTTTGAATGGATTAGGTAGGATTCATTGAATCCAACCCACATTTTGTTCCTTCTAGAAACATCATAAAAAATCCTCTTGAATTCACTCAAAAATAGTTTATATAGTATTCTGTGCCACCAGCTCATCATCCTTATCCTCCAACTAGTTCACAAAATTCAAGGTAACAAACTTGTCGGCTTAGATTTGGTGAATCTTTGACTTTTCCAATAATGCAGCAGCTCAACACTATTGAAATTCTAGTGCTCAGCACATACTATGTTACTCAGCATCAACTATGTTTTACTGATGCTCGACACCTATTGCGAATTCACTCAGCATCCACTAAGTTTTTCTTATGCTCAACACTTGTTACTTTTCTTGGCACCTGAACACACTCGATTCCTTCTATATCACTTGGCACATACTAGATTTTTCATTTGCTCAGCACTAACTAAAAATTTTCTTAGCTTGAATTAGCTTACTCGATACTCTCTAATGAACTTAGTTTAAGCTTTGCAGTCAACCTTGTTGCAACTTTTTCCTCCAATGTTTCTAAGTGTGACCAACCTCTGTATCTTCAAGTATGTTATTAATTTATCATTTAACCATTGTCTTAATTGATCCTTGCACTTCATTACAAACCATAACTCAACCTTTCCCTTAGGTACTCTTGTTACATCTTGTTGATTAAATTCTCTTCATCAATCAACTAAGTGATAGTACTTAGATCTTATAAGCAATTGTCTTTCCAAAAAATAATAGGTTTGACATCAATGAAAAAATAACGATTGAAAATATTCTTTAACAACAATCTCCCTCTTTGATAGTATTCTTTTTCAATCAGATTTCCAACATCCACACCATAAGAAATTCCTTTGAATTTTATCAATAGCATCAAAAAATTTATCTAGAATCCTTAAGAGGCTCAAAGAATAAGTTTGAATACTTTGAAAGCAAGCTATTGAAAAAAAGTGCCCTCCTGCCAAAAGATTGAAATAAAATATTTAAACCCACCCAATAGTCACAAGATTCAAAGATCTAACATTTGATTAGTACACAAGTGCGCATTATAACCTTAGGTTATTTTTTACCCTAACTTCTGAGCCATTTCATGTTATATTTTAAGCCCTGGAGCCACAACAAGGTAATCTAGTCTTGATGTTATGATAATCCTTGTATTAGAGGATCATCAGGAAAATCAAGCAATGGTAAGATGCTACGAGGCTCTTATTGGTCAAGTGGTCAGCTTGTGGTAACATTAGAAATAGTCAAAGGATCATAATCCAAAGAAGGGTTTTTCTCGATGTTATGGCAATAAAAAATCATGAGATCATAGGTGCAACAAAGATGTCTTTTGGGGACACGAGGTAATGATTAGTGTAGCATTGGGTTATCATGACATCAAAGATTTCGTAGGATCACGAGGTTGACTTCTCAAGTTGCCAAGGCTACGAAGGGGTGGAGGCAAGTTTCAGATGGACATCAGGTGTTCTAATCTTATGATATTCCCCTATTGTAAGGTTGCAAGTGTAAATGAGGAGACTACCAAGGTCATGACAAAAAGCTGGTTAACCGCAATCGTAAGATCGTAGGGGTTATTGCTACAATTGTTGATGTTATGATAGACTGCAATCATAAGATCATAAAGGTCAAATCAATCATGCTTGTAACATCATAAGAGGAGATTGAAGGTACCATGACCTTACACTAAGAGCACTATTGTGCCATCATTTTGTCATGAGATCATAGGTCTTGTTACCATTGCAAGATTGTAAGGAGAATGAAGGATGTAATCGATGCTATAAGGTATAGGTGATCACAAGATCATAGAGATTAGGGTTATGAACAAAAGGTGGCATGAAAGGTTTTTACCATAGGTGACAATCGTATGATCACAAGTTCTAGTGTTGACCAAAATATGAGGAGCTTCATCCACCGAGTTGGAAAAAGAGGAGTCCCTAACCAATCAGGTAGTAGGAAAGGTATAGAGTGATAGTTGAAAATGATTGACAAGGAATAGGTAGCTCTCTAATAGTGAATTTGATCTTTCAATCTCCAGCAACCACTTTTATTATTCCCCAGACCTGATAAGTATGAGGAACACTCAATTGCTACTTGTTGATCTATCTACTTAGTCAGGAGGTTAATGGCTACCATTCCTATCCTCTTAGATATTTTTTTGGTGAATAAGTGATCTTCCTATGTTTGGAGTTGTTCTATGATTAGATCTTTTTTAGTTTTATTGTAATTATTCTCTACAAGCTTGAATGCAGTTGTTGAAGTTCTATCTTAGGGTAGAAGCTATCTATGCTATGATTACAATATAAAAGAAGATTTTGGAATCTCTCTTAGGGTGGGATCTTCTCTATTTCTCTGGTATTGCTCTGGCATACTACTATAAATTCCCTTTTGCCTTTAAATTATATGACACTCCATCTTATCTCTTTCAACCATCGATGTACTGTGCAAGCTTTATTTTCCTCTCTTCAAGGCACTATGGATATTTGTAACCTACATGCCTATATATCTTTTGACCTAAAAATGATACAAAGTGAATCTTTTCTTCCTTATGTCACTCATTTGGTTGTCTAATTTGCATGTGGCTATTTAGTTAAAAAAAATCTAAATCTATATATCTTTAGATTGTCATGAGTTGTACTGTGCACAAATGGGCAAAGATTGGTTTGAACACTCTATTTTGGTGCATCACCTCCTTAGAATAGATTAGGTAGCTTGATTTTATGTATTCCTCCTTCCCTTTCCTCTCCAAATTTAGTGTAGGTGCATCCTGATAGCAAAGGAAGCCAATCTTCTCTAGAGACTCAACCTCACTATTCAAGTCCCACAACTTGGAGGTTAATTCCATGTTTCACAAGGTTGTCCTTAGGTAAAAATTTTGGACAAGGGTGAAAGCTTTTGTGACAAATTTTTTTGGCATGCCTAGTGGGACCATCATATTAAATATTAAATAGAGGAATTCAACACACTTGCAAGATCCATCTCTACCCCTCCTACTGATAGATCTCAACCTAGGATACCATATGCTCATATCAATAGGCCACTCATTTAAATGGCTAGAGCACACACTTTTGCTACCTTCAATGGTGGAAGCACTCTCCTTTTGGCTAAAAGACATGATATTCTAGTGTTAGCCTTAAAAAGTATACTTGAGTTTATTGGTGAAACCTTCATTTCTTTTGTTCAACATATTCAAGTGGTGTCTAACATCTATAATATTCATGGTGTCAGTAAAGAAAATGTAGCAATCAAGCTTTTAGCCTCATCCTTAAAGGGGAAGAAATTAAAATGGTATAGAGGGTTGCCTCATAACTCTATAGTTGATTGGGATGGGTTAGGAGTGGATCTATGCAAACATTTTTAGGATAAAAGTGACTATCTTTCACTTTTAGAGTAGCTGACAACCATCAAGAGGGCACCCCATGAATGTATGACTGATTTTAATTATAGGTTTCAAAAAACATGGGATAGAATACCTACTATAGTAAAGCCCTGCCTTGGTAATGCATTCTTGTACTACCTCAGAGCCTTTAATAGTGGTATTGCTACCACTTTGTAGTCTATGGAGGGGATACTTCACCAAATGCATATGAAGTAGCTATATGGGTAGAAAATATCTTGATAAATGGAGGGAAGTTAGCTCCAAGGTCCCTAATGCCCTTCTTCCCTGACATACCCAATCATCAGCCTATTATAGCCCCCATCCCTACTCCCTCTACAAGCCAATCCCTTGCTACAATCCTAATAGCCTCCACATCCTCTAATGAAGTTGATAGGATTGAGGCCATGATGCAAAAATTGATGTAGAATATAGATAGGAGGTTGGAGGACCCTTAGAAAAATCTTACTCAAGATCAAGATTTTTGATGGATATTGTATGTGTCAGAAGGTAGAATCTTACTTGGCATTAACTATACTAGAGGAAGTAGTTAACTAGCAACATAATGCTAATCAACCTATTGAATCTTCTCTATAAGGAAGTTGCTCCTTCATGAACCATCAGGTGGAAGAGCCTTGTAATGTAAACCAAGATTAATGTTCTTACAATACTAGGAGCAAAAGAAGAGCTATAGAATATACTCTCCCTCTTTCTAATAAGGCCTCAACATTGAGTGCAATACCTCATGTATGAGCAGTTGACTAGCAATGCAATGCTAGTCAACCTACTAATGCTTCTTAGTAGCAAAGGAAAAATGATAGTAGGAGAGATGTGGATGTTCCTCAAGTTGTTCTATCTTGACCTTCTACACATGAAGCTCCTAAGATTTCTACCATAGCACCTAACACATCATTTAGTGTGGTGGATCAAATGAAGAAGACCAATGTGAACATTTCTATGTGGGATGCTATTGCTACCATACCATCATAGAAGAGGCTGTTGTAACAAGAATTGGAAAGCATTGAACTCAAAGATCAACTACCTAGAGAAGAAAGTGTAACAAGCCTAGTGTAGCCAAGAAAAGAAGGATAAGAAAGTAAGAAAACCATACCTCCTCCCTTCTACATCTCTTTAATTATAAGAGATAAACTAGTCCACAACTGCATGATATATTTGGGGGCTAGTAGTTTAGTGATGCCTAAGTGTGTTGCTGATATCTTAGGAATGAAATATAACCCATTATCAAGGATGTATTGCAACTAGATGGTAGTACTGTCAAGACTATAGGAATCCTTAGGAATGTTAAAATGGTCCAACATGCATGCCCTAGTTGTACTATAGTTCAAGATATATCAGTTGCTAAGGTCTAACCACACTTTTCTATCTATCTTTCTAGAGACTTTACAACCCAAATAGGTGGCTATATCTCCTACAATTGGTCATAAATATTTTTTAGAACAAGATACAAAACTAAAGCTTTGATTAGAGTAGAGCCTCTAGCCCTCCATCATACTGAGCCCTATACCCCTAGTCCCATCAATATGAATTGCACTATTTATGAAGAAGAGGAGGGAGACATAGTAGATGAACCTACTACTTCCCTAATAAAGATACCTAATTTACTCTTAGATGAATGGGATAGTGTATATCATCTTGAACCTATATCAAAAGCCATTAATATAAGCCTTGAAACTTATTGTTTATCATAAAAGGATGCTCTTGTTCCCAATCTAATGAAAATTAAGATACTAGTAGACTATGGAGCATGTACTTTGATGTATGAAGCAGTAAGAATGGATCAAGGGCATGTGTGATGTTGGACTCCACTGCACTAGAAAGGTACTACTTCTCATTTAGGCTTCAATTCAATTGTACTAATAATGTAGTAGAGTATGAGGAATTGATTCAAGGCCTCTTGCTTGCTCAAAAAAGAGGAATTCAAGCCTTAAGTGTATATGGAGATAGTGAGCTAATTGTTCATTAGGTGAGAAATCAAAATGTCACTAAGAATGGTTTGTTCAAGTCTTATAAACATAGAGTGTGGGATTTGCTTGAAAATTTCAATGCAATTAATATTCAAAACATTCCTAGGAAAGAAAATAGACATGCTAATCAACTTGCAATAGTTGGTGCATCTTTTGATGTACTAAGTAGTGTTGAAGATGAGAGAAGGAAACTGATTAAGATGGTGGTTAGAGCTGCTATCCTTGATAACAATGTCAATTGGTAGGTATTTGAATTTGATGCACAAATTATAAATTTATTGTAGAATGAAGAAGAGTTCTCAAAGAGAAATCAGTCAAGGTTGCATGACTCGTATGGAGATCAAATCATCAAGCTTAGCTCCAACAAGCTACCAAAGGGTTTGATTACCTTAGAAAGTGCTTGCATTCTTGATGATCAAGCAAGAGATAGAGGCATGAATCTCACTGCCAAAAAGGATGATTACATTCCTATCACTGTTGTTAATGGGAGAAATCTTAATATGGGAAAGTTATGTTCTGAAACTGCGCAATAGAGTTTTGTTCACATATGTCAAGATTTTGACAATATTTTTTCTTGGACATATGATGATTTAAAGGGTTTTGACCCAACTTTTTTTCAAAATGCCATAGATTTAGTTGATAATGTTAAACCAATTAGGCAAAAATAGAGACCAATTAATCCAAAGATTGAACCATTAATAAGAAAAGAATTATCCAAGTTGATTGAGGCCAATATCATTTTTCCCTATCAAGAACTCATTATGGGTAGCTAACCTCATCCCTTTTAGGAAGAAGAGTAGAGAAATCAAACTATGTGTAGACTTTAGGGATCTTAACCAAGCCTCCCTTAAGGACCATCACCCTTTTACTTCCATGGAATATATGTTGTCTAAGGTTAGTAGTTAAGAGAGATTCTTTTTCTTGGATGGATTCTCTAGTTACAGTTAGGTACTAGTCAAAGAGTCTGACAAACATAAGACTGCATTCACCACCAAGTGGGGCACCTATGCCTATAGTAAAATTCCTTTTGGACTAACAAATGCAGGTACCACATTTCAAAAGGCAGTTGAGATAGGCTTAAAAAACATGGTTGAAAGGTTTGTGTTGGTCTACCTTGATGATATCACTGTGTATTCAAAAAATGTAGAAGATCATTTTGAGCATCTCAGACAAGTATTCATAAGATGTAGAGAGTATGGAGTATCCTTGAATCTAGGTAAGCATGGCTTTGCCACTAATCAAGGGAAATTGTTAGGACATAGAACAAAAGTAATACTTTCTCTCTCTCTCTCTCTCTCTCTCTCTAGTCACGAGAAGGGGCTACAAAGTTTCCTTGGTAGGATTAATTTTGTAAGAAGTTTTATTCCTAATCTTGCTACCATGGTGAAACCTCTTACGACTATCCTTAAGAAAAATGTGATCTTCGCATGGAAAAAAGAAAGGAAGAAAAGTTTTGAAGAGATCAAGGTAGCCATAACTTTAGCTCCTACCCTTATCAACCCCAATTTTCATAAGGACTTCATTCTTTACACCTTAGGAGGAGATTCAAGTATTTTTGCTATATTGGCTCAAAAAAATGATAAGAATGAGGAACAACTTGTTGGTTCCCAAAATCACAGATTGGAATCCTACGAGCCTTGCCTGCTCGATGCTAGGATATCCAACCAATTAAGGCCAACTTGATGGGATTGATCAATGTGATCCAAATCCCTTGTGCTTCTAGCTCTATAAAACTAAGATGGGTGTACCTAATCTTGGACAAAAAACTTACATCTAAGATTCTTAAAGAAGATTGATTAGAATGCAAATATATTGAAAGTTTCCCAAATAGAAAGAATTATAGAAAACTTCAAACTTGCAAATTATGAATTGAGAACAAAAGTAAATGATTGTATAAATGTGATAACATTTTACATAAGGACAAATTATAGATTAATGCAAAAAATGAATATATTAATTCTTTAAAGGATAGATATGAAGTAATTGCCAACATATGGATTGCAAGTTATGAAAAATCTAAAGACCAGTGCCGAAGGGCAATAGAGTCAGTATTATAAGTTCAAAACATACAACTTTATAAAATTCTACGCACATTAATTATAAAAAAATTAGTAATCAAGATGTGATAGATCAAATATATGGATGCAATTTTAAAACAATCTAGAATATATTTTAACTCCTATGGTTTGGAGAAAAACTAGACATAGATTTAGAAACAATAAAATATTTCTCAATATCTATGATGTTCAATTTTAAAATGCTATAATTGATTTTGTCCACTTATATAACTATCATATAAATTATTAATAAAATTAAAATAATAATTGTAAAGGATGAAACTGTATAATATTTTAACTCTAAAACTTCAAGCAAATAAATAAATAGTTCTTATTGATCATGTCGAAAATAAAATTGCATTGGAGACACTCCTTACGGATGATCTATCCAATATAGTTTGAATCCATAATCGCATATAGATATATTTAATAATCCACAATTCAATGGCTTAGTTCCAATGAGAAAATAATATATCAGGTGTGTTGTAATTTTTTTAGAAATGTATATGTATGAATATGAAATTGTCTATATTGTATTTTACATCTATATTTATAGCCAATGAAAGGGTACTAAATTCTCCTCATAATAACATGACCCTTCATAAAAAATAATTAATTGGAAAATCTATTCCAAGCTATGCTTAGGGATAAAATTTATAATATAATTTGTAAAACACATAACTTATAATATCACCCGATTCATTTAACCTTGGGTATAAGTTATAAAGTGGCTGTGAGAAGATACTCGTAGTCTATTTGTGGAAATTTGGAGATTGCTCGTGTGTCTTTTCCCATATGCAATATTTTGTTTCTTCATTCCTTTATCCTCATTCTAAATTTTTAATGCCTCAATCTTCCCTTGTAGATAACCGTATTGGAGCAGAAGCTTCTAATGTATGGGATATTCTATCATCTCCATGCTCAAACCTGTGATACACAAAATGTTATTAGGTTTTTGTATTATTAAAACTATTATTTCCAACACATAAATATGGTTTGTGGATCCCTTTGCTATCATATTATTGTTGATATAATCCTCATGCACATATAGTAATGAAAATATTGGTGCCATCACTGATAGGCCATCGCATGTCCTCATTTCTTGCCGTGGATGAAAACTCTTCTCTTGATGCAAAATGTCTTTGATTAAAAATCTCTTGCCATTGAAATTTCAAACTCATACATATGTCTATCATTATTTATAAGACACGTAGCACTCATTGCTGACTGGATAGGCTTTTTTGATAGCATGTTTATTTTGAGAGACCCCATTGTGCCATATTTGACTGCAATGCATAAAATTAATCTTCTAACATTGTCATCGTATTTTAAAATCTCTCAAACCTCAATAGGATGAGAAATCTCATCAGAATCTATGTTTTATTTTTTGTCATTGTCTCCAGTTTAGTTGAGAATTTGATGGGCTTACTAGGGGTAGACATATTGCTCATTTGAGATGCACCTAGAGATGGTGTTGGTATGGTTGTATAAGTTGGTCCTTTCTTCAACTCATGTACTGCAACATGACACCTTTCAATATAGGCCAAATGATAAGGAACATAATGATCCTACGAAGAAGAGACTAAGATAAGGTTTTGGAAGTGTTCAAAAGTCCTTTCCTCGCTTAGCTTGTATAGAAAGGAGTTATGAAGCTCCGCTTCATTTGTGAATGTTAGTTGATGCATACAAGGAAATCCTTTAAGCTTCTTGAAAATCCATAAGATAGAATTGAACAAAGCATTTTTACTATATAAATATCCCAAATGAGGTCTAGAAGTAGACAAAAAGGTGTTTAGGTTATTTAGGTATGGTTTCATTACAACATCTATTAAAATAGAACTTATAATGATATTCCCAATTTAATGTCCAACAAAACTAAGTCTTAAACATTCATAAGTTGCACTTCTTGAACCCAAGATAAATTTTCTTTTCAAGAAGGTAGAAACTTCTTCTACCAATCTTTGACCCATCTCTCTAAAATCACAATAGTTCCATCATCATTAGCCTCTAACAAAAGACACTGTGCCCCTGGATCAATCAAAAGGCACTAATTCCTCACAAGCTGCAAATCTAGGTGATGAACCTAAAAACCATGTACAAACACCACCACTTTCAATACACATCCACTTATCTCTACTCCCTGATCAACTAATTTTGGTGGCAATTTATCTCTTTATTTTGTTAGTGTTACATAATCTCCTTGCTCAAGAGAACCAGTAAATCCAAAAGTAGTGCCTTCTTTAGCCTTACTTAATATCTAGCATCTAACTGTATGTTTCTCAGCATAGATAATTGGAACAAGAGTTATCTTACCAAATATCTATAGACCCTGAAGGTAGATATCATTTATCTTCATTTGTTCAATACCCTTTTGATGCAGATCAACACGAGAAATTACAACTACTGCAGGATCTTCATAGGATTTCCTCATAATATTTTTTCTTATAGGTTGTATAGCCCAACCATTCACCTCAAAAAATTCATTATTCATTATTATCCTAATATAGTATTTTCTACCCAGATTAAGAGGATATCAAAATTGTATTCCATGTATGCTTTTAGACTTATGGTTCTTTATAGTGCACCACTGCCCATATATTTTCAAGTTTTTGTCTTTGAAGTCTTCACGAATCAAGTATAATCTACATGCTAAGCACTTTGTGTTTTTGAAGCTTGAAAACTATATACAACTGGCAGTGTCCTTGTCCAGACAATATCCGAGACAATTTTCCAAGAAAGTGGAGCTCATGCCCTCTTCATATTAGATTCAACTTAAAATATTTCTTATGTTGAAAAACATTATTCATGTCTTGGAGAGTACTGTATCAATTCTCACTATTTGGTAGTTTTTTTTATCTATCTAATTATTCTCATTCAGATTTATTGTGAATACATGTACCTTTTATCTCACATTTTATCATTTCCACTTAATGACGAACCACTATTTACACCTGTAACTTACATCAAAACTTTCAACCCTATAAATGGCACTTTGTGTGTTACCTGATTCCAAAAGTTTACTATGAATATGCATCTATAATAATAATAATAGAATAGAGAAAGAAATGAGAACTGGCTATAATATCAAAATGGTCGATCAATTTTCCAATCATGCAAAATTTTATATGCAAAATAAAACAACCATATTAATCATAGATTGAAAAATTTAAGGATAGTACATGAAATGGAGCCCCTAAGAATAGGGGTCCATCACAATCCATTGCCTTCTTTAGTAAAGGGCTTAAGGAGTATGAAGACAAGTACAACTACATATAGAAGTAGACCCTTGTAGTCTTAAGATCTTTGAAGAAATTCAAACATCTTTTGTCCCACAATAAGATTCCCTTGTTAGTACCTCATGCCAACATCAAGGACTTCCTTTTAAGAAAAGAAATCAATGAGAAAAGAGCTTGTTGGATCACCAAAGTGATGGAGTATGATGTGGACATCCAAATTACCAAGTTGATAAGAGGGAAAGGACTGTGTTGATATATGGTCACATCCCAAGAATCAAAAAAGGAGGTTGCCTTAATATCAACATAGCAACATGAAATAGGAGATGATAATCCAAGCAATTGGATGGATGATATGAAGACCTTCTTGTCAGGTAATGGATATCCTCAAGGATTGGATAAGGCAAAAAGAAGATAGTTTAGATTGTAGTCCATTCCTTATGTCATAGTGGATGGTATCCTGTTTAGGAAGGACTTCAATGGGGCTTTGTTAAGGTGCATTGATATAGACCAAGCTGGTAGAATATTTAAAGAACTTCATGATGGTCCTGATGATGACCACTTTTTAGCAAGAACAATTGCTATGAAGATAATGAGAGCAGGTTGTTACTAGCCATCCTTGTTCCATGATTGCCAAAGACATATAAGGAAGTGCAAATAGTGTGCTTTCTTTTCGTGTAAGCAGATACTTACAACCCTTCCACTTCATGCCATTCAGGTTGATCAACCCTTTGTTCAGTGGGGATTAAATTTCATAGGTCCCATTAATCCACCTTCTAGCTCAATTCACAGGTGGATCTTGGTTGCAACATATTACTTTACAAGGTGGATAGTGGCAGTAGCCTTGAAAGATTCCATAGAGACTTTTGTAGTGGAATTACTTAATGGAATTATTACTAGGTTTGGTGCACCTTCCACCATAATATTATATAATTCCAAATCATTTATAAAAGCTCAAATATGTGCATGGACAATAGATCATGGTATTTACTTGAGCACATCTTCTAATTACTACTCCCAAGGTAATGGTTTGGCCGAGTCTTCCAACAAAAAAATGATCAGAATCATTAAGAGGAATATTGAAGATAATCAAAGGTGTTGGAAAAAAAAATTGAGAACCCTATGAGTTGATAGAATAATGCTTAAGAGAGCTATTGGAAATTCTCCATTCAATGTAGTGTATGGCAGGGAAGTTTGACTTCCTATTTCATTGGAGTTTCCATCCTTAGAAATAACTCACCAGTTGGAACTAATTTAAAATGATGCTATCTCTATAAGAATAATAGAATTGATGGATTTAGAGGAGAAAATAAATCATATCATGTAGAATTTGGAGGCACATCAACATTAGATGAAGAGAAGCTTTGATAAGAAGGCTAAGGTTAGAATTTTCAAGGAAGGTGATTTTATTCTCAAATGGGACACAGACAACATGAAGGGAGGGAGACACTAAAAGTTTGATGCCTTATGGAGTAGTCCCTATGTAATTATCAGTTGTAAATAGGCCAATGCTTTCCAGCTAAGTAGGCTTGATGGTGAAATTTTACCTATTCTAATGAATGGAATATATCTTAAAACCTGCTTTTGAGGAAGATTTGTTTCATGTATATAGTTAGAGTAGTTTTCTTTCCGTTCCTTCCTATTTTCCAAGAAGTATTGGGTGCATATTATGTTGTTCCTCTAGAATGATAGTTTTGAGGAGTTTTGCAAAAGTTGCAGAGGTGAGATGGGGTTATTTTGTGGATCAGAATGAAACAAAGGTGATGAAATAGATAAGTTTTCATGGTTTTAGAGAATCTATAGCCCAATGGATCTTTTAATGGTCACTGTTCATATGCCAAGAAGGCTTACATTCCCCCTGAGTCACTATAAATGTTGGCCAAAAGTGCCCTCCCACCAAAAGATTGAATTCAAATATTTAAACCCACCCAATGGTCACAATATTTAAAGATCCAACATTTGAATAGTGCACATGTGCACATTATAAACTTAGGTTATATTTTGCCCTAAATTTTGAGCCATTTCATGTTATATTTTAAGCCACAGAGCCACAACAAGGTAGTCTAGTCCTAATCTTATGATAACCCTTGCATCAAAGGATCGTCAGGTGAATCAAGTAGTGGTAAGATGCTATGAGGCACTCATTGGTGGAGTGGTCAAGTTGTTGTAACATTGCAAATAGTCAAAGGATCATAAGATAAAGAAGGGTTTTGCTTGATGTTATGGTAGTTAATGATCATGAGATCGTAGGCATAGCAAGGATATCTCCAGGACATAAGGTAATGATTGGCATAACATCAGGTTATCTTGACATTGGAGATTTTGTAGGATCACAGGGTTGACTTCTCAGGTTGCTGATGCTACGAAGGGGTGGAGGCAAGTTTCAAATGGACATTGGGTGTTTTGATCTTATGATATTCCCATGTCATAAGGTTGCAAATGCAAATGAGGAGATCCCTTAGGTCATGGCAGAAAGCTAGTTAACTATGATCGTAGTATAATAGGGGTTATTGCTACAGTTGTTGATTTTATGATAGACTGCCCATAACATTGCAAGAGGAGATTGAAGGTATCACAACCTTACACCAAGTGTATTATCATGTTATCATTCTATCATGAGATTGTAGATCTTGTTGCTATCAAAAGATCGTAAGGAGAATGAAGGATGGGCTTGATGCTATGATGCATAGGAAATTGTAAGATTGTAGAGGTCAAGGTTATGAAGAAAATGTGACATGGAGGGTTTTAACCATAGTTTATGATCATAGAATCATGAGTTCCAGTGTTGACCAAAATATAAGGAGCTTCACTAGCCAAGCTAGAAAAAGAGGAGTCCTCGACCAATTAAGTGTCAAGAAAGGTATGAAGTGACAATTGAAAATGGTTGACCTACATTTTTTATTTGACTTGGCATGCTAGTAACAAAGAATAGGTAGCTCTCTAATAGAAAATATAATTTTTTGATCTCCCACAACCACTTTCATCATTTCCTAGACCTGATAAGTATGAGAAACACTCCATTTCCACCTTTTGATCTATCTAATCAGTCAAAAGGTTAATGGTCACCGTTCCTATCCTCTCACAGATTTTTTTTGTGAATAAGTGATCTTCCTATGTCTAGATTTGTGCTATGATCAGATATTTTTCAATTCTATAGTAATTATTCTCTAGAAGCTTGAATGCAGTTGTTGAAGTTCTATCTTAGGGTAGAAGCTATCTAAGTTATGCTTACACTGTAAAAGAGGATTTTGGAACCTTTCGTAGGGTGGGATCTTCTCTATTTCTCTAGTATTTCTCTGGCATACTACTATAAATTCCCTTTTGCCTCTAAATTATATACACTCTATCTTATCTCTTTCAGCCATTGATGTACTATGCAAGCTTTATTTTCCTATCTTTGATGTACTGTGGAAGCTTTATTTGCCTATCTTCAATGTACTATGGATATTTGTAACCTACATGCCTATATCTCTTCTAGCCTATGAATGATATAAAGTGAATATATTCTTCCTTGTGTCACTCATTTGGTTGTCTAATTTGTATGTGGCTATTGGGTTAAAACAATCTAAATCTATATATCTTTGGATTGTCATGATAGTTTTACTATGCATGTATGGGTAGAGATTGGTCTAAACACTCTATTTTGGTGTATCACCTCCTTAGATAGCTTTCTTTTATGCATTCCTCCTCCCTTTTCCTCTCCAAGTGTAGTCTAGATGCGTCTTGATAGAAAAGGAAGATAGCCTTCTCTAGAGCCTTAACCTCATTGTTCAAATCCCACAACTTGGAGGTTGTTTCCATGTTTCACAATGTTGTCCTTAGGTAAAAACTTTTGATAAGGGTGCAAGCTTTTGTGACAATAGAAGATTTGAGAAGAGTAACTTTACCTACTTTACTCAAGACATTACCTTTCCAACCAGCTAATTTCTTATTGAATTTCTTAACAAGGTCCTGCCAAAAGGTATCTGAAGGGCTAAGCCCAAGGGCAAGACCAAGATAGGAGCAAAAAAAAACCTATAGAACAACCAAGAATATTAGCAATCTTTCTCTGTCTGATTTCATGAGTATTAATAAAAAAGAGAGCACTCTTATTTCAATTAATCAACTACCTAGAAATAGAGGAATAAAGATTGAGAGCCTTTTTAAGGATTCTAGCCTCCCTAACATTAGGTTTACCTAGAAAAATGGTATCATCCACAAATTGTTCATGAGAGAAAATAAGAGGATGAGAATAAAATCTCAAACCTTGAATTTCCCCTCTTAAAACTAGCTTCCAAATATATTTTCCCAAGCTATCTGCTGTAATACTAAAGAGAATAGGGGAAATAGGAGCACCCTACCTCAATTCTCTAGAGGGTTAAAAAATTTAGTGGAACTCCCATTGACTAACACTGCAAGAGTAGTGGATACAAGCTGCAAAAAAACTTAATAGCATTATCATTAAAGATAAAAGAAAGTAAAACCTTGTTAAGAAAAGTCCTTTCGACTCTATCATAAGCTTTAGCAATATCTATTTTCATAATAAAACCCTATTTATTAGACAAAGATAAAGAATGAATATTTTCATGGACAAAAATAATAGAGTTAAGAATTTTTCATCCAGGAATAAAACCATTCCATTGCTCAAAAATCAATTTAGGAAGGATGCTCAATAATCTCAAAGTGAGGACTTTAGAGATGACTTTATAAATTGAATTATAGAGGCTAATAGTTCTAAACTATTTAGGGGAATCAACTCCAATCTTCTTTGGGATAAGGAAAATAAATGTAGAATTAATTTCCTTCAGCATTCTTTTAGCTCCAAAGAATTCTTTGATAGCATCACACACATATTTGCCAACTAGTTTCCATTCTTTCTGAAAGGAAAACGTAGAGAAACCATGTGGGCTTGGAGATTTATCTCCTTCAAAAGAGCACATAGCTTTGAAAATTTCCTCTCCATTGGGAATCGTAATTGGGATTTTCTTCTACTCAATAAAAACCATATGGGGGATAGCTTCAAGTAGCTCAACTTATTTAGTTTTATCAACATTGGGATTAGAAGACATCGGAGAAGAAAAAAAGGAGACCAATTCATACGAAATATCCTTTTCATTAGTATTTTTTTCTGTTCCTTTAGTAAGGCTAGATATATGATTCTTGGCTCTATGTTTCATAGTTGACAAATGAATTTTTTTAGTATTGCTATCTCGTTCTTCTAGCCAAATAGATCTATACCTTTGTCTCCAAGATATTTCTTCTTTGGAAATGATGTCATGGTAGTCCACCAATTTTTCATTCTCTTGTTTTACCAGCTCCATCGAGTATCCCTCCTATTGGATTCTATCTTGGCTAGATTTTAGATAATCTTTTAGGCTTAATTTTCTTTCAAAAATATTCCTGAATGATCTTTTAGTCCATTCTCTAACTCTTTTTTTGACATTTTTAAGTTTAGAGGAAACACGGAGTAGAGCCATTCCTTCAATACTAATATTCCACCATCCTTCCAATAGATCCTCAAAATGTGGCTTCTACATCCACATTTTCTCAAATCTAAATGAGAATTTCTTCCTAGCTTGAATAGCCTCCACCTTAAACAAAAGTGGAAAATGTTTAGAGGCAATATTCTAAGTTGTATTTATATTACACACAAAATCTTTAGTCCAATTCAGAGATATAAGGACTCTATCTAAACAAGCTTGGATACAATCATTTTCCAACTCTTTTATTACTCCAAGTGAAATTAATCCCTTGAAGATCTAGATCCATTAAGCCTTCATAATTAATAAAGTCCATAAGATCTAACCTTCCTTCTAGTTGACTAGCATTACCTCCTTTTTTCATGTTCATAAAGAGGAACATTAGAATCCCCCTAGAAATAACCAACTACCATAATAATCAACACTCTTTAGCTTAGACAGAGAATCCCAAAACTTTTTTCTAGTATTCTTATTATTATGAGCATACACATTGACAACATACCAATATTTATCTTAGGATAAACTCTAAATCTTAAAAACAATCAATTTTTTATTGGCATCCATTGGGGTGCCAGAGAATAAAGAGTGCTTTCACATAATCATAGTTCCCATAGAGGCACCTTCAGAACTAATAGCCATGATACAATAGTTATTGAAAGATTTTAAATTTTTAGCTTTACCTTTGTCCATTTTAGTTTCCTAGAGCACCAATATATTAGGTTTGTGATCTCTAACAAAATTTCAAACAACATCAAGTTTATGGATATTGTTCATCTCCCTAATATTCTAGGTGATAACTTTTATTATAACTTTTAGGGGTAAAATCCAGAATAGTTCCCTACTTCCCATCAACAATATTATGCAAACTTTCACTTTCTCTTATCTTCCTAGTTGTTTTTCTACTAGGTTCCTTTGGAGTCCCAACACTCACTTTCAATTTAAGAGAGCCAATTTCCAATTTACTTATTCGGGTCTCAACTCCAATGGGAAAAGCTTTATCTTTTTAATCTATTTTCTTCCTTTGAACCTATTTTTTGTTTAGATTCTTTCTTCTTAGTTATTAAATCCAAACACTTGTAATCTAATAAAGTTTCAATAAGAGGAAAATCTTGAACTAGAGGATTCAATAGAGAGAGGGTATCTTCATCCTGTAATTGCTCTAAAATTTCAATCTCATCCAGTTGACCACTACTTTCCTCGAGAATTTCTCCTTCCTCAGCTTCCTCTAAATCTTCTATCTCTTCAAGCTTGTTATCTTTATTTTGATATATGACTATTTGGTTCATTAGAATATCTAAATCCTCATTGTCCTTACTATTAATATCCACAATATTTTGGATTTTCTCCTCTCCCTCCTTAAACTTCTCCTTTTTTTGATTAGCTTGTTCATCTTTCAATTTATGCAAGCCTATCTTATTAGGGAGAACTTTAGGTTTCCAAACCCTTTTTTGAACCTTTTTTTCCATATTCACCAACTTTTGTTTATTTTAAAATTTTAATGGAAATTTTTTTGCCCAATGACCCTATTTTTTGCATACAAAACAACCA
This sequence comes from Cupressus sempervirens, assembly GCA_028749045.1. Classification (NCBI taxonomy): domain Eukaryota; kingdom Viridiplantae; phylum Streptophyta; class Pinopsida; order Cupressales; family Cupressaceae; genus Cupressus; species Cupressus sempervirens. Next base: position 504,639,490 of record CM053783.1, on the reverse strand, counting down.
TTAGGAAGATATTAAAAAGCAATCTCTTGCATCCATTTTCCTAATTTTTTATTAATTTCCACCAATTTGAGGTAGGTCCTTTAGATTAACAACTTTCATATAGATTCTAGCACATTTAAGTTTAGAACTAGATGCCATCATATTGTCAATAGCTATAAGTTCTCCAAAAGAACCAACTATCCCTTTAAAAATTTCCTTATGCCAAAACTCAAGCTGAAGCCCTAGGAGTCTAACCCACACTGAAGTAGTAAGGAAGAAAACATTAGAGAGATCCATAATTGGTTCCCACTTTTTAATCATTAAGGTGCTATTACCAAAAGACCAAGGACCTCCACATAAAACCATATTTAAATCTTCTTTGCATGTAAAAATGAAGGAGAAAAACCCTTTCATCATTAATATAATATCCACTTGTCCACAAATATCCCATTTCCTTTTAATCATTTTTCTAAGGGCTTCAATATCTAGACAATCTCCTAGAAATTTCCCAACTAGGGTAAAATCCATAGTCGAAATAGAATAATCAACTATTGAATCCAAAATAAAAATCTAAAACTCACCTTTTTCCTAGTAGGATTTTGAGGTAATAGGGGGAAAATACGACTTTCTTCCAGGCCTCTTTCCAAAAAAAGAAGACCACTTTCATTGACCTACTTTCAAATCCTCCTTCTTTTTCTCCTCATCACATGATCCTTCAACATTCTTGCTTACATCCACCAAAATATTCCCATCCTTAAGTGGGTCCCTTATTTGAACCGAGCTCGTAGTCAAAGAATCATAATGATTATATTCAAAAACCTCAAATCTTCTAGAATAGAAACCCAAAAAAAACTTTGTCTTCTTCCTACTCTAGAGGGCTACTAAAATCCATATCCAACCTTCCTACACCCCATTCTAAACTCCCCACTTCTAGAATCCCTATACCACTAGGGTCGATCCCTACCACTAAGTTCTACCAACTTGGTTCCCACCTACCAAAACTCTCCTAGACCCCACATTCTTTTATTCTATTACATTTTCCCCTCTTTGAATTTATGTGTGAGTAATGCACTAATTCAAAGAAATTGTGAATTTGAAGCATAGAATGAGAACTAGATTGGTTCCAAAATTGATGACAAGGAGACCAATTGATGATAGTTTTAAGGTTATCTCCAGAACAAAGCTTAACCTTCTAGAATACATATAGAGCACTTAGATATCATTTTGATAGAATAAAAATTGTCATGAGTTTGCTAAATTGTCCCTAGAATGAGGTTCAATCCTTGGGAGTTAGGGTTAGATTTCCCTAATAACTGTTTGGTTGACAAGGATTGTCATGCTTTGCAAAATTTTCCCTAGAACAAGGCTCAATACTTGGGAATTAGGGTTAGAATACCCCAATAACTATTTCAAAAATAATTATTGAATGAGATTTGCAAAATTATGTCTAGAACAAAGCTTAATCTTCTAGAGTCCAAATAGAACACCTAGGTACTAGTCCTAAAAGACATAACAATATCCTATCATGAGTCATAGAATTATCCCTAGAACAAGGCCTAATCCTCAAGATTCTAAGTAGAACATTTAGATACCTACCCATCAAACTATGACCAAGACTATTATAAGATTGATCTATTGGATAGCATATGATGCTAGATAGGGGGAACAAAGATGCCCTGAGTATTGAGATGCCCCTAGTAGATGAAAGATTCCACGATGTTGAATAATGTAACCATATGTAATGATGTAATAATCATCCTACCCCCTTGGGAGAAAATTCAAAAGATTTGGAGCAATGAGTGAATTGACAATATTCCCTGATGCAAAAAGTTGGATCAATTTGGAGCAATGAGTGAATTGACAATATTCCCTGATGCAAAAAGTATTTGTGAGATGAACTACACAAGCATTCAATTGTGTCAATTCCAAAATATTAAAGTGTGATTTTGAGCTATTTACGTGTGTTATATTTTGAATTTGATCTCGAAAATGGGTTGAGTAGTAAAATTAGCCAAGGGGGTGATTTTCATGTCGATCAGAGCACTTTGAAAAATTAAGGTAAAACCTATATAATGGCCCAAAAGGTTGTTTTCAAATCATTTGTGCATTTGTCTTTTGTGGAGAAAAGAGCTCTCAAGTGAAAACATGGTAGTTCTTGTGTGTTCTCATTGATTTGAGCATTCAATGTGACACAATAAATTGATAGACTATGTACGTCTAGTGATTAGTCGACAAAACCTCCTCTACATTTATAATTTTACGCAATTTGATCCAATTTTTGCATGTTTTTCATGTTTTCAAGTCATTTCCATTGGGGTCATCATGCGAGGACTCATTTTCTTGCATGAGCCTCTAGGAAAGTTCATGTGAGGAAGTGCCACTAGGGAACTTTCTCACGTAGAGTGATACATTCCCTCACATAGGACATACCCATCTCTTGCATGAAGAACCTTGATTTTGGTACCTTCTACGCTAACAATTTGGGTCTAGCTCATGTGTGAGAGTGTTTTCTCACTCGAGCCATGAAGTTTGTGTAAAATTTGATGATAAATGAATTCATAGATCCCTAGATATCCTACATGAAAATAACCTATTACAAGGAAGAAATAAATACAAAGAGAATGGTTTTCTCGATAAAAAAGAAGATTGAATTTACTTATGCAAAATATAATGAATGAAATTACAACCGATCAATCCTTATGAAGGAGATCAAACACCTAAAAGGGAAGCCCTAAGAGGTAAAATCCATTTAATAAGTACTAATTAATTAGTAAATGTTAATGAAAAAATCATAAAGGAGAAATCTTAAGAAGGAAGAAAAGGTAATTTAATAAATTAAATTAAATTTACCTTTTTCTCTAACACTCCCCCTTAAGATGAACAAAAATGCAGCTAGAAACAATTCAAGGAAACTATAATGCTAAAAGAAAACTTGGGGCCTGATAACAAGGTCTAACTAGGTACCTAATCATGATCAATTCTCTATGAAATAGAGAAATAGAGAAAATTGAGTGGGAAAAACCTTACTCCAAAAAGAGATAGAAACGGATGCACAAATGAAATATCTCAACAGAATCTCTCAAGACCATAAGTATAATGAAAGCTTCCATGATAGAAGCTAGAGACTCCATAGCCCCCCCAGAATGGGAAATCTTCTATGTCAATAAACATACCAATGTGGTTCCAATTTGAAGGAAACAAAGGTAGTGGATAAGGATGATAAAACCAATGTATGCAAGGTGCAACTAGAATTCTACTTGATGCTCAAAGGAAAAAAGCATGAGAATCCTAAAAAGGAATCTCCAATGGAGGTGGAATAATAGGTGTGTTGAATCTATCATCTGAGAGTAGATGTGCATCTTCTGATATATCCTCAACAACTATAGTAGGTGGCTTGATGACTAAAGCTGCAATAGTAGGCAATGTTTAAGAGTAATCCTATGCAAGAGATGGAATTTGAATAGGAGGTGGAGGTGTAGAAGTCACAACACTAGTCTCAAGAAAAACACATAAGTTCAAGTGACCTAACTTCACCTTAGTAGACTCTTGTGAAAAAAGAGAGCGAGTCTTTGATAGTGGAGATGGTGGAACAAAATGTTAGAAGGAATATAGGTTAGAAGCATGATCAATAGTACCTATGGAAATAATATTTCCTAATTCACCATCTCTAATGTGCACTAAATCCTGTGCAAACTCAACTTCCTTCCCTATCCCACTAGGTGTAATTTGATAAATAGAGAGAAGGTTAGAGGATAAAAATGGAACATAAAGTACATCATGAAATATACCACCATTAGTGTCAATAGAACCTTTCCCATATAAATTCATAACAATGTTATTCCCCATAAAAATGTGTGGAGTAGGAGAAGCCTTAAAAGAAGAGAACAAATCCTGAGAAGATGCCATATGGTGTGAAGCACCTGAATCTAGTAACCAACCAAAAGAATGAGGGATAGTAGTTGCACATAGTGCATGACCCTTTCCCATATCTTTTCCATTTGACTGAAGTGATAATGATGAAGAAGCTTTGTGAGAAGAAGGAATATCAATGTTGCTCTTTTGAAGGAGAGCTGTCAAATCTAAAAATTGTTTGGCATAGCCATCTAACTTCTTCTCATAATAATATGCTTCATCATGATTAGGCTTATTACAATAAGCATACTTCAATCTTTTTGGCTTTGATTTACCCCCTTTAGGAGGAGGTGGCCCTGATGAACTATGAGTGCTAGAATCAATTTGAGACTCTATAGAATGAGATTTTTGAGTCTTCTCCTTAATCCCTAAAGATGGTTGAGCTACCAATGCATGACTCTATGAGCCTATGAGAGAAACCAACTGAGAGAGCTTAGCTTGCTCTCGAGTCAACCAATCACAAAAGACCTCAAAGGATGACATGGTAAATCTATTACCCAAAGCATCTTTGGTGGAATATAAGGTAGAATAAAAAATCTAAAAGTTTCCAAGAACCTTACAAAGAATCAGGTAGATACACTTAGTGTTAGTCTTCATTTTCCCATAACCCTACAATAAAGATCTTATTTGTTTGAATTTCATCAAGAAGTCCTCAATGGAGGGAAAAGAATTCGATATAAGTGAGATAAGCTCTGCCTCAATCTAAAGTGCCCTAAACTCGTTCACTATACCAGACAAGCCTTCAAGCTTGGTCCACATAGCTAGAGGGTTATTGCACCCATCAAGATGAAACTGTAGACTATCAAATGCCTTTAAAAAAATCAATCCTATTGCCTCATCCATCTTGTTCCTATGCTACATGACCTCAAAAGGCCTTTGTTAAATTGGCTGCATTACATCTAAACAAAACCACAACCCTTTTGACTGGAGAAGCCATGTCATCAAGGTCTTCCATGTGTGATAGTTATGAGGGGTCAAAAGTTCTAGACAAGAAGAGGTCTTAGCCATTGTTTTAGAAGTTGTTGGATTGTTTTTGAATTTTTTTTGGTTTTCTGATGTAAATAATAGAAACAATAATACAAAACACCCCCACCAATACAAAAAACTAAACCCCAGCTACTAGAAGGAATGTGTAAACAAGAAGAGAGAAAAAAAAAACTTTAGTTTAGAATAACATGTAACTTTGATGAATATTGATGAAAAATATTAGAGAATCTGAATAGGGCTCAAGAAGAGCTTTTTGATGCCTTTTCCAGATTGAAAAATAGAGCTATAACAAACAAGTTATGCCCCTTGGAAGATGATAGACATCAACAAACTTTAAGCATAAAAATAGGTACCAAACTAGAAAAATATCTTAAAAATACCTATACCATTGTCTCTATCTCTAAATCAGCTTTCTGACACTTCTTTTGGATTAAAAAAAGACCTCCGTATGCTCAAGGTATCACAAAAAAACCAAGAATAAGTCTTTAGGGAAAAACAAATCAAACAATGATATATGGGTGAATGACCATCAAATTTGGCATGAAAAATGCTGATGTCAACACTTGCACATATGTCATTGACTATACTATTGATGTTAGCGACTGTACCACTGATGTTAGTGCTTTTTCATTTGTTTTTTGCATTTCTAGTTTTTAAAACCTTTTGCAAGGTCAATTTTTATTTTTCAAAGTTTTCAAATTCTTTATTAGAAAAAATCTTTCAAAAAAAATCTTGATTTATTTTTAATAAAAAATAAATCATTTCCTTGGAAAGCATGTCAGATCTAGGGACAATTTTTTTTGTCTTAGATTTCAACTGTGTCTGAATTGGACGTGCCTTATATGAAAATAGGGCTTTTTAGACGTTTTGAGCACAATTGTGAGCTTTATTTTTTCTCACAGTGATCCAAAAAATAGAGACCCCCTTTTTTCACACAACAAATTGAAAATCCCTTTTTTTTTTTTGTTAAACCCTCATTCTTCTTTTTGTTCAGATAAGAATAGGTAGCCACAGGCAAGGCTCTGATACCATGTAGAATTTGATGATGAACAAATTCATAGATCCCTAGATATACTACATGTAAATAACCTATTACAAGGAAGAAAGAAAGAAAGAGAGAGAGAAGGGTTTTCTTGATAAATAAGAGGATTGAATTTACTTATGCTAAATAGAATGAATGAAATTACAACCAATCAATCCTTATGAAGGAGATCAAAAACCTAAAAGGGAAGCCCTAAGAGGTAAAGTCCATTTAATAATTACTAATTAATCATTAAATGTGAATGCAAAAAAACATAAAGGAGAAATCTTAAGAAGGAAGAAAAGGTAATTTAATAAATTAAATTAAATTAACCTTTTTCTCTAATAGTTTCCTCATGTGAGGAAGTGGTTTCTTCGTGCAAGATTTAGCATCTTTGCACAAGGAAGTTGGTCCCCCATGTGATATTTTAAGGTCTTGTGTGAGATTTTGAGCTGTTTGGGGTCATGTGTCATGAAAATATCATGTTAGGTCATCAATTTTTGTGTCATCATTGATTGTCATAGCATGTTTGCATGATGTTTTGATTGCAGTAGTAGTAGCATATTTACTGAGGTCAAATACTAATTGTGTTCTTGTTGTTTGCGTATTCATAGATTAGCTTTCTAGATGTGGGATTTAGATTACACTACCTAGCCATTGGGGCATTGGTTAGGCAACTAGATACTACCAAGTTGGCATATATTGAAACATTGAGTCTTTCCCATCTATGTAATATCCCTAATTTGTGGGTGAATCATAGTTTCTTGAAAATATTGGTAGAGTGTTTCCACCCAAAAAAAAAACACATTTCATTTGCCCTTGGGAGAGATGACCATAACACTAGAGGACATCTATAGGATACTTCAAATTCCATTCCATGGGCCACATGTGGAGTATGACACACATCTACAATAGGGTACATTGGCACTAAGGGCCATCTTTCAAGAGGATATCATCATGGGTAGATCTATTTTGAGGGAACAACTATTGTAGACATATGGTCTCACCCATAGATTAGCAGTGGTGTTTGGTACATTCCTCAACCATTATTTGATGCCAGAAAAAGGTTAACATGGTCTCAAGTGTGGATAGGGAGGGATGCTGTAGTGGATGCTAGAGCAACCAACACATTTTGGATGGGGCCAATGCATGCTAGCCCATATGTTTCATGAGATGCACGAGATCATCTACAGAGAGACAAAGAGCATGGAAGTAGGTATTTATGTTCTAAAAGTATGGGAATGAGAGCACTTTCCCATTATGATATTGATGTGCAAGGACATGAGGCAACCTCATGAGCCTTATATCAATAGATACTAGAGGCATATGAACCAAATTGCTCTAGATAAGACTAAGTAGTGGCAAGCTCGGCTTGATGATTTTGTGGTAGTAGTATGGTGGTCTTTGAGAGAGACAACAACATGGGATGATGCCTGAGCATAGCTGAATTATATGTTCACCTCTTGGCCACTAATTGGGCACTCAATCCATGTGATTGAGAGATTTTCATTGATACACATATGGTGGCAGTATGAATGGCCACAAGATATATCATAGGAGTCTAGCACCTATGCCAACTTCATTGAGGAGGTGAAGAAGGGGTGTTAGTTAGATTAGACCATGGGAGGTCTATGATTGATGCATGCACCATCACCATCACTCGATGGGATTATATGGTAGCAATTATGGATGGAAGGATGAATCTTGAGTCTCATGTCCTGAGTATCACAATCATTTTGTGAGTCATCCTTTCCCTTGGTTCATAGATCTATTATGGATAGAAGTGCCAGTAAAACTAGTGCAAGCACCATAGTAGCCACCACAGTAACCATCATAGTAGGCACATTAGCGCAGTCCAAAACAATAGACTACACACGTTCATATTCCTTCCCATTAGATGAGAGTTGATCTAGGTGCTAGTGGTAGTGGGTCTAGGAACTAATGAGCTTAAGGAGAGATCAATACCTTGGGTTCCATTGGCAGTGATGCACAATGAACATGTGTAAAGGAGCAGCCTTATTAGTCGGAAAATCATGGAGTGGGTGATGAGGAGATGTAGGATCAGCCTACTCCTATGCCATAGGGTGAAGACATCTTGACACAGACCTAGTCCACCCTTAGGAGATCAAGAGATTGAGTCCAAGTAGCACAATGACAACAAGGAGAGTTACTAATTCAACTTGTGGTACAAGATATGCACATAGGGGAGTGAGATTAATATATTTTTGAGCTACAAGGATAGATGGAGCATCATTAGGATGAAGCCCACACACAAACTATGAGAGCAACCTATTATTATGTCGTGTATGTTGGTGTAGTTCCTAATGTAGTAGACTAGGTACCTCCATTTTTAGAGTATGTGAGAGCATTAGAGGGTGCACACCCTCCCACTAGAGAAGATGCTCCTCCTCCTCCTCCACCTAAGGATGAAGGAGAGGGCCATAGCTAGCTCTTTTTCTCTTGTCTTCTTTTTGGTTATGTACTACATGATGTACTAACATCATTTTGTGTCTTTTTTGACATTGAGAGTGCTCAAGTAGCACTAAGTATTGTATCAATGTACATTTGACTCCTTTGGATATATATATATATATATATATGAGCTCTTATTCTTGTATTATTGCATGTGCCACACTTTGTCTCTTATATTTTCTCATACATGAGATGTATAGTTATATATGTGATAAATGTCAATTGATTTGATATATGAATATGTAGCATTGATATACAAATGTGATTGACTAATATCTCATGTAGGTTTCAAATTTGTTGTTCATGATAAGTGCATTGTCAAATTCACAAAGATCAACCAAAGAGTTGAACGCTTATACAATCAAGATGAAATGTGATACATTGAAGAAATCAGTGACCTCTCAAGTTATGAGAGACAAGTGAAGAAGTACATCATGTTATGCCCAAATGTAAAGCAAGTATTAAATATAACTTATGCTATATGCAAGCCCTAGGTTTGGTTATTGGACCTACAAGATATTTATCATTACAGAGCTTATAGTGAGACCCACACATGTCCTACAACTTGCACTAACATTGCAATCATGCGAATATGAATATGACATGTGTCTAGTTTTGTGTGTATCAAATGTAAGAATTTGAGGCACAAGATGCCAGAATGACTAAAACATTTATCCTTTTTAATGTAGCAATCAAAAATAAGCATCAGAGCATAGATGCTAGGATGACTAGAATGTTTCTTATGTGAAGGCACAATAGATACATGAGAGAGCCTTCTCATGCTAAGTAATTAGTAAGTATTATGTCCACAACAACCCTTACATTCATAACTAGAGACAAGTGTGTTAAGTATGCTCGCAGTGCCCCTTATGTGCACTTAACATGATGATTATCAATATTCTACTATAGCATAGAGAATTCACTCAAATAGTGAACGAGAAGAACCAACCTCACTAAAGTGTCCATATAAAATGAGTCGAGGTAAACACGACCATCCAACATGAGATAGAGGCTCTTATAATAGGCATCCATTTTATATGTATGCTTCAGATCATTGGAACTTAACCATCAAGCAAAAGTGGAAGAAAAGATCATGCCTCCAGTCCTTGCTTCTCTAGTCAAAAGAGACATCCTCAAGTTTCTCATAGGAAAGAGTGAAGGGTAGGTGATTAGAAGCAAGTGGAGCATCCTCTCATTGAAGTGTGCATCAATGCAAGTATGAAGCCATAGAGGAAAGTCAAGGTGATATTCTCTAAGAGGAAATATACCAAGAAAAGAACCCTATCCTATTGTAGATGCTAGCAGAAAGTGTGATGCAAATTACAAGAAAATCCAAGTGAGTGGAGGAGATACAGTCTCTAGACAAGGGGAACAACTAGAAGAAATAAATGTACTTGTCCTACTTATGGATAACCAAGCAAAAGGTCAAATGGTTTTCGGAGAGCCAATCCCAGTTATAGAGTAAGGATGTATGGTGAAGCCAATAGCTTCACCATTTTAGTGTGGAAAGAGAATCCTGGGGAGAATAATTTACTTATTTGTGGAGGATACGAGTGATCCTATGATGTCTTCATTTCATCCATTTAAAGAAGCACAACTTGGTGTTTCCCTATGACTAGTTCATGATGCAGTCATGGTGAGGGAAGTAAAGCTAAAGAAAGCAATGGAGGATGAGACAAAGTGGGCTAATAACATGGAGAAAGATGTAGAGTTTGTCCAAGGGTTGATTGAGAGGGCTCAAGAAGATAGAGCACCTAAGTAGGTTAAGTGGACAAAATAAGTTTTTTTAGCAAAATGAGTATGAGCAAAGATAACAGAGGCATCTCTAGCTACACAATGAGTGTCAATGAAGAGAATCCACAATGAACTGGTTTTGTTGTGATCTTAGGTAGAATCATTTAGGGAAACTATGGCAAAGACTAATGCCATAGCATTCTAATTGCAAGAGAAAGTAAATGCTGCCAATACAAGGATTACTCACATTATGAAGTAGATGCATGAGGTTCACCATGAGAGGGAATCCTGGAAGATGACTGTGAATAGTTATAGAGAGGAATGCAACATTTCTCAATAGGATATGACTCTACCTAGGGTAGAAATGCTATGGGAATATATGAATGAAGTCCAAGAATGGTCTAAGAAGCTTGCATCGGAGGTGGCATGCTACATAGGATTGTACCATTAGGCAGTCCCTAAAGAGAATAGGAGAGGAGTATTCTTTTGAGATCAATCCTTCATGACACAAATGAACAATCTTTTGTGACATGGTCATATCATGATTTTTATGGATACCATCTAGGAAGGTGCAAGAATGATGCAAGGAGCCTCATCCTCTAGGACTATGTAAACATGCATGCTCCCGGTTGGGAACTTGAATTTCCAACCTCCACGAGGAGGAGTTCAATGAGTGCTATTCTTGTATTTTCTTTTGTAGGGCTTGATGTAAACACATGCTCTTTTAATATTGTTTTTTTATGTGGTGTGTTTGTGTATCACCTAATTTAGTCTTTTTAATATGAATACTAACTATTAAATGAAAGCATTAACAATACTAAGCAAGCTAACACTTAAGATAGGACCGAGCGTTATCACCACAAAAGGAAGAAAACCAAGAATGGTAGACTCCTAATGGCATAACACATGATACAAAGGATTTGTATCTAATTAAGATATGTATGCTCACATGTACGATCAAGTTTTAGATGGATGGGTGGAGTGAATGAAGCAAGGTTTCAACAATGGATTCATGGAGGTATTTCATCATTATAATAGTATTTTGGTAGTTTTTATGCTCTCAAAATAGCATTATAAATTTTCTTCAAAAGTGGATGATTTTTGTGAAGGGAGAGGCTTCTATTTATAGGCCAAGGGGTAGAGGGATGGATGGTAAAGATGCAAGGATGACAAGATGGTGAGGGAGGGCTAGGATGCACTCAAAGGGGAGTACATGGATTGTGCTTGTTTGAGGCCAATTAGGAGGTGACACATGTCATAGGGTGATTGGATGTGAGAGGGTAGGATATGGGTTGGTCAAAGGAGTAATGAGTAAGGTTGAGCCTTAAAGAGAGATGGTTGAGCAATAAATAGAGATGGTTGGGTCATAAATAGAGATGGTGAGTAGGAGGATGAGATTTTTGACTTTGGCTTGGGTTAGCAAGTCTTAACCCTTGCTTAAGTTGTGCACATGATTAGAAGAGGGATTAGGATTAGCTTAGGAGTTGGCTAACCTTGTTTAGGGAATGTGACAAGGTTAGGGGGGGGGGGGGGGATTAGGATCAAAGATAAGGATTGACATCTTCTAGAAGAATCTAGGATTTGGATGAGGATGGAGACTTTCTTAGAAGACTCTAGAACTTCCTAGGATGAGGATAAATAAGGTTTTTAGGAAATAAATAAAGTTTTATTTATTTCAAGGGTTTTTCTTGAGGAGATATTTATTAAAATATTTTTAGTAAACATGAGGATTAATATTTAATCTTAAATAAATATTTTGAGTTGGGATTAGTTTTAGGAAATGATGGGATTAGCCTTTAATCGAAATTAAAGAAGGATTAGAAGATTTTGGAAGAGGTTAGTGGTCTTAAGGAAATTGGCCAAGTTTTGGGCAAAAACTAAATAAATTATTTATCTTGGGATTTTTGGTCAATTTATTAATTAAATAATTAATAAATAAGGAAATAATGTTTAAATAAGATTTAAACATTTTTGGGAGGGATTCCTTAATTAAATATTTTTAATTAAGGTAAAGGGATTTAATGACATAAAAATAAATAATTAATTAATTAATATATGATGATGTCATCAGAATTTTTTTTCAAAAAATAAAAATACTTTATTTTCTAGAGGATTTTTAGGTGTCTACATTTTGCCCCTCTTTGAGATAGTGTTGAAATAATACTATTTCAAAGAAGTTTGAAGATAGACGAAATGAAGGAAAGTTTGAAAGCAACATGATTGCCCCAATCTTGAATAGAAGAGGAGAGAGTGGACTGTGTGATGCCCCCTCAAGAAGATGGTAGGGAGAGAAGGTGAGGCCCGAGAGCTTCTTGAAAGGTACAAGAATCTAGGGCGAGTAGGAGGACTAAGAGTAGCTAAGAGAGGGGGTACAAGGAAGCAAATACTCTCATTATGGGAGAATGATACAGAGGAAAACCTTAGGCGCAAGGATAACCAATGGGTAAGAACACTAGCTACAGGGAGAGGGGGGAGGGTGATTGGGTTTCTAAATTTGAACCTAGGGTAGGGATTGGGAAGATGGGAGATTTGGGGAGATGATGATTTGAGGGTTTATGATTGGTGATGACTAAGAAGATGATTGATGTAAGTGTACACTCAATTTGTGTCACACTCTAAACCCTTCTATCCAAACGATTCCATGAGTTGGAATGCTTGGATGCCGACTTAGAGCTCCCTATCCATGGAGTGCAAGGAGTTAGTATTTCAGCATGAAGGCTCTCAGCCAAGCCTTAGAAATGTACTTCTTGCTAGTAAACCATGCAACGGGAGGTTCTTTGAGACAAGAGCAAGAGTGCAAATATCTTCAAGGAATCCCTCAAGAATGCAATGCAAGTATGAAAACTAAGCTAAGATGATAATGCAAAATGCAGCTATACTAAGCATGTATGAGATTGTTACAAAACCAAATATTTAAACTATGTGATATTATTGCAAGAAATCAAAGTTAAACTAAAATGCAACTATGTTAAGAATGCCATATGATCTTATGCTAATGTGATGGAATGAGCTAGGAGTAAATGTAGGAGATGGAGGAACATAAGGCCCCAATATAGATGGAAGGTTTGAAGGCTTTAGCTTTGATGGATAAGGACCAAGGATAGACTTAGGAGATGCAAATGGATAGTGAAAAGAGATATCAACATCTTTAGAGTGAGCAACATGGTCAAAGCCATCAATAGATTCATGAGTACCTTTGATAGGAACAACATTTCTAATAGAAGCACTTGAAGCTTGAGCACAGTTTTGAAGTGGATGTGGAGAAGTAGAACATGAGGGGACACTTTGATCTTGACAAGTAGCTTTGGATAGCATATGAAGAGAACTTTTCTCATAATTTTCAGTAAGCTCAAGGGAGATAATGGAATTTGTGTCTTCATCATACTTAGGAGGTGGATAAGATATAGAATATGAAGGGGAAAAATCTTGAAAGAGATGAAAGGGTGCTTGATCTTGATCTTTCTTGAAATTTATAGATTTTTCATTTTGAGGGTCCTCTTGACATGGAGCCATTTCTAAGGACAAGGGAGAATGAAGAGTGAATGGAGTAGTGCATGGATCTTTAGGCTTAGTAGCATGGAAAAGGTTTGCAGCCAAGTGAAGGTTAGCTTGAGTTTCTTTTAGAGGCAGGCCTTGAGGATACACGTAGTCAATGTGGAAAGCATTAGGTTCTTTATTTGATGGAGGCATGTTGGAAAGCTTTGAAGTGTTGGGAGATGCACGAGTGTTGGAAGAAGTGGAAGATGTAATAGAGCCACTACTAGACATAGGTTCATCAATGTAATCTTGCTCAAGAGAAGTATCCTCAGCACATGAGTCACTAGAGGTTCCAAGATCAACAATCTCATCATCAATGAGATCTTGGATTTTATGTTTCAGCTCTATACAATCAGAAGTAGCATGGTCATTAGATTGATGATAGGCACAATAGGTATCCAAGAATGGATTTCCATAGGAGCTAGACTTAGGCAACATGATGAGCTTAGTTTCAAGAAGTGTTTGCAAAATGTCATCATAAGAGTGTTCCAAGGGAGCAAAAGTTCTATTAGAAACATGTCTAGGATCTTCTTTTTGTTTCTCAAGTGAATAGAATGCATCCATGTCTTCATTATTATCTTGGTCAAAGATAGGTCCATCATGAAATTTTAGCATAGGCTCAAAGGAGGTATCACTTGCTTGTTCTCTAAAGAGGTCTTTAGGTCTAGAAGATGAAGACATTTGATGTCTTGAAGTAGAGCATGTAGACCTAGAAGAAGAGGATGACCTCAAAGAAGGTGACTCACATGCATGTAAAGACCTTAAGGAAGATTCATGTAATGATGCAATCTTCTCCTCTAACCTTTTCTCAAGTTTAGACTTCATTTTTGTCATGCGCTTAGAGAAATGAAGGTAAGAAAGATCATTTGTCTCTTCTAGTTCTTTGTATTGTGCATATAGATCTTGAAACTCTTTAGTGACATGGAGGATATCATGATCATCTAGATTTGGTTGAATTTTGGTAGCATAAGGTTTAGATCCCATAGTTTTAGATGCAAAGCCAAGCATAAAATAGTCTAGAAGATAACTTGATGTTGAAACTATAGGAGGTAGAGTGTCCACTTGCCAAGATATCAGAGAGAGATTAAAGTGACTTGTCAAACAATATGTCCAAGAAACTTACAACATGAATGACTCAAGTCAATAGCTAGGCAAGATGCCCAAATAGCCAAATAGATAGAGCAAGCAGGGTGACAAGTGAACAACTCTCCAACCCAAGAGTGTAGTTAAGAAATCAAGGAGACCATTTCAGCAAAAGGATAACTAGCAAGCAAACATAGACCATGAAGACAAAAAGACCAAGAGCACTAAGACCAAAGAGCCACTTTAAGCATGTTCAAAAACTAGAGACATAGCAAATCAAAGTCAAATGATGAGACTCCCCTTAGCAAGCAACACAAGAAAATGTTTGCATTTGATGTTTTGACTTGGTTGACAAAGTTTGACAATAGTTGATAGCATAACAAGTTTGATGTTCAAAATTAATTTCTTTCCAAGCAAGATAGTGACACATGGAGTAGTCTTCAAACAATCAAGCAAGGGACAAAGCAACCTTGCATGATACAAGCATAGGTGACGTCTCAAAAGAATTCCCTAGAATTATCTTCATGTATATGTTCAAAAGATTTTCACAAGTATACCACATTCGAGAACACATCAAGCAATATCTACCTAAAGGACATGGTTCATTACTCAACAACTTGGCCCACGCTTGATGCTCCTTTGCCTTACATCAAGTGGTTTCCCACAAGAGATATTGGCTTTGTCATGGAAATGCCATAAGCATAACCAAGGGAACACATATGGTGAGTGTAAATCTTGGGGTGATCCGGGTAGTCCACTAGGATCAATCCTTGCACCAAGAAGTTGAGCAGCTAAAAATGGTAGTTACTAACTTAGGGTGTTTAGATAGGGCTTTCGTTCATAGTGTTCCTCTTGCTCCCAATTACGGGACACCTCACCTTGCGATGAGTAACCGATCTCGCGATCACAAGAGTACCTTAAGCATTCTTGCCTAGTGATCTCCTTATGGTCGAAATCCCATAAGAAATCACACTAGGCGAAGAAAAACACTACGTCTACTAAAGTTTTGTGTCCTTGATACCCTTGAGTTTATAGTGGGTTGGAAGAGCCAGGTAATCGGCTTGTTCCCACTTGGGTCGTTCCTCTCAGGTTGTCCGAGAGCAGGCCCTCTAAAGGATTCTAACTATACAAAGTGGATCAAATTTTGGAAGTCAAGATTTCTGGTTCACCATAAGGGTGAAGAGCATACTCTCCTATTCCAATCATTTTCTCCCAAACATGCCAAGAAAATTTAGTTGCCTCTTACTCTTGAAACCAAATGGTAAGTCAAGATTTCTGATTCACCACAAGGGTGAAGAGCATACTCTCCTATCACCAAAAGATCCCAATTGTAAGTTTTAATGTGCCTAAAAATAAACAACTAGTATATTCCACACATGTAAAAGTCAAGAACAAGAAAAATTAGGTTTTTATGCATTGGGCAGCCCTGCAAACAATCGTTAGTAGCCCTTGTGCATTTGAAACTTTGACATGCGTTCTTTTTATGCAATGTTTCAATTTTTTTCACAAGGATGGCAACCTGAAATCACAACTTGTTAGCAACAAAAGTTAGTGTGAAATAATATAAAAATCTACAATAAAAAGTGGTGATTTTCTTCAAAAATCTAATTTACCCTCCAACCAAGTACATGCAAAGAAAGTGCAAGTTAATCACAAATGCTTTCATTTTTACTCTTTGATTTTGACCTAGTCAACAAGATTGAACTTTTTTGCTATGATTTCGTATCCAAAAATGAAAATGAAAAAAAGAGACCCCTATTAAAAATCAGAGAGCTTTCCAAAAATGCAAGAAATTTTAAAAAATCTCTTCATTTGCTCCCTAGAGATTGATTTTGTCAAAATAGACCAAATTTATCAAATTGAGTTTTTGATCATTAATACGATCTCAAAATTCAAAACACAAAGAAAGAACCCCCATTAGAATTGAAAAATCTTTCTGAAAATGTAAGTTTTTAAAAAAAAATCGCTGATTTGCGATCAGAAACGACTTTTTATGAAAAACAAAGAAAAACTCATAACTCTCGAAAATCATGTTAAAATGCTCTGCAAATCGAACTAAAACATTTTGAACATATATTCAATTTGCAAAAAAAATTTCAGAACCAAAATCCAAGCGGTTTAAAAGATATGATCAAATCTTTAAACCAACTAAGTTTTTGACCTTCAAACCAATTTACTTATGGCTTGGCCTTAAAACCAAAGTGATAATTTTACAAAAGCATTTGATTAGACTCAGTATGCTGTTGTAAAAAACCAGAGATAAGAAATGAAAGCAAATGGAGTTAAAAATTTGATTCAAGCCCCACAGTGGGCGCCAAAAATGTACACTCGAAAGTGTCCCACTCTAAACCCTTCTATCCAAACGATTCCATGAGTTGGAATGCTTGGATGCCGGCTTAGAGCTCCCTATCCATGGAGTGCAAGAGAGTATATTTCAAGAATAAAAAAAAGCTCTTAGATGAGCCTTAGAGATACTCTTCTTGCTAGTAAACCATGCAATGGGAGGTTCCAAAGACAAGATGCAAGAATGCAAATGTCCCAAGGAGTTCCTCAAGGATGCAATGCAAATGAAGATTAAGCTAGAATGAGAATGTCAAATGCAGCTATGCTAAAACATGTATGAGAGTGTTACAATACCATTATTAAGCTATGTGAGATTAAGCTACATGTAAAAATGAAAGATAAGCTAAGATGTTATGGTATGAGAGAATGTAGACAAGAAATAGAAGTTCTCCACAAAGCTCCAAAGAAACCTGTTAGAAAACTTGCAGCATAACAATATTCAAAAAATGGATGGATTGAGGGGGAAATCTCTCTCCCTTTTAAAGATGTATGGACGGTGGAGATCAAGATGAAGATGGTGGATGATCAACGGTGGAATTCGAAAATAGGAGTGATCCATGTGCACACATAAATCAACCAATAGAATATAAGTTGACTTGTCATATAAGACAAAAGTCACAAAGCCTTTTCTTTTAATTGCAAAATAGAAAAAAGACTTTATGTGTGCACTTTAAGTGGGTTAGAAGAATGGGGTCTTTTATTTAATTAAAAGGGGACATGTTCTTTTAATCAAATAATGAACTTAGGATAGCATAGTCAAAATATAGGTTATAATCAAATAAATTGATTATTAGCAATTTGGTCTAGGTAAATGATTAAATTAATTTAGCCAAAATGCTGAGAAGGGGGCTAATAGTCTAGATGACCATTTTTAGGTGATTACAGTAAGAGCTATGATTATGATTGATGTAGGAGCTATGATTATGAGTGATGAAGGAGATATGATTTATGATTGATGAAGTAGCTATGATTATGATTGATGAAGGAGCTATGATTATGATTGACGAAGGAGCTAAGATTATGATTGATGAAGGAGCTAAGATTATGATTGATAAAGGAGCTATGATTATGATTGATGAAGGAGCTAAGATTATGATTGATGAAGGAGCTATGATTATGATGGATGAAGGAGTTGAGATTATAAGTGAGGAAGGAGCTAAGATTATGATTGATGAAGGAGCTATGATTATGACCTATTTTTTTGGTAAGTTTAGATGATTTATGAATTTTTTTGTAAGTTTGGATGATTTATGAATATTTTTTGGTATTTTTGGGTAGTTTATGATTTTTTTTGGTATTTTTGGGTAGTTTATGATTTTTTTTTGTATTTTTAGGTAGTTTCTCTGTGTGCCACAAACAGGCAAGCTATTGCCTTACCGATTCCCATTGTTGTGTCGGCTATTAGCATTGTCTTTCCCTCCATCCTTATGGGTTTGATTTTTGGGGTGGTTTGTGCATAATCCTCTAGCGATCTGATGGAGGACATTGAAGAGTGAGTTTGGCTTCATTTTCTAGATGTATCGATGGTTGGTAGAGGAGTGATGGGGTTGGTTCTCCTTTTGTGGTATGAGGCAACTGGCATGGGCCTTGCAAACGATTACAACTCCAAAAGATTCTCTTCTAGAGGCCTATGTGAAAGGGTTGTAAGTCTATTAGTTTCTCATTGTGTAGGGTCTGTGAAAGGTTTTTGTCTCATGTCAAGGTCTTTATTGTGGAAAGTAAGGTGTGTGTGAAAGGATTGTGAGAGGAGGAAGCTCTTTTTTTTGGGATGATTTATGAATGTTTTTGATAATTTTTTTGGCAATTTTTGAATTGGAACTAGGATGTGAGTGAGATAGTGATGTGGGATTTTGCTGCAAGGCTAAAAAATATACAAGCATTAATAGGAAATGGGTGGATGACTCAAGAATGTAGGATATAATATAGTAGTGAATGTACATATGATAGGAAAAAGCTTAGGACAAGGAAATAGCATTGATGCAATATGGTTATTGTTACATGGGTATGATACACATAATTATTGGTTTCATGACAAGGATGTGGTACATAGAATATTTGTGGCTTGGTACAGGTATAAGATATAAAGACATGGTTTTAAGGATAAAATAGACTTGATATGATACATGTGGTAAGGTACAAGGATGGAATAGATATGCTAATCATGGTAGAATATGAGATCTAGGTGGGCTTTCGAAGCTGGTGTCATGAGTTGTTGGAGTGCGAGGAAGGAACTCTTGGAATATTTTGGAAAAATGGGGAGATGGGCGATGAGATGTAAAGTGATGATGCCGGATATGTAGGTCATTGATAGATAATGGAAAGGCTATAGTACACCTAGCACCTGTTTGCTAGGTTTTCACCAAGAACCTATCCAAAGCACTTGAATTGCCAAGTTTTCACCATTGGATGCTTTATTTTTCTTTGCTTGTTTTTGATTTGCAAATTCTGCCCTCAGGCATAGAATTTCTTGAGGTGAATAATGTTGGTAGGATCATTTAGGACTTCACCTTCAAGGGTAGATAGCTGATAGGCTCCTAAGCCAAAAGATGCTATGACCACATAAGGACCAAGCCATTAGGGCTCAAACTTGCCTTTCTTTTCTCTGTTAGCTTGAACTTTCATGTTCTCTTTGAGTACCATGTCTCCTTCTTGAAATTGGCGTGGATGGAATTTCTTGTTGAAGTTGTTCTTGAGGGAATTCTGGTAGACCATGAGGTGGTCATAGGCCTGTTGCATTTTTTCATCAAGCAAATCTAGTTGGGTGAGTCTAGCCACTTTGTAATCCTCATCTGATATATGGCCTCGCAAAGAAATGCACAAGGATGGAAGTTCAACCTCAATAGGTAATATTGCTTTAGCACCATAAAATAGGGAGTATGGGGTTGTGCCTATAGATGTATGGAATGAGGTGCGATAGGCCCGTAAGGCAGGGTTGATTTGTAAATGCCAATCGCAGTCAAAATCATTGACAACTTTCTTTAGGATTTTGAGTAGGGTTTTATTAGTTTCCTCTACCTAACCATTACCTTGTGGGAAGTATGGGCTAGAAAAATGGTGACAGATATGAAGGGAAGTGCACAATTCCTCCATATTTAGGTTTTCAAAATTAGCTCCATGGTAAGTGAAAATGGTAGCTGGGATGCCAAAGTGACATATGATATGATATAGGATAAACTTGGACACTTAAACTCCCATAGAAGTGACAAGGGGAATTTCTTCAACCCACTTAGTGAAGTAATCAGTGGTGGTGATCATCCATTTGTGTCATTCGAAAGAAAGTGGTGCAATAAGACCGACAAGATCAAATCCCCAACAGGTAAAAGGCCATGGCAGTGCAATGGGTTGCAAGTCATGAGATGGAGCCCAAATCAGATTAGCATGTTGTTGACAAGGTAAACATCATTTCAAAAACTCACAACATCATGTTCTAGAGTAGGCCAATAATATCTAGCCCAAAGGATCTGCTTTGCTAGCACCATCCCGCTCATGTGAGCACCACAAAGTCTAGTGTGTACCTCTTTGAGAGCCATCACAGCCTCATTTTGATCTAAACATCAAGAGAGAGTATCATGATAACCATGACGATATAGGGTTTGGACGATGATAGCGTAATGGGAAGCTTTGCAAATAAAGTTTTGGCATTGGGTTCATGTGAGGTGAGGAGATATGATACCATTTAGTAGGTAAGCATGAATTTCATGGTACCATGGAGATTGAGGACCAACCAAGATACAAACCCATGTTGATTCATCATTCTCATATGCAGGTTCGTGCAACTACTCAACCAAGAATTCATATTGCATAGCTTTGCAAGGAATTTCCAAGATAGAACCAATAGTAGCCATAGCATCAACTGCCTTATTCTAGATTCTAGGTACCTATATGAACTAGATCTGAGTAAAATGCTCCTTTAATTGATCAACCAAATCTTTGTAAGGTAGTAGCTTGTCATCCTTGGTTTGATATTCATTCAATGCTTGTTTGATGATAAGCTAAGAATCACCATAGACTTGAAGTGTTGTGATATTCCATTCAATGACAATTTTGAGTCTTGAAACAAGGGCCTCATACTCTACAATGTTATTGGTACACAGGAATATAATTTACTTGAGGTGTAACCAAGAGTATGCCTATGCTAGAGCCATGAGATGTATAGGAGCCATCAAAATATAGCTTCTAGAGTGATTGTTCTTCTATCAAACAGAGTTATTCATCTAGAAATTCCATGATGAGTGGGTGATCTACAACTAAGGGTGCATCAGCCAAGTGATCTGCAATAGCCTGGCCTTTGATGTCCTTTCTATCAACATATTGAATGTCAAACTTGTTGAGAAGCATAACCCATTTTGCCAAGAATCTGGTGAGTACTGTGCAAGAGAGCATATATTTCAATGGATCAATCTTTGACATTAGTTGCATAGTATAACTCAACATGTAATAACATAGCTTCTGGGTGGCAAACACCATAGCTAAGCATGCCTTCTCCATTGGCATGTAGTTGAGCTCATAGGTCACTACTATTTGGCTAATGTAATAAATAGCTCATTCCTTTCTTGCATCATCAAGTTGTGCTAGAAGAGCACCTAATGCTATGGGAGTAGCTATGATATACAATATGAGTGGGCACCCTACAACTGGAGGAACCAAAATAGGTGGATTAGCTAAGTATTGCTTGATGAGCTCAAAATTGCGCTGGCAAGATGAGTCCCATTTGAAATTCTAATCTTTCTTAAGTAGGTGATTGAAAGGTTGACGCTTATCAGCAAGTTGAGAAATGAATTGTCAGACTGATTGGAGTTTTCCTTGCAAAGAATGAAGGTGCCTGAGTGTCTTAGGAGGAGCCATATCCATGATGGCTTTGACCTTCTTAGGGTCAATCTCAATATCACGCTGTGACACAATGAAGCCTAGGAGCTTGCCTGAGGTGACACTAAAGACACATTTCTTTGGATTCAACATGAGACGATATTTTTCAAATTAATTAAACACTTATTTGAGGTGAAATAAGTGATCAAGAGCATTGAGAGACTTTACTAAAATATCATTCATGTAATCCTCAAGAATCTTATGGATTAGGTCATGGAAGATGATCGTCATAGCACGCTGATAGGTTGCCCCAGCATTCTTTAGCCCAAATGGCATCATATTGTAGCAAAATGTGCCCCAAGGTGTAGTAAATGCTATCTTATGTTGATCTTCCTCTGCTATATGAATCTGATTATGTCCAGAGAAACCATCCATTAGTGACAAGAGTTCATAACCTGTGGCAAGATCTACAATCTTGTCGATATTTGGTAATGGAAAGTCATCCTTTGGAAAAATTTTATTAAGATCCCTAAAATTAGTGTAGATTTTGATATCACTAGAAGGCTTGGTAATAGGTACCATGTTAGAAATCCATTTAGAATAATCTATTGGGCAAATGATTTTGGCCTCCAACAATTTTTCTAACTTTGCCTTAACCAATAAAGCAACTTTGGGGTGCATCTTATGGAGCTTCTGATTAATAGGCTTGGCCCCTGGATCCACTGCCAGATGGTGTACAATTAGTTTGGGGTCCAACCCCAACATGTCCTGATATGACCATGCAAAGTGACCCACATTTTTGCAGAGAACCTCAATAAGAAGATCTACTTGTTCAGGTAGTAGAGAGGCTGCGATGTATGTGATATGTAGGATCTTTGTCAAACTAATATTTACTGGCCGAGTTTCCTCTGTCAAAACTGAAGAGATAGGATGCCTATTCTCTTGCGGGGGAAGGATGAAATCTCCATCTTCAGGTGCCTCAGAGAGGTTTTCACCATTAGATACATCCTTTATTTCATTTTTTGAGTTATCCAATGATGCTCCAGAGGAGTTTTCACCAGAGGACATTTTTCCTTTGATTTTTTGCTTTTTTGTTTCTTTTTTTATTTCTATTTTGTGATTGGAGACTTCCTCCTCCTCGAAGTAACCTACGAGATCCAATTTGTAGACATATGCCAATGGTGGTGGCAGCCATTTATGTGGCATTTTCCCCCCCATGAATTTAAGGATCACATGCTCAATAGAGAACTTGTCAACATGAATGACACTTGGTTGGTCCTAATCTATGAGTTCAGGGTGAGTGAGGGGGAGGTCTATGAGATTCAAGGATAATTGGCAGAGCATAGAGGCTCCAAGGATTATTTCGTCAAGGAAAATATCATCATAAGCTTTCTTTTTAGCTTCCTCAGGGATGTCTTCAACCTCAAAAAAAGTGTTTTGGATGTTCGTAAAGGTGTGGCCTTCCATTATAGTGCCCCCAGTTGTGGGGAGTCCATAGCCCAAGCCTTTGGTTTTTTTCCCTTGGTGTACTTCTATAGGCTATTTGATACCTGATTCCTGGTGTCCTAAACCACCTCCTTGATAATCCCATTGCTCTATGGCCAAGCAATGTGACCAAGGATATTTCTATTTAAAGTGATCAAGAAGTACTTCACTTTTAGGAGGGGGCTCTTTGTATATCCATGTGTTAATGTCTAGTGAATTCTCCTCTCCATCAAGAGTACCCTTGGTAATAAATGTGGTAGGGCCCATTTGCGGGAGTCAAGATGTGGTTTTTGGTCTAGGCCCTTGATGTGTCAGGCATCCTTGAGTATGGGGATCAAGTGGTAGAGTGCCAATAGCAAAAGCATCTACAAGACTATACTCACCACAACCTTGGTAGTTGATCTTAACCATGGAAAGAGTGGAGGCTAAAATGGTGTCTGGATCATGGTAGGTGCCAGAAGAACTGGCTGTGGTGTGTCCAACTTCAATCCTAGGATAATGATTGGTGTATGAAGCTTCAACCACATTGCAATAAGCAAAGGGTTCAGGATCTGCATGGATGGTTATCTCAGTGGCATTATGCAAAAATTTGATACAGTGATGATATGTGGATGGAATGGCCTTCATGGCATGAATCCATGAGCAATCAAGGAGGATGTTGTATGTAAGGTTAAGATCAACTGCATGGCAAAGTGTTTCTTGAGTGGCTAGGCCAACTCTTACAGGGAGCAAGATGGTTCCTTCAGTGGTGCACTCCAAATTGCCATATGCCTTGATGATGATTACTTCATTAATGATATCTACCTTAGTGTATCCTACCTATTTGATGAAATTTAAATTACATAGATTTAAAGCCGATCCATTATCTATCATGACCCATTTAACAACAAATTCAGAAACCATGATGGCGATGTGGAGTCAAAGGATATGATCTAGTTCAACTACTAGGATATCAATGGTTTTGAAGGATAAGGAAAATGATGCCAAAAGATGGCCAACCAAGTTGCAAAACTCGGTGGAATTTATGTCAGAGGGGACATGTGACTCATGTAGAGTACTATTGAGGATCTCTTGATAAAGTGGGCTTGTTTGTAAGAGATCCAGAATGGAGATCTAGGCTAGCATGTTTCTAAGGTGTTCTAAGATGTTATATTGTGGCCCTAATGAGGATAATTCTGATGGAGATGCTCTAGATGGAGGTGGTCTTGATGGTGTAGAAATAGGTGGGCTAGCTATATTGAGTCAAGTTCGATGAGTAGCAACTGCACATTGGGTATCTGGGCCCTTAATGTTAATGACATTGATGGATGGCTCAACCCATGATATGCAACCAACCAATAAGGCTTCCATAGTCTAAATACATTGAGGTATAGTTTTGAGACTTGTCTCGGTTATCTCCTTGTCTAGTTTGAGTATTGTTTGGTTTGTTGAGAGGAGGGTTTGCGAGTGCTTTTCCTAGGTTTGTGTTATGAGGAGGGAAAACATTTTGATACATCATTAATCCTACATTAGGTGAAGTTTGTGCCCCCACTTTGATTTTATTTTGATCAATTAGGTCTTGGACATAGTCCTTGAGTTGCATGCATTTGAGGGTGGTATGTCCTTTGACACGATGGAATTTGCAAAACTCATTATCTTTATACCAGGATGCCCTAGATTGGTTGGGTTCCAAGGGTTGTGTTGGTGGATGTCGAATAAGATTATACCAAGGATTAGCTAGTTTTTCAAAGATTGCATCAAGAGGTTCCCCAATGGGGTGTATACATGAGGTTTTCTTTGAACATGGGGTTTAGTACCTATCAAAAGTGTGATAGCATTGGTTTGATTATGATGAGAAGGTATTTGTTGATTTTTCTGTATGGGTGGTGGGTGATATACAGGGGGTTGCTGTGGATAGGTTTGTTGTTGACAAAATGTGGTAGGAACATTGGTAGCTGCCCCAATGATATGAACTTTTCGGGTGTCAACGACACCATCTATCACTGTATTTTTGTTTTTCATCCAGTATTGGGTTTTGTCATTGTTTGGTCCTCGATCCTGGGTGTTTTCCTTGTAAAGTCTAATAACACCATTCTTAATGAGGCCTTGTTCAAGTCCCATCCCCTTTTCTTTAATGTCTTTGTATGTCTATAAATAGTTCATAACCATATGATGGGCAAGACTAGGGTGTGCATTGTTTATGAACATTTTGACAAGATGACGCTCAAGGGTTGTACAAGAAATCCTAGTTGTGAGTATTTGCCAACATTGCAAGTATTCTACAAGGCTTTCTCCCCCTTTTTTCTTAGTACAAACTAGGTCCACAATAGATAATTTAGTTTCAACAAGATGGGTGTATTGAGCCACAAAGGCTTCAGAAAGATTAACAAAAGTTTTAATAGTGCCTTGAGGGATACGGTAGAACCATTCTAAGGCTAGGCCTCCTAAAATTTTGGGAAAGAGTCACATGAGGAACACATCATTATAGGCTACTTCTTGAAAATGCATATAGAATTCCTTAACATGTGTGACTGGATCACTTTTCCCCCTAAATTTGTCAAACTTGGGGATCTCAAAATGTTTAGGAAACGGTATCATCATGATAGTTTTGTCAAATGGGTATGGTTAGTCATTCTCAAATTTGAAATTTTTGGAGTTTGTCCCATCTTTGAGGGCTTTTAGAGAATTTTTCATCTCTTCCTATTTAGAATTTATAGGTGGGGGAGCAAGTGCCCCCAGTGTAGGATACATGCCAAGATCTAAAGGTTGATATGGAAAACTCTAGTTACCATATGGCGGCAGTGGAAAAATAGGTTGCACAATTATTGGGATGGATGTTACGAGTTGTTGGAATGTGTTTTGGGTATATTGCTGCATCTCCTGGGAAGTTTTTTGGTGGGGAAGATAAGTATGAGGGTACTACCCTATGAGATATCTTTGTGTGGGTGCTTGAGCATACTACTGGTGTGAAGACTATGGCTGAAAGGGTGGTAAGGTGGGTAATGCCTATGCCATGCTTTGGGAATACATACCATGTCCAATATATGTGGGTTGTGCTCTTGCTTGAGAGTATGACTCATTATGAATAGGTGCAAGGTAATTAATCTGCAATAGAGTATTCATCATAGGGAACTATAATGGTGGGGTGGTTTGGCTATTTCCCAAAGGTGGCATGGAGAAATAGTTGGTAAGGGGTGGTAGTGAATAACAATGTGAAGTGGTAGATGAAAGTGTCTGAGGGGCAGAGATGGCTGTAGTGCTAGGGGGAAGGCTAGTGGTAGGTCCTTGTGCTATAGCAACATTCCAAGGTCTCAAAGGAAATGAGGTTGAAGAGCTTTGGCTAGCTACAAAGGGGTTGATAGTGATGTTGGGTGGGATGGAAGATGAGGTATTTGACCCTAGTGGTGGCATTTGAGTAGTAAATAGACTAGGTGTGCTATGAGGTGGAAGTGAAAAGGTAGTGTTGATGGATGTAAATGGAGGATTTGGTGGAGTAGGGAAATGAGTGGTTGAAGCAGAGGCAGATGATACACATGAGCTTGGTTGGGATGTAGTATGTACTAAGGGTTGAGTAAGGATGTGATGGCTATTTTGTGGAATAGGAGCAGGCACCTAGGTTGAGGGTATATTTGAGTCTGCAGGTTCTATCTTATGTGGTTGATATCTAGAGAAATGATCGGTAAGAATAGATGACTCTGCAACTGGTGGTTGCCACCCAAATAGAGGGTGTGTAGGATCTAAAATGTCAATAGGTGGTTGATCCTTAAGAAATTTTCCATGATGGTTTCCTTGTTTTAGTTTATAATGGCATTAACAATGGTGGAATGAATAGGTTGGTTCATGAAAGCATCAATGTCTATGGAGGAACCTATTTCTTAGGGGATTTGTGGTGGTGGATCTGGTGGCATCATGGAAACTATGGTGTATGGCTGAGCTTGAGATGTGTTATTACTATGACTAGGATCCTTGTCCTTTTTCCTTGTATTCTTACCAAAATGAGTGGTGGATGGCATGAAAGGATGACTTTCCTAGTAATTAAAATTCAAAGAAGGATGATTCTAAGTGCATACGATACTTTTAGGAATCTATATGATATGGTGCTACATGGAGGAGATTATGTTTCCCTTAAGTGTGAACTTGAATATGTGGTAGCAAAATCAAACCCTAAGGTAGCCTTGTGACCATTGGGAAGAAAAATGGGATCAAGTGTGTAGCCCAACCTTTTTCTTAAGGTGATGTGGGACACAAGCAACAGTTTATCCTAAACAATGCTTAGTTTAAGGACAACTATGATGGTGAGATGGATGGAGATTTCTTTAGGGAGAAAAAGCTTAATGAGGTGATGCAAAAAATGTTTCTAAGTGTTGAGCAACTAATGGAGGATTCTAGGGTTTAGTGATGCTTGATTTGGAGGATTTCTAAAAACCTAAGGTTTGATGACAAAAAGTGGAGGAGATGATTATACGAAATGTTTAGATGGGATGAAGAATTAACAAAGAGACTAAACCTACAAGGAGACAAGTGCATACATGTGTGAGGAAAAAGATGGACCTAATCAAAGTAGTTAACACAAGAGTTATTGACATTTGACACCTCGTTGGAGAGTTAGGTTCTGAATCTTGTAATCCCACTCAGTTTGTAATGCAACATCTGTTCCATCTTTCTTAATTTAGCCTAGCTTGGAAATCCTTGGGTTAGGGGTATTTTTTTGATGTTCTACTTCTATCTCCATGTAAACTGGTATTTGTGAAAGTTTAGCCTTTTTGAACTTAGCCTTAGGTTGGCTTGACATGAGATATTTCCAAGGGATTTTGATCACAACTGTGGGGTTTTGGAGGTAGTGACTATGCTAAGTATACCTCCTAGACCTTGGGTTGGAACATAAATCAATTGAGAAATAGCAAGTTTTGGATTCTTTCAGGATTAATTTGGCTAACTATCTTCTAGGAAAAAAATGTGTCATTTTCAGTCAAGTAGATTGGTAGCAAAAAGGTATTTTGAAAAGAGCAACTTTCGGATCTTTTTAGAGAAAATGGGGTTTGTTGGTAACTAGACTTTTGTGGGGTATTTAATATGTAATAAGTGTAGGCAAAAGGTAAACTTAAAAGTATGGTGTTGTGAGTGGGCTTGCTAACAACCATTTCTTATATATGAAGGTGAGGTCTCCCAAAGATAAAATTTGTGATATTTTTGGTCAAGTAGGGTAAATGGCAAAGTATTTTTGAAAAAGAGCAAGACTTTGGGCCAACAAAGGATTTATAACTTAGGTTCTGCTTAGTATTCTTGTATTTTTTGATGGAATAAGTAGATCATTTTGAGATAAATGGACAAATTGGACCAACAAGACAAGCAATTGTTGCGAATGGACTTGCTAAAAACCATTATTTTGAGATGACAAAGGTGAAACTTTATCTCTTCTGATATGGGGATAAATGAGCAAACAATTTCTCAAATGACAAAGCAACTTTGAGAAATACAGATAGTTGATCTCTTTAGCAAAAGGATTTTTTTTTTTGATAGTAACCACTGAATTGTGTATGTTCAAAAAATGTTTTTCACAGGCCTTGAGCACAATTTAAGATAGTTCAAACACACACTTTATCCCTACAGTCAAAATTTGATTGTTATATGCTATTCAATAGCCCACAGCTTGATGTCTCCTGGTTCTAGTGCAATACTTCCCTCTAATTGAAGAGGTGAGTTGATACAAGAGTCAATCAATAAAGGATACACATCAAAGAACCTTCAAGGCATGACAAATAGAAGTTCCCCTTCTGCAGGAACAATGACCCTTGGAGATGAAACCCAAGTGACCTTATGCCTCTACACGGAGAGCACAATGGTGAGTAATCTTGAGGGATGCTATTTCCCTTGCACCATGAATAACATACCATGAAAGAAAAGTGAGATACTTTAGACTAAGAGGGTTGTAAATGGGTCTATGGAGTCTCTGCAATGGTTGTTACTGGCTGTGATCCACTTAAGGATCTATTCTGGACATGCTAAAATCATGGGAAAGTTTTCCCACCTTAGACTACCCCCAAAAATATGCTGCCCAAACTGAAGAGATGGAGTGAGAAGGTTTACCCTTTCCCTCATTTATATACTGGCTAGACTATTTACCGGTTTGAGCTTCTCACCAAATGGGATGCACTTCCTAGAGGTGGATGAACTTGCTAGAAGCACTCCTAGGTTGTTGTGGATGATCTTGCTAACAACTTTTAGTACATGTGTCATGTATTTTAATGGTCTTACTTTGAATGAAAAGAGAGAAGTCTAAAATGCGCTAAAAGGCACAATCTCAATACACGCAAGACACTTGATTCATTCTATTTGTGATGCTTTTAGATTCTCTATCGTACAACTTGAAGACACATGTGATTAGCATTCAGATGTTCATTCCAACTTGACAACGTTACCAACAAAAGTAAAATTGAGTCAACAAAAGTAAATCATGCGTGTGAAAGCTTTTTACAAAGGAGGGAATAAGAACATTTTCACTTTAGAGCATTCAAGATTGAATGAAGTTCATTTTAAGAACCAAATTTGAAGTGTGTTGATTTGCAATGTTTTTTAATACCCAAAATCAAATGTTCATCGCATTCATTCTTTTTAACCTTTAGCATTCAAGATTGTGCTGATCATGCATTCCAATGAAAATGTTATATTTTAATCCATGGCATTCAAGATTTGATTTTAGCAACATGTATTCAAAGACAAGTGTTTAAATATTCAAGTTCATTTTTCAAGAGTATTAAACCATGTAAGGAGAACCTGCAAGAAACATAGTTAGTGGTTTCATAGATGCTCCAATCTGCAAAGCTACAAAAGCCAATTTGATTAGTCATCAAAAATCCCAAAAATCAAAGCTTAACTATGGGAAAAACAAAATCAACTTTTTTTGTTCTTTTTCATAGGCTTAAAAATGCTTAGAAAAACCTCTACTCTATGGAACCATCAAAAGTTAAAATTTGATCTATACTTTTTTTTATTTTTTATTTTTTAATATAAATAATTTTTAAAATGGTAAAAATTTTTTTAAAAATGTAGACGAAGGTTAACAAGCGCAGATGCCAAAACTCAAAATTATAAAAAGTGCAGGGATTACCAAATCACAGAGATGCCATAACAACTACGGAGATGCTAAACTGCGAAGATGCCAAAATTGCAGAGATGCTAAAGCTCGGAGATGCCAAACTGCAAAGATGCCAAAATTTTGGAAATAGCAAAAATAGTCAGAGACGATACTATGCACAAATAGAACTGATGGGCGCAATTTTTTTTTGAATTTTATTTTTATTTTTTTGGCATTTCAGGATATGTTTTCTTCCTAAATGCGTCCTTCAACCTGCATAAACAAGCAAAACACCTTGAAACACCCTCAAACAACAACAAGCATTAGATCATTAGTTTGTAAAAAATAAAAATAGATTGAATATGGATTGAAATGGATGAATGAATGACCCATAGTGGGGTGCCACTAGGCATGCCAAAATGTATCACCTAATTTAGTGTTTGTAATATGAATACTAACTATTAAATGAAAGCATTAACAATACTAAGCAAGCTAACACTTAAGATAGGACCAAGGATTATCACCAGAAAAGGAAGCAAACCAAGAATGGTAGGATCCTAATGGCATAACACATGATACGAAGGATTTGTCCCTGATTAAGATATGTATGCTCACATGTACACTCAAGTTTTAGATGGATGGATGGAGTGGATGAAGCAAGGTTTCAACAATGAATTCATGGAGGTATTTCATCATTATAATAGTATTTTGGTAGTTTTTAGGCTCTCAAAATAACATTATAAGTTTGCTTCAAAAGTGGATGATGTTTGTCAAGGGAGAAGCTTCTATTTATAGGCCAAGGGGTAGAGGAATGAACAGTCAAGATTCAAGGATGGAAATATGGTGACTAGATGCACTCAAAGGGAAGCAGATGGATTGTGCTTGTTTGAAGCCAATTAGGAGATGACGCATGTCACAGGGTGATTGGATGTGAGAGGGTAGGATATGGGTTGGTCAAAGGAGTAATGAGGGAGGTTGAGCCATAAAGAGGGATGGTTGAGCCATAAATAGAGATGGTTGGGTCATAAATAGAGATGGTGAGGAGGAGGATGAGATTGTTGACTTTGGCTTGGGTTAGCAAGTCTTAACCCTTGCTTAAGTTGTGCACATGATTAGAAGATGGATTAGGATTAGCTTAGGAGTTGACTAACCTTGTTTAGGGAATGTGACAAGGTTAGGGGGGGGGGGATTAGGATCAAAGATAAGGATTGACATCTTCTAGAAGAGTCTAGGCTTTGGATGAGGATGAAGACTTTCTTAGAAGAGTCTAGAACTTCCTAGGATGAGGATAAATAAGGTTTTTAGGAAATAAATAAAGTTTTATTTATTTCAAGGGTTTGGGTTGAGGAGATATTTATTAAAATATTTTTTAATAAACATGAGGATTAATATTTAATCTTAATTAAATATTTTGAGTTGGGATTAGGGTTAGGAAATGATGGGATTAGCCTTTAATCAAAATTAAAGAAGGATTAGAAGACTCTGGAAGATGTTAGTGGTCTTAAGAAAATTGGCCAAGTTTTGGGTAAAAAATAAATAAATAATTTATTTGAGATTTTTGGTCAATTTATTAATTAAATAATTAATAAATAAGGAAATAATGTTTAAATAATATTTAAACATTTTTAGGAGGGATTCCTTAATTAAATATTTTTAATTAAGATAAAGGGATTTAATGGCATAAAAATAAATAAATAAATTATTAATAAATGATGATGTCATCAGGGAATTTTTTTAGAAAATAAAAATACTTTATTTTCTAAAGGATTTTTAGGTGTCTACAATTTGTACTTGATTCTCATTATCAATAAAGTAGATTCTTGTTTTTGTTTCCTAAAAAATGTCTCAAATGTGTATCACCTAATGAGATGATATTAAGTAAAAATGAAAATGAATGTTTCGAAATTTTTAGAAATTTTGTGAATGCCTTTGGAGTTTTTGAAAGTTTTGACTTTGTTTTTGATATTTTTAGAGGCTTAAGCCTAGGTAAAAATTAGAACAACAAACTAAAGTAGGAAAAAAACCAAAAGAAAAGGACTCAAAGTAGGAATAAGACAAAATAGATTTTTTTTGGTATTATCAAGGTGGCTATGACTAAGATTTCACTTGGATAATGATATCTTTTTGCAATTTTAAGGCTATTTTAGAGATTACTAGCTTGCAAGAAGGATCACATTGGTTTTACCACCAATATCTAGTAAGGAGTATGATAAGATAGATGAATGTGAAAGCAGATGGAGTAGAAGTAAATAGGCCATGTTGGATGTAGTAGTGAATGTTACCCTCAAGGAAAGTCTCCATAAGATTATCCAACTAGGGAAAATGATATAAAAATATAAGATCATGGTGTCATGGAAGGTAGCATGTATGATATTGACATGATGTCATAAAATGTAAGTAATCGAAGAGAATAGAAATGTCAAGAGGTTTCTAAGAACCAAAGAGTCAAGTGAAAAGGATAGCAAATTTTGTTATGGAGGTTATGAGTGAATGATTTTGGGAGTAAATATGTTTGAGGGGTAAGCGAGATCATGATAGGAAAACATGGATAGAAGAATTACACATGACACTTTTTTGCTAGGTTTTCATCATGGCACTTACCTAAGGTACCATAAGAAGTGGGTTTCACCATAGGAAATTTTTATTATTTAATTTTCTTTTTGGAAAGAGTTCAAGCCTTTTTCAATTTGAATGATGCTCCTATTAGAAGGATAAGTCATAATAAGCCAAGGCCATAGCAAGGTACACTAAAAGATGTTGATATGCTAATGGAAGGGAGATTTTAGGAAAAATAGAGGTAGATGGAGGATAAGATTTTAGGTTTGGGATGGATAGAAGGAGGATGGATAATAGGGAAGTGTAGGTTTCAAAACATTGTAGAAGAGTAGGTATGAAAGTGGGAAAGATCAACAAAGATACACACCTTGAAGGCTAGTGGAATGATTGAGTAAATATAGATGATATAGCTTGAAGTTTAGAAATATGAGGTAGCAAAGCCATTTTGGAGGAAGGTGGAGTGGAAGGTTGTGAAACCTTTTAATGAAGTTGTTTGGAAGAAGATGAAGTGGAAACCTTTGGAAGTTTGAATGGATAGTGACTAGTGATATCAACATCTTTAGAGTGAGCAACATGACCACGACCATCAATGGAATCATGAATAACTTTGATAGGAGAAACACCTTTGATAGGAGCATTTGAAGCTTGAGTATAATTTTGAAGTGGATATAGAGAAGTAGAAAAAGAGAGTGAGGGAATACTTTAATCTTCAAAATGAATTCTATGTAGCATAGGAAAAGTATCCTTCTCCATTAGGGATGGTGGAAGGATTATCTTCATCTTGCCTAGTAGAGGTGCATGATATAGGAGATGGAGGACTATGTGGCTCTTGAGATAGAGGTATGATATCTTGAGGGAGATGAGAGGGTTCTTGATCTAGATCTTGATCTTGATCTTTCTTAGAATCCTCTTGACATGGGCCCACTTCTAGGGACAAGGGAGAATGTGGTATTTGCTTGGTAATTTCTTGAATAGATCATGAAGGACTACTTGGAATAGGAATAATAGGAGTTGCAACGCATGAAGGTTTTAGATTTTTAGTATGGAAGAGGTTTGCAACCAGGCCAAGATTAGCTTGGGTTTCTTTCAGAGGTAACCCTAGAGGGTAAACATAGTTAAGAGCAAAAGTATATGGTTCTTTGATTGGTGGTGGTATGTTGGAATGCTTAGGCACTTTAGAAGATGAATACATGTTGGAAGAAGTGGAAGTTACATTTGAGTCATCACTAGACATGGTTTCATGATGCTAATCAAACTTGAGAGTAGTATCTTTGAAAGATAAGTTCTTAGGTGTTTTGATTATGCCATCATGAAATAAATCTTGGATTATATTTTTCAACTCTAGACAATGTGAAGTTTTATGTAGATTATGTCTATGATAGGCATAATAGTCACTCATAAAGTAGACTCCTACCATGAATTTAGGTAAAACATTGAGTTTTTTGTCAAGTTCTTTCAAATTTTATTCATAAGATTTTCCTAGAGGGGTGAAATCATGCTTTGGTTTAGGTTACCAAGGTCTCTCTTCAAAGATGTTTCTATATTTCTTGGGTGTTTGTGCATTGTTTTTATAGGGCTTGGTTTCAACATTGTAAGAAGTTGATGGTTTGTTGTCATACAAGGAGAATTTATTTAGTGATGTGTCCTCTTCTTCTTTTAGTCTTTGAAGTTGAGCACTTATTATTTGGAGTTGTACTTTCATGTTTGTAATAAAAATCACTTATTCCTTACTAGGAATGTTGGATTTATTGCATTTTTTCTTAGCCATTGTGACATCCTATGTTTCAAGTAGTGACAACCAAATTTCATGAAAAAATTCTCAAAGTCAATCTTGATTGATTTGTTTTCAACATATTAGATTGCTACAGATAGAGGAATGGTGTAATGTTTACTGTCAAAAGCCAGATTTAGACCATGCTTTGATGAGGGAGCTCAAATTAACTCACTATTTTTGGACAAATCTTGATAAAATTGCATGAGGAAATGACTCTAGGGTGAGTAGATGTTACTAAACAGGTGAGGAAACACCTCTGACAAACCAATTTTGATAGTTTTTGATAATTTCTAAGAAAATGCTTGCATGACAATTCTCACAGAACTACACAAGGAAGTACATATACCCATGTGAGGACTTAGAAAAAAATTTGAATTAGCATTTTATCACATGAGAATTCTCATAGTACCATGCGAGGAAGTGACATCTAGTTGATAGAACAAGGTATTTGACAATTTTGGACCAATTAGGTAGATTCTTTCACGAGGAAACACAACTTCATATGTGAGGAAGTATAGAGTTCCACATAAGGAAATGAAGATTGAAAGATCCTAACTTTT
The DNA here is from genome assembly GCA_028749045.1 of Cupressus sempervirens. Classification (NCBI taxonomy): domain Eukaryota; kingdom Viridiplantae; phylum Streptophyta; class Pinopsida; order Cupressales; family Cupressaceae; genus Cupressus; species Cupressus sempervirens. Next base: position 504,604,187 of record CM053783.1, on the reverse strand, counting down.
CTTGAAGAGATTGTGATGATTTTGACATTTACCAGATAGATGTTGAGAGTGTTTTTAGTTTTTAGTTAGATGAGAATGTTGTTTTTAGATTTTGGACACAATGTTGGTTTGTAAGAAGATAGTTGATTTCCAGACAAGGGATGAAGATAGTATTTGTAAAAAATTTGACCAAGGAAAAAGAAACTTGAAAGAATGGGGGAGTCTTGACCTTTTCATTTGAATAGTTTGGATAATTTGTAGGCTCAAAAAAGACACTCTTTATCCGTATAACTAAAAATAGCTTAGTGATCAAAATACTTGCCCACGCTAAGTATCTCACAAGAACTGATATCTTGGAGGATGAGTGAACCTCAAGTTCAAAGAAACTCCATGCATGTTTGCATTTTGTGGAGTACAGATAGTGAGTGTAAAGTCTTTGGACAATCTGGGTAAGTCCACTTGGATTGATCCCTACACAAGGATTAGAAAACTTTTGGAGTTGAATTGGGTAGCAAATAACTACAAAGTTTTTAATAGGCTTCCATTCATATTAATCCTTGGTGGCTTCAGAAATGAGGTTAAGGCTAGTAGCCCACACCAACACCTCAAAGTGCAAAAACTTGACTAGCAAGAGTAGGGGTGACATCGCCCAGTGCAAAAAGAAAACCTCTTCTTGATATATGTTATCAAAATTAAGAGGAAGAAATTAACATGGCTTTGGATATTTTGTCTCAATAAAGAAGTCTTTATTCACTAGTACATTTGACTCATTTTTTGATGAAAATTGGTCTAATTTTTAACCCATGTAGGTTAGATTTTCAAGCAATTATTGTGTCACTATTTTTGTCATCAAAATTTCAACCAATGCTTGTATGTGTTAGAAGTTTGACCAAGCATTTGGTTAAAAAAAACTTTGGTTGTTGTGAGGACCATTGGTAAAAATTTTGACTAATCTTGGTCAAAAGTTTGGCCAATGCTGGCCCTTCATTGACCAACATGCCAAACCCACAACCAATGAATTGGTCAAAATTTCCACCAAAGTTTGGTCAAATATTTGACCAATACTGGTCCTTGATCGACCTACATGCCAAACCCATGACCAATGCATTGGTCAAAATTTTAACCAAATGTTGGTGGAAATGTTTACCAAGATTGGTCAAAATTTTGACCAAGATGATTTATTTCAAAAAATAATTTAGTGGAAGATAAATATCCAAAGTAATCACCAAAAACAACTTGGTCAATGATTGGTTTGGATATTTGTCTTCAGGTCTTTGGTGGGTCTACCACCACCTTGAGATGAGATTTTATAGACCTATATTGATGGCACTACAAATGGCTATAGATGGATGAGGTTCTTTGGTATTGTCTATGTATACAAGTCCAAATGTGATTGTACGTTGATCATTGCCCTCTCATACCCTTCTAAATCAAGGCACTATAAGGAAACTTACAACATAGAATATAACCATTTCCACATAACCCATAATAGATCTAAAATAAATATGCAATTGAAATCCACATGAAAGAGAATAGACAACATACCCACAAAAAATGTGACACAATATATACCTTGGTAAACCCTCATTGAGGAAAAAATCCAACCTCCAAAAGCAATCATCTTCATGTATTATACCATTGCAATACAACCATGGAAGACTTCAATGTCATAACTACAACCAAGCAATCCATGTGAATAAGCATGAATACACACATCCCATTTCATGCTTCCAACCTTCACAAATTCTCCCTTTTCTAACCTATCAAGCCTTGTCCCACTTGATTCTTTCCCTTTTTTGCCTTCTATATTGTCTTTACAACTACCCTTGTGGCTGCTTATATAGTAGCAAGTATCACAAAACCACCAAGTGGCATTACATAAACCATGTGCTACCTAACCCATTGCACCCACATTTAATATTGAACATTTAATTTCTTTTCTCCAATATTAAATAATTACATGAAATATTATCACAATGTTACAATACAAATCATCAAGTATATCCCATGGGAATCTTTACATGTTGCATGTATATCTAGGAGCACCATTACATAATAAAATAAAATAATACAATATAAAATTATTATGCAATGTGTCCAACACCCATTCTCTCAACAATATCCCACTTGTTGTATACATTGCATAGGGTCAATCTGTAGCCACATAAATGAACAAGGGAACAATCACTCCTAGCGCATCCACCATCATGGATTAAAGTACACAAAGTGCTCCATCCTAGTACTTGCAACAAAATCAAACTGTTCAATGTCTCAAACATGAATAGTCTCACCTCCTATTATGCCACTACCACTAAACATACATAGAAGCCATCAATAGAGAAATCCACCCAACCCATTATATTAGAAGATCATAAAATATTGTACCAACTAAAATTCCAAGCACAAAAACTTGATCCAAAGGTAATCAGATGTATCCATAGTTGTCAAAATATCCATAGCTAAAATAACAGTCATAGCAAGTGCCAAACCCATCTAGTTATCCATAGCTCCAAAGGTATACCAAGTGAATCTCACATCATCAACATATCCAATATGTAACTTGCAATCAGAAGCCTCAAAATCAATACCTACCACATATATACCAAGAAGCTCTCACTACAAAAGATAATGCCAAATCTATAACCAATCCACTTACATCTCAAGAAGTGAATCCATGTACTCTCAAGGACATCCATAATACATAAACCAATAACCTACAAGAACAACTCTCATAAAAAATATCCAATGGTTTCCCAAGCTCTCCACAACCAATAAGTGAAAGAGATAAAAGAATAACCATGTCATCTCTCATATGACATACATGAGCACAAACTAGTGATCATAATCTCTAACCAATCTCAAATCCAATGTAAGTGAAAATTGAACATCCAAGAAAATAACCAAGACTAGAGAGAAACCATGCCAATAATAACCCGTCTCATGTCCTTTACACACATCTCCGGATGTGAACTATGCAAGTATGATATCCTCCATAAAAAAACAACAAGAAGCCTTAATAACACCCAAACCATACCATATAACTAACTATGGATGTAGGCATCTTACAAGAAGATCAAACTCATAAACTATTCCAAATTCAAGAAATATGCCCAATATAAGACCATCTCCCAAACTCAACCAACATAACAAAAACATATGCATAAGGAGATAATCAATGCTAAACCATCTCTCAAAAGAATCCTCCAAAACTAACTCATGTACCATAGCTCAAGACCTATATCCATGAAAGACAAGCATAAACATAATGATCCTAAGAGAAATAATGGGCTATACCTCTCAAGTAGAAAACCACCAAGTAGACCAAGAGTGGGGAATGAGAAGGCTCATCAAGATATCCAAGTCTCCAACCAAGATTCATCTAAGAACAATCTCCTTTCAAGTCCATATTAGTTGAATGCCTCTCAAAATTCTTGCTAAAATCAAATAATTATCCCAACAAATAATTCTCTAATCCAAGAGAAATCAACATCACCACTATCTCTAAGTATCCATGAGCACCTATAACCAACCAATCCATACCAAATCCAAATGCAACATAACAATATCATGAATTATCCAACTTATGATCAATGTACTCAATACCAAAAAACTAGAACCAAGATCATTGTCATAATTCCAACCATGGCCTCAAGAACATAAACATGACAACATGATCTAACCATCTCAACCAAAGAGATAACATTCTTCATATGAACATACTATAGCATGTCAAAACTCTAAATGCATATCAAGAGTATACCATGACATAATAAATGAAATCATCCTCACAACAAGGATAACATGTCAAATGAAAGCATAAACCACACCTTTTCCAAGAACCCCATTAGTCCTCAAGATGCAACCATCTCCACCCACCATGAAGAAAAATATCTCCACATACCATGATAACCATCTTCACACATGATGAAGATAACCAAGTGCACTATGCAAATGTCAAAGATGCTTCTGCAACGATAGGATCTAAGATAAACCTCCAACATCTACAAACACTCAATAAATATATCAATGCCAAAATGAAAACTCCCACTCAACCACGGTACCAAGTCACCTATGGAATCATAAAATCCATCTCCTACATGAAGATCCTTTAGGTCTATAAACACAACCAAAGTGTCAATACCAAGTGAAACCAAGATCTCCAAACCAAGAAGATACAAACTAAACCAAGAACTAGTCTTGTACTATCACAAGCTTCCACTAAACCATGTATCCAAGTTATCCATGATATCATATCCTCTAACCATGAGAATCAACCAAGGCATCAAACCATCAAAGAACTGAAAGTGTACATTATGAGTTCCTTAAAAGAAACAAAATAACCATGATAGTCAACCAAGAAGTTATACCACTATAACCAAATCAAGAATCCAAACAATGAACATCAAAGATGTACCTGTATATCCAATTATGTCATGCCAAAATCCATAGCACCATGATCACATCCATGAACCAAGCATCTGACTCTCAATATGTCCAACTTGTCAACATAAAAAAGTCAACCACAATCCTCCACCATGACTATACCTAGTAACAACATCTCATTCCTTCTACATGAAGAAAAATTAGCAAATTGTGTAACCTAGGGCATAGATAACCCAAATTCAAGCCACCAATCTAAATATCTATCAATAATGAAGGATAAATGGACAAAGAAAACCCATAACCAAGCTATAAATGCAACCTATAAGTATAGAACACTTACAATATTGCATAACTTGTAGACCCAACAAGTCATCATACATATCCAAACCAAACACTAATAACCATATCATCATGAGACCAATTTGAAATATGAACTAAGTATACAATGACATCAAATCCAAATCTCCAAAATGTACAATGTCATAAACTCATAATGCTACCATAGTCAATATATACCATAAATTGTTCAGATTAATATATCACCAAATAAACTATGCCAAACCTACATGAAATCTAAACCAATGTATAGAACTCTCCAAGTGCTTTTTATTGACTACTCGAAGTCCAAAATCTGACTCTGTATGCCCAAGTTATGCCCTAATTTCTGGTCAAAATAAATAACATTTGAATTTTGGGCTCTTTGAACTTGAAAAATGTCAAAATCACATAACCAAACCTATACCAAATTGTATTTCTCTAAATTAGCTTTCCAACACCTATAAAAAGTCTAAAATCTAATATCTTAACAGAAAGTTATGGCGATTTTACTAAGACACTCTTTTTACCATTTTTACCACAATTTTTTTTTTTTTTTTTCATGGAAATTATGATGGGATTAAGTTTGATGACCATCGCAGGTTAAAACTAAAAAATCTTTCATTTCCTCTTAACATGGCCAAACTAGGGCATATTATATATTAAAATTTATGAAAATGTTGACCCAGATCCAATGGTGATGTCTATTTTAACCTAGGAGGTCATTTCTACAAGCTCCCCCTATAACCCTTATTTAAATGAAACATTTGAATAACCCTTTTGTCCAACAATTTTACATGCCCAAAATATACTAGTATCCCATCATAACAACAAACCCAAAACCCTTAGATTTGCAATAAACAACTCATATATCTTGCCCTTTCTTTTATCCTCTCATGTATTCCCATTAATTCAATCTAGGGTTACAATAATAAAACCATAGCTTTGATACCACTTGTAAGAAAACTTGCAACAAATAATATAAGCATTTCCACATAACTCATTATAGATTTAAAATAAACATGCAATTGAAATCCACATAAATTGTGACACAAGATATACTTTGTGAAACAAGATACCCACATACCCACACAAATTGTGACACAAGATATACTTTGTGAAACCCTCATTGAGGAAAAAACCTAGCCTCCAAAAGCATCCATCTTCATGTATTATTCAAGAAAAACACCATTACAATATAATCATGGAAGACTTCAATTCCATAGCCACAACCAAGCAATCCATGTGAACAAGAATGAACCCACACATCCCATGCCATGCTTCCAATGTTCACAAATGTTCCCTTAGCTAACTTGTCAAGCCTTGTCCCACTTGACTATTTCCCTTTTTTTCTTCTATCTTATCTCTACAACTACCCTTGTGGCTTCTTATATAGTAGCAAGTCCCACAAAACCACCAAGTGGTATTACATAAACCATGTGCTACCTAACCCTTTAACCCCACATTTAATATTAGATTTAATTTCTTTTCCCCAATATTAAATAATTACATGAAATATTATCACAATATTACAATACAACTCATTAGTTATATCACTAATCCCCAATATTAACACATCCATGACACACAAAATACTTCTCAATTGCCTTGGAAATAATCTCCTCTAAGACCCTCGAGTCCTCTCCAAAATACTTCTCATTAATGATCATAGACATGAGCTTCTTGAAGTTCAAGAAGGAGAAGAGCCTCTTTATGTTAATATTATTCTACAGTAGAGCCTACTCAAATCGATAAGCAACTCCTTTATGAAGTTGTTGTGATCTTTTGAGAGAAAAAGATTAGATTCTCTTGGGAGAGAGAAGCTCAAGAAAAAAAAATCCTTTGAGCAATTCTCCAAAATGGGCCATATGTAGCCCAAGAAACCATCAAATAATTGTACCCAAAATGCTTCCCTTGTGAAAGCTAAGACTTTGGTCCCAAAGCCTTGTCATTCACTATGAAACACTCTCTTGCTAAGGTTATAGAGCTTATTATCAAAATAGAGTAGCTACCAAATTTGACATGCATAACTGGCCCATAGCTTTTAGTAAGAGAAGCTAAGATTTGGTGAATTGGCCTTTTACTTTCAAGAAGAATATGAAAGTTCCCAATTAGGGGAAGATTTCTTGGGCCTAGAGGAAGATGGTTCTTGTTATTAGAACTTGCAAGGACATTCAGTAGGAAAAAAGCAACATAAATTGTAATAAGTCTTGCCACAATAAGAGGCATGTCATTGTTAGCTCCATGTCAAACCTCTAATTTTATTTGTGAATTATATTGAAAGTACATTGGGTTACAACACTTTTATAATGACACCAATAAAAATTATACCTTGGGCATTTTCAGATGTCTGCAAATTTTTAGTATTGGAAGATAATTGAACAAATTTAATATTTTGAATTTAATTTATCTATCATCTTGTATATCTCTGGCAATCAAGATTCTCACATTGTACATCTCATTTTACACAATATACTATAACATGATATTAATACTTATAGAAAGTGAATTTTTTTAGATCAAGTCACAATTAGAGATAATAATGAAACATTTCTTCTTCCAATGACCTAGTCCACAATCAAGTCTATGTAATTATCTTTATAAAAGCATCATATAAACTAAAAAAGAAGTCCAACTCTCATCTTCCATTGGTTTTATAGAATATGAAAACTCTTTCTAATAACTATGTAAATGTAGCTATCTCAAATTAAAATACTATCAATGATTACTAACTTAAGGTCGCTCTTCAACTGTGCTACAACTATACATCAAAAACAAGTTATGCAGAAAAATTATATTTTTCAAACAATTTTTTGCAAAAAGAATTAAAAAGACAACCCATTACACCACATGCCTTTTATCAATATATTTCACTCGCTCCTCCCTTTGGCTGCTACCTATTAGCTCCCCAACCTATGAAGTAGTGCACATATCATTGGGTTTAGCTCAATCCCAAAGAATTACATCATGGTTAATGTGCATTTTATTTCTTACATCTAGGCTCATTGCCTAAACATATCAGGAGATGAGGAACCTACCTTTGGTACAGGTACATCTATAGCAACAACAATCCTATCATCTTCATTGAGTTGCATGCAAAATGCCTTGATTATCTTTGGATAGTTGTACACAATAATTGGCTTTTTAAATATCACCTTAGTTAAATATCTACATCAATTGCATACTAAAAATATCACACAGTTTCCCAAGAGCTAGATCCAACACTCTCATGAAAGTGAATAGTGCATGTATGATCATTTTTTATGTCAATGATTCTAGCATATTCCAGGAAAATATATGGGAATGTTATGCTTTGCATACCTTTCATGCTCTAATATTAAATAATTGCCCCATTCTACCTTGTTCTCAAATTTCTTATCAGTGACCTCTATATTTGCAAACATATACAAAATTCTCAAGTCCTTATTGTCTTTAAAGTTTGATAAGTCAAGAAGTGTAAATGATAATATATGCCTATAACTACTTGAAAAATAAGTATAACATTCTCTAATAGTTGAACAACCTCTCTATAGGTAATTCATTTAAATAGAGTTGAAATTAATTTGTGAAGACAATCTATGGCAGTTTGGTTGATTCTTTGGTTTATGAATTTTATAACATCAAAGCAATTATCAAGCAACCATTGACAAAAAAATTTCACATAATCTTCTGCAAAACTCATGTCATCTTGCAAATGAGATTACAAAACATTCTATAGTCAAATCAACCATATAGTATTTGTAAGATTTTATCAATCTTCATCATCCCAATATCATTTAAGATCTACACTAGTTATTTAAATCAAATTAAAAGATCTCAATTTATTTAGAGTATTTTTTTCTCAGGACATCAATTGTGAGAACCCAATTTACTGTAAATCACATCAGATAACATGCAAAAATGAGTAGAGCAAACCATTGACATCCTCCCCCAGCCATGCATCCATAAATAAAATTAATGAAAAATAATACTACTAGCATAGACATACTAAACACATATATCTATCAATTTTGGACATATATAATTTGAAAAAGATAACATTCATTAATTTGCATTCAAATCTCTCTTCTTCCAATTTGGGTGAGCCCCCCCTCAAGAGGATCACTTTTCTGACAAGTTCAAGGAAGTAAATGAGGATTAAACTAACTTTGATTAGTATTATCCCTCTTCATAATTGTTTATTTTATTTTTACACTACTTCACACATAATTTGGTCATTCTTAACTCTCATAGACAAACAAATTTTTGTAAGGGATTTATGGATGCATAATGATAACACTCACCAACACAAAATTCTCTGAGTTGATCCTCATATATGTTGCACATGGCTACTACCATTTGTGTCATACTATCATAAATTTGGGATTTAAAGTTAGGATTAATTGTAAAATGCCAAAGGTATAAATTTTGAAACAATAGGTCAAGAAATTAAAAGTAGAAGGCATAACATACTAACTTTGTATATGTTGGTTCACCTGTTACTATAATAGTATTATGTGTTATGCATGAGACTCAACATTACATGTATGAACAAAGTTTAATTGTATTTTGATTCTCTCTTTATCTATGTGTGGTGTTCTTGATAGAGTACATGCATAGTGGAAGGGTGACTGAAAAGGCAGATGTGTATAGTTTTGGAGTTCTTCTCCTTGAACTTTTGAACGAGAAATGTCCAATTGATTTGACATTCATAGAGAAAGAGCTAATATTTTTGGAGAATGTGTGTATCAAAAATTTGAAACACAAAGATAAAAATACACAATGCAGGTAATGACATGCAATATCTTGGGAACTAGGGCCATTGTCAATAAATTTAAATAAATAGATTACCTCTAAGCCAAGCCTCCAATAATTGAGATTTCCCCTTTGTCCCCAACATTCAATCATTGAAGCAAACCTATTAGCATGTCAGAGCATTCTTTAGCTTGACATTACCAGTCAGAGTCATATGGAAAGAGAGTTCAATAAAGCAATATCACAATGGAAACTTCAAGACTACAAACTTTCCATGAGTGTCCGAAACTTAATATAATAGTATCATTTTTTTTATATCATGAGGTAATTGACATATAGAAAAGTGGAATCATAAAATAATCATTCAATGGAAACTAAAATATGAATAATTTATAAAATAAACAACAAATAGGGATACTTCATATTATCATCATTAACACATTTCCCTAAAAATTGTATTGGATGGTATATACGACATAACAATGCTCAAAATTACCATTAATTTATAATTAGCCAAATTTGTAATAAACTCTAACCACACAAAAAGATTTATAAATCATGAAGTCATGAAGTCATCTAGGCCTACGGTATCAAAAAATAAACATAATGGTATCATATGATAGTTAAGTCTAAACCTCAAGTAACCATTAAAGGAAAATAGGGGACCTCATTGAAAGATTTTTGATGGAAACTAAAGCATCCCAAAACACTAGAATTAGGATCATTCACATAAGAGCTACCAAGGAACATGAGGACTTTATATTGCAAGCATTAAACTAAAGAAAATGACAAGAAAAATTATTTTAAATAGGAATAGTACTAAATAGCATATAACACATTGTGTAAAGCCTTTTCTACAAAAAATAAAATCTAATGTCAGTGGTGTCCCTAGGACTATGAGAAATTAAATATAACTGTAGGACCAAAAAATGAGCTAATATCTAACATAATTTGAGAAAATCACAAACTCAATAAACATACATTGATAACATCTATTCTACCATGAAAGCCAAATAACTAAAGAAAGCAACACAAGTTAAAACACCTCTTTCATTTGTAGCTCCAATTGCCTATAATGCACATAATTAGGAAGTAAAAGTCTATGATAATGTTGATGATATGAGAGTACTAGAAGAAGTTATTTGAAGCATAAAGAGGCAAAGAAGTTAGGATCTCAAGACTTAGGACTAAAGGAACTCAAAGGACCAAAAATGAGAGGAAGAATGCAAAATTTATAATCAACATGCAAGGTGAGAGCATTGGACCTGTCACCTTGGATATGAAACTTGGCAAGAGATTCCTTTGAGAATCTATGACACATATGACATAAGATGCCAAATTTAGGATTGTATGATGCTTGGAAGTAATACATGGCTAAAAATGGAAGAGGATCTATAATGTGTCACATGACACCTCAAACCCACTTAAAGCCAAGAATCTATGACAATGGAAGGAAAATATAGACATGCATAAGGAAATAAGAATATATGGATTATGAAATATCTTAGCCAAGTGTAAATGGAGAATCCATGATGTCTCATGCCCATGTTTCATGACGATGTCAAGATTGTGTCAATATTATGTGGAATATTTGCATTAAAAATCCATATATACCATAAATAGAAATTAGTAAAATAGAAATCATGAATGAAAATGGGAGTTAGGAAATTGTGAATTCCCATAGTTTGTGAAGAAGAATTAATTAATTAATAAAATATAAATTAATTGAAAAGGTTACTTAGGAAGTATGGGTTATTTAATCCTATAGAGAAAATTAGTAAATGATTGGTCAATTTGATTAAATAAGTGTGACAATATCCTTTGATGAAAATGTGATGATTATGCAAATTGACTAGGATGATAATGGATAGACCAAAGCCATGGTCAAATTAATTGGTTGACTAAAATTGATAATTTTCCAAGGATACATGACATGAATTAAGGACATGTAACATTTAATCGATATCGTATATGCTATAGGATCAAGATTGATTGATATGGTCGATCATTATAATATCAACAAATGCTATCAATTTTATTCAAATGGTTTGATGATGTCATGATCTAACATTGAGGGACTTGATAATGTCAATTATTAAATGATAAGAATGATGGTTTGACCTAGCACTAAGAGCCATGACAGTACTAAGGTCAGATTGATAAGTTTGATAGATTGATAGGATTTTGAGGCACTGAAAACTACAATAATGCTTAGGTTTGAACATATGATGACTGATTTAAGGTATCTAACATGTTTTAGAAGGATTATGGTTGATTTTAGGTAGATTTGGGGTGATTCTATGTTGATTTGATATGATTTTGATGATGTTGATATGGTTTTGGGTTGATTAGATATGATTATGAAAAGATATGCCAATGACGCACAAGAGGATATAAATGATAAAGAGTATTCTTGAGATATAATAAATTTGACCAAAAGATTAGAATTAGTGAAATGATGAAATGGGATGAGTTAGTATGAAATAGTAATGAAACCATAAACATGAACCATTTTTGAGCATCTACATTTTTCCCCTCTTTGATACAGTGTAATTTAGAGTGTTGTGTCAAAGAACCCTAATGAAAAAGCCAAAAATGCATGCCCTAGTAATGGTTGTATATATTGGTGCCCCCTCTATAAATTAACCAACATGGACATATGATAGGTCAATTTTTTTGACAATGAGAAAACAAAACCATTGCAACTAACAGATCACAAATGAGAGCTTAAACGTGAAAGTTATGGGCTCTGGAGTGCAAAATGGCATTGTGACCAACATAGAAAGTGGCTCTTGCACATCCATCTAGGTAGAAATAGACTATAAAGGGGCTTAGAGAGTGTTTGAAAGTCATTTTCAGCCAGACATTTGGTAGAAAAGAGCTTTGAAACAAGTAGAATGGACTGATTACCCAAGTAGCAACATCATGACGAATGAGTGCATACCTACTAGTGATGAGAAGGCATAGGGCCTCTAGTGAGTACATATAAGACATTTTTATGTATTTTATGCTTTTCTATACTTTTGATGCATTTAGGAGTCAATAGGAAGTCAAACGGGGGTCAAATGAGGTCCCAACACTAGTTTAGGGTATCAAAATACCCCTACTGTGCCCAAAACATAGACAACTACATAGTGGGTGCACTTGGCATGACCAAGAGCACACTAAGTGTACTCAACATGACCAAGTGCACCATGGGCATAGTTGGGGTGCCTAATTGTGCCCTACGATGCTATGAGGCTTTGAACAGGGTCTAGATAAGCTTGAATCAACCCAAAACTTGGGTTACACTAGTAATACCCTAGGATGATGTTAGAAAAGGGTTAGGACTCAATAAAATATGGTCAAACTTGGTCAAAATTAGGGAAAATGTACATCAAACCCTAGTTAGATGCTAATAAAGAGTGATGCAAAGGGCATGAAAGAGTGCAAATAGACTCAAAACAACCTAAAACTTGGACCACATGTTCAAAAACCTAGGAAGAGTTGAAAAAATAGGTCAACTTAGGTCAACATGGTTAGAAAAAAGTCAAACCTAGTCAAAATGGAGTCAAAGTAGGTCAAACTTAGGTTAAATGTAGGTTAAACTGGATACAAAGCCATTTAAGGTTGACATAGGCAACATGGTTATGTAGGAGGAGCTGTCCCTGTTATGGATGAGAGGACATAGGCCTCAGAGCATGATGATACTTCATCAAATGACTACTAGTGAGTGAGATATCTTAGCAAGACTTGGTCTGTATCATATCACATTTATGCAGGAGGTGAGAGGGAGCATAGCCCTATTGATAGTGCTGATAGAGAGATGGAATTCAGAGACTGGTTCATTCCATTTACCAATGGGGGAGGCTATGGTGACCTTGGAGGATGTATGGTACATCCTCAAGATTCTAATTCATGGAGACTTAGCTATGTATGACCTAACTACTAGGCAAGCAACACTAAAATAATTATTCAAATATGGAGATGTAGAGCTGGGGATTCAAGATTATGAGATTGGATGGGAGCTACTGGTGGCACACCATGAGTGACTAATAACTATGCCTACTTAGTTGTTGGTGGACTACTGATACCTAATAGGTAGGGACATGGATTCCCTATTGGGTGGGGCCAGGTGTTAGAGAGGATGATCATGGATGGGACCATGTTTTCCTTGAGATCTTGCATGTTGGGGATGTTGTACTATTATCTACATCAGACAACACATAGAGGTGGTCTAACATTTAGTATTGGGGGTTCTCTGTTAAAGATCTAGGTGTATGAGCACATTGCAATATTTAAACTACTCATAGAGAGGGAGCTAGTGGAGTACATGCCATATTCATATAGTTATAGAGGCATAATGGCATAAGGATCACTAGGGTACATGGAGTTCTTTAGGCATCAATTAGATACCATAACACAATTTATCTAAAGACCTTACAAAGATTGCCTCAGGTGGGATGATGATGAGATCCACCTACCATACTATAAAAAGGAGCACTATCTCATAGGGCACATAGTGATTGGTCACCTAGTGATAGAGATGTACCTACCAGAGTGGGTACATAGATAGTTTGGGGAGATATAGGAGGTGGAAATAGGTCTAGCATTATTTTCACAATCTAGAGAAACACTACAGGAGTGGGGAGCACCTATCAAGATACAAGTGGCTTACATATAGCTGGATGAGTTACAGCCAAGGGTATAGGGAGTAGCAGTGGATGTGGTGGATGTAGGCACACCAGTGACATATGATTGATGGTTTGTATAGCATTTTTTGAGGTCCTTGATAGATCCAACAATGCCAATACCATGATTGAGATCATAGGTAGAGCAAGGTGAGGAGAATGATGAGGAGGGAGGAGATGAAGATGATGATGATGAGGGAGGAGATGAGGACAATGATGGGGAGGAGGAAAATAATGGGGAGGATGGAGAGGATACCAAGGTGGGGGATGATGATGATGCTAAGGGAGAGGATGAGGGAGATGAGGACAATGGAGATGATCATAAGGAGGGTGGGAATAGTGAGGGTGGGGATGGTGATGGGGATGGTGATGGGAGAGAGGATGGGGATGGTTATGAGGAGGGTGGGGATGATGATGATGAGGGAGTTGATGAGGATTTCATAGATGTGGATGCGGTGGTGATGGACATCAAGGAGGATCCAATGGATTACATCAGGGGGATGCTAGTACTAGTATAGGCAGGGCCTAGCTAGGTAGAGCTTATGGAGGTGATTAGAGGGCTTTAGAGTCAGTTAGACCAGGTTGTAGTAAAGATGGATGTAGTGATAGTAGGGAGAGATGTAGTGATAGTAGAGACAAATTAGGTTATGGTGGAGAGGGATTAGGCTATGGAAAGGAGGGATGCCATAGTGCATAGGGCAAAGAGGGTAGTGCAAGAGTCATAGGAGTTCATTAGCAAAATTAGAGATTCAAACTTCTAAGAGATGGCTATGGTGATGACCAGGGCACATATGGAGACATAGTACTAGAGGGATCAGTATGAGATGGTAGTACCACTAGGAAAATAGGTAGAGAACTTTTGTGCATCAACATCTCACTTATAGTGGATACAGAGGACACCAAGTAGTGTAGGGGTGATGGGACTAATGAGGCCACCACATATAGTAGAGGGATCATCTTTGAGGCTTGACAGAGGCTATGAGGCTAGGGAAAACATAGGGTGACACAAACATGCTCATGCATAAAGGGGCTTCTCTATTTTTCTTTTGGTTTTCTATTATGCTCTTTTATGGTTCACACCTATGGGCAATTAGTATTGATGTAAACCATGGTCATGTACTTTGATACTTTTGTGACACATTTATGAGATGTACTTATGTTATGATGACTATATGAGATGGATTATGCATGTGTTGTATATAATTTATATGGATGCATTTATTCCTTTCTATGTGGACTTTGATATGATGACATCATGTGTTGATATATCATATGTTATGCTTAGGAAATGGCATCTTTGGTTTTGCCACATGTTTTTCTCATGAATGAATGTATAATGAGATGTAAAATGATATGGAATGAATGTGAATGGAATTTAAAATGATATGAATACAATGTTTATGGATATATGTATTGATTTTGGTTTTTTTGTATTTTTGACAGATGCAGGAATGTAGGATGAAAATGCTTTTGGTGTATCAGAGTATGGGACCATGGTGGAAGATGAAGGAGATGTGGAAGATTAGAGGTGATGAGATGAGGGTCAATTAGTATGAGGTGAAGAATTTTCTTTTGTAAAGTACACTATATGTTATTGGAACTTTATTTTGATATGGAAAATGGAATGCAACACATCATGGCATAAAGGGCTAGAGCACCAATGAAAACCTTTTGCATAAACAAGCACAATGTGGATAGAAAATGACCTTGTCCTTCTTGAGCATATGAATGTGTCCCAGACTCTCAAAGGTACATTGTTTAAATAGACATAAAAGAAAAGGATGACCATGAACCATCCCAACCACTCTCATAGATCAATTTATATCATCGAGTGGCATATGAACATGATTGAAGAAAAATAAAGGAAAAATAAATCACTCACTAAAAAATGTTAGCTATTCTTGTCCATCATTACTTTCTTTTTTAGTGTTTTAGGTCTTTAGATAGTGTTTGATAGGTTGCTCATGTGATAGTTTTGTTTGTTGATTCAGTTGATGGGCTCACAGTGACATGTTGGATTAATTGTTGGTTCACATTGCTCAGATATGTGTGATTGTCATTGAAGTGCACTGCTTTGAGTTTTAGTCTAAAAAAGTGTGAGTGTTTAAGAAAAAGGGGTGATAATCCATAGTGACTATTTACAAGGTTTATTACAAATTTTTGGTGGGTGTTGTCATTTTTTAGGGCTTTTTGAGGATATTTGATGTTTTTGTGTTACTCATTTCTTTAGGACATTTTATGATTTTAAGGATTTACTTCAGGACATTTTTTGATTTTTAGTGATTTTTTTAGGACATTTTATGATTTTTAGTATTTTTTTAAGGATCATATTTGACCTTTTAGGATTTTTTTAGGATTTTTTAGGACCGTTTTAAGCATATATAAGTGTTAGCTCCAATCTAATATGCGATAAGTCTAATGGATAAAAAGTGCTTAGGGATATTCCTTGAGTTCAAGTTCAAACTCATGCATTGTGTAGGTAATATGCCCCCAAACAAGATGTAGACTATGTACAAAGGCCAAAGATAGATTATGTACAGACTGGTGATGCTTAGGTAAGGTAATAATGGACATTAACCAGTTCATGGGCCATGATCAAGAACTAGGGTTGTATTGCAATATGAAGGATATGATCAGGGAACAAAAAAGGGGAAAACTATATGGAATCTTGATAGATGGAGGAGCAATAACTGATCATGCATGGTGCCCGTTTGCTAGTTTTTCACCATGGTACTTGCCCAAAGTGCCTGTTTACTAGGCTTTCACTTTTGGATGAAATTTTTCTCTTGAATCAAATTTTCATGCCAAGACACCTATTTGCCAAGTTTTTAGCCAAGTTTTCATCAAGGTATTCATTTTTCATGACTTTTTTCACTTTTGTCTTTTCTTTTTTCACGAATTTTTGCTATTTTTTTTAAAATATATTTTTTTGATATATATATTATGACTTTTTGTTAGTTTTTTTAAAATATTTTTTTTCAAGACTTTTAGACAGAATCAAGTATAGTACTTGTGGAGATGCATGCTATTGTTGGACAAGGGCAATGGTTCACCCTTTAGGGTTGTAAGCTAATATACCCTAGACCCAAATGCTACAGTAACTACATAAGATCCTTCTCAATTTGGTTCAAATTTGCCTAGATTTTCTCTATGTTGTTGAGCCTTGTAGTTCATCTTCAGGACTAGATTACCGATCTCAAAATGATGACCTCAAACTTTCTTATTATAGCTTTGTTTGAGTCAGTTTTGGTAAGCTTACAGATGTGTCAAGGCAATTTTCCTCTGCTCATAAAGCATTTCAAGTCCATGGAGTTCAAATATTCTATAGTTTTTATCATCAACTAGATCTTGTAGGGATAGTCTCAATGATGGAATTTCAACTTCAATGAGAAGTATGGCCTTAGTGCCATGGACAAGAGAGTATGGTGTTGTGTTAGTGGGAGCACACACACTTGTTCGATAGGCCCAAAGAGCTAGATTTAGTTGTAAGTGCCAGTCTTGACCAAAATCATTGATAGTCTTTTAGAGAATCTTAACAATGGTCTTATTAGATGCTTCTTCTTGGTCATTGCCCTATGGATGATAAGTAGTAAAATATCCATGATATATGTTGTACTTCTTGTAGAGTTTATCCACATCTTTGTTTTGAAAATAACTTCCATGATTAGTAATAATAGCCAAGGGGACTCCATATCAACATAAGATGTAGTTTAGAATAAACCTTAAAATCTACTTTCTAGTGGTGAAAGTTGGAGGGATGGCTTTAACCCACTTGGTAAAATACTCTATTGCTATGATGAAAAACTTATGGCCATTAGAAGAAGGAGGAGAAATAGCTCCAACAAGATCAAATGCCCACTATGAGAAGGGCCATGGAGATATGACTAGTTGTAATTCTTATGCTAGTGCGTGGATCAGATTACTATGTATCTAGCACTTATGACATGTTTTGGCAAAATCATATCCATCTTGTTCCATGGTGGCCCAATAATATCCAGCTCATATTAGCTTCTTGGCTAGACTCAGACCATTGAAATGACCTCCACATATACCTTTCTGAACCTCGTGTAAGGTAGTTTTAGCTATTTACAAGTCAAGGCATCTGAGAAGGTTTTGGTCAAAGGATCTCTTGTAGAGGGTGTCACCAATGATAGCATATCTAGCAGCTTGGCAGATAAAGGCTTGATGCTCATTCTTGGATAAGTTAGGGGGGTAGGATTTGGGTATGTAGGTAATCATAAATGTCTTGATACCAGGGGGAATTGGGACAAACAAGTTCACACATGAACTCATATTGAGAGAGTTCAAATGCTGGAATCAAAATTTTCTCGACAAGGAACTCACAATGCTCCACATTTTGAGGCACATCAATCAGAGAAGCAATAGTAGCCATAATGTCAGCTTGCCTATTGTATATTCTTAGTAGTTGACAAAAAGAGATATTAATAAATTTTGATTTAAGGAAATCTACCATTTGTTTGTAAGGCATTAATTTGTCATCTTTGGTTTCATAGTCATCATTGATTTGGCAGATGACTAACTGGGAATCACCAAAAAATTGCAAATGTTGTATGCTCCATTCGATAACTAGCTTTAGCCATGTAATCATTTCCTCATATTTTTCTATCACTCCTAAACCATTTCTTATATGTGATCCATCAAAGTAAATCTTCCATTCATTAGCTATATCCATGTTAAAGATGGCTTCATTTGGAAAATTTATCAACATGGGATGATCATCTGTCATAAGTGCTTTTGCTAATTAATCTACTATCACTTGCCCTTTGATTGATTTTTTGTCCACATATTCTATGTCAAATTTACTAAGGATCATAACCTATTTGGCTAAGCACCCTATAAGAGTGGCCTTGCTTAGGAGATATTTTAATGGATCAATCTTAGTGACAAGTATTATTTTATGATGGAGAATGTAATGTCTTATCTTTTGGGCTATAAATATGATGGCAAGGCATGCTCATTCAATGAGTGAATAATTTAGTTCATATCCCAAAAATTTTCTACTAATGTAGTAAATGACTTTCTCTCTTTCTTGTTCATCATTTTGTGCTAAGAGAGGTCCTAATGTTGTTTCTATAGTAGATATGTATAGAATGAATGGTTTTCCTAGAATAGGAGCCATTACAATTGGTGGATGTAGAAGATAATCTTTGAGATATTGGAAAGATTCTTCACACTGGTTGTTCCATTGAAAGGATACTCCTTTATGTAATAGACATTGAAAGGAGTGACACTTATTTGCTAGTTGTGTAATGAATTTGTGGATAGATTGCAATCTCCCTTGTAGACTTCTTATTGTTCTTAGATTTTTTGGAGGAGGCATTTCAAGTATTTCTTTTCCTTAGGATCCACTTTGATGCCTTATTGAGAAACAATGTATCCTAAGTGCTTTTCAAAAATAACTCTAAATACACACTTTTTGGGATTCAAATAGAGCTCATTGCCTTCCATTCTATTGAATATATACTCTAGGATGCCCAAATGATCCCTTCGTCTAGGGAATTTGCAAAGTAAGTCATCTACATAGTCTTTCATTAGGATATGCATAAAATTATGGAAGATGGCACTCATTTCTCTTTGATATGTTGCCCAAGCATTTTTGAGGCCAAATAGTAGAACATTCTAGTAGTATATTCCCCAAGGGCATGTAAAAGCTATTTTGTGTTGATCTTTAAGAGCTATTCTTATTTGATTGTAGCTGGAAAAGCCATCCATTAGTGGTAACATCTCATATCTAGTTGTCATGTCTACAATGATGTCTATATTTGGTAAAGGGAAATCATTCTTGGGACATACCTTGTTAAGATCATGGAAGTCAGTGCATATATAGATGCCCCCAAAGTGTTTGCTTTCTAGTACTAGACTAGATATCCACTCTATATAATCAATGGGTCTTATGAAGCTGCCATCAAGTAATTTCTTCAATTTAGCTTTGATAAGGAGAGAAGCTTGAGGATGCTTCTTTCTCAACTTTTTCTTTATTGGTTTCACTCCTAGTTTTAGTGGCAAGTGATGAAGAACTAGTTCAGGATCTAATCCCAACATGTCTACATAAGACCAAGTGAAGTTGATCTACCTGTCTAAAAAGAATCTCACAAACTCATCTCTTTCTTCATGTGATAAGGAGGCTACAAAATGTATGATCTTAGGGTTGTTAGGTATTCCCAGATTTATCTCTTCTATCTCCACAAGTAAGGATGATCTTTCTTTCAATGAGGGTATGTCCAATCTTCCATCCTTGGGCAACTTAGAGAGGTTTTCACTCTTGGATATATCCTTTATTTTTACTTTTTCATGGTCTAATGGCACCTTTCAATTTTCACCAAGAGACCTACTTTTGTCTTTTTTTGCTATTTTTCCAATTTTGTGACAGGAAGATGGAGTTGACTCCCCAATATATGCCATGATGTTTAGGTTAATGGAGAATCCTAACTTGTGATCCCTTGTGGTAAGTCTTCATGGAGCTCAAAGAATTTGACAATGATGTCATCATTTTCAAATTGGTCAAATGTTGGTAGTCCTTTTGGTCCCAATCAATGAGTTTAGGGTAAACTAGAGAAATTCCATCGTCAGTGTTGAATAAGATTTGGTCAAATGCAAGGATACATGTATCACTATCAAAAGGATGATAAGTGCCATGTTTAGATGCAAGAGGTCTTGGGTCCCAATGTATTTCATCACAAGATTCTAGACAAACTGAAGGGCTAGTAGAATTGCTAGTGATGTGCTTATCCTATATGGGTAATAGTTCATCAATATCAAATATGTGGTCAAGACCAAAGGAGGTATCAAGGTCATAAATATTGGATGTCAGTTCTATGGTCTTAGGTTGGGTGTTCTCAGATGCCTTTTCATCATTTGAAACATTCATATTCTTAGATGAGGATGACTTAGTATTAGGGAGACCCAAAGAAAATGGTTTGAATACAAGTCCCAAGCTATGAGGTCATCCTGATACAATGATGGGCTGAATAATACCTTTCTTTTGAAGTCCTAGGCCACTAAATCCATCATATCCCTTTTTTTGCATGATGGTAAATCTAGGTCCATAATTGTCGAAGGATATAAGAGTAGGTTCTTTTTCTACTTTAGCCTTTGCAATCCATGTAGATGTATTTTCATAGACATGTTCCTCATGTAGGCCACCTCCACTAGTGAAAGTCATGGTAGGTTTCTTTTGAAATGTGAACTTAGGCTTGTTCTGTATAAGCTAAGGTTTACCATATGACTTGGGAGAGAGAGAGAGGTTCCCAATGTGAAAAGTGTGTGACATGGAATACACACCATAACCTTGGGCTTAATTTTGAGCTTTCCTTTAAAAATAGGTGTGAGTGTGGAAGGATAAACATACTTGGAGGAATTGAGTGGATTTTTTGCACGATTTGTCAGGACCTAGTATGTAGTGGTTCCTCTAAGACTGGAACATAATTGGAATGGGTTTGGATCACCAAGGATGGTAACCATTACATTGTTGTAGGAAAATTTTAAGCATTGGTGGTATGTAGAGGGAACTACTTTCATAGCATGGATCTAGGGGCATCCTAGTATCATGCGGCAATTCATTTTGATCTCTAGGACCTGGAACAATGTATTCTTAGTAGCCAAAAAAATTCTAATGGGTAATATGATGATGCCCTTAGAGAATCATTTTCCATCATCATAGGCCTTTATGGAAATTCTATGACACAGATCTACATCTTCCTTAGAGGAACCCAAATCCTTGACAACTTTAAGGGTACATATGTTCAATCCCGCTCATCCATCTATTAAGACACATCTGACCTTGGCATTATGGGTAAAGACTTCGATATGAAGGGGATCATTGTAGTTGGGTCTATCCTTAGGAATATCTCAAGGGGAAATGTGATATGTGATAATATGGATATGTTCCCAACCATGGCCTAGAAATGGGCAACATCAAAGTTATCTGGAACTACTAACACTTTAAGGGCTTTATTCAAGATCTTTTGATGTTGGGGAGATACACACAGTAGGTCCAAGATGGATATTTGCATAGGGGTCTTTCTGAGCTATTCAATAAGGAAATAATTAGATGAAGTAGGAGCACTAGGTCTACTAGGGGGTGTAGGTCTAGTAGAGGTAGTAGGTCTAGAAGGAGCTCCAGGTAGGGTAATCTTGGTATGATGTGTAGTGATAGCACAACAATGGTCTTCAGCCTTTAAAGTGAATGTGGATATGCAAGAGTTAGACTCATTAAAATAATTGATGGTGTAGTCATATCCACTGCATGTGTAATTTACATTAGCTTGTGAATTTGAGTTTGAACTAGAGGCCTTTTCTTTGTCATTATTGATCAAAGGATCTTTAAAAATAGTGTAATCAGAGTTAGATGCTAGTAGTGAAGGATCTAGAGTAATTATACCATCATAGATGAGGTCTTGGATTTCATGTTTGAGTTGAAAATATGAGGTAGTCTTGTGTCCTCTAGTACAGTGATAATCATATAATTTCTTTTCATCTCACCATTCCAATTTTGTTAGTGGCACATCCCTAATTGGGGGTAATTGCAAGAAGTTATTACTCAGTAATTTTTAAATTGTAGTGTTGAGAAGTATCCCCAAGGGTGTCAATTTTCTATCCTTGGTTCTAGGACATCTTCAAGGTTTGTCCTACGTGGAAGTTTTAGTTTTCTATTGTGGAGGTGGTGTTTGATTGGGAGTTTGCAAATTCATAGGGTTTTCACCTTTCAAAGTTAGTTGAGGTTGTGCTGTACTAATTGTTCATGCATCCACAATAACATAATTGATCACATACTTATTTTTGGAGAAAAAAATTGCCTTGACATTAGATGAGTTAGTGTTTTTGTTTTCCTTGTTTGTTTTGAGGATTCCCTTATGAATAAGAGCATTTTAAATGCTAGCCCCTTTTTTCATCAGCTTGGAAATGGTGCTTGGAATTTTAATCTTATGTTTTTACATTAAGATGGGGACTAGATTTTCAATGCATAGATTAACTTGTTGTTCTTCATGAATGTTTAGTGAGAATTGACTGACTAAGTTTCTCCAGCATAATAAGAATGTGATAAATGGTTCTCTCATCTTCTATTAGTTGAGCACAAATCAGAAAGTCTCACCTCATTTTTAATATTGAAGGCAAAGTGGGAGATGAATTTGTTTGCTAGTTCTGACCAAGATTTTATGGTACTGAGAAGTTTGGAATACCATTCTAGTGTAGGACCACCTAAAGAAAGAGGGAAAAATCTCATGAGGTAGTGGGCTCATCACTGAGTTTGATACAAGACACACATAATTCCTTGATGTGATCAACGAGGTTGCCTTCTCCTTAGTATTTTTTGAATCTTGGAGCCTCAAAGTGTTTTGAGAATGGAGGCATATAAAGACTTTTATCAAATGGATTAAGACATAAGTCCCTTTCTCTATATAGAGCCTATTTCTTTTGGACTTCCAATGCCTCAACTTGTTTGGAAAGTTGTTTGAATTGTTTTAGTAACTCTTCATTAGGGTTTTACATGATAGTCTTCTTTTCAAGTCTTTTGTGTCTATGAGTAGATTGTTTGCTATGACAAGAACTATGTCTACTCAGTTCTAACATTTTTGTGTCTAAAGAGTTAGTTGATGTGTCACTAGGTGGTGGAGGTATGTTAGTACCTTGAAGACATAAGGGTACTTGTTGTGGTATTGATTGTAATTTTTGTACCATGTATTGTTGTTGCATCACTTGTTGTGGTTGTTGTACAATTTTTTGTGGTTATTGTTGAGATACCTCTATTGGTTTCATGTGAGACCATGTATGTGATTGTTTTTGTAGAGGTATCTGTGGAGATTTTTGTAGAATATATTATTGTAATAAGTGTTTTTGATAGGTAATTTGTTGCTCAAGGTGTCTTTGGTATTCCAACTATTATTTTAGTTTCTCTTGTTGTTTAGAAAATGAGGCTTGTTGTTGTTGGAATTGTTGCTGCTATAGTGTGTGTAGGTCAAGTGGATTCACATTGGGTTGTGCATTAGGGATGTTGGATCCTTGCACCACTTGAGGTTGTTGTTGTGGTTGATGTTGTTGTTGATATGTTGAATGTGTGTTAAGTGGATTTTGACTTGGTTATGCATTGGAAATGTTAAGTCCTTGTACCATTGTAGGTTGTTGATGTCTTTGAAGTTGGTTATGACCTTGAGAATTGAACATCATGTTTGGGACGTTGTTTTGATGCCTTTGTGTGTTAGATGTTTCTCCTTGGGATATCATATTGATTTGGCAATGAGACATGTTTCTTTTGGGAATGGTTAATATGTCAATAAGAGTCTTCTTTTGTATGTTAATAGGGGTTGTTATAATTAATGTTTCACATGGCTTAGTCATGGGAGGCTCCATAACATTTGACGTCATAACATTTGGTAAAGTTAGGAGTAAGGGTGTGCTTTGTTGATTTTCTTTCAAAGGAGGTCAATTTAGCATTCCTAGAGTGCAAGTCCCTTTAGGCATGTCTTATTGTTGTATTATGTGATTGAGATCAAGTCTTAACATCCTTCTAGGATATTTAGGAAGAGTCTTGTTTCTATTTACTGATGGCAGTTTTTCAAACAAGGGATTGATGTTGATGTGCTCAAACGTACTTTGGAGGATTTGAATTGTTGATTCTTGATGGGATCTTATAGGTGTCATCATTATTTTAGAAAATTCTAAAGGACATTTACCCTTATCTAAGTCCAAATTAATCATGGTGTCATGCCCAAAAATTCCAGGGTGAAACACACTTTTTTTTTTTCAATCATATTATCATTATTATTAGGATTAATCCTTACTAAATATAACCATTTCGATGGACTTTGAATTAGCTTTTCATTTTACTGAAAATTACACATGCCTCTAAGTTTTTATTATGCTACTCTCAAATAACCCTAATATTTTGTTTAATACGTGCTTAATTTTTGTCAAATAATATACATATTAAATTGATCTTTTGCATGTCTCACCTTAACATAATATTTATTATATTATTTTTATTATTTATGATTATTAATATTATTACTTAAAATTACTTATACCTACCATTCTTAGTTTATAACTTTTATTTTAATCATTTAACATTATAATTATTTATTAACATATTAAAATTTCTATATTTGCTTAATAACGTATAATTAATTTTTCAATAATACCATCATATATTCCTATATCTTCCTCTCCTATAAAACATCCCATCTTACTTGTAACACATATATTCTTTCTACTATTATAAGGTGATGGTATTTAAAATGAACAAATAGATGATTACCACAATATACTTAATCCTTATATTTAAAATTAAATTCTCCCATATCACTCACTAATTCTTAATTGCATGAACTAATATCATAATTAAATATTTCAATTTAAATATGAATAAATCCTTAGAATAATTTGTTAACTTAAATGTGATTAAATTCAAAATTCTAAGTCTTAATACTATTGTTCCTAACCACTCTTCCAACTTAAACGTAATATTCTAACCAACTAGCAAAATTCAAATGATATTAAGTCATCCTACATCAATTGTTTGAATCATCTGTTATAAGATATGTTCTAAGGTTGATATAATTATGATGTACCAAATTAGGAGTAGTACTTAATCCATCCAATCCTAGGTAAAGTTTGGGAATAAACATGGGTGCTAAAGATTAATAAAACTATCTATCATTCACATCAATATCTAGTTATGTTTATATGCCTTTACAAGACAACCACATCTTCACAACTACAAATTTAACCATGCCACACAGTGTTCCCTCAATAGTTATCATTTAGTGCCATAGTCTATACAGTCGAAACTATATATGATAGTATAAATAACTAATTTGATAATATGCATGGTGTACATGTCTATACTATTGCTTGATATGTTGCATGACATCATTTACATCTATTTTTTTTTTTTGATTAGATGTTATTCATTATTACCCACTAATCTAACTTGATTAAACATGGAATCTTATCTAACCCACCCTAATATTCACAAGTTATCTCACCATAATGATGTATTTGTCTTTAACTAAACATTTAACTAAAACTAACCACCTATAAGCTAAACCCATCTATTACTCAACCCATAAGCTAAACCCATCTATTACCATCTATTACTCAACCCATTTTATTATTATTTAATTCTATTGTAACACCACAATAGCTATATTACTATTTCCTTAACATATCACTAAAGACACATTACTAACCATAACCCAATACTAACTTATCCCATTAATTCTTATAACACCCCATTCTTATTATTGATTTAAAACTACTACTAACTAATATCCCTTATTCCCCAAGCATTCCTCCTATGCCATGTGACGTATGAAGCACTTGGGAGGGGTGGATGAAAGGTGGGACACATTGTGGAAAGAGCCTCTACCTTGGACTGAGTGCTGGGACCATCACACATGGAGGAGAGGTTGACTTGGGTGGAAGGAGGAACCACTGTCCAAAAAGGGACCCCCTTCCATCATTGCACCATAACTACATTTGTATCCCTCTTGGAATAGGCACCCAAACATGTATCTGTCTTTTTAAAACACTTGTCATACTATTAAGTATGTGCCCCTACTATTGATGAGGCCCCACTTCCCTAGCCGACCCAGGGCCTTTTTCCTAGGTGGGCAGCTTAGGGTGAACAAAAATTAAATGGACTTCTAACTTAAGTCAGAGTTGCTCAGTTTTGAATGCACTTAGACACTTAGTAAAGCATGAGAGGGAAGATGGGAAGGTGGGACCCTTCCCTCCCTTCTCCTCATACATTGTTTCTTTTATTTTTCTAAATATAAATGCACAACAACATGGTTGTTTAGTTGATGGTGTGGCATTATATATATATATATATATATATATATATATATATATTTTAAATTCATAATGTCCTATACATGTCATTTCTCAAACTGACATCTATTTTTATTGAGGTGATTTAATATTAGTATTTATGTTATTTTATAATCTAGATTTATATTATTTTACGGTGGAGTGAATATATTATTGAACTGTATTGGGATGGGTTTTTATTAATTTTTGCCATACATTTTCTAGAACATAATTTGCACCTACAAGCCTTACTTTAGAGTTCTTGAGCTTTTTTCTTTCTTCTTATAATTTCACAAGTGCATATATTGGATTGGGTTAGTTGATAACAAATTTATTTTCTTCTCTTTATGCTATCTATTTCTTTTCTAACTCATACTCTTAATGGTGTATCTTAATTCTTGACATGAAATTTATATCTCATTACATAGATTGTTTGATTCCAGACCCCATACTATCTAAATCTAACAATTGCATTACTCAATATTGATGTTGGAAGTCAAAATTTCAAATACTTGGAGCATCAACATCTAACTATTAACATAATCAGATTTCCACAATCCATTGCTCACAATCTAACTATTAGTTTATTATTGATATCTTTTATATCAAATCTATTTAATGCACATTCTATACCTACATAAGGTTCAAGATTGAACATATAATGCATCCAGTTAATGCTATGAGAATGGAGAGCAATAAGATAACCAGGTACTAGTTTCATTTATATTTTGCTATTGTCTATTATGATTCTAAATCCATTTTCCCAATACATTCATATACATGATCATAGATCTTCAACAAAAATATAATGGAATTGTCTCTGCTATTCCTCTTATAACATACAACAAGCTTATCACAATTTAACACAAGGTTGTAGACTCTTCTTGAAAACACTACATAATGTAAGATCTCTACAAAAGATGATAAAAAATCCTTCTAATAAAAATGAATAGGAGAAATCAACACTCTTACAATCATAAATAGAAATACATATCAAGATGGAGTTTTCTGCTCCATTTTCAACCAACTACAACAATATTCCTCCTCTTATGCAGAGAAATCTTCATGACTCCCAAATATCCAAGTGCATCAAAAAAAAACTTGCAAGGATCAAAATTATAGAAACATGGAGGCTCACCTCCCAACCTAGGCCTCAAGGAGACCACCCCCGCACTAGGGGAAACAAGGCTCAACTGAGATACATTCAAACAATATCACAATAACAAGAACCAACATGAAAACCATAGTTTAACAACACATTCACAATCCCCACCCAAGGCTTGCACAATGATTTAGAATTGGGAATCATAAACATTGGGTGAAGGTGGGCTCTTGAAGGAAGAGTATGCCATATCCTTGTGAAACAACAAATCTTGCAATTGCAATATTGCAATAAGGCTTTCAAGAAACATGGCACAACAAGGCTATCAATAATCACATGCCTCAACAAGGCTATCAATAATCACATGCCTCAACAAGGCTATCAACACTTACTCCTCTTCACATATTCTCACTTATACCTCCCATAGAATAATAGAAAGGCATATGGTTTCAATGGAGCCCATACTCCATGAAAACTATCCCCTCTCCAAGAGGAGGATTTATCAACTTCAATGTTGAGCCCAACTAACCCCTTCACCCCAAGGCTTCTCTTCCCTCCAATGGTGAGTGAAGCCTTCACACCCAACACAACATTTAATCCACCACAACCATCCAAGAAACAAAACCAAAGTCAAATGTATTCAACAAACAAACTCACATACACTAACATTTACCACATGCACCACATGCAACACATAAATCCTACAAGAAAACTGTAACATTTTCCATCCTTCAACTTTCAAGAGATAAGAGAAACATGGCATGAAGCACTAATGTCCTTCCAAGCTAATGGCTAAGAAATGGTGATTAAGAGCTTTCCTTCCTTGGCTTCCAAGTTTCTTCTCCCAAAAACCTAAGTGTCTCTACCATTAGAGAGTGGGTGAACAACCACTAAGTTTGGCACAAGCTCCCTAAAATGACCTCTACTTCCATCCCCACCTACCCCTCTTACACCCTTGTACCTTTGTACCAATAGGAACTTAACTAAGTGGTGGGATGAGGAAAGAAGTCATGTGACACTTTGATTTTCGAATTGATTGGAAAATGAATATTTTAGAGGGTCTCCTAAGTCCCCTAGACCAATTTATGGGTATATTTAGACCCCCTACCTATATTAATACCATGTAGAAGACTTATTTCACTAAAATATATCTTGGGAACCACTTTTAGGCTCTCTAAAGTTCCTACCAAATTTTAAATTTTAATTCCATCATGAAGTTAAGTCATCCTAAAACTCTCCAAGGTGGGTTAACATAATTTCATAATGGGGGATTAAATTTAGGTGAAGTGACTTCATTCCCAGAAAAAACCCTATATGACATGTCATTTACATGTAGACAACACAAGTGTCAAATGACACACACACACACACACATTAAAACACTTATACATCATGATGACATGTCTCTAAATAATCATGATCTTTAAACTTAAAACACCAATGCACAATCACATTATGAAACAAACACAATACAATGAGGTTTCGAATCTTCCAGAGATTCACCTTGGATTTACTGTGTTCACATAGGTTTGAACCTTGTTTCCCCAAATAATCTCCATGGTTCAACTTTCCTACACAATTAACTTAAACATTAGTAGCCCAATGAAATAATATAAAAATACATACAAATAAGTGCAGAATAATCTAATATCTCATAATTCACATAACTTGTACAATTAACTTTTATCTAATCATTCTCATAAGATATTCAAAACATTGAAATATCAAATATGTGTACCAACAATTATATTTCTTAACATAACTCATTATCATTCTAAATATTATCACCACTCTTTCTAACATAACAATGAAACTCAAAAGTTCTCTTTGGTAAATTATGAAAACATATAAAATGGATCTTAACATATATTTCCTAAGTGAAATTCACTAATGTGCAGACTAGTTAACTAGTATCCTTTCAATCAAATTAAACATAGTGACATTCTTAGCAATATCTATTTTTCACATTACAAGGGGTTTGTGTGTGAGATTCTAGGGTTATTTTCTTAGATTTTTGGAATGTTTCCATAATTATATCATCATAATTTAAAACCAATTTCTGAATGTAACCATATGTCTTTTTGTCCTACATTCATTATTGTTGTCACTAGAGTGAATGTTAATTTATCTTTCCTAGTTGCCTTGTAGATCACACCTTGAATGTCATGACTAGGTTCTTACCATGAACATATTGAGTCTTATTTTCATGGGGTCTTATCTTATTGACCTAATGTTATTGGATATGGTATCAACCTTATAATAATCAAAATCTACATTAGTCTCTAATAGGATCTTATAAATCATTGTTAGTAATGAAAATGTCGATCATGACCTAATTAACTCCTAAAAATATTCATTTCATATGGTTTATAATAGGGCACGAGTGTGGGCCTTACATCCTCCCTCCTAGCTATCGACTTCCTCATAGAAGTCTCCTTTGATTCAGAACAAAATTTCTATATATAGGGTTTACCTTGATTTGGCATAAAAGTTCCACTTAGGAGCCTTGCCTTAAGATCATCTCACATTCCTAATGGTTTTACATATATTCGAGATATAGGCTATAAATATTGTCTCATAGCTCATAGAGGAATGACTCTTCTTAAAATTGATTAACTCATCACTAGATCTATTTAGGTTTCATCCCCAATTAGGGTACCTACCAATACCTGATATAAATATATTTGTGCTAACTTCTTCCTAGATGGATAGGGTGGCTATAATTTATATCTAGAATGTTTGGCTCATTGCAGAATTCCCAATTTATTGGCAATTAAGAATAGTTAATCATGAGTAATGTATTCAATAGCTATTCCTATAATTACACCTCTTTAGTTGTTAGGTTAGTCTCTTTACCTTTGTCAACTTTTTTAATTGGTGCCATTTCCATTTATAGGCTGGTATTACTTATCTTCCTATCTCCTCCCATGTTGTAGCTTAGTTGGCATACTTACTTGATTTCCTCCCTCTTGCTTGGTTCTTCTTATTTTAGGGTCTACTTTCTATGTTGGTAGCTTGTGAAATTATATGCTATGTCTTGTTTGGATAACCATTCATTTATCAATGTCATCATGTTCTTAATTAGTTCTTACTAACTAAATTTACTCCTTATTAGTTTGAATCATTCATTATCTCAGCCCTGACTAATTGTTATGATAATAGTCCAAGATTAACTTATTGGTGGAGGGTTGATACCTTTCATAAAAACTCCAAGAATACATTGGTTTTAGTTTAACACCAAGATCCACTTACAAGTCCTCAATTGTAGACACTCAGTGGTTATGATGTTCTTTCAATTACATCTTAATTGAGAAATCTTCCCATTACACTATTGGTTTAGTATGCTTATTAGATATTAGTCCAAATATCATTGTGTATCCTTCAGCCTTCAACCCTGATAGTCTTATCACTTTCTATACCTTTACCTAAGGTCCTTAGGATGGTATGCAATTGAGGTCTATTTGTTCAAGGGTTAAGGTATCTCCATCTTTGAACAAAATCATATCTCATGATGAATGAAAGGGTGATGTTCTGATTTCCTCATGATGGTTATCAAGAATATTCCTTGATATGGTCGACTTATAAGTATAATACAACACTCTCATAGAAAATGCCTCAAAAATAATTTAAATCAAAATAAATCACCAATTAAACATAAGTGTGGCCACAAGGGTAAGGATTTTGTTAAATCAAGTCATGTCCCAAGGCAAAGGGGACCATACCAAGAAATCATCATAAATGGACATTCCACAAAATTACCAAAAATTGCAAGAATTAAAAAAAAACAACAAAAATTCATAACAATTCAAAATCTCAAAAGCATTATGGTTGTACCAAGTTCTTCCTTATGGAGAGAAGAAAAAGGGTTGTCCTAAGGTTACATGGTAAATTAATGGTATGTAAAAATGATTCACTTGTATTTTTGGTCCTTCTCGAAAATAGGTAAAGAGAGTGTTCCACACCTTATTGCTTATGGTTTAGTGAGTCTTAGAAATTCATTCTTCAATTGCTTATGTTTCCTTACCTACCCGCCCATTACTATCAAGAATTGTCAGATGTGGTCTAGGGCCAAGGTTTTTCACTCAATTTACAGTAGTGGCCTTTTGGAAAAAAAATAAGATTATAATTCATGTCACTTACCTTTAAATATAATAAGTCACTATTAGAAGATCAATGGGGATATCTCTTATACACCTATCACACCTTCCTTCAAGCATCATTTGCATCTATCAATACTCTTTAGAATGGTTCTATCATTCAATCTCATGTTAGCATGGGCTCCTTAAGGTATTGTTGGTATGATGAGAACTATTCAATCTTGTCGAGCTTCTGTATCTTTTGAGCTATAGTGCAGTCTAAGGAAGACAATGATAACTAAGTGATAGTTTGTCAATGAGTTGCAAAGCGCTATTGAGTAATGACAATGTTTTGAGTAGAAACTTGGCTTGTCAGTTCCATTGGTCGATGTTGAAAAAAACCTTATTATTTTATGGGTTACCCTAGTTGGTGAGTGTATACAATCATGTTTCCCCTCCAAAATGATGGTGTCATAGGTGGTTAAGGGTTCTCTTTTTCTGTAGAAGTACATACTATAATGAAATCAATGTAATATGTTATACCTGACACTATCTATTTGATGTGTGTTGTTTCTTCTATTATTTGCATATTGTTCCTTATTATTTCCCCTACCTGTTGAGTAGGAGACTTATCTTTATCAGGCATCACTTCCAATGGGATTCTTTACGTGTGGTTTCTATCACTTTAACTATAGGGTTGTATTAAGATAATCAAGGTGCAGGATATTACCTTATTTATAACATATTAATACTTACATAGTTATACTACATAGTGGGGGTTTCCTATCAGAATTCTATAAGTTGTCATTCTTATCATTCACATTTACCCTAATTAATAGCATTTTCCTTGAAGGACCAAAGTCCACATTTATAAGGGTTTTCAAGTTCTTACCAATGCTTAAACATCTTCAAGATGAGCTACCACCCATTCAGTCCTGAATTTTGGTATATGGTTACCATGTTTAATTACTGTTATTTGTTTAGGGTGTTCAATTCTATTGCCAATAAGTAATAGTATTTATTATGAGTCAATATCCTAGGAGACCTATCTCATTTATAATATGGTGTTATGATATTATGATAACTTACAATTGTACATTCATTTGTGGGTTCATTAATGCCCAACGCTGTATAACCTAAATCTCTGATACCAGAATGTCATGCCCAAAAATTCAAGGGTGAAACACACTAATTTTTTTTTTCAATCATATTATCATTATTATTAGGATTAATCCTTACTAAATATAACCATTTCAATGTACTTTGACTTAGCTTTTCATTTTAGTAAAAATTACTCATGCCTCTAAGTTTTTATTATGCTACTCTCAAATAACCCTAATATTTTGTTTAACACGTGCTTAATTTTTGTCAAATAATATACATATTAAATCAATCTTCTGCATGTCTCAACTTAACATAATATTATTATATTATTATTATTATTTATGATTATTAATATTATTACTTAAAATTAGTTATACCTACCATTCTTAGTTTATATCTTTTTTTTTAATCGTTTAACATTATAATTATTTATTAACATATTAAAATTTCTATATTTTCTTAATAACGTATAATTAATTATTAAATAATACCATCATATATTCCTATATCTTCCTCTCCTATAAGACATCCCATCTTTTTTGTAACACATATATTCTTTCTACTATTATAAGGTGATGGTATTTAAAATGAACAAAATAGATGATTACCACAATATACTTAATCCTTATATTTAAAATTAAATTCTCCCCTATCACTCGCTAATTCTTAATTGCATGAACTAATATCATAATTAAATATTTTAATTTAAATATGATTCAATTCCTTAGCATAATTTGTTAACTTAAATGTGATTAAATTCTAAATTCTAAGTCTTAATACTATTGTTCCTAACCACTCTTCCAACTCAAATGTAATATTCTAACCAACCCGTAAAATTCAAATGATATTAAGTAATCCTACATCAATTGTCTAAATCAATTTTTATAAGATATTTTCTAAGGTCGATATAATTATGATGTACCAAATTAGGAGTAGTACTTAATACATCCAATCCTAGGTAAAGTTTGTGAATAAACATGGGTGCTAAATATTAATAAAACTATCTACCAATCACATCAATATCTAATTACGTTTATATGCCTTTACAAGACAACCACATCTTCACAACTACAAATTTAACCATGCCACACAGTGTTCCCTCAATAGTTATCATTTAGTGCCATAGTCTATATAGTTGAAACCGTATATGATAGTAGAAATAACTAATTTGATAATATGCATAGTGTGCATGTCTATACTATTGCTTGATACATTGCATGACATCATTTACATCTAATTTTTTTTTCTTCTATTAGATGTTATTCATTATTACCCACTAATCTAACTCAATTACACATGAAATCTTATCTAACCCACCCTAATATTCACAAGTTATCTCACCATAATGATGTATTTTTCTTTAACTAATTTAAAAAAAAAAATTAACCACCTATAAGCTAAACCCATCTATTACTCAACCCATAAGCTAAACAGATCTATTACCATCTATTACTCAACCCATTTTATTATTATTTAATTCTATTGTAACACCACAATAGCTATATTACTATTTCCTTAACATATCACTAAAGACACATTACTAACCATAACCCAATACTAACTTATCCCATTAATTCTTATAACACCCCATTCTTATTACTGATTTAAAACTACTACTAAATAATATCCCTTATTTCCCAAGCATTCCTCCTATGCCACATGATGTATGAAGTGCTTGGGATGTGTGGATGAAAGGTAGGACACATTGTGGAAAGAGCCTTTACCTTGGACCAAGTGCTGGGACCATCACGCATGGAGGAAAGGTTGACTTGGGTGGAAGGAGAAACCACTATCCAAAAAGGGACCCCCTCCCATCATTGCACAATAATTTCATTCATATCCCTCTTGGAATAGGCGCCCAACCATATGTCTGCCTTTTTAAAAGACTTGTCATACTATTAAGTACATGCCCCTACTATTGATGAGGCCCTACTTCCCTAGCCGACCCAGGGCCTTTTTCCTAGGTGGGTAGCTTAGGGTAAAGAAAAATTAAATGCACTTCTAACTTAAGTAAGAGTTCCTCAGCGTTGAATGTACTTACACATTTAGTAAGGTTTGGGAGGGAAGATGGGAAGGTGGGACCCTTCCCTCCCTTCTCCTCGTACATTTTTTTTCTTTTCTAAATATAAATGCACAACAACATGGTCGCTTAGTTGATGGGGCAACATACCTTGGTTTAATGATTTTTTTTGTTTTGTTTATTATTTTAATGTTATATGTCCCTATCATCTTCCTGGTCATCCCCTACTTGGGATTTGCTTCATTTAATACACACACACATTTTAAATTGGTAACATCATATACATGTCATTTCTCAAACTGACATCTATTATTATTGAGGTGATTTAATATTAGTTCTTATGTTATTTTATAATCTAGATTTATATTATTTTACTATGGAGTGAATATAATATTGAACTTTATTGGGAGGGGTTTTATTAGTTTTTGCCATAGATTTTCTAGAACATAATTTTCACCTACAGGCCTTACTTTGGAGTTCTTGAGCCTTTTGATTTCTTCTTCTAATTTTGCAAGTGCATATATTGGATTGGGTTGATAAAAAAATTCTTTTCTTCTCTTTATGCTATATATTTCATTTCTAACTCATACTCTTAATGGTGTATCTTAATGGTTGACATGAAATTCACATCTCATTACATAGATTGTTTGATTACAGGCCCCATACTATCTAAATCTAATAATTGCATTACTCAATATTGATGTTGGAAGTCAAAATTTCAAATACTTGGAGCATCAACATCTAACTATTAGTTTATTATTGATATCTTTTATATCAAATCTATTGAATGCACATTCTATACCTACATAAGGTTCAAGATTGAACATATAATGCATCTAGTTATTGCTATGAGAATGGAGAGCAATAAGATAACCAGGTACTAGTTTCATTTATATTTTTCTATTGTCTACTATGATACTAAATCTATTTTCTCAATACATTCATATACATGATCATAGATCTTCAACAACAATATAATGGAATTGTCTTTGCTATTCCTCTTATAACATACAACAAGCTTATCACAATTTAACACAAGGTGGTAGACTATTCTTGAAAACACTACATAATGTAAGATCTCTACACAAGATGATGCACAATCCTTCTAATAACAATGAATAGGAGAAATACCAACACTCTTACAATCATAAATAGAAACACATATCAAGATGGAGTTTGTTGCTCCATTTTGAACCAACTACAATAGTATTCCTCCTCTTATGCAGAGAAATCTTCATGACTCCCAAATATCCAAGTGCATAAAAAAAAAACCTACAAGGATCAAAATTATAGAACCATGGAGGCTCACCTCCCAACCTAGGCCTCAAGGAGACCACCCCCGTGCTAGGGGAAACAAGGCTCAACTAGGATACATTCAAACAATATTACAATAACAAGAACCAACATGAAAACCATAGTTTAACAAAACATTCATAATCCCCACCCAAGGCTTGCACAATGATTCAGAATTGGGAATCATAAACATTAGGTGAAGGTGGGCTCTTGAAGGAGGAGAATGCCATATCCTTGTGAAACAAAAAATCTTGCAATTGCAATATTCCAATAAGGCTTTCAAGAAACATGCGATAGAAAGGCTATCAATAATCACATGCCTCAATAAGGCTATCAACACTTACTCCTCTTCACATATTCTCACTTATACCTCCCATAGAACAATAGAAAGGCATATGGCTTCAATGGAGCCCATACTCCATGAAAACTATCCCCTCTCCAAGAGGAGGATTTCTCAACTTCAATGTTGAGCCCAACTAACCCCTTCACCCCAAGGCTTCTCTTCCCTCCCAAGGGTGAGTGAAGCGTTCACACCCAACACAACATTCAATCCACCACAACCATCCAAGAAACAAAACCAAAGGAAAATAGATTCAACAAACACACTCATATACACTAACATTTACCACATGCAACACATAAATCCTATAAGAACACTCTAACATTTTCCATCCTTCAACTTTCAAGAAATGAGAGAAACATGGCATGAAGCACTAACCTCCTTCTAAGCTAATGGCTAAGAAATGGTGATAAAGAGCTTTTCTTCCTTGGCTTCCAAGTTTGTTCTCCCAAAAACCTAAGTGTCTCTACCATTAGAGAGTGGGTGAACAACCACTAAGTTTGGTACAAGCTCCCTAAAAGGACCTCCACTTCCATCCCCACCTACCCCTCTTACACCCTTGTACCTTTCTACCAATAGGAACTTAACCAAGTGGTGGGATGAGGAAAGAATTCATGTGACACTTTGATTTTCGAATTGACTTGAAAATGATTATTTGAGGGTCTCCTAAGTCCCCTAGACCAACTTATGGGTATATTTAGACCCCCTACCTATACTAATACCATGTGGAAGTCTTATTTTCACTAAAATATCTCTTGGGAACCAATTTTAGGCTCTCTAAAGTTCCTACCAAATTTTAAATTTTAATTCCATCATGAAGGTAAGTCATCCTAACACTCTCCAAGGTGGGTTAATTAATTTCATAATGGAGGATTAAATTTAGGTTAAGTGACTTCAAGCACAAAAAAAACTCTATATGACATGTCATTTACACATGGACAACACAAGTTTCAAATTACACACATACCCACACACACACACACACACACACACACACACACACACACACACACACACACACACACATTAAAACACTTACACATCACGATGACATGTCTCTAAATAATGATGATCTTTAAACTTATAACACCCATGAAAAATCACATTACAAAAGAAACACAATAAAATGAGGTTTTGAATCTTCCAGAGATTCACCTTGGCTTTATTGTTTTCACATAGGTTTGAACCTTGTCTCCCCGAATAATCTCCATTTTTCAACTTTCCTATACACTCAACTTAAACATCAATAGCCCAATGAAATAATATAAAAATACACACAAATAAGTGTAGAATAATCCAATATCTCATAATTCACATTATGTATACAATTAACTTTTATCTAATCATTCTCATAAGATATTCAAAACATTGAAATATCAAATATGTGTAGCAACAATTATCTTTCTTAACATAACTCATTATCATTCTAAATATTATCACCACTCTTTTTAACATAACAATGAAACTCTAAAGCCCTCTTTGGTAAATCATGAAAGCATATAAAATGGATCTTAACATATATGTCCTAAGTGAAATTCGCTAATGTGCAAACTAGTTAACTAGTATCCTTTCAATCAAATTAAACATAGTGACATTCTTAGCAATGTCTCTTTTTCACATTATGAGGGGTTTGTGTGTGATATTCTAGGGTTAATTCCTTAGACTGTTGGAATGTTTCCATAATTATATCATCATAATTTAAAACCAATTTCTAAATGTAACCATATGTCTTGTTGTCCTACATTCATTGTTGTTCTCACTAGAGTGAATGTTAATTTATCTTTTCTAGTTGCCTTGTAGATCACACCTTGAATGTCATGACTAGGTTCTTAGCTTGAACATATTGAGTCTCATTTTCATGGGGTCTTATCTTATCGACCTAATGTTATTGGATATGGTATCAACCTTATAATAATCAAAATCTACATCAGTCTCTAATAGGATCTCATAAATCATTGTTAGTAACAAAAATGTCGATCATGACCTAATTAACTCGTAAACATATTCATTGCTTATGATTTATAATAGGGTATGAGTGTGGGCCTTACAAATGGGTTTTATGGTTTCAAGTGTTGAGTTGGTTTGATGTTTGGACTTAGGCCCCTCCAAGTTTGGGTTGAATTTTAAAATTTCTTGGGCCACCAAAAGTTTGAAGTTTTTGTGAAAAGTCTTATCTCGATAAGCCCTATCCATTTCTTCATCATTGATGCCATAATTTGTGTTGTAATTATTGCTTAGGTGTAGAGTACCTTGTTGTATGTTTCATATGTTGGGGTTAAAGGTACATGTGTTATGTTTGCTGACTTTGTAGGAGTGTGTTTGTTCATCCTTGGGTGTGGTTGGTACACTTCTACCTCTAGGTGGTATTGGTACAAATATGGGTTAAAAGTTAGAGCTCCATCAAACTATTACATGTTTAGAAGTGTTTGAAAGAAACCTCATATTAGACATGTTGTTTAGGGTTGGTTGCACCATTTCTTGATTGTTAGGGTTTTGTGGATACATTCTTAGTGGGTCCACAAGTAAAGGTTGTAATGCTTCAGGTTGGTCCTCGTCAAATGTTTGTTGAAGTTTCTCTCTCTTCTTGGGTCTTGGATGAGGTTTTGGTTGTGTTTATACCTCAAAAAATAAGGGTTGATATTATTCTTCGGGTCTCTAAGTTGATTATATCCTTGTAACTACTGGCATGATACCTAAGGATGTAGATGTAATGGGGAAAAATATAAATGGACTCTTTACCTCCCAAGTGTTCACCTAAACTACAAACTATGTTTAGAAAATACCAAGTGCACCCTTGGTGCACTTGGGGAGCTCAAGGTAAGTAGTTGGTAAGTAGACGGTATGCAATTGGTAAAAAGAGGTGTTAGGGTGACTAATATGCATAATGTGAATGATTTGAGTGTTTTCTAGGGTTTAGAGATGTAATGCAAGCTATGAAAGTGTAGATCAGGTTTTCGAAACCTAGAATGAAATCCATAATTACCAACTGTGCTATAAAACTACCAACTATGTACTGAAACTACCAATTGCACACCTAAAGTGTACAGTTTGTAAAATATGGGTGCAATTGGTAAAACAGGGAAAACTTGGAAATTTGGAAGTGGTTATGCAAGGTATGAGTATTTTTTTTGGATTTTTAGGTGTTTTGGCATGTTATGCAAATTTGAGGAAGTTCCAAATGAACTAGCATTTTTATATGCAAGGTGTAAATGTCCTAGGGAAATGATGCAAATGCAAATGTAAATGACATTTTGGGTTATGACTAAAAGGGATGAAAATGACTCTATGGTATGAAAAATGATGACTAGGATTGAACCTTGTACTTGAGGATGATGTTGGAGGTTAATGTATGCAAGGTGGACTATGTAAAGGATGATGCACTAAGGTTGATAATGACATTTAGGACACACAAAATGAGGATATGTGATCAAGGAGACAAGTTGATTGATGTTCAAGTTGATAAGGTTTGATAGTAGAAATAATGCTAGGGTTTTTGGACAATACAATATGGAATGATTATGCAACTAAGGTAAGGAAAAATGACATTTGTGAAGACTAGGAATGTGATAATTCTATGACAAGGGTGCATGAATGGTTTTGAACTTAGGTTCAAATCTTTGGAAAGTATTTTGTCTAAGAGTTTAACTTTGTGAAGATGGACTTTGGATCTTGACCAAAAAGAGATAAAAGACAAAAAGATCAAGTTGATAAAGATGAAAAGGTCAAATCCATCAAGAAATATATAGAGTTTTCCCAAAGAAAAATGATAAAAATGACAAAGGGATTAGTCAAGATCCATCATCCATCAACACTAGGAGATACTTTAGGACTCATACCTTGATTTTATTTTTGACTATGTTCAAAGGTTTCAGGTTCAAAATCACATTTAGGGGTCTCAAAATGATGGATATGCTGATTGGATATGCAATATAAAAGGGTACTAAGATGTAAAATGAAGTTTGGGTGCAAGATGTTGTTTTAGGTCATATGCAGAGTGAAGATCTACAGAGGTTTCTAGATGCAGTTTTAGGGTCCCAAAAATATGGTTTGGAGGCTCAAAATGGTCATGCAAGTACCCAAGTGCACTCTAAAAATACCAAGTGCACTCCAATAGCACCAACTATTCATATGGTGCACCTAGGGCTGGTTTGAGTGTAGTTGATAGTTTCATGGCATAGTTGGGAGGCTGGGTAGAATGTTTGTTGTTTCTGAGCTGGGTGATTGCTAAGTTGCTACTCTAGAGAGATAGGATGTTGGGGATGATGTTATGATTGGATAGGAGATGCAATATGAAGGTTATTCCCTAAGGAATGAAGCCCTAAGTTAAGGAAATGATAGTTAGGACATGCAAAGTGTAGATTAGGACATGATGAGATAGGGGGTCTATCTAGGACCTGAGGACACTTCTAAAGTCTCAAAATGTTGTTTGCAAGTCTACACCAGGTTCTTAGACTACCAAGTGTGCTCATATAGTACCAAATGCACCCATGGTGTAGTTTGGGCTAGTTAGAGTGAAGTTGGTAATTTCAAAGTGTAGTTGGTAGGTTGGACAAAAACTAAGGTGATTTTAGATTCTGTGGTTTCCAGATTGATGTTCTAGATAGCCAAAGGGTAGAGGATAATGCTAAGACTAGGATGAAGGTAAAAAATGATGGTTAGGACACCTAGAATGAGGTTTAAAGTATGTAAGATGAAGTTTGGACATGCAAAGATGCAAGATGTAGATTTTTGGGTTGAAATGCAAATACTAAGGGATGCAAAGTGAAGCCTAATGAATGAAATATGAATGACATGAAATAAAAAATGAGGACTAATAAGATGCAATATGAGACCTAGAGAATGCAAGTATGATTCTCAAGATACGGTGAATGCAAGTGGACGCTATGTAAAGATGGAATCTAAGTCATGCTAAGCACATCTAAGGTTACAAGTTGTCATGTTTTTAAAGTCTCAAATGTTTTTGGACAAATTTTGCAATGTTTTGACAAGAGGTGTAATATTTTGACAAAGTTTGAATAGTACTGAAGGTGTAAATTTACAAGTTTTCTTTTATCTTGATTAATTTTTTACACACACACAAGACATAATAAAACAAGAATAGCTATTGTTAAAGTGAAAATATACACCACAATCTAGGCTTTAAGACTATATCCACTAAATTCCCACTTGAAATGAAGTTCAACCATGCTCATCTAGAGTGGAAAACTTATAATATTGGCACCACAAGCTCCCCCTTACAACACACTCACTTCTCGAGGCTACCAAGATCTGCTTCCCAACCAGCATGACTCACAAGGGACTACTTTCTCTACTAAGGACCACAAGAGTGTGGAATGTCTTCATGGGCATGGGTGTGCCCTTGAGCTAGTGGATAGAAAGGTTTTTGGCCTCTAAGAAAAAGTATTTATTATGGGCATTCCATTTGGAAAGTGAATGATAAACTTCCTGAGAAGGTCTCCTAGCCTTGAGAATCAGGGTTTGACACATCACAAGGGTACTAGATGAGAGTTATCACACATCAATACCACTAACATAACATTAGCCATATTGAGTTTTTTATAGTGACTGGAATGTTGACCTAGCTTTGGACCATTATCACTTTAAGGTCATCCTCTCTTGGGTCCAAGGCAAGCCTCTCTATAGAAGTCAAAAATATTTCTCTTACACAAAATATCTATGAATGGTGAGGGGAGAGGATGCATCCATGTAACTCCTAGGGTTCTAAACAATACATGGACACCAAGAAGTATAGAAAGTTCATTTTAGTGCACCAAATGAAGTTTTATCTAATCTAGAAAATCAACACATAGAGTTTAGAAAAGCACATGGGGTCTTCGACTATGTCCTGCTAACAAGTATTAGTAGTTTGTAATGATCA
Source organism: Cupressus sempervirens (assembly GCA_028749045.1). Lineage (NCBI taxonomy): Eukaryota > Viridiplantae > Streptophyta > Pinopsida > Cupressales > Cupressaceae > Cupressus > Cupressus sempervirens. Next base: position 504,561,465 of record CM053783.1, on the reverse strand, counting down.
TGTCTTCATCCAATGATCACCACATGCTGCAAATAGATTATCAATAACAAAAAAACATCTAATCTAGGTCTTAGAAGGAAACATAAAACCTAGATGTAGATTTTGAGCGAAATGTGTGCTTTCTATGAACCAATTGCAGTTTGACAGAGTAGAGTGCACTTCAAAAGGCCAAAATGACTCAGGATGTCCCCAAGTGCACTCAAATAGTGCTAACTACACCTGTGGTGTAGTTGGGGCCTAGAAGGGTGTAGATGGTAGTTTATAGGTATAGTTGGAAGACCAGGTGTAGACTATGGGGATATGGTGCCTAAACAAGAACAAAAAATTGAAATTTTGAACTCTACCTAACCAAGTGTACCCAGATAGTTCAAACTATGCCCATGGTGCATTTGGGGCCTAGAAGGGTGTAGTTGGTTGTTTTGGAGTGTAGTTGGTAATATGTGAATAATAGACGGGGGTTATGATAACTCCTAGGCCCCTAAAACTACCTCCTAGAGGTCCCAAGTGCGCCCTGATAGAGTAGAGTGCACCTTAGGATAGAAAGCTAATAAAATGCATAAATGTGAGCATATAATCATGTTACTAGTCCCCCTAATTAATCTAGGTGTAATAAGGAAGTGTAGATAGCCATTATACCCTTCCAAGTGAGCTCCTTCCTTGCACGTATAAGCATAAACACAAGAAACCCAAGTTAGTTAAGCATGATCTTCACATTGGGTTCACCAATTGTAGGACCAAAAAATAGGCTAATATCTAACATACTATGAGAAAATAAAAAACTCAATAAATATACATTGATACCCTCTAGTCTACCATGAAAGCCAAATAAACAAAGAAAGAAACACATAGTTAAAACCTCCTCTTTCATTTGTAGCTCCCATGTCTTTCTTTATTCTCCATATGATGTAGCTCCAATTGCCTGTAATGCACACAATTAAGAAGAAAAAGTATATGATAATGATGATGATATGAGAGTACTAGAAGAAGTGATTTGAAGCATAAAGAGGCTAAGAAGTTAGAATCTCAAGACTTAGGACTCAAGGGACTTGAAGGACCGGAAATGAGAGGAAGAATGCTCAATTTATAATCAACATGCAAGATGAGAGCATTGGAATTGACACCTTGGATATGCAACTTGATTCCTTTGAGAATCCATGATATGACACAAGATGCCAAATGTAGGATTGTATGATGCTTGGAAGTCAAACATGGCTAAAAATGGAAGAGGATCTATGATATGTCATGTGACACCTCAAACCCACTTAAAGCCAAGAATCTATGGCAATGGAAGCCAAATATAGACATGCATAAGGGAATAAGAATATATGGATTATGACATATCTTAGCCAAGTGTAAAAGGAGAATCCATGATGTGTCATGTCCATGTGTCATGATGATGTCAAGATTGTGTCAATATTATGTGAAATATCTAAATTAGATCCATATATCCACACAAATAGAAATTAGTACAATGGAAATTATGAGAAGAAAATGGGACTTAGGAAATTGTGAATTCCCATAGTTTGTGAAGACAAATCTATTAATTAACAAAATATCAATTAATTGAAAAGGTTAGTTAGGAAGAATAAATAGTGAAATGACATAGGATTAATTTATGAGTTATTTAATCCTATAGATAAAATTAGTAGATGATTGGCCAATTTGATTAAATAATCGTGACAACATCCTTTGATGAAAATGTGACAATTATGTAGATTGACAAGGATGATGATGGATAGACCAAAGCCATGGTTAAATTTATTGATTGACTAAAATTTATAACATGCCAAGGACACATGACATGAATTAAGGACACGTAATATTTAACAAATATCATAAATGCTACAGGATCAAGATTGATTGATATGGTTGATCATAATAACATTGATGAACACTATCAATGTTATTAAAATGGTTTGATGATGTCATGATCTAGTATTGGGGGACTTGACAATGTAAATAATTGAATGACAAGAATGATAGTTTGACCTAGCATTGGGAACCATGACAGTACTAAGGTAAGATTGATAAGTTTGATAGATTGATAGGTTTCTAAGGCACTAAAAGCTACAAAAATGCTTAGGCTTGGACAAATGATGATTGATTTAAGGTATTTGAAAAGTTTTGGGATGATTATGGTTGATTCTAGGTAGATTTGGGGTGATTCCATGTTGATTTGATATGATTTTGATAATATTGAAATTGTTTTGGGTTGATTAGATATGATTTTGAAATGATATGCCAATGATGTGCAAGAGGATATTAATGATAAAGAATATTATTGAGATGTAATCAAGTTCACCAAAAGATTAGAATTATTGAAATGAGGAAATGGGATGAGTTAGTACAAAATAGTAATGAAACCATAGACATGAACCATTTTTGAGTGTCTGCGATAACATTATTATATAATAAGTGGAAATTCTAAATCTCCATGTAAGTTTAGAATTAGTGAAGGCTCCTACAACATAATGGGTTTATAAATTCCCCTAATCTATTAGAAGCTAAGTATATTATTGTTATATATTATTGGGATCTATAACCTTGAGACCTTTGTTGAGTTGGATATTGAGTAAGTGATGAGAGGATATACTTAGAAATCACTAGCTTGTAGCAATACAATAATGCCTAAAATGATCACAAAAAAGAAGTGAAATTAAAAGGCCATTGTAAATTTCTTTGGAAAAAAATACACTTTGAAAGTACAAGGGTTTCTATTCTAATCAAACCATTTTATATTTACCCATTCCATATCATTACTAATTTACTACTGTACTTAAACTATTTCATATTAGTTCCATACTATTATCAATTTAAATGTATGCCACATTTTCTTTATAAAACTCTATAAAGATAATCACTAGCAATGTAATAAGTACAAAATTATACAACTAAAAACATTGAACTCTACACACCTTTTGCAAACAAAAAAATACTTACCAAGAATATAATTGTTTGGATTAATGGCTTGCATCATGTTTCCTTTCTCTTGTTGAACAAAATATTATGAAATACATAATCCAAAGTTAGAAATGAGAGGGAAAAAGGAAAATTAGAAGAAATAAATGGAAATGATCAATTACCTATACAATGATGAAATCAATGGTATATGAACATAGGGCATAAATTCATTTTACTTACCAAAAATAATTTTGGTTGGATTTCAACCTGCATCATGATACTTTTATCTTACTAGCAATGTTCAAAACATTATAAGAAAAGGAATTGACTATAAACATTTAACATTGTTTTTCTAGAAGTTAGTCAGTCATTAGTGTATAATGCTTAAATCAATTGAGTATTATATATAGTAGAAATTTCTTGAATTGTAAGAAAAATTTCTACTAGAAATCTTAGAAATTTTTTGTTGTTTATAAGGGTATCATAAAGTATTAAATCCTAAGAACATGAAGAATTGGTGTAGGAACACCAGGGTCACACGTAAGAGTTATGAAGAGCACCAGGATCACTGATGGATCCTTAGGTGGAATTGAAGAAAAGTGGCCTTCTAAGGTCATTAAAAATTGTAATGAGAATATTCATGGTCATTAATACTATTTTGATCATAAATTGATCTTATTATAATCACAATCCTAAATGTAAGCCTAATGACAATGCTAAGGTACCTAGGGGTCACCAAGAAGGGATTATGGTTTCCTCCTAAGTTAGAGGATTGGGAAATGATCCATAATGGTTTTAAATGATGTAATAATCCTATTAGAGACTCTAAGTGATGTTAAAAGCACTAAGACTGCAATAAGTTGTAAAATTCCTATATTGACCATATGAGCCCAAAAAGGATTAATTAGAGTTAGTAGGGGTTAGTAGGAAGGGTTTATAAGTTAGTTTGGTTTTAAAAGTTTCCTTAAACCTTTTATAAGTTTTTATAGATGGATTGGAATGGTATGTTGTCAAGTTGACAACTTTTGTTTTCAACTTGACAACAAATTTCTTGTTTTAGTTGGACACAATCAGTTTAGACTGGTACAAAGACAATTAGGAAGTAGTTAGTCGGTCTTTATAAGAGTTAGGGTCTATTTCATAGACATCCATGTGAGTGGAAAAGGGAGATAAATATTGATATGTAATGGCATGAATTTGAAATAGTTTTGAACAATAAAAGTTTAACTCTCTACAAATTTGGAAGCCACTGCCCATGGGTACATCCTAGACAACAATAAATAGTTTGAGTGTGATCTTTTATTTGGGTAGATTTAGAGACATTTATTATTTAATATTTTACTTTTTCATGTTACTATTACTTCTTTTTTTATTGTTGACAACACAGAGGATTAGACTAGTGTAGAACTAATGACTAGTTTAGGCTTTTAGAGTCATGTATGCTAGATTAGCTAATGGAAATCTCTGTTGCTGAAAAATGTATGGACTATTTGATGCAAGGGAAAGGGAAAAAAATTCTTGAGTTAAAATGGGAAAGGTCAAGAAGGAAAAACACAAGAAATCTATTAAATTTTCCTTTCATTTCTAAATTTAACAATTATGGTGACTCCAGTTGCATATAGTCATGGGTTGTGCCACTATTTGCAGAGCTAAATCATATTAATATAAAATTAGGGAGTTTTGGTGTTTTGTCTATTGAGGAAGTTAGGGCATTCTTAAGAAGAATTTCTCACAATAAATGAGTTGAATCTTCAATAAATTGAATTGTGAAAAAACCAAACTCTGCCCACAAAATTCTAGTTGTTTGGCAAGCTAAAAGCATATTTTATAGAATTCTTATTAGTTCTTATCACTATTACTAATGTGGAAAAGTTTCATAAAATACTAGATGGGATCAAGTATGTAACAACTATAATCATAACTACTCTATGAGAGCCACAGACAATAACAATGAGTATAGGAAAGGCTAATATAGGAGGTTGTATCTTGCATGATAGTGTCATTAATTTTCTTGAATTCCTCAGACTACAATAAGGAATAGACAAAGCTATAAGGTCAAGGAAGATGATATATATTTAACAAGAATTATGTCTATGAGAACTACAAATATAATTAGCAACATAAAATTTTGGAAGAATATTTATTACACTACACCACTACTGTCCATCCATGTGATGTACAAATCCAATACTATTTTTGCAACACCTTCCTAGTGAATGTGTACTTCAAATGGATACTATTAATTCATATATTCAATATTTAGAAATATATATCAAAACTTATTATATGCTCACTAGTAATTAATGATCAAAATTTTTTGAACTCCTCGAAGAATCTATAGATCCATAGCCTCAAATCCCTAGTTGCTACTTACCCTAAAATACATGAAAAATCCAAAATGTGATTTAAAGAATGAATAAATCAGCATAAAAGAGAGAATTTAAAATGCAATATTGATATTCATAAATTTTTATTGTATTGTATTCATGAATTTATATTAATATTCAATAAATGATTCTAAAACTTACATTGATGTATTGTACTCGTAGATGCCTAGAGCAAAGTATACCTGTTAGCAAAAATGGTGAGCATTAAAGAAAGTTGTTATACTTATGAATTAAATTATAGAAATGTAGTCAAAAAATAATTACAAAAAATTACTTGATCAAGGTTGATTGTCATTGTAGTTCTTGATAGGGGAGAAGCAACATGATCTAGCTAAGAAACAAGATTAAGCATTGAAACTTTCTTTACAAGGCTTGCAAGATCTCTATTTGTGAATTTAAGAAATCTTATCACAACTCCCTGCATTATTTAGATACAAATTTTAGCTTGTTATATGAAATTATTTTTTGTATATGTATATGTATAGATTGAATTGAAGGTGATTTTAGAGGTTTCTGATTGCAAGGAGATTTTATAGTAGGTATAGTGGTCATCATGGAAGAAAATATGGATGCAAGGTGCATTCAAAGGTCATCCATACTCAAGACACAATGAAAATGTAGGGGTAAGGTATGCAAGGTTGTTATTTCTAGTGCTTCCATCACTAATATTGCTTCAAATGAAATTTTTGGCAAGTTGAATATAGAAAAGATAACACATAGTACAAATTATAGAGTGTATGGATTGAATAATGATCAGTGGATTGATATCAAAGAACAAGGATATATTTCTTTTAGTATTGGTTCATATTGTGATACTATTCTATGTGATGTCATACCCTTGAGTGAATGTCATGTAATCTTGGGTAGAGTATAGCAAGTTGATATTAAGGCCTTGTATGTGTAATACCCCAAAATTGGCTCATTGTCATGATACCAATTCTGGTCTATCTTAATAATTGCTAAAGTCCTATTTCACTAGGCAATTCTTATTTTGATTTTCACTAATTGACTTAATTGTCAAATGTAGAAAATCCTAATCTACATTAATCACACTCTTTATTTAATTCCCAAGTATTGACTCAAATTAGCTACATTAAACCTATTGATTAAATTTAATTTAGTTATAAGTATTTATACTTTAATTAAATTAAATTACTTCTTTAGGTAATGTACAAAGGAATTAAATATATTTGATTTAATTAAATATCCTCATTCTAATTGTTGAATTTAGTTATTCAATTTAGAATACTCAATTATGAGGTCATATTTAATTTTCTTAAATCAAATATTTTCTCCAATATTCTCTCTTTAGTTTAGAAATGGAAACTCTCAGTTGACTAAAATCATAAAAGGAATTAAATCAGTTAACTCCTTATTCCACTCAAAAGAAATCAGTTAACTTCCTTTTCATAAGGAAACTTTCCATTTTAACTGAATCTCATTTCTAATCTCGACCGTCCATCCAAATTGATCTTGACCATTGATCAATTCTTGGATTCTATTTAAGAAGCTCTCAATTCCTCATTTAAAAAAAAGGGGAGGTTGAATAGAGTTTGCATCAAATTGCTGCCAAATTGCATACTCATTTGAAGCTTATTGCATTTTCAATTGATTCTCATTTAGCTTAATTTTCATATAGAAGTAATATGCATACATTTTAGCATAGTTTTCTTTTACATGTTCTTAGATTAAACGTGCATACTCCATTCTAGATTAATCTGCATTTTCATATAGATTAGTCGCATTATTAAACGTGCATACTCCATTCTAGATTAATCTGCATTTTCATATAGATTAGTCGCATTTTCTTTAAAATCCTTCATTCGTAGAGGGTTTGGTTGCTTAACACCTCGATTCTGAGGATATCATCGGGAAAAATCCCTTTAGATAGAAGGCAACATGTAGACTTGTTGGATGATTTTCGGATGGACAATCCAATGTTCATTCTGGGATGAATCCTCATATAAAGACTATGTTGAAGTGTGTGTGTGAAGCATAAGGCCACATTTTCACATATACATTTCTGGCGCCCACCGTGGGGCCGAGAAATCAATTTCCTGGCCTCATTCTTTTTGTGTTGCATTTTAGTTTTTTGTTTATATCTTGTTTTGCAGGTTTGAAGACACTTCAAGAAGGCATCCAACAATGATGAGAAAATGAGCATTTGAGAAACTTCTTCCTCTTCTCCTCTTAATCTTCTTCTATTTCTCTTCTTCTTCTTCTTTTTCTTCCTTCTCATGTTCTAAAGTTTTAAATAAAAAAAATTGATCAAAATTCTTCTTTTAATCCTTTTTATGATTTTTCATAAAAATCATAAAAATTAGACCAACTTGATGAATTTTGGTCTGAAATTTTTACTAAAGGTTCTAGACAATAGCGAAAAATCACATGCAAAATTTCAAATTTTCCTGATTAAAGCTTTATTTTATATATATTTTAATGATTTTTTCATATGCAAATTATTTGAGCTAGTCAAATAACACATTTTGATCTAATTTTTTTTCTACAGATTTGAGACAATGTCTAGCATGCACAATAAAAATTGAAGAATTTGTGGATCAAAATTGGATTTTTAGTAATTCATTAATGGATTTTTCATTGAAAAATTAATTTACACACCAAATCATCGAATTAAAATCTAAATTTTTTACTGAAATTTTAGGATGATGTCCAAATATCATAATAAAAAATTCATATTTTTCAGATTTAAAATATATTTTTGTTAATTCTTTTATGGTTTTCCATAAAAAAATTAATTTATGAGATAAATCTCAACATTTTGATCTGAAATTTTTATTGCCAATTTGGGACACTTTCAAGAGCTCACAGTAAATTTTTTTAGATTTTTCTGATTATAAATTTTTTTTAAATTTTTTTTTTTAAATGATTTTTTTCATAAAAACATTAATTCATGATGCAAATCCTTGAGTTTTAATCAAACTTTTTTATTGTAGGTATGTGGAAAGCGACAATGAAGGACACTGGAGGATTTTAGTTTAGAAAGGAATGAACTTGAATGACTAATAATTTTTCCTTGAATGAATGGTGCAACTAAAATTAAAATCCAAACACACTCTTGAATGCCTTCAAATCTAAAACAATCAAATTCAATCTTGAATGCCTTAATAAATTGACAAATCTTTCATTTGAATGAATGTGCTAAAAAAATCAATCTTGAATGTCATGGATTAAAATCTACATGTTTTTCATTGGAATGAATGATATAATACAATCTTGAGTGCCTTAAAGATAACACATTTTCATTGGAATGCATGTTAGTAACACACTCTTGAGTGCTTAAGGATCAAAGAACCATTGCAATGAAATATTTGGATTTTGGTGCTTAAAATGAATACATCCAATCTTGAATGCATAAATGAATTGAATCTTTTCCCTATCGATTTCTTATGTTGACGACACTCGATTTACTTTTGTTGACGAACTCTCGATTTATTATGTTGACGATGCTATAAGTTGGAAAGAACCTTGCATGCTAAACATGAGTGTTTTCAAGAGTAGAATACAAAAACTAAAGATTCATTGGGAAAGAAAAAGTGTCTTTTAAACCCCAAGGCCACTTACATATTCACTCCTCTTGCGCCTTTGGGTGATCTTGAGTGTACAAGAAATAAGTGGACTTGTTTTATTTTTTTAGGAGGCCTGCTTAGGGATTTCATCACCCCTTGGGATGACCTCAACTCCCATGTTTTGGTGAAGTATAAATATTAGGAGGTGAATCGAAAGACACCTCTCTTGGAAGTTTAATCTTGTCACTCTTGGCTAAGCCCCAAGGAACTTTATACCTTTGGGAAGTGAAGGTGGAGATTTGGGTTATTGTCTCCTCTTGGCTGTGTGGCATTATTTTCTTCCATCTACAAATTTGGGCCTCACGTACCTTGTGTATATCGAGGACACCTTATAGTTGATCTTTGTATATCTTAGTTGAAATCCTTGATAGGATCGTTGATGTGTTTGGTATGCTTGAGTACTCAAAGTCCAAAATCTACATAGAGATGACATTTTACGTATGGTCTTAGTCTAAACCTATCAAACCTTTTATGTGTGGTTGTTCACTTAAACCTAAGACATCACAATGGCTAACAACAAATTCTTTAAATCCAATATGCCTAGTGAGGAAGAAGAGATACTTATTGCAAACACGAAGAAAAAAATCCAATTAATGAGCACTCAACTTCAAAGAGTGAAGCAGGAAGATGACACATCATCGAAAAAATTCTCCTTGCAAGATTATTTACCTTCCTATAATGTTGAGTCCAAGCCATCTCAAAAAAATCTGCAAACACCCAAGAAATCTAGAAATATTTTTGAAGAAAAACTTTGGGAACCTAAACCAAAGTCTGATTTCACCCCTTTGGGAAGATCTTATGAATCAACATTGGAAGAACTTCTTCAAAACAAACTCATTGTATTACCTATGGTCACTTTGGTGGGAGTTTCTTTTATGAGTAACTATTGTGCCTATCATAGACATAATTTACATAAAACTTCACATTGTAAGGAATTGAAAAACAAGATCCAAGATCTCTTTGATAATGGCAGAATTCAAAAGTATAAGCTCTCATCTACTATAGATTCTACTCTCAAGAAGGATCAACATCATGAAACCATGTCTAGCAATGGTTCAAATGCAACTTCTACTTTTGCCAACATGCCATCAGCTTCTAAAGCGTCTAAGCTTTCCAACATACCTCCACCAAACAAAGCACCTAATTCTTTTTCCATTGACTATGTGTACCTTCAAGGGTTACCTCTAAAAGAAACCCAAGCTAATATTGACTTGGCTACAAGCCTCTCCCATAATGCTCAAACTAAATATCCAAAACCTTCATTTGTTGCTACTCCCATTATTCCCACTCCAACTAGCACTTCACTATCTCTTCAAGAGCCTATCATGAAAACTCTGCATCCTACCTTGTCCCTAGAAGTGGATCCATGTCAAGAGGATTTAAAAAAATCTAAAGATCAAGATCAAGAACCCTCGCATATCCCTCAAGATGTCATCCCTCCATCTCAAGAACCATGTAGTCCTCCATTTCCCATATCATACCCCTCTACTAGGCAAGATCATGATATTCCTTCCACCATCCCTAAGGAGACTATTAAAGACCAAGAGAAGGATACTTTTCCTCTACTACCTAAGATTCCTTTTGAAGAAAGTGTTCCCTCACTCGTTCTACCAACCTCACTACATTCACTTCAAAACTATTCTTAAGCCTTAAATACTCCTGTCAAAGGTATTGCTCCTATAACAGTTACTCATAAATCTATTGATGGCTTTGGTCATATTTCTCACTCTAAAGATGCTGATATCCATACTCATGATCCATTCACATCTTCTAAATCTATCCTTGGTCCCTACCCATCTAAGATAAAACCTTCAAGTCTTCCATCCATATTGGGACCTTATGTTCCTCTATCTCCTACTTCCACTCTTAGCCCATTACATATTCCTCCTAACCTACCCGAAGATCAACAAAGATACACATACTTGAACTCTTCACATCCACCTTTCCATCTAAACTAGTCATATTGGCCTCATTCGTCCATAAATCCCAAGTCCTTTGGAAGAAATTTGGATGATCAACTCAAACACAAGTGCATGAATCCATCCTCAAAAGTTCACTATGTCTCCTCTAATCGACATGTGAATGTCAAGAAGGAAAATACACAAAAGAGACCACAAAGGTCCACTATTCAAAAAGCTCAACCAAGGAAAGTGTGGGTTCTTAAATCCGTTATTGAAGAAATGCATTCCAAAGCATCTAATGAAAAATCAAAAGCTTTATGGATTCCCAAGTCTCTTTTGAAGGACTTGAATATTGAAAACAAATCAAAGTTGAAATTCAAGCTTCCAAAGGTTTCCACTCCATCTCCTTCCCAACATCTTCCTAAAAAGGTTTCAAAACCTTCTACTCCACCCCTCTCAAAAATGGCTTTGCTACATCATATATCTAAGCCTCAATCTAGTTCATCCATATTTCCTCCATCAGTTCACTACCCTTCAAGGTGTGTGTCAACGTTGATCTTGCCTAATATCTCATCCACCCTCATGAGATCCTCTAAATCTTATGCCTGCTTGCCATCCTTGCTTGTTTCAGTCTTCCAAAACCAACTACCTTATCCTTCATCTACCTCTCATTTTCCTACCATTTCCCTTCCATTACCTTATCAGCACCTTTGAGTGTACCTTGCTATGGCCTTGGCTTATCATAACTTATCTTTCTTATAGGCATGCTATATAACTTGAGAAAGGCTTGAATTCTTTCCAAAAACTCTAAAAGTCCAAAAAAAGAAAAAAAGAAAAAATGTGCCTCGGTGAAAACTTGGAAACAAGCACCTTGGTAGCAAAAGTAAAGATAAATAAATCTATCCTATGGTGAAAACCAGTTCTTGTGGCACCTTGGACAAGTACCATGATGAAAACCTGGTAAACAAGTGTCATGTGTAATTCTTCTATCCATGACATCCTATCATGATCTTGCTTATCCTTCAAATGTCCTCATTCTTGAAGTCATTCACTCATAACCTCAATAACAAAATTTTCTATCCTGTTTAGTTAACCCTTTGTTCTTGATCAACAAAAGAAAGAAGAAAATTTAGTTCTTGGCAATCTCTTGACATGGTCATTTTCTTGGATTACTTACATGATACCCTTCATTACACCATGAACTTATATTGTTATATCCTTTTACCTAGCTTGGGTAATCTTGTGAAGGCTTTCCTTGAGGGTAACATTCACCACTTCATACTCCTTGTCTATCCATCTCTGCTTATCGACTCGCTTGTTACTACATCTTGTCCTACACCGTGCTAGACACTGAAACAAAATCAAGCTGATCCTTCTTGAGAGCTAGTAATCTTTGAAAAAATCTAAAAACTAGAAAAAGTCCTAAAAAAAAAATTGTTACCCTGGTGAAAACCTAGCAATAGGCTCCTTGGTAATGCCAAAAAAAGTGAAAAATCTCAAACATACAAAAAAAATCAAAAAAAGACAAAAATACAAAAAAATTGAAAAACAAAAAAAGTGCCATTGGTGAAAACCTAGAAATAGGCATCATGGTAGCAAAAAAAAATTAAATCCTACCAAGAAGGTGAAAACCTGGTAAATAGGCACCTCTTGTTTCCACTACTCCATCCTGCAACACATCTTCTAGCTCTCTGTACAGTTGCTTTCATGCTTTTTCTTTCCTTCTTTTCTTGCTTTCTACTCATGTATCCATGGATTGAGTCTTGTCATGGCTCAAGGGCATTCCCCTTCACTCTTTTCAAGATTCTCCTTATAGAATCTCGTTCGCGACAATCACCAGTGGTCCTCACTGCATCTACCTACTATCGCTAGTGTCACTATTTTTGAAATTCTCCTCATAGAATCTCTCTCACGACAGTCACTAGTAATTCTCACTACGTCTGCCTACTGCTACTAGTGTCCCTAATTTTCAAAGATTCTCCTCATAGAATCTCTTTCACAATAGTCACCAGTTGTTTCAACTGTTTGCCTACTATTGCTTGGGTCATGACTCCAGGTTCCTTTATGGAAGATCTCTCTTGCGTTAGTCACCAGTTGTTTTGGCTGTGTCTGTCTACTATTGCTTAGTCCTCTTTAGGTTCTTCATCTTGAAGATTCCTCTTTGACCTCAGTCACCAGTCATTCTAACTGCGTCTACCTACTATTGTCACCCTACTAAAGAGATTTCTTTCAAACATGTTCTGGACATTGACACTTGACACCAATCCCAAAACATTGAACTCAAAAGATATACTTGTTTGGATATTCTAGGTATTTCCTTTGATTGCTTTGTTTTTCTTTATCATATCTCCTCGAGCAACTCGATGATATCATCTTTGACTAGAGAAGTAATGACTGGGGGCATGATCTTTTCTTTGCTTTCTATCTATTGTTTAGTTTCAATAAGTTGATATATTACTATAAAAGGGGTGTCCACTATAAGAGCCTCCATCTCATATTGGATGGTCGTGTGTACCTCAACTCCTTTTATACGAATACAACAATAATGTTGGTTCTTCTCCTTGTTTGTTGAAGTGAACTCTTCATGCTACAGTAAACACTGATACTCATCCTAATAAGTGAACATACGGGTCACTGCGAGTATATCTAGCACACTTCTATCTCAAGTTATGAACACAAGGGTCATTGTGGATAGAATAAATACTAATTCCTTAGCATAAGATGGATCTCCCGTGTGTTTGGTGTGTATTTCATGCAAGCAACATTTTTGTCATCCTAGCGTTTATGCTTTGATGCTTATGTTAACTTGCTATATTAAAAGGGACAAATGTTTTGGTCATTCTAGCTTCTTGTGCCTCGAATGCTTACATTTAATCCCAACAAACCTATAACATATGTTCTATTCATATTTCCATGATTGTAATTTCAGTGGGAATTGTATAACATACGAGCTTTGTTCTATATCCAGTGATGATAAATTGTCGAGGCTTGGTAACCAGACCTGGGGTTGCATTTAATATAGTCTTGCATTGCATACTTCACTTGCATAAGCATATGATTCAATTGCAAATCTACTTTCACCTTCTGTGATGAGGGATTGCTGATCTCTTCAAAGTATCATGTTTCTTAATGACTACACAAATAATCAATCAATCACCCTCTTGGCTATTTTGGCTACTTTGAATCAATTTTCGGGATCAAATTCAAAATTTGACACACCTAAGTGCCTCAAAAAGGCATTTTAACATTTTGGGGATCGACGCGATTGAACGCTTGTGCAACCCAAATCTTTCTGATACTTTACGATTCTTGGAATCCTTTCAACTCTACATTCTTCGTATTTTCAAAATCCATTTTTTGAAAATAGCCAACTCAACTCAACCATGGCCAATTTTGGTCAACTTTTGGTCAAACTTGGTCTTTTGGACCTCAAAATCACTTTGGATTGACTTCCAATATTCTTCAAATCATTCGGATCTCTTCATTTTTCTTCAGATCATTCTGATCTCTTCATATTTCTTCAGATCGTTCTAATCTCTTCATATTTTCTTCTGATCATTCTAATCCCTTCTACATTTTGCTAAATCTTCGATTTCTTTGGCATATCTTTCTCTATTGCTTTACATCATATTTTTGGTGTGTCATCTTTTGATTTTTCTCCCGAGGGGGCAGGATGATTACATCATAGAATCTTTTTGAAATCATGGAAAATCAACTTTGAATTTTCTTCTGATCATTATGATTTGTCCTACATTTTTGCTAAATCTCATCTTTCTTTTGCATATCTCTCAATCTACTGCATCACATCATATTTTTGGTGTGTCATCTTTCAATTTTTCTCCCAAGGGGGCAGGATGATTACATCATTGAACTTTAATTTGAAATCAATTTGAATCTTCATCACTCAGGGCATCTTGTTCCCTTCTTATGTCCTAATCACTTGGGGCATCTTATTCCTTGCTTCTAACATCTTTTTCATCTTTTTCATCTATGTCATCTTGTCATTAGTTGAATACTGGTATCGAGACAATCTAAACCTCAACTCCTAAGGATCAAGCCTGATCATGGGGATGGTCCTATGACTCATAAATCAATCTTAGGTATCTAGATATTCTATCTAGATCCTTAAAGGTTAAGCTCTGTTTTGGAGATAATCTTTTAAATGCTATCAATCTTAGGTATCTAGATGTTCTACCTGGATCCTTAAAGGTTAAGCTCCATTCTGGAGATAATCTTTTAAATGCTTTCAATCTCAAGTATCTAGGTGTTCTATTTGGATCCTTAAAGGTTTAGCTCCATTTTGGAGATAATCTTTTAAATGCTTTTAGTCTCAGGTATCTAGGTGTTCTATCTGGATCCTTAAAGGTCAAACTTCATTCTGAAGAAACCTTTTAAGTGCTTATCAATTTTAGGTATCTAGGTATTCTACTTGGATTCTTTGGGATTAAGCTCTGTTCTAGAGATAGTCCTTAAAAGCTTATCAATTGGTCTTCATATAATCAATTTTGGAACCAATCTCATTTCTTGATCCTCACATCATGCTTTCTAATTTTCTTTGAATTGAACATGCTGCTCACACATTCATTCAAAGAGGGGCAAAATGTAATACCCCAAAATTGGCTCATTGCCATGATACCAATTCTAGTCTATTTTAATAATTGCTAAAGTCCTATTTCACTAGGCAATTCTTATTCTAATTTTCACTAATTGACTTAATTGTCAAATGTAAAAAATCCTAATTTGCATTAATCACACTCTTTATTTAATTCTCAAGTATTGACTCAAATTAGCTACATTAAACCTATTGATTAAATTTAATTTAGTTATAAGTATTTATACTTTAATTAAATTAAATTACTTCTTTAGGTAATGTACAAAGGAATTAAATATATTTGATTTAATTAAATATCCTCATTCTAATTGTTGAATTTAATTATTCAATTTAGAATACTCAATTATGAGGTCATATTTAATTTCCTTAAATCAAATATCTTCTCCAATATTCTCTCTTCATTTTAGAAATGGAAACTCTCAGTTGACTAAAATCATAAAAGGAATTAAATCAGTTAACTCCTTATTCCACTCAAAAGAAATCAGTTAACTTCATTTTCATAAGGAAACTTTCCATTCTAACTGAATCTCATTTCTAATCTCGACTGTCCATCCAAGTTGATCTTGACCATTGATCAATTCTTGGATTCTATTTAAGAAGCTCTTAATTCCTCATTTAAAAAAGAGGAGAGGTTGAATTTTTATGCTATCGAATTGCTGCTAAATTGCATACTCATTTTCTTATTATTGTCATAGCTTAATATCATCTAGCTTAATATCATTTAGATTTAATGTGCATACATATAATCTAGTTTATTTCATTTGTTCTTAGATTAATGCTTGCATAACATATAGATTAATCTGCATAATCATATAGTTGCATTTAAATCCTTCATTCTTAGAGGTTCTGGTTGCCTACACCTCGATTCAGAGGATATTAATAGGAAAAATCCCTTTAGATAGAAGGCAATAGATTGGCTTGTTGGATGATTCTTGGATGAACAATTCAATGTTCATTCTAGGATGAATCCACATATAAAGACCATGTTGAAGTGTGTGTGTTAGCAGAGGCCACATTTTCACATATATAGTATGATGATAGAGAAAATACTTATGTCATTAACAAGAATGGGAAAGAAATTGTTATGAGTTTACTGTAGGATGATAAGATTGCATGGGGACTGTCAATGACATGGTTGATGAGAAGAAGATAGTTCCTAAGGTTTAATAAACTTGAAGACAATGAGATAGTACAAATTTGTTTGAGGAGTGATGGTACTTTGGAGCAAGCAACCATCAAGAATGCTGATTCAAAGATATGTGGTCCAGCTATGATGTAGAGCCCTCTGTTGTCACCTTAAGTAAACTAATTCAACTCAAGGATTCAACAAGAAACTTGGAATCAATTCAAGGAACTAGTCCTAATCAAAGATCAAATGGATTTCTCTAACTTTTTAAGTCACTCCCACAACCATGCTCATGATTTTACTAACACTTTTTTTTGTTCCCATCTCTCCAAGCACCAATACCTCCTAGGCCACCTAGTGCACCTTGTGCCTCCACCATACCAAAACTTCAACTAGGCTTCACACCCTTATCCTAACACCTTAGATCATCTCAACATGGTACATTTCCATTCACTTCTATCCAGTCATCTTTAACCCTTTCTCTTCTATAGCCTTTCTAGGCCTGCCTAGTAGCCCTTCCAACACTAAAATAAAAAAATCTCACCTAAAACCCCCAAAAATATCAAGGTGTTTATACTATTAAATAACCTTTTCAGAGTTACTAAGTTGATATCACTCTTTGACTATCATGACCTGACTAGTGAACACTTCCTTCACTGCCTAACCCTTCAACTAGGCCTAAGTAACCCTTGCCCAAAGAATCAACTCTATCATTTACTAATCTCCAAGACTCCACAACCCAAAATAGTCTTGAAAAAGGATGAAGGATAACCATTTTTCAACTTTTTTTTCCCATACTCACCCATCTACACTCTCATTTAATAAACCCTTACTATTTGGGCTACAAACCAAGGGTTTTATAGAAATCAAACTTTCCTGCAACTCTCAACCAAAATACTGGTTCAAACACCTTACAATGCATCCATATAGTCCATTTAAACTATCACATACCCATTCACTTCATGGGGTATATTCTAGGAAATACTAGTACCCTCAACTAGTCACAGCCACAGTGACTGTACCCTCAATAATGAAAAATGTTGATTGTACCCTCAACTAGTCACAGTCACTGGTAAAGATGACTTTCCCTATCTCCAAACAATAAAATTATGAACTACTTGTATAACCAATAAAAACCAATGCTAGAAAAATTTTCCAATATAAATACCAAGCCAAGATCACATACTATAACACAAAAAGACTTCTCTATTATTCCAACTATACTTACAAGACATTGAGCTTCCATTTTTTTTTTTTTATTGATTGAAAGACATTATAGCTTCAAATCCTTTCATCTTCAATGGAATCTCTTTCATGGATTCCCTTTGAAGACCCATTAACTCTTCAAATAATAGAGAGCAAAAATTCAACTAACTTTTACTGCCTTTTAATTCTCCCCTAAACAGTCTTAACTGATTATTGCTAACATAAAACAAGTAATTGTTGTCAAGTTGACAACAAAAGTTGTCACTTGACAACTCAACATCCAAGACCCTTTAAATATTTGTAAAAGGTTTAAGGACAACCTTTAAAACCTGAACCAACTTATAAACCTTTACTACTAACCCATACTAACTTCAATTAAGCCCTACTTGCCTTATATTGCCAATATATAGGCAATTTACAAAGTATTGCACCTGTAGTGCTTTTAACATCATTTAAAGACTTGAATAGCCCTATTTCATCATTATAGACTTTTATAGGTCATCTTCCCAAACCCCTAACCTAGGATCAACCCATAATCTATTCCTAGTGACCCCTAGGTACCTTTTAGGCTTATTGATGCCTTTAAGGTTTATAATTATGGAAGTATTGCTTTGGTTTTTGATACTAGTATGAAGGTATTTCTTTGGTATTTGATACTAAGTATGATTGTGTTGTAGATGTATCCTCATGTGGTACAAATTTCTAGCATGGTGGACTTCACAAGGTTGTGTCAAAGTCACATAGTGGCAAGGCTATGTTACATAGTGAATAGGAACAAATTCAATCCTACATCATAGTGAAAAAATAAATTGTTTGGTGAGAATTTTTAACCATTAGAAGGCCTTGAGGGTTAAATATCTAGGAGAGTCCAAATGGTTAAGTCCTTACTTGAGTAGGACAAGTATTGTGTTGGATTTTGTATAGGTGCTCAACATCATGGGAGGATGCTTTGCATCATTTATTTTCTATGAAGATATCACATGAATCTTGTTTCAAATATAGATGGAGTAACTGAGAGGGGGGTGAATTAGTTACCACAAAAAAAAATCCATAGATCCCTAAGATGTCTTAAAAACTAGTTACTACTGTCACTTAGTAGCCACATAGAAAAATGCTATAACTCAATAGATGTAATGTATGTTAACTTATTACTGATCCTTAAGCATTCAAAGTGATTAACATGCATGCATAAAGAAATAACATGAACACAAGATACACCAGATTTAATGTGGAAACCCAATATGGGAAAAACCACCAAGTAACTAGCTACTAATTTTCACTTTTCTGAAGTGAGCCCTATTAGGAGCCAACCTTGTTAAAGGTTACAAAACACACTATTAGGTGTGACCCTATTAGAGGATTTAATCACCCTACTAGGACTGGCCTTGCTAGAGGACTTTAGAAGAATTCAATAGAACTATCACCTTGTTAGAGGATTCACAAAATGGCTGTTAGACCAACTCTGTTAAGAGATTTAGAAATCACTGCTACAATTGTGAGAAAGTAACAATGAGTTGAACTAAATGAGATGTAACTAAATTGCTGATACAGATCTTAGTTCTGCTTCACTAGATCATCTCTGATCAAATATAGCTTTTCTGCTCCTCAAGGATATCTAATCCTTCTTCAAAATTTGCTCACATTTCCTTTTCACACAATTAGTATACTTGCATGCTCACTCATTAAATTTTAGAACTCACAACTTGACCTTTTATTTATACCATACAAATTGTCAAGTTGATTCATTTACAAGTTACAATTACCAATAATCATTACATCAGCAGCTACAATAATTACTTAAAACAATTAAACTTTATTTCCCAAAATACTGAAATCCTTCATTGGCTGACCCTGCTTAGTAGACACTACTCCATAAATGATTTCCAATGTTAACCAACTAAAGCTTGGTGAACACTACGAACTCTGCAAAATTCTTTGGAGACCGAGTGAACTTGGTACACATTGATTTTCCTTTGCTGACCTTGTGAGCTTGGTAGAAACTAACTTCTACCATAGAAACCTTTGACACTCAAGTAAGCTCGGTAGAAATTGTTTCCACAGAGGAATGCTTGGTAGACTCTAGAATTTTCTTTGCTGACTAACTGAGCTTATTAGACTCTATCTAATAATTGAAAAATTGTATCCAACAATCTCCCTCTTTGGCATTGATGGCAACACAACATGTCATAGTATAATGAAATTTGAGAACAAGTCTTTTACTGACAGAACATTTCTCCCTCTTAGATTTTATGCCACAAACTTCTCTAATGATGTAATCTCCCTCTATGAAGGAATTACATAGCTTCTTTTCAAATAAAAAACTCTCCACAATCAAATTCAAATTTTATAAAGATATGATAGTACACTCTCCCTCTTTAAAAACACATGCCAAAGACAACACAAGCCAAATGAGTAACAATGTACCTTGAGTACCGATTCATATGCAATATTTTGATGACTATACTACATCAACTGAAAGATCTTCAACTTGGTTCCTATTGATGCATCACTAAAACTTCATTTTAGTGAGATTTAGATAGGGGAATGACCCCTAACTTACCTCTTAGATACATGAATGCATCCTTAGGTAATGGCTTGGTAAAAATGTCAACAATTTGTTCCTTTGTATGAACATATTCCAATCTAATCTCCTTATCTTGCACCAATTCTCTAACAAAGTGATAGTTTATTGCAATGTGTTTGGTTTTGGAATGCATCATTGGATTTTTAGATATGTTGATTACACTTGTATTGTCACAAAACATAACAACAAGTTCTTTGATCTCCACCTTCATACCTTCCAATAACTGCTTGAACCAAACAATATTAGAACAGTTCACTGCTACTACAACATACTTTACTTCTACTGTAGATTGGGAAGTACAATTTCACTTTTTACTTGTCCAAGAAACCAACCTCTTTTGAAGAAAGAATGCTCCTCCACTTGTACTTTTTCTGTCATCAATGTTTCCTACCTAATCAACATCAGTAAACACTTTCAAATCTAGATTTTCTCCAAATTTGTACCATAATCTATAATCTTTAGTGCCTTTCAAGTATCTCATGATCCTTTTGATTGCCATCATGTGATTTTCTCTTGGTTTTGCTAAAAATCTTGCTACAATACCAACTACAAGAGCAATATTTGGCCTTGTATGAATTACATACTGCAACTTTCCAATCATTGATTTATATAAGGTTTGATCTACCTCTTTTGATTCATCATCCTTGGTAAGCTTTAGTCTAGTACACATGGGAGTTCCAACTGGTTTACAATCTTCCATACCAAAATTTTTGAGTATCTCCTTGATGTATTTGGCCTGAGTGACTAAGTGATGTAGATACCATTCTTAATCTACTAAATTTGAAGACCAACAAAGAGTTTAATCTCACCAAACATTGACATCTCAAATTCCTTGTTCATTTAATTTAAAAATTCTTTGCATAAATCATCATTCCCTATAAAAAAAGTATCATCAACAAATATTTCTACCAAAACAATCTTGTTATCTGGTCCTTCCTTGATATACAAGCTACTATTATCATTAGTTCTTTGAAAACCAATCTGAATAAGATAGTTATGCAATCTTTCATACCATGCTCTACGAGTTTGTTTCAGACCATAAAATGCTTTGTGTAATTTGCAAACCATGTCCTTCTTGTCTGGATCAATAAAACCTTTAGGATACTCAATGTAGACTTCTTCATCTAGAATACTATTGAGAAATGCTAATTTGACATCCATCTAATATACCTTAAATCCTTTGTGTGTAGCATATGCAAGTAAGGTCCTGAAACCTTCCAATCTTGCAATAGGAGCAAAAGTCTCTCCATAGTCTATTCCTTCTTCTTGAGAGTAGCCTTTACATACTAGTCTAGCTTTGTTCCTTGATAACTTACCATCTTTGTTCAACTTATTTCTAAATGTCTACTTAATTCCAATCACATTTTTATCTTTAGGTCTAGGTACAAGAGTCCATGTTTTGTTCTTCTCTATTTGCTCTATCTCTTTATTCATAGCCACAATCCAACTTTCATTTTCCAATGCATCTTTGACATTTCTAGGTTCAAAATTAGCAAGTAAACAAGTACCTTTTAGCTTACTTCTTGTCATAGTACCTTTAGATTTGCCTCCAATAATATGATCTAGTGCATGATGTCTCTTGACATACTTAGCCAATACAAGTTCCTTTCCTTTTGACTAAGTTCCACTATCTTCATTTTGAACTTCAATTTCTAGCTCTGGTTGATCTGACTATTACTCGGGTCCTTCAAACTTGGTAGGCATTGGCTCGATAGCATCTGAATGTGACTTCGGTTCCTACAACTCAGTTTGAACTTCTTGTAACTTAGTGATTGAAGACTTAGGAGTAGAGGTTTCCTGATTGATAGATGTATCTAGCATTGTATTAGGTTCAATGAAAAAAAATTCTCCTATAATCTTTTGGTTCCTTTTTTCTTTTTTCTTCAGTCCTTTATGAAAACTCATCAACTTTCACATGTGCATTTTCTATGACTTTGTGAGTAGACAAATTCAAACATTTGTATGCCTTACTTTTGCAAGAATATCCCAAAAATATACCTTCATCACACTTCCATCAAATTTTCCTTTTTTAGATTCTTTCAAAAAATAACATTTTCTTCCAAATACTTTTAGGTAAGTTACATTGGGTTTATAGCCATACCATAACTCATAGGGGGTCTTCAACTATACTTGGTTCAAGGTATGACCTGCAGTGCTAATAGCTTCCTTCCAATATGTGATAGCAATGTTCTTTTCAATCATTAAAGTTCTTGCACAATCCATGATAGATCTATTCCTCCTTTCACCTATTCCATTTTTCTCAAGAGTTCCAGGGGCTAATGCCTATCTTTTGATTCCTCTTTCAATGTAAAAGTTATTGAATTCATGGGAGATGAATTCACCACCTCTATCTGATCTCAAGCATTTTAGTCTTTTCTTTATTTCCTATTCTACTCTAGCCAAATACCATTTGAATTTTTGAAATGCTTCTAATTTCTCTCTCAGATACATGAATTCATCATTCTAGAGTAATCATCAATATAAAAAATGAAGAACTTTTCTCTAGTATAGCTCTCAATTCCAATAGGTCCACACAAATCGGTATGCACAATTTGCAAAACTTCTTTAGACTGATAGTTCTTACTTTTAAAGCTAGTCTTTCCCATCTTACCAATCTAACAATTCTTGCATAGACCAACATTAGGTTTTTTTATGCTACGAATGCCTCTTACTTTTCTGAATTTGCTTATTTTCATGAGGTTATCAAAATTCACAAGACATAACCTTCTGTTCCATAACCAACTTTCTTCAACTTGAGGAATAAAAGATGAACATTCACCAAGTTCAAGATAGAACAAGTTACCTTTTGTCTATATGCATGATCCAATCAGCTTTCCTTTGTCATCTAGTAGTCTTTCTTTTCCATGCATGAATTACACTTTGAATCCATTATTGAGTAGTTGTGCCACACTCAACAGATTTTGTTTTAGACCTTCAACCCAATAGGCATTATCACATACAAGCTCTTTGGTTAATGAGATTCTTCCCCTTCCTTTTATGCAACAAGGTTCATTATTACCAAACCTTACACTACTACCATCATAGTCTTCAAAATGTTCAAACTTTATTTTGTCACCAGTCATATGATGTGAACAACCACTATCTATGATCCATGTATCATTTTTGCTCACATGAGAGATAAGTGCCATCTTATCTTCCTCACATTATCAGATTCATCTTTTACAGCAATGTAAACAATTTCATCCTCACTATTGTTAGAATCCTTAGCCATGAAACATGTTTTCTTACCTTTGTCCTTGAATGATTTGAAGTCTTTCTTGCCATTGCACTTGTGATCTTTCTTCTCATCCTTGTTTTGCTTGTTTGGGCACCTAGTAGCAATATGACCAATTTCTTCACATGAAAAATATATCAGAGGAACCTTACCTTTGTATATTCCTTTGCCTCTAGAATATTTCCTTGCTAGTAGAGCTTCAACCACCTCAAGATCACTATTAGAACTCTATTAGGATTCTTCCTCACTTTTTAACTAAGAATCCTTTATCTTTTTGCCTTTTTCTTTGAGTAAAAGCTTGGCTTCAAAGGTTGATTCAATGTTCTTGGAAGCTAGAACATAGTTATCATAGTTATCTAGCTCAAATGTAGTCAATCTTCCTACTATGGCCTCTAAATTTATCTTATGATTTGCCTCACTTTTTTTTTGTCAATTGCAAAAATTCTAATTGCATAAATGGGAAGCAATGATCCAAGAACTTTACTTACAACTGTTTCCTCCTAGATGTCTCCTCCAGAAGCCTTGGTTGCACTAAAACTTGCTTTGACTCTTTCAACATACTTGGTAATGTTCTCATCCTCTCACATCCTCATCTGATCAAATTATCCTCTTAGACTTTCTACTTTGGTTCTCCTCACATTATCATCACCTCCATAGATTTCCTTCAACTTGTTTCACATTTCAAAGGCAATTTTGTAGTCCTTGATATCATCAAATTATTCATAGCTTAGGGTTGACGCAATGCCTATCATCATGGTGTTACGAGTCTTCTTCTTAGTGATGTCATTGATAGATAGTGTACTAGAAGGAGTTACATATGCTTCATCAAGATATTTCAATCCCGTATCTCCAATGGAAGCCAGATGGAGTCTCATGAGACCTTGCCATGATAAAATGTTATCACTATTAAGCCTTGGAATTTCTCTCTTGTAAGACATCCTAATCTTTAGCTTAGATCCTTGAAATCCTTCTTACAATCACCAAAAGCTCTGATACCAATTGTTGGAAATATAGATGGAGTAACTGAGAGGGGGGGTGAATTAGTTACCATAAAAAAAAATCCACAAATCTTTAAGATGTCTTAAAAACTAGTTACTACTGTCCCTCAGTAACTAGACAAAAAAATGTTGTAACTCGGTAGATGTATTGTATGTTAACTTATTACTAATCCTTAAGCATTCACAGTGATTAACATGCATGCATAAAGAAATAACATGAACACAAGAGACACCAGATTTAACATGGAAACCCAATATGCAAAAAACCACCAAGCAACTAGCTATTGATTTTCACTCTTTTGAAGTGAGCCCTGTTAGAAGCCAACCCTGTTAAAGGTTACAAAAAACACTGTTAGGTGTGACCTTATTAAAGGATTTAATCACCCTGCTAGGAGTGGCCTTGCTAGAGGACTTTAGAACAATTCAATATAACTATCACCTTGTTAGAGGATTTACAAAATGGCTATTAGACCAACTTTGTTAAGAGATTTAGAAATCACTACTGCAATTGTGAGAAATTAACAATGAGTTGAATTGAATGAGATGCAATTGAATTGCTGATATAGATTTTGGTTTTGTTTCACTAGATCCTCTCTGATCAAATTCAAATTTGTTGCTCCTCAAGGATATTTGATCCTTCTTCAAAATTCACTCACACTTTCCTCTTCACACAATCGATATACTTGCATGCTCGCTCATTACATTTTAGAATTCACAACTTGACCTTTTATTAATACCATACAAATTGTCAAGTTGGCTCATTTACAAATTACAATTACCAATAATCATTACATCAGTTAGCTACAATTATTACATAAAAAAATTAAACTTTATTTTTGAAAATAATGAAATCCTTCTTGGCTGACCTTGTTGGGTAGACACTACTCCAAAAATGATTTCTAGTGTTAACCAACTAAAGCTCGGTGAATACTGCAAACTTTGAAAAATCCTTTCGAGACCAAATAAACTCGATAAACATTTAATTTTCTTCATTGACCTTGTGAGCTTGTTAGAAACTGACTTCTACCACAAAAACCTTCGATTCCCAAGTGAGCCCAGTAGAAACTATTTCCACAAAGGAACGCTCGGTAGACTTTGGAATTTTCTTTGCTAACCAACTGAGCTCGGTAGACTCTATCTAATAATTGATATGACATTTGTGTAACATCAAAGATAATACACAATTGAACAATTGTATCCAACATAATCTAGCATTGACTAGGGGAACTTCCAAATTGAATTTGAGTCTAGATGTACTTCATTTTTGCTATTACTATTTATAGTCTTGCATTCTAAGTATTAGAAATCATGGAACAAATTTTTCAATACAAACCTAATTTTCTCAATGGTTTTATTTTCTTTTAATATTTTTTTAAATAGAGAGATATGGATGCTTACTTGAGGGATATAAAAAGGATTGCATAATATTCTTTAGAGAAAACAATCAAAACTATTACAAAGAAAGAACAAAACTACTATATTTGTACTTATTTAATGTGGATCTTGTATTTGCACCAATAAAATAAAATAAAATAGTCAAATAGAGTAAAATTCATATTGGTTTGTTCATCAAAATTTAATGTAGTGGTTGAGCAGTACTATATTTGTACTTTCTTATGTGGATCTTGTATTTGTACCAACAATTAAATGAAGCACTAATCAAAACAATCAAACAAAGTAATATTCATACTGATCTACTCACCGTTATTGTCATTTGATTACTACCAACAACCACATATTGCATGTAAAACAATTTTTTTAGTGTCAGCCCTAGATCCTAATGCAAGACCCAAAATGAGGTAGGTGGTAAAGCTATTGAATGAAATTAATTAATTAATGAAGGTATGTTAGTTTGAGCTTCACTTGATCTCGAGAATACTTTATTGTTCTCTACTTAACAAAGCCAACCATGTGAAGGTGGAAGCTCATCTGGCCTCAACCCTCCCACTAACATCAATCTAAATTCTCCATTATCATCTAATGAAATACCTCATTCATTCATTCATCCATTTATGAACTATAATATTCAATCAATACAATCACATAACATTCATTAATATGATATAAAATTCATTAATACACAATACTAATCAAGACTTCATTAATGCATAACAATATTCATTAACATGACCAAAAAATCAATATTAATATGCAAAATTCATAGGCAATTACTTAAAATAATGTTCTTTCATTATCCAACAAAGTTTATCGAACAAGGTTTATCAAAGAGCATTTTTTTAAAAAAGTTTCTTCTTTTTGTTTTTCTTAGCCTTCTTAAAGATAAAGGCTGATAGGAGCATCAATATCTTCCACATTCTCTTCCTCTTGTGGCACATGTAATATTAAATTATGATGCCTCCTCTTGTTTTAAGGAGCAAGATGTTGCTACACTAAAGGGGGCTCTATTGCAAGAACAACTAAATGGATTAAATTGGCATACTCTTTTTCTTTTTTCAACTGTTACAAGTATTTAATTAACCAACAGAATATACCATGCATTTCTCGTACTTGACAATGCCACATCATGTAAAATAAATTTTTGATTCATTGCCACTTCAATATGTTGAACAATTGGAACATGCTCCACTCCTTCACCATGATGTTCAACATGCTCTAAAATATTCAAAAAAAAGTTACACATCATATTGCAATTAAAGATTTTAAATTATTCATAATTGTGCAATTAATTTATAATAGCAAATTAATACCTCCACCACTATGATGCACATCATTCCCTTCATCACACATAGGTTCTATGATAAGATATGAAGGCTACAGTGAAATACTATGTACATTGTCATGTAGTCAATTTACGTTGGAAACTAACAAAAAAAGAAAGAAATTTCTCTACTATTCAATTTGATTTACTTTTCATTTGACCAATTTACTTGTGTCTCATTTGGTGCACCAGATTCTTGGGTATGGATTTGATATTCTTGGCATAGGTGTGTAGCCATGACTTTATAGCCTTCCTTCAAGGAATTTTTTAAATCTTCATCAGTGTGCTCTACATTGAATTCTATGTCCTATTTTTTTATTTATTAATATTCTCATTTTTGCATGTATGATTTGATTAAACAAAATTGTTTGCAATATTATATAATTTTTTAAATATGAAATTCTATTGCTGCTACTTACAAGTTGAGATTGAAGATTCATACAACTACTAGAGCCATGTTTGTGTTGGCCAACCTTTTGTAGCCTTTGATGTGTCTTGCAGTCTATGAAAAAGTTTGAAACATGTTAGATTATATATTTACAAAGTTTAATAATTAGTGCATGATTACATTCTAATTAACACTATCATGACATACCCTCTTTTCCCCTTTTATAATTCATTTCCTTTATCACATAGCCTTATATCTTTTGTATCTTCTATTATTTCATTCCACTCCATCGGTGGAATCATAGGAGGATGGTCGTAATTTGGGTTATCCTTTAGACCCCTTTTATATTGTTTCCTCATAGTTTTTATATGTTTTGATGCTCTTTTGAGAAGTAGGGTAGTGTCAAAAATATTTTTTCCTAAAAGGTCCTCAAAAGATATAATGAGATGATTTTTTAATTCAGGACCCTATTCATTCCACCTTTAAAAAAAATAAAAATTATTAGATCAATAACTTTAAAATAGTACAATAAATAGAAGAAAAGAAAAATATTCTAGCAATGATATAAAACTACATACCTTTCATGTATGGTCGGTCTAAATAGCTTCAATCCAAAATAGTTATGTATAAGAAAACTACAATTACACTATAAATAATAATAATTTTGAAGCACATGGAAACGTTCATAATTTTAACAAAAACATAGTTTCCTTGTTCAACAACAATGTCCCTACAAATGAACTAGTATTAGTCACATGCTACTCCAAGAAATGGTTTAGCTTTATTAATACTAGTCTTTGTTGTTCTATCAATTGAAGGTCTATCTATTAGTGCACAAAATAGCTTAATGAGTATAAAATCCACCCAAAAAAACAATGCATGATTAACACATTACAAAATATAGCAAAATACGTTTTACCAATTGTACTTGGCATAGTCAAAGATATTTGCATGCTCCTTTTTGTTGATGATGCACTCAACAATATTGAAGTGATGACCAAAGGAGGTGTCCACACTTCATCATGAGCTAAAAAATACATTGTTAGCAAAGACATTTGCAATGGATAAAGATCAAATGGGATATGTTGGTTGTTTTTTAGACTACTAGGTACCTTAAACCCAATATCAAAACACATAAGACAAAAAAAAACCTAAGGATTAGCTAGATCCTATATTTAGTGTGATCAACCTTAGCTTCTTGACCAACTTCAATAGAGTACAACAATACTCCCTTCACTTTAAACTCTACAGGGCCAAGGTGGGCAAACCTTAGGGATTTATCTGACAAGTTTTTTGATACTGTTCTCTTAAAAATTATCCCCTATAGTAGAAAATGGTCATTATATTATTCTTAGATTTGTAATAATCTTCTTTATTACAATGACTACTTATAATCAATAGGAAAGAAATTACAAATAAGGTCTACCCAATAGCTTTAGTTCTTCATTACATGAAATGAAAAATTGATTATGATTGATGTATATATCTTGTAATTATATAAACCATCAACTTGCAACTAAAATTAAGTTATTAGTGCCTTATCCATCATTATATAGAGTCAATACCAATAGTCTTGGACCTATTTAATTGACTTGTAGTTAACTTTGTCAAAAATGAACTCTAAACTTCATTCTTATCATATCCCTCTCATATACCCAAAACTCAACCTCTTATTGTAAGAAATTACGTAGTTCTTTGAGCTAAATGCAATCAACAAGAGATATACAATCTATCTAAATTATATTCGACTGAAATAACATTTCTCATTTCAATCTCAAAATCATAGATATGCAAGGAAGGAGACAAAATTAAGATACACAAATATGTAGAAATTCCCTTTTGTATTAATTCCCTTTGAAAAGACATACAACACTAGATATAGACTCACAATATAACTCAAACCTTGGTAATTTTATTATTTATGTTCATTGTTCTCTTAACTTCACAAGTTTGAACACATTCATACAATCACAAAAGACTAGATGAACTATAAAAATAACATAGATTGAATAATATACAGACTTTCGACCTCAACTCCACATCTTGGAAATCCTTATATAGAATTGCAAAAAGCTATAAATGGGAGGACATATGTTATCACCTTAATGGAAAAGAGAAAGGCAAGACATAAACAAAAAGATATTCAAAAACATTCTCCTATGCTTGATCCAAAATCAAGAAGGTACTTGAAAAGTTAGTAAATGGCACTTTACTACAACAATTTTAACTTTACTCCACTTTGTCTTCTTCTGCCATCCACTATCTCAAAAGTTTCAAAATTTGATAGGCCTATTTATAAGAGATTTACCATTTTGATGAAGTTCCTAGTGTATTTGATCTTATATTTTAATCCCTTATTTCCCTTAATCTTAATTATGTCTGAGTTGTTTCCTATTGGTAAGGCCTCTATTTCTCCCATTGCTTCTCATACACATATCTCTTGCTTGATGGGCCACTCAGTGGTTTTAACTTCTTCTAGGTCCTTAGTAGGTTTAGTCCACTTGGTGTCCATGATGGCCTTTGACTCCACTAAAATTGTTCAAATCTAACTCTATTCTGAACAAATAGTCAACTAATTTATTAAAAGGAGCATCACTGTTGTCTTCAAAAATTGCCACTGTGGCCTCTTGAGTCAAAATGGCACCAAAGGAATCAAACCATTCATGCCAATCCCTCACTATATTAGTAGCATCCAAAATTTGTGGTGTGCGAGGCTGAATTCCTTGAGATAGAACTCTCAAATTCCCCTATATGAATTACAATTTCCTAGTGAAGAAGCCAATTAGTTCTTTAACTACTTCTAATCCCTCCTTTACTATGACTATCCTATTAGGCACATCTGACTTTTTAGCCATCAATATAATAAGCCTCTCTAAGAATTAAATATATCACCCCCATAGATTGAATGTGGGCAATAGCCATGAATGTGCCTCATTTCCAAATTTCTCAACACTTTGTAAAGCAACATAAAGAGTATGGGCCTATTGTGATATACTCTTTAGAGTCTCAACCCTATGGCTCATCACACTCTTAAGGAAAAATGTCCTACTTCATATCTTTTCAAAATTGGTGGAGTAACATTACTCACCTTCCTAGGATCTATTGTTCCCTCTATATCCTATCCACCTATTTGTGTTGAGGCCTTAGTAGTGATTTAAGTTGATTGCTCTGGATTGTCCTATTCTTTAATTTGTTCTATATTAACTACTTACTCTACCTTTACAAGTTTCCCTCTGAGAGATGTAACTTTAGCCTCTAGTACTTGGACCTTAGCCTCAATCTCTTCAATCCTTTCCTTATAGGCATGGCTTTTCCTAAGCTCATCCTCATAGAGCTTCCTCACATCAATATAGTCATGAACAAACTTAGTAAGTTTGGTCTCTATCTCCTCTACCTTGGCCTCATTCATGAAAGAAAAATGTTTCATGGCCTTTGAGATTTCTATGCCTAAAGTCCCTTGCAGAGTCCACACCACCATGTTACCTTGTTCTGTGCTTTGCACATCTATTAACTTTGGCTTGTTTGATGAAGGACCCATACTCCAAACTGCCATAGATTTGGTGTCAATATTGAACCCTGTTCCTCTTGGAGTTCATCAACACCATATGCCTCATACGAGATAGCATTTTCTTGTCTCCTAATCTAATCAAACATAAATGCTTGCTCCAAATCCCTTTCAAGTACTAGCAACATCCCACTTTTCTATATAAGGTCTCTAGCCTCCTGTAGAGTCATGACTTCAGTCCCAAGATCATAGGCTTGTAGCTTGTCAATCAGTTCTAATTTTTGCTTCTCTGATTATCATGGATTCATTTTCAACACCAACTCTTTTTGTTTTATTTTATACAAAAAGCTCTTGAACTCAAGTGATTTGATGAATTCATCATACTCTATGAATTGTTGAGCCTAGATGGTCCTATCATGTAGATAACCTTGTCTTAGGTCAAAAAAGTACTAACTCTTTCCTGGTAGAATTTGTAGTGTCCTCTATTTAACCTTTATAGGGATATGGACAAATTTTTACCTCTTGTTTCCTCTGGTGACATATGATGCCTCAACATATTCATCTTCCTCTTATTTGTCACTTAAAGTTACATCAGGTTTAGGGCTATCAAGACATACCCTTTCTTCTTCTCCCATGAGTTCCTCTGGCATTTGGTCCATGATTTCAGCATGGTCAGTGACCATCTTCCTAATCCTATGAGGATAGGGGACATCCATAGAGAATCCATTGAAATTTGGATCTATTCTCTTCATTTCTCTTTCTACCCTCAACACATCATCCAACTTGGCCAACTTATCTGCTACCTCCCCCTTCACAACAATATTAGGAATAAAATCCTCATGGGGTAGCTCCTTGGTGTTAGGAAACACATAATTCCTTGTTTCTTTAAGGATGTTCTTCATCCAATTATTAGGATCACACATCTTGTAGGGACTAGTTGATAGGTTGAAGTGGTGGATGAAAGAATGAATTTGATCTATGATCTCTTTTCTATTTGAGAAGTCCTTCATCGTAAAACATTTACATAAAAATGTGCCCATATGAAGCTTAGGGCCTAACTACTCCCTATTAATCATAAATAATTGCAACATGAACTCAATAATGGCCAATCAGGGAGGGATGAATTTTGACAATATGTGGGGTGGCTAGGGACAACCATATACACTAATAAAAGAAAAGGTTGGAAATAGGAAGATGTCTCCTCAATTATGATGTAATCTCTTACTCTCTAGGAGTAGGGCTGGTCTCAAAAGACTCTTTAGGATTTTAGGTGCTCTAAAATATCCTAGGTTAAACATTTTTGTAAAAACAATATTGAAACTATTGAAGAAAGAAACAGAGTTAGAAAAATGGTATGAATTATCCCATACCCATGTCCACAACTGAACTAGTAGCTCTCCATTTGCATCAGTGGTTGATCAATGAAATCAAGGCTTATGTACCCCTTATTTTTGTATAAGATTTAGGTGCATCAGTAGTGAGTAGTGATGGAACTTGAAAACTTTCATTTCTCCACTCTAAGCTAGTGCAATGTTTTCCTTCGTCACCTCTAGGATTTATTCAACATAGTCATATTCCCCTCCATGGTATGAATATTTCACATCTCTAGCTATGATAAACTCTGCTCCATACACCATATTTATTCCATCTTTTTCAACCACCTTGTGGACACCATATACTATTTTTACAAATTAATTCTTAAACTTGTCTAAATGCATCATTTTAGCCACCTTCTTAGGGTAATCACCCACACTCTTTAGGTCCATGGGAATATTTTGTAGAATAAACTTTCATGTATAAGCTTGTGTATTTGTCTCAAATTTCTTTTGCAGATCCTCTAAGTCTATAGGCTGGCCCGTGGCACCATCTAATCCAAAAGATTCAATGAATGAAGCATGGTCTAGTGTATAAAGAATAATTCCATCTCTCCTATGGAATGACTTGGTTGCTGAATTGTATGATTTTATTAGGGCTTTTATCAAATCAATGTCAACAAAAACCTCTGGAAAAATCAAAATTTTCCAAGTTCTTCTTCCATGGATTATAGACTGGGATCTTCTTCTCTTTGTTATGGTAAAAATATCTAAAATAGATAGAACCTGTTACTCTA
This sequence comes from Cupressus sempervirens, assembly GCA_028749045.1. Taxonomy (NCBI): domain Eukaryota; kingdom Viridiplantae; phylum Streptophyta; class Pinopsida; order Cupressales; family Cupressaceae; genus Cupressus; species Cupressus sempervirens. The sequence continues at coordinate 504,528,206 of CM053783.1, read as the reverse complement.
GGGCATGTAGTATCTCTGCAAAGGAAATATGGGTCTATGAAAGCATGGTCATCTATAGTATTTTCATTTTAAGATCTTGGGAAGAGCTCAATCCATTCTTCAAAAAATGGATTATGTTTCTTCTGTCTTGTTTTCCCTCCCTTAGAATTGGAGATTTCTACAATTTCCATGTCTGCTGCCTAAATTTCTTCAATCTCCTTATCAAACATTTTGAAGAAAGCTTGAAAACCCTAGGAAAAATATATACGAGCACTAAAAATAGTAATTTGCATGTGCTAGAAACTCTGCCACTGCTTGGATTTTCTTCTCTTTGTAAACTGTAAACTATAATTGATCAATAGAGTGTCTTTATAACTTAGTATACATCATCAACATCACTTTGTATTAATTTTTAGCATGCTTGAGCCTTAAAAACTCATCTTATTTTGTCACCTCAAGGGAGTGTCATCATTATTATCCAATGCTATACTTTCTATATATTGTTTGAATCTTAATGATCAAGAGCCCTTTGTCATTTCCAACTAAGAAAATGTAAAATATACTTTCATGTCAACTTAGGGTTCTATGATCCTACTATCAATCTAGGAGTTGAACCCTTTGTAATATCTTAGGAAGGGAAGAACTGCCTTTTGATCTTATGATCCCAAGGAATTAGACCTTTTATTATATCTTCGTAAGCCTTTGTAAAAGATTTTACGATCTCATAATATACTAGCTACCATGACATTGGAGCTTATCTTTAACATCTTTTTGATTTTACAAGAGGTGGTTTTCACTCACCATTTTAGTATCTTATATCATTTTCCTTGGCCTTGCAATCCTACAATTACAATTTAATTGACCATTTCATAGCTTCAGTAGTCATCCTTCTCACCTTTACTATGTTACAAGAAATTGTTTACCTTCCTTCTTCATAACATTGCCAACATCAAAATTTTCCTCTATGATCTCCTAATACACTAGTTGTCATAGCATCATAACATCCTTTTGCTACCCTTGAGATCTTACATAACATTTCTTGTTGTAAGATCAGAGAACAAGATCTTTGTCAGATTATAAACTTATGTAAAGAAATATTTGGTCCCACTAGCTTGGCATGGCATCCACCTTGTATATGTTACATTATCTAATCAATTATGATAGGCCACTCATCACATTTTTGACACTAAACTACCACATTTCTTTGTCATTTATCTTATTTATGATCTTATGATCATCATCCCATAGCATCATGAACTTTAAAATCCTCTTCCCTAATCTTACAACTAGGGCATTTAGCATACCATCAAAAAACTTTACAAATACCATTATGATGCCATGATAATCTCTTCATCATAGGATCGACACCTTCTATATTCTTTGTTATATCCTCATACTTTTATGATCCTATGACAAGCCACTTATCACATGGTTGTAATCCATTCCTCCTACTTCTACAATACCCCAACTACCTATTTATTATAACATCACCACCATCTATCAGAACTTACAACACTATGACTATATCATATCTTAACATTAGGGAGCCTAAAAAACCACTCTACTGAATCCTTTGATAACTATTATGTTGTAACATAAAGAGAAAAAAAAAAGTAGACTCACAATTAGATACCAAAGCCATGATCATAAGATTGAAGCTCTAGGGTTTGAAAGATATACAATCCCCCACTCAAAAATACTTAGGGTAAGAAAAAAAGGTTGTAGTCTTGATTGAAAATTTCAATGGTAAAATAATAACACAACCTTAGGATACCAAAAAATCCCCTAGAGCAAGATTTTCAGTATTTGAACTAAGGTAGAAAAATTTGGCCAGGGTTCTTTTGAAAACTAAAAACAAATTAAAATACAAAATCTTAGCAATGCAAAACCATTTCAAATCATTTTTACAATGAAGATCAAAATTTGAGTATAGTGCAAATGAGGGCTATCAATGGCTCTATCTAGGGATGATGGATACTTGTATCCATGCAAGAACTTAGTTTCTCTAGCTAAAGCAGACCACACACATGACAACCTGGGACAACTTTCCTAAAACTGTATAGAAACAAATACATATATACAAGGACCATTTACATATGCATAGGAAATTACACAAATGTACAAGGATATACAAACCTAACTACTATTCATGGAAAATAAATACCTTGAATAGAAGTATCTCTTCAAGAATTGTCCATGAACTGGCAATTCAAGAAAGCTCCCTGAGAATTCCTTAATGGATTATTAATCTTTACCTCATGTAGAGTCAACCAGGTAAGGGCCAAGCCATATAGGGTTAAATGTACAATTCTTTCCTTTGTCCTCAATCCTTGTGTTCCACATTAGGACAAGGTCATCTAGTTGAAACTCTCTAGCCATTTCCTTCTTATCGTATAGATGTTTTGTCTGCAACTATAAGTTTATATTTCTTCCAGAGGCTTCCTTTCTTGCCTTCACCAACCCAACCAATTCATCCATCCTTTCTTGCATACCATCAATGATATTTTCCATATACATTTGGATGTAGTTATATAGGCCTATGAGGTTGTTCATAGGCATTCTAGCCTAATTCTATATACTAGGTCAAATGGTGCAACACTAATTGCCTTTTTAACTGTCATCCTATCATCTAGACTGCCAAGTGTAAGTTAGAGTCCCATGCCTTCTTATTGTACTTCATAGTCCTCTTTATGATTTTCAATAGAATCTTATTTGTAGATTCAACCTATCCATTCCCCTATGGGTGATAAGGTAATGAATTTGATCTTGTAATGACATATTTGTCACAAAAATTAATAAATTCATCAGCCCTAAAGCACATAATATTATCAATTACTATTTTCTTAGGACATCCAAACCTTGTAATAATATTATTTAGGAGAAAATCATTTACCACCTTACTATTAGCTTTTCTTGTAGGGATAGCTTCTACCCATTTGGTGAAGTAATTAGTTACAACCAATATCCATGAGTAGCTACTATTGGACTTGGGCGATATTTCTCCTATGAAATCCATTCCCCATTGCTGAAAGGGTGCCTGGACCTCAACTAATTTCAAAAGTGTGTTTCTAGAGAATTTTAATTTTCCAACAAATCTCTGGTAGGCATCACAATTTCTAACTAGGAATTGGGCATCCTTAAACAAGCTAGGCCACCAAAAGCCTACTCCCATAATCTTGTGGGTAGTAGTCTTTTCCATATAATGCCCACCACATACTCCTAAATGCATCTCATTAAGTACTCTCTTTTATTCTTGATCAATGCACTTCAAAAGTACACCTTCAAAATTTCTCCACTATATATCCCCCTTAACAATAATGTATCTAATTAGATGTAACTTCACTATCCTTTTTTCATTGTCAGCTAGATGGGGTGGAGCTTGCATGTGTTGTAAATAATATATCACATCTTTATACCAGACACATTGATCCACATTAAATGTGTTATAACTAAGGTCTTATTTACAACATTTATTTGATTGGCATCCAAATTTGACTAAACCATAAGTTTTGTGAATCCTTGACCCCTTACTAGCTTTGTGATCTAGATATTTATATTGAATTCTTGTATTCTATTGATCCATCTAAGCCTTCTACCAGACACCTCCTTCTGAGAGAAAATGTCCTTGACTACTACACTAGGTATAAGGTAATGACATCAGAACGTACTATGTAGAATTTAAAGGCCTTAACAACTTTAACAAGTGCATATGCTTGCTTCTCATTAATCTAATACTTGAGTTCTATTGGTTGAAGAGATTTGCTAAAAAAGGCAATAGCTTGTTCATGCCCATCCTTATTTTTGTGTAACAAGACTGTAGCTATAGTATGAAAGGATGCAAAAGAAAAAATATGCATAGGATTTCCATAATTAGGTGTCCTAAGAACTGGTGCATTTCTAATTGCATTCTTTATTTCTTGGAAAATGACAGTAAGTTCTCCTTTCCAATTTATGGTTGCTCACTACTTGAGAATTCTTGAGATTGGTCTAATAATTTCAGAAAAATTAGTTACAAATCTCCTTAATAAATTAACTTTCCCAAAGAAATACTATATACCTTTGACATTTTTGGGCCTTGGTACTTTATTAATCACTACTACTCTTTTAGGGTCAATCTTAACACCTTCCTTTGATACTATGTGATGAAGTAGCTTGGCCTCTGTTACCCCAAAAGTACATTTCTTTGGGTTTAAAGAGACTCCATATTCTAAAGCTTTGGTAAAATTTTTCTAGATATTTGCAATGATCTTCAGCCTTCTCTGAATATGTAGTTAAGTCATCTTGATATACAACCATAAACTTATCAATATACTCATCAAAAGCTATATCCATGACCCTTTGAAATGTTTCCCCTACATTGTTTAAACCAAAAGGAATTCTTACATATAAATATGCTCCCCATGGTGTAGTAAAGGTAGTTTTGAACTGTTCCTTTTCATCCACAAGGACCTAATTGTATCCTAAGAAACCATCCATCATAGACATTAGCTTAGAACTAGTGACTCATTGTAGCATGGGCTCCATATTAGGCAACCCCTAGTTTTCCTTTAGGGAAGCAATATTGAGGTTTCTAAAATCAACACATAACCTAATGTCACCATTCTTCTTCTTGAATGGTACTAAATTTGATACCCATGAAGAATGTCTAATTAGCTTAATTATTTCTCCATTCCTAAGCTTCATGAGTTCTTGCATCTTAGGAACTAGAGTAGGGTTGGCATATCTCTATTTCTATCTAAATGGTTCGACTCCCTCCTTAAGAGGTATTACATGCTAAAAAAGGTCTTCTCTATAAGCTTTTAGGTCATCATATGACATGCAAAAACATGATTAAACTTTCTAAACAAATCTATCAAAGATTTCATAATTGTAGGAGATAAGGTCTTACCAATATACACCTTTTTGGGAGATTCAACAGTTCCCAAATTAATTTCTTCAAGTTCTTGGAGCTTGTTATCTTTGATATTTATATGCACTCTATCTTGATACTCAAAAGCACTCAAAAACACTACTAAAACCTTAGGGACCTTGTTGGTTTTTAACTATAAGATTTCTTGACCAAAGATGGTCTGTTTTCAATCTACTATTTCCACAAAAGTACTACAATCCAATTCTTGACCATGATATTTATCCTCACTAAGCAAAAAATTTAAAATGTATTTATCATCTTCAAAAACCTGCCAATTTTATACATTGTCAAGAATAGAAGGCCAATTCTACACTTCAATTATAGATACACCATCAAATGAAATGTCATCCAACTTGATTGCCTCATTAGCTAGCAAATTAGACATTTTATTGTTACTTGTATCCATCCAAGAAATACCAAAGAAATACAATGATTCTATTTGATCCCAGACAAAATTCTTGTATTGTTTCAATCTTTTGTTCTTAGAGGCATATGTTTCTTTAAATTTGAGACACAACTAATTTAGAATCCCCAATGATATGAAGCTTCTTGATTCCATGACTAGTGACAACTTTTAATCCTAGTAGCAGTGCTTCATATTTTACAACATTGTTGGTACATGTGAAGTTCAAGGTAAATGAGTATCTAAATGTTTTTTTCTTTGGAGATCTAAATACTACCCTAACTCTTGCACCTTCCCTAGAAATTTCCCCATGAAAATACATGGCCCATAGATCTTGTGAGTCCCAACATTTAGTCACCTCTTGTGTAATCATGGGGGATAGTTTTTTAATTTCTTGGATGATGATTTTAGCCCTAAATGCATTGACCTTAGTGCCTATAAAACAAGTAGCATCCTTATCAATACTATCTTCAAAAATATGAGTAACCCTCGGCTCCCTATCAACCTTGATATCCTTTTCCCCTATATGGAAAGTAGCATATTATAAGTCACACTGTAAAAGCTACCTACCACTACAACACTCCACTTCCTAGAGAGTGACATTATATAATGGGGAGGAATATCAACTACAAGGATAGTCATAAACAAATCTAGATTAGGGTCAGCAACAAGTTTAAAAGGTAAAGCATTGATAGTACCTATGACAGGTACTTCTCTAGCACCCACTGCTCTACATCTACCCTGTTTGGCATCAGCATTTAAACCAACGGCCTCCATAACCTTAAAAGGAATAATATTATTAGATGCACCAGAGTCAATCAAAAAATTCCTTAGAGTTCTACCATTTATAACCATGTTGAGGAAGAAAGGATCAATATCTTCTAGATAGGCTACAAATGAATTGTCCAAATAGATATGTCCTATTTGGGATACAATTCCCTTGCCCTCCTTTTCCTTTACTATAACTAATGTATCAAAGGATTAGAATTTTGGTTCTTGTGTGACAACATTAGTATTTCCTATCCTCTCCAACCAAGATAAAGCCTTAGTTTTGTGTTCCTCTATCCTAAACATTTCTATTAAAGGGACCTTGAAAGTAATTTTTGATAACATTGAAATCATGTCAATAGGATCATAATTGGTAGGCTTAGTAAAAATATCTGTGGCTATAGGTGTTTGAACAACATGAAGCTCCTTTGGCTTGAAGATATTAGAATCTTATTTATTTTCTTGTACACTTACTTTGACAGTTTTAACTCCTTAAACTGCACCTTTTTCTTTGGTTTCCACTTCTTGGTCTTAATGTCCTTGATATTTGCAACCACTGACTCTTCTTTTCTTTTCTCATCATTCCTTTGTGAGTAGTATCCTTAATGAATATCCTAGAAGTCTTACCAATAATATTGTTGACATTTTTTTTTCTAAGATTGTGGGTTCCATGAACTTGAGCTATCATCTCAATAGTGATCCTATCAATCTCCTCCTTGAATGGTTTCCTTAAGTTTGTGTGGGTTGTATCTAACAATATACTACATACCTTATCATCATCATAATCCTCACCATCTAAAAACACCTATTGATGGTGTACTTGATAAACACTTCTCTGGTCTACAATATCATGTTCAGATTCACCTAAATTAGATTCAAACCCATCATCACATAAATTGACCATATTATAGCTGATGTCATCATGATCTTCTCCCTCATTCCAATCCTCATTTTGTGCTTGTTGATTTGTAGAGAAAGATTGGGCTACTACACAAAAATCAAGGAAATGAGATGACTAGCATATATTGCACCAAGACACTTTATTGGTCATGTTGATTGAATTCCTTTGTAAAGGGTTTGGGGGGCCTTTATATTTGTTTCCTTGAGCAGGACTGGGGATTGGCTTCTTATCCTTTTACTAAGTAGTATAAGTATAATTTTGCATTTTGGGCTACCTATTAAAATTATTATTGAAAAGGGCTTTCACAATAGCATTTGGCTTATTTGTTTGGTAGGTTGGTGGATTCATTTTCTTTAACAGAGTTAAAACTTGACACATTGTATCCTCCTCAGTCTTCTTTCATATAGTATGCTTTTCACCCTCTTTCTTATTTCTAGGGTTGAACAATTTAGGGTCATCCCTTCTTCCAAATTTACGAGAAGAATTTCTATTATTTTCTATATTTACTCTCATATTATAAACCTCCCTCAATGTTTTAGGATCCTTATCCCTAAGACTATAGGCCACCTTACTATCAAAAGAAGTGAAATAGGTTGTGAGACACACATCTCATTTAGCCTCATTACTTGAAATAGTTTGTATACTCCCTTCTAAAATTTGATATTAAAACCAAAAGTGGACTTATTTGCACCTTTCTTTATGCTATTGAACTCATTTTATACAAAGTTGGCATTTGTGTTATCTTGATATTGTTCTTTGAAAATTTTTTCCAAGTCACTCCAAGAGGTTACACTATCATTTGGTAATCTTCTGAACTAGTCTCTAGCATCCTCTATTAGTGAATGAATAAAAAGCTTCATCACCACATCCTCATGTTCCACCTTATAGTCATTGAGCATGTTAATGAACTTCTTGAGGTGTTCCTCACTAGTCATGGCATTATTTCCAAAGAATTTTATGACATTGTGTCTAAGGCCATTAAAGATGGGATGCAGGAAACTATGGATGCCTAAGAAGGATATCTATTTGTATTTTTCCAAATAAATTGGTTTCCTTTGGAAGCTTGTAACATTTTATGTACTTTCTCCAACAAATTAACTTTGGTTAGGGACCTAGGGCTATTGCGCTTACCGATTAATAGGGATTTGGCTAGTAGTAGAAGTTGAGGTAGGGGTTGATTGTGAAGAGATTTGGCCTATTATCAATGGTCTAGTAGTAGGAATAAAAGGGGTAACTTTTGAGGATTTTCATGGCTAGAAGGATAGGGTAGAGTTAGATTTAATAAACTGGATCTTTCTCCTAGTCTTAGTTGCCTAAGCTTCATTCTCTACTTTGTGAAGTTCCTTTACTAAATCTTCCTTTTCCTTCCTAGCCTTTTCTAACTCTAGATCAAGCTTAGACATGACAAGGCTAGTGGACTTATGAGGAAGATCTTGGGGCTCATTGATTTGCACTCCCACAATCTTTTATTTTCCTTTATCAAGGTCTTTCATAGTCAAATCTACAATTTTAGGTTCAACATGCTTATAAGGTTGAAACTGTGAAATAGTAGCCCCCTCCTCTTTAAGAAGGTGCTCCTGCTCTTGGACTTTAGATTTTAAGTGCTCCATATCTCTAAATATATCAGAATGTAGCTTAGAAGATTTTTCCTCTAATCTCTTATTCTCTTGTAGGGAAGCCATTCTCCCAAGAAATTTGTCTCTTTCAATGAGAGTATTCAAAGTGATTTGTTCATTTTCTTTCTCTAAACATATACATATGGTCTCTTCTTCTACAACCTTTTTTCTAAGAGCTTCTAATTCTGAAAATAAATCTTTAGGGTTTGCAAAAGTAGTCTCTGAATCTACTAGATCATCAAGGTCTATGAGATTTCTCTCCTTATACTAACCTTGTCTTGGGATAAACTCCATATCCATATTACCCCTATCCCCATCTATGGTTGCATTTACCAAATTAGGCCTACAAGGAATATTCCCCATTGAGGACACATTTTTGTCATGATATATTTTCTTTTCTTGACATGGGTGGTGAATCTTTCTACCAATGGCATATTGGTTTCAAATTCAAAGCTTAAGAAAGATGACACTCCTTTGACAATAGGTTGGTATTGAGAATGAGCTAACTCACTAGCCCTAGGCTTCCACGTAGGGTTAGGGTCCACCTTCTTCTTATTTTGGTTCTTCCTTTCTATAGGAGGTAACTCAATGCATAGTGGTATCTCTAGGTTGGCCTTAGTCAAATCCTAGGTATTCTTCTTGCTATCATCCTTTGGTTGGAACATTTTAGAAAAAATTGCACTAGCTACAAAAACTTTTGACTTGAGTCACAACCCCTTAAAGGGGAAAGTACTTGAAAATTACCTATTGAACTAAGAATACCATGGGAAAACTTTCTAAGAGGGAAGAACAATTACAAAACCAATGACACCACACATTGAATAGCACAACTTACTTTGCTAACAAGGTACAGGATAAGACAATGGTCAAGGAGTATAACTCATGTAGGAAAATCTTTTTAACTCCCCAATAGAGTTTCCATTTTGTTGATTATTTTTTAGACTACTAGGTACCTTAAACCCAATACCATAATACATAAGACAAAAAAAAACCTAAGGATTATCTAGATCCTAAATTTAATGTGATTAGTCTTAGCTTCTGGACCAACTTCAATAGAGTATAAGAATACTCCCTTCATTTTAGTCTTTGCAAGGCTAAGGTGGGAAAACCTTAGGGATTTATTTTAAAATTTTTATGACAATCTTCTCTTCAAAATTATTCCCTATAGCAGAAAATGGTCATTATCTTCCTCTTAGATTTGTAATAAACTTCTTGATTATACTGGCTACTTATAATCAATAGGAAAGCAATTACAAATAAGGCCTGATAAACAAATTTAGTTCTTCATTACATGAAATGGAAAATTGATTATGATTGATGTATATATCTTGTAATTATATAGACCATCAATTTGCAAATGAAATTAAGTGATCCATGCCTTATCCATCATTATATAGATTCAATACTAGCAGTCTTAAACCTATTTAATTGACTTGTAGTAAAATTTGTCAATAGTGAACTCTAAACTTCATTCTTATCATATCCCTCTCATATACCCAAAACTCTACCTCTTATTGAAAGAAATTACTTAGTTCTTTGAACTAAATGCAATCAACAAGAGATATACAATCTATCTAAATTGAATTAAACTAAAAGAAAATTGCTCATTTAAATTTCAAAATCATAGATATGTAAGGAAGGTGTAGTGCCTACTCCTAGGTCGCATTTTTGTTATCATTATCAAACTCTTTTAGGGCTAGTTTTATGTTGATGGTTAGCAACATTGTTTTGAGACTATCAGATATTGTGCTATGGATTCAGTTGATATGTGATGAGATTACTTAGACTCTACATTTCATGTATGCATGATGATTATTACATTATTTTCAGTTATTGATTAGTTAGATGGTTTATTATCACATGTGTTTTCTTATGGATACTTACCCCATACTTGCATGTGTATGGTGTGTGTGTTTGTTCTTGGATGGCATTTTTGATGTGGTTAAGGAAGGGAGTCATAGTCACCTGCTAGTTGAGATCTACACAATAAACCACTTCTTGCCATTGCCTGTTTAGCTTAGTATATATTGTGTATGTACATGTGTGGATTTTATGCAGATATTAGGTACCAAGTATTGACTTCCTTGAATTGCCAAGATGAGTGTACCCTGTCGCATTATCTCAATGGTAAGAGAGGGGAGATAAATTCTCAAATCCAAATCCCAACCCTTTAAGCCATTTGTTCTAATTGGAAATTAGGGCAAGTATCTGAGTTGAGTACCCTTTGAATATGTCGGATGACATAATTCATGATATTAACCCTTTTGGTTTGATTTTGTATGTGTTTTGCTATAGTGGGTTTTTTGCATTTTATTTTATGAGTCTTTGGTGTATTTTCTATTAATTAAACCTAATTAAAAGATTTAAGTAATGGTTTAATTTAATGGAAAATTAATTAGAAAATTAATTAAATAAAAATAATTAAATTTGAAGATAAAAGTTATAATTTCAAAGTTGGAATGTGATAATATTTATTTAAGTTAATAAATATTTATCAATTAAGTTTCGAAAATGAATTTAAAAGTTGAAAAGATATTAAAATTATTAAAAGATTCTAAATTGCATGATGTGTGCATGTGATTAAAATATAAATATATTAAGATAAAACAAGTGGAGTTATTAAAGTGAGTGCATAAGATTTAAAAAAATTAATTAATAAATTAAATTGGAAAGAGTAAAGTGAATATTAAATTAATTAATGTGCATTATTCATTTTCATAGGAGTTTGAAAATTCTCGAGAGTTGTCATGTATAAAACACAGGAGTTTGCACTCTAATTATGCACGTGTTGTCAACAACACAGGAGTTGGTGCACAAATTAAGCACAAGGTGTCTACAACCTTATGACTCATCTAGAAGGTTGGAAAGACTCATGCTTAGTTGTCAACACCTTCTGGTTGTTTCTAGAGACATTCTAGGTGCTTCCTGAGAGTTCTTTATAATGAGGCACTTGTAGAAGCTTAGGGAGAGTGTTTTGAGCGTGGTTGGAGGACCGAGAACGCGGGAGAAGGAAGGAGCTTTCTCTGCAGAATCTGAGGAGAAGTGATTTAGCATCAGTGTTTGGGTAGACACTTGTGACTTTGCTTATGTTATTTCTACTTGCACTTCCTATTTTCTTCATGTCTTCTAAATGCTTTTTGAGGATTTTCATATCTTGGTTGTATGCATTTTTGTTATGGGTAGTAAAATTCTATATAAGAAATTCTCATATGCGTAGATCTAAGAATTCTATGGACTAGGGTTTAAAAGTTTATAGGAAAACCTATTAGAAGGATCAATTAGGCAAATCTAGAGATCAATTATTATAGGAAGATGTTTTAAATTTTAATAGAAAGCCCTTTCTATTCGAAAATTATGTATACATTCTCTTTTTAAAAAAATATACATATATATATATATATATATGAACATATGTATATATACATATACATATACATATATATATATACATATACATATATATATATATATATACATATACATATACATATATATATATATATATATATATATAATATTGTAATATATTTTATTAAATTTTGCAAACATATATATATATATATACACACACACACAGACACACAGACACACATATATGTTTGTCAAAAATTGCAGTGGAAAATAATATTGTTAAATTTCGAATCGCATGCGTTATGCAACATTTTATGAAAAATGTTATTATATATATATATATATATATATATATATATATATATATATATATATATATTTGAAGGAAATTTTATTTAGGGAGGGCACGATTCATACCCTGTGAGTGGCAGACCTATCGTCGCAGGGACTGCGACGACAAGGGTACCATGTACCCACTGTCGACGCAGTGCCTGCAATAGCAGGTACTACATACGCTTATATATGTATATTGTGGTTTGTTTTTTTTTTTTTTTTTTCAAATGTAATATGTGTAATTTGATTTTGGTATTACATTTTATGATATGATGCAAATCGTATTTCGTGTTTATAATAATAATTATTATATTATAAAATTTGTCTATATATATATAAAATTTAGTTTGGCAATGTAAATAAATCAATGATAAATATTATTAAACTATATTTATCATTTTAAAATTTGATTGTTTGGGTTTAGGTTTAATTTTGTTTAATAACCAATCATTATTATTTTTGTAAATGATTATCGATAATATGGATTTGTTAAGGAAATATTAGTATTCATTGAATAAATTGATGAATGTGGTCATTATAGATTTATTAATAAGATTTCCAATATAACTTGTCATTAAATAATAACAAGTCATTATTTAACTATTAATATTGGAGATTGGATTATAGTTGACTTTTAACTTACAAATTATAGTTAGTTATTAATCAACTGATATTCATTGGGTTGTTGATATGGTTATGTAATTATTAATCAAATTAATTAATTAGAGTTAATTAGATTTAATTAATAATTAAGTTATGTAATAGAGTTTTAGTTGATATGATTCTTTTAACGAAGTTGTAAAGTATTTACATCAAAGTTGACAAGTTTTATTCTAATGACTTAAATAATGACTTTAGATATTTTAATGGTTATTAGTGATGATTTAATTATTATAATGTTTAAATTAAGAGACCTAAATTTTAGTAATATTTAGTTGAGTTTTGTTAGAATGATATAGAGTCATACCTATGTTCATTATTAATTGATTTAATTAAGATTAATTAATAAAGCGAATAATATTAATTAAGGGACAATGAAGATTAGTGTAATGAGTAAATATTTATCCTTCAGTTATTCTTAGAATGTAATTTTAAATAATGGAAGGATAATGATCGAGGAAACAAATGGGTTGACTTGTAGGTCAAATGATTAATCTTATATACTTGAAGAAATTGAAACCTCCACACTTTATTCAACTATGTAATTTTAGCAAACCAAAAACATGTGCTTGCATTGTGTTTTCTCTATGCTTCTTGTTTTGGGTTTTTGGGTTGACTAGTGTTGACCAGTTATAGGATGTCTACCAGAGGCTTGGGGGTTATGATTGTGATGTCATGATGATGTCTTTTGATCTCGATTCTCTATAAACCCAACCATGGTAATGTGATGGTATGCTCTATGAGATGTTTGTATTTACTGATTGTTATTGCTCATCAGTCTTCTTGAGTGAAGCTGAGTTATATGTATCTAAGACACTTGATCTAATCATTTTTGAGTCATCAATCAGTTATCCTTGGATTACTTTCTAGTCGCCTTGATGGGACTGAAGTGTTGATTTATTTCTTGATGATGTCATGTTGTGACATGTTTTGACTCAACCATTTTGGAGTCTTTGATCAGTGTGATTTTGAGATATATTTTGGTTATTGAGAACCAATGGATATTTTTGATTATCAGTGATACCTTCAGTTGCTAATAGAGAACTATTATGATCATATTATCGATGGATGCTTATCATGTGCTCATGGAGATTTAATGCTCTTATTATGCATTATTCTTTTGGTATTTTTTCAGTCGCTTGTATAGGACTGTGGTGATTTTGTGATTTATGATTCCATGAGGTTAGGGTAGGTTATCTACTTGTAGTGTCAAGAGTACACTCGAATGTGTCACACTCTAAACCATTCTATCCAAACGATTCCATGAGTTGGAATGCTTGGATGCCGGCTTAGAGCTCCCTATCCACGGAGTGCAAGAGAGTGTATTTCAAGTTCAAGGGCTCTCAGATGAGCCTTAAAGATACTCTTCTTGCTAGTAAACCATGCAATGCGAGGTTCCAAAGACAAGATGCAAGAATGCAAATGTCCCAAGGAGTTCCTCAAGAATGCAATGCAACTAAAGATTAAACTAGAATAAATATGAAAGTGTAGCTATGCTAAGCATGTATGAGAGTGTTGAAATACCATTATTAAGCTATGTGAGATTAAGCTACATGTAAAAATGAAAGCTAAGCTAAGATGCTATGGTATGAGAGAATGTAGACAGGAAATAGAAGTTCTCCACAAAGCTCCAAAGAAACCTGTTAGAAAACTTGCAACATAACAATATTCAAAATGAGGATGATGGATGGGGAAAGCTCTCTCCCTTTTAAAGATGTATGGATGGTGGAGATCAAGATGAAGATGGTGGATGATCAACAGTGGAATTCGAAAATAGGAGTGATCCATGTGCACACACAAATCAACCAATAGAATATAAGTTGACTTGTCATATAAGACAAAAGTCACAAAGCCTTTTCTTTTAATTGCAAAATAGAAAAAGGACTTTATGTGTGCACTTTAAGTGGGTTATAAGAATGGGGTCTTTTATTTAATTAAAAGGGGACATGTTCTTTTAATCAAATAATGAACTTAGGATAGCATAGTCAAACTATAGGTTATAATCAAATAAATTGATTATTAGCAATTTGGCTTAGGTAAGTGATTAAATTAATTTAGCCAAAATGTTGAAAAGGGGGCTAATAGTCTAGATGACCATTTTTAGGTGATTACATTTTCCCCTCTTTGACTAATGCGTGATCGATCTGGAAACACATTATGTCAAAGAAAATAGAAGCCAAGTAGGCAGTGGTAGATATAGATGTCTGATTCCAAAGAGTGAAATGCAGAAATAGATAGCAAGTCCTGAATGTACAGCCTGATAGTGGTAGTACTGAACACTAGGAAAATATGATGTCAGAATTCAAGAAGAATGCTAACACTTAGAAAAGTGGATAGAGTGAGAGCAAGTGAGAAGATCAAACAAATGCTCCTAAGCAGTGATAGAGTATTTCTGCCCCCTTGGGATCAAAATTGAAATGAGGTAAGGGGATGCAAAAATTGGCTAGAAATGAGAAAAATAGAATATAGCAATGTCCAAGATGACAGATAGCTTATTAGAACCCAAGAATGACTATATTAAAAAAAATTGATAAAATGCTCCAGTTTGACTAGAGTTGACCTTGAAGGATATAGCATAAAAATAAGGTTAAAATGAGTAGAAAGGTGATTTTAGACATGAAACAGTGAATTGAAGTAGATATAAAGCATAGAAATGATGAAGTCATGAAGAAATGAAGATGCCCCAGTGATGATTCAGAGATTAGACCTCAAAAGGTCAGCTAACTACTCAGAAGAAAGTAGAATTTTAAAAGGCAATTTTGACCATCAAGATGAACTCGAATTTGGATTTCGATCCCGAAAATGAATCTAGGATGTCAAAATTATTTAAGAGGTCAAAAATTTATATAATGTGATGACAAGATAGAAAAGAGATGAAGCGAAAGATTAAGAAGGTGAAAAGACATGAACAAGAAGAAAGTAAAGAAATATATGAAAGGAGTTAGCTGATATGTCCACAAAAAGATGAAGAAAGAGAGCTCTCCCCATATGCAAGAATGCAATACTAAGCTAGAAAATGAACCTAAAATGCAAGCTAATATGCAAAGTGGTTTACCAGCAAGAAGCGCATAACATTTAGACTCTTAATTTCATCATTGAGCATTTATTAGGGACATCATGAGATCATACAACCATCACTAGTATAACTATGAGGATATGAATATGATAGATATTAGATAGGTCTGTGGAAATCCAATCTAAGCATCAAAGACATGTAAGTCAAGATAACTACACGATTAGATTCCCTAAGTTTAATTTAGCAAGATTACACCTGTATCAAGGCATAAGCGCCAAGATAAAGCTTAAGTGCGGTCTTGCGAAATAGTCAAGGATGATACATTTATAAGTCAAAGTGTTGAATAGGACAAGCATGAATGCTTACAACACTATAGACAAACAAAAGTATACCCACAAGCAAAAATCAAGAAAATATGTCCCATGCCCCCAGTCTTCTAGTCAATGACATCCTTGAAAGACTATTAGGGAGGGAACACATGGCAAAGAAATCATCATAGATAGCACACAAAGTAGATAAATGTTAGCAGAGCTCAGTCGTTTAAGTGTTAAAGTGTGTTTGTGTAAGTCACTTGGCCATTTCTTCAAGACTTGATTTTGATAGTGAGAAATATTGGGACATCAGAGACTGTAGGTAAACTACCTGAAAAGTGTTGAAAATCACTTGATGTCAAAGTGGGAGAAGTGTTGAGAAACACCATTTTGTGAGTTGTCCAAGAAACCCAAATGCACAAGAATACCTCAAAAAGGCTAAGTAGCTATTCCCCTGAGATGAGGACAAGAAACAATTCCAAGCTAGGAAATGTGTAGCGAAGTGGATGATTGAGACAGATAGACATAGGTGCGAGGGTTTCAAGTAGCACCTGTTTCCAAGTTTTCACCACTTGACAGATTTTTTCAAGACTTTTTTCAATTTTTTGTATTTTTTTGAATTTTTTAAATTTTTTGGTGATACATCAAAGTGCCTATTGCTAGGTTTTCACTAAGAAGATCTTTTTTTCAGGACATTTTCTGATTTTTAGGATTTTTTTAGCATCATATATGATTTTTTAGAATAATTTAGAGATCACTAGTTCTCAAGCAAGATCACATCATTTTCTCCCAATGTCTAGCAAGGTATAGGACACAATGGAGAAACAAGTCAGTGGATAAGCAAAGATGGATGAAAAAGGAGCATGAAGCAAGTAAAAGTGATCCTCAAGGATGAAAAAATGTACACTCAAATGTGTCACACTCTAAACCATTCTATCCAAATGATTCCATGAGTTGGAATGCTTGGATGCTGGCTTAGAGCTCCCTATCCACGGAGTGCAAGAGAGTGTATTTCAAGTTCAAGGGCTCTCAGATGAGCCTTAAAGATACTCTTCTTGCTAGTAAACCATGCAATGGGAGGTTCCAAAGACAAGATGCAAGAATGCAAATGTCCCAAGGAGTTCCTCAAGAATGCAATGCAACTAAAGATTAAACTAGAATAAATATGAAAGTGTAGCTATGCTAAGCATGTATGAGAGTGTTGAAATACCATTATTAAGCTATGTGAGATTAAGCTACAAGTAAAAATGAAAGCTAAGCTAAGATGCTATGGTATGAGAGAATGTAGACAAGAAATAGAAGTTCTCCACAAAGCTCCAAAGAAACCTGTTAGAAAACCTGCAGCATAACAATATTCAAAATGAGGATGATGGATGGGAAAAGCTCTCTCCCTTTTAAAGATGTATGGATGGTGGAGATCAAGATGAAGATGGTGGATGATCAACAGTGGAATTCGAAAATAGGAGTGATCCATGTGCACACACAAATCAACCAATAGAATATAAGTTGACTTGTCATATAAGACAAAAGTCACAAAGCCTTTTCTTTTATTGCAAAATAGAAAAAGGACTTTATGTGTGCACTTTAAGTGGGTTATAAGAATGGGGTCTTTTATTTAATTAAAAGGGGACATGTTCTTTTAATCAAATAATGAACTTAGGATAGCATAGTCAAACTATAGGTTATAATCAAATAAATTGATTATTAGCAATTTGGCTTAGGTAAGTGATTAAATTAATTTAGCCAAAATGTTGAAAAGGGGGCTAATAGTCTAGATGACCATTTTTAGGTGATTACATCGAGAAGTGGCTTGAAATGGCGGCCGAGGCCCTAAGTGGCTGCCAAGGTAACTCATTGTAAGTTATTTAATAAGTGAAAACATTTACACTAAATGGGGATTAAATAAACCTAATAAGATAATTGTATGTTCTTGCCCATGCCTCGAGTGCTAGTACAGAATAGGGTGGGAGTAGAGAGAATGTTTGGTTATGACCTTGCATTTCGTAGTATGCCTCATCAGTATGAGAGGATACTAGTGGCCAGATAGGGATCACTAGGGGGCCAGGGTCTATTGGGAGACTGCCAGGGTAACTCTAGCATGATCCATGTGATGACACTTTCTCACTTGCATAGTAGGTTTCCTACATGTCTTTGTGTGCCTCTAGGATTAGATGTTGTTTTGTGATTGGAACCTTTGAGTTAGTATACTTTTAGGATTCCTGGACTTAGAGAGTATTTATGCTATGTGATTTTGATAACCTGTTTAGGACTTGAGATTATCTCCTCAGTGCGGTGGGAGTGGACCATTTAGGTTCCACGTGGTTAGGTGGTAGTGCTTTTGCACTCTTACCATTTGAGATCTATTTGAGACACCATGGTTGATGCATTCTTTGTTGGCATCTATCTTCATGGATTATGATGGTGGACATGTATCCTCACCTTGATGATTTGCATATGTTAGATAATGTTATCTTATGCTTTACTTTGCATGTTAGATTACTTTTTGCATATGATGTAGTATGATTTAGGAGTGAAATTCCTACTATGTTAATACTGATGATCTCTTCGGTGATTTGGAATGTTATGCATGGAGGGATGGCTAGGATCCGTGATGGTCTAATGATGCTATTTACGGTTGGGAGAAATCGTGCAGTTAGTTAATTATGTTTGATGATTTATGGTTATGATGATGTATCATGTATGGTTTGTGGTTTCATTTATGCTATTGCATCATGGATTAGAGTTAGTATGATGATGTAGTTTATTTACTCAGATGTATATTCTTTTAAGCCTTTCATACCCTATGGCATGTACAACGGATGAGTGAGCAATCAAAAATGTAATTTAAGAACATTGCACTTTTCATTATTATTTCATGTGGATGTAGTATTAGATGGATTCATTAATAGTTAATTGAGATGTAACTCAACATTAAGGGATCCATGAAGAATGTAACCAGTTATGTATGTTTATGTTTACTTTCATTTGGATTGTTGCTATTGCTTCTGTTACTGTGTATAAGTTGTAAATGGTTTTTACTTTCATGTATTAAAAAAAAATGCTACCAAACTTAGAGAAACTTTAGGTTAATTCTTTGGATCTCTTGGTGGGGCATTATAGAAGGAGACAAAATTTAGATACATAGATATGAAAAAATTTCCCTTTGTATCAATTTGCTTTAAAAATACATACAACACTAGATATAAACTCACAATATAACTCACAATTTGGAAATTTGATCATTCATGTTCATTATTCTCTCAAGTTCACAAGTTTGAACACATTCATTCAATCACAAAAGACTAGATGAACTGTAAAAATAACTGTTGTCACTTAGGTTTGCACCCTTGTCCAAAGCCTATGCGTGAGGACAACCTAGTAAAACATGGAAACAACCTCCAAGCTGTGGGACTTGAACTGTGAGGTTGAGTCTCCAGAGAAGGGTGGCTTCCTCTTACTATCAAGATGCACCTAACTACTCTTGGAGAGGAAAAGGAAGAAGGAGAGCATGAAATTTTTTTAAAATAATCTAATCTAAAGAGGTGATGCACCAAAATAGAGTGTTTAAACCAATCTCTGCCCATATATGCACTATTGAATCAGAATGAAACTAAGGATATACACATTCAAACTTGCTTTTAATCTAATAACCACATGCAGACCAGAAAAGCTGAATGAATGACACAAGGAAAGAGAAGATTCACTTATATGTCATTCACAAGCCTGAAAGAGATACAGTCAGGCAGATTATAGACTTTTGCAAAACAATGGCAAAGGAAAAGAGTTCTTGCACTTTCATACCAATGGCTGAAGGAGATAAGGTAGAGAATCATACAGTTCAGAGGCAAGGGGAATTTTACACTAGAATTGTAGAGCAATAGTAGAGAACAACAAAGAATGTTTTGACCCTTTCAAAATTTACAAAATCTGCCTTTATAGTGCAGGCATAACTGAGATGTCCTCTAATTGTAGTTACTCCTCAACTAATGCATTGAAGTCCTGTAGAGAACAATCATGGGGAAAATTTGATCATGGATATAGATCTATGTCATGTCCCCTTTTCAAATAATTAAAAAATAATAATCTTTGCTAAGGAAGGTAGGCCCAAGAAAGTGAAGTTTCGAAAAAAGGGGGTTAATCTTTGGAAACCGTTGGACTAATAAATGAAAATTATTATTAAAATATGTTTCATTAACCTCTCTTGGATGTGAGTTATAGTTATGCCCTCTTTTAAGGGGTTTGGAGGCATTTTGGGGGATGGGGAGAACTTGATTTTTGCTCAGTCTTTGTTATTCTTCAGAGGCTGCCAAACCTGTGGAGAAGGAGACCCAAGAATAGGAGTTTGCAGGTTTCCAGGGAGACCCAAGAATGGGAGTTTTCAAGTTTCCAAGAAGGCTAAGGATGGGAGTTTGAAGCCATTCCATGTGCATGCTCATACAGAGTTTTCCTTTGTGCCGAACAGTGTAGATTTGTGGGTTTTTGGGTGTGTTTTTTGCATGAGTTTGGTGTTTTCAGTTGAGCATTTCATATCAGTTTTGGTTTCTGCTGTATTTCAGACTTTAAGCTATTAAAATAGAGCTGAATATATGTATTGGGACATGATTAAACTTCTGAGATAGTTTATTAGTGTTGTGTGGTGTTTCCGGGCATTTTTGTGTTAATTTCGGGAGCCCGATGAGCATAGTTTTTGTCCTACATTTGAGAACTGTTGTGTAAAGGTTATAAAGATCTAGAAATGTCATTTTGTAGGCTGTTATGCTGATGAAATTTCTGTAAAAATGTCCACTTTCAGATTTATTAATAATTGGTGAAGCTGTGAAGCTTTTGGCACAATTTCTGGCATACCCGATTTGGGGTTTCTTGAGAAATTTGGAGGATCTTTGTGATATTAGTTGTTTGATCTTAAAGATCTGATTAAAGGTTGGAAATATCATGTAAAATCAGAAAAGGGACATTTCAGTGGTATCAGAGCCATGATCTTGCCAGCCTGAGGGTTTGTAGAAGTTTGCAGGTCAGTTTTGACAACTACCCAGATCTTGCATTTCAGTTTTGAGAACTACCCAAATCTTGCATGTCATAATTTATGATTGCATGTTGCTTCTAATCAGCTGCATGTCAAAATTTATGGTTGCATGCTACTTCTAATCATTTTCATGTTAGTTCTTGGTGAATTTGGTGGTTGTAGAAGTTTGCATTTTAGTTTTGACAAGTACCCAGATCTTGCATGTCAGTTTTGACAACTACCCAAATCTTGCATATCATAATTTGGTGGTTGCATGTTGCTTATAATCAGTTGCATGTCCAAATCTATGGTTTCATGCTACTTCTAATCATTTTTATTTTAGTTCTTGGTGAATTTGGTGGTTGTAGAAGTTTGCATGTCAGTTTTGACAACTACCCAAATCTTGCATGTCATAATTTGGTGGTTGCATGTTGCTTCTAATCAGTTGCATGTCCAAATCTATGGTTGCATTATACTTCTAATCATTTTCATGTTAGTTCTTGGTGTTTGAAGAAGTTATATCCTATTGGGGTTACACTCTACTTTATCCAGAATGGACAGGTATAGTATAGAGTCTCAGAGGGAACGATCTTGGACAATTGATAGCCAGAGTCAAAATAGTAGAAATGATGGTTATTTAGACATTCAAGATAAACTTATGAAAATAAGCCATGACATGTCTAAATAGTTGGTTGAGCACCACCGTATAATGAATGACATGTTATCTGACCCAGCTAAGGTGGATAAGTTGACTGGATTTCTATTTGGCAGATTTTCTCATAGGACAGATGACACAATTCCCAAGAACTTGCATGAGGAGTTTGAGAAACTAGCTGATAGCCAGGTAGAGGTCTCAGATTCTACTCTGCCACAAGAGGTGGTGGGAAAAGATATTACACAAATTGATAGTAACGGTCAACTTGATACTCAAATTGAGACAATTGTTTACAGGTTGTCAAAGGGTGAAGCCACAGGTATTCAGGATGGTATAGTTACAACAGGCAGTGACTACAGTGTAGTGGGTTCAGATGATGATTATGAGGATGTTTTTGTGCAGGATGGTGAGATACCTAGTAGAGATGAGCAAACATTGAGCATTCATGACTTTGCTGAGAAAGAGTACCAGGCACAGTTAGATGCTTCATCACATGAGGTTGAGGTAGGTAGTACTTCACATGATTTATCCCGCCAGCAGAAGGTGAGTGAAGATAGTATTTTGACTTCATTATCTCATCATGATAGGTATGTGGAGTTAGTTGGTATTGGTCATATTACTGAACTGAGGATTTTGCTTGAGTTACCAGCTGATTCTAGTTTACAGATATGGACTCAAGATTGTTATATTGGCATTTGGGATTCAGTTGACAGGAGATCTTTAACACTTTTTGGTAGTAGTGTTTGTTTGGGTGCTATCATGGATTTGATTAGCAGATTGCATGGTGTTGTCTTTTCTTGTGCTAGCAGCTTGTCCAATGTTGGTATTAGTTTTTATACACCGATGTTGGGCTTTGTTCATATATCCAGTCGACCATACTTGCTAGAATGTGTTGATGATATTTCATATTTGGCAGTGTGTATAGATGAGTCCCAGGATCATATTGACATTGATGACATCCAAGAGGATGCAGTGGACAATTTTGAAGACTTAGTTTCCTTGGGTATAGAGGAGTTGGACAGCAATGCTAATGTTTTTGATACTTTGTATGTTGATATGAGTTTTAGATTTGATTCACAGGATATGGATGGTAATACTCTAGAGACTAGTAACTTTGAGGATACTCCTTTAGACAGTGCATCAGAGGAGGTTTGTAGGAGACAGTCAAGCCAGTGCCATCATGTGTCTAATCAGTTGAGAGTTAGTGACCAAGACATTGCTATCACTTGCCAGCATTTTGATGCTGCTCGTCAGTTGTTAGTAGTTTATGGATGGGGTTCTCCTACTAGTGATGAGCAGGGAGGTAGTTATCTTTCCTTGACAGAGTTCCAATCTTTATGGGAGGCTATCCAGATTTTGAGATAGGATTATATGTAGTTGGTAGCCGACAGAGATTATCTTATGAAGTGGGGCAGTACAACATATGATGCATTGTTGGCCAAGGGAGATGAGGTGAGTGAGCTTACTGAGCAGCTTGTGGTGACTTCTGAGATTCTTGAGAGTACACAGTTGGCTTTCAAGGAGTCACAATTTCATTTGGCTAAGGTGACCATGGAGTTAGAGTGACTACAGTCTTCACCTGATTCTATACAGTCACAAGCAGTGGTGTTTGGTGATCCGAGGATGTCCATGGCCGAGATTGTCAGAGACAGTGGAGATGGGGATGCATCCATTCTTGATACTAACATTGGAATATCAGGTTCATTCCCACTAGAGTTAGGTTCAGTTGAGTGGGGTGTTGTAGTAGATTGTTGTATGCCTAACATGGTGGTGGCCTCTAGTATTGATAGCACAGAGACTAGAGATTTATCAAAGATCATGTGTGATGTTGGTGAGTCAGTAGTTGGCATGGTTCCTACTAGTAACACTACTCCCTTGGTGATATCTTCGGAGGTAGTAGTTAGTTCCAACATGGTTAATGATCAATTGCAGTTAGTTTCATCTCGATTACAGTCTGAGCCACTGACTGAGATTGGTGCATTCTATTAGTATTACACTGTGAGGTATGCTCATCAATTTACCTTTGATGACCATGTTGATGAGATAATGATACTGAGATGTACTTTGGTTCCTAGTGCTTATCATCAGTTATGGGACAATTTGATGCCTCAAGATGAGAGTTGTGATGGGCATGACATGGTGATAGGTTCTACAGTTGACAGCTTGATAATACATGACTTAGAGCAGGAGTTTCAGAGTGATGCTTCAGCAGGTGTTATTGATTCTACTCCTTTGGCTATGACATCTCCTGACTTAGCTGGTGATCAGTTACAGTGGGTTGTATCACTTGTTCATGGTGAGTTGTTGACTAAGGTTGGTTTTTTTTATCAACATTATATTGCAAGGTATGTACATCAGTTAGCATTTGATCCTTGTGTTGAGGAGTTGATGGCAGGAAGATTTGGTTTGGGTTCCAATTCTTGCTATTTATCTTGTGATGGCTTTTCACCATCAAGGGTGCATGGTAGTTATGGTTATGAGATAGTGGCTGGTGATTTGCAAAGTTGTGTTGACTGTAGGAGTTGTACAGTGTGTGGATTCTCCATACTTGGTACAGTTTCATTCGAGAGCATTCACCATTGTGGCAGAGTTGGATTGTGCATTCCGTATAGGCTAGTGGGATGCGTTGATGGTATTTACTGTGTTGGTAGTTTGATTTGTCCACTTTGCTTGGGTTCTGATGTTCTAAGAGTTTGTGCCTCGTGGGTTTTTGATTGTGGTAGTGGTGATTTCAGAGTTTGGTTGAGCTATAATTGTCAGTTTGATTATGGATTCCTCTTGGTCATATTGCAGAGGATATTGCAGGAGCCTATGTTGATTGGTAGTAGTATAGTTCATGACTACATTTGGGATCCAGGTGGATTGATTGGTTTATTGTTCAACCATTGCTTGAGGACAAGAAATTTTTGGGAGGGGAGGACTTGTCATGTCCCCTTTTCAAATAATTAAAAAATAATAATCTTTGCTAAGGCAGGTAGGCCCAAGAAAGTGAAGTTTCGAAAAAAGGGGGTTAATCTTTGGAAACCGTTGGACTAATAAATGAAAATTATTATTAAAATATGTTTCATTAACCTCTCTTGGATGTGAGTTACAGTTATTCCCTCTTTTAAGGGGTTTGGAGGCATTTTGGGGGATGGGGAGAACTTGATTTTTGCTCATTCTTTGTTATTCTTCAGAGGCTGCCAAACTTATGGAGAAGGAGACCCAAGAATGGGAGTTTGCAGGTTTCTAGGGAGACCCAAGAATGGGATTTTGCAAGTTTCTAGGAAGGCTAAGGATGGGAGTTTGAAGCCATTCCATGTGCATGCTCATACAGAGTTTGCCTTTGTGCTGAACAGTGTAGATTTGTGGGTTTTTGGGTGTGTTTTTTGCATGAGTTTGGTGTTTTCAGTTGAGCATTTCATATCAGTTTTGGTTGCTGCTGTATTTCAGACTTTAAGCTGTTAAAATAGAGCTGAATATATGTATTGGGATGTGATTAAACTTCTGAGATAGTTTATTAGTGTTGTGTGGTGTTTCCGAGCATTTTTGTATTAATTTCGGGAGCCCGATGAGCATAGTTTTTGTCCTACATTTGAGAACTATTGTGTAAAGGTTATATGGATCTGGAAATGTCATTTTGTAGGCTGTTATGCTGCTGAAATTTCTGTAAAAATGTCCACTTTCAGATTTATTAATAATTGGTGAAGCTGTGAAGCTTTTGGCACAATTTCTGGCATACCTGATTTGGGGTTTCTTGAGAAATTTGGAGGATCTTTGTGATATTAGTTGTTTGATCTTAAAGATCTGATTAAAGGTTGGAAATATCATGTAAAATCAAAAAAGGGAAATTTCAATCTAGGGCAATGATATCTGATCCTCTGTGTCAAATAATGTCTCGAGAAGATAGAAATAGTGCCATAACTATGCATCTGACTAGGTAGATGGATTACTAGAGGTGGTGAAGTGCTCTCCTGCTTATAGCATTCATTTCCTAGTGGTTTGGATTGATCTAGATTCACAAAAAACCTTGATTTCCTCTATTCCTAGTTTGTGAATTAGCAAGTTAACTTAGTCAATCTATCTTGGCACTAGGACGAGCCACGTGGGCCAATCAGTTCATTCCATTCTACCACCTCACGGGTCTTACATGGTTGACCATTCCTTCCTTCACTAACTGTGCCAACTTTTCTCAAAGAATCCTGACCGATGTTACACTAACCACCGGCTGCATCTAACCATTACTGCCTCAACTGGACCCACAAAACTCTGAGGATACATGGAAAATCCTTACTATGTTGCTATAGCTAAAGATCGAGCATCTTTCCATAATGACTTAGCGAGAAACATCGATCTTCCACCATCTAACGGTCCTGAAGATACACCCACTTTGTTAGTGTGCTGGCCAATAGAAACCTGGCCTTTCTCCAACTTGTCCAGTAAGTTCTTTCTTTTGTGGCCCACCACGAAAAATAGGACCCACAATCCTTGTTTTTCTAGGTCATTAACTTGCTATAGCTAAATAGCGTGCATCTTCCCATAGTGAGTTAACAAGGACCTTTGATCCATGCTGATCTGATGATAGTGAAAGATGCACTGAAGGGACTGGCCCAATTTTTTCACTATCATCACCCTAGCCAATGAGAAATTGTCTAATTATCGATGTGTCATTAATTTGTACACTCATTCTTAGTGCATCATTGGTTCAAAGTCCACCTTGCCGCTTATGGAAAAAACCTGGCACCACAAGACTCATGGCAGCAAATCGCTATCTTGCTATATATATCTTTTGAACATCTTTCCATAGTGAGTTAGTGAGGACTATTGATTTTGCATTGATCCAACAATTAGAATCCCTCCTAAGCATCCACGTCACATGAGGTCCCACCAAACACTCATTTCACAGTGACTCGCTATGTCGCTATGCATATCTATCGAGCAGCTTTTCTTGGCAATGTTGCGAGGGTCGTAGATCCTGAGAAGATCAAATGATGGGATAGGATGCAGGCTGACTAAAACATATCATAAGTTTGATTTTTTTAAATTTTTTTTGACATTTCTTAGGCATTTAAAATGACATTAACTTTGAAAACTAGCCGTTGACGGGTAAGCATTTAAAATTTGAATATTGACGGGGCGCAAAATGAGCAACATTTCTGTCAACTCACAGGAGATGCGAGCCTTCTATGCATAATACTAATGGCTTGAAGCATCCATTGTGTTACAGAGTCATAAAATACATAGACTCTAAGCACTGTGAAACCTTAACCTTACCTTTGAGATATCAAAACACTAGAAAACCCTTGTCTCTAGAATTGGAACCAGAGACCAAAACCTTCATTTGTGGAGACAATTGTGCTCGTCCACTTCTTGCAAAAGCAGAGAAAAAATAGGAAAAAAAAACTAAATTAACTATATACATGGAATCTCAAACCCTCAGAAACATGGCTTGAGATGAATATTGTTGACTGGGATGGGCAGAATTTCACCACCAGGCCTGCTTAACTGGAAAGCATTGGCCTATTTACAACTTTCAATCAGATAGGGACCACTCCACAATGCATCAAACTTTGAGTGTCTTCCTAGTTTTTCCCTATCTGCATCCCATTTTAGAACCAAATCTCCCTCCCTGAAGATTTTGCCCCTAGCATTTTTGTCAAAACTCTTTTTGACCTACTGGTGGTGTGTTTCTAGGGTCTGCATAGCTTGATTCCTTTTCTCTTCCAGCTCCATCAGTT
The DNA here is from genome assembly GCA_028749045.1 of Cupressus sempervirens. Lineage (NCBI taxonomy): Eukaryota > Viridiplantae > Streptophyta > Pinopsida > Cupressales > Cupressaceae > Cupressus > Cupressus sempervirens. Next base: position 504,500,585 of record CM053783.1, on the reverse strand, counting down.
CTACCATTCTCACTATCATGGCCTCATCTTCAGTCAATTCCAACCGATGAGCTAACTCTAGGGCTGGGAACTCCAATGAAATTGGAAGCCTTGCTTCTCTACCATATACCAGCATAAATGGTGAATTCCTTATTGATCTTTTAGGTGTTATCCTATCAACCCATAGAGTTGTCCTTAATTTTTTATGCCAACACCTTTGGTTATCCTCTATTGTCCTTTTAATAATTCTAATCAGGTTCTTGTTAGATTACTCAACTAGGCCATTACCTTGAGGATAGTAATTCAAGGATGTGCTCAAATAGATATTATGATCCACTGCCCATACACAAATCTGAGCTCCAACAAAAGACTTTGCATTATCTAAAATAATGGTTGAAGGGGCACCAAACCTGGTCACAATTCCATCAAGGAACTCAACAACTGAAGATTCAGTGGCATCCTTCAATGCAACTACCTCTATCTATCTAGTGAAGTAATCTGTAGCAACTAAAATCCATTTGTGACCAGAACTGGAGGAAGGATTGATAGGGCCTTTGAAATCCAATCCCCACTGAGCAAAAGGTTGATCCACCTAGATAAGATGAAGGGGAAGAGCTGCAAGTCTTTTTTGCCAGAGAAGAAGGCACATTTTTCACATTTCCTCACATACTTATGATAATCATGGAACAAGAATGACCAAAAGTAACTAGCCCTCATGATCTTCATTGCAGTTGTCCTTGCTGAGAAATGGCCACCATCAGGACCATCATGAAGTTCTTTGATCATTCTTTTAGCTTGGTCAATATCAAGGCATCTTAATAGGGTTCCATTAAAATCTCTTCTAAAAAGGATACCATCAACTATGACATAAGGAATTGACTGCAGTCTATACTGTCTTCTTTTTGTTCTATCTAGTCCTTGAGGGTATCCATTCCCTAATAAGAAATTCGTTATACCATCCATCCAACTCTTTGGGTCACCATTTCTCACCTCTTGTTGCTCTGTCAGTACCATGGAAACCTCCTCATCAGGTCCCTAAGATGATAACATCTATTTACACAACCCTGCATGTCAACATCATATTCCATTACCTTATTAATCTAGCCAGCTCTTTTCTCACCAATATCTTTATTCAAAAGAAAATCCTTCACACTGGCATGGGGTACTAACAAATGAATCTTATTATGACACAGGAGGTGTCTAAATTTCTTCAAAGCTCTGATGACTACAAGGGCTTGCTTCTCAACATAACTATACTTATCTTCATACTCTTTAAGCCCTTCACTAAAGAAAGCTATGGGCTGCTTGTCAACTTTATCATTTCTTTGAGTCAAGACAACAAAAATTATTGACTCACCACCTAGAGTATAAAGGATGAAATCCTTGTCAAACTTTTGGTTCATGAGAGTAGGGGCTAAGACTATGGCTGCCTTGATCTCTTCAAAACTTTCCTTCCCCTGCTTGGTCCATACAAAGACCATACCTTTCTTGAGCATAGTTGTACGAGGTTTTACCATGGTAGCAAGATTAGGGATAAACCTTCTCACAAAATTTATCCTACCAAGGAAACATTGTAGACCATTCTTGTGTTTAGGAAGAGGGAGGCCAAGTATTGCTTTTGTTCTCTCTAGATCAATGGTCAAGCCATCCTCAGATACAACATGTCCTAATAATTTTCCTTGGCTAGCAGCAAAGATACACTTGCTTAGGTTAAGGGAAACCCCAAACTCTCTACATCTTAAGAATACCTATCTTAGATGATCACAATGATCTTCTACATCCTTTGAATACATAGTAGTATCATCAAGGTAAACTAAGAAAAACTTGTCAATCAATCTTTTGAAAGACATCTCCATTGCCTTTTGAAATGTAGCACCTACATTGGTTAGCCCAAATGGCATCTTACAATAAGCATAGGTACCCCATTTAGTGGTAAATGTAGTCTTGTATCTATCAGACTCCTTAACCAACACTTGATTATAGCCAAAAAATCCATCAAGAAATGAAAATCTCTTCGAACCACTAACCTTGGACAAAATCTGCTCCATAGAAGGGAGGGGGTGGTGATCTTTAAGGGAAGCTTGGTTAAGGTCCCTAAAGTCCACACACAATCTAATTTCTCCATTATTTTTCCTAATAGGGACAAGATTTTCTACCCATGATGAGTGCTTGATATGGAAAATTATGTGGGCCTCAATCAATTTGGATAGCTCCTTTCTCATTAAAGGTTCAATCTTGGGATTCACTGGTCTCTATTTTTGTCTTATTGGTTTTATATTATCAACTATATCTATGGTATGCTGAAATAACTTTGGGTCAAAACCCTTTGAATCATCATATGTCCAAGCAAAAACATCATTAAATTCTTGACACAGATGAATAAAATTTTCTTGTTCAATTTTAGAACATACCTTACCCACGTTTAAAGACCTTCCATCAGAAACCATGACTGGAATGTAGTCACTTTCATCAGTAGCTAGGTTCATGCCTTTGCCTCTTGTTTGGTCATTAGGATTTAAAAAACTTTCTAAGGTAATGAGACCCTTAGGCAGCTTATTAGAACTTAGATGACTGATTTGATCACCATACTAATTCTGTAGTCTCGACTGATTTCTCTCTAAAAATTCTACCTCATTCTGCAAGAAACTCACAATTTTCTCATCAGCCTCAAACACTTTCCAATGGGTGTTGTTATCAGGGATAGTAGGCCTTACTACCACTCTGATTTGTTGCTTCTTCTCCTCCTCAAGATTCCTTGGCACATCATAAGATGCACCTATTGCTTCAAGTCTATCAGCAAGTCTATTTTCTTTTCTAGGGATGCTTTGAATGTTAAATGCATTGAAACCTTCAAGAAAATCCCAAACTCTATGTTTATAATACTTGAGAAAACCATTCTTGGTGGGTGGTATTTTGATTTCTCACTTGATTAACCACCAACTCATTGTCTCCATACACCCTTAAGGCTTGGATTCCTCTTTTTTGAGCAAGTAGGAGGCCTTGAATCAAGGATTCATACTCGGTCACATTACGAGTGCAACTGAATTAGAGCCTAAATGAGAAGTAATACCTTACTTGTGCAAGAGAAATCAACATCACACTGACCCTTGATCCATTTTTATTTCTTGATCCATCAAAGTACATACTCCATATTCTGCTAATATCTTCTTTAGTACTCACAAGATTGGGAAGTAGAGCATCTTTTTCCACTATACAATATGTACTGAGGCCTATCTCAAGGGTTTCTGACATAGGCTCAAATTGATACGCATTAGCCCACTCATCCAAGAAAAAATCAGGTATCTCTGCTAGGGAAGTAGTGGGCTCATTCACTATGTCACTCTTATCCATCTCTAGGATAGAGCGATTCACGTTGATGGAGTTGGGGATGTAGGGTTCAGTATGATGGAGGGCTTGAGGCTCTACTCTAATTGAAGCATTTTCTCCATATCTCATCTTGAAAGACATATATGACCAATTAGAAGATATGAAGCCACCTATTTGGGCAGTAAAGTCTCTTCATAGATAGATGGAAAAATATGGCTTGACCTCAGCAATAGAGATATCTTGGGTTACAGTACAACCAGGGAATGCATGTAAGGCCATATCCACATTTTTAAGGATCCCTATAGTCTTGATAGTACTACCATCCAACTATAATACATCCTTGATAATGGGCTCATATCTCATTCCCAAAGCATCAGCAACACACCTAGGCATCACTGAACTGCTAGCTCTTGAATCAATCATGCAATTATGGACTAGCTTGCCCCCTATAATTAGAGAAACATAGAATGGAGTAGGTCTAACCTTTTTTCTTGTTTCTACTTCCCTTGATGGTTGTACTAGACTTGTGGCACTTTCCATACTAGGTGTCTAATCTTTTGGTTCAATCTTTTCCAATTCTTGTTGCAACAACCTCTTTTGCATGGGTATAATAGCAACAACATCCCACATGGAGATATTCATGTTTGTCTTCTTCATTTTCTCTACCACACTGAATGGCATAGTAGGTGTCTTGGTAGAAACTTTGGGAGCTGTAATTGTATGAGGTTGAGGTGGAATAGCCTGAGGATCACTTGTTTCCTTTTTGCCATGATTTTGCCTTTGCTGTTGAAAGGTACTTGATTGATTATTTGCTTCTTGCTCATAATATACTGCACTTGAAGTTGAGGCCTGATTAGGGGGAGGAGGGATAACATCTTCCATAGCTCTTCTTTTGCTTCGAGTGTTACGAGAATGGAATCCTGGTTTACATTACAATGCTCCTCTATTTGATGATTCATAAAAGAGCAATCACCTTGTCTTTGCATTTCTGAGGCATCCTTACATTGGTCCTCTTTGCATGATTGTTTTTCCTTAAAAGATTCAGCCTTTTGACACATACAATAGGCATAGGAGTAGTTGCACGATGGACAAAAATCCTAATCCTGAGCCATATTGTTTTGAGGGACTATGGCCCTACTTTGATTTACATTCGAGGTTGAAGCATGGCCACCTTGCCTACTTTGATCAAAAGAATTATCCCAATGATTAGGATTTGGAGGCCTACCACCACTTGGGGTTTGATATGGCAATTGATGAGGTTTACTACCTTGAGCTTGCTATCTTTCTAAAGTTACCACCTTGTTGCTCACTTCCTGCATCATAGAGAAATTATCCTCCAGCCTCCTTCCTTGATCTTGCAATCTTTTCTCTAGGTTCTTCTCTCTTTTGTCCATGTTCTGCATCAAAGATTGCATCATTTCTTTAACTTCATCTATTCCATTTGAAGATGTGGAAGCTTGAGGGACTAGGACAAGGGATTGTGATGTAGAAGTTGTGGGAAGAGGAGCCACTGTTGGTTGATGATTTGGAACTTCAGGGAAGAGGGGCATAGGAGGCCTTGGAGCTAACTTACCTCCTTGTATTAGGATGTTCTATAATTTTATTTCTATTTCATAAGAATTAGGTAAGGTATCTCCTCCCATAGTTTGGATTGTAGTGGCAATATCATTGTTAAAAGCTCTAAGTTAATGCAGGAAGGCATTAGCAGGGGTAGGCTTCATTAAAGTAGGTATTCTATCCCATGTATTTTGAAATCTATAATTAAAATCAGTCATACATTCATGGGGGGCTCTTTATATAGTAGTCAACTGCTCTAAAAGCAACAAATAGTCATTTTTATCCTCAAAATATTTGCACAATCCTGCTCCTAATCCATCCCAATCTGTTATAGAACCATGTGCTAAACCTCGATACCATTGTAGTGCTTTTCCTTTCAAGGATAAGGCTAGGAGCCTAACTACAACATCATCCTTTGTAATACCATGGATATTACAAAAATTTGCAACCTCTTGTATGTGTTCTAAGGGAGAGATAGAAGTTTTACTAGTAAAATCTGGTACGCTTTTGAGAGCAGCTACTGGTATATCATGTCTTTAGGCTAATAGGAGAGGGCTCCCACCATTAAAGGTGGCAAAAGTATCAGCTCTAGGCAACGCCATATAGACAAGTGATCTATTAATATGTATTGATGGAAATCTAGGCTGAGATCTAACAGTAGGAGGAGTAGAGATATATCTTGCAGGGGTATTTGTTACTATTGTACTCCTAACTGGTGATAAAGATATTCTAGTCCTCCTTCTAGGATTTAAAAGTGAAAGCTCTTGGTAATGAAACTTACCTCTAGAAGATGCCCTTGTTTCAGCTTTGGGCATGAATCACTACACCTTTGGTCTAAAACCAGATATGTATTGAAGCTTAGAGTCACCAAGTACTTTGAAGAATGAGCCTCTTGAAGGCTTAAACACTGAAGCAAGTACTATCTCCTCAGTATTGGTCTTGAAATCTTCCCTTTGACACCAGTAGGCTTGAAATTTTAGGATTGTTGTAGTCCCACTGGGTGTGCCAAAAACTATTGTCACTTAGGTTTTCACCCTTGTCCAAAGACTATGCGTGAGGACAACCTAGTGAAACATGAAAACAACCTCCAAGCTATGGGACTTGAACTGTGAGGTCGAGTCTCCAGAGAAGGTTGGCTTCCTCTTACTATCAGGATGCACCTAACTACTCTTGGAGAGGAAAAGGGAGAAGGAGAGCGTGAAAGAAAATTTACCTAATCTAATCTAAAGAGGTGATACACCAAAATAGAGTGTTCAAACCAATCTTTGCCCATATATGCACTATTGAACTAGAATGAAACTAAGGATATACACATTTAGACTTGCTCTTAATCTAATAACCACATGCAAACCAGAAAAGCTAAATGAATGACACAAGGAAAGAGAAGATTCACTTATATGTCATTCACAGGCTGAAAGAGATACAGACAGGTAGATTACAAACTTTTGAAAAATAATGGCGAAGGCAAAGAGTTCTTGCACTTTCCTACTAATGGCTGAAGGAGATAAGGTAGAGAATCATACAGTTCAGAGGAAAGGGGAATTTTATACTGGAATTGTAGAGCAATAGCAAAGAATAATAGAGAATGTTTTGACCCTTTCAAAATTTACAAAATCTGCCTTTATAGTGCAGGCATAACTGAGATGTCCTCTAATTGTAGTTACTCCTCAACTACTGCATTGAAGTCTTATAGAGAACAATCATGGGGAAAATCTAATCATGGATACAGATCTAGGGCAATGATATCTGATCCTTTGTGTCAAATAATGTCTCGAGAAGATAGAAATGGTGCCATAAATATGCATATAACTAGGTAGATGGATTACCAGAGGTGATGGAGTGCTCTCCCGCATTTAGCATTCATTTCCTGGTGGTTGGGATTGATCATGAAGATCGGATTCACAAAAAACCTTGATTTCCTCTGTTCTTGGTTCATGAATCAGCAAGTTAACTTAGTCAATCTATCTTGGCACTGGGAAGACAAACGTGGGCCAATTAGTTCATTCCATTTTGCCACCTCGCAAGTCTTACATGGTTGACCATTCCTTCCTTCACTAAATGTGCAAACTTTTTTCAAAGAATCCTGACCACGACATTACACTAACCATTAGCTACATCTAACTGTTACTGCCTCAACTAGACCCACAGAACTCTGAGGATACATGGAAAATCCTTGCTATGTCTCTATAGCTAAAGATCGAGCATCTTTCCATATTGACCTAGCGAGAAACATTGATCTTCCACCATCCGACGGTCCTGAAGATACACCCACTCTGTTAGTGTGCTCGCCAATAGAAACTTGGCCTTTCTCCAACTTGTCCAATAAGTTCTTTCTTTTGTGGCCCACCAAGGAAAATAGGACCCATAATCCATGTGTCACCAGGTTGTTAACTTGCTATACCTAAACAGCGTGCATCTTCCCATAGCGAGTTAACGAGGACCTTTGATCATGTTGATCTGACGATAGTGAAAGATGCACAGAAGGGATTGGCCCACTTTTTGCACTATCATTGCCCTAGCCAATGAGAAATTGACCAACTACTGATGTGTCATTAATCTGTACACTCATTCTTAGCACATCATTGGTTCAAAGTCCACCCTGTGGCTTATGGAAAAAACCTAGCCCCACAAGACACGTGGCAGAGAATTGCTATCTCACTATGTATATCTTCTGAGCATCTTTCCATAGTGAGTTAGCAAGGACTATTGATTTTTCATTGATTCGACAGTCAGAATCCCTCTTGAGCATCCATGTCACATGAGATCCCACTAAACACTCATTTCATGGTGACTCGCTATGTCACTATGCATATCTATTAGGCAACTTTTCTTGGCAACATAGTGAGGGTCGTAGATCCTGAGAAGATCCAACAATAGGATAGGATGCAAGCCGGCTGAAACATATCATAAGTTTGATTTTTTAAAAAAAAAAATTCGATGTTTCTTAGGCATTTAAAATAATATTAACTCTGGGAACTAGCCATTGGTGGGTAAGCATTTAAAATTTGAATATTGGCGGGGCACAAAATGAGCAACAATAACACAGACTGAAAAATATAAAGACTTTTGACCTCAACTCCACATCTTGGAAATCCTTATATAGGAATACAACAAGCTACCGATGGGAGGAGGGCACATGTCATCACCGTAATGGAAAAGAGAAAGGAAAGACATTAAAAAAAGGATATTAAAAAATGTTCTCCTATACTTGATCCAAAATTAGTAAGGTAGTTGAAAAGTCAGTAGGTGGCACTTTACCGTAGCAACTTTAACTTTACTCCACTTTGTCTTCTTCTACCATCCACTACCTCAAAAGTTTCAAAATTTGATAGGCCTATTTATAAGAGATTTACCTTTTTGATGAAGTTCCCAGTGTATCCAATCTTATCTTTTAATCCCTTATTTCCTTTAATCTTAATTATGTCTCAACTGCTTCCTACTGGTAAGGCCTTTATTTCTCCCACCACTTCCCATACATATATCTGTTTCTTGGTGGGTCACTTAATGGTTTTAACTTCTTCTAGGTCCTTAGTGGCTTTAGTCCTAAGCTCATCCTCATAGAGCTTCCTCATATCAATATAGTCATGCACAAACTTAGGAAGTCTGGACTCTATCTCCTCTACCTTGGCCTCATTCATGAAAGAAAAATGTTTCATGGCCTTTGAGATTTTTTTTCCTGAAGTCCCTTGCAAAGTCCATACCACCATCTTAGCCTATTCTATACTCTACACATCCATTAACTTTGGCTTGTTTAATGAAGGACCCATGCTTCGAATTGTCATAGATTTGGTGTGAATGTTGAACCCCATTCCTCTTTGTAGTCCATCAACACCATATGCCTCATATGAGATTGCATTTTCTTGTCTCCTAATTTGATCAACCATAAATTCTTTCTACAAATCCCATCCAAGTACCAAAAACATCCCACTTCTCAATAAGAGGTCTCTAGCCTCGTCCAGAGTCATGACTTCACTCTTAGAATAATAGGCTTGCAGTTTGCCAACCAGTTCTAATTTATGCTCTTTTGATTCTCCTCGTTTCATTTTTAACACCAACTTACTCTATTCTATTTTATATATAAAGCTCTTGAACTCAGTTGATTTGATGAATATATCATCTTCTATGAATTGCTGAGCCTAGATGATCTTGTCATGTAGATAGCCTTGTCTTAGGTCAACAAAGTAATAGCTCTTTATTGGTATAATATGCAGTGTCCTTTGTTTAGCATCTACAAAGATATGGGAAACTTTTTGCCTCTTTTTTCCTCTAGTGAACCATGATGCCTTAGGATGTTCATCTTCCTCTTCTTCATCACCCAAAGTTTCATTAGGTTTAGGATTGTTAGGACATACCCTTTCCTCTTCTCCCATGCGTCTCTCTAGCATTTGGGCCATGCTTTTAGCATGGTTAGTGACCATGTTCCTAATCCTATGAGGATAGGGGACATGCATAGAGAATCTGTTGAAATTTGGATCTATTCTCTTCATTTCACTTTCTACCCTCAACACATCATCTAGCTTGGCCAACTTATCAATTTCCTCCCCCTTTGCAACAATATTAGGAATAATATCCTCTTGGGGTAGCTCCTTGGTGTTAGGTAACAAATAATTCCTTATTTCTTTAAGGGTCTTCTTTATCCAATTGTCAGGATCATACATCATGTAGGGACCAGTTGATAGGTTGAAGTGGTGGAGGAAAGAATGAATTTGATCTAGGACCTCTTTTCCAATTTAAAAGTCCTCCACCCAAAAACATCTACAAAAAAATGTGTGCCCCTATGAACCTCAGGGCCGAAGTACTCCCTATTAACCATAAATTCAATAATGGCCAATCTAGGAGGGATGAATTTTGGCAATATGTAGGGTGGCTGGGGACAACCATACACTCTCATAAAAAAAGGTTGGAAATAGGAAGATGTCTCCCCTATTATGATCTAACCTCTTGCTCTCTTGGAGTAGGGCTGGTCCTAAAAGAATCTTTAGGATTTCAAGTGCTCTAAAATATCCTAGGCCTAACATTTTCATAATAATCTAGTTCAAAAATTATTGAAGAAAGAAATAGAGTTAGAAAAATGGTATGAACTATCCCATACCCATGTCCATAACTCAACTGGAAACTCTCCATTTGCATCATGGTATGATCAATGAAATCAAGGTTTATGTATTGCACAGTTTTGTATAAGATCAGGTACATCAGTAGTGAGTAGTGATGGAACTTGAAACCTTTCATTTCTCCACTCTAAGCCAATGCAATGTTTTCCTTCGTCACATTTGGGATATATTCAACCTAGTCATATTCCCCTCCACGGTATGAATCTTGCACATCTCTAGCTATGATAAACTCTACTTTATACACCATATTTAGTCCATCTTTTCCAACCACCTTGTGGACACCATATACTATTTTGACAAAGTAATTCTTAAACTTTTCCAAAGGCATCATTTTACCCACCTTCTTATGGTAATCAACCACACTCTTTAGGTCCATGGAATAATTCTATAGCATAGAATTCCCTATATAAGATTTTGTATTTCTCTCAAATTTCTTTTTTAGATCCTCCAAGTCTACAGGTTAGCCCATGGAACCATCTAATCCAAAAGCTTCAATGAATGAAGCATGGTTCAGTGTACAATAATAGTTCCATCTCTCCTATGGAATGACTTGGTGGCCAAATTGTATGATTTAATTAGGTCTTTTGTCAAATCAACATCAATAAAAACCTCTAGAAAAATCAAATTTTCCAAGTTTTTCTTCCATGGATTACACTCCAAGATCTCCATCTCTTTTTTATGGTAAAAATATTTGAAAAGCTCAAAACTTGTGACTCTAGGGCACATAGCATCTCTACATAGGTCATATGGGTCTATGAAAGCATGGTCATCCGCAAAATTTGCATTTGTAGATCCTGGGAAGAGCTTAATCTATTCTTCAAAAAACTAATTAGGTTTCTTCTATCTTGTTTTTCCTCCTTTAGAAGTGGAGGTTCCTACAATTTCCATGTCCGCTGCTTGAATTTTTCAACCTCCTTATTAGACATTCTAAAGAAAGCTTGAAAACCCTAGGAAAAATATATATGAGCACTGAAAATAGTAATTTTCATGCACTAGAAACTCTACCACTACTTAGATTTTCTTCTCTTAATGAACAATAAATTGTAATTGATGAACAAAGTATCTTTATAAATTAGTATACATCATCAACTTCACTTTGCAATGATGTTTAAAATGTTTGAGCCTTAAAAGTCAACTTATTTTCTCACCTCAGAGGAGTGTCATCATTATTATCCAATATTACACTTTTTGTATATTGCTTGAATCTCATTGGTCAAGAGCCCTTTGTTATTTCTAGCTCAAAAAATGGAAAATATACTTTAATTTCAACTTAGGGTTTTATGATCCTAGAATTGACCCAAGAGTCAAACCCTTCATAATATCTTAGGTAGGGAAGAAATGCCCTTCAATCTTACAACCCCATGGAATTAGACCTTTTATCACATCATCATAAGCCTTTGAGAAAGTCTTTACGATCTCATGATATACTAGCTACTGTGACATCAGAGCTTATCTTTAACATCTTCACAATCTTATGAGAGGCAATTTTCACTCAACATCATAGCATCTTATATCATTTTCCTTGGCCTTGTGATCCTATGATCTTAGTTTAATTGACCATGGTGTAGCTTTGGTAGTTATCCTTCTCATCCTTAGGATGTTAAGAGAAATTGTTAAGCTTCCTTCTTCGTAACATCACTAGCATCAACCTTTTCCTCTATGATCTCCTAATACACTACTTTTCATAGCATGGTAACAACCTTTTGCTACCCTAGGCCTTGAGATCTTACAGAACACTACTTGTCATAAGATCAAAGAATGAGATCTTTGTCAGATCGTAGACTTATGTAAAGACATCTTTGGTCCCACCGACCTGGCATGACATCCACCTTGTATACGTTACATCATCTAATCAGTTAGGATAGGAAACTCATCATATTTTTGAAACTAAACTACCACCTTTCTCTATCACTTACCTTCTTTAAAATCTCATGATTGTCACCTATAGCATTGTGATATTTAAAATCCTCTTCCCTGATCTTATGAGTAGGGAATTTAGCTTACCATTGGAACACTTTACAAAGGCCATTAAAATTCCATAATCATCTCTTCATCGTAGGATCAATTCCTTCTATGTTCTTTGTTATATCCTCATACTTCTATGATCCTATGACAAGTCACTTATCATGTGGTCATAATCCATCCCTCCTACTTCTATGATACCTCAATTGCTTTTTTATTGTAACATCGACACCAAAACTTAAAACCTTCCATCAAAACTTATGATACTATGACCATAGCATATCTTAACATTGAGGAACCTAAAACACCACTCTACAGTCCTCTGCTAAACCCTTATGTCATAACATTGGGATAAAGAAAATGTGAGCTCATGATTAGACACCAAAGCCATGATCATAAGATTGAAGCTCTAGGGTTTGAAAGATATACAATGCTCTGCTTGAAAATACTTAGGATAAGAAAAAAATGGTTACAATCTTGACTAAAAATTTTACTGGTAAAATAAGAACACAACCTTAGGATACCAAAATAATCCCCTAGGGAAATATTTTCACTATTTGAACTAAGGTGGGAAAATTTGGCTAGGGTTCTTTTGAAAACTAAAAATAAATTAAAACAAAAAATCCTAGCAATGCAAAACCATTACAAATCATATTCACAATGAAGATCAAAATTTTAGTATAATGAAAATGAGGCTATCAGGATACTAGCTAGAAGCATATGAAAATAAAATTTAAGTGTTATAATGTTGATGAAAACAAACAATGTTGCACTAGTAGGGCCACAATCTTCTATCACTGCTCATATTGTTTCACAATGTGTACAACTACTACATTCTTTCTTCTCACAGGAATATCAGAAAGTATTAATTAAAGAGAAAGTGTAATAATAATATACTTTTTAGTGATGCTAAATATATGGATTAAATATATATAACAATTTAACATATATCTGACTACAAAATTAGACCCATATACATTGCCCCTTGTATAATATTCTTATTTAATTTATCAAACTTGAATGTTTAGAAGTTACCATTTATCATTATATAATAATCAATAGAAGGAAATATCTTAAAGTGGATTTTTTCAACCTAATTATCATCAAATAATAATTATTCTAATATGGGACATTACACATCATAATGAAGATGAAAATTATTGATGGATGGATTAGGTGCAACCATATGGAATACAACAGATGCCCCTTCAAATGTTGCAAGGGGTAGTAAGGAAGTGGTAATTAATTAAACATCTTTTAACTTAATTATGTTAGTTGTTTCCTAAAATTTTGTTGAGAATCAAGCTACTTTAAGTGCAACAAATAGTTGTAAGAAAATAACTAGGACACATGGAAAAAAATCAATATAGGTTTTGTTGGCAAAATAGGATAAAGAAAACCTTAAAAATCATAATAGAGTTACATAATTCTCTATTGATAATATTCAAGTATTAGAGCCAGGCTTCAATCCTGGGACCTATGGGTTATGGGATAATTCTAATATGGAATCATATATAATGTAAAAGCCACATTCAATTGTAAATTTTGATCATAGAATGTGAAGCTGCATTTCAAACTATAAATCTTATACCCAATATGATCTACAACTTACAAATAGATTTGTTAATAGTAAATAAGTTCTTAGTTGAGCTCAATGGTCATAACACTCTCACCTTTCATCATCAAGCACAACCTAAACTAGTTCAAATAGAGACCCAAGTATGGAATAACACTTAGTCATAATTGAATCTACCTTAAATAAACCCAATGGTGTAATAATATATAATTTTCTAGTAATGTGTAATTTTTAGTAATGTTGTAGAGAGAAAGTGTTACTTACATGAAGGTTTTGTGCTACAACCCTCACCATATTGACCACTTAAGATTAATTACTACTTACCTTCAAAGAATTGTCTCTAAGTATCAATTCTTCATTCAATACTTATATTTACTCAGTTATATTTCTTTCGAGGATAATGTATTTTGTATGAGTTTATGGGCCATGAATACATGGTCTATACTACATGTGATGTCATCTAGAGATGACGCATGTGTTTCAAATTTAATTTGATCTACTTCATTTTCACTTTTCCCTCTCAATAAGTATGAAGTTGTGACATCAATATCATAAAAATTATATCAAAATAACTCCAAAGACATAAATAAAAGAACATAATAATATGACATTTGTTTACATATAATTTGTACAATCACAATAATTAAGGTTTACCTTCACTGAAGAAGGTGTGTGAGCTGGTACATCCCCACCTGTGTGTTGTGGTGTATCCATGTCGCTCTGTGAAAAAGATTGTAATGTCCCCATTTGAGGTCCATAATAATAGATGTTTTAAAATCAGTTGTAATATTCAAAATATGCTTTTTATTATTATCATCAAGGTATGCATTTAATTAAATTTAGAATTGAAAGATATAAGGGTTATCCAAGTTGCCAAGATACCATCTATGGACTCCCTTAAAGTTTATAGGTCCAAGCCCATTTCATGAATAGGATGCTGACCCCTACCCTCTATTGGAACTAGACCCACTAGATTGGATTTATACAAGCCCCTCCTTGGTAATATTGTGTGCTTCTAATAAAATAATGATAATATTAGAGATAATCCTCTTTGACAGTATTTGTAATGATAATGTTAGGGAGTCAATACTATTCTTTGAATATAATATTGAGATTATGTCTAATTTTATTATTAATTCAATCATATATATATATATATTTCTTAAAAAGAATGCTCTTTAATATTTATATTAAAATATTGATCCTATAAGAGCTTAGTAATAATTCTCATATGGGGTTATGTATTAAATCACATCATGCAATTATTAATATTGAATATTCTTATATTTAATTCCTTAGTTAGAGTAATCGTACATTTGGGGAAAATTGATATATTACTATTAAGGGATGTGCAGTGGGGTATATGTCTTACAGTAACCTTCCTACATATGAGAAACATTGCCAACTATGTACGTGTTAGAATTTTTTAGAATAACTAAGAGTGGGATGGGGGGGTGAATCAGTTATTCAAGGTCCAATAATGTCCAATCCAAATTTTGTAATAAAATGAGAGTGATACATAAGTACTATCCTTTTTACTTTCTTATCATGCATACAATTAAACATTAAACAATCATGAAAAGCAAACATGCATCATACCATAACACAAAGGATTTTGGTGACCCAAAAACCCTCCAGGAATAAGAAGGTAAAATTGGGGTGGGGCTGACACCCACAAAATAATTGCGCAATTGATTTCAACCACTTTTGATGGTTTTCTCTGTTAAAGGCTTTACACACTGTTAAATGTGACCCTATTAAAGGATTTCTACACCTTGTTAGGAATGTGCCCTATTAGAGGACTTAAGAACATTCAACTTAGAATGCCACCGTATTAAGGGATTTACATAGAGTTGTTAGACTCACCCATGTCCATGGGATTTACAGTCACCTTCTCAAAAGAATCTTTTATCCCTCTCTAAGGATCTCCTATCCTTCTCCTAAGGATCTTTTATCCCTCTCCTGATGATCTCTTATCCTTCTCTTGGGGATCTTCTATCCTTTTCTTGAGGCTTATCCACCTAGCTATTAAGCTAACCTAGCAATGTAGGATTTCAATGTCTAATACAATGGTAAGAGAGTATTAGAAAGGTTTTGACCTGATAAAGATTGCAACTTTAACCTTGTAGATTTCAGATCACTCTTTAGTTCTTTTCTTTGCTTGGCTTTTCTCCATTGTAGTGCTAACAACTTGTTCACCCTTCAAGATCTATCTCCTTGAGTTCTTCCACTCATTATGCTAATGCACTCTATGGTCACTTGATCAACTCAGAGTCTTGATGCTCTGTGCTTACTCCTCACTGTGTCCTCTTCTTGACACTTCACACTAGCCTTCTCTTGGCTTCTTCACACAATCACTCTTATGACCAACTCCCTCTCACATGCATGCTTGATCTCTGACCTCTAACTCCTTATAAAGAAGTTTCATTCTTCATTTCCCGCTCAAATCTTCCTGCTCATCAATTTGATTTAATCTTGAGAAAATGATATTATTTTCCCTCCAAATTATTTCTTCTAGAAACTTCATGATAAATCCATTAGCATTCACCTTGAAGTGGTTTGCATGGTTTAAATAAAATTCTGTGACATCTACTCATCATCCTTATCATCCAACTAATTCACAAAATTCAATGTAACAAACTTATCGTTACTGATCTGGTGAATCTTTTGACTTAACAAATAATGTAGCAACTCGACATCATTGGTTTACTGATGCTCAGCACCTGAAGAAATTTTCTCGACATCCATTGCCTTTTTCTAATGCTTGGCACCTAAAGTCTTTTCTTGAGTTACTCAGCACTTGAACAATTACTCGACACCTGAACAATTACTATGTTACTCAGCACCTGAAGGATTGCTCGAAAAACACTAAAGTTGAACTTGCTTGGCTTCAACTAAGAATTTGCTCTACTTCAACTAAGAATTTTCTTGGCTCTCTCAAATGAACTTAGTTAGGCTTTACAAATGACTTAGTTAAACCTTGCATATTTGATGTGTCTCAGTGTGTCCATCCTCTTAGATTATGTCACCAATACACTATTTTGTCAATGGCTTAGCTGATCCTTATACTTCATTACAACATCATAACTTCAACCTTTCTCTAGGTGCTCTAGTGACATCTTATTGATTGCCTCCCCCTTGTCAATCAACCAATTGATAGTATTTGGATCACTTAAGCAATTTTCATTCCTACAAGTAGCAAGTTTGACATCAATGACAAAACAATGATTGGAAACATTCTTTACCAATTCCATCATTCTTCATTCATGATATTTTCAATCATTTCCAACAATCTCCCTCTTTGGCATTGATGGAAAACCAAACTAATCAATTGATTGAGCTAATCAACTTAGTTACTACCAAAATTATATACCAAATAGAAAACTTGTTCTCATTACATATCTTCCTTTTTGTATCATGTCTCCCTCTTTTGCTGATACAAATTAAATCCTTTGTTCTACTTCTCCCTCTTGACTGCTATGTCTTTACTCTGTATTCTTAATCCTTCCTTCATACCTTCTTGCTAATCAGTTTCTTATCCCTTTAGAATCTCCCTCTTTCATCTCTATTTTCATATATTCTCATACATCTACATATCTTTACCTTTCATTGATCAGTTTCTCATAAATCTCCCTCTTTGACATAAATGCCAAAGATGTAGCATCTTCAACATGGTAAATATAAGCTTTGCATATCATGTTTTCTCCCTTTATCACCATCCTTGTGATTGATCTTGAATTTATGTTCCTATTGTTATCGTCTGCATCATTCTTATGATATTGCAAGGATCTACTCCTATTGATGCAGGGCAGCTTCTTTGTTGTTTTAGACTGCTTGAGTTAGGGGCATTACCCCCAAATTGCCTCTAAGATATTCATAAGTATCCTTGGGTAATGGTTTGGTGAAGATATCTGTAGTTTTTTCCTTTGTGTGAATGTAATCCATCTTCACTTGCTTGTCTTCCACCGATTTTCTAACATAGTGATACTTCATTGCAATATGCTTGGTTTTTGCATGCATTACTAGATTCTTGGATATGTTTATAGCACTTGTATTATCATAATACAGTATCATAGGTTTGGTTACCTCTTCTTTCATTCCTTTCAATAGATGTTTGAGCCACAAAATGTTTGTGCAATTGACTACTATTGCCACATATTTTGCTTTTGCAGTGGACTGAGATGTGCATGTTTGTTTCTTGATAGTCCAAGTAACTAGCCTTTTACCTAAGAATAATGCTCATCCGCTTGTGCTTTTCCTATCATTAATGTTGCCTCCCCAATCTGTGTCTATGTATGCATTGGGCTCAAACTTCTCATTCTTTTTGTAATATAGGCCAAAATCATCAGTTCCTTTGAGAGACCTCATTATCCTTTTTACTGTCATGAGATTATTTTCTCTAGGATTAGCAGAGAATCTAGCCACTATTCCAACTGCTAATGCTATGTCTAGTCTACTATGTACAACATATTGTAGTTTTCCAATCATGGATCTATACATTGTTTGATTGACTTCAGCTGATTCATCATTTTTGGATAGCATATGTCCTGTTGCCATTGGTGTGCTGACAAGTTTGGAGTCTTCCAATCTAAACATCTTGAGTATCTCTTTGATGTACTTTGATTGTCTCATGAATATACCATGTTTTAGTTGATGTACTTGCAATCCAACAAAGAACTTTATTTCTCCAAACATAGACATTTCAAAGTCATGTTTCATTTTTTTAGCAAAAATTTTGCAAAGTGCTTCCTTTCCTCCAAAAACTATGTCATCCACAAAGATTTTAGATACAAGGATATCCTTACCTTCTTTCAATTTTATGTACATGTTGCCATTATCATCAGTTCTTTCAAATCCTATTTGCACTAGATACTTGTGAAGTCTCTCATACCAAGCTCTAGGGGCTTGCTTTAATCCATATAGAGCCTTATGCAATTTATATACCTTATTTTTTTTATTTTCATCAACAAATCCTTCTGGTTGCTCTATGTAGATTTCCTCTTCAAGTATACCATTTAGAAATGTGGACTTAACATCCATTTGATAGACTTTAAATCCTTTGAAGGCTACATATGCTAGTAAGGTCCTTACTCCTTCCATTCTGGCAACTGGAGCAAAAGTTTCTCCATAGTCTAGTCCTTCTTCTTGTG
This sequence comes from Cupressus sempervirens, assembly GCA_028749045.1. Classification (NCBI taxonomy): domain Eukaryota; kingdom Viridiplantae; phylum Streptophyta; class Pinopsida; order Cupressales; family Cupressaceae; genus Cupressus; species Cupressus sempervirens. The sequence continues at coordinate 504,481,923 of CM053783.1, read as the reverse complement.
CATACCCTTTATAGACTAGTCTTGCCTTGTTCCTTTTGATTTCACCATTCTTATCTAACTTGTTTCTAAACACCCACTTGGTTCCAATTACATTCTTGTCAGTTGGTCTTGAGACTAAGGTCCATGTCTTGTTCTTTTCAATTTGTTCTATTTCTTCTTGCATAGCATTGCACCAGTCATCATCTTTTATGGCTTCACTTACTATTTTTGGTTCCATTTTGTTGAGCAGACATGTCTCACTTCTAAGTCTATTCCTTGTCATTGGCCCTACCTCTTTGTTTCCAATAATTTGATTTGCAGGATGATGTCTTCTTACATACTTTGCCAATACTAGTTCTTTCCTTGTTTGCATGTTGTCTCTTTCAGACTTTGAATCTTCATGTCTATTTTCATAAGATATTTCTTCATTTCCTTGATGTTGACGGTTCTCAAAATCTGAATGAACATTCTCTGTATTTTGCAGCTCCGCATTTACTGTCTGTGACTTGGAAAATATTGGATTTTGTTGCTGATTGTCATTCTGAGTTGCAACTTCACCATTATTAGGTATAGCCTCATAAAAGTATACAAAGGTCTTGTATTCTTCTACTTTCTTGGTGTTCTCAACACTTTGAACTTTTTCAAGCTCATCAAAATTCACATTTGTGCTTTCTACTACTTTGTTAGTGTTAACATTCAAGCACTTATAAGCTTTGCTTCTAGTAGAATAATCGAGAAATGTGACTTCCTCACTCTTTGCATCAAATTTTCCATTTCTAGACTCTTAATATATATAGAATTTGCATCCAAATATTTTGAAATGTTTTACATTAGGAGAATGCCCATACCATAATTCAAAAGGTGTTGCATTTGTACCTTTCTTGACTTGAACTCTATTGAGTGTGTAGACTGCAGTACTTAGAACTTCTCTCTAGTACTTGAGTGCAACATTTTTCTCCATCATTAAGGTCCTGGCATAGTCAATGACTAATCTATTCCTTCTTTTTGCTATACCATTCTAAGGTGGAGTCCTAGGTGCTAATGTCTGCCTTTTGATTCCTCTTTGATTGCAGAATTCTTTAAATTCTCTTGATGTGAATTCACCTCCTCTATCAGATCTGAGAAATTTTAGGCTCTTCCCAATCTCTTTCTCAAATCTAGCCAATTACCATTTGAACATTTGGAACGCATCTAATTTTTATTCCATGAACATGACTATCATCATCCTTGAATAGTCATCTACAAATAGCATTATGTATCTATCACCTTTGTAGCTTTGCACTTCAATAGGATCACACAAGTCAGTATGAACTAGCTCTAATACTTCATTAGAAGTATAGGTCTTGCTTTTGAAAGTTGACTTGGTCATCTTCCCTAGTTGGCATTATTTGCATATGGTGTTATCAGGCTTCTTCAACTTTGGTAGACCTCTAAATTTCTTCATTTTGCTGATGCTTATCAAGTTGTCAAAATTTACATGACATAGCCTCTTGTGCCATAACCATACATCATTAGTTTGAACAATGAGACAAGAAGCATCTTCCATGTCTAGGTAGAACAAATTACTCCTAGTCTAGTCACCTTTTCCTATTAGACTTCCTTGAGAATCATAAATCTTGGCAACTCTATTTTCAAATTCAACCTTACATCCTATGTTGCCTAACTATGAGACACTTAAAAAGTTATAATTCAGGCCTTCAACATAGTATGCATTATCACATGATATCTTTTTAGTAAGCTTGATACTACCTTTCCCTTTGATCTGACATGGTGCATTTTTACCAAATCTAACACTATTTCCTTCATATTGAGTAAAGGAAATGAACTTACTTTTATCTCCAGTCATGTGATGAGAGCATCCATTATCTATGATCCATTTGTTATTCTTGTTCATGCAGGTTACCAAGGTAGTTGCTTCATCTTCATCTGATTCATCTTTCATAGCCACATAGACTACTTCATCATCATTCTCATCAGATTCTTCTTCAATAATGTAGCATCTTTTGCCTTTACCTTTGTAGTCCTTGTTGTCCTCTTTCTTGTTCTTGAAGTTGCCTCCATCCTTGAAATTTTTCTTTTGTGTGCATCTGGCTACAATTTGACCAACTTCATTACAATTGAAAGAAATGATTGGCAGCTTACCTTTGAATTTGCCTCTTCCTCTGTGAAATCTTCTTTCTAGTAATGCCTCCAATTGGTCTACATCATCTTCATCAATACTGCTATCACTAGATACATACTTTCCTTTTCCACTCTTTTCTTTGTTTGCACCTCCTAATTGTCTTTTATTGTCATCTTGGCTTTGAATGTGGATTCAAAGTTTTTTGGCTTTTAGTTGTAAATTTAGATAGCTCAAAGGCAGTGAGTCTTCCAATTATTCCTTCAAAGGATAATGTGTTTCTTGGTACACATCTTAGCTCTTGGATGGCTGATACTCTTATAGCATAGATAGGAAGAAAAGTTCTCAAGTATTTGCTACATACTATTTCTTTTGATAACTATCCTCTTATACTTCTTATGGCACTTACCACCTCTTTTATCCTTGCACCATATTGAGCAGCATTCTCTCCTTCTTCCATTTTCATGTCATCAAACTTTCCTCTTAGGCTCTCTCTTTTGGCTCTCTTGACATTATCATCTCCTCCATAGATTCTTGATAATGTTTCCCACATCTGATGTGTAGTACCACATTCTTTGATGTCATTATACTTGGCATAGCTTAGTGCTGAAGCAATATCTAACATCACTTGATTGTGCTCCTTCTTCTTGCTCATGTCATCTACAGTGAGGGGTCCTACAGGGTCAACATGATCAACTATGATTGAGGTCTATGCATAGTCACCTATTGATCCAAGGTGTAGCTTCATCAGACTTTTCCATGCAACAAAGTTGTCTTTTTTTAGCTTGGGAACTTCTCTCTTGAACATCTTGATCTTCCTATTGCTAGTACCTTGAAAAAAATCAGTAGTGCACTCTGATAACAATTGTTAGAATTCTTTAGAATAACTAAGAGGGGGGGTGAATTAGTTATTCAAGGTCCAATAATGTTCAATCCAAATTTTCTAATAAAATGAGAGTGAATCAGAAGTACTATCCTTTTTACTTTCTTATCATGCATGCAATTAAACATTAAACAATCATGAAAAGTAAACATGCATCATACCATAACACAAAGGATTTTGGTGACCCAGAAACCCTCCAAGAATAAGAAGGTAAAACTAGGGTGGGGATGGCACCCACAAAATAACTGTGCAATTGTTTTCAACCACTTCTGATGGTTTTCCCTATTAAAGGCCTACCCTATTAATGGCTTTACACACTATTAAATGTGACCCTATTAAATGTGACCTTGTTAGGAGTGTGCCCTATTAGAGGACTTAAGAACATTCAACTTAGAATGCCACCCTATTAAGAGATTTACATAGAGTTGTTAGGCTCATCCAAGTCCATGGGATTTACAGTCAACTTCTCAAAAGAATCTTTTATCCCTCTCTAAGGATCTCCTATCCTTCTCCTGAGGATCTCTTATCCTTCTCTTGGGGATCTTCTATCTTTTTCCTGAGGCTTATCCACCTAGCTGTTAAACTAACCTAGAAATGTAGGATTTCAATGTCTAATACAATGGTAAGAGAGTATTAGAAAGGTTTTGACCTGATAAATATTGCAACTTTAACTTTGCAGATTTCAGATCACTCTTCAATTCTTTTTTTTGCTTGATTTTTCTCCCTTGTAGTGCTGACAGCTTGTTCACCCTTCAAGATCTATCTCCTTGAGTTCTTCCACTCATTATGCCAATGCACTCTATGGTCACTTGATCAACTTAGATTCTTGATGCTCTGTGCTTACTCCTCACTATATCCTCTTCTTGACACTTCACACTAGCCTTCTCTTGGCTTCTTCACATGACCACTCTTATGACCAACTCCCTCTCACATGCATGCTTGATCTCTAACCTGTAACTCCTTATAAAGAATTTATGTTCTTCATTTCTTGCTCAAATCTTCCCGCTCATCAATTTGATTTAATCTTCAAAAAATGATATTGTTTTCCCTCCAAATTGTTTCTTCTAGAAACTTCATGATAAATCCATTAGCATTCACCTTGAATTGGTTTGCATAGTTTACATAAAATTTTGTGACATCTACTCATCATCCTTATCATCCAAATAATTCACAAAATCAATGTAACAAACTTATCATTACCGATCTGGCAAATCTATTGACTTAACAAATAATGCAGCAACTCGGCATCATTGGTTTAGTGATGCTCAACACCTGAAGAAATTTGCTCGGCATCCATTACCTTTTTCTGATGCTCAACACCTGAAGTCTTTTCCTGAGTTACTTGGCACTTGAACAATTACTTGGCACCTAAATAATTATTGTGTTACTCGGCACCTGAAGGATTGCTTGGCATAAATTGAAATTGAACTTTCTCAGCTTCAACTAAGAATTTTCTTGGCTTTAACTAAGAATTTTCTTAGCTCTCTCAAATGAACTTAGTTAGGCTTTACAAATGACTTAGTTAAACCTTACATCTTTGATGTGTCTTAGTGTGTCTATCCTCTTAGAGTATGTCACCAATACACTATTTCATCAATGGCTTAGCTAATCCTTATACTTCATTACAACATCATAACTTAAACCTTTCTCTAGGTGCTCTAGTTACATCTTATTGATTGCCTCCTCCTTATCAATCAACCAATTGATAGTATTTGGATCACTTAAGAAATTGTCATTCCTGTAAGTAGAAAGTTTGACATTAATGACAAAACAATGATTGAAAACATTCTTTACCACTTCCATCATTCTTCATTCAAGATCTTTTCAATCATTTCCAATAGTACAGTCATGTAAAATTGATATTAGTATCATATTTATACTTTTAAAACCCTCACCCAAGGGTTACATGGTGTGTTTGACTACAAATGTATCCCACATCAGAGGGCCTGAATATTGTATGCCCTTGTTCATTTTTTTGTTCTTATTTTTAAATATAATTCTTTTCCTTTTTATATTTTTGATCTTTTCCTATTTGTGGGTTTGGCCATTGTAAAAGTGGTTGCCCTCTTCATTTACTATTTTTTTATACACATCTATCAAAATATCCATCCTAATCAATGAGTGCATGTGGATTATATTTACAAGTTAACATTTGATATTTTTAGACCTTTTTGGTATCCTATTTGTCCAGATACTTGATTATATTTATAATACACATAGTCCCTATGAATCATTACATCTTTTAGAAGCCTTGTATTTAGTTTAGTTAGGAGCATTATAGGAGTTAGTATATAGTTTACTATAGATTAGAAATTTAGTATAGTGTTTGATATATATATATATATATATATATATATATATATATATATGTATATGTATATGTATATATATGTATATATATATGTATATGTATATATATATGTATATGTATATGTATATGTATATATGTATATATATATATACATATGTATATATACATATAAATATATATATATATATATATATATACATATGTATACACACATATATATATATATACATATATATACATACATATATATATATATATATACATATGTATATATATATATACATATATATACATACATATATATATATATATACATATATATATATAATTAAATGTTAATATATATAATGATAGATTATTTATCTTTTAGTAATTATTCAATTTATTAATATATATATTCTATCAAATCATTTAATAAATAGTTAGGATAATAATTAAATAATTATTTTATTATAATCATTTAGATAATTATATAAATATCTATTATAATTAGGGCTATTACAGTCCTACCCTCTCAAAATTGCTTGTCATCAAGCAATTGATAATTAATTGTTGACTCTGGTTTGTGTTTAGAATCTATATTTGATGATAAAATAAGGAGTTTGAGGTTTTTATATTGCACGTGATTGTGCTTGATGATCAATGTTATATGATGACAAATTATAGATTTCATAATTTTGAGTTGTCTCAATTTGTTCCAAACATAATCTGATGGATGACTTTATGTTTAAAGGGTGAATGTTTGATGGGTCAAAAGATATAGTATGATAGATCTGCATTATTTTAATATATCTTCCTTGTGGATTCATTTAATGAAACATATTGAATAGGTTAGCATATTGAGCTAAAGTCATTTTGTACTTCATACACTAACTCCTTAAGAGGATGAAAATATCAATGTCACAGGGTGCTAGATACCTATCTATTAGTAGGCTCCCTTAAGGCATTGAGACTACATGTTTGTACCCATCTTGGATTCTCTCCTTTGGGATTGTTGTAATCATGTTCTTACCTATCTTGGACACTTTCCTCAAAGAATTCAAAACCTTTTCCTCACTTGTCTTGGAATCTTTCCTGACGGTATTGGAACCCATGTCCTTGCCTATCTTGGAATCTACCCATCTCGAGCGGATTTACTCTACCTCTCCCATCTTGACAATAAATCACTTGTATGAACTTACATTCATCATTTGTTTAAACATATTTCCAAGCTTCTTTAACAATTTTATTAAATAGTTTTATCCCTTTTATTGATTGAAATGTTTATAATGTTTACCCTATAGGATGACAAGATCATGCTCTTATACCACTGTAATATCACCATTTTGAGTCCATCATAATAGATGTTTTTAAATTAGTTGCAATATTTAAAATATGCATTTTTTATTATCTTTAAGTTAGGTATTTAATTATATTTAAAATTGAAAGATACAAGGGTTATCCAAGTTGCCAAGATACCATCTAAGGACTCCCTCAAAGTTTATAGGTTCAAGCCCATTTCACAAACAGAACACTGACCTCTACCCTCTATTGAAACTAGATCCACTAGATTGCATTTATAAAATCCCCTTGTTGGTAATATTGTGCACTTCTAATCAAATAATGATAATATTAGAGATAATCCTTTTTGACAGTATTTTTAATGATAATTTTACGAAGTCAATACTATTCTTTTAATATAATATTGAGATTACATATAATCTTATAATTAAATCAATCACATATATATATTTCTTAAAAATAATGCTCTTTAATATTTATATTAAAATATTGATCCTATAAGAGCTTAGTAATAATTCTCATATGTTGTTATGTATTAAATCACATCATGGATTTATTAATATTGAATATTTTTATATTCAACGCCTTAGTTAGAGTAACCATGCATTTGGGGCAAATCAATATATTACTATTAAGGGATGTGGGGGTGGGGTTTTTGTCTTATATCAACCTTCCTACATGTGAGAAACATTGCCAACTATGCATAGTCATTTAAAATTGATATTAGTAACATATTTATACTTTTAAAGCCCTCACCAAAGGGTTACATGGTACATTTGAATACAAATGTATCTCATATCATAGGGTCCGAATATGATATGCCCTTGTTCATTTTTTTGTTCTTAATTTTTAAATATAATTCTTTTTGTTTTTTATATTTCTAGTCTTTTCCCATTTGCGGGCTTGGTCAATGTAAAAGTGTTTTCCCTCTTCATTTACTATTTGTTTATACATATGTCTCAAAATATCCTTCCCGATTGATGAGTCCATGTGAATTATATTTGCAAGGTAAGGTTCAATATTTCTAGACCTTTTTGGAGTCCTATTTGTCTAGACAGAAATTTAGTATAATGTTTGATATATATATATATATATATATATATCAAACATTATACTAAATTCCTAATATATATATATATATATAAAATTAAATATTAATATATATAATGATTGATTATTTATCTTTTATTAATTATTCAATTTACTAATATAGATTCTATCAAATCATTTAATAAATAGTTAGGATAATAATTAAATAATTATTTTGTTACAATCATTTAGATAATTATATAAATATTTATTGTAATTGGGTCTATCACAAAGGTTAGTAATTCTTAGCAATCAATAGCAAAATGAAAGTAATAAACTTACCAAAAAAAATATTAAGAAAATAGTAGATTGTATATTGGAGTCAATTTTAATTGGAGACAACTAGTTTAAATGTTATACTTATAGTCCCATGATAGTGATTTTTTTTTTGTATCTACACAATTCAAATTGTAATCTATCAGAAGCTCTTCCCCTGCACTTATTGATTTTATCACACATACAATAACACAATTTCCTTCATGTACCTCAAATATACAATTCAACCACTTTTAGGTTGATACAAGTCGATAACTATTTATAAATCCTACAATATTCCTTGTTACTTTTGGTCTTCCATTAATATACATAGCAAGCCTTTTACTTTGATCATTTTTTTTGCATTTTATATAATTTGGTGATATTTCATACCTATGCATACTTTTTTTATGTTGAATAATCTACATCCAATTGTTGTAATTGGAACAAGGTCCTACATACTCCATCAATTCAATAACTTTATTGTAACTAACTTTTATTCCATCCATGAAAAATAGTCCCAAACCATGTAATGAAGATGAAGCTATGCGATATATCCTTTCATTAATAGAAAAATTAGTCTTAACTAGAAGTAGTTTCTTGGGTACCCATTCTTTTTGAAGATGTGTGTACCTTAAGGGATCTTTCCTATCACCTTTACTCTCATTATCATAAGAATATGACCCCCCCCCCCCCCCCCCCTAGAAAGAAAAAATTGCATTCATTTATTGAATTTTCTTCTAATCTTTTGACCTCTAGTTGATCTCCCTATTTTAGACCTACTAGATGTCTCACTTTTGTCTTCTATTCCCACATTTTCCTCACTCGAGGAAGATAGATAAGATAAATACCTATTTGGTGGTACTTGCAATCTATAAAATGAGAGACATACTGGGACTAAAGTTGATGTTGATGGTAAAGAGAAGATATGCAAATAAAAAATTGTATCTATAGGGTCTATTGACTTATACTTGTCGATCCATGTGATTCTGCAAGATCCTAGTCAAAGGCATTGAATAGCCTGCATATGTAAATCATTTATCTTAAGTTAGCCAAAAATTTAGTCTAATTAATGTGTATATCTACTAAAAAATTTGACATGTTGTACTTAATGTTTATATCTGCACATATGGTTTTGAAAGAAAAATTTGGTCACCTTGCTCAAGTTCACCTATATTATAATCAATGAAAAGTTGTCTACTTACAATGCTCTATATACCACACATTACATAGAAGACAAAAATTACATGATGCATTTATCAAAATTATTGTATATTTTTTAATTCCTTACCTCTACTTTATGTGTGGTAGCTATGCAATATCATTGCATATACTTCATGACAGTAGAGTTGAACACATAATAACTTAATTATAAAAACATACAAGTCAAATAAATTTCTATAAATAAATCATGATACCATCATACTTGACATTGATCATATATTGATAGACATTTCATTGATCATCATCTTCATCCATGTCATCATCATCGTCACCATCATCATGCTTGTCGCTTTGATCATTGTCATCACCACCACCATCTTCATTACCATCATCATCATTTTCATCACCATTATCATGACCATCATCACCTTGATCATCACAATCTTCATCAACATAATCATGATCATCATTTTAATCATCATCATCACCATCATTGTCAACATCACCAAAGTCATCATCTTCTACTTTTGCTTCATCATTGTGTAATAGTCGTTCATGATCATCATTTATTTCATCTTCTAATTCTTCAGTATCTTCTTCATCCATCACATTATAATTTATTAACCTTCCTCTTGAATCATGTCTAGCAACAAATGACCAACTCAATTTATGTGGAATATCAAAATAATTCACTTTTTCACATTGGCTTAGAAGAACATAGGGATCATCTCCAACTAGCTCAAATTACCTTGTATTAATTATTGTAAATCCACTATCATGTTCAATAATAGTCTTATTAGGATCATTTTGATTTAGTTGTAGCCTATACCATTTGATAACAAATAGAAATAATTTGAATGAATTCATGTTGCACTCAAGTATATCATCCAAAATGTCATAGTATCAATTTTTAGATTGTTGAGGATGTATGTCATTTCTTGATAAAATATTGGTCACCTCGAAGATTGCACTTATCTTAGAATCACAAGTTTTCTCTATTTTGTCTAACTTTTTTATGTGAAATTTATGACCATTGTAGTACATAGCTTTGTGGTGTTTGATCTGCAATTATTCAGACATGTCAAGATTATTTGCATTGATCTATGAGTTGATATTAAACTTATGGGTTATGATTGGTAATCTTTTATGTACCTTTCTATCTCTTAAGCCATATGGTAGATAAAGTACCATTGGCATAACATTGGAATCTTTATCAATGATGTAACACTATCTCATGTTAATGAGTGACCATTTTCTTGAGATCATTGAATTCATACTATCATCTAATCAAGATTGTTTGCAATATATAAATCTAGTGCATCCCACTCATGACCAACTATAAAGAAAATAACTAGACTAGTTAGAAACAACTTATATTAATGATGGCTAATAATTAACTAACTGATTTAACATCTTATAATTACCTCTCACTTTTTTCAATCTATCTTTCTTTGTTAAGTACTCCCCTTCGAATCTAATAATGGAGTTGGGGTCCCAAATGTGATCTACATTAATCTTTGATGCAAACTTGGGAAGATATTCACTAATGTACACCATGGTCTAGTATAACATATATCCCTCTACCATAAAACTCTTAGGATGTGCTCTTTGTTGAACCAAACCCTTCATAAATTTCAAGTGCCTCTCAACCATCCACATTGACCTAGTTTGTACATGTCCACAAAATTCAATCTCCTCAACTTTATGTATGAAGTAGTGTTCTTGAGCATTGAAAATTGTTGAAGGTAGACACTTTTTCATTTCACACATAAGTTGTGGATTTTTTCTCTTCCAATATTTATATTTTTTTTTATCAATTTATTTGGATGATAAACATCTAAAAGTAATTCAACATGCAAGAACATATAAACAAGATTTTAGTTTAAAAATATACAATAAATTACATAAAAAGTAAAGTCATAAATATAATATATGGACAAAAAATCTAAGAAATAACACTTCTAACCTTATGTATTTTTCAAGATCATATATAACTTGTTTAATACTTTTGTTAAATTGGTGTGGCAGGGATAGAGGTAGGACATACTGCAATAATTTAAAAATAATTTTTTCAATATATTATGAAATTATACAATAGGTAGTACATGAAATTTTATAAATATATTGAAAATAGAGAACATGACTTACCTTGATGAAGGTAAGTCAATCATGTATTTTCAACCCTAGCCCAAAATTACCTTTCTTTGATACAAGACTACTTATATTTGCAACAAATCCTATGGGATTTTTTTTGACTTTTTTAATGCATCACTTTGTTGCTTCATTAATAACCAAGGAAGGACACTTGTATTTACATGGTCTCCATTTCTATTTTATTCAATAGAATCTTTTAGTGCATGATTGGTTTCATGAATGTCATTACAAATTTTGGTAATTTTTTCTCTATCACACCTTCCATCTAATATTTTTCATAGTGTCTCTATTACATTATTTCCAATATGTATAGCATCAAATAAATGCACAATTAGGAGATCCTTGTAGTATGATAACCTACTAAATTGGGTAGGATAACTTTTTATTCCTCTAGAAAGTTGAATATTGATGCCTTGATGACTTTCAAGAGCATTGATTACATCATCTCTAAATAAAAGACAATATCAAAATATAAATTTCAAGCTTTAAACCACAAATTGGACATTACCTTGGCAATTTAGTTGGTTGTATTCCAACTTCCATAGATAAGGTGTCATTCTTCATGGCCTTGATATTGTCTCTCCTTTCTCATTAAATTTTCTTTTTGTTGATAATTTGATACTTATGATTATTGTGGAGAAAGTGCTTAAACTCATTGAACACTTGCTTTCTTGAACTTCTTGAATGACAAGATTTCATCTTTGGATCACAAATTGGACATGTAAATTTCTCCTTTGTTTGAAGACCTAAAAGATCATGTATAATTGTCATGTGCAACTTAAGAATAAAAGAACAATGTGCAAGCACTATAATAGACTACAAATATGTGACCTTAACATTATAACATACCAAAAAATGAGTTAGCCTAGGGGCATCAAGTATTGTCCATACAAAAATTGCATGTAATTGAAATTGTCTTTATCCTATTGGTCTAGAGATGTCATACATAGTGACCCCATTCTATAACTTCAAAAACTCATCAATAAGGGGCTCAATATACACATTCATATCTTTAACTTGGTACTTACCTAGTAATTAAATGAAAAAAAATATTACATAATTATTATAACCATTTTCATGCACTATTTATAAATTAATTTAAATTACTACTAAATGAAAAAATACCTAGTACAATAACTAACAACATTATGTGCTCCCTTTTTATGGACATGCAAGGAGGAATTATTGTTTATTACAAAAATAAACCACACTGAATAAACACATTTCATATCTCCAAATGGATTGACACCATCTATTGCCAATGAAAGCTTGAGATTATGAGGTTCTTCTTTTAAGTGTGGCCATGTTTTTGTATATCTTTAAATGTAGAATCATCTACAAGCATTCCCATAATTTTATCTTGACTTATATTGCATACATGTTAATCTATAACTTGTGCCAAGCTAGTGCAACTAAATAATAGGTCAAGACATGGAACAATGGGAATGTATCAAAGAACCTTGTGAGGCACCTTTTTTGTTATTTGATCTGACTAATATTACTAATATGACAATTAGGGAATTCTACTACAAATTTATGTTATTTATTATATAGAATTTGATCATTGGGACATGCATGTTTTGTCTGATACTTCATTCCAATTTAAAACATAACAGTATATAATTCTTGGTACAAACTATACACTATATTTGTGTCACATTCTAAACCCTTCTATGCAAGTGATTCCATGAGTTTGGAATGTTTGGATGCTATCTTAGAGCTCCCTATCCGCTAAGTGCAAGAGAGTATGTTTTAAGCATAAGAAGGCTCTCAATTAAGCCTTAGAGTTACTCTTCTTGCTAGTAAACCATGCAACGAGAGGTTCTCTTAGAGACAAGATGCAAGAATAAAAATGTCCACAAAGGATGCCTCAAGAATGCAATACAAATATGGAACAAACTAGTATGAATATGTAAAATGCAACTATGTTAACAAGAATGAGAGTATTACAAACCAAACTAATTACTATATGATTTAAGATATTGTAAAGAAACTAAACTACTATGCAATATGATTCTAAGCTAGCATGTGATGGATGAGAGAACAAAATGAGAAGTAGAAGTTCTCCACAAGAGCTCTTCAATAATTTGAATGATAAACCTGCAACACAACAACACTCAAGAGTGTGAATCCTTTGAGGGGGAAAGCTCTCACTCTTTTGAAGTCATACAAATGATGGAAATTAAGGTCAAGATGATGGAGGATCAAGTGTGGAGTTTAAAAATAGGAGTGATCCATATTCACAAGAAAGTAAAAAATAAAATTTTACTTCCATATAAGACAAAAGTCACAAAGCCTTTTCTTTCAATTTGTAAAATAGAAAAAGGACATTATATGTGCACATTAAGTGGGTTAGAAGAATAGGGCTTTTTATTTAATTAAAATGGGACATGTTCTTTTAATCAAATAATGAACTTAGGATAACATAGTCAAAACTATATGTTATAATCAAATTAATTGATTTTAGCAATTTGGTCTAGGCAAATGATGAATTAATTTAGCGAAAGTGCTGAGAAGGGGGCTAATAGTCTAGTTGACCATTTTTAGGTGATTAAATTTTCCCCTCTTTGAATAATGTGTGATATATTTGGGAACACATTACATCAAAGAAAACATAAGCCAAGTAGGTAGCAATAGAGATATTTGATTCCAAAGAATGAAATGTAGAAAGAGATAGTAAATCTTGAATGCATAGCTTGATAGTAGTAGTGTTGAACACTAAGGAAAGAGACCATGTCAACACTCAAGAAATATGTTAAAAATAATAAAATTAGATAGATTAATAGAAAATGAAAAGAACAAACATATGCTCCTAAGAAATAGATAGTTATTGCAAGTGATGATAGAGTGTTTCTACCCCTTCGGGATCAAAATTGAAATGAGGTAAGGGAGATGTAGAAACAAGCTAGATATGAGTAAATGAAGATATAGAAAAGTCCATGATTAGAGATATATGATTAGAACCAAAGAGTGACCATAAAAAAATGAGAGAATGCCCCAGTTTGACCAGAGTTGGCCATAAAGGATAGAACATGAAAGTTATGTTAAATTGAGTAGAAAGGTGATTTTAGACATGAAAAAAAGTGAGTTGAAGAAGACATCAAGTGTAGAAATGATGAAGAAATGAAGAAATGAAGATGCCTCAAAGAAGATTCAAAGATTAGACCTCAAGAGGTTAGCTAATTGTACAGAATAAGGTAGAATTATAAGATGTGATTTTGACTAGCAAGATAAACTTAGATTCCAATTTAAATCCTTGAAATGAATCCAAGATGTCAAAATTATATAAGAGGTCAAAATTTTATATAAATGTGATGATAGGATAGAAAAGAGATGAAGTGAAAGATCAAGAAGATGAAAAGACATGATCAACAAGAAAGTGAAGAAGATATGAAAGCATATACCCAACAATGTCCAAGAATAGATGAAGAGAGAGCTCTCTCCATATGTAGGAATGCAAGACTAAGCTAGAAAATGAACCTAAAATGAAAACTAATATGAAAAATGGTTTACCAGTAAGAAACACATAACATTTAGACTCTAATTTCATCATTGAGAGTCTATTAGGGACATCATGAGACCATACAATCATCACTAGTGTAACTATGAGGATATGAATATGATTGATATCAGATAGGAATGTGGAAATCCAATCTAAGCATGAAAGATATGTAAGTCAAGATGATTACATGATTAGATTTCCTAAGTTTAATATAGCAAGATTACACTTGTATCAATGCCTAAGTGTTAGGATAACCCCCGAGTGTAGTATTCCAAAAATAGTCAAGGATGATACGATTGTGAATCAAAGTGTCAAGGAGGACAAGCATAAATTCTCTAAACACTATAGACAAACAAAGTATACCCACAAGAAGAAAGAAAGTAAACATGCCCCATACTCCCAGTCTTCTAGCCCATGACATCCTCAAAAGACTATTAGGGAGGGAACACATAGAAAAGAAGTTATCATTTACAACACACAAAGAAAAAGAAAAAGTTCATCATAGCTCAATGGTTTAGATGTTTAAGTGCATGTGTGTAAGTCACTTGGCCATTTCTTCAAGACTTGATTCTAATAGTGAGAAATATCACAACATTTGAGACTATAGGTAAACTATTTGAAGAGGGTTGAGAAACACTTGATGTGAAAAGAGGTAGGGTTGAGAAACATTGTTTTGTGAGTTGTTACCAAAGAAAAATTGCCTTGCACAAGAAGATCCTTGATAAGCCAAACAAACTATATCCCCTAGACTATGACAAGAGTTAATTCCAAGCTAGGTAAGGCAAGATAGAATAGTAAAGTGGATGGGAAAGAAGCGTGCAAAAAGCCTGATAGAAATAGGTGCAAGGAACCTTTCTATTCCTTTTGGTAGGACATCAAAGTATTTAGGAATAGGCTTTGACTTAGATGCTCATTTTTTTAAGGATTTTTTCAGCATCATATATGGTTTTTAGGATTTTTTGTAGGACTTTTAGAAATCACTAATTCTCAAGAAAGATCAAATTTTTTTTCCCAGTGTCTAGCGAGGTCTATGATATGATGGATCAGAAAGCTGGTGGATAAGAAAAGATGTATAGGTGAGGAATATGAAGCAAGTGAAAGTGATCCTTAAGGATAGACTCCTCAAGAGTACCCAAGCTAGGGAAAGATAACCATATGAATTAGAATTTAGATAAGTAGTGAAAGCAAGGAGTGAGTGATAGTAGAAGCATAAGAAATAAGAGAGATAATGTAGAGGCATAGAAGCCAATAGCAAGAGAACAATGATGAGACATCATGAAAGTAAGTAGTCCAAAGAATGAACATGCCTTGAGAGAGTGCAGTGGTCAAGATCAAGGGGGTCAAGTGGATAGGATAGTGATAAGATAAAAAAAGGGATAAAGTTAGATATGAATGATATGAGAGAATGAGAAGGATGGGGTGAGCGATAGATAAGATAGACAATGTTCTTGGATAGGTCAACAATGTCAAGATCAAAGAGATGAAAGAATTATGCATGACACTTTTTTGCCATGTTTTCATCATGGTACTTATCCAAGATGCCACAAGAAGAGGTTTTCACCATAGGATGAATTTTATTTCTCTTTAATTTTTCTACCAAGGTGCCAAAAGTAGTTTTCACCAAGGCACATTTTCAATTTTTTCTTTTTTCTATTTTTAATTTTTTTTTAGAAAGAGCTCAATATTTTTAAAATTGGATAACACTCTTATAGGAAAGATAAGTCATGATAAACAAAGACTATAGAAAAGTATGCTCAAAGATGTTGATAGTATAATGGAAAGGATATTGTAGGAAGAAGAGAGATAGATGGAGGATAAGATTGTAGGTTTTGCATAGATAGATGGAGGATGGATAATAGGAAAGTGTAGATTTCAAAAGATTGTAGAAGGGTAGGTGTGAAAGTGGGAAAGGTCATCAAAGACACACACCTCGAAGGGTAGTCGAATGATTGAGAAGTTATGGATAAAATAGCTTGAGGTTGATATGTATGAAGTAGTAGAGTAATTTTTGAGGATGATGGAATGGAAGGCTTCAAAATATTTTTTATGAACATGTCTAGATGAAGATAAAGTGGAAGCTTTTGGAAGATTGAATGTCAACTTTGAAGTATTTTCAATATTCAATTCCTTTAAGAAAGACTTGGGAATCCATATAGATATAGAGTCTTCATTGGATGTTTTAGAGTGCATTTCTTTACTAATGGATTTAGGAACCAATACTTTCTTTTGTTTAGTTTTTTGAGTAGTGGACCTTTGTGGTCTCTTTTGCACATTTTCTTTCTTAGCATTCATAGGACAACTAGAGGACACATAGTGAACTTTTGAAGATGGATTCATGTATTTGTGTTTGAGTTGATCATCCAGATTTCTTCCAAAAGACTTGGGACTTGTGGATGAATAGGGCCAATATGATAGGTTCAGATGGAAAGGTGAATGTGAAGAGTTCAAGTATGTGTGTCTTTGTTGACCTTGAGGTGTAAGAGGAGAGGTGGGAAATGGTAAGATAGGATAATGGATGGTGAGCTAGAAGTGGAAAATAGAGATGAAGGAACATAAGGTCTTAATACAGAAGGAAGTTCTAAAGGTGTTAGCTTAAAAGGATAAGGACCAAGGATAGATTTAGGACATGCAAAAGAATAGTGAGTAGGGATATCAATATCTTTAGAGTGAGAAATATGACCAAGGCCATCAATAGAATCATGAGTAGCTTTAATAGAAGAAATGCCTTTGATAAGATCATTTGAAGCTTGAGCACAATTTTGAAGTGGATATGGAGAAGTAGAACATGGGGGGATGCTCTGATCTTGACAGGTAGCCTTGCATAGCATAGGAAGAGAACTTTTCTCATTATTTTTAGTAAGCTCAAGGTAAATAGTGGAAGTGGCATCTTCACATCATACTTAGGATGTGGGTAAGATATATGATATGGAGGAGTGACATTTTGAAGGATATGAAAAGGTACTTGATCTTGATCTTTCTTAACATTTATAGCTTTTTCCTTTTGAGAGTCCTCTTGACATGGAGCCACTTCCAAGGACATGAGAAAATATGAGGTTTGCATGATAGGATTTTGAAGAGGTAATGGGGGTTTAGCTGAACTAGGCATAGTAGGCATAGCATTACATGGAGGTTGAGGATCTTTATCCTTAGTAGAATTGATTTTTTTTGCACCCAAGTGAAGTTTAGCTTGAGTTTCTTTTAGAGGTATCCCTTGAGGATAGGCATAGTCAATGTGGAAAGCATTAGGTTGTTTATTTAATAGAGCAATTTTGGAAATTTTTGAAGTGTTGGGAGATGCATGAGTGTTGGTAGAAGTACATGTGTCAAGGAAATAATTAATAGACATAGGTTTATCAACATGATCTTTCTCAAAAGAAGTATCCTCAACACATGAGTCATTGGAGGTATCAATAATCTCATCATCAATAAGAACTTGGACTTTATGTTTGAACTCTATGTAATCTGAAGTACTATTCTCATTATGTCAATGATAAGCACAATAGATATCCAAGAATGGGTTTCCATATGAGCTAGACTTAGGTAATGTGATGAGCTTGGTGTCAAGAAGTGTTTGCAAAATGTCATTATAAGAATTTTCTATGGGAGTAAAATTTCTCTCAAAATATTTCTAGAATCATTTTTCTATTTCTCAAGAAAATAACAAGCTTTCAGGTCTTCATCATATTGATCAAAGATAGGCTTGTCATGAAATTTTGGTGTATGCTCCAAGCATGTATCATTTTCTAGCTCTCTAAAAAGGCCCTTAGTTCTAGCTAGTGAAGACAATTGATGTCTTGAAGTAGAGCATGTAATCCTAGAAGAAGAGGATGACCTTAAAGAGGGTGACTTGTGTACATATAGAGAACTAGAAAGAAAATAATTTGATGATTTTCTTTGTTCCTTGACCATTTTCTCAAATATAGCATATATTTTTATCATGCTCTTAGTGATACTAGTATAAGAAGGGTCAGGGGTCTCTTCAAGTTTATTGTATTGAGTGCAAGGGTTTGTAATTCCCAAAAGAGCTCAAGAAACTTAGGATCATATAGACTTGGTTGAAATTTGATAGCACAAGATTTAGATCCCATAGTTGTAGATGAAAAACTAAGCAAGAAAGAAACTAGAAGATAACTTGATGTTCAAACTATAAGAGGTAGAGTGTTCACTTGTCAAATAGAGGGTAGCTATGAGAGAATTACTTGTCAAACAATGTGTTCAAGAAACTTATGACATGAATGAATCAAGTCAAGAGTTAGGCAAGAAGCCAAATATCCAAGTACCCAAGTAGATAGATAGGTAAAGACAAGTGAATGACTCTCTCAATCAAGCAAGACAATCAAGAGGTCAAGGTAACCATTTTAGCAAAACATATTCTAACATGTAGCTTCTAGACCAAAGGAACCATGGTAAACCAAGTATAGATACTTTAGAAAACCTAAGAAGAAGTTTGGAACAAGAGAAATCCAATTTACCAACTAGGGAAGATAATATAGTAACTCAGGTGATAGTTTGATAGCATAAAATATCGTACAATATTGTGCATAGTAACACGAAAACACTTTTTCTTGCTATGATAGTTTTTTCTTCAGCAATGCAATGTAACTCAATAGAAGTAGGTGATATTAGTCAAAGTAACTAGGTGATA
Source organism: Cupressus sempervirens (assembly GCA_028749045.1). Taxonomy (NCBI): domain Eukaryota; kingdom Viridiplantae; phylum Streptophyta; class Pinopsida; order Cupressales; family Cupressaceae; genus Cupressus; species Cupressus sempervirens. The sequence continues at coordinate 504,462,541 of CM053783.1, read as the reverse complement.
CTTTTTTGGACAAAAAATATCATAAGATATTTCCCTAGAAAGAACATGATAGTTTACCAATGAATTGTGAAAAAAAGATAATGTTGACCCAAAAGTTTATGTTTCAGTTCGACAATTAGGTAGTTTTTAGATTATATGGTGTGAGATTTCAGTTTGTGTCAATAAACAACATGGTTTGCATATAGTAAAGGTATTTTTTATGTCCCAGTCAATTGAACAAGGGACAAAGAAACCTTGTCAACATGCATATGTGATATTAGAAAAATCTTCTAACATGCTAATGAGATGTTTAATGTGAGTGAACACTTACAAAAGTTAGGACATTTAAGAACACTTGCCAAGTATATCTACCTAAAGTCATGGTTCATTGCTCAACAACTTGGCCCACACTAAGTGCTCCTTTGCCTCACACCAAGTGGTTTTCCACAAGAGATATTAGCTTTTTCATGGGAATGCCATAAGCATAACCAATGGAAGATAGATGATGAGTGTAAAATCTTGGGGTGATCTGGGTAATCTACTAGGATTGATCCTTGCACTAAGAAGTTGAGAAAAAAAAAATATAGCTACTAACCTAGGGTGTTTTGAAAGGATTTTTATTCATAGCACTCCTCTTGCTTTTGATGTAGGACACCTCACCTTGTGATGAGTAACTGGCCTCGTGACCACAAGAGTACCTTAAGTATTCCTCCCTAGTGATCTCCTCATGTCAAGAAATCACACTAGGTAAGACAAGTGCTATGTCTATTGAGGTTTTATGTCCTTGATGGCCTTGAGATTTTATTTTGGTAGGAAAGACAAGTGCTATGCCTATTGAGTTTTTTATGTCTATTGGGGTTTTTTTGTGCTACTATTTTCCAATGTGGTCTACTATTTGCTAATGGTGGGCTACTATTCACCAATGGTTGATATTCGCCAATTGGCTATTGCTTATATTCACCAATTTATTTCTGACATGTTGTAAGCTACTATTTGCCAATGATGGGCTATTATTCTCCAATGGCTAATATTCACCAATTGGCTATTTCTTATATTCACCAATTTATGGCTGACATGTTGTAACTAGTTTTAATCCTAAAGTGGCTAAAATACTAGTATAAAAAGGCCTAAGGTTAGGAATTGTTTCATAAGGTGTGATGCAACAATTGATTCTTGTAGTGGTATTGAGCTATAAGGGATTATAGATTGTAATTAGGTTGTAATCACTGGATAATAATAATATTGAACTTGTTGTTTGGTGGACATAGCCCAGGGTTTTGGTGAACCACATTAAATCTTGGTGTCTTGTGTTCTTTTCTATGTGATCTATTATTTTCAAATATTGTTTATATTTGCATGTAATTTCTATTTGAGGTTTAATCCTAACAAGTGGTATTAGAGTGAAGCTTTTTTTAGTTATCCTCTGTAAGAAAATCTCATAGTTGAGTGAGAGTGATGGCAGATGAGGGTAAGTTAAGTGTTGACAAGTTTAATGGGCATAACTTTCAGTTATGGAAGATGCAAATGGAAGACTATATTTATCAAAAAGATTTATGGAAGTTGTTGGAAGAAAAGATAAAGAATAAGAGATCTATAACAAATGATGACTGAGATCTTTTAGATAGAAAGACAATTGGAAGCAGTCAATTAGGCCTAGCACCATTGGTGGCATTTAATATTACAAAAGTAAAGATGATAAAAGAGTTGATGGAAACCCTAGTGAAATTGTATGAAAAACCCTCTACTTCAAATAGGGTATTTTTCATGAAGTTTTTATGTAATATGAAAATGGCATAAGGTAGATCTATTACAAATCATTTAAATGAGTTTAATACTATTACTAGTCAGTTATCTTCTATGGGTATTAATTTTGATGAAGAAATTAGGGCTCTCTTGATTTTGTGTTCTTTACTTGAAAGCTCAAATGGCTTGATAATGGTTGTGAGTAATTCTATTTCTAGATCTAATACTCTAAAATATGATGCAATCAATGTTATTTTGAGGGAGGAAACTTGTAGCAAATCTCTAGGTGGATCTACATCAAGAAGTGCTTTGAATGCACAAGACATAGGCATAATGACTAAGATAGGAAGTAATTTTGGAAATCATGGGAAATCAAAAGAAGGTTAAATGGTAAGAGGTATCAATTGAGAGGACCAAATGACTATTGGTACTATGAGAAACTAAGGCATAAGAAGAAAGATTGTTGGACTAGAAAGAAAAATGAAGGAGAAAATAATGATGGAGACAAGGAGGAAAATGTGGTAAGTAACAAATCCAAAGAGGATTCTTTGCTTCTATCTTTAAAAGTGCTAATGATTTATGGGGTTTAGATTCTAGTACTTCATTTCATGCTACACCTCATAGAGGTTATTTCATTGACTATGTCCAAGGGAATTTTGGGCTTGTTTATTTGGGGGATAATGAATCCTATCAAATTGTTAGAATGGGAAAAGTTAAGATTAAGTTTCAGAATAGGAATTATTGGCTACTACATAAGGTAAGACATGTTCCAAGGCTGAGTAGGAATTTAATTTTAGTAGAGAAACTTAGTGATGAGGGTTGTGTAGTTAATTTTAATGATAAAAATTGGAAGGTTTCAAAAGGTTCCCCTTTAGTAGCAAGAGGTGTGAAAGTAGGCACCATATATCTTTGTACAGGTTATATTATTCCTTCTACTTTAATTATTTCAGAGAAACATGAATGTTTAGGAATAGTTTCTATAGTTGAGCAGGGAGAACAAATATTTGCTATAGATTATAATACAATGTTGTGGCACTATAGACTTGGGTAGATGAGTGAGAAAGGTATGAAAGTACTTCGTTCAAAGAAAGTTTTACCAGGTATGAAATGTGTTAATATGGATTTTTGTGAAAGTTGTGTGTATGGAAAACAAAAGAGAGTAAGTTTTGTGAAGATTGGGAAAGAAAATAAAAGGGAGAAATTAGAGCTTGTGCACACAAATGTATGGGGACCAGCTTAGGTATCTTCCCTTGGTGGCTCTCATTATTATGTTATATTTATTGAACCAAGCTAGAAACTAATTCAAAGAAATGTGTATTTGTTGGATATTAATGAATTTGGTTATAGGCTTTGGGATTTTGAAAATCATAAAATTGTAAGAAGTAAGGATGTCATATTCAATAAGCAAGTGTTGTACAAAGATTTTTTGCAACAACATGAGAATAAAGAAGATGATTATGTAGTGCTAAATGATACTCCAAAATATGATGTTCTAGTAATTCCTCATGATGTGTAACAACCACAACAACAAATAACATACACTAGTGAATGTTAGATGGTTAACAAGGCTAATTAGAGCTCTAGAGAGATTTTCTCCCTCTTTGTATTCTATTCTACTAACAAATGGTAGTGAAACTAAATTCTATAATGAAGTTGTGTAGGTGGATACTAAGATTTAGTGGGAGCTTGTAATGAAAGATGGAATAGACACTTTTCTAAAAAATAAGACTTGGGATTTATGCAAATTTCCTGCGGGTAAAAGGGATTTATGGAATAAGTCGGTTTATAGGTTGAAAGAAGAGGATGGAGGTAAGAAGAGATTTAAAGCCAGGTTAGTTGTAAAAGGATTTGCACAAAAAAAAGGCATTGATTTTGATGAGATATTCTCTCCTGTTGTTAAAATGATTTCTATTCACATTATTTTAAGTATTGTGGCTACTGAAGATTTACATTTGGAGTAGCTTGATGTTTAAAAATTCTTCCTTCATGGTGATTTGGATGAAGAGATATATATGGCTTAGCCATAGGGTTTTGAGGTCAAAGGTAAGGAGAACTTAGTGTGCAGATTGAAGAAAAGTTTATATGGCTTGAAGCAAGCACCTCGGCAATGGTATATAAAATTTGACAATTTTATGCATGAGCATGGACATAGAAGGTGTCATTCAGATCATTGTATTTATTTTAAGAGGTTGGATGATGATAGATACATTATTTTATGTTTATATGTTGATGATATGCTTGTAGTTGGGTCTAACATGGACCACATTAAGGGGCTAAAATAGTAGTGATCACATGCATTTAATAAGAAGGATTTGGGGGTAGCAAAAAAATCTTTGGTATGAAAATTTTTAGAGATAGGAAGAACAAGAAATTGATGCTATCTCAAGCTGATTATGTTGAGAATATGTTGCAATATTTCTCTATGGAGAATGCTAAAGTTGTTAGCAAACTTTTACCTAGTCATTTGAAGTTGATTAAGGAGATGTGTCCCAAGACACAAGAAGAGGAGGATAAGATGTCTAAGGTACCCTATGCTTCAACTATAGGAAGCTTGATGTATGTTATAGCATGTAAAAGGATAGATATTGCACATGCAATGGGAGTCATTAGCTAGTATATGAGTCATCCATGAAGTGAGCATTGGAATGCAATCAAATGGATTCTCAAATATTTGAGAGGAACACCTAGTAAGTGTTTACACTTTGGGGGCTCTACTACTAACTTATAGGGCTATGTTGACTCAAATTTGATAAGAAATATTGATACTAGGTAGAGTACCACAAGTTATGTATTAACTCTTAGTGGAGCAGTTGTGAGTTGGGTTTCTAGGTTACAGAAGGTTAATGCTTTATCCACTATAGAGGTAGAGTATGTTGCTTCTACAGAGGAGGCAAAGGAGATGATATGGCTTTAGTTGTTTGTGGAAGAATTGGGACACCCTTAGAGGGATAATAATTTTTTTATAGATAGCCAAAGTTCCATTCATCTTGCAAAGAATTTAGATCTACATTCAAAGACAAAACACATTCAGTTGTTGTACCATTTCATTTGGTGAGTTTTGTATTATGGATAGTTAAAGCTAGTCAAGATACATACATATGACAATCCAACAAATATGTTTACAAAGGTAGTGACAAGGGAGAAGCTTATTTCCTCTTTAGTTTTAGTTGGTCTTCTAGACCAAACAGGAATAAAAGAACAAAAAAGTCCAAGGTGGTTTGATCTAGTGGGAGCCCCATGTGGTAGCGATATTACTACAATATCAATCTCGAAGTGGGAGATTGTTGTCTAGTGTGGAGTTTGATTAGTTCCCAAGTGGGAGATTGTTAGTTTGTGGTGACTGATCTATAAAGCACTATACATACTTCATATATTCACCAATTTATAGCTGACATGTTATATCTAGTTTTATCTCTAAAGTGGCAAAAATACTTGAATAAAAGGGCTTAGGGTTAGGGATTGTTTCATAAGGTGTGATGCAAAAATTTCTTCTTGCAGTGGTATTGAGCTATAAGGGATTACAAATTATAATCAAGTTATAATCACTAGATTGTAATAATATTGGACTTGTTGTTTGGTGGATGTAGCCTAGGATTTGGGTTAAATCTTGGTGTTTTGTGTTCTTTTCTATGTGATCTATTATTTTCTAATATTGTTTATATTTGCATGTAATTGTTATTTCTATTTGAGGTTTAATCCTAATAGTATGTTTCAAACATAAGAAGGTTCTCAATTGAGCCTTAAAGATACTTTCCTTGCTAGTAAGCTACGCAATGAAAGGTTCTCTTAGAGACAAGATGGAAGAATGAAAAAGTCCACAAATGATACCTCAAGAATGCAATACAAATGTGGATTGAAATAGTATGAACATGTAAAATGCAACAATGTTAACAAGAATGAGAGTATTACAAACCAAACTAATTACTATGTGATTTAAGCTATTGCAAAGAAACTGAACTACTATGCAATATGATTCTAAGCTAGCATGTGATGGATGAGAGAATGAGATGAGAAGTAGAAGTTCTTTGCAATAGCTCTTCAAGAATTTGAATGATAAACCTATAGCATAACAATACTCAAGAGTGTGGATCCTTTAAGAGGGAAAGCTCTCTCTCTTTTAAAGTCATAGGGACAGTGGAGATCAAGGTCAAGATGATGGAGGAGCAAGGGTGGAGTTTTAAAAAGGGAGTAATCCATGTGCATAAGCAAGTCAAAAATAGAAGCTGACTTCCCATAAAGAAAAAAGTCACAAAGCCATTTCTTTTAATTTGTAAAATAGAAAAAGGGCTTTATGTGTACATATTAAGTAGGGTAGAAGAATGAGGCCTTTTATTTAATTAAAAGGGGACATGTTCTTTTAATCAAATAATGAACTTAGGATAGCATAGTGAAAACTATAGATTATAATCAAATTAATTGATTTTAGCAATTTGGTTTAGGCAAATGATGAATTAATTTAGCCAAAATGCTAAGAAGGGGGCTAATAGTCTAGTTGACCATTTTTAGGTGATTACATGAATGAGGTAGAATGTTTGATGGTGGTAATAAAAACTCACCTATCAACCTATAATAACAAATATGAATTGATAATATAATGAATAGTAATGGTATGCTAACATTGAAGATGAAAAAAATGGCATACCTTAGCATACGTGACATTGTTACATTGGATAAACCATTCATAGCCTTCAAGTTCACATACAACACAATAGTAGAGAGAAGAGTTGTTTGGGAGTCTTGGTATAGAGGCTCATGTGCCTTTTCAAGTATAGGTATATAGAGACCATCTTAAACATCATTATTAGATGTGCTAGTACCATGATCATGAGCATCTTCATTAGCTACGCCAATGCCATCTTCTTCAATCATGTCCTATGAAAAATTATCATCTTCTTCCATGGGAGTGTTATCCTCAATTTGGATATTCACACCTCCATGTTCCTCTAGTTAGAAATCCACATTCACCAATTGACAAAAATTGTGGCCCCCTTCAATGTGACCATGTTTCCTATAATGATTCTCAACTGTTGTGATTAGAATTCTTTGATTCTTTAAGACCTTACACTTTTTGCAAGGAAAATTACATTTATCAACTTTTCTTTGGATCTCAGACCACAATCTAGTAATTGTCTCATTATTTTTTTTTGGGTTCATATTTCTAGGTGTGGTCTTTCTTCATTGGAAAATATATCTATAAAATTATTGGACATGTTGTACTTTGTTTATATTTGCACATATGGTTTTGAAGGAAAAAATTGGTCTAATTAATGTGTATATCTACAAAAGTATTGAACATGTTGTACTTAATGTTTATATCTACACATATGATTTTGAAAGAAAAATTTGGTCACCTAACTCAAATTCACCCATATTATAATCAATAAAAATTTGTCTGCTTACATAAAATTTCATTATTTGTGGTTAAAGATTTATTGTTAAGGAAATTGGAAAGAAGGCAAGGACAAAAGTTAGAAGAAGCCAAAGATTTCATTACAAGTATCACCTCCCAAAATCCAATCACAGAATCAAAAAGAAATAAATCGTAGAAATACAAGATGGAGAAGCAAAAAAGTTGGACAAGGTTCCAATAAACTCAAAATTATTAAATCTTTCAAAAAAGTGGAATTCTTATATGTTCGATGTACAAAAAGCCAAAGTGAGGTAGTGGTGTAGGGGCCCAAGGTCCTAAACAAGATGGTCAAACATCAAATTTGGGATACATTATGTGATTAATAAGTTTCCAAGTTGACAAATGGCAATAAGTCAATCTCAAGCATACTAGTATACATTTTAGGCAAATTTCTTACATGTTGTAATAAGGCCTATGGACAAGTTGTAGGCCAGTCAATGTTGGTCAACACTATGAGTTGACCAAAAATCTTCAATTTTATGTTTTTTAGAGTTCTTGCATGATTTATCAAGTTTTGGTAGGCATTTGAAGTCATTTTTTTTTGAAATATTTAAAAGTTGCAAAAATTGTCAAAAGGTTGTCATGCAACTTTTCTTGCAAATTTGGAAGGTCAACAATCACAGTTGTGTTTTGATAAAAAAAAGTAGAGGTGAATATGTAAGGTCAAGAGGTTTGGCCTATAAATTGAATTTTCTTCAACCTAGGAAGGTTGTTGGTGTTGTGATGTATAGAAAAAGAATCAATAAAGCAATTTTTGGCGGGAAAATAAGTGTAGATAACAAGTACTATTTTGATAAGCAATTAGAAGAATGAAGTTGCAGAAGAGATTTATGATGATAACAAGATGGTGATGGGTCAATACAATACCACATACAATATAAAATTGGAGTCTCTTAATGTAGAGGCAATGAGTTATCCATGGACAATAAACACAATTGAAGTGCATAAAAATAAAGTGAAAATAGTAAGGTTAAAGTTGCTGAACTGGATGAAGCCATCATTTTTGGAAATTTGTATGTTGAACAGTCAAAGTATGGTATTTATGTCACCAAGGCAAGGTAAAACTTGTGTAAATATGAAAAATATTGGTTCATGCGACGAAAATTTGAGTATCTAGGTGGTCAATTTCCTCCAATCATGTTGACCTGATAAATTTTAATTTCTTCATAATTTTTTGTGTGGAGAGTGATGATATAGCATGACCTATTCCTCAAAATTTTTTGTAATTTCATATATAATTTGTATGTGTTGTTGATCATAGTTGAACAATTGATGAAAATGTAGCCTATGGCTATAAATTCCATATCCAATTTTGAATCCGTCATAAAGCACCTTTTCCCTAATCTAGTTGTGTCATCCCCAATTTGATTTGATAACACAAAGACATAAATTTTCAGAGACATAAGTTGTAGGAAAAAATAACTTATTTATTGTTATTTTACTCTTGTTCATATACACATCAAATATCTACTCACTACTACATACTACCCAACCAAAAATGATATAAGGACTTGAAGACTAGTTTTCAAAGGCAAGTGAAATAGGGGGAAGTTGACTTCTAAAATATGTTTCTTTATCTTAAACTTATAAGGAATCTTAAGCAAAATATTTCATTTTCAGAACAAGGAAAAGAATTGAGAACCCGGAATATAGTGACAACAAATTGATGAAGAAGTGATCAATAAATAAGTCTAGAGTTATTACACCCCCACCTTGTCCAACTTTCTCTAAACTTTATACATACAATGGGAAGCCATACCTACAAGTAACAAGACCATAGATTGACTAATCATGGCACTTTTTAGCATAGCTATAAAACAAAATTTAAGCATATCATTGAGGAAATTGACTAAAGAATTAATGGTTTAAGACTTTTTATGTAGAATATACAAAAGAAAATGTAATGGTAGACTATAGTAGATTCAAAATTATTATAAACAAGATTCATCAGGCATTTAAGCAAGAAAAATAACTTAGGTTTTCTTTCTTTTAATCTTTAATGAGAATAGATTCATTAATTAAATAACACCATGAGAATCTATAGCCATGAATAGCTTATTTTTCATTATGTAAATCCTAAACTTAAATCATGACAAACCTAAATTAGATACTCGTATCAAAAAATGAAACTCAAAAAGTGAGCATGAGCACTCTCCAATTATTGTAGAATATTATTATTTACTATAAATGGTAACTACTACTCCATTTTGTCTTGTATGGGCATAATAGAACCATGTATCAGTTAAATTATTGCTTCTTACATTCAATGTAAATAGGAAGAATACCTATAACATAGTTTCTCAGTGCATTAGGCAACACCCAACAGTTTCTTGATATCTTCCTACAAACATAAGGTTACATATATTAGCCATTATTCTTTTAAGATGTTTCATCAAACAAATAAAACTACTTTAAAAAGATTGTAAGTGCATTTTTCATAAAACAAATTGACAAAATAAAAAAATATAATTTTCAAGTACCTTAATCTTCAATAAAGATGTTGTGGGTGCATATCTATCAACTAAATTTCCATCATTTTCAACCAAAAACTTAGTGAATTTTCATTTTATGCTATCACCAAAAAACCCACCTTTTATCGATCTCAAGAACTTGTAAGTAGGGGCTACATTACTACCATTGACCTCAACCTACCTCATCAAAGTGCAATACAAACACAAAATATAAAATGTAATAAATTTGTTTACTAGTTAAATGAAACTTGGAAAAAAAATCAATTATTTCACAATAAAATTGCCCCTAAAATATCTAGTAAGCAATCAAAATACAGCTAATATGCTAACCTTGTCAAAAATGGGAAACTCTACTATAAAGTGAGTACATGCCACCTCTACAATCTCCTCATTATCACATAGTTCCTGTCAGCCAAATTGGTTGCAAGGGAAGACTAGGATTTCTACTCCTATAGTTATCCATATTAATATTTATTAGTTGCTTGACTTATATTATAGGAATGCACACCCCACTCAAGAAAATTAGAGATTAAAACCACTAACGATGAGAATTTAGCCCAAGTTCTATGAGTTCTTAGTCAAGCCCCCTCTATAATGCCCTGCTAAGGGATCTAAAAGAATTAACCTAAAATTTTACTAAGTTTTCCAAAAAATTTTTTTTTTAAAAATCATGAAAGATAAATCATTCACATCAAATACATAGTAGTGGAAACAATAACATACAATCAATTGTAAGCATTCATAATAGGTTACATTCCTTAAGGATCTCAAGACCTTGAGTCACATTTGATCTAATTAATACTAAGTCTAACCACTACCACATCCACATGAAAGAATAAATAGAAATTAAAAATGTCCATATTACACAGTTGTTCCGAATGCCTCTTGGCAATTAAATTTGGAATGGTCAATCATCCATTGTACATGACACAGGGTATGAAAGGCTTAAAAGAATATACATGTGTGAAAATGAAGTACATCATCCTATTTTAATCTATGATGCAAGTGCAATAAAGTAAATGAAACCAAATTCCATACATGATACATCATCATAGAAGATATAAACATCCATCATAAAAGATAGCCATAAATCATAAACACAACATATAATTACCTAAATGCACGGTTCCTCCCAACTATAAATAGCATCATTAGACCATCGTGGGTCCTAGCCATCCCTCCATGCATAACATCCCAAGTCACTAAAGAGATCATCGGTATTATCATAGTAGGGACATCACTCCTAAAACATACTACATCATATGCAGAAAGCAATCTAACATGCTACAACATATGCATCAGAAATCTAATCATGCAAAATAAGGCATAAGATAAGTAAACAACATAATCTATCATATGTTAATCATCAATATAAGGATACATGTTCATCATCATAATCCAAGAATAGAATGAATATAGATTCCAACAAAGAATGCATCAGCCACGGTGTCTCAAATGGATCTCAAATGGTAAGAGTGAAAAAGCACTCCCACCCGACCGCATGGAACCTAAATGGTCCACTCCCACCACGCTAAGGAGATAATCTCAAGTCCCAAATAGGATATCAAATCACATAACACAAGTACCCTCTAAGTCCAAGAATCCTAAAAGTATACTAACTCAAAGGTTCCAATCACAAACCAACATCTAATCTCAGAGGCACACAAAGATATGTAGGAAACCTACTATGCAAGCGAGAAAGTGTCATTACGTAGATCACACTAGAGTTACCTTGGTAGTCTCTCAATAGAGCTTGACCCCCTAGTGATCCCTATGTAGCTACTAGTATCCTCTCGTACAGATGAGGCATACTATGAAATGCAAGGTCACAACCAAGCATTCTCTCTACTCACATCCTAGTCTATACTAGCACTCAAGGCATGGACGAGAACATATAATTATCTTATCAGGTTCATTTAATTCCCATTTAGTGTAAATGTTTTCACTTATTAAAACAACTTACAATGAGTTACCCTGGCAACCACTTGGGGCCTCGACCCCCATTGCAAGGCACTTCTCAACACTACAAGTAGATAACCTACCCTAAGCTCATGGAATCATAAATCACAAATCAACACAGTCCTATACAAGTGACTGGAAAAATATCAAAAGATAATCCACAATAAGAACATCAAATCTCCATGAGCAAAAGAAAAGCATCCATAGATAATCATGACCACAACAATTCTCTATTGGCAACTGAAGATATCACTGATAATCACAATAGTCATTGGTTCTTAACAAGAAACCAAAAAGTATTCTCAAAGTAATACTGATCGAAGACTCCAAAAATGGTCAAGTCCAAAACATTTCACAACATGACATCAAGAATAAATCAACACTTCAGTCCCATCATGGCGACTAGAAAGTAGTCCAATTATAATTGATCGATGACTCAAAAATGGTTAAGTCAAGTATCTCAAATACATACACCTCATCTTCACACAAGAAGTTTGGAAAGCAATAACAATTAGTAAATAAAAACATCTCATAGAGCATGCCATCACATTACAATGGTTGGATTTTAAAAGAATCGAGACCAAATAACATCAACATGCCATCACATTCGCATAACTCCCAAGCCTCTAGTAAACATCCTAATTGGTCAACACCCTAGGACCACCCAAACCCCAAACATGGATAGTATAAAGAACAAGATACAAACACATATTTTAGTTCGCTTTCACAATCACATAGTTAAAACAAAAATTAGGTTTCAGTTTTCATTTTCAAGTACATTTCAAGTGTATAAGATTCTTCATTTAATCTACAACTCAACCCATTTATTTTTTAGAATAAAACATAGAATTATCCCTCCATTACTTTAAAACAATTTCTAAAATAATCATAAGATAATTATTTACTTATTTAAATCTTTGAACTAGTTCCCATTGACTTTTAGATAAAATCATTCACATTATTTAAAATATTAGAATAATACTTATCAACTTTCTAATAATTAGTTTACAATTTCCTTTAAACACTTCAAGGACAATCATTTATTTAAAATAATCCTCATTGATTTTAAGTAAAATAAATCTTATTAATAATTCAATTATTTAATTCCACTTATTAATATCTCTTTTCTTTTAATTTTTCCTCATTTAAAAATCCATTTACTTAAATTGACTAATAATTAATTACACTTCTTTTACTATTAACTGGTGCAGGAGCACCAGGGCCAAGGAAAAAAGGCCTAGAGGAACTAGGGTAACTAAATAGATCCTAGGGGGATCAAAGAATGAACATGACCTTGAAGGGTCATTTGATTGTAATAAGTCCACAATGGTCACTTAATAATGTTTTGTTTATGTTTTAAATGTTTTGATTGATCACTTTGTAAAAGGATCAATGATGTAGCCTTAATGCCATTTTGGGAGTTAGTGAACCTAAGGTTCACTTCGGGATTCTAAGGTAGATGAGTTATTTAAAGACATTCAAATGTCCAATTTATTTTAATATGGAAAGTAGAGCCAATATATGGTTCCAAATGCACTTGAAGTGCCTAAAAATGTAAATTGCCAAAAATTGGCAAAATGAAGGGCTCGTAGAGGGTTTATGGGATTTAAGAGTGGTTTGAGGATTTAAAGTTGGGATAAAACTCTTGAAAATAATTTGGAATATTAATAAAATGCATAATGATGTAGGGCTATCAAAGTTTCGTACAATACCAAATTAAATCCTCTTCAAAGTCCTAGCTTGTTGTCGTAAGGGCACAATCCACCTTTTTGTATTGAAAAGACTTCTCATTTGGATAAAATATTGAGTATAAATTTTTTAGATCTATTTTGGTTTAGTTTTTAATTCATTGCATGCTTTGATAGATTATTTTTGTGAAGTTTAAGCACAAAGAACTCCTAGTTATGGAAAATGGAGGAATGACTATCATTGAATAAAATAGTCCCAGTACGGGGGCCATATCTCCCTAATGAACCATTGGATCGAGCCGAACTTGAAATATATTGGAGAGGGCCAAGTAACACTAGATTTGACTAGAGTGATCAAATAAATTTGGTCTAGATAAAAAGTTATGAATGTTTGAGTTTGGGTCTATGTAAGGGGTAAACCTAGACACATGCAAGTATGGGGTAAGTATCCATAAGAAAACACATATGATAATAAATCATCTAACTAATCATCATTAATAACTGAAAACACTATATTAATCATCATGTATATATGAAATATAAAGTACCAAGTAATCTCATCATATAATAAACTGAGTGTAAAAAAAATATCTGATAATCTCAAAATAATGTCACTAATAATCATCAACATACAACTATCCTAAAAGGATTTGGAAATGTAGAAAAATGAAAACTAGGGGAAAACACTACATCCACCCCCCATAGAATTAGGCTTACTCCTAGAAGCCTACAAGAATGATAACACTAAAGAACTCACTATGTGGGTCCCAATGAATCCTTTCCCTCGTGTAGGGGAATATGATTCCACTAAGAAAACTCCAACACACTTAGAGCAATATGATTTTGGTTTAATAGTAAATCTAAAACCACATTGATCCAACATTCATTCTTTTAACAAATACTAAAATAGATCTCCAAAACACTCTAAACAAGAGAAACATAATGCTCGCAACGACGATGAAAGGCATACTACCTTAAATCATAGATGAAAGATACATGTTTTGAATATAGAATAAGTTTCAATTTTCATTTTTTCCCATGTTTAGGTTTTAGTATAATTTTAGGTTTGAAGCCTAAGTGTTCAAGTATAAAAAATATGCAAGTAACAGTTTAAGTTCTGTTTCAGTTCACCTAGTTTCAAGTTTCAGTTTGAAAGAGATACACATGATAGTTCAAAGTTTTTGTTTTGTTCAACTAGTTAATACAAGTGGCATTCCAATATACCCAGAGCTCCCAATGTAGAAACTCGAGCTCTAATATCAGATGTAACGCCCCACCAAGGGATCCAAAAGAATTAACCTAAAATTTTACTAAGTTTGCCAAACAATTTTTTGAGACCAAATCTTGTGTCATTGTCATTGTTGAGAGTTTCTCTTTTGTTTTTATGATTTTGTTCTTGTACTACATTTATTTTTTATATTCAATTTAAGGATGCATAAGTTTAGTTCTATCTTCCATTATTCTATAGTATTATATAGATTGGTGTAGTTTTTGAGCAATATATGGATCAATATCCATAGTAGGTTCTAGCTTCCATTATTCTATAGTCATCTAGATTTACTTAATATTTTTTTAATTTTTTATTTAATTTGATGTATAGGAATATTTGATTATGTTCCTTTCCAATTCTTGTTCCACTTTGCATGATTATTATTAAGTCTATTTAGAATTTCAAAAGATCTTTAAGAAATGACAATAGATTGAATAACATTTTAAATATTTATGTTGATCAATGGGATCTAACTATTAGATGGCTTGTAGTGATTCATTATCTAGGTCTCATTATCTTTAGAATTAGAATTTTTCTTTCTTATTGGATGATATTTTACCTTGGACTTTATAATTATATTTCCTTTGTATAATATTATCTAGTGCTTTACTCTACATGTTTAACATTGTCAATTGATTCCTCAAATTTTGATGTTTTCGTAAGATGAATATGTCTTGTTATGGGGCTCTAGCAAGGTAAAAAACATGTCAAAATGATCCATGTACCCAAGATTTTTCTAGGATAGTGCACTGTAAGATCTCTCTTTCTTCACATTTATCGTCCATGACAAGATAAAACCATTTTTTCATACACACTTAATGTTTCATTACTAAAATCTACTACATAAAAGAGGAAAGATGATAACAATGAATTTTATTAAAAGCATGGTGTGAACATTTGTTTAACCAATACAAGGGGGTATGAGTAAGTCAACTTAGACCCTTTTTTGAAGGGTATTCACCTACACATGCTAAAATATAGAAACCATATCTAATAACATCTATATACCTAAGAAAAGTTTATATCTCAAATTTTAATGACATTCAATTAAATCAAATAGATTCTTATATTGTTTAAGAAATATAGAGTTTAGTTGAGCTTAATGCCAAGCTTAGTCCAATTATTTCATATTCATAAGACTAAAAACCAATTACACTAAAAGAATTTAGAAGCCTAAAAAAAAAAATTCTATGACTTTGTTGCACATTATTTCATGGCCAAATCTACAAAGGTTTACAATTTTATCATATAAAAAATAGATCATAGCATTTAGGAAATATATATTTGTAATTTTACCTTGTGATCATGTGAGAATCTAATTGTCGATGAGTAAAAAGTGTGAGAAATTACATAGTCTAGGTCACTAGGATAGACCAAATAATAGAGCCAAGGGGAGAACAAATATCTAGAATAGAGGATAGTAATGGTGAAGAGGACACATAAGGAAAGTTAGAACATAACAAGGTAGTAAATTGCCTATAGCATGAAGGAAACATGGAGCATATCGTCAGCACTATGATTGTAAATGTTGATGATAGAAGTAAATAGAAAGGCCATTTGAAGATTGGATCAGTGAAAGAGGTAGAGAAGACCTCAATCTATGTGAAGAATAGGGACATGGCCCTTGGAGAGGCTAATTTTTTTCTATTATTGGCAAGCAATATTGGAATCAGATAAAAAGCAATCAAAGGAATGAAGTTGTAGAAGAGGTTCATGATGACAAGATGATAATGATGGGTCAATGTAAGACCATATATAGTATAGAATTGGAGTCTCTTAATGCAGAGGCAATGAGTTATCCACTACTTAACTATACTTCTAGGCTCCTCCATGAAATAATCTTGTAAAATCTAGAACCTAGTATAGTTATCTCATTACATCAAATCTCCAAAAGAGGGGAGCTATTCAAAATTAATTCCTAAAGCACTACTTAATACCCGACCTACATAATGTAATATACATGCTGATTATATTATGATTTATAGAAGAGCCCAATGATCATATGAAGACAAGTGTTAATTCAGTCATTATCTAATGACAAAATGAAAACTAGAGAGCCAAGCCAAAAATGGGCATAAAAGCTTCCCTCATTGATTTTGATCTAGAATTCAAATTGTAACCATGACACGAACAAAAGCCATCTGATGTAAACACAAACTAGATCCTTAAGATGAATACAGTATCTCCAAAATATAAGTGAGATCCATAAAATTAAAACATGTGAGATCATAGAGAAGCCATGATTTACTGTAAAGCCCTTTGAAGCTAGCAATTACCAAGGTAGGAACATTTAGGAAAAGGCATAGCTAGAACACACAATATTGCAAGAAAGAATTCCTTCTTGCGAGTATATTTTCCTCTACAATATGATATTTATAATAAAAAGACTTTCCTTATTAAGTGTCAGTTTGTTTTCACTAATATAATGAGACATCATTACTAGAAGATAACATGGACAATGATTAAGTATATGTAGTCAATATGATAAGAATAGATTTTCTTATGGCTCTTAATAACATCTGCTAACAAAATCTTATTAAGTATCAATTTGTTTTCACTAATATAATGAGATGTCATTATTAGAAGATACCATGGACAGTGATTAATTATATTTGCAGTCAATATGATAAGAGTATATTTTCTTATGGCTCTTAATAACAAGTGCTAACAAAATCTTATCCTTGAAAAGTCATTCTATTTTATTAGGGCATCAACAAGACACAAATTAAACACTTTTAGTATAAGACATAGATCATTTTCTTATCTTCTTAAAATTATGGTTCCAATTAAAATGACTTTTTCCTGTTTTCTCAAAAGATCAATCATATCATTAAATATATTTTTAACCTTTACTTTGAGTTATATCTAATAGTCATCATTAGAATGAGGAAATAATGAGTATAGAGTTGTGGATATGAACCTCACTGTTTAATCTTTAATAATTTTCTTATTTTAGTGACAATTCACTAGGCATTAGTTTAAACATAATAATTATAATTATATATGCATTTCATTCCATAAAACTTGCAATGAAATTCCACATCTTTTCTGAAATTTTTTTTAATGAAATTTTACTTTTTCCAATATTATGTTAGCATTTTTGCCACAAACATTTCTATAATCAAAGTGAAGAAAGAATTACGCAAGAGAAGATCATGATACTAGAAACTACTAAACAAATATTTTGGAAATTTGATAAACAAAAGAAAGTGAAAGAAATACCTCCACCTGCACTCTCCGATGATGAATTCCAATTCTTTGGTAGCTGAATTTTCTTTGAATCCACACTACAAGGCAGATAAATGAGATCTTTTCTTCATTAGGTGTTTATTCTTGTATGAGATATGCCCAAAAACCTCACCTCCAATATCTCCCATGATGCATGATGAAATAAAAAATAAACACCTTTTTGCCAAATCTCAAGTTGTTGCTTTGTGTGTAGTAAGAAAATTAAATCACCATGAAATAGCTCTTGAGAAAATCAAATAGCCATCAAATACCTCCCACATGCATGTAGAGTGCTACCAAAAACAAAGGTCATGAAATAAGAAATATTTAATCATGATTTTCTTTTCTAGATTATGAACTCAATTTGGTTTACATTGCGAGGTAACAATACCCATTGAAAAGTAATGCCTTTTTGCCCAACCTTCACATTATGAGGAAACATACCAAACTATACTAGACAACATGATGCATAGTGATTATCTCCATGTCAATTAATTTTGAAAAATTTTAATTCAAATTTTTTTATTCTTTGTTTATGACAAATCAAAATATAAAACTAAATATTAATCTTTAAAAATATATTACCTTCCAAATCCAAATTCATGATTCTACACTTTCTATAGTAAGGTAAACAAGGATTCTATGGTATTGAGATTGTATAGTATTTAATGTATTACTAAACAGGAATTGAATCTAATCAACAACAAGACTTATACAAGCGTGGAATCAACTTATTGGAGGAATTTAAGCTAATCATATGGATCCCTTCCCCATAATCTCAAACTATTGTATCTCATCAAATAGAATCTCATTTTCATTTCAAGAAATGCTTCCTTAGTCTGGGAGTGTTCCTCTGGTGGATGAAAAAGCTTTGTCTAGTTTAAAAGCTTGAATGGAAAGGCTTAAGAGTAGGGCGATTGATTATTGAAACAAAAAAGTGTAGGTTCTTTTACTACAATCAAGATTTATGGAGCATAAATATGTTATGAATGTTTCTTGTAAGAAGCCTTGAAAACCTTTCAAGTGCTACCATGGTTATAGAAATGAGTTCATTACAAAGTATACATGGTCTACACTTGAAAAATGTAAATAATTAGTAATAAAATTTAAATCTCACTTTGTATTGGGGGGTTTTGACTCAATTTTTTTAATCAGTGGGAGCACTAGGAATAGTTCTTATTTGTAAGCTGAGTGATTTGATAGTCCTATGTGTTTCCAATGCAATATGTAGATCAACATTTTTTTTTATTACCATCCACCTTAGGCTTATTTTCAAGCTCAAAATGTTAATAAGTAGTTATATTTTGAGCCCAAAATTATACCACAAAAATTTAAATGTCATGATAGTTCAAATCTTTAAAAATTCTACACTAACCAAGGATTCTTCACATTCAAAGATATAGTCTTATACATGGAAGTAGTCATTTGAGTTCATTTTATCTTGATTTTCTTACCATATTAAAATTATGAGGATTAAGGTCAGATCTATTATTCATGGTTGACTTTCATACCATTAAAATTTTAAAGCTCATAGACCTAAACTAATCTCAGTACATCAGCAGAGGGTTGCACTGAGAGTAGAGGGTCAAAAGAAACCATGTGAAGGATTTAGGCCTACCCCTTGTTCTCTACAAGCCAATTATTGCTCCAATATTTTTTTTATCACATTATGATTTCTAAGATAGAAAGGAAAATCTTAGGGATAGGATCAAACTAGCAACAATACATGGGCCTAGGCACAATCGTATGTTCACTATAACATGCTATGGAGGTAGAGGTTATGCATAAGCATATTAAGGACCAAATTTTTTCCCATTTTCTTTACAAATATGAAGTACTTTCTCCAAATGATTTTAGCTAGGATGAGAATATTGAAAATTTTGACTTGTACTCCATCCATCACAGACTTCCAAAAATGACACTTCAAAGAGTAAACCTAACACATAACTAGTAGAGCTTGGCTATTCATAGATCATCAATGCCTTAAGAAGTGAAGGGAATGAGGTCCAAAGAAACCAACTAAATTTCTTTTAGTGTTGAAATCAAGGTGCAAGGCACCCCAAATAGGACTATTGTGACACCCAATGTGCCTCAAACTTGATAGAGATGGACCATCTGAAATCTTTAAAAGAATTGATTAAGGTAATTGTTTGAATATGACTCTAGGATATTTCCTTGTAAATCTCTAATTTAAGTGGATAGTTGGAGGAGGATTTTTTCTAGAAATCCTGTGCAAGAAGAGATCATAGCAACTATAGTCAATGATGACTCTAGTTTTTAATAGTAATGAGACTATTAAAGAGCTATAGCCCCATATTTTATAAATCAAGATTTCTCAAAAAATGTTTCTAGTAATAATATGTCTAGGATAGTAGGATTCGCCCTAGTAACCAAGTTAAAGCCAATCTATAGATAACATGGACACTATGAATAAGCACATATCTCACTAGTGCAAAGATTCTAGAGGCAAACTAATTTAATAAAACCCTTGCCAAATAGATTATGTAATAAAAAGTTGTATATTTCTACCACTTAGAGATATACTCGAAAGGACCTAAGTTGAAATCCCAAGAAAGTCTTTCAGTCAGACCAACAATAAAGGAATTTCCCAATCAAGCTTCATTCAATATTTTAACATCTTTTCCCTTCTCCACTAGACTATTGAAAGATGTAGAATTCATGATATTTAGGTGGTCAATTCCTCCATGAGATTACTTCATATGAATAACCTGTCAAACATCTGCAATGAAAACTCAAAATGAAAACCATATAAGGGGATCGATTTGTAACCTACCAAACTTCTGTAATGGCAACTCAAAATGCAACCCAAAATTTCATATAAATAACTTGTCCAATGTTTATAATGGCAACTCAAAATGAAAACCATATGATAAAATTCCATATAAAGATAAATTCCTTCCAAATTTCAACACCAAATCTCCAATGCCAACAAAAAATGCAAATGCAAATAGCCATATAAGGGGATCAATCAATGTAAAATGCTAGCTCTTACCTCAAATGGCTCCCATGTATGTAGACCACATCCAGCTAGTTCAAAATTTGATGCCACTTTTTTTCTTTATTGATTATGAACTTGATTTGGTCAAAATTTTGACCACATTGGGCATAAAAAAAGAAGAAATAATAGGCCAATATGGCCTTTTTTCAAAAAAATTGGTCAAAAAAAAGGGGAAATGTACTACTAATTATAGTGAGATGGAATCACTAGTGTAAGGTGTGCACTTACTTGGGTCATTCTCAGAGGTTGGATCGCTTCAGAAGACCCTCTAAAGTTTGAGTCAAACTAGAGCTCAGATTCAAGGGTCTAAGTTTCTAATTTTTCCAAAGGGAAAAGAGCATGCTCCTGTACCTTGTCACCTTACCCAAAACACAAAGAACACATTTATCATTGAGCTAGCTTATCAATCCCAATGTGTCTTCTTCCAGGATTTTGATTTTCCTAAAAGGAAAAGAGCATCACCCCTTCATTAAAAGAATCATTTAAGAGAACCACTACCTTTCTTTCCTCCCTTAGTTACCATCTTCCAAAGATGTCTAGGTTTCTAATTTACTCTTGAGCATCACTTCTAAGTAGTAAAGAGCATAATACCCTATTCCTTCGTCTAGAGCTTGTTGGAATTTACAAGTGGGAAGATTTACTTCTAAGAGTGCGTGGGGGGGTGGGTGGGTGGGTGGTGAATCCGAAGTAACAATATTTAACATCTAAAATGTTTTAGGTGAAATCATTCACATGCATCTAATTCATCTAATAAAATGAAAGTAAAGACATGCATGAAAATAGATAACACAAGATTTTGGTAACCCAAAAATCCTCCAAAAATGAGAAGGTAAAACTGGGGTGGGGATGACACCCACAAAGTATCACTACAACAATATGTAACTATTCAAGGTTACATATGATTACGAAACTGTAATAGCTTCTTGGGTCTTCTTTTCTAGTCGGGTTCCTATTCAAGTCCTGTTAGCTAGTTGTTACTTCTAGTTCCTATGTTTGGTCCTATTTTTTGGCTTTTAGTTTTTAATCTGTACTGACAATTCTAGGTCCTTGTAAAACTTGGGTACTTTATTTAGACTTTGTTAGTGGTTTTAGGTCCTTGTAAAACTTGATTTTGATTCTACTTTTTAGTAGGTTTATCTTGTTGGATGGCTTGTTTTTTCCTTTTTTGAGGAGGTGAAAGGGTTTTGAGGTCCCTTCAAAACCTATTTTTACCATAATCTAAAACTATTCAAGGTTACAAAGTTTGACCACTTCCAATGGCCTACCTTGTGAAAGGCCTATCCTGTAAAAGACTTTACACTCTATTAAAAGTGACCCGATTAGAGGATTTACAAACACTCACTTGGAATGTTACCTTGTTAAAGGATTTAATACCTTGTTTAAAGGCTTACAACATGGCTATTAAACCAACCTATCATCATAGGATTTTCATTCCTAATACAATGGCTAGAGAGTATTAGAAATTCTTGACCTGATGACTTGCAATCTTCAATTGCTGATTCCAGAACCTTGTTCTGCTCTATCTATTTTGATCCTTGCTTGATCTGATATTTTTCTCCTCAAAATTTTGATACTCTATTCTTGATCAACTAAATTTTTCAATGTTGTTCTGCTCTTTCCAAGTCTTTACAACCCTCTACACTTCGGTAGCATTCTCCCATAAACTCTTACATATGTGCACACACAATGGGGTTTTTTCCTCCTTTTAAAGGCTTCAAAGACTTAGGGTTAGGTATGAATCTATGATCAATATTCATTCTTCTTTTCCTGCTCAATTCTTTCACTTTTCCTATTGGTTGCATACTTTCTCCATTTTTCTTATTGGTTGCATGCTGATTACATAGGTAATGCAAAAGATTCGATCTTATCTTCAAGATCCTTTGAGATTCATCCTGAATCAGCTAAAAAATGGTTTACATCTGAGTTTGTGAAGGCAAAAACTCATACATTGATTCTGTATTACTCGACACTTACTAGTTGCTGATGCTTAACACATATAAGAATTCTATCTCACTCAACTCCTATAGTAATTCTATTTCACTTGGCATCTATACTTTTCTCAGCACCTATACTGACTTGGAATCACTTTATCACTTGATACTTGATACTTTCTCAGCACCTAAATTTTACTCAACACCTATTGAATTTCTAGCTTGGCACATACTATAGCTTGACATTTGCATTATACTCAACATCAACTTGAGAATTGGTTAAGTGTGTTGACACTCAATTGTCAAAGCCAATCTGAGAGCAACAATCTCCCCCTTTGACATGAGTAGCAAAAGAACTTAATTAAGCATTATGAGTCTAGTCTCTATGAGTACAATACACATTCTATTTGAAATATGTACAAAACTTCAAAAACTTGTTTAAAATTTTGTAGAAGATTGTATACCTCAAAAAAATTTAACTCCCCTTGAGCTGATGTGTCATTTTTATAACTAAAATTCCCTTAAGCTGAATTTGTCTCATGCTAGTTCCATTATCTACCTTATCATTCCTTTGCCTTTGTTTTTGTGTACCCTATTTTTTGTCTATTTGTACTCCCCCTTTCACACATCTTCTTGTAGTTTTTGCATCCTTTTTGTTGTATCTCCTTATTACTTCGCAAAATTTGAATATCTCCCCCTTTGAGTATTAATCCCTTTATTTACACATCCATTCTTATTATCTCCTATCTTTATTATGTCTGCCTCTTTACATGAATATCTCCCCCTTTAGATATTTTTTATTACCTCCATCAAAAAAATGTATTATCTCCTCGATTCTTATTATATGCATAATCATCTCCCCCTTTTTGACACTTATGTCAAAGGGTCCTAAGAATGAATAGAATATTTAGCCAAAAATGTTTTATTTATCTCCATTATAATCTTTAGAGAAGCATCCCAGTTGTCTAAGGCAATTTCTAGTGCTTTGAGCTGGATGGATGTCTTTGTTGCAAGATGTACAAGGCCTTTTAAGGTAGCAAGATTAGGGTCTTTCTTTAAAACATTTTTTGAATAGGCCACTTCCTTATGTAGTATTTCTAGATGCAAGGTGATTGTAGATTGAATCTATATTAATTTGGCCTTAACATGGGCCTCTTCTACTATCAATACAACTAACTCCTTCTGAGTGTGAAGCATTGTGGCAAAATGCTTCTCACTTTGAGATGGATCTTTAGGTAGCTATGTACTAGATATCTTAAGATTTTGTTCTAAGCCTGGTATTCTTTGGCTAGTTTCTTGTGTGAAATATGATGAATCACACAATTTGAAGTATAATGGGAATATGTTCTCAACTACTGTTTAGATAGCTCAACCTATGATAGTGCTATCTCATTGATATCTTCTCATTAACTTTCATTTGAAATTTCTTTTCAGACCATTCTAATAATTTAACATTAGCGTCAAGGTCTTCATTTTGTACCTAGTTCACTATATTGGACAATTTCTCCATGATGGGCTTTGTTTCATCAGGTACTGGCAAGCTAAATGCATCAAGGAATATGCCTTTGATTTCTACTAGTGCTTGCTTTTGTCTATACTCATTTTTGAGTATCTCTTGCTTCTTCCTTCTCTCCAGTACCTCTTGTACTTCATTTATCTATGCTAGGTTCATTTTTTTAAAGTCATAACTTGGTATGACTATTTCCTCATCAACTGTAGGGTCTCCATAGTAAAGTACCCTTTCTACCTTGGTGGAGCTCAAGCCTAGTGCTGAAACTTATAGGAGTATTGCATCAGTGCTCGACTACTTGGTAGAAGTCCTTGAGGTAGGAAAATTTACCAATGTCTATATTGCCTCTTGCTCTATTTCCTTGGGGGTTTTCTCCTCTTCCTTATCTTCTTCTCTTCTACCTTGATCAATGATAATTATTTGAGGAGGTGTACCTTGGATTTTTGTTGTAGGAATCTTTTTTCGTATCTGCTCCTTTGCTAACTCCTCAGTAGTTGTTGTTACTATCACTGTGGGATCAACCTTAGCAATTGTGTCTTGTGTTACTTACTCTTTTGGCTGATCATCTGTAGCTATGGGGGGTTGTAAAGGTGGTTCTTGTGTGTTCACCTTCTCCTTGGTAAGTTCTACTATAGTTTTTTGCAACTCTTCTACACTCACCAAAACAAGATTTGTGCATAATTGTGATTGCAATATTGTTTGGTGAAGGATCTTTTTGAGATCCTTTGTAGTTAGTGGATTGATGTTTTGACTTGAGGTGTCAGGAACATCCTATATAGTTATAGTTTCTATAGATGTAGGTGTTGTATGTGGAGGACTTGGTGGTGGCAATTGGGTGTGTTGGACACTCTGTTCTAGCTGCTGGTCTTAAGTTGTTGCCTCTTCACATTTATGTGTCTCTTTCTCCATTGTTACCTCTTCTTTCTCTTTCTCTCCTTCCTCCTCTTTTTTATTTTCCTCTTCATCTTCATCATTTCTTCCCTCAAAGGGATCTTCTTGGCCTTCTTTGACAGTAATTAATCCATAAATCAATTTCCATATCTGTGTGGATTTCTTTACAACATCTTCAATTTTATGCTATAAAATACTAAAGGCTTTGTATTTGGGTGCAAATTTGCTCCCATGTTTCTTACTAGCCTTGTTTATTTGACCTTTAGTTAGGTTAGAAATCACATGAGCCAATGTTGACTCCCTTATTTCTTTTTCCATATTTAGGCAGTAATGCCATTTATTTTCTACAATGGAGCTTAGCTCCTTAGGCATGGAATTGTATAGTTCAAGTGGGCTAGTCTTGAACTTGGCCATAATAGTGTAGATAGACTCTTCCACTATGTTTTGTTCTTCTCTTTAAAATTTATTAAAACCAATGGTCTTTAAACTAGTTAAATCTACATTATCTCTAATGTTATCGCAAACTTTTTCCAAATTAGATTTGGTGGAATGTCTTACCAATCTGAATTGATCATTATCAGATTCTGTCTTTTCTTCATTTGACTCTGGGGGTGCAATATATTTTCTTCTTTTCTTTTTTTTCTATAGGTCCTCCTTGCTGTATGGCCTTTTACTTCCCCTATTCCTTTTCCACTTGTGTTATTGTCCTTGTGTTTTCCCTTGTTTTTGGCTTGGCTAGGCTTGGCTTAGTTGGTTTCTTCTTTCCTTTGGGCTATGTAGCTAGTTGTTTCTGTGTCATTCTCTTCTTAGGCTCTAGCTTTGGTTCTTCTTGCTTGACACCTTCTTCTTCCTTTGCATCCTCACTCATGCCTTGGGTCAATGCAAGTGTCTCCTATCCTTTTTCTTCTTCATCTTCTTCTTCTTCTGTAGTGCCTTCACCAAATTTGGCTTTAAGTTTCTTTACAAGTTTTTCCTTCTTCTTTAGTGTGGAGGTAGTCTTCAAATCCATATACAACTTTGACCTTACTACATCATAAGTACCTAAATGTAGTGCACTCTTCTCCACTTCCTCAGCTAATAATGTAGTTATGGCTGTAGATGCCTCATCTATGTTTATCTCATATCCAAGAGGTCTTAACCATCTAACTCTTGGTATGCTTTCTTTTATGTAAGTATAATCAATATCTACAAGAAATAATACATCATTTACATGCTTTTCTACTAATTAAATTGGTATTCTTAGCCTCTACTTCATGATCTTGAAATCTTCAAAATAGCTAGTCATTAGAATCTCAAAATTAGCTCCCATTTGTTCTATATATTCATTAACTTGAGCTAATATAGATCTGTTTTCTTTCTAGAAAACTTTACCAAAAGATGGAAATTCATTCTGTAAATAGAAAAATATGCAAATAAAAATTGTACCAAACTTGCATTAGCTCCCTAAGTTCTCATTGATTTGTTGCAATTGTAGTTTTATAAGATCATAAGTATGATCCTTTTTCACTAGTTTGTAACCCACATCCAATGCAATGCATGGTACACTATTAAGTCTGCTAGATTGGTAAAATTTGTATGCAATAACCCTAACAAAAAAGTCAACAAAATGGTCTTGGATAGTGTCTATTTTCATTCCTATCTTGTTCCATTTGGCACCAGTGTTCTTTTCAATTGCTTCCTTGGAATCACTTCTAAGGGTTTTTGGCCGATCTAGGGTTGGATACCTTGTTACTCTATGTACAATCCCTTTTGTTATTTTTACTAGACCATCCTCCAACCATAAAATTCCATCATGAATCCTACTAAGCACTATCCTAATCCATTCAATTTTGAAAACTGTGGGGGATTCTAGGGCACATATCAAACCCGTCTTCTCAATGATTTGGTACTCTTCTTTCAAAACTCCATTTTTAAACAACTTGTCATAGGATTCCCTCATATCCATATCTCTTGTGGGTCCAATTTTGTATTTGTAACATCTTCTAACACCTTGGACCATAACTACTTTAGGAGGTATAACAGATAGGGCTCCGACTAGGTCATTTTTGTATGCCACTTCTGGGATTGGCAAAAAATCTAGTTGTTTCACTTCATTTGACACTAGTTGAACCTCAAATGGCTCTTTCTCATGTGGTTTCCTAGAACTGGAGGCAATTTGTGCTAGCTAGGGTTTTAACACAAATAAATTTAAAACTATGTAGCGCGGCACGAATGTAAATACCTTGAATTCGATGAAACTGTGTTGAATCACTATTGAAATTGGCTCAAATGTTGGATTCTCTACTTTGAAGTCATTTTAAATTCTTCCTCATCTTTTCTCTTTATTCATGATGAAGAAAAATGATTTAAAATGCGATAATATAGCCTATTTTCATAGCATTTAATGCTTAGTGTGTTTATAGCTATCCACTCAGCTTCTGTTGTCTTTCCACCACTCGGTATCCATAGAAGTATCCCTCACTTGACTTCAATTGAATTTTCTTCTTTACTTGGCTCTCATTACCAACTTAGCTGCAACTAATCATTTGGCTTCTACTAATTTTGGCAATCATCTTGGCTTGTACTAGAATTCTACTCAACATCTGAAGGCAACTTTTTCTAACTCGACAACATTGATGAAAACTTGAAGTTTTGACTTTGCATCTCTATTCATGTTGATCTTCTTCTTTTAAGTACTTTCATGTTTAGGAATTAATGCATGATAAAGCTTTGTATATTAGTTCCACATGCCTTCTTGTTCTTAGTTTGATGAAGTGTAACTACTTGACCTTTTAGGTGAAGTGATCCCTTCATTTGATGTGCTACTCTCATCTTTCTTCTTCCATGTCTTATCCATTTCTCCTTTGATGTGTTCAACATCCACCTTCTCTTTTCCTTTATTGACCTTTGAGTTGGGTGCCTCTGACCTTGTTGGGCATTTCCCGCTGATATGACCAATTCAAATAATTGAAGCATGTAGTTTGGCTAAGCCATCTACTATTGTTTCCACTGAAATATGTTTTGATGCAATTTTTAGGGATGTTTCCATACTCCTAACAATAATGGTAGCTATACCTAGTGTTGTAGTCCCAATTGTAGTGATATCCATGGTTATTTCCCCTTGCTAGCTAACTAGGTGTCCACATAGGCTTTGATGTACACTCAAAAGCTCTATGTCTATACTTCTTGCAATTATAGCAGTGACCTTCAAATCTTGGTGTTCTAATAGTCCTAGTCCCACAGTCATATGTTTGATGTCTTTGCTTGTTGCACTTATGACAATGACCCACTTTCTTAGGTTTTTCATGCTGATGGGCATTCTTTCTCCTACATACATTAGAGGTAATGTCCTTCTTTACCACAAAATGACAAGTAGGTTTAGTGCTCTTACCTTTGTTACTTCTTTCTTCTGTAGTCTTGGGTGACTCTCCTTGTTCATTGTTGGTGTATCCTAGTCCTAAAGTATCATTACTTTCCCTTGGTGATTTTAGTAGTTACTCAAGTTACCTGATAGCCTCATTTGGTTTGTTGAAGCTCTCTACAATTTCCATTTCCTTCTCTCTTTTCAAGTCATTTTGCAATTGTTCATTTTGCATTTTTAGTGTGGAGATCTCAATATCTTTGACATTTAGTTCATGACATGCATTCATCATCTGGCTTAAGGTGTCTACCTACATGTTTGAAATTATTGCAAGCTCAATTGACTTTTCTTCCAATCTATTGGCAAGATTTCTCTTTTTATCTTCTAGCATAGCCTTATCTTCAATGGCTCTTTTCTTGTATTCAGTTACTTCACAAAACATCATGGCTTGTGATTCTTGTTCAATCTTGAGTGTTCTAATTTCTTATACTTTAGCTCTATTCTTTTCCATTAGGTCTACTATTTTTTCATCAAACTCTTTGGAATCTCCATTTGCAAACAATTTTGAGATGTCAATCTCCTTGTATTTTGTATCATTCTTAACTATGGAAATCTCTCTAATTCTCTTTAAGGATTTTCTTTGTTCTTCTCTAGCTTCTTTCAAGGTGTGTAGAGTAAGTTGTACATCAATTGCCTGATTATCTATGATCTTCCCAA
Source organism: Cupressus sempervirens (assembly GCA_028749045.1). Classification (NCBI taxonomy): domain Eukaryota; kingdom Viridiplantae; phylum Streptophyta; class Pinopsida; order Cupressales; family Cupressaceae; genus Cupressus; species Cupressus sempervirens. The sequence continues at coordinate 504,433,385 of CM053783.1, read as the reverse complement.
GTTTGTAGACTTCCATTTCTAGATCTTTTCTCCAAGCCGTTAGGCTCCTTCTTGTGAGAACTTGGCTCTAATTCCAATTTTTGGAATTTACAAATGGGAAGATTTACTCCTAAGAGGGGTGGGGGGGTGAATCAGAAGTAACAATATTTAACCTCTAAAACCTTTTAGTTGAAATCATTTACATGCATCTAATTCATCTAATAAACATGAAATTAAAGACATGCATGAAAATAGATAACACAAGATTTTGGTAACCCAGAAACCCTCCAAAAATGAGGAGGTAAAACTAGGGTGGGGATGACACCCACAAAGTATCACTGCAGCAATATGTAACTATTCAAAGTTACAAAGTTTAACCACTTCCAATGGCCTACCTCGTGAAAGGCCTATCTTGTTAAAGACTTTACACTCTATTAAAAGTGACCTAGTTAGAGGATATACAAACACTCACTTGGAATGTTACCCTATTAAAGGATTTAGCACCTTGTTTAAAGGCTTACAACATGGCTATTAAACCAACCTATCATCATAGGATTTTCATTCATAATATAATGGCTAGAGAGTATTAGAAATTCTTGACCTAATGAATTACAATCTTCAATTGCTGATTCTAGATTCTCGTTCTACTCTATTTGTTCTGATCCTTGCTTGATCTAATATGTCTCTCCTCAAAATTTTGATACTCTATTCTTGATCAACTAAATTCTACAATGTTGTTCTACTCTTTCCAAGTCTTTACAGCCCTCTACACTTCACCATCATTCTCCCATAAACTCTTACATATACACACACACAATGGGGTTTCATCCTCCTTTTAAAGGCATTGAAGACTTAGGGTTAGGTATGAATCTATGATGAATATTTATTCTTGTTTTTCCACTCAATTCTTTCACTTTTCCTACTGGTTGCATGCTTTCTCCATTTTTCTTATTGGCTACATGTTGATTACCTATGTAATGCAAAAGATTGAATCTTATCTTCAAGATCCTTCATGACTCATCTTGAGTCAGCTCAAAAATGGTTTATGTCTAAGTTTTTTAAGGCATAGACTCATATGTTGATTCTGTGTTACTCAGTACTTACTAGTTGGTAATGCTCGACACATATAGGAATTATATCTCACTTAGCTCCTATAAGTAAAACTATTTTTCTTGGCATCTATACTTTTCTTGGCACCTATAGTGACTTGGCATCACTTTATCACTCAACACTTGATACTTTCTTGGTACCTAAAGTTTACTTGGCACTTGTTGAATTTCTGGCTTGGCACATACTATATCTTGGCATCTGTATTATACTCAGTATCAACTTGAGAATTGGTTAAGTGTGTTGACACTCAATTTTCAAAACCAATCTGAGACCAAAAAAGCCCTACAAAGTTTACAAGCCCTATTAAACTGTGTTGAAAGAATAAAAAAGGCACACTTGTTTGGTCATGTTTCAAATATTCTTTGGCATGCATCTTGCAATCAAATCATTAGTACTATTTGTTTTAAGCTCTTTGGAAATTGTCTTGTAATCAAAGCATCAGTGTTGTTTGTTTCAAAATCTTTGACAAGCATCCTACAATAAATGCTATATTGTTCCAAAAATTAGAAATAAAAAATCAGCGTCTAGAAGCAGTGGTTTGTACAAAGAAATTTTATGAAAGCAGACTTAGCAATGCAACTTTTTTTTTTGACACCAAGTCTCACATGAAGTTTTGTAGTAGTGTGCACAAGGATTCTCACTAAATTGCACAAGGAATTGGACCTTTGTAGAAGGAAATGGTAGAGCCACACAAGAAAATGGTTTCTTCACATGAAGAAAGAACTTCTTACATGAGAAATGATTGTATATTTTACAAGCATAACTCAAAAAAATGAAGAATTAAAAGAAATGAGGCCAAAAAAATTGTTTTTTTTTAGCGCTACAGTGGGTGCTAGAAATGTGAGCATTAGATATGGGCTACTAGATCTACACACACTTCAACATGATCATTATTCATGAGTAGTACACTAGAACAAACATGAGGTTATTCATATGATATTTGGACACAAGGTGAATTGTTTCCTTCTAACTAGACGGGGAAGCCATATGCTCTCAGAATTGAGAGTCCAATAACCATAGACCAAACTAGCACGAAATATTTGAATGAAAGATAAAGAGAATGCATTAATATATATTATATGCATATTGATCTAAGAATGAGATTAAAAAAGTAAGCTACAATGGATCCAAGTAATCTAGATGGTGAGCATATTAATGCAATGTAGATTTGAATGTGAATGATTTAGCAATTTCAACAACATTTCAATACCTACTTCACCTCCCTTTCTTTCCAAGAGAGCCTTGCAATTATAGTTTTGGAAATTTTTGGACTAATTGCTAATGTTCCCCTTTGGGATTCATGACATGGCTTAACCATCTCCTATGTTCTATAAGTCTAGTGGTTGTATCGAGCATTGATAGGTTCATCTTTTGGTGCAATGAAAACTCTATCTTGTAACAAGTGGTATCAAAGCTTGGTCATAGGTTCAAATATCCTTGGGTAACATTGAGGGGGGATTGTAGGACTAACCACCAAAATTCCCCTTTAGGATTCTTGACATAGCTTAACTATCTCTTGTGTTCTATAAGTCTAGTGGTTGTATTGGGCATTGATAAGTCAATCTTTTGGTGCAATACCAACTCTAGCTTGTAACAACAATATCCTGGGGTGGAGTTTGAATCAACCATGGTAAGGTTGAGTTTGAATAAACAATTCATAGTGGAGATTCCACTAGAATAAGCAATGCAAAGTGGAGGTCCCACTTTGGAATAAACAACTCAAAGTCAATATCCTACTTTGGTTAAACAAATAGTATCCTTGGACCCCATAATGAGTAAAATATTCATTTATGGATAGGAGGTCCCTTATCAATATAAAATTGATTTCAATGATAATTACCTATCTCCTTACTAAAATTGATATTCATGTGTCTATTTCCAAATGGGTTCAAATTAATTGATTTGTTTGATTTGTTGGATCCAATTAATTTGTTTTGAACCTCCACCTTAAGATGTAATTCCACATTTAGGGGATTAACCAATTTTATGTTATTACACCTAGTAGCTTCCAATCTTGAACTTCACTAAGAATTGCTCACTAACCATGACCTGATGGTCATCTTGCACCCAAGCAATACGGTATGGGCATGGGTGTTTCTGTCTCTTCGACTTCAACTTTGTGACCATAATTTATAACACCAAATTATAAGTACTTCCACCATCAATGATTACATCACAACACTTTTCTTCATATCTACATCTTGTGTGAAACAAGCTCCTTCTTTGATTAGGTCCATTCTCACCACTCAATAGGGCTCTTTTAATAACTAGGACTTCTCCTCTTTTAGCATCTTTAGAATGTTATGATTTATCATCTTTATCTACATGTGCAACTCTATCCTAGCTTTCTATTCTTTGATCTATCCTTCCTTGGTGTTGGGAACATTCAAATTCTCTATGCCCTTCTTCTCCACAGTGAAAACATTTCCCATGGAAGCCTCTTCTTCTATATCCTTTTCCTATGCTCCTTCCTCTTTGATATCTGCACTTTGTGTGAAACAAGATCCTTCTTTGATTAGGTCCATTCTCACCACTCAATAGGGCTCTTTTGTTAACTAGGACTTCTCCTCTTTTAGCATCTTCATAATGTGATGATCTGACATCTTTATTGAAATGTGCAATTTTTTCCTAGCTTTCTATTATTTGATCTATCCTTTGTTGGTGTTGGAAACATTCAAATGCTCTATGCCCTTCTTCTTCATAGTGAAAAAATTTTGCACAGAAGCCTCCTCTTCTAGATCCTTGTCCTTTGCTTCTTCCTCTTTGATCTCTATTATTTTGATCATGGAAATTATTGGAATTTTTCCCCCTCTAGTTCTAACTATGATGCTAGCCTCATCCTTGTTCATTTGATCATCATTTTGGCCTCCATAAGATTCTCTGCTAGATCTTCCATTATGACCTCTTCCACTATTCTTGTTGTCAAAAAATTTTCTTAGTTTCTCCTCAACTCTTAGGGAAAACTAGTAAGCCTCCTCTATACTAGTCATTTAAACTAGATTCATCTCATCTTGAATACTTGGCCTTAACCCATCAAGGTAACAAGTGAATTTTTTCTTATTATGTTTTGCATGGTTGATTCTAATGAGAACTTGGTAGAACTCTTTAGTATACTCTTGAACAATTTTTCTTGCTTGTTTCAACCCTTGCATTTTCTTGAATAGATAAAGCTCATAATCCAAGGGAATGAATTTTTTCTTCATTTTAGTTACCATCTGATCCCATCTCCTTTTTTATTTTGATCCAATAGGATCTCCTGCCACCATATCTTTTCATGAATCTTTAGTTTGGCCTTCACAAACTTGACCCTATATGGATCTTCAATATCTTCATATTCAAAGTATTCTTCCAATTCATTGATCCATTTGATCAATTCCTCTAGGTTGAGATTTTCCAAAAATGTGGGAATATCAAACTTATGTCTTTTTCCAATACTAGAAATGACCTTTAAAAGCTTTGCCTCCTCTAGGTCAAGAACATCCTCTACTCCATCTTGGTCCATGTCTCCTCATTTTTCTCTTTCATCCTTTCTTTCATCATCTCCTATGATAAGATTCATCCCTTTACACATCTATTCTTACATTTACCTCTGGAGGGTTCTAAAATCCTCAAGTGTAACACTTTGACTCTTCCACCACACTCTCTTTATGGAGGCATGTTCTCACTAAAACCCTAATGCAAACTAACTCATAATCAATGATCTGCCTACATGCTCAACCAAAACCATGGGCCTAGTGTGAACTACCATATAGTCGACGATCTGTCCACACACTTAAGAACTCTAGCTCTGATACCACTTGATGAAGGGTGCTCCCCTTAATACCATAAACACATAACATAAATAAAGAAACAAAAACAATTGTGGGAATAAAATATGGTCTTCTTATTATCTCTGCAAATGCAAAATTCATAATTACAATATGCTAACCCACATGGATGCCTTCATTACAGTAATATGCAAGACAAAGTTGCAAACTATCACCCAAAGCTGCCCTAGACAATGTTTGGGCATTTCTAGAATAGGAAATTTTATGCCACCTCACCTAAGGCTGATAGACCCTAATCATACATATAAAGTTGGCTAAATTACATTTATTTTGGACGTTTTGGTTGGCCCAACTTTGAAAGACCATAACTCTCGAATGATTGCTCTGATTGGCTATTATCACCACTTTTTGGAAACCTTGACTCCTAATCTACATGCTTGGATATGCACAAGTGCCCATTCATCAATTTTTTAGGCCTCATCTGGGAACTTTTAGGCCTCCAATGTTGAGCTTGAAGTTTATATACCAAAATTGCAAACCAAAAATCCACAATAAATTAATGAATACACATGATATGGCACTAAGCCTCAACTACTAGGCTGATATATCTAAGATGAATATCCACCTATGAAATTAGGACATTCTGAGCTCATATGACTAACTTACTAAGTAGCAAGCCTCCACTAAAAACAACTCTACATTAAGAAAACCCTTATTTGAACAACTAATTTGAAATATTTTTTGGTGATGCAAGACTGCTCTTACACCCAAGATACTCCTACATCACAAAGTTGCATGCAATATCGAGGTTCAATTATTTGAGCATTTTTCTATTATATAGTTTTGGAAATTCATTGATAGAAAATAGATGTGTAGATGTGTCAAAGTCTTTATTTTTCTCATTTTTTAACAATTTGTGTGTTTGAGTCATGAGTGTATCCCAATCATCTTTCAATGGTTTAACATTTCTTATAATTTGTAGGATTTTTTGAAATTGTTGTTGGGATTCACTTTGTCATTGTTGGAAGAAAATTGTGTCAAATGTAATTTCAATATTGGATGTGTGCAAAACCATGAGGTATTTAGAGTGTGAGGCATTTATTGGCTTATCCATAACTAGTGGAAGTTGTCCTCGATCACCAAGAAAGATGATTAAAATCACACCGAAATCTTCATGTTGCTTATGGGGAAATGCCTCAAATAAATAGTTTTTTTTGGTGTAATTAAATATTCACTAATTACACTTACTTAAGCTTACTTAGAATAATGCATTGCATACTAAATCATGATTGAGACAATTGGGAGTTTGTACCTCAATTAAATTCATGGTGTAGCAAAATTCCACTCTAGGAGGTCATAGTTGTTATTTCATTCCACCGTTAGTTTACTTATCACATTATTATCCTCATCATTGCACATACTTCATTGCATAATGGAGGATGATCCACCTTTGGTGGACATGTGATTCCACCTTGCATGGGTGATAACTTATCTTCTCCTTATCATTGTATCTTATCGCCTCTCCTTTATAAGGAGGCCTATTATGAACATTTTAAATCAATCCACTAGATGTCAATAAAGTTCATTATCAACAGTAACATTCTTGCATCTTCATGCATTTATCTTGCCAATATCTTGTGGAACTTATCTTGGTCTTTCATTTGATCCCGGGGGTCTTGTTGAGTCACCTAAAACCCTAATATGGTATCAGAGCTCTCAAGGTGTGAAGAACTTTTCTCAAGAAGTACAATCTTGGCTTGACTCTTTATTAGTGCATCATTTGGCAATATGGACATCACAATTTGGAGGAGATTTTGGGATTCATATTTTGTGACCTTCTATTGTAGGTGAAAATTAGAGCTTGCTAGTGCAAATCAGAGGTTGATGTCATAAAGGAGATCCAAAAACCCCTAAATCAAATTTGTTTCATCCAAATCAAACATCTAAGGCCAAATCTATGGCCATCTAATTTTTGAAGGTGCGGTGGCGATGATTTAGAAAAAATAATTTTAGAGGTGATTTTCAAACAACAATATCTCCCTCATATAGACTTCTTTTTTTGAGCAATTTTTTTTTTGTTTTGGGGTAGAATTTCACGATCTACATAGTGGTGTAGGTGATTTTGGATCTTTGTCTCTAAATTTTTTTGAAAATCACAAATCCCATTTTTTGCAACTTTCAAGGCTCTATTTGGGCACATCTTGTAACATTTTCATGTGCAATTTTTTTGAAAGTGCATATTTTTCATCTAGTTTCCAGATCTATAATTAGATTTTAGTGATTTGGAGTGGGCATATCACTTTCAAAAATAGGTCTTTTTTGGCTATATTTGCACTTGGTGAATACTTAGATTTCAATTTTCTTAATTGAATTAGTAATTTAAAGGAGTTATCAATTGATTTCAGTCATCATTTGATTATGGAATTTTCAAAATTTCCATTGCTCACTCCATATAACTATCATGAATGGAAACAAGCAGTTTCTAATCAGCTGATGAGAATCGGATTGCTTAGAATGATTGTTGGATAGGATCTAGAACCAACTACAGGTGTTGCAAAAAGAAGGAAATGGTTTGATAGAAGGGATAAAGCAATTGACTCTCTTATATCTACCATTTCTAATGATTTTCTATATCATATTTCATTATGCACACATCCTCATGATGCCTAGAAAACATTGGAAGGAATCTTTAGTAAACCTGATAGAATAAGAAAATTCAAATTGGAGAATGAGCTTATAGGTCAAAGTCTATGTGATTTTGACAATATTCAAGACATTTTCTCTAAGTTCAATTCTATTAGATTGGAGCTTTCTAATTTTGGTATTACTAAAGATGATGAGCAATTGATATTATCTATTCTTTCCAAGCTAGTTCCTAAATATTCAATCTTTATTTCCATATTCTATGCTTCTATGGATGCTCTTGGTAGTGCATGCAAAATTCCTTCTCTTAATGAATTTGTAGCTTAGCTCACAAGGGAACAAGAAAAGTTAGCACAAATGGGTCAATTGAAGCCTTCCAAGTATCAAGCATTGGTTGAAAAGGACTCCTCTCCAAAGGCTCCCAAAGGAAAAAGAAACAAACAACACAAGGATCCTAAGTAGCATGAAAAAGGTGATAACTCTCCTTCACAACATAATATTGAATCCAAGTCCTCTTCAAGAGAGGAAACATCTAGAAGAAAGAGAGATAAATGTACTTATTGCAAAAAATTAGGACATGATGAGCATAAATGTTTCCATATGAAGATTGATGAGCTCACTCATATTCTTCAAAAAAAAAAAATCTAGCTGCCCTCATTAATGCCTACTCCTTCTACACACTAGGAAGCTTCTAAATCTACATCGACATCATCATCCAAAGGAAAAGGAAAAGCACTCATTACTTCCACACATTCTAAGCAAGGAAAATGGCTTCTTGATTCAAGTGCATCACATTAAATGACATCTTCTATGGATATGTTTTCTTCTATTGAGCCTTGTACTTCTCCACCTATTTTGATGGGTAATTATACACATATGAAGGTTTGTAGGAAAGGTTCTATTCCTATGGGAGAGGGTACATTTAATGATGTTCTTTGTGTACCATGCTTGACTACTAATCTCCTTTCCATTTACCAAATTACTCATGGGGTATAAAGTAAAATTGTTGAGTTTTCTCTTGATTATGTCTATATTAGGGACATGGAGACTAGAGATGTCATAGCTATGGGAGTTGTTTATCATACATCATGCTTGCGTTATTTTGCATATTTTTTTGATAATGATGATGTTATTCATGATGTACCTAACCCTTTCTCAAGAGTGAATAATTCATGTGAGGAGAAAATTGGACACTTAAATCATTTTGTTCTTGAGACAAGCACTGAGCTTCCTACTCGTCCACCTCCTACTTCTTTAGACATGAGCTCTACTATTTAGCAAAATGATCTTTATGATTTAGATCTTGTAGTGTGGGATGAATTCCCAGATGCTCTTTTAGACAAGTCTCATAATGTAGATTTTGTTAATACATCTGAGGGGGTATCTCTTCAAGATACTTCTTCACCCTCTTTAGAGATTGGATTTCCCAACTCTTCATGTTCTCTTGTTTTTTCACATCTTCGAGGTTAGTTTGATGATGTGATAGAATATTTGAGCTTGAAGAGACCTATTCTATCTTTAAAGATGCATAAATGTATACCTTCTTCCTCCTTCCTCACTTTTTACATGGATTGGCTTCTTCATCATTTGGTGTATTTATCTCTTCCTAAGGAGAGACATGTTTCTTGTAGGCATTTGATTATATTTTTCTTGTAGGTACTCTTCATCTACATTGGAGATTCTTCAGTATGGGGGGGATATCATGTCTCCTTATTTCCTTCCAATGGAGGGATCATTCTTTGTATATACATGATGTATAAAATTTATGGGGGGTCTTGAGTACTCCATCCATCCATGCATCTTGTTTTCATATCTCTTTTTGGTGGAGGGTTTTTCCCATGAGTTTTTCTCTCTTTCTCCACTTTATGAGAGATTACATTTCATGTATTGTATTACATATTATACATGGGTAACTAAAATGGCCTAGTAGCTAGGAGCCATCTTGCATTATGAGTTTAAGTGCATTCCCCTAAGTTGCACTTAAGGGGGGTGTTGGTGCAATTAAATATTCACTAATTACACTTACTTAAGCTTACTTGGGATAATGCATTACATATTAGCTCATGATTAAGATAGTTGGGAGTTTGCACCTCAATTAAACACATGGCGTAAGAGAATTCCACTCTAGGTGCTTGTAAAAATTTGCCTAAGGACAAAATTCACCCAAGAACTAAGAACTCAAACACAAGCACAATTATAGACTAGAAAAAGAGAGTATGATCAGAATGATGATATATTCATTCAATATGCATTGTGAAGTACACTAGGAGTGCCTATATATAAAGGCCTCTAAGATACATCTAGAATGCCTCATATTCAGCATCATGATAAGTCACACAACCAGGCACATGTCCACTAGATATGGGTTATCCTCCATTAAGTGCAAAAGTAAGTGTGATCATGAGAGGATGGGCCTACAAGGGTGTGAAACACAACTTAGTGTTGTAGACACCATGTGCTAAAATAGAGTTATGTACTTTTGTGTTGTCAACATGAAAACTCAAAAAAGTGTGCAAACTCTTAAGTGTCTCACAAAATAAAATAATAAAATAATGCATTAATCTAAGTAAATTTAAGTAAGTGTAAATAGTAAATAAATATTTACACCAATACCCCCCCTTAAGTGCAACTTAGGGGAATGCCTTTAAGCTTACAAAAGCTAGGATGAAGATGCAGAATGGGTCCTGGCTACTAGGCCATGTTAATGTACATAATAAAAATGCAATATCTCATAAAGCAAAGAAAGAGGGAAAACCTCATGGGAAAAACCCTTCCCAAAAAGAGATATAAATAGGGATGCATGGATGGATGGAATAATCAAAACCCCCCCATTATGATATACATCCAATATATACAATAGTGAAGAAGGAGAGAGACAAAACCTCATAAGAGGAAAAATTCCCCCACATAAGAAAGAAGAGGAAGAGAGACAAGGTAGTCCCCCCCAAATGAAGAATGTTGACAAGTGAAAGCAGCTCCAAGGAAGAAGCTAGTCCATGAATGAAAAATGATGTTCCTCCCCTTTGGAAGAAAAATTGAAAATGTACAATCCTAAATATGTATGGTGGCCCTAAAACTTTCTCATGTATCCCTATGCTAATTCTAATGTTCACCCCTTCCAACTATGCTAAAAAGAACAAATGCAGATCTGGCAAGGATGTTTGTTGAACCAGTCCCACTAAACCATCTATATCCTCAACTGACAAAGAGACCTCCAAAAATTATTGTTAATAAGTATCCACAATCATGCTAGCCTATAAAGATTGATCATGTAGAGAATGGACATGAGGGTCAAAGTGAGCCCTTGGAACAACTGTAGAAGGATCACCTTCATCAAAGAGAAGATATAAGTCCTCAAGGCTATCTCCCAAGTCAACTAAAGCTAGAGCTAGAAGACAAGATGTACCATGCTATGTTGGACCTTTCACTATGGCAATGTAAGTATGTGGACTAGACTAATGATGTGATCTCTCATTGTAACTATCGATAGAATCCTACGTATCTAAATTTGTTGAAGTACTATCACTAGTGTCACTATCAGTTTCCACTATGTATGAAGTTCAAAGAGGAGTAGAGGATAAGTTGGGTGAAGTTTCCTCAAAGTGTACATCCTTCTCCACAAAAATCTCATGAGTCTCTAGATCCATAAGTCTGTAAGCTTTAGCATTGTCTTCATAACTGATGAAAGTATAAGGCCTTGGTGCTGGTACCTTGCAACTCCTGGAAGATAGTTTACCCATGCTAGACAATTGAAGACTCTGAAGTGACCTACAACTAGTTTTCTATCACACCATGCCTCAAAAGGAAGCTTTACATCTAAGGCATTATGAGGAGACCTATTAAGTATATGAGTAGCACTGCTAATGGCTTCAACTTCAAGTGTAGGATTGAGAGACTTGGATTTTATCATGAAACTTGCCATGGTTTTGAGAGTCCTAATCCTCATAGTTACAACATCTTTCTTGTGCAGAATAAATTCTAGTGAATTCTAAAGATCAATCCCCTGAAGTTTGAAAAAGTCTCTAAGTCTTCTATCAACATATGTGTTTTCATTGTCCACCCTTAGTACCTTGATGGCTTTCCTTGATTTGTGTTCAACATGAGTCTTGAAGGCTTGAAGCTTATGAACCACTTCATTCTTATGATGAAGGAAGTAGACCCAAGTGAATCTTGAAAAGTCATCAACAAAAGTAAGGATGTACCAGCCTTGGCTGACTGAAGTCACTACAAAGGGTCCTGCTAAAACTATGTGAACCAACTGGAGAACAACCAGTGCTTTAGGAGGCTTGCCTTTATCATACTTCTCCTCGAGATGTATATCCAAAGAACATGATGAACACTCTCCCTTAGAAAAGTTGATGTTAGGTGACCAAACTACTCATGCCAAAAAGTGGTTTGTGAATTAGAATGAGTCAACAAGGCTTGACAAGGAGACTTATCATTGACTTTCCTCATTGCAACCAATGAATCATCTTCGAGATTGTGCACCATCACTGAATCTAGAAGGAACTCAACTTTATGACCATATCCAAGGTGAATGATTTGGTAAACTGATAGGAGATTGGAGCTAAGGTTTGGAATGTAGAGAACAACTATGAATTCCCCATTTTCCATTTCCACATGTCCTTTCCCTTCAACTTCCATTTTAGTATCATCTCCCATGAATATGTGTGGTACCTTTGACTACTTCAATAAAGAAAATTCTCCCTTTGAAGAACCCATATGGTAAGAGACACTTGAGTTAAGTATCCATTCTAAAGAAGAACCTAAATTTTCCATAAGTTCTTGCCCTTTACCCTTTGAAGAGGTTGGAGTTGAATCCTTGGAAGTACTTGGCACTTGAATCTTGTTCTTCCTAAGTAGGTTTTCCAACTCATCAATTCATTTAGTCTTGCAATGATGCCTATCATGATTTGGCTTTTTGCAGTGTAGACACTAAAAAATGGTTAACATCTACAGCTTCATCACTTCTTCCATACTAATTCATCCCATTTTCTCATTCCACTAACTTTGATCTTTTGGCCAAATTGATCATATTTCATCATTTGTATCGTTTTTCACATCAATTTCATATCAACTCAAAATCACCCCAAATCAACTTAGAATCACTCAAAATTAGTCCTAATCTACCCAAAATATATCAAATATCCCAAATCAATCATCATTTATCTGATCCTAGGTATTGTTGTGGTTTTTAGTGCCTTGGAAACCTATCAACCTATCAATCTTATCAATTTGACCTTAGTACTATCATGGCTCTTAGTGCTAGGTCAAACTATCATTCATGTCATCCAATCTTTTGACATTGTTGAGGCTTTCAATGTCATATCATGGCATTATCAACCATTTTAATAATATTGACAGTGTATGTCAATGTTATTACGATCAAACCTTTTTAATCAGTTTTGATCCTGTAGCATTTACAATGTCAGTTAAATGTTATGTATCAATCAATTCATGTCATGTGTCTTCAGCATGTTATCAAATTCAATAAATAAATTTGACCATGGTTTTGGCCTATATATCATCATCATATTCAATTTGTATCATCATCACATTCTCATCAAAGGATACTGTCGCATTTATTTAATCAATTTTGGCCAATCATCTACTAATTTTCCCTATAGGATTAAATAACCCATAATTTAATCCTATTATTTGTTCTAATTATTCTTCCTAATTATTTTTCTCAATTAATTAATTTTATTAATTAATTGATTCATCATTCAAAAACTGTGGAAATTCTTAATCGCCTAAGTTGCATTTTTCCATCATTAATTCCATTTTCTACTAATTCCTATTTTTTGGAATAAAGGATTTTTAATTCAATTCCATAGAATATTGACATCATCATGAAACTTGGGTATGACACCTAATGGATTCTCCTTTGACACTTGGATAAGATATGTCATAATCAAATATTCTTATTCTCTTACGCATGTCCCTATTTGGCTTATTTGTCATAGATTCTTGGCTTTAAGTGGGTTGAGGTGTCTTATGATGCATCATAGATTCTCTTATGCATTTAGCCAAGTTTGACTTCCATGTGTCACAGAATCCTACACTTGGCATCTTTTTTCATATGCATCATGGATTCTCAAAGGAATCTCTTGCCACATCACATATCTAAGGGTGACAAATCTAATGCTCTCATCCTCCATGCCAATTATAAAATGAGCATTCTTCCTCTCATTTCTAGTCCCTTAGGTCCTAATTCTTGAGTATTTTCTAAGTCCTTAGCTTCTTTGCATTTTCATACCATTTCTTTCAAGCTTAAATCACAACTTCTAGTATTCTCATGCATTATCCCTATCATAGATTTTGGTTCAATATTGTGTGCACTATGGGAAAGTTGGAGCTATGTCATTTGGAGAAGAAAGAAGGACATGGGAGCTACAAATGAAAGAGGGATTTTTTGTTTTCTTTCTTTATTAGTTTGGATTTCATTGTAGACTAGTGGGTGCTAACGTATGTTGATTGAGTTTGTGATTTCTCATAGTATGTTATGCATTTAACCCATTTTCTAGGTCCTACATTTGGTGAACCCGAGTTGAACATGCATATCTAACTTGGGTTTTCTTGTTTTGTCCTTGTAGGTTCAAGGAAGGAGCTCACTTGGAAGGGTATAATGACTATCTACTCTTCCTTTTCAAACCTATATTAATTAGGGGGTCTAGTAATATGGTTGAGTCCTTTCATTCTATGCATTTTGTTAGCTTGTTGTCCTAGGGTGCACTTTGCTATGTCAGGGAACACTTGGGACCCCTAAGAACAATCTTTTAGGAGTTTAGGAGCCACCAAAACCTCTTTCTACTATTTTTTACTTACCAAATGCATCTAAAATTTACCAACTGCATCATTGAGGTATTTTGCATTTTCTTGGGCACACTTGGGAGTGTAGCTTTCAAGATTTGCAGTTTCTAGATCTCATTTAGGGCACCATTTCCCCATAGTTTGCACTTGACATCCCAATTGCATCCTAAAACTACCAACTACACCCAATTGGGCCCCAACTATGTCATTTATGTAGTCCACACTATCTGAGAACACTTGGGGATTTTCTAAGCCATTTTGGCCTTCTGTGGTGCAATATGCTCTATCAGAACACACCTGGTTCACAGAAAACACACACATCAATCAGAATTTGCATGTAAGGTTTCCATTTACTTCTAGAACATATATTAGATGATTTTGTGTTATTAATGATCTATTTTCATCATGTGTCCATTAATGGATGAAGACTTGATCATAACAAACTACTAATACGTGCTTTGCAGGATGTTGTCGAAGACTTTGTGTATCTATCAAAACCATGTGTGTGGATTTCCTAGATTAGATAACACTTCATTCGGTGCTTAAAATGAACTTTTTCTTTTTTTTCTTGGCGTGTCTATAGTTTTTAAACCCCTAGGAGTTACATTGGACATATCCTCTCCCCTCGCCATTCATGGATCTTGGGTAAAAGAGAAATCTATGTAACTTCTATAGGAGGCCTGCCTTGGACCAAGATACTCGATATTGGGTATGCCAAGGGATGACCTCAGAGTGGTAACAGGCCAAAAGCCAGGTCAATGTTCCAGCCACTATATAAAATTCAATTACAGTGAAATTTACGTCAGCAGTATTGCTGCATGATAGCTCTCCTCTAGTACCCTTGTGGTGCTTCAAACTCTAGTTCTCGGGGTTGGGAGACCTTCTATGGAAGTTTATCATTCACTTTACAAATGGAATGCCCTTACTAAAAACCATGTTTTAGTGGCCAAAATCCTTTCTATCCATTGGCTCAAGGGGTCACCCATTCCTGTGAAGACATCCTACATTCTCACAATCCTTAGTAGAGGCAACAATCCCTTGGGAAGTCATGCCCCTAATTGGGAAGCGAATCTTGGTAGCCCCGAGAAGTGAGTGCGCTATAAGGGGGAGCCTATGATGCCAAGATCCTAGGTTTTCCACTCTAGATAAGTGTGGCTAAATTTTAGTTCAAGTAGGAATTTAGGGGATACAGTCCTTAAAGCCTAGGTTGTGGTGTCTTTGTTTACTTTTAGCAACAACTATTCTTGTCTTAATGTGTCTTGCATGTGTGTAAAACATAATCAGGATAGAAGCCAACATTCAAATTTACACCTTGGAAACTTGCAAACACTTGTCAAAACATTACACATTGCCAAAACATTTCAGCCCTTGCCCAAACTTTGCAAACTTTGGTTCAATACATTCAAACCTTGGAAAACATGGCAACTTGTGATCCTAAATGTGCTTGGCAAAATGTAGATTTCATTCTTGCATAGATTTCACTTGCATTCACCCTAGTCTAGGAATCATACTTGCATCATATAGACTTTATATTGCACCTTTTAGTCCTCATTTAGTATCTATTACCTTTCATATTACATCCATTTGGGTTTAGTTTACCTCCCTTAGTTTTTGCATTCCAATCTCAAAATCTGCACTTTGCATCCACCACCTTGCACTTTGCATACCCAATCCTCATCTTGACCACTTTAACCATCATTATGATTACCCTACACATTATTTTGAACCTTCATACTGGTCTTAACACTCTCCCTTACTGTTTACCTCTTTGTAACATCAATCTGGAAAACATAGCTCCCAAAATTGCCTTGGTTTTAGCCGAGTTTACCAACTGCATCTTGAAATTACCAACTATGTCCATAAATTATGAACTACATCATTAATGTATTTTGAACTATTTGGGCACACTTGGTGGTCTTTAGACCTATTTTTGGATTCTAGATAACATTTTGAGGCTTTTACAGTGTCCTTAGGTATCTAGTTAGCTCCCCTTGCATTATCTTTGCCCAAATCCGCATTTTGTATCACCTAGTATTCATTGCCTTCACTTATGACATAATTACATAGGTAATAAACTCTATTCTACATCTCCCAACCCATAATAATAGCAACCCAAACATCTTGGCTTCCTGGCATATCAGTTTGGCAACCATACCACTTAGAATCAACAAACCTTCATCCTGACTTACCAACTGTGCCCAAAAACTACCAACTATGCCCAAATTGGTTCCAACTAAATCAATTATGTATTTGGTACTATTTTAGTTCACTTGGCACTATTAGGGCACACTTGGGCACCTACATGACCATTTTGGGCCTCCAAACTGCACTTCAAGACCCCAAAACTGCATCTAGGAGCCTCTGTACCTCCCCATTATGCACTTGACCCAAAACTGCATCTTGCACCAAAAATCCCATTTTGTAGCACATTAATTGTCCATATTTCATATCTTCTCAGCATCTCCACCATTTTGAGTCCCCAAAACATCATTTTAAACCCCCGAAACCTTTGAACTTTGTCAAAAATCTAAACAAAAGTATGAACTCTAGAGTATTACATTGTGTCAACAGATGATGGATCTTGACCATGGTCATTTTATCATTTTCTTTGGTCAAAAACTACCTATTTCAAGGTATATTTGGCTTTGTCATTTTGATCTTATCATTTTTTGTCCTTTTTTGTTCAAGATCCAAAGTCTATTGTCATAACATTAAACTCTAATTTTAATACCTTGTAAAGATTTCACCCAAGTTAAAAACCTTGCATATACCTCTATCATTGGCATAATAATATTCCTAAACATCATTTTGGCTTACCCTAGTGGTATATCCCCTTCATCTTGCATGGTTCAAACCTTAGCATCATTTTCACTACCAAACCCTATCAAATTGTCCATCAACCAAATTGTCTTCTTAATCATTTACCCTCATTTTACATATCCAAAATTTCATTATCAACCCTTGAACACCATCCCTTTCATAGTCTACCTTGCATACATTAACCTTTGGAATCCTTACCAAGTACAAGACACAACCCTAACCTTCATTTTGCATACCATAATCTTCATTTTGCATACCTCCAAAATGGCACCTTGCATAACATCCCTAGCATGTTTGCACTTTGAATTTCAAAAATCTAATTCATTTAGCATTTCCTCACATTTCACAACATCCCCAAATACTTAAAAATCCCAAAAACACTCATATCTTGCATACCCACATCCTAGTTATCAAGTTTTGACCTCTTTTACCAACTGCAACCCTATTTTACCAATTGCAACCCTATTTTACCAACTGCACACTTCAAGTCTGAAATTGGTGTTTTTAGGATGCATTTGGTAGTTTTAGGATGCACTTGGTAATTAGGCATTTCATTCTAGGCTCCAGAACCCTAATCTACACTTCCACACCTTGCATTGCATCCCAAGACCTTAGGAAACACTCTAAATCACTCAAAACACTCAAAATTTGCATTTTAGGCACCCTAGCACCTCTGTTTACCCATTGCATGCCTCTTACTTACCAACTAATCACTTTTAGGTCCCTAACTATGTCATGGGAACACTTGGTACTATCTGAGCGCAGTTGGTGGTTTAGGTGCACTTACTAGGACACAATTAGCTCAAAGACCTAAAGAAGTTTACCAACCATTGTTTTTTGAGACATCAATACAACCAAAACCTCATCTAAGATAGAAAAAGAACAATAAAACCCAACAAACCTTTGACAAAGACCAAATCAAGGCATCACAACCATTACTAGCAGACCCCTTGAACATGTATCTGCAAGATCATCATAATCAAGCTATGACACAACAAACTATGAAAAATGCACCTACCATTAGATTTCCTTCAAACACTTCCCCCATAGATGGGATGGTTCAATGGATTCCAAACTTTGAACCTATATTTGTGCCAATACCACTAGGAGGAGGAAGTGTACCAACCACACTGAAAGATGAACAATCACATTTTTTTGAATTTAGCCAACCTAACACAAGTACCTTCCAGCCCAACACATAAAACATACAACATAGTTTTGTACACCTCAGTGATGACTCTGACACTAATTATGGCATCACTAACAAAGAAATGGCTAGGGCATGTCAAGACAAAAAATTTCACAAGAACTTTAAACTTTTGGCAGCCCAAGAAATTGTCAAATTCAACCCAAATGTGGAAGGACCTAAGTCAAAACATCAAACCAACACAACAATTAAAAACATACAACCCATGATCAATTTGGACTTAGCCAAGGGAAAAAAACCTTTGGAGTTTTCAAACACAATAATGGCACCTATAAGGTTGCATCAATAACCAACAATTGAAATCCTCCAAAGTATGTTTGAACACATCAACATTAATCCCTTGTTTGATGAACCACAACCAATGAAGTTAAACAAGACTCTCCCTAAATATCCCAATAGGACATTAAGACTTGATTTTAGTCACATGATGCAACAACAAGATTCACCTAAAGGGACTTGTGCTCTAGGGATTCCAGACATACCTTCTTTGGAGGAAAATCAACAAAGTACACCTTTTCTCCTAACCCTAACAAGTGTTATGACATCAAATGTTAAGGAGCCTCCCACAAGTACACTATGTGCAACATCAACTACAACAATCCCTATTGATGCACAAAGGAAAAGCCTTATTGACATTACACCTATTCCCAAAAGGAATGCACCTCATTGTCAAGTCAATATGATGTCCCAAGCAAAAACCTCTAGCACACAAAGGTACCAAAGAAAAAATACAAACATGGTGGTCAATTTGCAAGTACACAGCCAACTAGCTCAGCAACATCAACCTACAATAGTCCCAGGACCTAATGATTCCAAAACACATTCAACGTATCAACAATAACAACATCAACCACAACAACAACAACCTCAAGTGGTGCAAGGATCCAACATCCCCAACACACAACCCAATGTAAACCCACTTGACTTCTATGTAATGTATCAACAACAAGAAGCCACGTTTGCTAAACAACAAGAGCAACTCAAGCAATAGGTGGAATAGCAAAGACAACTTGAGCAAAAAATTGCATACCAGCAACATTTATTGCAACAAAAACATGTGCCACAACCTCAATAGATACCTCTATAATAAAAATCACATACATGGTCACACATGCAACCAACAGAGGTATCCCAACAACAACCATAAAAAATGGCACAACAACAACACATGGTACATCAATTAGAGTCAATACCACAAAAAGTGCCACATCAAATACCACAACAAGTACCCCAATAAGCATCACAAAAACAACCCTTTTGTATTTGAGGTACCAACATACCTCCACCACCAAGTGACACATCACTAGACTCATCAAATACTGAAATTTTAGAACCAAGTAGACATAGCTCACACCACAAAAAATGGTCTACTCATAGGCACAAAGGACTTGAAGGAAATACTATCATGCAAAATCCCAATGAAGAACTATTACAACAATTCAAAAAAATTTCCAAACAAGTTGAGGCATTGGGAGTCCAAAGAAAATAGGCTCTATATACAAAAAGGGACTTACATCCTAATCCATTTGACAAAAGTCTATATATGCCTCCATTCCCAAAACACTTTGAGGCTCCAAAGTTTGAAGAATACTAAGGAAAAGGCAACCCTGTTGATCATATCAGAGAATTTTTTGCTTCATGTACCAAACTTAGTGATGAGCCCACTTACCTCATGAGGTTATTCCCTTATTCTTTGGGTGGGCCCAAACTTGAATGGTACTCCAAACTTCCTGGTAATATCAAATCTTGGTTAGAATTCATAGAGAAGTTCATCTCCCACTTTGCCTTTAATAGTGCAAATGAGGTGACACTTTTCAATTTGTGCTCAACTAAACAAAAGGTAGGAGAGCCATTCATCACATTCTTACTTTTTTGGAGAAGTTTAGTCAGTCAATGCTCACTGGACATTCCTAAAGAACAAGTAAACTTGTGCATTGAAAAGTTAGTCCTAGACTTAATGTATGAACTCAAAATCAAGAGTCCAAGCACCATTTCTAAACTGATGAAAAAGGGGGCTAGTATTGAAGATGCTCTTACCCATAAGGGAATCCTCAAGATAAACAAGGAAAACACAAACACTAGTTCCTCTAATGACAAGCCAAAAAATTTCTCCAAAAACAAGAATGTGACTAATGATGGTATCATGGATGCATGAACAATTAGCACAACACAACCTCAACTAAATTTGAAAGGTGCAAACCCTACGAATTCAAAAATTTCTAATCAAAGATCAGCTCCACAATATAAAACTAAGACTTCCACACAAGACAAACCTCAAAGACATCCTAGAACCAAAGACAGGAAATTCACACCATTGGGAATACCACTTGAGACTGCATTAAAATAGTTACTGATTAATAACTTCCTGCAGCTACCCCCAATCAAAGATGAACTGTTAAGTAAAGTAGATTGGTGGGATGACAAAAAGTACTGTGATTACCATCACACCAGAGGATATAAGACTTCATCATGCTTCCAATTGAAACATGCAATACAAGACCTTATTGATGATGGTGTAATCATGGTTGATCCATCACTATTAGCATCCAGCTTTGACCACACTATATTTAAGGATCCTTTGGGTAATCATGACAAAGAGAAACCCTCAAGTTCAAACTCAAATTCACAAGGTAAAGTGAATTACACATGCACCGGATATGACTACACCATCAATTGCTTTAATGAGTCAAATTCCCACATATCCACATTCACTTTAAAGGTTGAAGACCCTCGTTGCATTGTCACCACACACCGTACCAAGATCACCATACCTGGAGCTCCATCTAGACCTACTGCTCCTAGTAGACCTACTACTCTGACTTCATTTGATTATATCCTTGTTGAATAGCTCAGCAAAACCCCTATCCAAATATCCATCTTATGCCTACTGTGTGTGTCTCCCCAATGCTAGAAGATCTTGGATCAAGCCCTTAAAGAGTCAATAGTCCCATATAACATTGATGTTGCCCAGTTCCAAGCCATGGTTGGGAACCTATCTACCTCATGGCATATCACCTTTTCCCCTTGGGATATTCCTAAGGACAATCCTAGCCACAATGATCCCCTTCATCTCAAAGTCTTCATCCATAATGCCAAAGTTAGACATGTCTTAATAGATGGAGGAGTAGGACTGAACATCTATACTTTTAAGGTTGTCAAAAGTTTGGGTTATTTTGAAGATGATGTCGATCCCTCTCAAAGAATCACAATAAAAGCTTATGATGATGGTGAACACTTCTCCAAGGGTGTCATCATATTACCTTTCAGAGTTGGTCCAACTACTGAAGATACATTATTCCATGTCCTAGATATAGAAATGAATTACAACATGATACTAGGATGCCCTTGGCTTCATGCTATGAAAGTAGTACCCTCTACATATCATCAATTCATGAAGTTTTCCTATAACAACATGGAGGTTACCATCCCTGGTGATCCAAATCCTTTCCAATTTTGTGCTAATCTAAGAGATGCTATTACATACCAAGTCCTAGAAAATAATGAAACAACCCATAGATTCCTCTAAGTATGTGGATGCTGATATACTCCTCAATAAGGCCAAGGAAAAGATGAAGATTGAAGACAATGGGTGTGGAGAGTACCTTATGTCTCATGTATCCCACATTACGGAGTCACCAGTTTCTCCCTAATCTTATGGTACATCACAACTATTGCAAGACCAACACTTTGAGATTAGTACACAAAATGCCACTTCTATCAATAAGGATACATCTATATATATTGAGAAAGAAAAAGTAGACCAAGAATTCACTTTGATATCTCCTAGCCAATATGGACTTGGGTTTACTATCATGCAAAAACTAGGCTATGATGGCTATAGCAATCTTGAATATCAAAACCAAGGAATAACTAAACCTATCACTACAAAAGGACAACCTCCTAGTTTGGGGCTAGGATTCGAACCATTACAAATAGGTCCTCCTAGTACTATGGTACCTACATGTAAGACTATGGATGTTTTGAATGATGAAAAGGCATTTGAGAATATCCCAACTAAAACCAACAATCCTCTAGCTTCTAAGCATAACCTCAATGATACCATGGAATCTAATGCCCATATCCATAGCTTTAACCAAAGTCCATTCAACATTGATGATGATATCCCCTCAAGTTATCTTAAACTATTAGATTGGGACCAATGTGGACCACCAATTTTGGATCAATTTGACAATGATGACACTCTTATAATAGACTTTGAAATCTACGATGGCATTATGCTTGACAATCATAAAGAAGCAATTTCTCCTAAAGTGAACACATTGGCATATTTTGGGGAGCCAACTCTACCTTCTAGTTACAAAGTAAAAAAGAGAAAAAGATAGCAAGCATAGGTCTCTTGGTGAAAACCAAAAGGCAAAATTAGACCGTGAAAAATCAAAAGCTAAGAAGCTCACAAGGATACAAAAATGAAAAAGATGATGCCATGAATATCAATGTTCCAGTGTTCAACATGCCACAAAGTCTTTTGAAGCTCTCTCAATCATCATTCATATGGAAGGTCATTGGTCTCAACCCTTCCAACCCTCCCTTATATCTAGTTGTTTATCCCAAAATTCAGCTACCTAATTTGCCCAACACCCAAGCTCAAATCTTTATCCAACAAGCCTTTGTGCATGTCATCATTAGTGACATCCCACATGACATATATGTTGACCTAATTATCCTTAGATGCCTTGATTCAAATGATGCAGATACTGTCGTACATATGGTACACGATGGTATATCTTGAGGCCTTTCCAGTGGTTTGATTTTAGCTACAGACTCGAAATGACTCCTATGTAGTTATGGTCAATCATGGATCTAGAGATTATTAGGTAGTAGCAGCAACAATAGATTTCTTCTCAACATTGGTTAGGAAATTTCTTGATTCTATCTCAAAGTCTTGAAAAAATATCAAAAAAATAGCAAAAAATCCTGAAAAAAGAAAAAAAAAACTAAAAAAAAGTCATGAAAAAGTAGATGCCTTGATGAAAACTTGGCAAATAGGCATCTTGGAACAAAAATTTGAGTCAAGAGGAAAATCCCATCCAAAAGTGAAAACCTAGAAAATAGGTGCTTTGGGCAAGTACCATGGTGAAAACTTGGCAAACAAACACCATGTGTAATCAGTTGTTGCTCCTCCACCTGTCGAGATTCCATCTGGTCTTTTCCCCCTCTATTATTCCTTGATCATATCTTTCCTATTGCAAGACATCCTTGGTCCCATACCATGGCTCATGAACTGGTTAATGTCCATTGTTATCTTACCTAAAGCATTACCAGTCTGCACACACCCTGTCATTGGCCTTTGTACATAGTTTGTATCTTGTCTGTGGGCATATTACCTACATAGTGCATGAATTTGAAGTAGAATTGGGGGCATATCCCTAAGAATGTTTTATCCATTAGACCTATCACATAAAAGATTGGAGCTAACAGTTGTATATGCTTATACGATCCTGAAAAAATCCTAAAAATTCAAATATGATCCTGAAAAAAAATCCTAAAAATCATAAAATGTCCTGAAGAAAATCTATAAAAAAAATATAAAATGCATAAAAAAAGCACTAAAAATCACATAATGTCTTGAAAAAATCACTAAAAATCATAAAATGATCCTGAAAAAATTACTAAAAATTAGAAAATGTCCTAAAGTAAAACCCTAAAAATCATAAAATGTCCTGAAGAAACCAGTCACAAAAAAATCAAATATCCTCAAAAACCCAAAAAATCACAAAACCCATCAAAAATCTGAAATAAACCTTGTCAATATTCACTACACATAACTATCCCTTTTGTGTACACACTTGCACTTTGCAGACTGAAACTCAAATCACTACACTTTCAAGATAGTCACACTATCTAAGCACTGTGAACCAACAATCAATCCAACATATCACTATGAACCTATCAATTGCATCCACAACTAGAACTATCACACCATCAACATGTCAAACACTATTTGAACACCTAAAAAACTAAAAAGAAAGTAATAATGGACAAGAATGGCTGTTGGCTCATGCTATTTAGTGAGTGATTTTTTTTTTTTTTTTTCTTTTCGATCATGTTCCTATGCCACTTGATGATATAAACTAACCTATGAGAGTGGTCAAGATGGTTCATGGTCATCTTTTTCTATTTCTATCTATTAAAATGTACCTTTGAGAGTCTGGGGCATTTACATATGCCTCAAGAAGGACAAGTTCATTCTTTGTCTACATCGTGCTTGTTTACGAAAAAGGCTTGCATTTGCACTCTGGCCCTTTATGCCATGATGCGTTGCATTCCATTTGCCATATCAAAATCAAGCTCCATTTGACATATAGTGCTCTTTCTACAAGAAAAAGTCTTCCCATCATACTAACAATTCCTCATCTCATCTCATTCTCCATCACCATGATCATGTCTTTCGATTCATCAAATCATCTTCATCTTGCATTCATGCATTCCTGCATCATCCTACACTGTCAATCAACTTTATGTGGCTTTCCACCTAGTTCAACCTCAATCTGACATTTTTCTTGCCATATTTGACCAAATTTGACCATTTTTGATGATTTCACTCATGTTTTAACCTCTTTCCACCATTTTAGGCACTCACACAAAGTCTTAGGTCATTCTGAGTCCAATCAGGTTGATTTTGGCCCCTAGAGACTTCTAGGGCACAATCTGCACTTTCAGAGTGTATTTGGGCTTCCCAAGTGGATCTAGGACACACTTGGTACTATCATGATGTACTTGGTCTTACCAAGTGCATCCAAGATTCACTTGGATGTGTTTTGGGTGCACCTGGGGACCTACGATCCCTAGAACTACTCCCGAAACCCCTATGTTGCACTCTAGAGGCCATAAATTTTGAGTTTCAACTTTGATTTATGAACCATCAGTTGCATTGGACTCATATATTTGTTGTAAAAAATGAGCTATCATTTTCATTATTTTTTCACTGTATGGAGTGGTAATTCTTGAAACTATGCTTGGGCTCTTGCTTCACCCCTGTCATGTTGATTTTGGCCCCCAGAGCCTTCTCGGGCACATTTTGCACTTTTCAAGTCCACTTGGGCTTCCCAAGTGCATCATGGGTGAACTTGGTATTGTCATGATGTACTTGGGCTTAACAAGTGAGTCCAAGATGCACTTGGATGAGTTTTGGGTGCACTTTGGGTAGTAGGATGCCTAGAACTGCTCCCATAGCCCCTATGTTACAATCCGGAAGCCATAACTTTTACGTTTTAACTCAAATTTGCAATCTATTAGTTGTGTTGGATTCATATCTTCATTGTGGAAAAAATGAATTATCTTTTTTTATCATTTTTTGTCTTTCTTTAGTGGTAACCCATGAAATTACTCTTAGGCTCCTGATTGACCCTGTTTTGCACTCTAGACCTCATAACTTTCACATTTTAGCTCTGATTTTCGATCCATCAATTGCTATGGTTTTTTCTTCTCATTGTTAAAAAATTGGCTTATCATATTCTTATATTATTCAATTTCTTTAGGGAACACCCATATATATCATCCCTACTGGGGTATGTTCTAGCTTTCTCACCAGTTATTCTTTGACACAATGCTCTAAATCACATTGTATCAAAGAGGGGAAAAATGTAGATGCTAAAAAATGGTTCACATCTATAGTTTCATCACTTCTTCCATAATAATTCATCCCATTTTCTCATTCCACTAACTTTGATCTTTTGGCCAAATTGATCATATTTCATCATTTGTATCCTTTTTCACATCAATTTCATATCAACTCAAAATCTCCCCAAATCAACTCAAAATCACTTAGAATCAGTTCTAATCAACCCAAAACATATCAAAAATCTCAAATAAATCATCATTTATCCAATCCTAAGTATTGTTATGGCTTTCAGTGCCTTGGAAACCTATCAACCTATCAATCTTATCAATCTGACCTTAGTACTGTCGTGGCTCTCAGTGCTAGGTCAAACTATCATTCATGTCATCCAATATTTGACATTGTTGAGGCTTTCAATGTCATATCATGGCATTATCAAGCATTTTAATAATATTGACAGTGTCCATTGATATTTTTATGATCAAACCTTTTCAATCAATTTTGATCCTGTAGCGTTTACAATGTCAATTAAATGTTATGTATCAATCAATTCATGTCATGTCTCTTTGGCATGTTATCAACTTCAATCAATAAATTTGACCATGGCTTTGGCTTATCTATCATCATCATATTCAATTAGTATCATCATCACATTCTCATAAAAGGATATTGTCACATTTATTTAATCAATTTTGGCCAATCATCTACTAATTTTCCCTATAGGATTAAATAACCCATAATTTAATTATATTATTCATTCTAATTATTCTTCCTAATTATCATTCTCAATTAATTAATTTTATTAATTAATTGATTCATAATTCAAAAATCGTGGAAATTCTTAATTTCCTAAGTCACATTTTTCCATGATTAATTCCATTTTCTACTAATTCCTATTTTGTGGAATAAAGGATTTTTAATTCAAATATTCCATAGAATATTGACATCATCATGACACTTGGTTATGACACCTCATGGATTCTTCTTTGACACTTGGATAAGATATGTCATAATCAAATATTCTTATTCTCTTATGCATGTCCCTATTTTCCGTATTTGTCATAAATTCTTGGCTTTAAGTGGGTTGAGGTGTCTTATGATGTGTCATATATTCTCTTCCGCATTTAGGCAAGTTTGACATCCATGCATCATAGAATCCTACACTTGGCATCTTTTTTCATATGCATCATGGATTCTGAAAGGAATCTCTTGCCACATCGCATATCTAAGGGTGAAAAATCCAATGCTCTCATCGTCCATGACAATTACAAAATGAACATTCTTCCTCTCATTTCTGGTCCCTTAGGTCCTAATTCTTGAGAATATTCTAAGTCTTTAGATTCTTTGCATTTTCATACCATTTCTCTTAAGCTTAAATCACAACTTCTAGTATTCTCATCACATTATCCCTATCATAGATTTTGCTTCAATATTCTATGCACTATGGAAAAATTGGAGCTACATCATTTGGAGAAGAAAGAAGGACATGGGAGCTACAAATGAAAGAGGAAGTTTTTGTTTGCTTTCTTTATTAGTTTGGCTTTCATGGTAGACTAGTGGGTGCTAATGTATGTTGATTGAGTTTGTGATTTCTCATAGTATGTTATTCATTTAACCCATTTTCTAGGTCCTACATGTAGTATGCACAAAAGAGTTCTTTGTTATTTTCATTACTTCTCTTCTTGTTGGAAGAAGAACCACCTTATTGTGAGGAGGATTGTTGTATCTCAGATTGTGATTTTTGCTTCCACTATTTCTTGTTGTTGTTTCTTTTCCCTTCTTTACTTGATTTGTGCTCATCACTAACCACTATGGCTTTGGTCTTTGATTACTTGAGAAGTCCTAAATCCATCAAGTGAGATTGTTCAACAATCAACATCTCTATGAATGCATCAAATGAGGCTTTTGGTAAGCAAATCCCATGGTCAACCTGTGAGTATTAAAATTTGAAACAAAGGAAGCATACTCTGAAGGTAGCCTCTTTAGGATGTGATGAATCAACCTTTCATTCTTCATGGGATTACCACAATCTTTAAGAAGTGCCCTATACTCATTTTCTTTGGTGATGTAATCTTGAATTGTGTCAAAATTCTTTGGATCCAAGAGAATTAGATCATCCTCAATCTAAAATCCCTTTTCTTCATCCACCTTACCATACAATTATTCAAGTTTGTCCCACATTGTTTTGGATTCTATACAACTGGTAATGTGAAACAAGATATCTATATGAATGCAATTCCTGATAACTCCTAAAGCCTGATGGTCTTGTCTTTTCTATTCATTGATTTCTTTAGCATTAGTAGGTTTAGTAATAGTACCATCAACATAAAGACTATATCTTTTTTCTATTAATCTACTCCAAGCAATATCTTTCCATGTAGAATAGTTTTGTGCTTAATCAAGGATAGCCCATTTCTAGTAGACATGTGCCTAGTTGTATAACTTATCATGATGTTGAATACAAGGCATTCTAGATGTATCTTAGAGGCCTTTATATATAGGCACTCCTAGTGTAATTCACAATGCACATTGAATGAATTTATCATCATTTTGATCATACTCTCTCTTTTTAGTCTATAATTGTGCTTGTGTTTGAGTTCTTAGTTCTTAGGTAAATTTTTCCCTTAGGAAAATTTGAAGTTGTAAAAAGTAGGATTATGCACATACAAAGCCGTTGGTGAAGGTAGGAGACTTGCTATCAGTCAGTGAACTGTCCAGATTTTGATGGTCAATAATTTAGTGATGCCCATTGTGAAAAATATCCCCCTATGACAAAATAAAATATACCTCCAAATGGCAGAGTCAGGGTGTCACTACCTGGTTCTGCTAAAAAAAATTTCTTTGTTGGGTGCTTGAAGGGCATTTTTTTTTCATAGTAAAAAATAATAGAGAAATAAAATATAGATCTAAATAAATCAATTAAATCTGCAAAAAATGACCATACTTGAACTACAAATTGGGGCCTCCAAATTCTGATTTGCAAAAAAAATTTGCCTCATGATCGACTTTGGGCCAAGGTAGCCTAGTTTATAGTCAGTCATCACCAAATCAACATTTCAAATGTAATGACAAGGTCAAATCTAGCTCTAGACACTCCCGATTTTTGTAGTACTCCAGATTTGGGCTCAGGTGTTGAAATAAAAATGGTCTTGAATGGCTATGTGATGAGAAAATCTCCAAGCTTTGATACCATGTATGAATTTTCCTAAGGGAAAAATTCACCCAAGAACTAAGAACTCAAACACAAGCACAATTATAGACCCGAAAGAGAGAGTGTGATCAAAATGATAATATATTCATTCAATATGCATTATGAAGTACACTAGGAGTTCCTATATATAAAGGCCTCTGAGATACATCTAGAATGCCTCATATTTAGCATCATGATAAGTCATACAACTAGGCACATGTCCACTAGATATGGGTTATCGTCCATTAAGCACAAAAGTAAGTGTGATGATGATAAGATAAGCCTACAAGGATGTGACACATAAATTAGTGTTGTAGACACCATGTGCTAAAATAGAGTTGCATACTTCTATCTTATCAACATGACAACTCAAAAAGGTGCACAAACTCCTATGTGTCTCACAAAATAAAATAATAAAATAATGCATTAACCTAAGTAAACTTAAGTAAGTGTAAATAGTAAATATGTATTTAAAGCAACATTGGTCATAGTTGTTATCTCATTCCACCTTTAGTTTACTTATCACATTATTATCCTCATCACCACACATACTTCATTGCACAATAGAGGATGATCCACCTTTGGTGAACATGTGATTCCACCTTTTTGTGGGTGATAGCTTATCTTCTCCTTTTCATTGTCTCTTATTGCCTCTCCTATATAAGGAGGCCTATTATGTACATTTTAAATCAATCCATTAGATTTCAATCAAGTCCATTATCAATAATACCATTGTTGCATCTTCATGCAATTATCTTGCCAATCTCTTGTAGAAGTTATCTTGGTCTTTCATTTGATCCTAGTGGTGTTGTAGAGCCACCTAACACTCTAACAATTGTCCATTTTCAATAGTAGTTTTGGTCCTAATAAACTAATTTTATCTATAGGAATGTATTTGATATGTTTCAAGTATTTTTTTGGAGTTCATAATGATTTCCCTTGTAAGGGGTGCATTTCTTTTATTGGAATTCAAAGACATGGGTAGACTATTGTTGCATGTATGTTATATGTAGTGACCCCTATAAGTGCTTGTGCAAGAAATAGTTTTTTAATCTTTGTGTGCACATGTGTTTAAGCTTTTTATAACACAGTCAATTAGGTATAATTTTCTAGTTCATTACATCAATTGGATAATCATGCACAATGGGTCTTTTTGAAGGGGTTTGTATGGTGTTTAACGATGATGTCTAATGCGAGTTGTTGTTTGGGGGAGAGGTAGTAATTTGTATATGTTTTTTTGTGAGTGGAAACTTACACTATTTGTAATTTTCCTTTTGATATCAAGGTTTTCACATATTAAATAGTTCATTGAGAATGTTTTTGGTATTCTATGGGTGATTAAGATCCGTGTCTCATTTGCTGAGCATATCAAGCTCATTAATGTTAAAGTTTTTAGAGGTGCCTATTTGGGATAGAAACCCCCATTCATATTGCTTTATGTCATGGGTGATTTGGAAATCATCATTTTCAATGCCATTTTCTTCTTCTATTGTGGTTGTATATGCAATTTATTAATGTGCCACAGTGAGTAATTTGTTTATTATAGTGATTTCCAATTTGTCAGTATTTTTTCTTTTGTAATGTGAATCTATGTTGAAAAGTGGTGGAAGGTTTTGTAGAGTAGGATTTCACTCCAAGAAAATGCCTCAAAGTTATTATTCTTTTCATCTAGAATGGTTTTGAATAGGAGATAGACGTTGACAATTACATATTTCTCTCTCTTTTTCCATTGAGTCTTCTTAAATTTTGAAGAGTACAAGTACATTTGGGTAGTTTAAATGAGTGATAAAGACTCCATTTTTGTAGATCATGCTATGTAGGAATTGATGTAAGTTTTGTTGAATTCTTCTTAGTTCTTTAGTTCTTGGTTCAATGTAGGAATTATTTTCTAACATTCAAATAAATGTAGGTTTGACTATAAATTACAAGGGATAATTCCTGCAACATATGACATGTCTCTTGTTCTCAAATATCACATTGATGATTCTCGTCATGAAACTTTGATATGTAATTAAATTATAGTCATTTGATTCACTTGCGTCTTCTATTTTTTAAATATGATACTATAGGTCTATATTTTTTCTTCAAAATTTGATGTATATCTTGAGATATAGTTGAGGACAACTTTCCTTGAAGTGAGAGGTTGACAATCAACATTTCTCCTCCATATTCCAAGTATTTTTGGGTTATAGATATTGAGGCGATCATCATTTTTGGTTGCATTGTAAGATAAGTTTAGGTTGGTGTCTCATGTTAAGGTAGATGTGTTAGAAATAAGGAATATTAAGAGGGGGGAGGGGGATGATTAGCATTCCAAGATATTTTTCCCAAATATGGATATCATAAATTAACCTTAAACTGACATAAATCATTAAATTGAAAATAAATAATAAGAAAACCACAAAGAAAATCATAACACCATATTTTGTTAAATAGGGAAACCTTGGCCAAGGAAAAACCCCAGTGGGCATGGTACTCACAAAATGATCAACTAATCAAAAGTACCTTATAAAAGGTTTTGACCCTGTTAGGAATCTATTATATACATATATTGTATCTATTCTTTTTGTAGGACTAGGCCTCATTAGAGGCCTCAACCTTGTTGGGATTTGTATTAAAAAAGGTGAGCTAATTTCTCTTACAACAAGATACAAATGTACAAGTTGTATAGAGAAATACCAAAACTAGTTGTGCTAATATCCTAATTATCTAATTAGTCCTTTTTTGTTCCTTGTATCCAACCATGCATATCAGACTTTTCTCTGCTCTAACCATCAAAATGGCATCCAACCAACATCAATAAAGTGTGCATATCACAATCTTGTCATGACATAGTAACTAACATCTTAGCTAAACAAAAAGACCTTCCTTTATACCTTTTTCTTTGTCCAATCACCCTTGCACTTTATCAACACATTACCGAAATCCAATATAGCTTTCTTCTTGTTGAGGGTGAACATCTATAACATCATCCTTACCTTATCAAGTCAAATCAATTCCTTGACCAAAATAATCATTCTGCACTTCATACTATATTTCTATGATATCAATCTATTTGTAGATTTTCCTTCAAAAATTGATGCCAATAAAAAAACTAAGTGGCCTTAGACATATCACCTAGTCTTTATCTCATATCATCTCCTAAAATTTTAGCCCTAAACCTTTTTCTAGTGATGGACACTTGGAAAATTTTCTTCATAATCAAATACAAAACTAAGTAATTGTCTTAGATGGCCTTGCCTTTGTATAATTTTTCCATTAATCAAAACATCTATTAACTCATCAAACTTTCCAAAAATCCCCCCCTTTGGCATTGATGAAAACATTATGAAAAATTGGCCAAGTAAAAAGTTTGCAAAAATTTGGCCAATCAACATATGGGGATATTCTATACATATATTACTTGCTTACCTCTCATTCTATACTTATATTCTCCCCCTTTTATTATACTTTCATACTATACTTGTATTCCCCATTAGTATATAACTGCTGGTCCTTTAACCTTATATATATTCTTTGTATTATTTGTTGCCAAGTTACTTCCAAAACATTTCATTTTTCACTGCCTTCACTCTCCATTTGACTTCAATGAAAAGGGTGAGTAAAAAATGCTATGTACATGTCAACATTTTGTTCCCAAAATATTCTTCTAAGGTAAAATTCTCATGCAATTTGAGAAATTCCTTCTCAAAGTCTCACTTTCTACATCTCATGTCTTCT
Source organism: Cupressus sempervirens (assembly GCA_028749045.1). NCBI lineage: Eukaryota > Viridiplantae > Streptophyta > Pinopsida > Cupressales > Cupressaceae > Cupressus > Cupressus sempervirens. Next base: position 504,400,557 of record CM053783.1, on the reverse strand, counting down.
TCACAGATTCTACCACATGAATTATTACACATATATATGCCACAACTTCTCCATTGAAGTCCATTGGAATTAAATTTTAATAAAATTTGTTTGCATCTAATAAAGTATTCAACTAATTTTGTAACATATAAATTTTAGAAGTCAAATTGTTTCTAAATAGGCTGGCCGAATCTTGCTAAAAATTCTCTCTCATCTCGCTCCAATAAATCTAGTGTCAAATGTTTTTGCTCACTCATCGACTTCAATGATACTAAGATCATTATATTCTAGCTCTCTTCCCTTCTCTAATTTTTCATCATCCTCCCTTATGCATTAAATATACATCTTCTTTGTAGTGCCTCTCCCATTTGATTTATGTAAATCATCTAGATGAATGCAACCTTGATGATCTTTCTTTGTGAGTCCTCATGTTTGGGACCATGAGTGGTCTACACCCTTGGGCTAATTAGATGTATGTTATTGCATCAGTTTCTTTAATTATCCTTATGGACGATTTATGATATTATGATGTGTTATATGGTTTCATTGAGCTTTGTGCCAGTAGTTTCTAGGATTGATGTGGTATCATGATGTTGTTCTACGATTACCCTAAGATGTGTGTAGAGATTGCACTATGTATTATTATCCTACTACATTTGACTAGGTTCCTATAAAAGTGGTTAGTCACGTATTTGACCATGTTCACTTATGTTTTTTAAGTTCCTTTTTATGTTATTTAACAATCATTATTAAATTATTAAATTATTACAAATGAATTATCCATGTTGGATTCATTAGTTACATGCTATGGATATTTACCTTATTCATTTCAGTAATTTATGTAAAATGGGCTATTTAAAAGATTATTTAAATGAAATTATTTAGATGCTTTAATTATTTGATTTCATATAATTGTTGCTTCAGCTATTATTATTATGCATCTACACTTGATTGTGTTCATTTATTGTGTAGGACTTATATCCCCAGTAGTGGCACATGGAGTTACTGATTAGACCTTTCATGTTGAGCCAATATAGTCCCTGTATGAGTAGTGTATCTTTATTGTTATTTGAATCCTTTGGTAATAAGTAAATCCAAATTCATAATGTATTATGTGATTAGACCTATGAGCATGTATGTGCATTTAGGATTCCATATTGGTCACGAAAAAGATGAAATTAATGATGTTTAATGGGTTAGAGAGATTTCTATTATTTGATTTAATCTTTATTTTATTGCCAGCTAATTTGTCATAGTTGGATTCCAATTCAATCTGAATCACCTAATTTAATTTGGGTTAAGAGAGCTAGTTAGATTATTTAATTAAAATAACCTAATTAATATGTCACTTTGTAAAAGTGAGTTTATTCTCACTTCACTTTGTTATTTGATGATTTTGGAAAAAATTCCTCCAAACGCTCTTGTGATAAATCAATGTTTTGCTTGTTGTGGGAGTTTGGCTTGGTAGACCATTGCAAGGCTAGTGTCATTGGATTCATATAGAGATTCCTCTGCTATGCTGATGGTTTCATTTGATTTTACGTCCTTGTTATTTTACAGTGGTATATCTCATTTTTCCCTCTTGGCTGTGAGGTAGGGATTTGGAGTTTTATTGGTTTTCTTCCATTTCAGCTTCTATATTGTGTTGCTAAATGTTAGGGAGTAGAGAACTAGTGTTCCCCTCCATTTTTACGCATTCATATCACCTTGTTGGATGAAGTTGAGCATTTCTATTTTGTAGGAAATTAGAAATGCAAGTTTAAGTGTTGTTATGCTGCTAGATCTCTGTGAAGTGTCTGGGTCCTTGATTTGATTTGAAAAGTGTGATGTTGAGTAGATTTAATCAGTGGTTTTTTTTGTTGAATTCCAAGATGTTTTAGTTTTGGGTTTTTTTCATGTCTCGTGTTATGTGCTATCAGGGTTTTCACTCATTTCTTTGTTTGGATTATTTAGATTTTTGATCTTGTATCCCTTCCATTAATGATTAGGATCATAGAATCATAATGGTTATAGGATATTCTAGAGTATTTTGTTCCTCCATTTGAACTCGTGTTTCCATAGTGGATTTTGTGGACTTGTGTCTTTTGCCAAATTTTCCAAGTTGTGAATCTATGCATGTTTGGTGAATTTTATTGGACCCTTAATCTTGTGATCCTATTCTTGAATTGAGGTTTTAGTTTCATTGTTATCTGAGAACTTTGAGTTTCATCTTTTTATTCTTTCCTTGATTTGCATGCTACCCATATTTTGTTGAGATTTTGGCATTGTTTCCTTGGATAGTGGAAATGGATTGTATTCCATGTTTCCTTGTATGTTACATTTCTCCTTTATGGACATTGGGATTCATGTAGAATCCATACTCCTAGATTTAGGCCGGTGGTATGATTTCATGATGCTTGGTGATTTATTGTTCATTGTGATTTATGTAGAATCCGTACTCCTAGATATAGGCCACTTGAGTGATCTTATTATACTTGGTATATTGATTTTTTCTCATCCAACCCTTGTTATGATCATTGTGTAGCTGGTGTCCCCACACGTGAGCACATGAGTGCATGCTTGCCATGTTCTTGTGACCCCCAAGTTCTTAGTTACTTATTGGTTGAGTTATGTTCAATAGGGTTGGGTTGGGAAACTAAATTTCCTACGAGAACTCATCATGTGATGAGCATGGTTATGTAGGTTAAGGTTGGTGGAGGGGATTCTCTCATAAGCCCAGGTTGTGTTCCCAACAAGATGTACATGTAGAAGTTTATAATAAGTGATAACTAAATACATTTATGGATAATTAAATAAGATAAGAAAATACCACATTGTTTGAACTTTGCACGGCTCAGTTAGGTATGCAACATGTTGACCTCTCGAGGGAGTACCAAGGGGAATAGTCTATAACAATGTTGAGCTTGAGAGTTCTAAACAACCTACTCTCCACCAGAGTCCCTACATAGTAGACCCATAGAGTGTTTGACCAGGACCTACTGTATTACATTGTCTCATGATCTTGGTTTTAGTCCTTTGTGTTTTTTGGCATGAGTGTTAGGCATGGATGATTGTGTTGTGTTTTTGTGGTTAGATAATTATCTCCATCAGTATAGTAGGAGTGGGCCTATGGGTACCATGTGGTTGGGAGGCATAGCTACCTATACCATTTGTGGGGATTGATGTAAAAAGATGGTATATTTCCAGTTTGAGGCTGATGTTGGATATTCACTTGGTACTTTGGTGTATCTAGAGTATGTTCCATTGTGATTTATGTTTTACTTTGGATGTATTTGATATCATGTTTAGATGATAGTAGTTGTTACTTGATGCATTCCTTATTATGATGTTGTATCTTATGGTTTAGATGGGATTCATTACCATTTCTCTAGATAGTGTTGCTATTGATAGATTAGCATGATTGGGTGCATTTTTCCCTTATGTCATTATTTATAGTATTGGTAAGAATGATCTTAGGATACAACTCTAACTATCTTGTTGGAAATTTGAGATTTATGCCTAAGGCATGGCTAGGGCCTTTGAGGTCTCATGATGCTAGTATGGATGGGAGAAAATGAGCATAGTTTTTTTTAGGTTGGCTTCATTAATGGTGCTTTCCTTCTAGTGATATTTGATTTATGCACATGTATGTTCACTATGATGTTTCTTTCTACACGATTACATTAGATGCTATGGATTATATGTTAGTTGTATTTGATCTCCTTTATGCTTTTGAGTATTTACACCTCAACTAAAGTGGTTCCTATTCTCCCCAATGTGGAGGTTCTAACTCTATCTTCCTTCTAGAATTGTCATCAGGCTTTTTCCTTGTAAACCTAGGTGACATTGGTTCAACATTAGGTGATACTAGAAAAGTATTGCACTACTATAGGAAGAAATATCATGTGATACTGGAAAGTATCGCATGGTAGTAGAAAGTTATATCATGTGACAATGGTAAAGTATCACATGATAATAGTAAAGTTTATCATGCGATACTAGAAAGGATCTCCTAGTAGTTGTAAGAAATGTCATGCGATACTAGAAAAGAATCACTTGGTAGTGTTGTACAATGTTGAAGGGTGTTTTGGGTACCCTCTTGGGTTGTGCCTCTTCCTAGGTCTTGAGAGGTTAAACAATAATGGTTTCTGGTGTACATAAACTTTCATAGATGGTTTTGGATGCATTGGTAAGTAGTGACACTTGGAGATCATTGGTTTCTTGGATTGTTCATTAAAGGCTTTCACTATGATCTTTGTGATTAGTTGCATGTTGATGTTGTATGTATCCATGACTAATACCTTAACAAAAAAAAAAGTATTTTCTTTTATTTTTCCTTGTTCCAAGGATCTTTGGGTAGGGCATTACATTCTTTGCTTCTAATATGCATCCTATAATATCATTAATACATGTATCAATTAATTGTAAATTATTTCTTATTTTTTCAAATACCTTATATTTTCAAATAACTGATGAGATAGTTGTGCTTCAAATTCCTATTAATATCTTTTTTTGAAATAGATAATATTGAGAGGGGGGGGTGAATCAATATTCCACAAACTTTTGCCCACAACTAAATATTGTTAATTAATTTATAACTTGCATATGAAAGTAAACCAAAAATGCTAAATAACCATGCACATAAATAACTCATAACACCACTATTTGTTAACTAGGGAAACCCTGGCCAAGAGAAAACCCTGGTGGGGATGATACCCACTAGATGATTCACTAAATAATAGGATCCTATTAAGGATATTGACCCTATTAGGAGTCTATGAAGTACATATAGTGTCTCAAGTCCATGTTAGGAGACCAGGCCTTGTTAGAGGCCTCAACCTTGTTAGGAGTTGGTAGAAAAAATACAATTTATGCAAGAAGTGCCAACTTCCCTAACATGAAATAATATAATTCACTTCTTTACAAGAATAGATATACATAAAATACTTGTTGTCTATTGTACTTCACACTTATTCTAATCATACATCAGAGTTCACATCACATAAGGCTCACATATCTTTTAGATCATTCACACAATAGTTCACATATCACTTTACACTTGCTTGTCTATCATAAATAGCACACTTATCTTCACAAGTTAAGATCTTTACTTATACCTCACATATTTACAAAACTATTCTCATTCAACCTTCATGTGTTGATACAATGGACATAATAATGTATACATAGTTAGCTCATCATAACTTAGTAATTATTTTGTAACCAAAATAATTCCTAAGGTTGTACAATCCAATTCTTTGTTATGCTCTATTCTGCACTACTAGATACCCAAATTGGTATTTAAATCTTAACTCATGTCATAGTATCCATGTATATCTATGCACTAGCATACATCATCATGATACTATCATGAAGTTTTCCTTAACCATGTAAGAGATAACTCACAACAAGTTGTCCATACACTTAACATCTATTCATTGTGCTTCTATAAACTATCTAACACTTAGAAAATTATCTATATCTAAATACATAAATGAATATTGAATGTATGTTTCCATAAATGACAACCATTAAGACATCTATTTGACCATATTTCCAACACTCTTAATGTCGTTGAATCTTCAAGTGTGGTGTAGTAATCATCAAACTTCCAAATTAATTTTTCTAATTTTTCTACTTAGTTTGATCCTTCCTATTTAAAGAGGTGTTGTAAAAGTCTTTTGAAGTTTTTCTAATGTCATCTCCAATATCCTTTGATTCCTTGCAAACTTCTTCTCAAGTAATTTTTGTACTTTAGGAAATGAAAATGAAGAGATTTTCATAAAGGTTTTCTCATCTAAGTTTTTAGTATTATGGTTTGAGATTTTCATAATGGTTTTCTCATCTAAGTTTTCTCATCATAGTTGGAAAGAGGACAATTAAAAAAGGTAAGAGTGTGCCTACTATTATGGTTTGAACCTCTTCTTGTATATCCTCTTCTTTCCTCCAATCTACAATAAAGTCTTACTCTACTCTTATAGTAGAGTCATCTATTGTGGGAAATGAATATCCCTCTTCATTTTCCATAGATGGCATTGTATCCTCATCTAATTAAATATTTTTCTCTTTCCTCACATTTTGATCTAATCTCATATTCTAATCTTCTTTCCCCGTGTGTCTTCTTGTTTCTCTTCTTGTTGGTGATTTTCTTCATCTTCTTTAATCTCATATTTTTTGGTTTCTTTATCCTAGTTACTTTCCTCTATGGGTTCTATAATGTTTATTTATTCTATCATAATGTTTTAGATCTCTTCTAGATTGACAACATCATCCATATTTTCTTGTGCAAAGTTACAATCTTCTTCTGGAGTTAAATCTAAGGTAATAGGCACACCATCAATGTAGATATCTAGTTTCTTGACAATGCTTACAAAGTAATATACTTCTTTATCATTTCTTCCCAATACTGTAGGTTCATTGATTGTAATTCCAACTGATTTCTTCTTTATCTTTTGTACACTTGGATCCTTTAATATTTCAAGTATTTCTTTTTTATTCTCAACTAGAAAACCCTCATATTTTCCTACCATAATCTTGACTATCCTTGTGGATGTTTAGAAATAGGGTTTGACATTTTTAAGTACATTGTTCATAACATCATAACTAATAATAGTAAAAATAATTCCCACTATATCCTCTCTCATTTTTTTGTCTTCCTCAATGGCTCTTAGTCCTCTCTCCAACTTCCCAAATAGGTGATCTAGAATACTTCCTTGTAATACAACAACATATTGGTCCTCATTATAAATCCAATATAATTTCTATATTTGGTCTAAATTATCATCATGTTCAATCCTTGTAGTTACTTTATTCAAGGCTGATTTTTTTGTTTCTTCCTTTCTTCTACTAAATCCATTTCTTATATGTTAGGTTGTTCTAAAACTTGTTCCTCAATATCTTGTTCTTCAACCTCTTCTTCTTTTTCATTTTCTTCTCCATTATTCTTTGTGCCTTTCCTCATGTAAGATTTGGTTTCTTCAAACTGGGGCCATGTGCCTTAGCCTTCTACCTGGTAGTTTTCATTGGTTCACCCTATGTCTTTTCCCTTGTCTTTAATATGTTTCTAGTAGATCTTTTGGTTTTAGTTTTAGATCTTCTAGGTGTATGTACTTCTAGAATGACTTGTACCTTGGTGATCTCTATATCATTATCATTATCTTTGTTATCTTCTTCTCTTTCTTCTTGTGTGCTTGTTCATAACTAGAAGCTTTAACTTTTTCCTTAACATGTATCTCAGTAGCCATCTTCTTGGTCTCTTGCCACTCATGTTTACTCATACCTTGTTCCTTGGCTATATTTGCACTTGACTTTTCTTTATCTCCCCCCTTACTACACTTGACTTTTCTTTATAAGCACCCCATTTTGGACAAGCAAGGTCTCTTTCTAATCCTAATATTGCTTTTGCATATCCTTCAAGCATTCCCTTTGTTACCTCATATCCCATTAGATGTATTCATATTTTTCTAGGGTTTATTGCCTCCATAAAAGTGCAATTAGTGTCAACCATGAAGCAAATAATTTCTTCACAATTTTCAACAACTGATCTTGGTATTCTTATCCTCTTTTTCATTTCCATTTGAAATCCTTTAATTATGCCAAATATATTTTTTGTGATCATAGACTTGGTTTGCATATTGTAGTAATTAGTGATCAATTCTATAGTGCACTTATTTGTTACCCATGTTGAATGTTGCTTATTAAGAAACTTATGTAAAATATGGAAGAATATGTAAAAATTCAATGATCCAAATCTAAAAGATTGGTACTTGTCATGATTAACCCTCATGATAATTTCAAGAAATTGTTGTCTTAGGATCTTGTAGACATTAATTTGTTCTCTTTCAATGACCATCTTATATGTCATGTGAATAAATCTTGTTAAGACTGAATTATGCCTAGAATAGTAGTTCATCATGTATCCAAGGAATTTTCTAATTAGCCTTACATATATCTACTTAATATTAGATAGGTTCATTCCTCTTCTATCCTAATTTTCTCTTGTCAACTTTCCTACCTTTTTCTTAACTAGTTTTATGACTAGTAGAATAGTACTAGTGTTTCTCAGGCCAACAATTTTGTAAATTCAATTATTAATTATAATAGTAGGCTAATCTCTTATCTAGAACATGTTATCATGAAATCTTCTCAAAACTATCCTAATCTATTCCCATTCATAAATTTCCTCATAATTCATGAATTACAAAATAATTAAGGTCTCCTAGATGTTCAAATCCTAGTTTGAAATTCTTTTTCTCATAAACTTGAGCTAGGTATGCATCGATATCCTTGTCTCCAATTGTCTCAAATTTATAGTGAATGTACATTTTCATGTCTTTTACATGTAGTACACCTTTAGAGGTTTGTGAGAATATACCTACAAGTTTGTCTCCCATGAAAATAAAAGGGTGTTTCTTAAATTAATAACTAGGTCTCTCATTCACATTGCATACTTGTGTTTCCTTGATAATCCATCCTTCAAAGAATTCAAATTCAAAGCTTGTTACAACTTCACTAGGAACGGTAAATACTTCAATTGATTCATGTTAGGGAATAAACTAATTTTCTTCCAATTGCTTCAATTCACCTTCAAACCTCTCTGCTAGCTCCTTGCTCATTCTCTTTTCTCAAATTGTGGTGAATGCCTTTGATTTTTACCCTTAAATAATTTCCAAAACACCTTTTCATTAATCGCGTTTAATGAATTTACAAAAAAGTTGATGATACTTAAAGTGTCCTTAAAATCTTCAATGGCCTTCCATATCTCCAAACTAGCTACAAACTTACATTTAGATTCAATAATATGTCGTAATACTATGTCTAATCTTGTAGAACTTAATTTAATCATTCACAAGTCTGATGATTTACTGGTAATCTTTCCCCTATTTAGGCTAGAAGTGTTCAAATCAAGATGATGTAGAAGGTTCAGTGCTTGGCATGACTTGCACCTTGTTCTTTGTGTTTCCCTTCATTTTTTCCCTCCAAACTTGTGTGTTCTCTGAAGATCCTTCTCTTGCAAGTGTAATATCAATACGTTCTACTCGTGTTCTATTCATATTCTCATTTATTCTTCTATTATTAATAATACTTCATACATTAGGTGCCCTCATGTTGTTATTGAATCTACAAAATCTTGTTGTATAACTTAAGTTATTGCAAATATGACATAAATGTTGGTTTACAGTTTGTTGTTATTCTTTCTCCAACCAAGATCTTATGCTCTTTTTCCCAATAAGTGAAGAATAACTAACTACTAATAGATGGGAAGTACTTTATTTTCTACACTTCCCTTTAAATTTTAAATTTATAGATCCCTTGTATATGAAATATGCAATGGATTTTGTTGGATTCCTAAGTAACATGGGCATGCTCTTGACCTAAAAGTAGTCGAGATGATATTTGAACCCTTCATATCTATAGTATGTTCAAGCCAGAAAATTGGTCTATAACTAAATTTAAGCCTCACTCATGACTATGAATGAGTTGAATTCCCAAATCTTCCTCAAGCTAATCATGTAACTATGATTATTCCACATCCATGATCTAACTAATGTAATTGAATATTTTGTATGCATGCAAACAAAAAGTGAAAGGAATAAACCAAAACAAAATAAAACTTTGATTACTATTAGCTTCATATTTAAAGAAAGTCTTAGATTTACTTCAAATTATGAACTATTGTTTTTAAATTGATATCCACTCACCATATGCAAAAATTAAAGATGACTAATGATTTGAGCAACAAATAATGGTAAAAATTCTCGAGGCTCACTCGGTTGTCTTAGCAAGAGGGGTAGAATTGGACACCAATCTTTGTCGATCCAATCTATTAACTATCAAAATGTTACATATAGGCCCCAATTCTTGGCCATTATAGAAACTAAATGTTCAAGAGGATGGGGAGACACAAAAGAGAAAGTGACACTTCTCACATTATATTCTGAAGGGAGAGAGGAAGAATTCAAGAAGTGGAAATGTCTTGGCCATAATTAGTCTTTTTGGTGCTTCTAAATTTTCCTTGTGATATTTCATCAAGACTAAAATGATAATGAGGTCCTCTAAATTTAGAATTTGTACATTATTGGAGCATATCATCTAGTCGCTGTGGTCCCTAGATATCTTCTCCACAGAGCCAAGTCACGAATGAATATTTTCTGAAGCCTTCTCCAATATGGCATCCATGGAAGAGAGCTTATGTAATTTGGATACCATGAAACTGGAGGGGTTCACCACTTCATCTATGAATTTGTGATAAGAAGTCTTCATGTGTTCAATGTTTATGACTTCTTCACCTCCACCAATGTGGGACTCTATATGGAGGGATGTGAGGTATTTGAAAATGTTTTTTTTTGTCTTTTTAGTGGGCCTCGTACACCTTCCTCAAATTCTTTTTCACTTTTGCAATGCTCTCTCTATTGAATTCAAGGACTCCATCCAATGTGGCATGCCCAAATACAAGGGCAAAAAAACACAATTTTTTTTTACACAAGTTAAAATACATGAATAAAGTAAGATAGAACATGCTTTCCTATGGATAACTTTACATTCCATTACAAGTTCGAAGTCAATGTGTAAGAGTAGACCAATCAATTTGAACATTCGTTATTAGATTGATTTTGACGTTTGCTTCATTACTACCATATGTTGAGACAACATTTTCTGCCCTTAAAGAAGACCAATTAAATCTAGTTTATATACTCAACATTTAAATTTTACTCTAATAGACTATCTCAATTTTATAACATGTACTAATCAAAAACATAATAACACTATCTTTCAATTTGAGAATAATATAACTGCTACATTAAAATAACCAAATTAACTAACCTCTACAATTAACTTTAATTAATATTGAAATTCAACTTAACAACCAATAATTACTGACACAATGATTCTAAATTAATTCTTTAAATGAATCAAATAATTCAACTAACTTAATTTAAACAACATAAATACTTGTAATGGAAACCAACTCTTCTAATTCCTATCCAATATTAAAATTGATTCTAACACTAAATTATTCAATCATTAAAACAATTATAAGTCAATTACTTTCCTAATTAACACTTAAAAATAATTTCTAACATTAACTTATATTAAAGACCACTTAATTAGAAGCTATACAACAACTATATTTAATTAAGACCAACTATAATTACCAATAAGAAAAATATAATTAACTAAAATTTAAAATACTATTACCAAAATCTAATAAAACAATTACTAAATTACAATCTTAATAGTAACCTTCTAACCTAGACATAACACTCACCAACTTCATACAGATTTAACCCAATTTCATATCTTACTAACCTATAAACTAACATGCCTACATCTAACTTAATACTATCCCAAATTAAAATGCTAATATTTAAAACAAAACCTAAAAAAAAAATCTACTAACAAATAAGACAAAACTATAACAAAAATCCTAAACTAAATAATCTAACCTAACAACTAACCCACTCTAATCTAAATTTATTAACCCACCCATCATAACTTCCTTAACTCCCAACAACCCCACTAGCTAATGAAAAACTTGGAGTTTTTCTCCAATTCTCCACGCCTACCTAGGATAGTATGTGGTCCTAGTCCAACTCATCCTACTGGAAAAAGTAATTCACATGGAGGAAATAAGGGGTTACCTCTTGCACATTAATGCTAGATTTTGAAAACTTAAGAATAAAAGCTTTAACCAATCCTAACAAAGCTGACTTGACTGGTCTGTGTCATCTGACAAGGCATGAGATGCAAGGAGATATGATGAAGGATTTCACATGGGGAGGGGATTAGGGTTTAGGAAGCCCAAAAAAAGAAAAAAAGAATGATAAGATTGTTATACAATACCATTAATACAAGATTTTACTTTCCTTTCAAACTTACGCCCAAATTTGGAGAAGTGGAGGGTGACATCATCCTTGAAAGAAAATAGATAAAGGTTCCCTTGCTTTGATTGGAACACGGAGAATTTATGTGGGAAATTTTATTTGGGTAAGGGGTAGAATGGTATATGCAACTAGGGTTATTTAAAAATATATATTTTTAAAACTTATGTAGGTGACTTACTAACCCAAGGTAAGGTCACATAGACACATATTTCTCTTTATGACTGTTGTAGACTTTTCAAGTTAAGAGTTTTTCCCATACAAAATACAACATCCTATAGGTGGGTGTTTTGAGAGTCTTGTTTTCTCTTAATGTTTTTTTTTTTTTAAAGGTGTAATTTGAAATACTAAGTAGTTAACAATATTACCTAGGAGCTATAACTCCTAATGCTTCATATGGCTTGCAAAAAGAGAAATGTGTCCATTGAATCCATTAATTAATTGAGGTAGGACACTAAGAGATTTTATCATATCTAGAGTAGCTTAATCTAAGGACTGAATTCCTAATTTAATTTTCACTTGATCTCGAATTGGAGATCCACACCAAATATACTTAAGATCAATCATTTTATTCTTTTATCATTTTATCTGATCAACACTAATCAAATGTGTATGATTTCAATCTGTAAGAATGCCTTAGAAAAGGGTAAAACATCACTATATTCACTTTTTGATAAATACATGCACATAAAAAAATTACAAGAAAGATCATATGCAAGGATATTACTCAATTTATCTTTTTCTATTGAACCACCTGATTCAAAGGCTCCACCGGGAACGAACTAGGAAGAAAAATCGACATTATTGCCATGAAAACAAAAATTTAAAACACTTTGCATAGGATTTCAATCCTGAACATAACTAAATTTCAACAATCAATTTAAATTTTCTTCATGGCCCTTAACAAGGGATTCATTTCATTTTCTACAATACATCACTAAGATTGTGGAGAGAATGAAAACTGACTAGGTGACAAACAAACATAACAACGAGATAAAATTTGACATTCATTTCCATAACGAGTTTTCACAACAAGTACAAAACTAGGGAGAAGGTGGATTTTTCCAACAGGAGATGTCAGACACAACAAAAAAATAGGTGCCCAATCGAGGCTATAACTCAAGAACTTTCGTTCTTCCATTGTTACATGCCAAAACTCATATGTGGTTTATGCTAATAGGTAGGGGCCCATAACACCCTACCCTCTCTCCCTCTTCTCATCCTAAGAAGAGACTCTACACCGTTGGAGTCCAACTAAAGATCTTTCCCAAAATTGGCCACTTCTACCCTATCTGAGGGTGAGTAATGCCAAAACACCCATACAAGAAAACTTTGAAATTCAAGCAAAACATGAAGGAAAAGCATTCAAGAAAAAATGTTTCAATCCTTCCCAAGCATACCAAACATACATACAAGCATACCAATGAACAACATAATAACATAAGAATGAAACAACATGAGCAACATGAACAACATGAAAAAAGGAGATGAAGAACTCCTACCTTCACAATAAGGTTATGGCAAAAAGAACAAGTTGAGAAGAGCTTTTCCTTCCTTGCCTTCAATCTTCCAAAACTTCACTCTAAAACTAGAGATTGGGTAACAACCAAAACTTCTAAAAAAAACCTCTAAATAAGATCAAAACTCAACCACCTAAAAAGAGCAATAAATTCCCCCACTTTCCTAAAGATCTAGAGGTTTCTAACTCAACTAAACCTAAGGCTAACCTCAAGGTGGGGTTAAGGTCATTCAACCCCTAGTGAAATCATTCAATTTTGCACTAAGGAAAAAATAAAATTTTTGAGTGACCATAAAAGTCAACAAAAGGGGCTAAGGGGGTGGAAAATGTCCCCCAACCCATACCCATACCCCTTGGGTACTTAGATTTCATAATTTTAGGCTTTTAGGATAAATTTGAGACTTATCAAAAGCTAGGAATATTTTAAGATTTACTAACAACCTTCAAAATGTAGATTAGTCACTAATCATGATTAGGGTAATTAACCTTGATTACTTACTAATTAGCAAAAAGGTCATTAATCTAGTCTAACTTAGATCTTTAAGTTACTCGGTTAACACTAACTATTATGCTAGAATGCATACACAATTTACGAGTGTCAAGTGACACTATAAAACACTGTTATGAAACATTAATATTTATTGACTACAGAATGATACATTCATTCAAACCACAACACAAATAAAATACAAACAATGGGGTTAGCATCTTTTATCAGATTTAGCCCTAGTTTCCACAATTGGTACAAAGGGTTCAGTTTCATTTCTCCATTAGATTCCCCAACTAATAAATATCCTGTACACTCATTGCACACATCAGTAGCTCAAGAAAATCACATACATATATATTCAAAAATTATCTGGATGGTTACATAAATCAAAACATGAATATTTCATATAATTTACTGTTTAATTCATTTCTTCTCTCATTTAATCATCAACAACCACATAATCAATATAATATAACTTATTCCTTAATTCAAATTAAGCACAAGTATAATCATCATTAGGCATGCATATACCTAAACATCATAACATCATCAATAGGGCATACAGTACCATCTGAATTGCATATAACTTAATCATTGGGGTATCAAAATCAACATCCTCATTATCAAGTGAAAACACTTCGTACCATCATTAGTAAAAATTAATGTCTTAACAGTCGAGGTGATGTAGTAGTTCTTGAATCACTAAGTATCTAAAACATGAATGAATTAGCTAATCTTAGTTTCTTTTAGGACATTCACAACATAAACACATTACTTCATTTCTAATACAATCTCCTATAATAGTTTTAATAGAGGATTCATATTTGATAAGTACATATGAGGAGGGTCCTTACACAATGGATCAAAGACTCATCTCCTATTTTCAAAATCACTAGACTGACAATAGTTGTAGTCTTTGTGGTTACTATCTCTTGAATAAGAAACATAAAATCCTTATATTTTCTTGCACTTGCCTTCAAGTATTTGAGGTTGGCAAATATGCATTCTTCCAACTTTACTACCTCCTTACATAGATTTCCAAGCTTCTCAATGATAGAAAGTCCTCTGGCCTTCATGTATTTGATCTAGGTCCTCTTAATTTTCTTTAAATGGATTTCCTCCTATAGCTTGGCTAGTAGAGCCTTACTCTCTTCCACAAATGGGTTGAAATATTTTGAACTAAAATATTATCTTTGAAGACTAGTGAGAGGGTTGAGAAATTACCTAAATCATTAAAATAATTCTTTATTGAAGGCTTTGAGGTGGGCCTTAGATATCTCTAGCTCCTCCTCCACCTCTTGATTGAGGGACTTCCATGTCCCAACCCTAGTATCATTTCTTGGAAGCCACATACCAAATTATTGCATATGGAAATCCATTGGGGAGAGGTCAACTAGATTCCCCCAATTTTGTGCCTAGAAAATTTCCATAAAGGTTTGTTTGTATTAGCGTCTATACCCAAGGATACAAAGGTAGAAGCTTTATTGTCCTTTTTGGTAGAAGATGATTGCTTCATAGTTTAGGAGATTATGTCCTTCAGAGGTGCTCCTTCCTCTATCATCTTCCTCTTATTCTCAAGTGTTTTTTTCTAGCCATGATTCTACAACAAACACATTGAGGGAGTACTAGAGGGATTTTTCATAAAAAACATTCCTCATAAAAGCTAGAGTGCTTGTCTTTATGAGAGAGAAAGGAAAAATTATTGCTTGAGAAGAGGAAGTAGGTGGGAACACTACCTTGTTTTCTTGGTGCTTGAGGTGTCTCTTGTAGTTGTGGTCCTCCATCAAATTCATCATCTGGACCATCTAGGTTGATCACTATTGAAGTGACATCTTTATCTTTCACAACCTCTTTCTCTATTTCCTTCTCCTTTTATTTGTCTTTCTTGAGATCCTCCATCAATCCTATGATTGGATTTGAGCCTCCTCCATAGATAGGAGAGATAGGGATATTTTTCTCCAATAGTTGATCTCCTCCATCTCCTCCTCCAACAATTGAGAGGGCTTGACATAAGTGGATATTATCAAAACCACTATACTTGTGGAAGTCACATAGGATGACTAAGTGGGGTGGGTTCTTGGATTCAAATAACCCATCCTATTTCATATATCTTTGGTCCATTCCAACCACTTATCCAACCTTTTGATTACCCCATTTATCAACTCCTCTAGATTATCAATGGTAGGAACAAGAGGATGAGGTGAATCAATATGGGTACTTTTGATTTTCTTCAAATATGTAAAGGGATACATGTATGAGACATCATCATCAACTCCTATAAAAATTCACTTTTAGCATATTCATCCTAGAAACAAACCTTAGTCTACTTTCTAGCTCATTTGCAAAATTTTTCCAATAGTCCTCTAGTGCAAGTACATTCTTGAAAGTCAACCTCAGTTGCAAGTGATTCTTAATATAATCAACTAGATCAAATTTCAACCAGATTACCTCTTACAACTCTGGCTTATAATTTATGCCAAAGGCCTTCAACATATTCTTGGCATTTGAATAAGAAGAAAAAGATTATGCTCCCACAATGATTAGAAAAGAAATGTTGACTTTTTGAGCATCTATACACCAGTTGTTCACTTGCAGGATTTGGTAGCATATCTCTACTAGAATAATTTAGTCTTTTGGATACCTCAAGATCTTCTAGAGGAAATCATCAAAACTCACAATTCTAAAGTAGGAGAAAGTCAAGAACTAGATGAAATAACTTTTGAATTGAATAATGATAGACATGGCCTTAGAGGAGAGCCACCTTTTTGGAAATCTCTACAATATGTGACACAAAGTCATTGTGATGACATCATTTACCTTTATAAACTCTATGTAACTATTGTGTAGTTGAAAATATGGGTGGAAATCATACACTTGAATTTCTTCATTAAATTCTTCAACATGTGGCAACCTAGGCCATAGATGGATAATAGTGAGAATGTAGATTAGATACAAGGACATAAAGAACCACGTTCGATTATTTGTGCTCTATAGCCAACCGGCTAGGTTTTTACTTATTATTTGGGCCCAATGAACATACTCTCCTTCAATGTACACCACTTGGACTAGGAAGAAGTACTACCCTATAAAATTTAGGTAATCCTCATTCCCTTTTACCTTGTGCAAAAGCATGAGGATATCAACAATTCACCTCTTTAGATTAGTTTCATAGAGAGTCTTGGGCACTTTTCTCTTGCTGCTTCAAAGGGGTTTTAAACTAGGTGGCCACCATGTCTCCTCTCCGTGCTGACTTCATCTCATTATAGAGAGAGGTTGAATTCTAGTAATTCATATTGTTATAGACTTGCCTTATCAGGAAGAAAAAATAGTTCTGCATAGTTTTTCAATCGATGGTAAGTAAGACTTTGTTATTTGGAGTTGGAATTTGGTAGGTATCTAGGTCATAATGATAACTTTACTTAAAAATAAACTCCAACACTTGTACCACTACTAGAAAACCCATTGCTTGCAATAGACCACTCTCATTTAGTTTCATGGTGATATAATGGATTGGGTCTACTTGTAATCTTCTATGTAGATCACCCAGATCATAGAACCATAGATGGGTATCACCCAATTTTTTTAGTGTACATTCAATTGCATTAAAATTATAATATCCAATAAAATTGGAGGCCATGGTGAGTAACTTGTAACAAATTTAATGATTAACTTGGTTGTGGAGATTAACAATACCCATTGAAGATGTGATGATGAAAGGATGCAACAAAATCTCACTTTATAGATATTAACCTTATGATCACACCAAATGGATGCAAAAGTTTTCATTATATTCAAAGGACCTTTGCATATTAACAATCAAATTTGAAATAAACATAGACTTTAATGACTGAAAATAACATTAGCCATATCGTATCAGTACATCTTTACCTTTATAAAGAAGATCTTTCTTAAAAAATTTTGTTTGAAGTGAAGATAAAAGCCAATAATTTTTTTGACTCCAATCTAATTTTAAGGCAAGTGGTGGCCTTTGCTAGGTTAAAAAAAGGAAAGAGTTCATGTTGTGGACATCATAATTGTGACAACAAGGGTAAAAAACCACATATATCTATCATACTCTTATGATAGACACCCATCATAATTGCAATGATTAACCATTTGAAGGCTGGTTTGTTATCCCTCAAAATTGTAATGCTTGCATGACAAAAATGTTGTACAGTTAAAAAATATCTATCAGAATGTTCCAACAACAATCTATCAGAGAAATGTGATGACCTGCTAAATTATAAATAGAAAAATATTTTAGCTACCTAGAAGGACTTTCAACATATAATGTTCACAACATGATTTACTATAATTTTCACCCAATGATGGTTCAAGGGGTATGACAATAGGTTTATGATTTGAAGGCATAAATGAAACTTGTCATAATTAAAGGAAGTGTCTAAAATTGATCTATAAACATACTTCAATGTAGTAAGGAGTCTTTTACATAGTAACATTCATCTTGGATGAACTTATCCTTATGAGGACCTCCAAAATTTCTACAATTTTTGGCACAATGATCATTATTTGAGGTCTTTTCAGCATTGCACAAATAGTTGAGTAGTACAATATGTAATCCAGAGTCATGGAAACATGTATCCAACATAATTTCACATAGAACTAAAAGAATCAAAACAATAACATTGCAGTAGAGCTAGATATTTGATGAGGAAGGGATTCCTTATGTATGTTAGCCTATCCACCAAGGCACTCAAGGCTCTTCTCTAGCCTTCTTAGGGTCTTATCTTTACAATACCACTAAGGGGATAGGACCTTTTAAGGTTCTAGCTAGGTATGGCCCAAACGCCTACAAGATTGAGTTTCCAAAAGAACTAGCCATCTCTCCCATCTTCAACATTCAAGATTTGGTTAAATACAAGGGTCCTAATGTCATGGAAAATAAACACAACACAAAGGTAGACAAATCAGTCCAAGAAATCAGTATTCCTATCCAAACCAAGTCCCAAGCTGAAAAAGTTCTAGATTCAAGAGTAAAGAAGAAGACTAGGCATGGAATCTACATGGAGCATCTAATGAAATTGAAGAACCTACTTGAATCTGAAGCCACATGGATAGCTAAAAATTATTTCAATAAGAGGGGTATCAATCAAGACCTCTTGAATTCTGACCCACCTTGAGCTTTTTGTCATAGGGAGAGAATGATGTAGGAGCACCTAGGAAATATGCCAAGTTTCCTAAACATTTTTGGCTTGTAGTGGTCCTATTTAGACCACATGAATACAGGATATTTGAAAAAGTCCCAAATGAGTTAATTGTGTTTGTAAATAGGTTTGTGTAGTGTTTGAGTCCTCAAGTTGTTACTATGTTGGTGAAATTACTTAAATTGCTTGTTAGAGCTTAGAATGGTCAAACATTGACCAAGACCCTAGGAGGATGGGAAACATGGGAAAAAATGTTAAAATTTATAATATCATGGAATTAGGTTCATCTAACCATGTTTGAGTTAATGGATCCATTTGATGTAGAATAGTGCAAAAGTTGCTTGACAACATTGACAAAAATTTCCAAAACTTTGTAATGACTCCAAGAACTAGTTGGAAACCTATGGGATATGTTGGCTCATGTGGGTAAGAAGTATTTAAGACCAATCCAAGTTAGTTTGAGGGGTTGGCATGATGCATTGTGAAAATTTTGGTATTGGATTGAATAGAAAACTAAGGCATTTTACCACACTTCTAATGGATTGATAGGGTTGTTGTTTTCATGTAGTTCTGATAGAATTTTCTATATAGTTTCTTTGGTAGAGAGTAGGAGTTTGTTTGATTAGTTTTATTACTAGTTAAAAAAACTTTTTGAAGTTGCTATTTTTCTGGTTTGTACAAAGTGGTCACCAAAGAAACCTCTATTATTCCATAGGAGAAGTCATTTTGATTCCATTTGAGTGGTGAGACAATAAACCCTCTTGACTGTTGTCCATACAAATAAGAAACACTTGCAAATAGGCATATTTTGGGGAATCACTTGTATGGATAACCTAGGTGTTGGAGACTTAATAAATCTTCAAGGAAAGCCAAATTTCATATCCTAATAATAACTTTTTTTGAGATGTACTTAAGGGGTTTGAGGAGATATAAGCCAAAAAATCAGTTTTGGAGGCCTAATTGGCTACTAGTCCTAGTAGACCTCCTAACTATGCAATTAAAAAATTGATTGGAAACCCCAACACTCCAATCCAATTAGTGATCCTAAAAACTATTGGATGAAAACATATACGAGCCTTGGAAGTCAATCTAGCCAAGAATGCACTCCTAGAAGCTGGTTGTCAAGAATGGTGCAATGAGAGCACTAGGGACCACCAAAGGTGGAATAGAGTTTTGAGTTGATTGGTGAGGATCAATGTAATAAGGGAATAGAAAGAAGATTCCCTTGGAGTAGGGTAAATGATAAGTACCCTAAGAGGCTAGGAGAAATCCTAGAAGGAGTTCTAGTAGTTGAGGCTAGAACCGTAAGTGAGATCCTCCCCATCACATACTCTAGCATTCACTAAGATAGTTGGCTTGAGGACACCAATTCAATGTCCCAAATCTTGAGCTTGGCAAAGGAGATGCAAATGCATCAAAATATAGGTGGAGTTAGAAAGTTTTGATGCCCAAAATTAAGGTATCAAGGTGTGAACAAACAAGTATTTGGTTGCAGGGTTAGGTGTTTTAGACAAGAGGACACTCCTAGACGTAAAGCCTAAAATAGTTAGTTGTCATGCAATCATAGGTTAATTTTGAGATTCACTTGGTTTTCGATAATAGTTAATATTCTCTACTAATCAAGGCTAACCATGGAAAGGTAGAAGCTCATTTACCCCCCTTGTTAAGTTTGTAGTTACAGTCAAATCGATTTGATTATGAGTTTCATTATTGATGATGATATAAATATTCCTTTCTATATAATATATATTACATATATTATATTATATATATATATATATATATTATACATATAGTTAGTTATATTATTTTATACTTGCTAATGATGTTTAAACCTTGAAAATGTGTCTCTTCAATCTCCTTCTCTCATACTTATGTGAGATCCAAATCTACATGTGAAACATATCTATAACAATGAAAATATAAAAAAACATGAAAATGACAAAGATTAATTGTAGATTGAGAAAAATGAAGAAAACTATTTATAAAATAAATAATAAAAATTCAAAAGAGAGAAATTAGGAACATTCATACATAGGATCTGACACCAACACTCTTAGACATCCATGCACCTTTACTTGAACAATAGAGCACAATCACTTCATTTGATGAAACTGGTTGCATCATTCCATCTACTCATATTAGGACCGCATCATTTAAAGGCCATGGATCAAAGGACGCAACCATATAAGAAGTCAAGTATATGAAATAAATGTTTAAAAACAATGCATATTTAAACCTACTCACCACGTCCAAGCATATACATTTGGTTTTCAATGCATGTTCAAATGTGAAAGAAGCAAATAAAGGGTTAAAATATATTTTATGGGCATAACTTTGGTGATTTGACCTATTGTATCTTATACTTCAAACTAAATGAGTTTCTCCCCAGCCATTCATGAGCTACATGAATAGGTGGAAAAAAAAGAGAGAAGTATTAAAAGCATTTGAATGAATGTATAAGGAGAACAGTTGAACAAGTAATGAGAAGGCTTCAAAATGTGAACAATGGCCTCCATAGTTTCATATTTTTCTCATGTGATGTTGTATCTCAACATAGATGGAGAGGAGGCAATAGCCACTTTCTATACCATCAAAATATCCCTCTCTTCATTAATACTGTTCCATTTTTTCAATAAATTTGAATGATTATATATATATATATATATAGGAAACTAGAGATTCAAGCCTAGAGGTTATATTTCTTGATTACTAAGAAATTTATTGCCTCTAAATATGGGGAAAATGAGACTACCATACCCAGGAAACTAAATTTATTTTGGCATGAGAAAATATTTGTGAAAAATGTTGTGGGTTCACAGAACTTCTTGCAGATTGACAAAATTACAATCACATTTGGTGACTCACTTTGCAAACCATGTTTGCACCCTTATACCCTTGATTCGATCAGAAAAAAAAAAAGAGTACAAAAAGAGAATACATAACAGATATAAGGAGGTGGTTAAATAATACATTCGACATAGTACAAATGAAATATAAGATTTCTCAAAAAGATGAAAATAAAATAAGGAATTGGGAAGTCATTGAATCCATCTAATAATATTTAACTGATAAGACTTTAGCTTAGCACATGTGTAACGGTGGACAATCTAGCCAAATCATGTGGAAATCACAATAATCACAATGCAAAGTGTATGAAGAGATTATTAAATATACCAATTGATCCTAAGAGTCTTTTGGCCACCCAATATTACAGATACATATGGCCGCAAAAAGAGCATCAAGAGTTTTTCATTTTGTGGAGGTTGTGCTAAAATGTATAGATACCAATTTCTACATATGAGTTATAGAGAAGATATTGTCTCAAGCCCAATACATCTTCTATACATTTTCAACCATTAAAATCCCAATGTGACCAAATATTTTGTGGTTAACTAGTTGATATAAAATATCCATGTGAATGAAGAACATGCAGAGTGTGACCACTATCTTGCATTCCATTAAAAATGACAATGATTATTGGAAAGTAATTGAGCCTTATCCCAAAAGAAATAGAGAGGAGAATCTAGAAAGATCCAAAGATACTGCAATATGATCAATAGTTATGTGGCATTGATACTTGAAGTTGATGTAACTCACATATTATGGATGAAGAAAATCACACATTCATGATGAAATATATGGAAGTGTAGTGAATTAGAAAAGACATTTTAAGAAAACTACGTAGTATTAGCGATGTTTGTTGGACAAGACATTGCAAGAGATTTCTGTCATTGGATCAAGTCTTCATTGATCACATGGATTATTCAAATGGATTATTATCAATCTTGATTAGAAGTAGTTAAGTGGAAAGGAATATTGTTTATGAAAGGAGATTGTGATTTCATAATTATAAAGGGTGTGAGTTTCAAGAAACAATAAGAGGCAATCTACATTGAATGAATGAGGATTAATTTTATTAAAAATATTGCAGCTAGTTTGAAGATGCTGGATTTAGGGATGAAGACATTTTTTTAGAATAAAAAAATTAATATAATGGGATTGTCTATAGTTTTCAAGAATGGGAGATGGAAGGATCTACTCATACGGAGTTGGTGATCAAAGTAATATATTTGAGGCTCTTATATTTTTTAGATCAATACTCTAATAATGGGAGAATTTATAGTGTTACTTGGAGAAGTTGTAGGTCACTAAAGCACATTGAAAGTGATTGGAGTACCTCACGGTCTTAGTGCACATAAAAGCTACAGCATGCACCAATGATATAATAAATTGAATATACTAGTTTGCCAAGGAATAATGATTATCTTTCAAAATATTGATTATCATATGCAATATTGATAAAATAGGCTAAGATTTTGAGATCTATTAAGCATAAAGAAGGTTGATACAAAATTTTCAACAATATAAGAATGAGTGGGAATTTTACATTGTGTGGGGAAATAATAGTCAATTTTCCATTCCCACTTAAACCTTCTTTAGAGGGGAGATGTTCCATTCTCAAATAGTCTTAGAAGACAATTTCTAAATCTTCATGTGTAGATAAGTATTCTTATCTTTTATATTTATATACTCATTGCAGTCTCTCTTATTTTTAATCTCTATCCATACTATAAAAGGTTATTTATCTTGATCTTTTCCTTTATATTTGAGGATGTTCTTATAGGAAAAGAAAATTGGTACTTTAAACATGCTATTAGATATTGTGTAGACTGAACCTATTGACAATAGCTCCAAAGACCCTAATGATAAAGATGGATAAAATGAGGCTCATGAAGCAAACATCCTTGATGATTGAGAACATGAGATTCTTGTATATTAAGAGGGAGTATGACACTTCTTTAAAGAAACACATGAGCTTAGAAGATTGATACTTAAAAGGAGTCTACAAATAAATGTGTGTGATTGCATGATTCTTATGGGCCTACTCTTATGTATATTATGAGGAAGTATTGACTTATCACTAGAAAATCTAAAGATTGATATCAGATTTAGAATGAGTTAAACATGAATCCTTGGGTGAAGAGAGTTTTTTGAGGAAGTAACTAGAGGACCTGACTTCCCAAGATCGATTTTTAGAGGGAGAAATTTTGAAATGCAACCATTTGTAGATGATATCTTTTTTATGAGAAGAATTTCTAAGAGAAATTCTTGTCTTCCAATATTTTATATCTTTTTAATGGATTTCTTTAGATGTCAGCCACCTACAATGAATTCAAGACACAAAAGTATATAAATAGGAGAGTTACAATATATTACTTGTTTGATATTATTGTTTGATATATTGAACAAATATCATTGCTTACCTCATGTATTTTCCAAGATCATATATCACTTTTTTGATTTTATTGTCAAAGTTTTCTGGGAGCAATAGGGATAGCACATACTGCAACTATTATCAATTGATCATTTCATTCCTTTGTAATATAATACAATGAATATTAAATATAGTTTCACAAATATATTGTAAATAAAAAATGATGTGATGTACCTTGATGAAGATATGCCAATCATGCATTTTCAACCTTGGCCCAAATTCACTTTTCTTTGATATGAGATTGCTTATATTGACATAAAATCCTATAGGAAATCATTTTTTTTGTATGACTTCTTTTATGGCATTACTTTTTTACTCTTTTAATAACTAGGGAAGGGCATTTGCATTAATTTGGTCTCCATTTCTATTTGATTCAATAATATTTTTCTTTGTATGATTGGAATCATGAATGTCACTACAAATTTTGGCAAGTTTTTTTTGTCATGCCTTCCATCCAATATTTTTTTATAGTGTCTATTTTACATTCTTTCCAATATAAAATAAATGCACAATTTTTAGCTTCTTATAGTAGGGCAGCCTACAAAATTCTCTATGATAACATTCTAGTCCCTTTGAGAGGTGGTCAGCGATGCCTTGATGACCTTCATGGTCATCAATTACATAATTAGCCAAAAAAACACAATCAATATATAATTTCCAAACATAAATCATTAGACGGAGCAATACTACCTTGAATTCTATTATATTCCAACTATCATAGGTGAGGTGTCATTCTTCATGGCTTTGATGTAGTATCTTCTTTCCCATTGAAAAGATATTTTTTGACACTTTGATACTTATGATTTCTATGGAGGAAGTTCCTATACTCATCAAACACTTTCTTTCTTAAACTTTTAGAATTACAAGATTTCATCTTTGGACCACACATTGGACATGTAAATTTTTCCTTTGTTTGAAGACCTACAAGATAATGATATAATTGGATAAAATATGTTAATTTTTAGAATTATAATTATTGCGTATAACTAGAATTCACCATAACATACTAGAGAAGAGTGTCAACAATGGGGCATCATGAATTCTCCACACAAGCATTTCATGAAATTGAAATTGTTTTTGTCCAACTGGTCTAGAGATATCATACATAGTGAAACCATTCATTAACACCAACAACTTGTTGATAAGAGGCACAACAACATCAGATAATTATTGTGACCATTTCACTCCAAGACTTATAATTACATGTAGATAACTATAAAATAATAAAATACTTTGAAAAATCATTGCCAAAATAATATCCATGGAGGAAGGTTATTGTTGATAACAAAAATAGGTCACACCGAGTAAATAGATCTCATCCCTCCAAATGGATTGACACCGTCAGCTACTAGAGAAAGCTTGAGATTTCAAGGTTCTTCTTTAAAGTGTGACCACTTTTCCTCTATGTCCATAAATGATAAACTATCCATATACATTGGAATAATGTCATATCGACTTGTATTACGTGTGTGGTCATCTATAAGTTATGCCAAGCCACTTCACCTGAATAATCATTTAAAATGTGGAATAATGGGGATGTAATGAAGAACCTTGCAAGCCACCTTATTTTATCACTTGATCATCTCGATATCTTCTTGTATGTTATTCAAGACACTCTGTTGCATATTCATGTTCTTTATGATAAATAACATGATCTTCAGGAGAAACATCTATTGCTTAATACTTCGTTCCAATATTTTTCATAGTAGCACATAATTCTTGGTATGAAAGAACATTTAATGGTGGTAACAAAAAATCACCTATCAATCTACAACAAAAAATATAAGTCATTGATATAAACAATCTTAATGGTACATGTTTCACCTTTTATAGACTATAATAACATATATGAAAAACCTTAGAATAGGTGAAATTGTTATGTTGGATAAACTATTCATAACCTTCAGAAGAGTTGATTAGGAGCCTTTGTAAAGGGTTTTGTTTTCCTTTGCAAGTAGAGGTATATCATGGATGGCCTTAATGACATCCTCATAATAATAATAATAATCATGAGCACTAGTACCAAATGTTTCATGGATCAATGCATTTGTACCATCATCTTCAAATGTATTTTTTGGCACATGATTATCATCCTCCATGGGATCATGATCTTTAGCTTCAAAACTCACACCTCCATGTTCCTCTGAGATGTGGTGGTCCATATAATGTACTACCCTAGGGAGATTGACCTATATAAAAATGATGATAATCAAACCCAATTCGATGGTTCATATGTATATTAATTACAAAAAGGATATAACAAACAATTTTCAAATGGATGATAATCAAACCGCCCTTTAATGTGATCATTCTCCCTACAATGTCTCTTAGTTGTTTTGATTTTGATTCTTCTTTTCTTTAATCCATTAAAATTCTTGGAAGGACAATAACATTTTAAATTGCCTTCTCTTCGAAAGTTAGACAACAATATAGTGATTGTCTCCATATTTTGATTAGATTCCCTTGTATCACCTAACACGATACTTCTTCACAGGAATAATTTATTCTTGTACCCTTATTGAATTGGTTGTACTAAATTTTTATATCTACACATATGGTTTTGAAAGAAAAATATTGGCATACTTAATGTGTATATTTGCAAAAAAATTGGACATATTGTACTTAATATTTATATCTAAACATATGCTTTTGAAAGAATAAAATTGGTGTACAATATCTATATATTTGCAAAAAAAATTGGACATACTGTACTTAATTTTTCTATCTACCCATATGGTTTTGAAATAAAAATTTGGTGTAATTAATGTGTATATTTGCAAAAAATTAAGCATATTGTACTTAATGTTTATATCTGCACATATATTTTGAAAGAAAAAATTAGTGTAATTAATGTGTATATCTGCAAGACATGCCCCATAAGGTATCTAGCTCTAAAATAATGCAAGTTTCCCTTAGTCATGCTCATTCTAGAGCATGAGGAATAGGTTTTCAGCTTTCCAAGAAGTGCATGAGCATAGTTGTTGTTGAGGCTTTTCAGAGTTCCTCGAAGCTTTTTGTTTTTTGCTGGTTGTAAAATTTTGTGAAGTTATAGGTAGGATAATGCATCATTCTCTACCAATGACTCTGCCCAATCAATTACTTAAGGCAACTAATCTATGCTTAGTAGGAAAGCACCCCACCGATTCACCAAGAATGTTGGCTATTTTTGCCCCCATTCAGTCCATCATTGATAACCAATATGAGAAATCCCATATGAAACTAATAGTTTTTGTGGGTTTAGCAAGACTCAAATATGGTGTTCGATTAAACTCATAAGTGGTTGGAACAATCAAAATAATTTAGGAAAAATGCATTTTAGATTATAAGATTAAAAGTAAAGAAAGGGAGAGTAATATTTTTTAAAGGTTAAAACTATCACATTAAATGTACTTTCAATAAATAGAACATATTCCTAATTGACAATAATGTTGGCTAAATCTTAAACATCCTTGATCACCCAAATTATATTAAGTTGTCTACTTTTACAATTCTAACTAGATACCCACATTGAGAAGGTTGTTATGAACATTCTAAATTCATGTTTTAAATATGAAATTTCAACAATCTTTTCTTTTCCAGCATATGAAGTATAAAAAATGACTCAGTATCTTGTTGACAAAAAAGTCATAAGGAATGGATAAAAGCCAACACCAAAAAGATATCCAATTCATCTTCCATGGCCAATATAGTTGGTATAAAGAGAAGATCCAAATAGTGTGAAAGATAACCTCACATTCTAATATACACCTGATAGTTTGACATTCTCTTAATGTGATTTCTTTAAAGGGTGATTTGAAATGTAATCCTAAATCCTAATTTATCAGTGTTTTAAAGGTATGGATGTGAATTAATTACATTAATTTGGTAGCCTTAAATAACGTTAAAACATTCTAGTTTGAATGAAGAGTTGGTTGGAGGGATAATGTTGCAGCTTTTAGTAAAAGTCTGTAAGGTGCAATGCATTAGGCACCATTTAGTTCATTTTATTTACTAATATTTCTTTTGGCACTATATACGAGAGTGATCTACATGCTTTTAGTGGATTTTTTTCATAGTATAATGATAGAGTTTTATGATATAAAATATCATTATTTTGGTAAAATGGAGAGCATCAAATAAAAATTATAACATTAAAATTTATCTTTTAATCATCAAAATAATCAAAGTTTAGGACTGTATCAAAGCCAACACCAAAAATATATCCTATCCAAATAAAAAACTAGTGAAAAGCAAGGATACTGATTGTTGAGGAAATGAATCTAGGTAGAGTTTAACTTCCAATTCAATGGTTTGATTTATTGTGATTCAATACTCTTACACAACCTTTCTAATAAAAATAATACAGTGGCTAAAGTATGTAGTGCTTCAAGATTATTCTAATCCATATTAAAAAATATATGCCAATGATATATCTAAATTTTATTTTTCTTTTAATACATGGTTTATCTTTGGGTGAAGAGTGCGAGTGTTGCACTTGTCTTGACATGACACTCATAGTTTGAATGGGAGAAGAAAAAGTGAAATGAATGTGATGTTAATTATTCTAATTTAAATATTCCTATCATAGGGATAAAAAGAAGGTGATTTTGATTATTTTGATTTAAATATTCCTATCTTTTCATCTTTATTTCAGACCATGGGTGAGATTACTTCTTATTGATTGAATTTTAGACTTGTGAAATTAGAAGATGCCTCGAATCATTGGTTGGTTTGGATGATGTACTTGGGATGCATTTTACACTAATGTCTCAACCAAAGTTGTAGATGAGGGATTAAAGAGATAAAACCAATAATGTTAATGTTACTTTGGAATACACAGATCTTCTTGTATTTATTTTATTATATTGTACTCCTATTTTCTTTGCAATCAAAGTGAAATGTATTATTAAATTAAGAAATTCAAAATTGTCTTTGGCTATTAATTGGTCTACATATTGATAACCTTCCTATTTCTAAGCTCCTGCTTCATTTTTTAGTAGTATCACTGATATGAAATACTACTAGTCCATTGGATTCAATTAGCACACATATCATAGAATTCGGTTTATGTTACTCACAATGACAACTTATAGTCTACTACAAGGAGGAACACCACCACTTTTTGTTATTATTGATGACATGGTTGGTGTTGATTTCTAGGATCATTGCAAATGGACTAACAATTTCTATTGTATTGATTGTGTTCCAAATGCAAATGAAGGCTTTAAATAAGAAAGGAGGAGACATGTCTCATAAAGAGACATGTGTCTACAATTAATCATCACTAATTAACATATTAATATATTAGTAATATAAATAGCCATATAAAATATATTATTATATAATATATAACAATATATTATATATAATATGCTATTTAACATGGATAAGTATACATAGCAAATAATGATTTACCAATAACAATAATGTATATCATATCGAATTAATCTGACTGAAGCTACAACTTTAACACTCCCTCTTAACTAGGGAGGATTTGTAGAATACATCATGTTCTTAAATATATGACAAGATATCATCTTGGTATGATATTCAATTCACTATAAGGCTATATTTCTCAGCACTCCCTCTTTAGCAAAAAAATAATTGAAGCAATTATAATACAAGATTTGAGCATCACTTTAAGTGTGGCCTATGACAAATTTAACCTATGGTCTCCAAAGAGATCTAGCTTGAAGAACCATAACAATTGATTTTCATGGTGTCTAGAAAATTTGGCTCGAAAAACCATGATGAGTTGATTATCAAGGTGTCTGGAAAAATTTGACCCAACGAACCATGATAATTTAGTTATCAAGGTGTCTAGAAAAAACCATCCTAAAGAACCATGATAACACTTTCTCCAACACATGTTGTATTAGGAGATAGATAAACTATTGATAAGGTCATCACCTTACAATAGTGACCTCACACATGAAAGATCATCACATTTCATAACACACAATTACAAAAAATTAATTTTCTTGTGATAATAACTTAATGAAGTTTGTTATGATATATATTTTATCATGAATTTCAACACTTTGAGACAACAACTTAATGAAGTCTATCATAATAATAGGTCTACCATTTTAAATATTGTCATTTTACAATAATTAACTTCTATTTATATATGTCAATGAAATATTTTCACCTTCATTACATATCATATGCAAAATAGTAACCACCATGAACTAAGTCAGAGGGTGGTGTAAGGGCTTTCACCTCAACTCTCTTTCATAGAGAAGAAAAAATTACAATAAATTTCACTTATAACTCCCCCTCATAGAGAAGATACCATTCACAAAGGATTTCACCTCAAAATTTCTCCCTCTGAACAATGATCCTGGGAAGTAAGGTCTAGTAGTTAAACTCCCTTTATATGCTCTCTTCTCCCAAGGATTCTTGTTAGACTCACTCTGAATCTGATATTAATTTTTTTATTTTCAAGTGATAAGTCATAATTTCCTCATGATATACATAAAAGTAATACCATTAACATCATGTAGTCACACACATGTATTTCTAGACTCCCTCTAAGTATCAATCTTCTAAGCTCTTGCATTGCCTTAGAAGGAGTGTCATAATCCCTTTTAATGTAGAAGGATCTCATAATCTTAATCATCAAAGATGTTTGCTTCAAGAGACATCTTGATCACAATTCTTTTAAGCTACTAGCATAAGCTGCCTAATGTGCCATTCTTCTTTTCTTGCAAGATAAACTTTAGATACAAAGGAAAGGATCAAGGAAAAATAACTCTTTAGTATGTATAGAATTACAAATAAAAAAAGAGAATATGATGAGAAGATAAATGTAATATTCAAGGCTAATGAATACTTATTTGTACATCCTTCATGATTTTTTCTCAATGAAGATCCATATGCATCAAAAACTTGTTGGTATCTCTAACTGTTATTGTCTATTAGTGTCAAACACTTAGTCACATACTAGGAAGAGTCAGACAATCATCACTGCAATCAAGCTACTCTATATAGGCCAAGTAATGAGATAGACTTATATATAGACATGTATGTACCAAGTGTTAGATTGTGGTGACTGATCAGGAAATTTTTTTTTTTGGGAAGTAGCCGACATGGTAGCCGACATATTATGGCCGACATATGGCCGACATGTTATAACCCTAAAGCGGTTTAATACTTGTATAAAAAGGGCTTAGGGTTGGGTATTTTTTATAATGTTGTGATATGAAATTGGTTCTTGCGGCGGTATTGAGCTGTAAGGGATTACGGATTGTAATTAGGTTGTAATCACTGGATTGTAATAAGATCAGACTTGCTGTTTGGTGGACATAGCCCAGGGATTGGGTGAACCACGTTAAATCTTTTGGTGCCTTGTGTTCATTTTTGTGTGTTCTATTATTTTCTGTTATTGGTTATATTTGCATGTAGTTTTTATTTCTGTTCGTGGTTTATCCTAACAAGTGGTATTAGAGCAAGGTTGTCTTTCAGTTATCCTCTGCAGGAAAGTCTCACGGTTAAGTGGGAGTCTCACAGTTGAGTGGGAGCAATGGCAGATGAGGGTAAGTTGAGGGTTGACAGGTCTAATGGGCAGAACTTCCAGTTATGGAAGATGCAAATGGAAGACTATTTATATCAGAAGGATTTATGGAAGCTGTTGGAAGGCAAAGCCAATAATCAGGGAACTATGTCAGAGGTTGAATGGGATCTTTTGGATAGAAAGGCACTCGAAAGCATTCGGTTATGTTTGGCACCATTGGTGGCATTTAATATTACAAAAGCAAAGATGACAGAAGATTTGATGAAAACCCTAGCGACACTGTATGAAAAGCCCTCCGCTTCAAATAAGGTATTTCTCATGAAGCGTTTATTTAATATGAAAATGGAAGAAGGTGGATCTGTTGTAGATCATTTAAATGAGTTTAATACTATTACTAGTCAATTATCTTCTGTGGGTATCAATTTTGATGAAGAAATTAGGGCTCTCTTGATTTTGTGTTCTTTGCCTGAAAGCTGGAATGGCTTGGTAATGGCGGTGAGTAATTCTGTTCCTGGATCTAGTACCCTAAAATATGATGATGTGATCAGTGTTATTTTAAGTGAGAAAACTCGTAAAAAATCCTCATGTGGATCTACATCAGGAAGTGCTTTAAATGCACAAAGCAGGGGCAAA
The DNA here is from genome assembly GCA_028749045.1 of Cupressus sempervirens. Classification (NCBI taxonomy): domain Eukaryota; kingdom Viridiplantae; phylum Streptophyta; class Pinopsida; order Cupressales; family Cupressaceae; genus Cupressus; species Cupressus sempervirens. Next base: position 504,368,137 of record CM053783.1, on the reverse strand, counting down.
ATGACTGAAAGAGGAAGTAACTCTAGAAATCGTGGGAAATCAAGAGGAAAGTCAAAGGGGAGGAGGTCTCAATCAAGAGGACCAAATGATTGCTGGTACTATGGGAAACCAGGGCATAAAAAGAAAGATTATTGGAATCAAAAGAGAAATGAAGGAGATAAATCAGATGGAGACAAGGAGGCAAATGTGGTAAGTAAAAAATTTGAAGAGGATGCTTTGCTTCTGTCTTTAGAGTGTTGATGATTCATGGGTTTTAGATTCTGGTGCTTCATTTCAGGCTACACCTCATAGAGGTTATTTCATTGATTATGTCCAAGGGGATTTTGGGCCTGTTTATTTGGGGGATACTGAACCCTATCAGATTGTTGGAAAGGGAAAAATTAAGATTAAGTTGCAGAATGGGAATCATTGGCTACTACATGAGGTAAGACATGTTCCAAAACTAAGTAGAAATTTAATTTTAGTAGGGCAACTTGGTGATGAGGGTTGTGTAGTTACTTTTAATGATAAAAATTGGAAGTTTTCAAAAGGTTCCCTTGTAGTAGCAAAAGGTGTGAAAGTAGGCACCTTATATATTTGTACAGGTCATATTGTTCCTTCTACTTTGATTGTTTCAGAGAAAAATGAATATTCAGGAACAATTACTGCAGTTGAGCAGGGAGAACAAATAGCTGCTATAGATTCTGATACAGCGCTATGGCACAATAGACTTGGGCACATGAGTGAGAAAGGTATGAAAGTACTTCATTCGAGGAAATTTTTACCAAGTCTAAAATGTGTGAATATGGATTTTTGTGAAAGTTGTGTGTATGGAAAACAAAAGAGAGTGAGTTTTGTAAAGATAGGGAAGGAAAACAAAAAGGAAAAATTAGAGGTTGTGCATACAGATGTATGGGGACCAGCCTAGGTATCTTACCTTGGTGGATCTCATTATTATGTTACATTTATTGATGACGCAACTAGAAAAGTATGGGTTTATTTCCTTAGATAGAAATCTGATGTATTTCAAACTTTTAAGAAATGAAAATGCTTGGTTGAAAATGAGACTGGTAAGAAATTAAAATGTCTCAGATCTGATAATGGTGGTGAGTATTGCAGTCATGAATTTGAAGATTATTGCTCCACTAATGGTATTCATAGACAAAAAACTGTTCCAAGGACTCTACAGGAAAATGGAGTGGTTGAACGCATGCACAGGACTATAATGGAGTGCGCAAGGAGCATGAGGTTGCATGCTGGGTTGCCCTTACACATGTGGGAAGAGGCTGTCAATACTGCAGTATATTTGATTAATAGAGGTCCCTCTACTCCTTTGGGCTATGGTATTCTAGAGGAAGCATGGACTGGTAAGAAGGTGAGTTATTCTTTTCTCAAGACCTTCGGTTGTGAAGCTTTTGCTCATATAGACTCTGAAAATAGAACCAAGCTAGAAGCTAAATCAAAGAAATGTGTCTTTGTTGGATATGGCATTAATGAATTTGGTTATAGGCTTTGGGATTTTGAAAATCATAAAATTATAAGAAGCTAGGATGTCATATTCAATGAAAAAGTGTTGTACAAAGATCTGTTGCAGCAACATGAGAAGAAAGAAGATGATTATGTAGTGTTGGATGATACTCCAAAAATTGATGTTCCAGCCATTCCTCATGATGTGCAACAACCACAACAAAAAATACCACACACACCAGTGAATGTTAGATGGTCAAAAAGGCAAATTAGACCTCCACAAAGGTTTTCTCCCTCTTTGTATTCTATTTTACTTACTGATGCTAGTGAACCTAAAAGTTATGATGAAGCTGTGCAGGTGGATACTAAGATTCAGTGGGAGTCTGCAATGAAAGATGAAATGGACTGTTTGCTGAAAAATAAGACATGGGATTTGTGCAAGTACAGAATAAATGGGTTTACAGGTTGAAAGAAGAGGAAGGAGGTAAGAAAATATTTAAGGCTAGGTTAGTTGTAAAAGGATTTGCACAGAAAAAGGGAATTGATTTTGATGAGATTTTTTCTCCTGTTGTTAAAATGACTTCTATTCGTACAGTTTTAAGTCTTGTGGCTACTAAAGATTTGCATTTAGAGCAGATGGATGTTAAAATAGCCTTTCTTCATGGTGATTTGGATGAAGAAATATATATGGCTCAGCCACAGGGTTTTGAAGTCAAAGGTAAGGAGAACTTAGTGTGCAAATTGAAGAAAAGTTTATATGGCTTGAAGCAAGCACCTCGGCAATGGTATCTCAAATTTGACAGTTTTATGCATGAGCATGGATATAATAGGTGTCATTCAGATTACTGTGTTTATTTTAAGAGGTTGGATGATGATAACTACATTATTTTATGTTTATATGTTGATGATATGCTTGTAGCTGGGTCTAACATGGATCATATTAAGGGGCTGAAATGCCAATTAGCATATGCATTTTCTATGAAGGATTTGGGGGCAGCAAAACAAATCCTTGGTATGAAGATTTGCAGAGATAGGAAGAACTGAACATTGACGCTATCTCAAGCTGCTTATGTTGAGAAGGTGTTGCAACGTTTCTCTATGGAGAATGCTAAAGCTGTCAGCACACCTTTACCTGGTCATTTGAAATTGACTAAGGAGATGTGCCCCAAGACATACGAAGAGGAGGATAAGATGTCCAAGGTACCCTATGCTTTAGCTGTAGGAAGTTTGATGTATGCTATGGTATGCACTAGGCCAGATATTGCACATGCCATGGGAGTCGTTAGCAGGTATATGAGTCATCCATGATTTGAGCATTGGAATGCTGTCAAGTGGATTCTCAGATATTTGAGAGGAACATCCAATAAGTGTTTACACTTTGGGGGCTCTACTACTGATTTACAGGGCTATGTTGACTCAGATTTGGCAGGGGATATTGATACCAGGCAGAGTACTACAGGTTATGTCTTTACTATTGGTGGGGCAGCTGTGAGCTGGGTTTCTAGGTTACAGAAGATTAATGCTTTATCCACTACAGAGGCAGAGTATGTTGCTGCTATAGAGGCAGCCAAGGAGATGATATGGCTTCAGTTCTTCTTGGAAGAATTGGGACATCCTCAGAAGGATAATTATTTGTTCACAGATAGTCAGAGTGCCATTCATCTTGCTAAGAATTCAGCTCTGCATTCTAAGACCAAACACATACAGTTGCGGTACCATTTCATTCGGTCAGTTTTGGAGGATGGACAGTTAAAGCTGGAGAAGATACATACCAATGACAATCCAGCAGATATGTTGACAAAGGTTGTAACAAGGGAGAAGCTGAACTCCTCTTCAACTTCGGTTGGTCTTTTAGACTAAACATGAATAAAAGAACAGTAGAGTCCAGGATGGTTTGATCTAGTGGGAGCCCCATGTGGTAGTGGTATTGCTATAGGATCAGTCTCCAAGTGGGATATTGTTGTTTAGTGTGGAGCCTGATCAGTCCCCAAGTGGGAGATTGTTAGATTGTGGTGACTGATCAGGAACGTACTGTACATACTTCATAAATAGTGGGGTTCGGGGCATCGCCCCAAAATTTTTTTTTTTGGGAAGTAGCCGACATGGTAGCCAACATATTATGGCCGACATGTTATAACCCTAAAGTGGTTTAATACTTGTATAAAAAGGGCTTAGAGTTGGGTATCTTTTATAATGTTGTGATACGAAATTGGTTCTTGCGGCGGTATTGAGCTGTAAGGGATTACAGATTGTAATCAGGTTGTAATCACTGGATTGTAATAAGATTGGACTTGTTGTTTGGTGGACATAGCCCAGGGATTGGGTGAACCACGTTAAATCTTTTGGTGCCTTGTGTTCATTTCTGTGTGTTCTATTATTTTCTGTTATTGGTTATATTTGCATGTAGTTTTTATTTGTGTCCATGGTTTATCCTAACACCAAGCTCTATAGGAGCCAAGAAAGTATATGGTTGTCAAGTATTTTCAATGTAATCTAAGCCTAATGTTAACTAAGTAGTTCAAGTATATTGAAGCTAAGTTATATAGAAGGTGTCGGGCATAGTAGAGACTGGGTGTCAACAACATATACAGTGAGTACCAAGAAACATAGAATTAATTTCAAGTCAAGAATGATATAAACTTTGAGGTAAACTATTTTAGGATGACATGGACATGATATTTAATAATTATAGAGCTTTTTTATAGAGATTTTTACACATTTCATGATGTGCATCATAGATCCTTATGCTTTGTGATGAACAAATCAAGTGAAGAGGCAAAACAAGGAAGCATCTAGAAAACTCTTAATGAAATCTTTAAATAGGGCATAACTTGACATAGTTTTGTATGGTAATGTGTATGGGGATACGAAGGAGAAAAAAAGATATTCATGTGATTCAAGTGTGAATCTGTGAACATTGTAAAAGAGGCAAAGGGTTTTGTTATTCTAGAATAGAGCAAGCGATCTAGTCAAGTAGTGAAGGATAAAAAAGCTATATCACATCAAGAGACTAGATCAAATTGGAAAGAGGAGATTCAAGAAAATCTTATCCAAGAAGACTAAGGATCAGGTACTCAATCAATTTTAATAGATTGAGTTAGGGTAAATCTCTTAACAGAGTGTTCTTAACAGATCTTTATAAATCTCCTAATGGAGTCCTTACTTTGGTGTAAGTGTAAAGTCCTCTAATAGGGTGAGATTTAACAATCTCAAAATATTTTAATAATGTAAATCCCTTAGAGGGTAGATCATTGGATATGGTTAAACATTGTAACCCTAATACGATAACTTCATTAATGTAGTAGTAAATATTTATGGGTCTCATCCCCACTTCATTTTTACCTTCACCTTGAAGTGTTTCTGATAATTAAAATCTTTGTGTCATGTGAATGATAGATTAGATCTATATGCTATTATAGTCTGATTATATAAGTTATGCATACACAAGTAATTGGATACAAGATGGTAAATGTGGTGAATGCATTATTGAATTGTTGAAAAGTTTAAAGTGTTAAAGATCTTGATTCACCCCCTCTCTCAATATCTTGGTTTCCAATTAAGACTTCTAACAAAATTATCTCCATATAGGCATTTTTCAAATAATGAGAATAAAACATTGGTTAATCTTTCCCCCTTCAATGTAAAATTCTTACTTATTCCATTGTAATGTTTCATGTTGGGCCCTGTACTTGTAACAATAGAATCTAAACTTGTGTTCACTACTAGATGCATTCTCATATGCAAATCTAGTTAACTTGAATAATTTTTGGTATCATTGAGTATAATTTCTTGTACTACCTCTATATTTTCATCATTCAAGACCCACACTTATTTCATTTATTTATTTAAGATAATGGGCACTTTGTAATATCTTTGACTTATATTGATCAAGCCTTGCAAAAGTAACTTTAATAAATTTGATGTCTATTAGTTGTTTATAAAAACTCATGTGCAACAATGAGGACTTCCATTATTCTACTCTCTTGCCAACAACTCAGTGAATAAAAAAAACTTATCTCAGTTTGAACCTAAAACACCAACCTCAATCTTTACAATTATAAAAGATTTAGCAAGAACATACATATTTGAACTTGTAAAATGGGTAAGTGCAAGAAGTTGGATCTCACTTTTGGGCAAAAAGTGGAAGTGTTTTTCCTATTTTTGAAATTTCTTGTGATTTGATGTCAAGATTTGATGCATTTAGAGGTTGAATATAAACAACATTCAGAAATAAAAATTGTATTGTTTGAAATCTACTTTTTGAATATGTAATTTATTTGTGTACCCATATGATAGATTTTGTTTTTGGTGTGGATCTTTAAAAACCACTTTTTCAAAATGCCTATTTCGGGACCATACCACACTCATGTACAGACACCATAATTTACACAAATAAATGATTTTTTGTAAATCCTTTTAAATGAAGCTACCTAACACATCAAAGATTGATAATTATATTTTTTCTTAATATTTTATCAAATAATTTTTTTATTATTAATTTTTAATTGGCTATAAAGGTAAATTTTAAAACCTCTCAAGTATGGATACCATAATTTGATCAAAATTTCACTTTTTTTTTAAATTTTATTTTTAGCTTCAAAAGAATTGTAAGTAGATTGATGACATATAAATTAATTTAAGAAAAATCATAAAATAAAAAAGTTATTAAAGTTTTAGTGAACCTCACTATTTTACATTTAGGTACCACCTTTGATTAAAAAATAGTACAAAAATAGTAAATAAAATCATAATACTATAAATTTATAATTCTAAAATCAGGATAGTGAGAGCTCTAATGGGTTTTTGTTTTGTAAACAAATTTGATTGGGAAGACCCTCTACAAATTATGGCAATGTATGAATTTGTCAATTCAATGCCTTAGCCAAATCTTGAGAGGTCAACGTATAGGCTTGGTCTCACCAAGCCTACCTCGAACCAAAATTCATGGCAAGAAAAAAAAATCCTACTCCATGCTCTAAAAAATAGGCACCCGTCATTTGAAATTTAAAAAATAGGTGTCTGTTTTGAAATATTAATAGTGACATTTAAAATCTCCCAATTTTTTTTTTAAAATATAGTTTTTTTTAGAAATAGGTACCCATTTTTTAAAAGTAAAATTTGGGTACCCATTTCTAAATAATTCAAATTATTTATTTTTTCAAAATTTAAAAAATTAAAAGCCACATTTAAAATACCAAAAAAAAAATTAAATTTTTTAAAATGGGTACCCATTTCTAAAAAATTCAATTTTTTTTTTTTCAAAAATGGGTACCCTTTTTTGAAATAAAAAGTGGGCACCTAATTTTTTTTAAAATGGGTGCCCATTTTATAAATTTAGAATCAAGTACCAAGCCTAATATGGGTGCCCAATTTTTAAAAATGAGTACCCATTTTTTAAGAGGTCTCATTCCACAAAATTGATTTCCGTGAAATTGTGACCCAACTTTGTGCATTCACCCAAATATTGTCTATAGTAGCAATGACCATAAATATTGAAGAACATATTCCTAGCTAATGTATTGTTTTAGAACATTAGAAGAGATATTTTATAGCAGCAAAAATAGGCTTCCCTTAATTCTTGAACCCTTTCTATAGACCCTATATCTCATATTTATGAAACTTTCCTTACTCAACAATGAACTTAGAATTGATCCCAACCCACTACTTGTAGACTTCTCTTGTATTTTGAACTAGACCAGTAGATTATAGAGGCATCAAATGCCATTTAAAATCTCAAAACTATGACCCTATGCAACTTTAGAAACACATACCAAAATCAAAAACTCTTGGCATTCCACACAAATTTTAGATATGCAACATTCAACTATGGGAAAAATGCACTCCATTCAAAACCTAGATAAAAACTACTTGATGTCGAACCTCATTTATCACTTCCTAAAGGGGCATCAATACTTCAAACCTAAATTGCCTTGATATCTTCTAGATTTGCATCTCAATTAGTGTAAATTTTTCCACTCTTGTCTGATTATCTTGATTTCCTAACCAATATGCTCTTGATTCTTCTAAATCTCACAACCAATATGAAGAATATTGGTCTCTTAATTTGAATGCTCTGGGCAAAACATGGCAAGGAAAAAGGTGCAAGAAGTTGGCAACTCCAACATATTTGAAGAGGTCTTGGAAATGTCCCTGGTGTCTCTTACATATTTGTGTGCATTTATTTGAAGCATATTCTACCTTTTTCTTAATTGTCATGCCCAAAATCTAGGGGAAACACCCACACAATTTTTTTTTTTAAACTATAAAACACTTAAATAATAATTAGGTTCACTAAGTTTGAATAGTTTAACTTCTAATAAAACATAGGCACTCTAAGGATGGATACCAGATCTACTATCAATATGAAAGGTTACAACTCAGTTTAAATATACCATGAAGGAATGGATCGTTATATCAAAACCCTCTTGTTTAAAACAACTAATATACTAATCATAATCTACACTAAAACATATTAATTAAAAAATCTAACACGAACGTAATGAAACTAACATATAATGGCATGTAATATTAGCTAATTGATTTAAATTACAACCAACTTCAATCTCTACTAATAAAATCCTAACTCAATTTTTAACGAGTAACTAAATCTAAATAACATCTAACATTAATATACTAACATAAACTCTTAACCTTCAACCTTAAAACATATTCCCATATCCATATTTATTTTGCTTTAAGAAAAATTTGACTTTCAAAACATATCTTAACATCTAACCATTAATTATAATAACTTTTTTTTTTAAAATACCAAAATTAAACAATACTAATCTAACTTACACCACAAGCTACTAACTAACACTAATCCTAAATTACATACTATTAACAACTTTACTAATACTAACTTAAATCTATACTTTTAAATTAAGAATAATTGATCTCTTATTATAACCAATAACTTAAACTAACACTTCATTTACTACTAATCTTAAATTATTAAAAGAAACTAACTAAATTTAATATTTTATATATGTAACCATACTAACCTATTAACTAACATTAATAATATATAAAGCAACTAAACTAAACTAATTTTAAATTAAAACTTTTGAAATAACATACAACTAATCCAAATAACATATATAACAATTAAACTAGCTAACAAACATGCTACCTATACTCTAACTTATCCTTAATCTAACCTAGGATTCCTAACCACCCTAGCTACTTGGCCCCTACACCTCTCCCTAGGCCCTGCACATTTCAAAGCCACTCCACTCATCACATCAAGAAAGGTATGTTGGCTGCTTGGAGGGGAAATTAAATGAGGATTTTCCATTACAATCTTTGTTAACATCAACCAATACTCAACCTAAAGCCCTTATACTATGTCATGTCACTGACATGGCAGACTTTTCACTTTCCCACGTAGCCCAAGGTGAAGGTAACATAGGCCAAGGAGAGGAGTGTGTGAGGAGAGACAAGGAGAAATAGTGAATAAAAAGTGGTGACAAAACTAAGTTTCAAATTATTTACAACTTGCAAACTTGCTCCAAATAAATACTTGTCCAATCCCAACTCTATAAAAGTCTGACATGGGGGGGTCACGTACATGAGGCAAAGATTTCATTGGCAATTTCGTGGGTTAAAACAAAGTCAGCACCCCCTCTTATTTGCCAAAGGTTGGATAAACCTGCACCTAGGCAATATATCTTTATTTTTCTAATTAGATTTTAAGCCAATCAAATCAAGTACATGAACAACTATATTATTCATTTTCTTTCTAGAGTTGATTCATGATAATTCCAATGAAGTTCCAATACAATACAAATTCTCTTAACCTAGTTTGAACTTATAATTTGTAAGATTTTATTTCATCATGTTATCAAATTTAAGGTAAATCAAATGAATGCATTTACAAAACTTAGAATGTCGTAAAAAGGGGAGAAATGTCTCCACGTCTACTATCAAGTAACTAAAGCAAAACTGATATAATGAACATCTCGTATGCAAGAACATACTTTTTTCTTTCTTTCTTTCTTTTTTCTATTAATCAACCTAGTTCAAGGCTCTGTCGAGAAAGAACCAGTAAGAAAACTCGACATCCTTGCCAATACATCAAGAGTTTACAAAATACATTTTACATAATATTAAAATTCAAATGAATTCACTTCTAAATCCTTCACAAGTTCTTCCTTCCAATATCTTCAATTCTTCAAGGAAACAAGGAGAAGACAAGAGCCAACTCGAGGTGAAACATCACAACATCAAGAGCAATTTAAGCATACACCCTAACCCAGTTTTTCACAATAGGTCTAAACATAGAACCCGACTAGGGGGAGGTGGATTTTCTCAATGGGAGACATCAATCAGCATACCATAACATAGCCCTTTCGAGGCTAAAACTTCAAGAACTTCCATTCTTCTACAAGGCCCTTTCAAGACTATTTCCACAAGGATTTTCATTTCTTTCCATATTCAAGAATTCACAATATCAAACAAGGTATGTGATGACAAGTAGGGGCCCATACACCCTACCCTCTTTCCCTCCTCTCACCATGAGAGGAGACTCTACACCATTGAGGTCCAACTAAGGCCCTTCCCCCATACATGGCCATTTCTTCCCTATCCAAGGGTGAGTAATGCCAAAACAATCCCCATGAAATCCCCTCAAAATACAAAACATCAAAGCAAGCATGAGAATAACATCAAAAGAAAAACAAGTTAAGATCCCTCCCAATCAACCTCAACACGCAAGCAAGCAATACAAAAAGAACACAATACCTTATGCATGATTCAAGCAAGATTCAAGCACGAACAAATGAAGGAAACAATTCAAAGAAGTGAAGAACTCCTACCTTCACCAAAAGAGTTATGGCAGAAATGGTGGGTTGAGAAGAGCTTTTCCTTTTCTTCCTTCAATCTTCTAACTTTCTCCAAATCTAGAGATTGGTTAACAACCTCAAAACTACTCCAAGATCCTCTAAGTATGATACTTAACTCAACTAGACCTCAAGCAAACTCAAGATGGAGTTTGAGTCACCAACACATGGAGGAGACAATCAATTTTCGTAATCAACCAAAAATAGGGTTTTTGAGTGACCCTAAAAGTCAAACAAAGAGGCTAAGGGGGTGGAAAGTACTCCCCACCCATACCCTTACCCCTAGGGCACTTAAATTTAATGCTTTTAAGCCTTAAAGACTTAATATGAACCAAACAAAAGCTAGGAAAATAGTAAGACCAAATAACAACCTTCAAAGAATTACAATACAAAGATAGCACAATTTAACAAGGGGTTTAGTTCCATCTTTCCATTGGATTTCCTAGCTAAATTTCCTACACACTCATTGCACACATTAGTAGTTCAAGAAACACATGTATATATGTAAAAATACGTATCAAGAAATTCATGTAAATTAAAACATCCATTTTTTTTTCTACCATTCAATTGTTTATCTCATTCTATTCATTAAAATTGGAAAAATCAAAGTGTTAGTTTTGCATTCATTCACTACATCATCATACATGTTCATAAAGCATTAAATGATGAAATCAAATATCAGAAAATAAAGCATCACACATCATAAATAGCATAATAATGTTCAGTGCATCAAATAATGTTCTGACATATCGAGTCATGAATATCAAAAATAATAATGTATCATCAATGCTAGGATGGGTCAAGGTGAGGCCTCACATTAATGTTCAAAATCTAGTGCATATTCCTCACCATTTTTAACAAGGTATATTTTGTTTCTATTTATATAGTACTGGTCTCTTTACTAATCTAATAATCTTTATAGGTCTATCTTATCTCAGAGTGTATTTTATTATATATATGTTATTGATTGAAGAAGATAATACATATTGAAGACTTGAATATGTTGTGTGTTCACTATCTTCATTCATTCACTAATAATATTGTTTGAATTATTTACATGATATACCAATTGTTTAAGAGTTTCTTTTAACAATATAAATCTAATCATGATAACCAATTGTGTTTACCCAATCACTACTTTTTTGCCTTTCCAAGTTAATCTAAATTCCTCTCGCCCTATGTTTATCTTTTCTTCCATTAAACACATGACCTGTGCATTCCACATGATGTGAACTATTATATCACTAGAGACGTAAGACAAATTTATATTCCTTCATTTCTTTCTATTATATATTTGTTGGCTCCCCTTGACATTATTCATATATCACATGCCAATGTGAAAGTTACTTATTTTATATTGTCACTGACCTCCTCCTTATGTTGGCATTTCTTTGGCTAGGATATGCAATCATGACTTCTCTTAATTTTCCCAGACCGTGTTCAATACATATTTCTTATCTTTTATAAGGATTAGTAAATATGTATTTAAATTAGTTATTATTGTTCCTTAAAAATAAATAATGAAAAACTGTGATATTAGTTTGGTCATTCACATAAGAATTTCTTAATAGACTATTATATAGTTTATCTTTAAACCACCAGCTATTCATAGCATGTCATTGGTGAAACAAATTTCATAGTCAACCCTTATTTAGATACCTCCCTATGTGCTACCCATCTTGATGCTATCACAAAAACATTTCTTTATGTGATTGATAGGGGATTAAAACATAGAGTTTATTTGAACACCCAACTAATCATTGCAGATACACAAGCTTCCATCTTTCAAGGATTTGTTATATATTTTCATCAAATGTTGAGTCGACACTTATCCCAAGTTTAACATTTTCTTCAAATTTCTGCCTTGGACTAGGATAACACACAAAATATAAGGTTTGACATAATATGAAGAATAGTAGATTCTAAATTTTGGACAGAGGTGTTGATTAATATCACAAATATCTACAGATTTTTTCCCATGAAGTGCAACTACCAGACTACCATGCATTTCCAACATCTTTCATGAAAGACTAAGACAAATCAACATAATTTGCATTCACGTAAGCAAATTTCACTAAACAATGTTAACACTACCTATTTTGTGGAACCAAATAGATGCAAATGAACCATAAACTATAGAACAATTGCTAACTTAATGAATAGTAGCAAAATCCCCTCTAGTATCAAAATGACCAATGAGGAAACATATGTTCTAGTCCTAGGTAATCAATGAAAGCTACAAGATATTGATTTTCATAGTATGTGTTGTGATTTTGAATAGCTTCTATCAAAATGTGTTCCTCATTTAATGTTGTAAAATGTTCTTTTAATATCTTTGACATTTCTTACACACTTGGTTTGTAGTCTATTAAATATCTTTTATAGGTTCCAATCTCCGAAGGCTCTAATCATTGAAAGTGCAATGACTTACAAAATTCCATAAAAAATGATTATTATTTTTCGATCACCATTCCTCTTTTAGACAATTCTTATTACTCAAAAATATTATCAGTTGACACTAGTAAAGATTTTACTATCTTTGATTTTCTCACATTTGCAGCCTGGCTCTAAAACCATGTGATTTCTAGGATTACTACAAATGTACTAACAATTTCCATTATATTGATTGTGTTCCAAATACAAATGTAGGCTTATAAATAAGAGAGGAGGAGAGATGTCTCATAAAGAGACATCTTTATGGTTAATCATCACTAGTTAACATATTAATATATTAGTAATATAAATAATCATATAATATTTATTATAATATGTATATAATATATAATAATATATATATATTATATACAATTTTATATATATATATATATATATATATATATATATATATAGAGAGAGAGAGAGAGAGAGAGAGAGAGAGAGAGAGAGAGAGAGAGAGAGAGAGAGAGAGAGAGAGAGCAAGTTCTGCCTAGGGGGCAGTACCCTTTTTATTTATCCAAAAAACTTACATATGGATCTAGAGATTCCTATACTTCTTACATAAATAGAAACCTAACCAACCCACTAAAACAATCTAACTTCAATGGATCAAGTACCCAATGCCCTTTCCAATAGTGACCATCCTTTCTACTACCTTACCAAGGAAAATATTACCATTTGCTTGGTAAAAAATCTCAAATTTGCTCAAATCATTTTCCTTCATCACACATGACTTGTAGAGTGACCAAGCTTTTTTCATTATCTTTTTCTTTCCTTCTGCCTCCAAGAAAAATAAACCCAATAGGTTGCCACCTGATAAAATAGAATCAATCAACTCCATGGTATTCATAACCTCCAAATACATCTCCTCATTGCCAATCTTATGAATTGTCTCATCAGATGGCCTAAAAGCTGAATGATTAGCTAGAAGAAGTCATGGACTAGCTTACCATGATGTATGTGGTCATCTCCCCAATAGTCCACTCCCAACAGCATGATGATAGTCTCCTTCTTGTGATTGTTTGCCTTCTTAAAAATCCTACAAACCCACAATTCTGGCATCTCCACCCAACCTTCTACTTGTGAGCATTTTTAGTGAATGCCAAGAATGTCTGCCATATCTCTTTTCCTTATTGACTGAATGAAGAATGATGTGTTTAAATAAAGTGCTTGGCCTGTACAAAATATGAAGCAAATCTGGGATGAATCCATATCATAGATATGAAGGATCCAAAAAGAGATATGGAGGACCACCTAAATGTAGTATGACTTCCACCTCACAATTGAAAAAACCTTTGGACTGACTGCATCATCCAATTCCTACCCTTAGAATAAGGGTTGCATCTATCAATAGGACATCACTTTGACCCTTAAGAAGTACTGCATCCTGACTTATCTCCAAATCTGTCAGTGAATATACCCCTAAATTGGCCAAAATATCTATTGCCTCATTTCCTTCCCTTAAAACATGTTGAAGATGAAAGTCTTGCAATGATTTGATAGCTACATCTATCCTAGGTAGCCAACTAGCAAGTTTCTAATTGTAAAATTTGGCTCTTCCTACTCCATTGATAATTATTTGCGAATCTCCTTCGATGACAACCTTTTTGATGCCATTTTTATTATACTAGTTTAGTCTAGCTTCCAATGCTAAAATTTGAGCCAGATTATTGGTAATGATACTAAAATTTCACACGATGCCACAAACCAACTTGTCATTCTCATCTCTGGCAATAGCTCCCAATCCATTTTTACCTAGGTTGCCTCTACTAGTTCCATTAAAGTTCAACTTTATCCAATTTGATGGGGGTGCCTACTAAATTGTGTTTGTCCTCTATCTTTTCTATTTTAAAATCATTTGAACATTATGCATATTAAAATGCCAAATCCTCTCCATTTCAAAATCCTAACTTGACTAAAAATAATATCTTTTACGATGTGATTTAGAAATGAAAACTTCCTTGATTGTTGCATGAATCATGTGTATTAACTCATCTATGAACATGCTTTCCTCTTTGAATATCCTGAAGTGTTTCTCCTTCCATAAGTGCCATACCAACATTGATGGGCTAATAATTCAAAGAAGACCCCATTTTGATTTAGCTTTCTTTATTGGCCAAGAAGAAAGGAAATCTAGAAAAGAACTATTTTTGACTACTAGCTACTACAAATTGCCTAATAACCAATCCCAACATTCGCATGCATAAGGACACCACTAGAGTATATGATCATGCTACTCTTCTACCTTTTTACATAGGATACATTAGTGAGGACCCTTGATGCCTATCATCTTCAATCTATTGCCTATTAGAATTATGCTATGTAATGCAACCCATAAAAAGGCCCCTCTAGTCTTTGGAAGAAGCCCTTTACCCCAACATAATTTATATGGCTAGAATTTGTTATAATTCCTTCTTCTAAGAAGTTCATAACCTAGATTTACCTTATAAGTTCCTGATTTAGAGGTAGACCAAATTAAAGTATCTTCTGAAGAAGATCTAATCACCATTCTATGCTGAAGAATATGCTATAGTAAATTGGAATGCTATAAAGAATCAATCCCTATTCTCCTCCAACTTTCCTTCGTTGAGGTTAAAGATTCAAAAAACATGTAATCTACTATCCAAATACCTACCAAAGCTTCCATTGAATTAACCCAATCTTTATGCATAAAGAAAGAATCAATAGTAGGTTCACCATTTTAGGAGTCCCTCCAAAAATGCGGTCTCCTACCATTGCCTACCTTCCACGTTAGGTTCCGTATAATTACCTCTCTACTATCCCAAATATGTTTTTAGAAAAGAGATCCCATTGGAGCATTAGCCACCATCAAAATTCAACCTAAATCCCAACTATCAAGATACTTGGCAGCCATAATCCTATAGCATGGTTTCTTAGGAGAATTATACATCTTCCAAATCAACTTCACTCCCAAAGCCTGATTTTGGAAGGATATTTTTTGAAGACCTGCCCCCCCATCCTACTTAGTCAAGCAAGAAGTATCCCAATTGATGAGGGGAATATTCTTCACATCCTTTGCACCTGTCCAAAGAAACTTCTTGTATATACTTTCTAAGACATTAATCACTCTACTAGGGAATTTATTAATTGACAAATAATATATCTAAATAGTAGATGAAACTAATTTGATCATTAAAATTCTCCCCATCTGAGATGACTGTATGTTTTCCATGATGAATATTTTCCTTGGCACTTGTCAATAATGCCATCCAAAAGAATTTTATCCATTTGACCTGCAAATAAAGGTATCCCTAAATATATAATCAAGAAAATACCTTGTTCAAAACCAAAAATCAATGAAATGGCATTCCTCTTATGACGAGTAGTGTTGAGGAAATAAATCTTCGATTTGTGAATACTCATGCATTGACTTGATTCCCTTGCATAAGTACCCAACACTTCTTTGATAATCTCCATCTCCTGAATAGTGGCCTCCCCAAACAAAACTACATCATCTACAAATTGGGAACATAAGAAAGGCTCCAACTCATTATAAATAGAAATACCTTTCCATCTACCAATCAAGGTCTATTTTTTAATGAGTTTTCTCATAACTTATGACATAAATACAAAAAGAAAAGGGAATAGAGGATCTCCTTGTCACAACCCATTAGTATCTTGAAAGAATCCAAAAATTGAGCCATTAACAAATATGGAAAAATGAATTGACAAAATATAGAAAGATATACATCTAATCCATTCTTGTGAGAAACCAATTCTAGAAAGAACTTGCCAAAGGAATGGCTATCTAACTTTATCATACACTTTACTAACATCAAGCTTAACTATCATGCTTGGTTTCTTCAAGGAATATAGACTATGAACTAACTCACCCACCATCAGAATACTATCCGTAATTTCTTTTCCCAAAATGAATCCATGCTTCTCTACAAAGAGAATCTTGTTAAGAATCTCCTTTAGTCTATTTTCCAAAGCTTTAGACAATATTTTTTAAAGAGAATTACAAAGAGAAATAGGGTAAAAATGATCTATTGTAAAGAACTCTTGTTTCTTAGGAATCAAAGCAATAACTGTGTTATTTAGCTCCTTTAGAAAATGCCCTTGTTGCCTAAAAGATTTTGCCATTGTGAAAAGATTAGCACCCATGAAACCCTAGCATTTCTAGAAAAATTCTAAGGGAAAGCCATCTAGCCCCACTACTTTATAGGAAGAATTATCAAAAGTTTTTTTTTTTTTTTTTTTAAATTTCCTCTAGTGAAAGGCCACATAAGACATGAGTTATCCTCATCTGTTATGATTCTATCAATCACTATTAGAGTCCGAATAATTTTGAATCTCTATATCCTTTGAGGCTTCTAATGAAGCTTGAAAATGATCTATTTCAATATGTTGTATGTCTTTTAGGCTATAAAAACTCCTCCCCTGCACATCTTGTATGCATTTGATTCTATTTGTGACTTTTTTAGATTTGGTAGAGGCATGAAAGAATTTAGTATTTAAATCCCCCTTCTGAATCAATATCTCTATTGACTTATCTCTCCAATAAATTTCTTTTGTATGCAATAAATCCATCAATTCCTTTTTAAGAGATTTCTTTTTTTCAAATTCCTCCTTTGACATACCATCTTTAAATACTATCTAGTTGAGATCTCCTAATTCAGCCTCCACCCTAAGCTTTTCTTGAATTTTTTTTTGAAAGAGCGCTTATTCTAGAATTTGATTTTACTTTTGATCCACTTGAGTCTTTGAACAAAAGTGTAACTTGGAGTGCTCTTATAAACATTACTATCTTTCCACTAGCCTTCAACATTGGTAAGAAAATCCTTGTCCCTCCACCACATTTTAAAAATGACAGGCACCTTTAGGACTCTTATCATCATTTAGAAAACTCAACTAAATAGGGAAATGATTAGACATGGAATAAGGAAGAATACTAGCATCTAGGCTAATTGAGGAGTTGAGCTAGAATGGCCCAATCAGAAATCTATCCAATCTCTCAGAAATCCTAGCAAAGTTTTCCCTTTTGTTAGTCCAAGTGAATCTACCATTAGTTGGAACTACATCAAATAGATTATTTCAAAACATGAAATCCTTGAAATCAAGCATGACTTGGTTAGATATTCTTAATCCTCCCTCCTTATCCTCTAAATCTAAAATAGCATTAAAAAATCCACCAACAATATATTTGTCATTCCTTATATCAAAAATCTTAGAAGAAATAATTATCCACACTTGAGATTTGGCCTCCACTTTGATCAGACCATAAACATTAAAAAAATGAAAATGAAAATTATCCTTTTTACAAACTACTCTACCATATAGCCAATTTTCATATTTTTCCAATTCATGCAACTGAGTAGACTCTAGCTTCCACAACAATCCCAATCCCCTAGCCAATCCATTTGTAGCTTGAAAGTAACCTTCATAATTATTACATGAGTGAAGAAAGCTTAGAGCTTTGTCCAAACATAATTTTGTTTCTTTTAAAAGAATAATATCACAATCAAATTTAAATAACACTCATTTTATCAAGCATCTTTTGTGATGAGCTGATACGCTTGTGACATTCCAAGTGATAATCTTCATTACTTTCCAAGGGAGATCCTCACTCCCTTGGTCTTCTTCATACAGTCTTCGACACTGACAATTCCTTTTTCATTAGCCTTTTCCTCTCTTAACTGCTTGTATAATCTCCACCCCCTTCCACCTCTAGCTTTACCTAAAAGGACATTAGCCAATTGACTTATGACTCTCAGCTCAATATTCTCTAGAACATCCCCTAACAAGAAATTTTCCAATGATTCTATATCATATTCTATCTCTAAATTTGAACCTTAGAAATTGATATATCTGATAGAATCTACAATTTATCCTCCTTCCCTTGAACATGTCCTGAGAATTCACCTTTCTCCATTAGAATAACTAAAGACCAGAGGTGGCATTTGTGGTTCCTTCATAATAGTTTTTTGAACTATTTTTTGCATATTTTTCTTAGGCTTCCATACTTTTCCAAGCTTCACATAAACCCAATAGTTTGCCTTAGTATGAGATTTTAGTCCACATCTATCTCAAACCATGGAAGATTTTTTAACCTGTTATTTCCAGGGACCATTTCCTCAATTCAAAAAAAGGAATGGAGGATTAGATTGAATTGCTACAATCTTCATACAAGTGTATAGATAGGAACCATCATCAATAATTGTTTCATCAACCTCCAATAGCATCCCTGGAGATTTCCCAGTACATTCCAAGCTAGAGCCACCCCAATACTCTAAGGTAAATTGTACAACTGAATCCATATGGGATTTTGGTACACCATTAGAGGAGTTGGATCAAAGTTTTTATGTGAGGATTGAAGATATAGAGGAATCAACCAAAAGTTCCAATTTTGTTTGAGGATCTTTTCTTGCTCCTCCACATTTTTAAATATGACAATAAAAAAGCCCTTTGGAATAAAGTTTATAACAACATCCTTACTCCATTGCTCCTAGACCCACTCTCTAATTGATTCTCTCTTCAAATGGTCACCCATGAATCTATCAATAATAGACATTTTCTCCAGTATCACAACATCCTCCTTTGTTTCCTCTGGAAGTTCTATTGTAACATTTATGACATTGATTCCCATATCCCTCCTGGACTGATCAGGTTTGAATGCCTCTCTATCTCATTGCCTCCTACCATTTATCTCAAAATAATCACCATTATTAAATTTTCTTCACCATTCTCTAATGTGTTATGATGACCCTTGTAGTATAGATGAAATAGATGTTCCTTACTACAATTGGTTGCTAGTGTGACCCCTATGTTTTATCCTTGAGTTCATCCTATGTTGTTGTGGTTATGGTGCACTTTATTCTATTTTTTCTCATAATTTAAAGTAAAGAAATAACTCATGTATTTTTTATTTTCAACTTATTCTTAATATTGAATGTTTACTTTCATTTAAATAATGATCGTATATTATGTAATCATTATAGAAATTAGTAAATTTGGTAATGAAGAATGCAATTTAGTATTGCAATAGATTATTTGGATTAATATATTATGTCCCCAAATTTTTGTTCTTAGTCTTACAAAATATGAGGTTAGTATGCATTCATTAAGTATTTTCCTACAATCTAGTACCCTTGACCCTACATGATATAATGTTGCATTGCATGGAAGGGAGTAAAGAAATTGTAATTTAGGAATAATGCTTCTATATTCATAAGAATTTTTTAGTTATGCATATGCATGAGATAATTAATGGTATACTATTTGATGTGTGTGGGTGTGTTCTCTAACATTGCTAGGATGATGTATTCCATAACATTGTGTGGTAGTTAATGCCTTGTGGGTGGCTGATCTTAGTCATCACATGTAATATATCTAATTGATGCCATTTTTAGTTGTCTAGTGGATCTTTCCACATGTTGTCTAGGATAACATTATTTTGGTATTTTCCTTTCTTCTTCTAGTCATTGTAATGTCTCTATTCATCTCTTTGTGACAATTGTTGAATTTGACTTATTATTGAAATGTGCACCTTTTAAGATTTATTGTTGGAATACTAGTTTCCTAATTTTGGATTCTTTATTTTTTTCATGGTGACTATTCAAATTATTCTCTGCTACTACCCAATTGTGTGTTGTGACTCTATCATGTTTAATTCAGACCTCTAATAGTATATGCAAGGGAGAACATTTTAGAGAACATGCTATTACGTTTGTGAATAAATATAAAGGTGTTAACGAAAATGTGTTTTTTTTTTATGTTGATAAAATGTAATATTCTTCATGGAATAAAAGGGAATTTGATAAAAATATACATACTTATTTTAAGGTAATTGACTCTTGATTCTTGTTTTGAATTTTTTTTGGTTCATATGTTCATAAATTATTCTAATATGGTTGAGTTAATTCAAATCATGTAAATGAGATTATATTGGTATATAATGAGTAAATTATCTTTTATTTGATTCCTTACATTGGTTCTAACATGCATTCTCTTTTGTGGTTTAGGATATTTTTCTATTGCATGTTTGGACAATTAGGACTATCTACTTTTAGTTATATCATATTATTTTGAGTGGATATATTATAATATATATATTATATAATAATATATATTATTTAACATGGAATAGCATATATAGAAAATGATGATTTAGCATTAACAATAATGTATATTAGATTGAATTAATATGACTGAAGCTACAACTTTAATAGTTGGCAATTGATGTAGGAGCATCCTGAGTGTAAGAGATATCTTGCATCACCCAAAAATATTTCCTTTTAATTTTTTCAATAAGGGTTGTCTTAATGTAGAGCTTTTTTTGTGTGTGGAGCCTTTCTACTTAGTAAGTCAGTCATACGAGCTCAAAATGTTCTAATTTCACTAGTGAAGGTTCATTTTAGTTATATCAATTTGTTAGTGGAGTTTCATGGCTAGATTATATGTATTTGTAAAGTTACTATAGATTTTTGGTGTGTAATTTTGGTATAAAAAATTTCAGGCTTAGTTTTGAAGGCCTTAGAGGCCTTAAATGAGGCCTAAAAACTTGATGGATGGGAACTTGCACCAATTCAAGGTTGTAGATCAAGAGCTAAGGTTTTTGAAAAGTGGTTATAATGGCAAATCAAAATAATAGTTTGAGAGTTATGATCTTTCAATTTTGGGCCACCCAAAACTTCTAAAATAAATATCGAAAGTGTATTTGGCCAACTTTATATGTATTGTTGAGAAGTTAAAACTCTTCTCAACTAAAATTTGGTGTTTCTTAGGCAAGAAGTGAGGTAGTATTCTTCCTATAGCAAGGTAATTCATTATGTCTGCATACCATGGATTAAAAGAATCAATAGAAAATAGGTGCTCATCAAGGAAGATGTCATCAGATGCTATAGGATCATCTAGTACTTACAATATTGATAAAAAATTGGCCACCACATTAGCTTTGTCTGGTTTGTTAATTATCTTCACATCAAATTCATGTGTGAGGAGTAACTAGCATGCTAATCTACCACTAATGGCAGATTTTTTCATGAACTATTTGATGATAGAATGATCACTGTAAACAAATACTTCATAACTTGTGATGTAGTGCTTGAATTTGTTTAGTGCATAGATGACTACTAACAAATCTTTTTCAATAACAATATAATTTAGCTCAACACCTTGCAAGTTTTTACTAATATAGTAAATAACATGTCGAACAATACCATCCTTCTATCCTAGGACTTCTCCAATGTCATAGTTAGATGTATCAGTGTGGATGTGGAATGGAAGCTTCCAATTAGGTCCTCTAAGATTAGGTTTTTTTTGTCAAAACATCTTTCAACTATTGAAATGTTGCTTTATAGTCTTCTATCCATTCAAACTAGGCCTCCTTTTTAGGTAAGTTGTACAAAGGTGTGGAAAGTTGGCTGAAATTCTTTATGAATTTTCTCTAGTAACCAACATGACCAAGGAAAATCCTAACATATTTCTTCTTGACTAGTTTGGGGAGTGTTTTGATGACTGAAATTTTTGTGGGGTCTATCTAGATTCCAAAAGATGAAAGGTAGTGTCCCAAGATAACTCCTTCTTCCATCACCATTTAACACTTCTCACTATTAAGGGAGAGGTTATAGTCCTAACAATATCTCTTAAGAACCTTCTCCAAGTTATCTTTTGCCTACTCAAATGTGGTGCCATGAGTAGTGAAGTCATCCATGTATATTTCAACATAGTCAGTAGTAATGTTAGAGAAAATACCAAGCACTACTCTTTGGAAGTTAACTGGTGCGTTGCATAATCCAAATGTTAAGACTGAGTAAGAAAATGTTCCCCATGGACAAGTGAACGTTGTCTTATCTTGATCTTTTGGTGTACAATCCAAATGGTAAGACTAAGTAAGAAAATTTTTCCCATGGACAAGTAAACGTTGTCTTATCCTGATCTTTTGGTGATATTTGGATCTGGTTATATCCACTAAAGCCACTTAGAAATGAAAAATACTTTTTATTGGCAAGATTATCAAGAACTTGGTCAATAAAAGGTAGTGGAAAGTGATTGATTTTAGTGGCTTTATTAAGATCCCTATAGTCCACATAAAATTGCCATTTCTCCCCTTTCTTTGGGACAATTACTAGAGGTGAAAACCAACGACTATTAGAAATAGGATAAATGAAACCTACACTAAGGAGCTTTTGTAACTCTATCTTCACTATATCTCTCAAAGTAGGATTAATTCTCCTTTGGGCTTCTCTTACTAGCTTGTACACAGGACTTATATAGATTCTATGGGTGCAAAGTTTAGGGTCTAACCCCTTCATATTAGTGTAGTCCCATGCAAAGGCTTGCTGACTTTCTTGCAAAATTTTGAGAACATTGAACATTTGAGATGTAGTGAGATTCTTATCAATATTCAACTCTTTCCCTAAAGAAATTTCAACTCTTTTGACCTTGTCCAACATCAAAATTTCTACAAGTGATTCTAACTTTATTTCATGAGGCAACATGATGTGGAGATAATCAAATGCTACAGGAGACTGAGGTGAGGTCTATTGGAAATATAAGATAGGCTAGGTTACTAAGAGGGGAGGGGTGAATCAAGAACCAATAAAACTTAATCTTAATTCACCAATTAATCCTTCATATATATTCTCATCTAATTACATGCATGAAAAATTGAAAGCATTAAAACATTCATAAAACTTTGACACACAATATGGTAACCCATAAACCTTCCAAATAGAAAGTAAAATTGGTGTGGGGATGATACCCACAAGCTTTAGTAGTGTAGTATAAAGTTGGTCTATCAAAGCTTACAATGATCACTTCTAATGATCTAGAAGTATTAGGAGCAATAAGGACTTCTAGGTCCACTTTGCAAGAGGATTTACAAACATACAATGAAGTATGCACTCAATAAAGAGATTTACAAAAGACTGTTAAGTCTACCTTGTGAAAGGATTTAACTATTCCACCTATTAGGATGAATCAATGGTTAATCTCTAATTTGCAACTTTTATTTGCTAAATGAGATTCCTTTGGAGTGTAATGATCACCTTGTTGTGACAAATAAATCTTTGTTGCTCCTTATAGTACTTGTAGCCTTCTTACTTCACACTTCTACTTCAGAATCTTTTTATTTTCATATCATTCTTCTTATTGTTGGATGTGATACAATACATTACATATATACCAATCCAATTTTACAATTCATCAAAGTCAACTTCAATATAAGTTTCACCAATATACACAAAGTCAGCCCAAATATAGGTACTTAGGTTCTAAAGACAAACTTCATGAGGTTCTGACACTTGCAAACCATTATCAATGCTTGACATCATCATGCACTTGATGGACATAGAAGTTTAGGTCATACTAATCACTTCCAAGTATTTTGAACTCAATCTACACTAGTAACTTGGTGAACACTATGAAATTTGACATATAAACTAAATCACTTGGTTGACACTACATAGCTTGGTCAAACTATCATTGTGAGCTTGGTATAAATTGAATCACTTGGTTGACACTACATAACTTAGTCATCACTAGATTCTCATTACTAAAGCTGCAAACTTGATAAACATTGGAGAACTTAATTTGCACTAAGAAACTCAATAAACACTATGAAACTCAATTTACACTAATAATCACCAACTTGGTAGATACTACTCAGTGTGAACTACATATTGTTCCTAGAACTTGGTAGTAATTGTAGAACTCAGTAGAGCCTGAATTATTTGTTTAACAATGTAAATTGCAAGATAAGTCTGGTAGCCACTAACCGTCTAATTAAGTGTGTGTGTGTATCACTAATAAAAAAACTTGACTATAATGTCAACAATATTAATCTTTGGAATTAGTGACAAAAACACTTATCAATCAAAACTAAATTCTCAAAAAAGTTCAGAACAATCTTTAGTCTCCATCTTGTTCCTTCAACTTGGTAACATACTCAATTTTTGAGATTTTTCAAAATTTCTTTTGTAAGAGATGTTTATCTAAATATATATACATGTATATGTATAATATTATGATGTTCCCCCATACATATACTCAATATACTTTACATGTTATATACATATATTTCATGTCTTTATATTACATCTTCTCATCTTCTCCCCTTTCATCACATATTCTCCCCCTTTTGACATAAATTCCAAAGGTGTACATGCTACATGGTAATGCCAAAATATAATTTGAATTCAAAATATACCTTTTAAATCAATGACATTGTCTTGTCCCAATTTTCTTGTAACACCTTGCTTGAATGTAATGCAATCTAAACTTTTGTTGATAACTTTATCATGTGATCAGCAATGGAGAAGTTGTTGTCATGGATGAGAGTTTTGGCATGTGAAATGTGTTTCTACAATGCATCCATGTTTGAAAGAATCATGCCTTGTATCTCTACAAGTATGGCCCTTATCTTTTCTTCTTCCCTTAGTAATTCTACTTGCATATCAATTAGAAATTTGATCTTTGTGTAATGAGTAGAACTATAGCTTAGGTCAAGTGACAACTGGTGTGCACTTGCCTTCAGGCCTTCATCTATCTTGAAGAGTTTATCTTTGATTTACTTAGTAAAGATAGATGTATCACATAGTTTACTAAATAGAGAAGTGACATTCTTGGCAAAGGTTTCCAATGAGCTAAAAATAGTAGACAAGTCTACTTGATATATTGCAACCTTTTGTGCAACTAGCTCCAATACTTTATTTTCAAATTTATTCTCTACTCTTTGCAATAATTCTTCTTTCCCATTCAGATTTTCATTAAATTTCTGAACAACTTCTACTAATTGAGCCAAAATAGGTTCAGAAGTATCAACCTCGATGCTATGTGCATCCGCAAGAATGTTCTTTGCATCTTCTAGCACTTGATTTTCTTTGTTTCTCTCCTCTCTAGACCTTTGTTCCTTATCTTTCTTGTGCAAAAGCTCACCTACTATATGCATTTGATCAAGATTCAAAGTAGAGATATCCCAATTTGGGATAACTATATCCTCATCAAGATCAATGTCCTCTTCTTTATCTTTTCCTTTGCTATAAACCTTAGTACTTGGTTGAGGATTTCTCTCAACTATATTTGGACTAACTACTTGTACACTAGGAATAGTAATAATAGTGGAAATAGAAGGACTAGCAAAAAATGTAGATATTGCACTAATTGTAGAAATTCCTAGTTGCTGAGTGGCCAAATTTGATGAAGGAGGAAGCACTGACTACTTAATAGATGAAGTGCAAATTACTTTAGTCAATGAATTACTTAGCTAAGCAGGTGCAAAGGTTGGTTAAGTACTTGGGTTTGCATTGTTAGCCACAACCCACTCGAAAGAAGCTTTCTTTAAGATTGATGGCTTTAAATATTTTCTTGGAGAGTGAGGAAATGATGCCATAACCACTACTACAATCTTCTTAGGGTTGGTTTCCTCAATGCTATGAATCTCAGGGAGATTCTCTTCGGTGGCTTCTTGTTCTTGCTCCTCATCATCTTTATTATCATCATTTGTTTCTTCTTCATCATCATCTTTATCACTAACATGAACAAAAAAATCACTCTTCTAATGGAGATTGAAGATATTCTTCCATGTATTAGTGGTATTGCTCACTGCATGTTCAATGTCATTATTCAGTATCAAGCAAGTGTTAAATTTCAAAGTGAGTATTTCTTCATTCTACTTCATGGACTCTTTTACTTGTTTTTCATTAAGACTTGGCATGAGTTTCCTTAGAGTATGCTCATATATATCATTTATAGTTTTCTTGGCATGTTCCCATCTTGGCTTTATTCTTTCCATCAGTTCATTAGGAATTTACTGTGCAAGTTGGTTAGGTGAATATTTCTATTTACCTAGCTTAGACATAATCATGTTTTCAACTTTCTTCTTCTCCTCTACATTTTTGGTCTCATATCTCAATGATTTAAAATTTTCCATGCTAGCTCCAGAATCAATCTCTTTTAGTTTCTCTTGAAATGTAGGAGGAGGCCATTTGAAAATAACATCCTTTGCTTCTTCACCCAATTTCAATTTTGTTCTAGATGTCCTTCTAGTGATAGTGTAGTAGATGACTTTGTAGGTCTAGTTATGATAACCTTACCTTTCTTCTTGATTGGCTCTTCTTCCATTGGTTTAGTTTCATCTACCTCATCTTCTACATCATATTATACCACATCATCTCCTTTACCTTCTGTCAAAAGGAGAGTAGAACTAGTTTGTCTCAGTGTTGCTATCCTCTTCTTTCCTTTGCTGACAACTTGAGGAAGCTTTATTTCTAGTTCAATTCTGGCTTTTTCTTCATCATATGTACCAAAATATATAGCCTTAGGATCCATAGGTTCATTTAATAATGCCTTAATAATGTCCTTGGTGTCACCAATGTTAACCTCATAGCCTAGAGGCTTAACCCACACCACTGTAGGTTTGACTACTTATATGTATATCTTGTCATAGTCTACCATAAAACAAACATCATCCTTGTAATCTTTCACAATTTTCTTGAGAATTTTGAATCTATTATTCATCTTTTGTTTGAATGAATCAAAATAATTATCCATCATATTGACATTTTTCTCACCCATCTCTACTTTATACTTATTGATTTGATATAGTACATAAACATCCTTTCTCCATACAACTATACCTTTTGAAAGGAAAAACTTTTTCACATAGAAGAATAAATAAATCAAAAGTGAACCAAACTTACATGGGTTATTCTTTGACGTTTTGATGCTCTCCATTTTTTTATTGAATTGGTTTAACATTAGCTTAGCAAGGTTGAAGGACATGTTGTTCTTCACCATCTTGAGAGTGAGATCCACAGCCTCACATGATACATTGTTGAGATGACTGGAGCTATAAATTTTATATGCTATTATATGAATTCCAAACATTAGCTCCATGTTAGCTACATAGTTGATCTTCATACCTATTCCATCTCATTTTGCAAGAGTTTTATTTTCCAGTTCTATTCAACTTAGGGTTTTGGTAGTCTTTTCCTTGGTCAATTTAGGGAGGCTTGTGATTTGATGAATCATTTTGTTTGTTATGAGAATAGGCTACTCCAGCCATATATATTCATTGTGTACATGGATAAGGATAAACCCTATCCATTTTATCTAAAATTCTTAGGGCATATGTGGAATTTTGGTTAAGCCCTTGGTTTCCAAGTGTTGATTCTCGAGTTTCAATGCACCATTCACACACAACTTTTCTAGAGTTTCATCCATTTCTAGTGTTCCAATGTCTTGATTAAAACAACAAAAATGTGAGTGAATATCATTAACTAGTAGTATCTTTGATGGAATATATGACTAAGATTCAGTTGGATCAAGCATTTTCACAATTACTAGACTTAATTTGAAGTCAAGTGCTTTCTACTCAACTCCTCAAACCAACATCTTGGAACCCTTCTTGGCATTGCTGCTTGAGGATGCTATTGCTTGGTAGGTCTTATGAAAACATGAAAAGCTTTAAAAATAATTCACACAAATCACTTGGATGAACATAAATCACTCTTCACATATAGCTCTTTGCAAATTCACAGTGA
The DNA here is from genome assembly GCA_028749045.1 of Cupressus sempervirens. Classification (NCBI taxonomy): domain Eukaryota; kingdom Viridiplantae; phylum Streptophyta; class Pinopsida; order Cupressales; family Cupressaceae; genus Cupressus; species Cupressus sempervirens. The sequence continues at coordinate 504,339,909 of CM053783.1, read as the reverse complement.
CAAATGAATTCAATTTCATCCTTTTTAACAAATTTCACTTTCCAATTGCCATAAATGCTTGGTACATTCACTTTCTTGATGACAGACTATCTTCCAATTATTTTGATCTAATTTCTTGGTAGAGTCATGCATGTCTTAGTTTCCACACAATGAATTAGTTACACTCGACCTTGCTTGGTAGAGTCTTGCAACACAACCTAGCTCAGTAAGGTCCAAAATTTCCTTATACACTTGATGATCCCTTTGCATCTTGAATGTTGATATGGATATTTCCTTCTAGCTAACTAGACCTAATGTAAGATGTCTACTTCAGAATATTAGTTCTAGTTATCTTTGTGGGAGATCAAGTATAAATACTTGAGTCACACAATTCTTGAGTGAGATGTGCTTCGTTGCTCAAAGTTGCATTTTCAGTAGATTTTAGAATCCGATGCTATCTCATCTAATTTCTGATGTTGTCAACCTTGGCTTTCTTTTCACCTTCAATTCTTCCAATGTTCATATAGATCTTGGCAAGATGTCCAAATTTTGTATAAATAAAACATCTTCTAGTGGTGTCTCTTATCATCATGTGATGTTTCATATAGTTTATTCCAATGTGTCCAAATTCTCCATAGTAGTGACATCTGCACCATGTGTTGTAGTCCCAACCAAATATAACTTTTACGATATGTTTTTCTGGATTCAATATCTTGGTTTTTGTATTCAAAATATTTGTGCCGATGCTTCTTGCATTTCTGACATTTTCCTTAAAGTTTAAGTTTCGCTTTGCATTCATTAGCTCTATGACCATGCTTATTGCAATTGTAACATTTTCCATTAAATTTAGCTTTATCGTTACTCCAATATTTGCTTGGTGTATGACCTAGCTTACCACATTGATTGTAAGTAGGTCTTTGATTCTTTTAAACTCCTTGCTTTGATGATTCACTTTCTTTTGTATATCCAATTCCTGATTTCCCTTTCTATCCATATTTGTTTTTCTCATTCAATTGATTCATGGTTGCTTGAGATTTCATCATCCTCTCATTGGTTTTCTTTTTAGTGTTTAGATCATTCTAAAATCTTTGATTCTCTAATCTTAGATTCATGATTTCTTCTTTTGCATTAGTAAGTGGATCAATGAAGTTTTCCTATTGAAGGGATAGATGTTGAATTTTATTATTATTTCCTTCCATCTCTTCTTTTATCTTGTTTTTCTCTTCCATGACTTCACATAATCTTACTGACTAAATTTCTTGTTCTCTTTTGAACAACTTTCTTGCTTCTTCTTAAAGTGTACCATTCTTTTCTAATAGTTCTTTGATTTCTTAATTAGCTTCATCTAAATTACTTTCTGAATGAATATCTTCAATTTTTTCTTTAGTGTAGAGTTTTTCATTCATTTGTACTGCAATATCTTTTCTTCTTTTTAGGGATTGAGAGAGTTTCTCCTTTACTTTCTTAAGTTTCCCAATAGCCAATTCCAAATCTAGATTTTCAATATCAATAGCCTTATCATGTCTGAATACCTCCATTACCTCTAATCTTTACTCAAGATGTTAAACTTATTCATTGAGAACTACAAAGTTTTGACACCAATTGTTCAAAATATAAGATAGGCTAGGTTACTAAGAGGGGAGGGGTGAATTAGGAACCAATAAAACTTAATCTTAATTCACCAATTAATCCTTCATATGTATTCTCATCTAATTGAATGTATGAAAAACTAAAAGACTAAAACATTCATAACACTTTGACACACAATATGGTAACCCAAAACCTTCCAAATAGAAAGTAAAATTGGGATGAGGGTTATACCCACAAGCTTTAGTACTATAGTATAAAGTTGGCCTATTAAGGCTTACAATGATCACTTCTGATGATCTGCCCTATTAGGAGCAATAAGGATTACTAGGTCCACCTTGCAAAAGGATTTACAAATATACAATGAAGTATGTACTTGGTAAAGAGATTTACAAAAGACTATTAAGTCTATCTTGTGAAAGAATTTAACTATTACACCTAATGGGATGAACTAGTAGCTAATCTTTGATCTGTAACTTTGATTTGCTGAATGGGATTCCTTTGGAGTGTAATGATCACCTTCTTGTAATAGATAAATATTTGTTGCTCCTTATACTACTTGTAACCTTCTTACTTCACACTTCTACTTCAAAATATTTGTATACTCATATCATTCTTCTTATTGTTGGATGTGATGCAATACATTACATATATACCAATTCATCAAAGTTGGCTTCAACATAAGTTTCACCAAAATACACAAAGTCAGCCCAACTACAGGTACTTGGGTTTTGGAGACAAACTCGGTGAGGTTCCGGTACTCAACAACCATTATCAATTCTTGGCATCATCATGAACTTGGTAGACATAGAAGCCTAACTTATACTAATCACTTCCAAGTAGTTTGAACTTAGTTTGCATTGGTGACTTGATGAAAACTATGAAACTTGGCATATAAACTAAATCACTTGGTTGACACTACATAGCTTGATCAACACTATCACTGTGAGCTTGGTATAAACTAAATCACTTGGTTGACATTGCATAACTTGGTTAACACTAGATTCTCATTACTAAAGCTATGAACTTGGTAAACACTGGAGAACTCAGTTTGCATTGAGAAACTTGATAAACACTATGAAGCTTAGTTTACACTGATAATCACTAACTTGGTAGATACTACTTGGTGCAAATTGAATATTTCTCCTAGAACATGGTAGCAATTGTAGAACTTGGTAGAGCCTAAATTACTTGGTTAACATTGTAAATTACAAGATAAGCTCATTAGTTTCTAACCATCTAATTAAGTGTGTATCTCACTAATAAAAAAATACATAGTTAACTTTTTGGTATTTATCCCATCTGATATGGTCATTTTTCCTAAGCAACATGCATTGCAAGCATCAACTGTGGCCAACCAAGGTCATCCTAGGATTAATGGATATCCTCCTATACTGGCTTTGGGTGACAGGATTATGAAATGTGAAGGGTAATCTAATAAATCAAAAATTACAACAACATCTTCAACCATGCCATCTAGCTTAATAGTGGAATTATCAACTAATTACAGTATTGTAGGTGTATCTTGCAAACTAATAATGCTATGTTTCAACAAAACTTCCCTAGTCATGACATTGATTGATGCCTCTAGGTCAATTAGGATAATTTTTTATTTGGATGCCATTTATATGAATAGTGACTACTAGACTCCCTAGATTAGAGTACTTGGGCATTAAGACTTTGCTTAGCACGAGATCAAAAAGTTGTCCCAAAATGGACAATGTCAAGGTCTTTTTTCTTCCTTCTAGACTGCTTAATACAAGCATTTTTTATAGCTTTGTTGTAAATTGGGAGTTCTTTAAGATCATCTAACAAGGAAATTTGCACTATCATTTTCTTGAGATGATCATTAGATCCTTTGCTATAAGATCTTCTTTGGGTGGAGTTGATTGAGCCAATCTTTATGGATAAGGGAGATTTGTAAATACTAGTGTAGATTAAGGAATAGGTGGAATAGTAGTAGGTTGGTTCACAGGTATGTCCTTAATATCAATAACTTCAGTTATTATAGGCTCTTTGGGTGAAGGCAATGTAGTTATTAATCTGAGTTGGATATCATTTAGTTGTAGGGAATAACCTTGCTTCTTATTATTAGGATTTGGAGTTGGTTGTGCAGAAATTTGTGTTGTCTTTTGAGGGTTATTATTAGCTATAATAGGTGGGGGCATAAGAGATTGTTGTTGAGGTGGAAGCATGACAACTTACTACTAACTAGGTTGTTTAGGTCCCCACTAAGGTTATTGTTTCTAGTTACCATGTGGTTACCATTGATTATTATATTGTGGCTACTGATAGGAAGTTAAACTACTATTGGTATGGGTTAAATGGTGGTTGTTGTTGGTAGGCTTGGTTATAATGTGACTATTGATTAGACCAATTATAGTTCAAATTCTATCCTTGAGGGGCATAATTTTGAGGGTTATGGCTTGACCATTAACTACTACTATTATTATAATTAAAAGTATTCAAGCGGTCTAGAGGCATACCTTGTCTTTGAGCCCATGGATGCCTTTGAGCAACATAGAAAAATTATTTATTCTCCTTGTTTATGGCTTTAAACTTAGTAGGCATTGGATTAGTGTCCATAGATGAAATTGTCTTGCACTTACAATTTCTCTTGTTTTCTCTACAATGAGAGTAGAATTTTACTACCATTGTATCTTCCTCCTCCTTCTTCCTTCTAGCTTGTATACTATCTAGCTAAGTGGTGACATCATTGATGATGTCTTACTTGAAGTTGGCTAGAAGATTAGATAGCTCCATCTTAGATACTCCTAAACCTCCATTGGACTTATGTGGTAGGTCTCTAAGTCCCCTACCTTTCTTCATAGTAGCCCTTGAATAATTCAAACATATATTCTTTATGTCAACCCAATTTTTCTAAGTAATGTCTCCTCCCACCACAAGGTCTAGGGCCTCAATACTTCCATCAATCACACCTTTTAGAAAAAGATGATTAAATTGTGATTCCTCATCCAACTAGTGCTATGTATTATGTTGTAAGTTGAACATGAACCTTGAGACATAATCCTCCAAGGTTTCTTCCTTTTGGGAAATTTTGAAAATATTATATCCTTTCAAATATCTTCCCCCACAATACTCTTTATATTTTGAAAGGAACATATTGCTCATGGTAGGCCAATCTGCTATAGCGTTGGCACCCAAACCCATGAACCATCTTAGAGCAGCTTCTTTTAGAGTAAATCAAAACAAATTCAGCTTGGTAGAATTATTTGTATAGTCATAACTCCTACAAAGGATGTCAAACTCAAAGAGGAATGTCTCAAGGTATTTTGTGATGAGGCCATAGAAATTAGGTAATGTTGTGGTAGGTATGTTCTTCAAATTTTAGTTACCTTGCTAAGTGGGAACAGGGAAAGGAAATATACGCTAAGGCTAAGCCATTCTTGGAGGACAACCTAGTGATGGTGGCTAATAAATAACAAGGGAAAGTAGTTTGTCTTGGTATTTAGGTTTAGCAAAAGGGTCATTCAAATGTAATAATTCTTTATAGGACAAGGGTATTCATTCTTGAGCATCAACAAATAGATTTTCAAAGGGTTCATATTCTTCATTCTCATTGTGAGGTTCTTTAGGCTTGAGATTAAGAATATCTAATGATTCATTATGAAGAAGAAATCTCCCAAGGATGTCTCTCCTTCTACGCATAAAATGCTTTCTTAAGACTAAGCTCTAGATTACTAGAACTAGAAATGTAACTGCTAAGATAAGTTTAAATTGACACCATCCTCAAAAATAACACCAAAAATGCTTGGCCAAATAATGGTATTAGAAACCCATAGTAATGGACTACCTATTCAAGATTGGACACCTAATTGGTTTCTAAATGAATTTTTTAGTCTCATTTAATTATCGACTAGGGATGTAAGCTTGGAATGACATTCAAAAAGTATATGCTTTAAAGTCTCTTAATCTTAAGACTAACCTACGAAGTTCAAATGCTTGAGCTTTAAGAAAACTATGCTGGGTAAAAGTACAAAGTTGTGTCACCTTTTAGGCTGACTGAATTTGAATATTTCTATCCAAATATCAATTTTGTTCAAACATATGATCTAGATTAATTAATTCTAGATAATCTATATATGGTTTCACACTTTTCCAATTGGAAATGTCTACTAAATGCATGTTTTATACTAGTTTGTATCCAATTACTAAAGAAATTAAATTATTTGAGAAAATTGACATTTCAATAACTCTTACAATTTCTTATGATTTTTTTAGGAACATATAAACACAATTTTATATAGCTCAAAGTTCAGAATATTCTCATAAAGAGTTTATACTGTTTTAATTAGATATAGTATATTGTAATTAAAAAATTCTACAAGAATGTATTTTAACAATTGAAAAGATCTTGATTTTAAGAAAGGTAAAAATATTAAAGTATATAAAAAATATTTTAAAATTATATGACGTTCTAGAAGAGAGAGCCATCTTCTTGAATATATAATTTTTATTCTAGTTAGAATAGATTTGTTTTGAAAAAGATGGTGGGAGATGAAAACTATCAATTTTAGGAGAGTTGAAATTTGAATCATTATAAAAGAGAAACTATAGGTCTAATGTCAATTTTTATTTTGGATTGTTCTAGCTACATATATTATCTATAACATAGTTAGAGTTCAAATGGAAATAATATTATTTCCATAGTTTTGTGGTGGGAACTAAACCCCCAATTTTTAGTATTTTTTAGTAGCTAAAAAATTGTGTTTAAAATTTAGCAAAATTAATCAATTCTTATTCCAAATAATTTTAAAAAATTGTAATCCTAAACTTCATCTATTTCTACACATTTCATTAGTTTACTTCATTTTCAAATTCTAGATAATAATACCAATTTTATGTCATTGAAGGTGGATAGTTATACTTTTGTTAGCCTTTCCCTTTACAAAAGGTGACACGAGTTTGTTCTTTAACCCCAAAAACTAGTAAATGAATTTAATCTAACAAAGAATTTAACCATGGGTAGGAGTTACTCTAATTGCCTATGTTGCAGGAACAATTTAACAATTTTGTTAGCAGTGGCTATAGGAGCAATAGAGTTATACCTTACTTAGAAATGAATAGGAAAATGAATTATACTCTAACAAAACAATTCACTCACCAAGTGGGCCCCCTTGGATGAGTGAACAAAAAATACAATCAAGAGAAGAGATATAAACTTGAACTATGCATTCTATTGATTCATGGAGAAAGATTACACTTGATTGAAAAATAGTATCACAATATTCTGTTATGAAAATAAACTCATTCAAATCCTTCAAATTCACTTCTAAAAAGTTACAACAGTCATTTATTTGAAGGAAAACTAACAACTACCTCCTAAATCGAGGATCACTCTATAAATGAGGATCAATTGTAGATTCATAAATTTTTAGAATAGAAACAACATTAAACATGAAGAAATCTTCTAGGAATATAGCATGTGAGGGAACTACATCCACGCATTGCATGAAACATAAAGTAATAATTGATTTTCCCCTCTTGCAAAGGGCTTCCAATCCATGGTTAGCTTTGACTATTCTAGTGCCACAATGTTGGTCCTTGAATGCTCATGGTAAACACCTGCAAAATAATCAATGCACGCACAACCTTTCATATACATATGTATTCTTATCATCAATATTAGGAAAAAGGTATAAAGTTCCAATTAACACTCTTGCAAGTCCCATGGCTATAGGAGGAAGACTACCCAAAACATAACATAGTCAAGGAAACATTTATCAACATGTATAGCTACTATTATACCATTCATGTTCATGAATTCAAGAAAATATCATGTCTTTAAATTATCCATATTTTTATTTCATGTCTTCAAATATATATAACATATACATAAAAAACCATAAGTTCATATGCTTGAAAACTATAAATTCATGTTTGCATTGAAAAAAAATTGTTCAAAAGGAGATAAAGACCTAAGAAAAATGGCCTTTTGGAGGCCCATCGGCAAGAAGAATGGAGAACTAAACTAGATATCTATAATTTGCAAGTGAGTTGTGTTTTATTATTAGATCAAGTCCTATTGTTACTTTCTAACAACTGTATCAATCTGGATAAATCCTTTGGATTAAGGTTGACCTAACAGTCATTTGTAAATCCTTTAACTGGGTTATATTATAATAGAATATTCTAAAGTCCTCTAACAAGGCTCACTCCTAGTAGGGTGATTGAAATCCTTTATCCAGGTCACATTTAATAGTGTGTATAATAACCTTTAATAGGGTTGGCCTATAATAGAGCATCACTCCAGATGAGTGAATATTAGTAGCATGTTACTAGTTGTTTTTCCCAAATTAGGTTTCCATGTAAAATCCTTTTGCCAAAATGTGTGAATGACTTTTTAGTATTTCATGTTTAAATTTCTGCAAAGTTATTTTGATCTAGGACAACAATATGAAAATGTTTAAGGTATTGAATGATCTAATGGATGCATGCAAAATATAGTTTTATGGATATGAATCTGTTAAGCATTGAAATGTTTTATTTTTATGTTTGGACCTTGGATGTCTAATTCACGCCACCCCCCCACCCAAGTTATTCTAAACATTCCAACATATTTTGTGGGTACCATCCCCACCAAGGTTTCCCTAGTTAAAAAAATATGGTGTTAGGATTTCTCTTATTGCATGGTTATTTTTACTATTCATAATAATTTTCTTACTTTCATATGCAAGTTATAAGGTAATTAATAATATTAAATTTTCGGCTAAAGTTTGTAAAATATTGATTCATACCCCCTGCCCACTTAGTATTTCCAATTTCTAACAATTGGTATTAAAGAATAGTTACTCAAAAGATGCTTAACATATTGAGTAAGATCCCTATAGATATGGAACAATTATAAAAGAACTTAGAAGATTCTCTTGAGCAGATTGATATTCTCAATAAAGAAAGAGATAACTTGAAAGAAAGATATGAAGATGCAAAAGACTACATTAGAAAGCTGAAAGACAAGATTGATCATCTCAAGTCCATAAAGGGGCCTAAAGATCAAATTAAGGATAGTAATGAAGTTTCAAGATTGAAGAAAGAAAACAAGATTTTGAAGCATGAACTAAATATTACTGATCTAAAATTGAGCTTGAAGAGAGATGATAGTTAAATTGAGCTAGATCTAAATTCTGAGAATGCAAATCTAAGATCTAACCTTATGAAAGTTACATCTGAACTTCAATCTACCAAGTTGTAGTATGAAGAAATTGACAAGTACAAAAATATTGTGAAAGGAGAGCTAACCCAAACTAAGAAACAATAAGAGAAGTTATATTCTAGTAGTGAAAAAATTGATGAGAAAATATATTTTGAAAGACCTTGTTATGATAAGACTAGTCTTGGATATTTTATTGGAGAAAAATTAGCTAAGAACCTAGTCCTGAAATTCATTAGCCTATGCAAGAGAAACAAGACCTAAACAAGGTTGAGTCAAATCAATTTGATAATGCACCCAAGGAGATTGAACAAGTTGATCAACCTAAACAAACTGATGAACTTAAGAAATCTAAGCAAACTGAGTCACCTAAACAAGTGAGATATAAATTCAAAGGTGGATGATATGCATGTAATGAAATTGGTCATATATAAAGGGAATGCACAAGTAATTCATTTAAACATGTTACTAGTTTTTACTATTATAATTGTCATGATTTTGGTCATAGAGTAGTTAATTGTAAGAAACCTAAATTTGATAATAGTAATAGAAATAGTAGAATATTTAGAGGTACTAACCCTTTAGGAAGAAGATATGAAGAAAGAAGTAATGGATTAAGGAACAATATTGTGTATTATAAGTGTAACAACTTTAGACACATAGCCAAAAATTGTAGAGCACCTATAAACTTACATGGACCTAAATTTGGAAACAATGCACCAATATCTCAGTTGTGTAACAACTTTGGTCATCTAGAAAGATTATGTAGAATGGATATGAGGAACACCAATAATAATCCAAAATTTAGAAGAAATATGAACATGAATGTCAAAAGAATAGATAGAAAAAATGATAGTAAAAAGGAGGGAGAAAACGATGATGAGGAGGAGTCAGAGTCTGAGGAGGTGGTTAAGGAGATGTAGGAGGAAATTAAGGATGAAAGTGGAAGGAAGAAATGCAAGAGGGAGAATTTGGAGGAAGTGTGCTCTTAGTTTGAGGAGGCATCAGTGCTGCCCCTATCTCATGTCCACCTCCAAGCCCAACCTGAGGAGCAGAAAGAGGAGAATGCATGGAATGCAGAAGGGGAAGTGTAGGTCAATGATAGGAGTAAATCTTGGAAAAAATTTAATGTCAAGACTTCAAAGATGGGCATCTTCAGGGAGGCCATGAATCCCCAAATCATCATGGAAAATTAAGATGAACCGCAGCTGGAAGAACTCATTGACCCGACGATAGTGGCTATTTCAGACAGAGCCAAGGAGATAGGGATGAACCTCTTGAATAATGCTCATAACAGTATGATTGACAATTTTAGATCAATAAAATGGCTTTTCCACAAGCTAGAGGAGGTCAAAGAATAGATGAGACATATTGAGGCAACAAGGAATGGGATGGATGCTAACAGGAGGCTGGATTTAGTTGATAGGCTCAGTCTAGTGAAAAGAAGGATACAAAACCTAGAGAACTACAATCACAACCTTGTGAATCAAATGTTCTCTCTGTTAAGCTCCATTAACAACAACATCATCTCTCTTACGAGCTGGATCAAAGATAGAGAAATGCAAGATGATGAGGAAGGAAAAGACAGGGAAGAAGCCAGAACAGAGGATGATTTTGCAAAGGACAACACCATTCCTAATCAGGACCAAGGGGACCAAAGGGCACAACAACTGGAAGTGAAGGAGAATCAACTGGCCTTCAAGGCTACTTAGGTTATGCAAGAGCTAGAGCGAAAGAACGAGGAATAACTCTTGCCTGTTCTTTTGTTTTTCTATGTCTTTTGGCTTTTTTTATGGCTTTAGGCTGTGGTAATACTTGTCTTTTTTCCTAGTCTTTTCTCAGAACTTTACTTTTTGGCTGGGCTTTATGCTTATTATCAGTCTCTAAACTTATACTTTTTTGGCTAGGCTCTCACGCTTATTATCAGCCTTATATGTTTTAACTATTGGGTTTCAAGATCCCTGTAAAACCTGTTTATCTAATAAAAAAAAATGATAGTAAAAAAAAATGCTTAAAGGAACATGTAGAGGAATTTAAAGAGGTATTTGTCAAAGCTAAAGATCCATCCAGTTCACATGTAGTATTGGAAGAACAATTGTTTGAAGCACCTGAAAGAATATTGAAGTAAATAACTTTATTCAATTCATCTTACTTGAATTAAGTACTTTAGATAAGAGATTGAGCATCAGTAAGGTAAAGATGATGATAGAGAGTGAGTTAGAGTTTGCATAGTTAGTATTAGATACAACATGATGTTTTGAAGTGTTAAGAGCACAAATGATTTGGAAGTCATATGTGAGTAGATGAAAGAAACCTAATTACCAGGTAATTAGAAATGACTTTTTGATGATTGCACTCTTGTGCAATTAATGTGAGGAGCAATTGAAAGATCAAAATTGACTAATGGAGCATCATTCAAGTGTGTAAGAGTTAGAGAAGTAATTTGGAGTGAATTTGAACTAAAATTGAAATATTTTTCATGTGCAAGCAAGAAAAACCCTAGTTCTATAGAAATTAGCTATTTACTATGAGTGAAGTCATAATTTCAAAGCTTTAATCTATAAAATTGAAAATCTAATAGTTTGTGATGTGAGTGAGCATCATAGATACAAGTTCAAGAAGCATCCATATGTATCATTAGAAGATGATCCCTTAGGAGTATTTTCTCAAGTATCACGATGTGTTATGATGTGCTTCTCATGTTTGTAGTCTATACCTTGTCTATTTTTTATTTGAGAGATACTTGATACTCTTATTATATGTACCTTGTGATGACCCAAGGGTCAGATGTTATACCTTGATTCAGTATCATAGATGTTATATTGTTATGCTATTTAATTTATCATATTTGCATGTTTGTGCCATTTTGAGATGATAGTAGATATATGATGATATCTAATTATCTAATATTTGGACATGTATTCTAATTATGTTATGTGATGGATCTTATGCTATGGTGATTTATGTCATTCTTGTCTCTTTATGCTTTATGCAAACATGAGTGATGTAAATGGATTAATTAGGTATTTAATGCATTAATACTTTGGCTATGTTATTATATGCAATTGTACTTGATTGTATGTTTTAGTGTGCAGGAATTATATCCCTGGCAGTGGCACATGAGTTAGTGATTCAGCCATTCATATTTTACCAATGTCATCCCCATATGGTCAATGTATCCTTATTTCAATTGTTTAAATTAAAACCTTTTGGTGATTATTAAACCTGAACTCATCTGCATTATGTGATTAGACCATTGAGCATATCTGTGCATTTAGAGATTCACATTGTCGCAAAAGTTGTTTAGTGATTTTTGTGATTTTGGGTTTTTGGGCTTTAGATCTTCTCAAATTTAATTTTTGGTAGCTTTGCCTTGGGTGAATTATTGTTACAAGGAATAACCTTTTTCTTTTTTTTTGGGTTGATTCAAAGTCTAGCTACTCTAACTAGCTATTTTTCCTAATCGACTATTCACTCAAAAAGTGAATAAGTATTGAAAAAGAGATTTTATTATTCACTTCTCACTTTTTGAAAATACAAATTTGAGAGATTTTCTAAAATCGTCTTCCTCAAGAATTGGATTTCTATTTTTTCTAGGAGCTATGAGTGTGGGATCTTCGTGAGGCTAGTCGTGTTGGATCTGGCTTAGGTAGACCTTGCTTTGTCATGATTTATGGTAGCTTCAGCTAGTGTTTTATTTTATTGTGCAGGTTTTAGTTTCTGCCCCTTTTGCTGTCAGGTAGGGCCTTCCCATTTTCTAGTTTCTACTTTGTTTCAATTTCTATTTCTTGTAGTAGTTTTTTAGGAGGTTGAAAACTAGTGTTCCCCTCCATTTATGTTTGTTGGTTCTGCCCAGTTGGTTGGGTATGAATGTTTTCCTTGTTTTTCATATGGGAGTTTGGGGTTTCAAACTATTATGCTAGTCATTTTTTGTATATGGTGTCCAAACCCAAATATTATTGGATTTTCAAGGGTTCTATACCCAAAGGTCAAATGGGTTTTAATTTTGAATTTTTCCAAATTTTGGGGGTTTTACCTCGTTTTGCATGCCACCCTATTTTCTTAGGTTTTTTTGGCATGATGTGGGTCGTGGACTTGGACAATCTATTAAAAATTTTAGTCAAACCATTGTTGCACTTTTATGTTGCATTGGGATATGTGCCACATCTGTCATCCCAATTCTATTTTTAGTTGAGCGACTTTCTGAATTGTGTTCTCATCTAGTTCTTGTTTATGATCTTCATGATGGTGGTGCACCACACGTAAGTATGTGTGTGTACATCTGTTGGGTGACTTGCAAGGCCTGATCTTCCATGGCACTTCTAGAAGTTATGATCATTAGAATTGGGTTGGGAAATTGCATGCCTATGGGTACTCATCATTGGATAAGCATGGGTAGGGTAGGCTAGCATATGGAGGGGGCTTCTATCTCGTAGCTTGGTAATCATGGAACCATAGGTTGGTAGGGGGAGATTTAAGTAAGTAATAACTAAATAAAATATTGAGTGGAAATAATATTTAAGATAATAAAACAATGCTTTAGTGTGTGAGACTTCCATTAGGAAGTTGAGTTCACACATATCTGAGCTTGGGCTTGTTGATGCCAAGTGACTCTCTATGATGTCAACCCCTACTTAGTAGCCCTTTGAGTGTTTGACCAAGACCTATAGTTTATGCATTATCTATGTCTTGGTTTTAGTCATCATACTATCTGGCATGTGCATTAGCCATGGATGTTTCTTTGTGTGTGTTTGTGGTTGGATCATTATCTCCATTAGCAAAATGAGAGTGGACCTACAGGTGCCACATGGTTGGGAGGTGTAGCTACCTATACCATTGTGAGGGACCAGTGTACAAAGATAGTCTATTGACCTAGTCTAATCATTGTTGGATGTTTTCACTTGGTACTTTGGGCTCTAGAGTATACTTTCTTATGATTTATGCTTTCATTGGGATTCTTGTTTACCATGTTTAGATGATGTTAGTTATTGCTACATTTCCTTATTATGATGATTAGCATATGATAGATGATGTTATTCATATTTCTAGGATTATCTTATGCTTTACTCCTAGCATGCTAAATTTCCTTATGCTTATGTTGTAGCATGTTTTAGTAGTGACATCCCTATATGATAGTACTGACAATTTGATTGGTAGCTAGGGTTGTTACGTGTGGGAGATGGCTAGGGTCCATGATGACCTTATGATGCTATTATGGTTGGGAGGAGCCATGTAATTAGTTTGGTTGTACTACCTATTGTGATGTTAATTTTTATTTATTGCGACATTTCTTTAGTACTTTATGGTGTTCCCTTCTGTTCTTTCTCTTTGCTATTTGATTAGATGGTTAGATGTAGTTTCTAACTTTCTATTTTTTAGGTGTTGTTTAAGTGTTCTTGCCTTGAAATATGGATCTGGTACACCCTGGTGTGAATAGATTTCTTTTCTAAATCTTTTTTCATTTTTTGTTTCTTGCATGCTATCTTGGGATCTCATGTGAAATTACAATTTCTCATGTAAGAATGCAAGATCTCGCATGGTTCTTTGGGTTTCTTCATGTGCTCTTAGCATTTTCTCGCATGAAACTTGTTGATATATGATTGAAAAGATTATTTGAATGAAAAGATTGTTGTAATATGTGTATTTTCAATCATTTTTTTGTCACTAATGTCAAACCTACTACATGTTGATAAGACAATTGCTTATATGTTTCAAGCACTATCACTTGATTGATGAAGAGGATTTGATCAACAAGATGTAACAAAAACACCTAGAGGAAAGGTTGAGTTATGATTATGTATTGAAGTGCAAGAATTAGTTAAGATAGTGATAGTATAATGTATTAATGATCTACTTTGAGGTTACAAAATGATTGGCTACACTTATAAAGTTTAAAATAAAAAGGTTGGACAAAGTTTGTTTGCTAAGCCTGACCAAGTTGATAGAAGATGCCAAGAAAACTTAGTGCAAGCTGAGAAAAAGGTCAGTTGGAGCTGAGTGAAAGTAATTTTTAGTGGATGCCAAGCAAGTTAGTAGGTGACGAGAAAGATAGTAGAAGCTAAGTGATTTTTAGTTGATGTTGAGCACCAATAAAATCCAGTTGATGCTAAGTGATTTTACAATAGATGCTGAGTAACACAATATGTGTCAAGCATTAGTAAATTGATAATGCCAAGCTATTGCATTATGAAACACATCAAAGATTCGCTAAATAGAAGTTGACAAGTTTGTTTTCTTGGATCTTGTAAATCAGCAAAATGATAAGATTGATGAGTTGGAGGCACAGAATCTTATGTAAACCATTTTGGAGGTAAATTCAAGTGGATTCTAGAAGTTTCTATTAAAGAAAAGATATGGGGTAGATACATTGTATCCTACCTAATCCATCAAAAACCCTAATTTTTGAGATGGATAATTACTGGGAAAATAGTTCTAATTTCCTATATGTAGGGATGTCTAGTCATGAAGCAATGTTGGATGAAAGTTAGAGAGTTTGGGATGCAAAATATCTGACAAGGAGAAGGAAGAGGGTTTGCTTCATCAAGTGACCCAAGAGAAGAAGTTTGCAATGGAGAACTAAGCAAGAAAGCTTAAAGATGATGAATTCTTGAAGGGTGAACAATCTATTAGAGTTACAAAGATTGGAAGCCAAGTAGAGTTGAG
This sequence comes from Cupressus sempervirens, assembly GCA_028749045.1. Classification (NCBI taxonomy): domain Eukaryota; kingdom Viridiplantae; phylum Streptophyta; class Pinopsida; order Cupressales; family Cupressaceae; genus Cupressus; species Cupressus sempervirens. Next base: position 504,324,509 of record CM053783.1, on the reverse strand, counting down.
AACTGGATAGTGATTTGTAATCTGCAAGTAAGGTTGTAAGTTGTATCAAATCAAAGCTCTACTATTACTTTCTAACAATTGTATCAGATTAGGGTAAATCCTTTGGAAAAAGGGTTGACTTAATAGTCATTGGAAATTTCTTTAACAGGGTTGCATTCTAAGTTAATGGCCTAAAGTCCTCTAACAAGGCTCACTTTTAACAGGGTGATTGAAATCCCTTAACCGGGTCACATTTAACAATGTGTGTTGTAACCTTGAAAAAGGTTGGCCTTTAATGGGGCATCACTTTAGAAGAGTGAAAAAGGAGTAGCATGTTACTGGTGGTTTGTCCCAAATTGGGTTTTCATGTTAAATCATTATGTCAAGTGTACTGATGGTTATGTTGTGTTTTATGCTTTACATTTTTGCATGTAAATTTTACAGTAATATATTAGTTTTGGTTAACACACAATGAATACATGCATGTTTGAGAAATTTTTATGGGTTTATTGAATTGTGAAAAGTTTTATTTTGTACATCTGGACCTTGAATAACTAATTCACCCCCTGCCCCTGCCCCCAGTTATTCTAAAAGAACTCCAACAATTGGTATCATAGATTAGTTCCTTAAGAGGATTAGTTTTAAGGTACTAAAAGCATAAAGATCAAGATGTCAAAAAGAGAGGTACCCAAGCTAAATAGGGATAACTTTTCTACATGGAAAAGTTTGATAAGCTACACCTTGGAGGACTTGGAGATTATGCACAATCTTGCATTTTAGTAGCACAATTTGATCCAATAGGAGCCCTAACTACTAAAGTTTTGAAGAAAAAGAAGGATCACAATTAGGCTACGTTGGAGATTGCCTCTACCTTAATCTATGCTAAGTTTGATGATATCAAAGACCTTAAAAGTGAAAAGTAGATGTGGGATGCTTTAGACACCATCTATAGAGGAGACAATTTTTTTTAAAGAGCCAAGTTAGAGAGTTTTAGAGGTAGGTTTGATGACATAAGAATTGAAGAAGGTGAAAAAATTGGTCAATATGTTGCTAGAATAAAAGAAGTTGTCAGTGCAATAAAAGGTGTCACTGGTAAAATAGATGATGATACTATGCTAACTAAAGTCTTGAGAACATTGTTTCTTGTGTATGCTATTAAAGTGTTTTCAATCCAAGAGTTAAGATGTATGCCAGGAAATGATCTTACCCCTGAAGGACTAGTAGGAAGACTCACTGCTTTTAAGTTATCCAATTTTGACAACTACAGACTAGAGAATATTGAAACATCTTTCAAAGCCAAATTATTACTGAAGGATTCTAAGGAGGTGAAGCCAAAGAAGAAGAAAATAAAGATAAATTATGCATCCAATGATAGCAATACAAATGAGGAAGACATTGAACAATTGCAAGCATTGCTGGCTAGAAGATTTCATAGAGGAAAAGGTAAATTCAAAGGTAAGCTACCTATCATTTATTTTAATTGCAATGAAGTTGGTCATATTGCAACAAGATATACATAGAAGAGGAACTTTAGAGAAGGGAACAAGCACAAAGAACAAAGAGAAGATGATGGAAGAGACTATAGAGATAAAAGAAAGAAGTCACCCTACATTGTTGATGAACACAACTCTAATGAAAATGATGATGAAGTGGTATATGTTGCAATGAAGGAAGAATCAAATGAGGATGAATTTATTGCACTTATGACTTGTGTGAAAAAAAATGACAAATGGATCATTAACAATGGATGCTCACATCACATGACTGGAGACAAAAGTAAGTTCACTACATTAACCTATTATGATGAAAACAGTGTAAGATTTGGTAATGATGCACCATGTTTAATAAAAGGAAAAGGGTCCATCAAAATCACAGAAAAAATTTCATGTGACAATGCTTATTATGTTGAAGAATTGAAAAAGGTGATCAAACTAGGAGTAATTTGTTCTATTTGGATTATATAGAAGATGCTACTTATCTTATTTCAAAATTTGATGATGTATGGCTTTGGCACAAGAGATTATGTCATGTTAACTTTGATAATCTGATTAGTATCAGCAACATGAAAAGAGTTAGAGGTTTTGCCTAAGTTGAAGAAATCAGAAAATCTAATGTGTAAACAATGTCATCTAGGCAAGATGACAAAGTCAAGCTTTAAAAGTAAAGATTATACATCTAAGGAAATACTTGAAATTGTTCATACTAACTTGTGTGGGTCTATTGAAGTGCAAAGCTACAAAGGAGATAGGTATATAATACTACTTGTTGATGATTACTCTAGAATGATGATAGTCATGTTTCTAAAACAAAAATTAGATACTTTTTAAATGTTTAAATGGTAATTAGCAACAGTTAAGAAAGAAACATGTAAGAGCTTGAAATTCTTGAGATTAGACAGAGGAGGTGAGTTCACTTCATGTGAGTTTGAGATGTTCTGTAATGATAGAGGTATCAAGAGACAAACATCAACACCTAGGACCCCTCCACAAAATAGAATTGTTGAAAGAAGAAATAGATCTATAATGGACTGTGCCAGAACACTCATGGTGAAGTAAAATGTTTCTCTAAAATACTAGAGAGAAGTTGTAAGTACTGTAGTATACACCTTGAACCATGTGCAATTAAAGAAAGGTACTCACTCAACACCTTTTGAACTATGGTATGGTTATCCACCTAATGTGAAATATTTTAAGGTATTTGGAATCAAATGTTATATTCTTAAAGATGTTAGGAGTGGAAAATTTGATGCAAAGAGTGAAGAAGGTATATTCCTTGGTTACTCCACAAGAAGCAAAGCTTACAAGTGTTTAATTACTAACACTAATAAAATTGGGGAAAGTGCAAATGTGAATTTTAATGAGTTTACAAAAGCACATGAAGCCAAACCTACAAAAAAACCAAAATATTACAAGACATTTGTAAACTATTATAAAGGAATGCATACTAAAGAAGATGCTACAAATCATGCAACAAGCCAACAACAAGTTCCAACAACTCTCTAGTCACATCTTGTGAATGCCAAGTTGCATTTAGATGCTGAGTTGCAGAATGAGGAGAATGCACAATCTGACTTTGAGATTGGTACACATGAAAGAGATGCTGAAATACCTGACACAGATGCACATAGTGATATTGAAACTAAGAGATAGAATGTAGCCACAAGAACTAAGCCAAGATTATCCAAATATACCAAAAGACACTATCCTGTAGATCAAATCATTGGAGACAAAGATGTAAGGCCAATGACAAGAAATAGATTGAGAGGTGAATCATGTTTGTTAAGCATGAAGGAACCTAAGACAATAAGAGATGCATTGGAAGATGATGATTGGTACAAGGCTATGAAAGAATAAATTTAGCAGATGGAAAAGAACAAGACTTGGAGCCTAGTTCCTAGACCAAAAGACAAGAACATGATTGACACAAAATGGCTATTCAGAAATAAGCTAGATGAGAATGGTGAAGTGACAAGAAACAAAGCAAGACTAGTTTGCAAAGGGTATGCACAAGAAGAAGGAATTGACTATGGTGAAGCATTTGCCCCTATTGTAAGAATGGAAGGAGGAAGAATTCTACTTGCTTATACTACATACAAAGGTTTTAAAGTTTATTAAATGGATGCTAAGTCTGCATTTATGAATGGCATATTAGAAGAGGTCTACATAGAAAAACCAAAAGTATTTGTGGATAAAAACAACAAGAACATGGTATGAGAGACTTCATACTTATCTTGTTAAGATTGGATTTGAAAGGATAGATGATAAAAAAAATTTGTACATGAAGAAAGATAAAGAAAAAGGTATACTATTATCTAAAATATTTGTTGATGACATTATATTTGGAAGAAAAGATGCTTTGTGTAAAGAATTTGCAAATCAGATGAAGCAGGAGTTTGAAATGTCAATGTTTTGTGAGATCAAATTCTTTGTGGGATTACAAGTCCATCAAATGAAATACAGTGTATATATCACTCAGTCAAAATATGTCAAGGAGATATTGAAGACATTTGGGCTTGAGAATTCAAAACCAATAAGTACACCCATGGTAAAAATATTCAAGCTATCAAAGAATGATGATTCAGCCAAGGTCAATCAAACATTATACGAATCCATGATTGAAAAATTGCAGTATATAGTACACAGTAGACTTGATATTGCATTAGCTATGGGAATAGTTGCTAGATTATTTGCTAATCCTAGAGAGAATCATTTGATGGCTATGAGAGGAATAATGAGATACTTGAAAGGAATAGAAGAGTATGGTTTGTACTATAAGAAGAATGAAAATTTTGAACTGAAAGCCTACACTAATGCTGGTTGGGTTGAAATATTGATGATAGAAAGAGAATCGGTGGAGGAGCATTCTTCTTAGGTAGAAGACTTGTTACATGGGCAAGAAAGAAGTAGAGTTGTACTTCCCAGTCTACTATTGAAGTAGAGTATATTACTACTGCTATTAATTGCACAAATTTTATATAGATCAAAAAATTACTAAAGGGAATGAAGGAAGAGATCACTGAACTAGTAACACTTTATTGTTATAATACAAGTGCTATAAATATATCAAAGAATCATGTAATGCATACAAAGACAAAGCACATTGCAAAAAAAGTATCATTATGTAAGGGTGTTGGTTCAAGAAAAAGAGGTGAAGATGGAATACATCAACACAACAGAGAGAACTATTGATATCTTCACCAAAGCATTACCTAAGGATGCTTATGAGTATCTAAGAGGTAAATTAGGGGTGATACCCCTATCAATGGCTATGTAAGAAATAGAGGGAGTACCCTGCATCAAACAAGTTGATGCTCATTTCATACAAATTGATGTAGTGGATCTCACTTTAGGAAATTGCCTAAAGTAATCACAAGAGTTGGAATTTCAAATCAGTCACAAGCAAGGTGATAGAGGGAGAAAATTGAAGAGGCTACAAAAGCTTATATCTACATATATCAAGATGCCAAGTGTTGAGTATTTATCTTTGACATTGTTGTCAATGAGGGAGAATGTTCAATAAATTGATCAAGTACATATTGACCAAGAGGGAGATCATCAAAGAAGAAAATCAAGGGAGAAAGTACATAGAAAGTATAGTGCACTAGAGGAGCAATGAAAGAAGAGTACATCATTAGAAGATTAGAAGAGTGAAAGAAGTAAAGAGGAAGGATCAGAACAAAAGAGGGAGATATTCAGATATTCTATTGGTCCATGAAAGAAGAGAATGTTATATTTTGTAACCTAAGAGGGAGTTGCTAGTAGAGGGAGAATTTTTATTCACAAGCTTTCTTTTTGGTATTGCCTTGCTGAGTTAACCTAGTTAGCTTGATAGAACAAGGCATTCATCATTTGCTTGACTAGTTGATCAGTTTGGTTTTCCATCAATGCCAAATAGGGAGATTGTTGATATATGATTAAAAAGATCATTTGAATGAAAAGATTGTTGTAAGACATGTGTTTTCAATCATTGTTTTTGTATTGATGTCAAACTTGCTACATGCTAGTAAGATAATTTCTTCTATGTTTCAAGCACTATCACTTAGTTGATTGATGAAGAGGATTTGATCAAAAAGATGTAACAAAAGTACCTAGAGGAAAGGTTGAGTTATGATTATGTATTGAAGTGCAAGAATGAGTTAAGATAGTGATAACATAATGTATTGATGATCTACTTTGAGGTTACAAAATGATTGGTTACACTCAAAAAGTTTAAAAGAAAAAGGTTGAACAAAGTTCATTTGCTAAGCTTGATCAAGTTGATAGAAGGTGCTGAGAAAACTTAGTGCAAGCCGAGCAAAAAGTCAGTTGGAGCCAAGTGAAAGTAATTTCTAGTGGATGTCGAGCAAGTTAGTGGATGTGTCAAGCAAGATAGTAGAAGCTGAGTGATTTTTAGTTGATGCCAAGTACCAGTAAAATCCAATTGATATTGAGTGATTTTACAATAGCTACAAAGTAACATAGTATGTACCGAGCATCAATAAATTGATAATGCCGAGCTACTACATTATGAAAAAGATCAAATATTTTCCAAATAAAATCCAACAAGTTTGTTTTCTTGGAACTTGTAAATCAAGAGGAAGATAAGATTGATGAGTTGGAGGCATAGAATCTTGTGTAAACCATTTTGGAGGCAAATTCAAGTGGATTCTAGGAGAAGTTTCTATAAAAGAAAAGATATGGGGTAGATACATTGTATCCTACCTAATCCATCAAAAAACCTAATTTTTGAGATGGATAATGAGTAAGAAAAGAGTTATAATTTCCTATATGTAGGGATGTCTGGTCATGAAGCAATGTTGGATGAAGGTTAGGAAGTTTTGGATGTGAAATATCTAACAAGTAGAAGGAAGAGGGTTCGCTTCATCAAGTGACCCAAGAGAAGAAGTTTGTAATGGTGAACTAAGCAAGAAGGCTTAAAGAGGATGAATGCTTGAGGGGTGAATAAGCTATTAGAGCTGAAAAGATTGGAAGTCAAGTAGAGTTGAGGACTAAATAGTGATCTATAATCTGCAAGTAAGGTTGTAAGTTGTATTAGATCAAAGCTCTACTATTACTTTCTAACAATTGTATCAAATTAGGGTAAATCCTTTGGAAAAAGGTTGACTTATTAGTCATTGGAAAATCCTTTAATAGGGTGGCATTCCAAGTGAATGGCCTAAATTCCTCTAACAAGGCTCACTTTAATAGGGTGATTGAATTCCCTTAACTAGGTCGCATTTAACAGTGTGTGTTGTAACCTTTTAACAGGGTTGGCCTTTAATAGGGCATCACTTCATAAGAGTGAAAAAGGAGTAGCATTTTATTGGTTGTTTTTCCCAAATTGGGTTTCCATGTTACATCATTGTGTTGAGTGTACTAATGGTTATGTTGTGTTTTATGCTTTACATTTCTGCATGTCAATGTAATAGTAACATATCAGTTTTGGTTAACACACAATGAATACATGCATGGTTGAGAAAGTTTTATGGGTTCAATGAATTGTGAAAAGTTTTATTTTGTGCATCTAGACCTTGAATAACTGATTCACCTCCCCTCTTAGTTATTGTAAAAGAATTCCAACAAAACCCAACACTAGTTGGTTGTTTGGCCAAGTACCTTCTTGCATGGTGTTTTGCACATCCTCATGTAGAAGGCATGTTCTCATGTGGTGTATTGTACATCTTCATGTGAAAACCTATCAATTTGTTGTCCTCACACAGAAAATAGGGGGCATCTCCCCTAGTTTTTGGGGATCAATTTTTGGTGAATATAGTACCATTTGGGTTTACTTAAATTACCATGCTCTAATAGATCTTAGATTCCTTGTATTGTTGTCATTTCAGATTTTAGTTTCTAGTTGTGTGTGTGTCAATTTGGCTAGTGGCAATTGGAGATTTGTTGGTTTCCAAAATAGTGGTTAGGTCTTTTGTTGCAATCTATGTGATCCATGTATGATTTTTTCATGTGCACTTATACTTTTATATATATATATATATATATATATATATATATATATATATATATATATATATATATATATATATATATATATATATATATATATATATATATATATATATATATATATATATCTTGGCTTGTATTTCATCCTTGTTCCAAGGGTCTCTAGGCAGGGCATTACATGTTATATGTAGAAGATATAGGATCTTATATTCATTGAAAATTTGAGAGCATTAGAGACAATGACATCCATAAGGATTTAGACCTAGTATATAATAGTGACCTAAGTATTAAACAAGGGTTTGAACATCCGAGTAGTTTAAACATTGTGAAGCATATGTTCTACATAGACTTTGATAATCACAAGTGGAGTATTATCATTCTAAGTAGAATTCATGAAGGAATGTTTTGGGTAAGAGATATACCTATGATGAGTGATAACAACATGATCCATGAGCTTACTAGATTAAGTAATGAAGGCTATAACCTAGTTAATGAGAAAAATGTGAAGAAGCTAGTAGAAACAAACTTGAAGACCAAGTATGATGGTAGGAACATGAGGATTGATCTAACAAGTAAAACTAGTGTCTCAACAATTAGTAAAATCATTGGATATAAAATGAATTATAGTTCTAGACCAAACTCTATGCCTAAAGGATTCATCCACGCACCCTATTTGATGATAATAAAAAATGAGAATGTAAATATGTGTGAAAGTATGAAGTAACAATTACTAGAGAACACTAAGAAGTTAGACAAAGAATTTAGTGTTTGGCTTTAAGTCCTTATTGACACACTATTCTTTCAAGTAGTTAGAAATTTTCCTAGTATGCTAGACAAAGAATGAGATAGTGATAAATATACAATGAACATAATAAATCATTACTATAGGAAGTAGTATGAGGAAAGAATGGTAGATGATATAACTAGAATGATGAAAAGATTTCAGTCTATGATGAAATAGAGATTCAGAATTCCACCTATCTTGGTTGAGGAATACAAGAATGATATTTTTTTTTATGGTAGAGACTGATGTCACATGTATGGAAGTAGTGGAAATTAAATGAGTGAATAACTAATTGAAAGATATGTGAAGATAATCTTAGAAATAGATAGAGATATGGAATGTCCTAGATGGGGAACATATAAAGAAAAAGTCAAGGAAGTTCACATCAAACTTCATGGTAAAGAGATAAAGAAGAAAATTGATGCAATATTAAGAAAATCAGGAATGACAAGAGAAGAGTACAAATATGCAATGAACATAGACTTGGAAATGAAGGGTAGTGGTCAAATAGAGGTTTTAATGGCCAAACCATTAGCAGTTAAAGGAGTGATAGTAGCAAATCCATCAATGAGTGTGCCTTATCTCTATTGTCGCAAGTACAACCTACTATTGTATGACTAGTTCAAAAGGATAGAAGTGAAGAGGAGGTTAGCATAACTATAGTACAAATAAGAACCCCTCCCAACACTATAAGGTTAGCTAGATTGACAGAAGTTAAGCAAGAACAATTTGACTTGCCATCTAAGAAGAAATCTAAGTAGATGTCTAGTGGTCCTAGTAAGAGAAGCAAAACTCTATAGGTAATTGAGTTAGATAAATTTGATGAATAAGAGTCAGAGGAAATAGAGGACACACTTTATGAAAAATTTTAAATAGAAGCAAAGAAAACTTTGGGTAAGAAGCCTTGGAAACCAAAAGTAGAAAATCTGAATGTGTAAATCATTAATAACAATAATTTTGTAGAGTTGAATAAGTATTACAATTTGTATAGAAATATGGATAGATTACAACTAGAGAATGGTATAGTTAGGCACATAATCCTAACAAATACGAAGTTTGAAGATATAAAAAAGGATATAATGAAAGATTTGTATAATTGACTGATTAACTTAAGAAGAAGAATAGCAGATCAACATAAAATAATCAGATAAAATCTAATTAGAAAATTCTACAAAGTTAACAATGATGATAATATGGATAGAATAGTGATAGGTATTGAACCTTTGTTGAGAAATAAAAAGAGTCAAATTTTGTTGATGGGTGTCAATTATGAAGAGATTAAATTGACATTTGTGAAATTCATGACCTCTACATCCAACATCTCAAAGCCAAACAAAGTTTTAGGGGAACCAATCCTTATGGAAAAAGAAAAGGAAGCATCAATAGAGTCTATAATAATAGCTACATTAGAGGTAGAGAAAGAAAAAGATACCTTAATAACAGAGTCAACTATGTAGAAATAGTCTGAGGAAAGAATGGTAGATGATATAATGAGAATGATTAAAAGATTTCAGTCTATGATGAGACAAAGATTCAAAATTCCACTTTCCTTGGTTGAGAAATAGAAGAATAACATTTATTCCATGGTAGAAAATGATGTCACGTTTATGGAAGAAGTGGAACCAAAAGTGAAGTTTATTGACCCCATGGAGTCATGAAGATAATCTTGGAATTAGATAGAGATATAAAATGTCTTAGATGGGGAACATACGAAGAAAAAGTCAAGGAAGTTCATAAAGAACTTTATGGTAAAGAGATAAAGAAGATTGAAAAGAAAATTGATGCTAAGAGAAATGGAAATGACAAGTGTACAAAGATGCAATGAACGTAGCCTTCAAAATGAAGGTTAGTAGTCAAATGGAGGTTTTGATGGCTAAACCATTATTAGTTCTAGAAGTAACTATAGCAGATCCATTAGTGAGTGCACCTTATGTCCTATTGTCACAAGTAAAACCTACTATTGTACAACTAGTTCAAATGGATATAAGTAAAAAGGAGTTTAGCATAACTAGAGTATAAACATGAACCCCTTCCATCACTAAAAGGTAAAATAGATTGATAGAAGTTAAGAAAGAACAATTTGACTCACCATCTAAGAAGAGGACTAAGAAAATACCTAGTTATCCTTGTAAGAGAAGAATTTTTTTTATAGGTAATTGAGTTAGATGAATCTAATGAAAAGAGTAAAAAGGAAAGGACAAGCCTATTGAGAAAGTTGAAACAAAAGCAGAGAAAAATTTGGGTAAGAAGCCTTGGAAATCCAAAGTAGAAAATATGAATATGAAAATCATTGATAACAATATTTTTGTATAGTTTAAGTATTATAATTTGTATAGGAATATGGATAGATTACAACTAGAGAATGTTGTAGTTAGACACATGATCCTAGAAAATAATAAGTACAAAGATATACAGAAGGATATACCACAAGAGGCATATAATAGATTAATTAATAGAAGAAGAAGAAGAGTAGTAGATGAAGATAGAAGAGTCAGAGAAAATCTGATCTAAGAATTTTGCAAAGTGAACATTGATGATAATTGGATAGAATAGTGAAAGGTATTGAAAATTTGTTGAGAAATAAAAGGAGAGAATTTTTTTGATGGGTGGCAATTATGAAGAGGTAAATAAAGAGGCTGAACTAGAAATAGTGAAATTCATGACCTCTACATCTAGCATCTCAAAGTCAAGAAAAGTTTGAGGAGAAGCAATCCCTATGGTGAAAGAAAAGGGAGAACTAAAAGAGTCCACAATAACAGCTACATTAGAGGTAGAGAAATAAAAAGATACATTGATGAAAGAGTAAACTCAAAAAATATCCATTGGTATTAATACCATGCAAATGGATAGTATAAGGATCACTTTAGACACTGCAAAGGATCTGTTCAAAGAATATGACACTAATTTTGGTAATTTGATGAGATACACCATCTCTAAGAATGAATAAGAAGAAGAAGAAATGAAAAAGAAAAAGGAAGAAGAAAAGAGAAAATTAAAATTTGAGGAAAAGAAAAAAGAAGAAGAAGAAGAGAAAAGGAGAAAAGAAGAGGAAGATAAGAAGAAGAAAGAGGCAGAAGATAAGAAGAGAAAGAAAAAAGAAGAAATGTTAGAAGAAGAAGAGAAAAAGAAATTTGAAGACGATGAGTTGAAGAAAAAGAAAGAAGAAGATGAAAAGAAAAAAAAGGAAGAAGAGGATAGAAAGAAAAAAGAGGAAGAGAAGAACAAATTTGAGGAAGAAAGGAAGAAATTAGAAGAGAAACAAAAGAAAATTGAAGATCAAGAGAAAAGGAAAGAAGAAGAAGAGAGAATAGGGTAAACTTTAAGAAAGCCACCTCCAAAAAAAGATTTAAAATATTGACGAATTTTTCATTATTTTGAAAAAAAAAGATTTCTATTAGCAAATCTCTCAATTTTTTATTCTAAATATGGTTAATATTGGTGATTATTTTCAAATCATAATTTTTTATAGAAAATATTGAAAAATCTCAATAATAATAGGAAGTTCATTAATCACAATGGAATATCATAAATCAAAATTGAACATTTTTTAACCTTGTGAAATAGTATGAGGATTGTTACATATACTTTAAAACAATAGTGAAAAGTAAATATTAGTGATATATCCCTAAAGTAACTAATAATTATGATAATTATTGGTCAATTCAATTTAATTTCTCCAATAATATATTATATTTAGGTGACTCAAATCTAATCTTGTAACAAATATTGTGGTGAATATTTGAGTTTAAATTTTTCAATAAAATAAATTATTGAGCGATTTTAAATATTCTAGAACTAAATTTTATAAAACTATGGCGATTTAGGTTGTATCAAATCTAAAATTATTAGCCAAATTACTAGCCAAAAAATTCTAAAATTAGCCAATTTACGAATATTAGCCACTAAAAAATACATTAGAGAAAAAGAAGAAAGAAGGAAAAGAAAAGGAGAAGAAAGGGAAGATGCCCTTGGTAAAAACACTAGAAAAATTAATTGATGATGATGATGATGATCAACAAGGTTTGATCTCATATTTAAGTAAGTTATTTGAAAAGAACAAAAAGGTAAAAAGCTTGGAAAGAACATTAAGCAAGGTTTCACACAAATTAAAAGAAGTTATATCTATTAGGATAATAGATACTAACCCTTAGGAAAGAGAAGTAAAATTGATAGTAGATTTGATAGTGAACATACTCAGTTAGCTAAGGTAGTAACTAGTTAATTATAGATCAAGCACAATGCATAGTTGTTTGACAATGTATGCACAAATGTGAGGAATGACCTGCAATCACTTGATGCTTTCATCAAGGGGATGATAAGATGTTTAGAAGAGGGAAGAAAATTGTATGGATAATAAACCTTGTCGTACAATTACATAAAGGATATGAATGATGAGTTTAGTGCTAAAATGAATGAGCTACAAGTTTTAACATCTATATTGTAGGATCCTACCACAAACATTGAATATTTAGAGGTAGAGATTGCACAAGTACATGATGATATCAGAATCATTGAGCTAAGAAAAGAGATAGTGATTAAGAGGTTCTCTTTGCTAGGAGAGCATCTAACATTGAAGTTCAGTAATGTATAGAAACATATTCAGGAATGTCTTGTAGTCAAGACATCTTATCATAAATTTGTATATACAGACTTGAATGCAATTGATTTGGTATCCTATGGTCTATGTGTGTTTCTCAACATATCAAAGGTAGTAAGGGGCACCTGGCCAAAAGAATTTGAGAACTTGAAGTAAAGCTTTGTAGACTACCTATCTAGAATATAAATTTTAGCATGAATCAAAGGTAATACAATTTTGACTTGTAAATATTTTCTAGCACCTTTGTCATTGATATCAAAGGGGAAGAGTAAGGTAAGGAAAATTGTATAGAAGTTGTGTAGATGTATGTATATAGATGGGAAAGAAAGAAAAGAAATGTATGATTATATAGTTATGTATCTAAGGAAGATTAGTCAAGGGGGGAGTTATATAATGCAATCTAGAGATATGAGGAAAGATGGTTAAATGTAATGATCTAGAAGTTTTGGATTTTGAAAATTTTCAAAAGGAAAAATATTGTAAATTTTTTGATGTCGTGAATTTTTAGGACTTAGCCAATTTTCCCACATGTTTTCATCAATGCCAATGGGGGATATTGTTGGAAATTTGGCTAAGGAAGATATTGGATTTTTTCATTTATGAAAACATGTCTTCTAGTATGAAGAAGATAGAACTTGAAGATTAATTTATAACATTCATACTTATAAAATTGTCTAAGTATCATACAAGTTATCTAACATAAAAGATAAATTTTTGGTTGGAAAACTTCTGAGAATCTATATTAGCACATGAAAACTTAAGGGAAGATAGTATAGACTACTATGATGATGCATGTTAGAGTGCAAGTTAGTACATACAATATGTATAGAGTTATGAAACTACTACATTTGGTCCTAAATTAGATGGCCAACTATCATCCAAGAAACACCAAGAGGAATTGGCTCCCATCAGATGGGCATCAAACTTTTGCCATTGCAACTTGCAATGGAAGGGGTGACCATCACAATTGTGAAAACTAAAGCTATACTAAATTTAAGTGAGCTAAAGGTCAAGAGTTCACATTTCATCATCATAATTGTGATGGCTAGCTAGTAGAAAGGCCATCGCACATGTGATGTGAATGTGACAACAATGCTCTAGGTTCAAAAACTAGTCATCACAATATGTCTTTGCAATAGCAAAAAATATTTGGCAGAAATGTTGGGGGACTGATAGCTATCGATCACAATTATGATGACTTGCTATATTAATAAAAAAATAAAATTTGGTGGAAAACATTGAGTAGCTATGATGCTCTCATAGCTCATAGTAGATTTACATAGTTAGTTGTCATGCAATCATAGGTTAATATTGAGCTTCACTTGATTTCAAGAATTTTTTAGTATTCTCTATAATTAGGGTCAACCACATAAAGGTGGAAAATCATTTGGCCCCATCCCCCCTCCCCCTTAAAATTTGAATTCCTTATTAACATCTAAAATATTTAAGAAAGGATCAATATTTAAAATATAAAAGAAGGTTCCAAACCTACAAAAGTGACATCATTTTCCCATCTTTTGGTACATGTCTTTCTTTTGTCATATCCAAAATAAGATTTTGCCACTCTAAATAGAAAATACACATTTAGCTATGTTCAAATGTATGGACACTAGGTGGAGCTGATAAAATGTAACACGATTAAATTTATTTAATAGGTCTATTAAATTTTTAAAATGATAGACCATCATGAACGATGTTCATGATGGTCAATAACTTAAAATACCTAATTAAATACCTCTAACAAAAATGTAAACCTGTTGCATTTTTTAGTTCTACCTGATGTCATATGCATATGAATTGAGATTGCATATTGAACTATGGCATCCTTCTACATTTCCTAAAACCAAGAGATTCACATAGTTAGTTGTCATACAATCATAGGTTAATTTTGAGCTGCACTTGGTTTTGAGAATAGTTTAATATTCTCTACTCATCAGGGCCAACCATGTGAAGGTGGAAGTTTATTACCCCCACCCCCCCCCCCCCCCCCCCCCCCCCCCCCCAACACACACACACAACATCTAAATTCCTCATTAACATCTAAAATATTTAAGAAAAGATCAATCTTTAAAGTACATAGAATATCCTCATCACCTCCTACATAAAATCAATCCAATATTACAAAATTCCCCCTAAGAAATAATAGTTCAAGTGAAATAAACACATGAAAAATGAGAGAGAAAAGGAGGAGTCTACTTACCTTAAAAAAGGTCTCTTTGTATATATGAAGACTATAAGTTGTGCAATTTGTCATTTATTGCATCTACATTTTCTTTGACATTTCTCATAAGAGTTTTTCAAGATGGAACATCCTTTACATGGTTTATAGGTAATGTCATTATGGAAGCGAGAATAACTTCATCGAAGAGTTGAGTGTAAGGAGTTACTACCCTAAAACTATCCTACAAATTTTTGGGAGCTAAGGACCCTAAACCTATGCTACATTTTCAGGAGACATGAGAGAAGTTACTACTAGCTTCAATACTTCATAACATTCTAGATTATAAAGTGATTCTCAAATTAACTTCAATACATGCATGGTTACATCCTTGGCTTCCATTGTAAGGCCATTGTATAGATTCTTTATATACAACCATTCATTATAAATTGGGGAATGCACTTCATGCCTAGCAAGCAAGTGATGCATCTGCATATGCAATTTTATCATCATGGAAAATTATATTTGATCCTATTAGCTAGGAACAATTGATTATTTATTTTATCATACCTAATTTGATGAATATTCTACATGAATTTGTAATCAACCCGGCTAATAAAAAACTAGACTAATTTAACTAAGTTATGGTTCAGGCATGTGTTATTCTTATTTATCATATGGTTGCAATGTTGAAGGCATCATTTTTTCCAAAGTGGTAGTAGGTTTTGTATCATTGGCTTTGTTCAAGTCTTAATTTTAATGAAGTAAAAAAGTGCACTTTAGGATAGAAAGGACTATTTTTTCCTGAGCTTCTTGCTAATGAGAGGATAAGAAGTTAGCTAAATGCAACCCTTGAAATGATAAATCAAGTTGTAGAGGGTAGGACTATGGAACAACTTGGGGCTAAGAGAATAAAGGATATCTTAGGGTGATGGAGCCATGCCAATTTGAGGCACTTCAATAGCAACATATGCTCAATAGCAAGCCTCAACTTCTATTAGCAGTGGGATTCACCTAAATAATTCCATGGGTGGACCTCAATTGAGTTTGAACGAAGTGATTGAAATATATGCACAAGAACATGACATCCAATTTTTTCCTAAACTTGGACACATACATGATGGTCTTTAGGTTTATGGCTTTGGAACTCTCAGTATCCATCTAGATTCTATAAATCAACAAGTGCTTGCATAATCTGGAGATAGATGGGTGATTGTATCATTAGAGTAGCTAGTTGAGATGCACTATAATCAAACTGGAGAAAATCATTGATAAACCAAACATATAATGAAGAGGAAACTTGAAAACTTGAATGTTGAAATGAAAGATATCATTATATCTTGAAAGGTGAATGCTAGCATTATATCTTTCATAGAGAAAACTCTAGACTTCACATTCATAGTTTAGGTAACATGACAAAAATTACACAACTACAATGCAACCATGATCACACAATTGTTTCTAAAATATATTTCAATTACTTTTCAATATTTTTTCAATAAAAGTTCAATCTTTTAGCTTTTCAATTGTATTATGGTCACAAGATTGTTTTTGAGAAAACTTTAAGTGAGTTGTCAATAGATTTTCAAGGACAATTTAGAATTTGCCCATAAAATGTCAATTTTTTTTCATTTACATTGTTTCAATTTTGTAACTGAAAAAGAATCTCTATTGTGTGTTTCCATGTGCATTATATTAACTAACCCAATTCATTTTATATATTGGCAGATAGAAGAAGCCTATGATTTGAGTGTTCAATGTATGTAGATAGTAGTGAATAATGTTTATTTGTCTAGTATAAGATTACCCATGAAATATTTTTATTAGATTCATGTCATTCATGTACAAAGTTGTTCCCAACACCCATTTTTTTTAAAGGGCATCTTTCTATAGAGCCTTCATAGGTTTCATCTCATATCTCTAATCTTGGAAATGTTCACTATAGTGGGCCCCTTTTTCAACACACATCCCCCCTCTCAGTTAATAAGGAACACCTTTTAGTGGAGTGGTAAATTAGATATGTTTTTAAAACTATCATTTGACATGATAAGAGCACTACAAAATGAGCTGATTTGCACAATGTTTCTTGGCATCATTCCTTTTTTCTCAATGTCCAATTGCTGGGAAATCTAAACAAATTGTTCAAAGTTTTTAAAGGAGTGAATCCTATCAGCTTAATAAAAAAGAAAACATGGCATTAATCATTCCCAATTTTATGTCATAATTCAAATGCTCTCCCATGGCCTTAGCTAAAACCCTCATTATTGCATCCAAAATTAAGGAATAAAATACAATTATGTCCTAGTAGAGAATTGAAATGTAATTTTTTTAGATGAAACTAATACTACTTTACTAGTAAGATGACACTATAATGGAGCCATGGAGATATACTTTTGACATGGAGCACATTCTATGTTAGTAAAATTCAAGTTTGTATTTATTTACATTTTTTTTCAAGATTTAATGTTTGTAATGCATTGAATTACTTTTGAAGATGTTGTCCAACACAAATTTGTTATAAAGTCTCTGGAATGATGTAGAAGATATGAAAATTGTAGAACTAAAAATGAAACAGGTTCCATGGATGAGATAGTATGCTATTAATATAGGTGCTTAGCCAGATATTCTAGCCATCGTGGGTGATATTCATATTTGTAGATGACTCATGATGGGGTCAATCATCATCTATCATTCTCTTATTTGGTAATTCCAATTTTGAATTCTATATTGAGCTTGCAATTTGGGGTTACAAGATCCTACCTACTCTTCTCTTTCTCAATTAGGAGAAGTTTCCTATGGAGACCAAATTGATTTGTGATCAAGGCCTGTCATGCCCAAAATCTAGGGCAAAACACACACAATTTTTTTTTTAAAAAATTAAACTTAAATTCACTAAGATGATAAGGTTAACGTAAAAAAGTTTAGATCAGTTAAGATGAAAGTACATTGCAAGACGGAAACAAAATTACCTATCAACACCTTAACGCACACAACTAAGTTTAAAAGAAAACATCCTATAGGTTTACGTTGGTAGACTTAAACATTTGTGGATAAGTCATTTAACTAAAATTACTATACTCCATAGATTATATGGTCTAGATCTTGATAATCTTTAATTGCTTTTAAGATAATAGTTTAAACTTTTATTGATTGATTGATTAATTAATCTAAACGATCCAAGTTAGCATTAATGATTAAAATACCCCTTAAGCAGTTATCAAGTTTATAAAATAACAATTTGATTTGAGTGCCCATTTAAATAGTATTAACTAATTATATTCGAGCACATTGAATTAAAAGATCTTCAAATTAATATAGCGTAACATCCATGTTTAAATTTATTTTGCATTTTCAATTTTTTTTTTTGAAACTAAAATTTAATTGGAATAAAAACATAATTCTAGCAGTAATAGAAATATCATTTCAAATTAATGCGACTATACAAAAGACAAACCAAATTAACCTTGACCTTTATGCCGCTACCATATTAAAACTAGATTAAATATGAATACCATAATTAATGAAATATAATTATTGACAAATATCTAATATCTAAAATTTGATTATCCTACCAATAGATTTAAAACTAATTTAAACAAAATAATACATACACAAAAAAAAACACTAAAGTCTAACACATTCTAATATCTTAAAAGACATATTAACTTAATTACAAATGAAATTTTGAAATTAACTAATAACTAAATTAATCTATGAAAAAAGAAATTCTAATTTAAAAAAAAAAATATTTAGAAAATAAACTTACCACTACCTACAAAACTACCTATAACTAACTACCCACCTACCTACCCACCCACTTGGCCAATTGGCCCTCCTACCATCCCATCCCACTATACTTGGGCAGATCCCAAGACCCCTGGCATTCCCCTCAAGTCTGTCCTAGCACAGATCTTGTCCCCCATAACATGCATGTTAAGCCTCATATTGTGAGCACTTGGGATGGAGGAGTTGGGGGGTGTTAAAAGGTGGAGTAAAGAGTTTTTTTTTTATTATTTTTACAACGCATGTGCTTGCATGGACTTAAATGTCCATCTCAACCACTTTCCTTGCCCACCCATGTGGTTCACGAGTTCAAGCCTACCCTCTGTCCAAAACTGACACCATGCATTATTAATTTTTTTTTTACACCAAAATTGCTTATGTTTATATTTAAAGGAATTGAGAAAGATTTTTAAAAAAGAATCAATTGGAATATACTCTATTGTCTCCCCAAAGATTAAATTTTGTCTCTCATACAAATTCCAGAGAGCAAAATGCTCCTAGGTGTGTACATTTTTTCTTTGTCAAGCCAATTCCTTTCTAAGTGTTGATTTATTTTTGAAGTGTGAAAATTTTCTAACTAGCCTAATTTTCTAAGAGGCATAATTTGAGTCTAATAGGATTTTATAACAAGGTGGTGAATTTTTTTTTTTGTCACACATTTTAATACAAGGAAGTGTATGCTATCTTACTCCTTTCTAATTGAATTTGCCAAAATGCCAAGTTAATCAAGAAATTGAATAATGTGTTTAAGCAATATTTCAAGATTTATTTTATTTCCAATTAAACACGTATTGAACTCAAAATTTCAACATAATATAGTTTCTTTCTTTAGCAAGATTGAACTTGAAAATGCATAATTGATCATCATCATTCTATCTACTCATCAATGCACATATGCAAGAACAAAAATAACATAAGCTACAATGCAAGAAAGTTTCTCAATCTTTTCTCTCTATTAATCAACCTAGATCAAGGCTCCATTGAGAAAGAACTAGTAAAAAAACCTAAAATCCTTGCCAATACATCAAAACTTAAATACATTTTTTACATAGTGTTACAATTCAAACAAAATCTCTTCTAGGTCCTTCACAAGAGATCCTTTCCAATATCTTCAATGCATCAAGGGAATCATGGAGAAGACAAGAACTGACCCGGAGGTAAAACAACATAATATGAAGAATAATTCAAGCACGCATTCCCATCCTAGTTTTGCACAATAGGTTCAACATTGAACCATACTAAGGGGAGAGGTGGATTTTCTCAATAGGAGACGTCAATCACCATATCATAACATAGCCTTTTTAGGACTAAAACTCAAGAACTTCTGTTCTTCTACAAATGCCCTTTCGAGGCTAATATAACAATGATTTTCATTCCTTCCATTCTTCAAGAATTCAAGTTTTCAAACATGGTATGTGATGACAAGTAGGGGCCCATAACTCCCTACCCTCTTTCCCTCTTATCACCATGAGAGGAGACTCTACACTATTGAGGTCCAACTAAGGCCCTTTCCCCATACATGGCCACTTCTTCCCTATCCAAGGTTAAGTAATGCCAAAACAATCCCCATGAAATTTCATCAAAATTTCAAAGCAAAGCATAAGAATGACATCCAAGAACAAGTTAAGATCTCTCCCAAACAACCTCAACACACATACAAGCAATACAAAGAATAACACAATGCCTTATGCATGAATCAAAGCATTAAAATTATGAAGAGCATGATCCAAGAGTGAAGAACCCTACCTTCATAAAAATTTATGGTAAAATGACAAGTTGAGAAGAGCTTTTCCTTCCTTTCTTTCAATCTTCAAACTTCTCTCTAAAAACTAGAGATTGGGTAACAACCCCAAAACTTCTCCAAAATGCCTCTAAATATGATCCTAACTCAACTAGACTTTAGGTAACCTCAAGGTGGAGTTTGAGTCACAAACTCATGAAAGAGATAAATCAATTTTCTCAATCAACCAAAAGTAAGATTTTTGAGTGACCCTAAAAGTCAACAAAAGAGGCTAAGGGGGTGCAAAGTACTCCCAACCCATACCCTTACCCCTAAGGTACTTAAATTTAATTTTTTTAGGCTTTAAAGACTTAACATAATCCAAATAAAAGCTAGGAGAATAGCAAGACCCAATAACAACCTTCAAGGAAGGACAATGCAAAATAGCACAAATTAGCAAGGGGTTCAATTCTATCTTTCCATTAGATTTCTCGGCTAACTATCCTACACACTCATTACACACATCAGTAGCTCAAGAAATGACATGCATATATGCAAATTATGTATTAGAAAAATCGTGTAAATTAAAAACATCCATTTTTTTATTAATCAATTGTTCATCTCATTCTACTCATATTTTGACCATTTAAAAAAAATTGCATAATCAGACTGTTAGTTTTGCATTCATTTACTTCATCATTATACATGTTCATAAAGCATTAAATAATGAAATAAAATATCTAAAATTAAAGCATCACACATCATAAAATAGCATAATAATGTTTAGTGCATCAAATAGTGTCCCAACATATCAAGTCATGAGTATCAAAATAATAATGTATCAACTATGCTACGATGGGTCGGGGTGAGGCCTCACATCCTCCCCCACTAGGCATGACCTTCTTCCTGGAGTTCATAAAAAAGATATGGGTATTGAGATTGCATCTATGCTGCATCCTGGCATGAAGTTATAACCTCATCATAGAAATCCCACTAGACCCTAACCTAGTCTAGCTCTCGACCTCGAAGTGCTAGGGTCTATCAGGCAATAATACGGATAGGCTCCAGTGCTAACTGTTCATCTAAATCCACCTGCAAAGCATCCCAATATATAATATGAGACTCATCATAAATGTATCCTCTAAGTACTAAAATATGAAACACATCGTGGATGTGTGATAGGCTAGGTGGCAAGGCTAAATGGTAGGCAACTAGTCCTATCCCCTCTAGGATCTCAAATAGTCCAACAAATCAAGATGCCAACTTAGAGCCCTTTTTGAATTGAATTAGAGTCTTATGTGTCCACACCCTCATGAAAACTCTATCTCCAACCTAATACTCTCAATCTAACCTCTTTGCATCAACATACTTCTTTCGTCAATCCTGTGCCTCTCTCAGCCGCTGCCTAATCAAGGTCACCTGCTGCTCCATCTCCTTAACTAACTGAGGACCAATAGATACTCGATCCTCAATTCTGTCCCAACTCAAGGGCATCTTGCAAGGTCTTTCATACAAGACCTCATAAGGCAACATACCTATGGAGGAATGTTGCCCATTGTTATAGGCAAACTTGACAAGATGTAAGTATTCCTCCCACTTGACCTAATGGTACATCACGTACATACGTAACATATCCTCTAAAACTTGATTCACTCACTCGATTGTACACTATTTTAAAATTGAGCCTAGTGCCCAATGTTGCCTGCAACTCTCTCCAAAAGGATGAAGTGAACAATGAATCCTTATTAGAGATGATCTTACAAGGAATGTCATGGAGTCTGACAATATCCCACAAAAACACCTGAGCTATGTTCTATGCTATGTATGTGGTACACATAGGAGAGAAATGGGAAACCTTGGTCAAAATGTCAACTATCACCAAAATGGCATCATGGTGATGAGATGACAAAGGGAGATCAACAATAAAATCCATAGATATAACATCTCACTTCCACTCTACAATCTCATGAGGCTGAAGGAGCCCATTGGGATGACGATGCTCTGCCTTCACCCTTTGACACACGAGGCATCTCACAACTATGTTAGCAATTTTCACTCTCATGCCTAACCAATGATACAACTACCTCAAATCTGCATGTAACTTCTTAACCCTAGGGTGTGCTGCATAAGGTGCTCTATGAGCCTCAAGTATAATGAGCTCGTACAAACCCCCAATGGAAGGTACATATATACGTCCTCTATGACACAAGAGTCCATCAGACTCTAAAGAATACTTTGAATACTTTCCTTCCAAGGGTCTCTGAGAATGCACCATCTGACTAACCTCTGTATAAAGCTCATTTGCTGGCAAGTGTTGTAGGATCCGCTCTCTCAAGTCAATGCAAGTAGTCATAGATGAAAGCTCATGGTGCCTTCTACTTAAGGCATCTACAACTACATTCTCTTTCCCCTTGATGTAATGAACATCAAAATCATACTCACAAAGGAACTCCATCCACCTTCTCTGCCTGGCATTAAGTTTTGGCTACGTGAATATGTACTACAAGCTCTGGTGATCAAAATGAAGCTCAAATATATGACCTAGTACCACCTCACTAAAGCATGAACCACTACTGCAAGCTCTAGGTCATGAGTAGGGTAATTGAATTCATGAGTCTTCAACTTTCTAGACTCAAAGGAAATAGATTGGCCATCCTGCATAAGCATTGCCCCTATACCATCCAAGGATGCATCAATGCACACATCAAAATCCATTGCAAAAATTGGTGCACTCGTGAGGGCTCTCTTGAAGTCTTGAAAATCTCTATCACACTTCTTTGTCCACTCATACCTCTTTTCCTTCCTCTAAAGAGATATGATTAGGTGTGCCAATCTAGAGAATCTTGCAATGAAGCTCCGATAATAGCCTGCTAGCCCCATAAAGCTCCTCACCTCAGTGACACTGGTGGATTTTGGCCAATCCATGATGGCCCTAATATTCAATGGGTCTACTAAGACCCCATCACCTAATATGACATGACCCAAATAATGTATCTTAGGTCTAAAGAATGCACACTTTGCCAAGCTATCAAACAATTGATTCTCCCTCAACTTTTGCAATACTTGTCTCAAGTGCTCTTCATGCTCCTTCTCATCACGAGAATATATCAGGATGTCATCTAGGAAAACAACCAAAAATTTATCCAAAAAGGTACAAAATACTCCATTCATGAGGCTCATGAATATAGTTGGAGCATTCATGAGGCCAAATGGTACCATGGTGAACTCGTAGTGACCATACCTAGTACAAAATGTAGTCTTAAGGATATCACTATCCACAATCCTCAAAAGATGATAACTCAACTTAAGATCAATCTTTGAAAATACTCAGGCACCCTGCAATTGATCGAAGAGGTCATCAATCCTAGGAAGAGGGTATCGGTTCTTGATGGTTACTTTATTCAACTGTCGATAATCAATACACAACCTTAGTGATCCATCTATCTTCTTAACGAAGATCACTAGTGCACCCCAAGGTGACACACTAGGTTGAATATGCTCCTTCTCTAAGATTTCCTCCAACTAAATCTTCAATTCACTAAGCTCATGAGTAGTCATCTTGTATCGTGCTCTCAATACTAGCTCCGCTCCTAGCACAAGATCAATATGAAAATCCACTACTCTAGGTGGAGGTCTACCAAGCAGCCCTAAAGGAAAAACATTTGCAAACTCCTACAATATTGGAAAATAATCGAGGGATGGCTCCCCCTCTGAATCTTCCTCCCTGTCACTGATGGTGATAGTGAATAACTAACATCCCTTTCGCATGCACTGTTTAAGCTACATAGCAAAAATCATACGAAGGGATATGGGTCTCTTAACCCCAAGGATCACTCTAGAGATACCATCCTCATCCACACATTCCACCCTCTTCTGTCGACAATCCATCTTGGTGCTATGGGCATAAAGCCAATCCATGCCAAGAACAACATCATAAGAACCTAGAGGGGTAATGTGTAGATCAATCATCATGGATATGTCTCCAATCTGAATCAGGCAATTATGCACCATAGAACTAACTGAAACTCTGGCTCTTGAGGCTAACTCTACCTCCCAACTAACATCCTGCCTAACTACCACCAGCCCATAATGCTCCACAACATAAGGAGATATAAATGAATCAATAGCTCCAGAATCAAATAACATAGTAACCATGCTACCTTGTATACTACCTATAGCCTCAATGACTATAGCCTGATGCTCAGCCTGGGTAGTTATCAACCGCTGCAAAAACTCTGTGGGATCTACCTACATTGCCAACTATCAACTCTAAAAATGCCCCTCTTTGACCACTGGAAGACTATCCCTAAGGAAACTCTTTAGCAATATGACCCATGCCACCATAAGTTTAACATGGTCCTCATGTATAAGATTGTTCACGTTAAGATCCAGACTACTATGGGCCTCCTGACCTACTAGATCCACTAAAACCACCCTTAGAAGATTGATGAGTCTTCACTGACTGTGACTGTGGGGCCTATACTTTCTGATCCTACCTCAGACCCTATGACTGCCACTGCTTGGCCTTGGATCCTTGATAACCCTGTGAGGGTTTTTGTTGTTGCTATTGCTGAGGTTTCTACTACTGAGACTGTTAGCCCTTAGAGGAACTTGCTATGTAGTTCTGATTCTCCTTCCAAGGGGGTTTCTGCTGGGTAGACTTTTAGTTCTGAGACCGATCTCATGACTCTTGTCTACCTCAAGTATCCTTTGTGACTAGTGCTACCTCAACTACCTATCTAAAGGTAGTAGGAAAGGCCATACGAACTGGACCCTGAAGTGAGAAATTCAAGCCCATGATGAATCAATGCACTCGCTATTTCTCATCCTTCATGTATTTAACATATGGAAGGAGCTCAAGAAATCTGCTCTCATACTGAGCTACTATGAGACCCCTCTAATATAGAGAATGAAACTCCTCAATCTGCTTCTATTCAAAGTGCTCAGACATGTACCTCTCTCTGAATCTCTTTAAGAATAACCCCCATGTGAGGGTATCCATGCTTACTCCTCCTATAGTCTCCTCCTAATGCCACCAACTGAAGGTATCTCCTCTCAGTTAAGGAACTACAAGACGTGCCTTCAAATACTCCCATAAAGACATAATCCAAAGCACCACTAAAGACTCTATAACTAGGCCTCTGCTAGTATCCCCTCTATGGAACTGGTAAAGAGTGGTGGTTTGAGTTGTATCAACTCTCTGATATCATCTCTTATATGTCTAGGAGGTCTATCAAGTGGTTGTCCTCTCTGATGTATTAACTCACCCTTATGCTCACCCTGTCCCTCAACCTACCTCGGTGGGGGACTCCTACTCCTCTCTCTATCTATGGCCCTACCTCCTCTGAGATCCTATGCTTCCCCTTCAAAAATTTGCTACCCTAGCTATACTATAGGTGCTATCCTCTATTGGACTATGCCAATCAATGTCTAGAGGGCATCCAAAATGTCCTGATTTGGATTTAGTGGTGGAGGTGGTGGTCCATCCTCCTATCCCGCTCTACCACCTCTCACCCTACAACCTCTGCCTCGACGGTTACTTTGTGTAACAAGAGGCATCCTATATAGTTAAAGTTTTAGTTAAGTTTAGAAGCATAATGGTTTTAGGTTCCTAGTGTTGAAACACAAGCTTTGATACCAAAATTTCATGCCCAAAATCATTGGCAAAACACACACATTTAAAAAAAATAAAAAAAAACTTAAATTCACTAAGATGATAAGGTTAAGGTAAAAAAATTTAGATTAGTTAAGATGAAAGTACATTGCAAGATGAAAACAAAATTACCTATCAACACCTTAAGGTGCACAACTTAGTTTAAAAGAAAATATCCTATAGGTTTACGTTGGTAGACTTAAACATTCATGGATAATTCATTTAACTAAAATGACTATACTCCATAAATTATGTGGTCTAGCTCTTGATAATCTTTAATTTCTCTTAACACGATAGTTTAAACTTTTATTGATTAATCAATTAATTAATCTAAATGATCCAAGTTAGCATTCATGATTGAAATACCCCTTAAGCAATTATCAAGTTTATAAAATAATAATTTGATTTGAGTGCCCATTTAAATAGTATTAACTAATTATATTCGAGCACATTGAATTAAAAGATCTTCAAATTAATATAGTGTAACATCCATATTTAAACTTTATTTTCATTTTCAATTTTATTTTTTTGAAACTAAAATTTAATTGGAATGAAAACATAATTCTAGCAGTGATAGAAATATCATTTAACATTAATGCGATTATACAAAAGACAAACCAAATTAACCTTGACCTTTATGTCACTACCATATTAACACTAGATTAAATATGAATACCATAATTAATAAAATATATTTATTGACAAATATCTGATATCTAAAATTTAATTATCCTACCAATAGATTTAAAACTAATTTAAACAAAATAATACATACACAAAAAAAACACTAAAGTCTAACACATGCTAATATCTTAAAAGACATATTAACTTAATTACAAAGGCAATTTCAAAATTAACTAATAACTAAATTAATCTATACAAAAAGAAATCCTAATTTAAAAAAAAAATTTAGAAAATAAACTTACCACTACCTAAAAAACTACCTATACCTAACTACCCACCTACCTACCCACCCACTTGGCCACTTGGCCCTCCTGCCACCCTATTCCATTGTACTTGGGTGGATCCCAAGACCCCTGGCGCTGCCCTCAAATCTACGTTAGCGCAGATCTTGTCCCCCATAACGTGCATGTTAAGCCTGATATTGTGAGAGCTTGGGATGGAGGAGTTGGGGGGGGGTGGGTGGGGTGTGTGCGGGTGTTAAAAGGTGGAGTAAAGAGTTTTTTTTTTTTTTTCCCAATGCATGTGCTTGCATGGACTTAAATGTCCATCTCAATCACTTTCCCTGCCCACCCACATGGTTCATGAGTTTAGGCTTGCCCTCTATCCAAAATTGATGCCATGGAATAATGATTGGGGGTGGTGGATTAAAGAATCAGGATAGAGGCTGGGTATTAAATTTATAAAGTTATTTAGGTGAGTTTTAGGATAGAGTTATATATTTTTTCTTTTGCATTATTAATTTGTTTTTTTACACCAAAATAACTTATGTTTATATTTAAAGGAATTGAGAAAGATTTTTTTTAAAAGAATCAATTGGAATATACTCTGTTGTCTCCCCAAAGATTAAATTTTGTCTCTCATACAAATTCTAGAGAGAAAAATGCTCCTGGGTGTGTACATTTTTTCTTTATCAAGCCAATTCCTTTCTAAGTGTTGATTTATTTTTGAAGTGTGAAAATTTTCTAACTAGCCTAATTTTCTAAGAGGCATATTTTGAGTCTAATAGGATTTTATAACAAGGTGGTGAATTTTTTTTTTTGTCACACATTTTTATACAAGGAAGTGTATGCTATCTTACTCCTTTCTAATTGAATTTGCCAAAATACAAAGTTAATTAAGAAATTGAATAATGTGTTTAAGCAATATTACAAGATTTTTTTTATTTCCAATTAACCATGGATTGAACTCATAATTTCAACATAATATAGTTTCCTTCTTTAGCAAGATTAAACTTGAAAATGTGTAATTGATCATCATCATTCTATCTACACATCAATGCACATATGCAAGAACAAAAATAACATAAGCTACAATGCAAGAAAGTTTCTCAATCTTTTCTCTCTACTAATCAACCTAGTTCAAGGCTCCATCAAGAAAGAACCAGTAAGAAAACCTAACATCCTTGCCAATACATCAAAACTTAAATACATTTTTTACATAATGTTACAATTCAAATGAAACCTCTTCTAGGTCCTTCACAAGAGATCCTTTCCAATATCTTCAATGCATCAAGGGAATCATGGAGAAGATAAGAACTGACCCAAAGGTAAAACAACATAATATGAAGAACAATTCAAGCATGCATTCCCATTCCAATTTTGTACAATAGGTTCAACATTGAACCCTACTAAGGGGAGAGGTGGATTTTCTCAATAGGAGACGTCAATCACCATATCATAACATAGCCTTTTTGGGACTAAAACTCAAGAACTTCTGTTCTTCTACAAATTCCCTTTTGAAGCTAATATAACAATGATTTTCATTCCTTCCATTGTTCAAGAATTCAAGTTTTCAAACATGGTATGTGATGACAAGTAGGGGCCCATAACTCCCTACCCTCTTTCCCTCTTCTCACCATGAGAGGAGACTCTACACTATTGAGGTCCAACTAAGGCCCTTTCCCCACACATGGCCACTTCTTCCCTATCCAATGATGAGTAATGCCAAAACAATCCCCATGAAATCTCCTCAAGATTTCAAATAAAAGCATAAGAGTGACATCCAAGAATAAGTTAAGATCCCTACCAAACAACCTCAACACACATACAAGCAATACAAGGAACAACACAATGCCTTATGCATGAATCAAAGCATGAACAATATGAAGAACATGATCCAAGAGTAAAGAACCCTACCTTTACAAGAAGTTATGGTAAAATGACAAGTTCAGAAGAGCTTTTCCTTCCCTTCCTTCAATCTTCAAACTTCTCTTTAAAAACTAGAGACTGGGTAACAACCCCAAAACTTCTCCAAAATGCTTCTAAATATGATCCTAACTCAACTAGACTTTAGGTAACCCCAAGGTGGAGTTTGAGTCACAAAATCATGAAGGAGACAAATCAATTTTCACAATCAACCAAAAGTAGGGTTTTGAGTGACCCTAAAAGTCAACCAAAGAGGCTAAGGGGGTGGAAAGTACTCTCAACCCATACCCTTAACCCTAGGGTACTTAAATTTAATGTTTTTAGGCCTTAAAAACTTAATAGAACCCAAACAAAAGCTATTATAATAGCAAGACCCAATAACAACCTTCAAGGAAGGACAATGCAAAATAGCACAAATTAGCAAGGGGTTCAGTTCCATCTTTCCATTAGATTTCTTGGCTAACTATCCTGCACACTCATTGCACACATTAGTAGATCAAGAAATGACATGCATATATGTAAATTATGTATTAGAAAAATTGTGTAAATTAAAAAAATCATTTTTTCTAATAATCAATTGTTCATCTCATTCTACTCATATTTTGACCATTTAAAAAAAATTGCATAATCAGAGTGTTAGTTATGCATTCATTTACTTCATCATTATACATGTTCATAAATCATTAACTGAAAAAATAAAATATTTGAAAGTAAAGCATCACACATCATAAAATAGCATAATAATGTTTAGTGCATCAAATAGTGCCTTGACATATCAAGTCATGACTATCTAATAATAATGTATCAACTATGCTATGATGGGTCGGGGCAAGGCCTCACAAGGTCCAAGTGTTTTCAAGCACTATTCCCATTGACATATCTGACAATTCCATTAGCATTAAAACTATGATCTCAGTCATTAGACATCATAAATTGGATACTATTATATTGTTTAGGTGGCTGCAATCAATATCTTGAATATCATAGTAGTGCCATCAGGATTTTGTGTTAGGAATGATATCATTATTTAACAAAGATCATATTTGATAGTGATCTATTTGTTGACTATGAGCATATTAGGTAATAGTCATACTATTTGATAGTGATCATCATATTTGGTAGCGACCATTCTGCTATTATGTATTGTAGTGCATACCTTATATTGACAGAGATAAGCATTTTGGAGTTTCCCTTTAGTCTAAGCAATGTTGAGAAATCTATTCTATGAGTCATAGCATGGAATCATCATTAATAGAATAAGGTGAAATAAATCTTGAACTCATTGCATTGTTTTCTATTTTATATTGAAATAATAATAATTTGATCTGCTTGTTCATGCTTGAAATTGGAACTATTTATATATCATTTTCTTTTGGATGTTCTAGGATATTTTAGTGGTATCAAATTCTTAACCCTACTAGCCTTTTGGGTTGAGATTGATGAGTGGAAAGTGAAAAGATTATAGTGGATTAGAAGAGAAGACATTTCTCATTGGATAGAATAGTAGGTGCTTAGCCAGATATTCTAGACATACCATCTTGAGTGATTTGGTGAGAGGACAACAAAGGTTAAATAAGACCATAAACTATTTGATAGATATAAGGGATAATGGTTCCAATTGAGAGAACAATGAGCATGGTGATAATTTGTGCACGATTTGAGGTAAGTCACTTAGCATGGGTTGAGTGAGTTTTATTGTTTTATTATTTGGATTCTGTAATATGTATACAGTTGGATCAATTTTTCTAGTTGTGCCAAAATCTCTCTCTATATATACATACATAGGCACACACATATGTATGTGTATCTATGTACACACACACACACACACACACACACACACACACACACACACACACACACACACACACACACACACACACGCACACACACACACACACACACACACACATGCATACATAAATACATACATATATACATACATATACATAAATAATAGTAATATATGTATTGCATCTACATTTTCTTTACCATTTCTTATAAGAGTATTTCAAGGTTTAGAACCACTTCAATAATATTTGCATGGTTTAGAGGCAATGTCATTGTGGCAGAGGCTTTTGCAAGGGAATGAGACTTGTGAGTTAGCATATAATGTCTTAAAATAGTTAAGTGCTACCTAACTATTTCCAAGGTATCTGCACACTAGAGGCATACTCTACCTGCCAAGCTACCTACATACTTGTATCCATAGGATCAAGACTCTTGAACTAATCACTCTAACTAATATGTAGTTTTGGTTTCTAAATGTTTGATGTAGTTTTATTCCCATAACCATTGGTGATCTTTACTCACCTAATACAACTTTTCACCATCATACACCCATTTGGGAAAACTAGGCGATTTTCTATAATTACAATATTGTAAATACCTTGGTGCAACCTTTGTGTAATAGTTTATAGTTAATGTAAGGTTAACTTATATACATTCTACTCACTTCTTATATAGTTATGTTTAAAATCTTGTGACAATACCTATGGCCATGCTACCTATTGAGTGAGTTTTATTAATTTTTTGTTGTACCAAGATCTCTCTATTTATATACATACATACATATATACATACATACATATACAAATATCACAAGGGTATGACAATGAGATGTAGAGATCACAAGGGTGCAATAATAAAATTCAGTGATCATAGGGCATGGCAACAAAATCCTAGATCTCCACTAATCTCCACAATCCACAAGATCTCTCACCATATATACATGCATGCATGCATATACATACATAAATAAATAAATACATACATACATCTTCATATGCAATTTTATCACCTTGGAAAATTATATTTGATCCTACTAGCTAATTAGAAACTAGAACAATTTAACTGTGTACACACATACAGATAGTTGATTGTTTGTTTTAATGATACATATATATACACATACATACAACTAATTGCTCATTTTTTTAATCTAATCTTATGATAGTTCTATAGGAATTTTTAATCAACCTAGCTAATCAACAAATAGACCAATTTAACTAGGTCATGGCTTGTTTCTTTCTAAAAATATCTTCTATGATATGTTTTTGTAAAATTTCTTGTGAACTCTGCCCATTTTTCTTAGTTTGGATTATTTATCTGTAGGATCTTGAGCTAAGTCACTTAGTACGGGTTGAGTAAGTTTTATTGTTTTCTTATTTGGATTCTAGAATATGAGCTTTTTTTTATCACTCCCTTTGTTCAAGTCCTAATTTTAGTGTGATGACAAAGTCATTTTTAGGGTGAAAAGGACTATATAATGAAGAGGAAACTTGAAAACTTAAATGTTGAAATGTTGAAATGAAAGATATTGAGGATAAAATATCTATGCCAAAGTTAAAATACAATATGAAGTTCATTTTAGATATTAAAAAATAAAAATAAAAATAAACTTGATATAAATCATTCCCATTTGTTTTGGTTGTGGAGAGCTGCATGCAAAAGAGGCTGGAGAGCTCTAGGTGAGGGTGGAGATCTCTAAATGAGGGTGGAGAAATCTAAACAAGGGTAGAGAGCTCTGAACATTGGTTGAGATTTCATTGCCATACCCTTGTGATTGTTGCATTTTATTTTTCATGCCCTTATAATCTCTGCATTTCATTATCATGCCCTTGGTGAAGATCACTAGAGATCTAGGATTTCATTATCTTGCTCTTGTGATCTCTACATTTGTTTGTCATGCCTTTGTGATCTCCGTGCCTTTTCTCTACAATTTCATTGTTGTGCCATGCCATTGTGATCTATGTGCCCTTTGCACTACAATATTTAGGGTCAAATTGTGATGGCAATTTGTGACAATAGTGTAATTTGTATTGTATTCGAGCCCAAATGTAGTAGTGCTTTCTCTGCAATTTTCTTCAAGGGGAGGAGAGGTACCTATTTAAATGATCTTTTCTTTTCCTTATAAACATGTATCTCTTTATATTTCACCTACTAGGTGATTAGAGAAGCTTCTCTTTATGTATATGTATGTATATATACATACATAGACATATGTATGTGTATATATGTATATAAACACATGTATATACATATACATATACATACATACAAACATACATATACAAAGATCACAAGGGCATGACAATGAGATGTAGAGATACATATATACATACATGCATACATATATGTACATACAGTTGATGGAGGTAGAACAATAATGCTAGGCTAAAGTGGGGTAGAGGATGATAAGGAAAAAG
The DNA here is from genome assembly GCA_028749045.1 of Cupressus sempervirens. NCBI lineage: Eukaryota > Viridiplantae > Streptophyta > Pinopsida > Cupressales > Cupressaceae > Cupressus > Cupressus sempervirens. The sequence continues at coordinate 504,291,357 of CM053783.1, read as the reverse complement.
AAGAAGAAATCAAAGGTAAGAGATTAGAGTGTGGAAGGTGATGAGAATGGAGCAAAATAGGCCAGGAAGAACAAGAAAAGGTGATTTGATACCATAGGAGCAATGTTCATTCCAAATGAGAGCATGTAGGAGATGCAGAAGAAATGGTTGGGATAATCAACATCCAGGTGTCATCAATTGTATTTTTTGTTTAGTGGTTAATATTTTTCAAGTTAGATGTTGCCCAATTTTGGTAGAAATGTGGGCTTAGAAATGTACTTGTAATGGTTCCCCAGGGTAGATAGAAAAGTATGGTAGCCTACGAGGAAAACTATAAAGTTTACTATACTACATATAGGAGATAAATTTTGGAGACTGGTGTAATGGAAAGAAGAATATGCCAAGAGAAATAGTGGAAAAAGTAATGTAATTTTGAACTTCTGATACAATATTAATACAAAATATATTACCAATCAAAAAAAACAAAGAGAAGCAATTGTTGATTGTTGTCTTAAAAAATCTAATAACTATCAACAACATCATTTAATAAGTTAGTCTGATAGAAAATACAAAACAAATTACCACTTCTATGCTTGTTCATTTACATGTTATTTTATTCTTTTCAATTTTTTATTGATTTATTTATTTGAATATTCTATTAACATTTAAAGTTGTTATTTTGTGAGAGACTGTGCTATAATAACAAACAAAAATTCAAATTGAGTTTTCATACCAAGACTTGCAAACATAAAGGTGGGACAATCTTAAAAGTATTTTTTAATACAAGTTTAAAATCTAAGTTTTCGATAGTAAGACATTTTCTAAATATTTTTGGATAGCTCAATTTTCTTCTCTCATATTGAATTGAACTAAATCTTGAAAAGGAAAAGCTACTACATAACCAGAGTTACCTACACCCATTCTTGACAAACTCCTTCAAAGAAGTTTCCCTCTAAGTAGTTTTTGCCTTGATTCCAAAAGCAGTGCATAATACTATTAGAATCAAACTTTTTCCACTTGATACAATGTAATGATACATTAAAAATGATTAAATAGAACAAGAAAACCACTACAATTCATAAACTATAGAAAACAATATTTATAAATTAAAAGGCATTAAAATATTTGAAAAAAGGGCATTAAGAATTCATTGACTCCCATTTTGGCCAGTAACAAAATTAACCCATTCATTGAACTCTATTTGCAAGTTGTTGTATCACATGAAATTCTCCACACAAATCCTCAAGATAGTAGCAATGCCTCCCCTTTGGCTACTACTTACCATAAATTCTTTTAGTATGTCCTCCATCACAAGCCAGTGTACATAAAAAATGAAATGAATACATGAATACTCCAAATATAAGGGTTTGGGCTTAGGGTTTCAATGCATAAAATCCCAAACATCTTATTTTAGAAAATAAAAGAAAGCAATTTAGAGTTTCAAGAATAAAAAGAGAAAAAAATGAATATGAACTAAATGCATAGAATTTTCCCTTACCTTTGGTTGTAGTATTGCTGAAAACTAGCTAAATTTCCATTATTTTATTGATTTTATCTAGCTCAGCTCATTGTTATTATTTTTCAAAGGCATTGTGATAGTAGCGACATCTAGTGTTCTAAGTCATGGTGGGAATTGGACACTAATTTTGAAGGAGACTTTGACTCTAGTTTGAGTAATATCATTAATTTAAGTCATTTGTCAAAGATTATAAATTGTTAAGGGAAAGCATTGCTTACATAATACTACAATAATATAAAATGATAATCAGCTATGAAGGTTAAAATTACAAGTAATTGGACAACATTACCCTAAATAGAGTGGAAAAACTTTATATTAAAATTATAATTTTTTGTAACTTTGCTCATTTTTCCCAATTTGCGTTATTTTTGTGGAGGGTCTTGAGATAAGTCACTTAGCATAGGCTGAGTGAGTTTAATTGTTTTATTATTTGGATTCTAGAATATGTATGCTACTGGATCAATTTTTCTATTGTGCTAAGATGTAATAAGAACCTTAAAAAAGATCTCTAAATATACATGTTTAGAAGGAAATATAAAGAGATACCTATTTAGAAGGAAAAGAAATAAACATTTACATAGCCCTTGAAGAAAATTGTAGAGCTAGGGCACAACAATGAAATTGTAGAGAAAGGGTATGAAAAAACAACAAGATTGTAGAGCAATAGCACAACATGGCAAAAAAATTATAGAGCAAGGTCATGACAACAAAATTGCAAAGCAAGGGCATGACAACCAAATCACAAAGATTACAAGGGCAGAGTAAGAAAATCACAGAGAAAAGGCATGGCAATGAAATGTAGAGATCACAACAATAAAATGCACCAATCACAAGGGCATGGTGATGTTCAAAGCTCTCCACCCTTGTTCGAAGCTCTCCACCTTCTTTTGCACATAGTTTTCCACAATCAAAACAAATGGAGAATGACTTATGTCATATATATATTTTTAATACTTGTGTGGGCATCAAAATTACAATGCTAACATTGGTATTGTGATGATGTTGGGGATAATTACAAAAAAAAGATGAAAATCACCACAAATTATACTATCATTACAAATTGTCATCACAATTTGACCCCAAATGTTGAAGTGTGAGTAGTTTACCAGTTACAATAGTATAAATAGTAGAAGAGAATAACAAAGAAATAGGTATTTTTGGTTAACAAATTATTTTGTTTACAAGATAATTACTTAACTAATTAGAGATGGCATCCTATATGTTAACCCTAAGTCAACAAGTTATAATACTGTATTTTGTAAAAGCATGAAGGTAGACTAGGTAAAAATATTGTAATTGAAAAGGTATAAAAGAAAGTATGGAAATGATAAGTTGTAGAGTTGAACTAGAGATGTATATGTGAAATGTGATATGCAAATTCTAATGTATGATCAGAGGTATGCAAACATAGAATTTTTTTTGTATAGAGTAGCAAAGGAAAATATTAGGTATTGAAGATATCAACATCAGTGTGAAAGAGGTTTTTGTATCTATCTCTTTGTATTAAGGAACTTTGTTTTATATTACATGTTTTGGTAGTGGGCTCATCTTGCATACATTTTTTTATTTGTATATAAGAAATCCTAACAAGGTTAAGGCTTTAACAAGGACTGAGACACTATACATATGTAATAGACTCCTGACAGGGTCAATATCTTTAACCAGATACTTTTGATTAGTGGATCATTTTGTGGGTACCTTCCCCACTGGGGTTTTTCCTTGGCTAGGGTTTCCATAGTCAAAAAGATATGATGCTATGCATTCTCTTATTGCATGGTTATGTTTATTGTTCAACATAATTAGTTTACTTTCATATTCAAGTTATAAGGTAGTTAATAATATCCACTTTTGTGGTAAAGTTTATAGAATACTGATTCAACCCCCTCCTAGTATTCCCTATTTCTAATATGATGACATAATGTTGTCCTTTTCTTGGATTTGTTTTACTCTTCCAAAATTGAACCTATATTATAATTAAATTCTTGACTAGCTAACTTATTGCTTAGCTGGATTTATAAGAAGCTTGGTTAGATGTAGGAAAAGAGAGGCAATCTAAGAAAGACTAGAAGATGGAAGATGCAAGCTTGGACTCTAATTTGTAATTCTTATTCTATATAAGGTCGCAACCCAAAAGGCCTCATAGCTGGGTATGTTGCTATTTTTTATATGAAGTTAAATAATTACATCTATGAATATGTTGTATTTGGCCTTGTATTATTTTTTGTTATCTAATTTATGCATATAGCTTCTATGTGTAACCCTATGCAAGGAAGTGTTGGAAGGTTACAATTGAATTATTCCTCCATTATTCCACTCTTCACTTCATACTTGTGTCAGGTGGTATTAGAGTAGAGTTTTGTCTCATGACATAGATCATAGAGAACCTCATTGAATTTGGTTGTAGGGTGGCAGACCTAAAATCTGACCTATAACTTTTAGAAGGTTATGATCTTCCACAAACTATTGTCAAAATGGTTCAAGGAAAAGGAAACAATGATAATTCTATAATGGACATGTTGAGGCACATTGTAGTGAGACTTGAAGATATTGAGACATCATAGAAAAGAGGTGTACATCTTGAAGATGCTAGTGATTATGGAGAAGAAAAGACCAATCCTAATCTTGAAACTAAAGTACAATAAGATGAAGAAAGGATTTCAAAAGTTTTTTCTAGGGTAAACTCTAGACCTATTGTTGAAGTTGATTTCTATCATAGAAGACTTAAAACTAATATAGTATTAGATTTGATCACTAAGATGGATAAATAATTTGAGTATGAAAGAACTAATAATAAGGTCAACATAGAAGTCAGAAAGTTGAAGGTTCTATAATCTAGAGTTTACATTGGAAAAATGGTCAAACTTTCAATGCCTAATACAACCACTAGACTTAAAGAACATAGGAAGCAGTTAAGCCATGCCACAGATTTTGAAGGGAAATTTTGGTAGTTAGTCCAATAATCCCCCCTTAGTGTTACCCCATGAGATTTGAACTTATGACTAAGCTCTAAGACCACTTGTTACAAGCTATAGTTTCCCTTGTATAGTAAGATTGACCTTTCAATGCCTGATACAACCATTAGACTTATAGAACACATGAGATAGTTAAGCCATGTCACAAATCTCAAAGGGGAACATTGAAAATAATTCCAACAGAAGGGAAATGCTCCACTTTGATGGGATCATTTGTGATGTAGGAGCATCTTGGGTGCAAGGGAAATCTTGCATCACCCAAAAATATTTTATTTTCAATCTTTCCTATTTTAAAAAGGACTAGTAGACAGGATGGTTACTATTTATGGAACTTGCTATTTTTAGTAAGTTTGTCATAAGAGCTTAGAATGTTCTCATTTTCTATAGGAAGGTTCATTTTAGAGTTGTAAGCCTACCTTAAAAATCTCATTGCTCAAGCATTAGTATCAAAGAGGTTATTGCAGATTTTTAGTGGAAACATTTCCATAAATTTTCTTTAGGCTCACCATTGGAGGCCTTAGAGTGCTTGAAAGAGGTTTGAAAACTCGATGGAAGGGTGTTAGCACAATTTTGAGCTTGTATATCAAAAGTTGGCATTTCTGAAAAGTGGTTATAATAGCCAATCGGAGCAATAGTTTGTGAGTTATGGCCTTCAAAAGTTGGGCTACCAAAATTTCTAAAATAATTTGTCAAAGATGTATTTGGCTAACTCTATGTGTATTGTTAGGGTCTGTTGGCCCTAGGTATTGAGTTTGAGCATCTAGAACCTTCCCAGACAGCATAAAACTAACCATTTAAGAAAGGCTTGAACATTGTCTAAGAAAACTCTGGGTGATAGTTTGCAACTTGTCTTGCAAATTATTGTACTAAAGGTGCCCATGTGAGTTATCATATTGTACTTATGAATTTTGTAATTCCACATTTGTGGTGCAAATAAGAAGTCCAAATTTTGTTCTTTCATTTTCTTTTGTTTCTATGTTTCTATTATGATTTTATGGTATTAAGGGGAGCTCCCTACATCAAGTGGTATCAGAACTAGAGTTCTTGAGTGTGTGGATAGATCATCGACTATGAGGTAGTTCACACTAGGACCTTTTTTTGGGCTAAGCATGTAGATAGATCATCGATTGTGAGGTGATTTGCACTAGAGTTTCAATGGAAGTGTGGAAATGCCTTTATGAAGAGAGCATGGTAGAAGAGCTATAGGTGTTACACCTAAGGGCTTCTGAGCCCTCCAAAGACAAATGCAAGTATTGGAAGAAAAAATGTATAGAGGAATGAATCTTCCCATAAGAGATGAAAGTGAGGATGAGGATGAAGTAGAAGAAAATGTTGAAATAGAGGCAGTTCTAAATCTAGAGAAAGAGAGGATTTTTAGGGCCATATCCAAGATTGGAAAAATACCTAAGTTTGAGGTTCCCCATTTTTGGGAAATATTAACCTAGAGGAGTTGATCAATTGGATCAATGAACTAAGAGTATTTTGAGTATGAAGATATTGGTGATCCTAATAGGATCAAGTTTACAAAGAAAAAACTAAAGGAACATGTGAATGTCTAGAGGTAGGAGGTTTAGTTGGAGCAAAATAGAAAGGGAAAGGAAAAAATCACTAGATAGGCTCAGATCATCCACTAGATATTGAAATGGAAAATCTGTTCAAGAGTATAACAAAGAGTTCTACTTAGTTTTCATTAGAACTAGACATGCAAAAGCTGATATGGAGAAAGTCACCCATTATCTTAATGGGTTAAGGCCTAGAATTCATGATGAGCTAAGTCTAGTTTGAATGAGTAGTATTGAGGAGGCATACTAATTTTCCCTAAGAGTTGAGGAGAAACTAAGTAAGAAGTTTGACAATAAGAATAGTTGAAGAGGTCATAGTGGAAGATTTGGTGGATGATCTTATGGTGGTCATAATAATGATCAAAAGAACAAGGATGAGGCTAGAAGTAGTAGTCAAAATATAGGGGAAATGATTTCAATTGTTTCTATGATTAGAACAATAGAGATGAGAGAGGAAGAGGCAAAGGAAAAGGATCTAGAAGAGGAGGCTTTTGTGGAAAAAATTTTCACTGTAGAGAAGAAGGGCATAGAGCATTTGAATGTACCCAGTGCCAAGGAAGGACATATCAAAGAATAGAAGGTTAGGCAAGAGCTAAACATATTTATGAAGATGCCAAATCCTCATATTTTGAAGATGCTAAAAGAGGAGAAGTCTTAGTTAATCAAAGAGTCCTACTGAGTGGTGAGAATAAACCTGAGCAAAGAAGGAGCTTATTTTGCACAAGGTGCAAATGTGAAGATAAGTGTTGTTATGTGATCATTGATGATGGAAGTACTAAAAATTTGGTGTCAAAAATGATGGTCACCAAGTTGAAGTTGAAGAGGTAGAAACACCCACATCCATATCATATTGCTTGGGTGTGAGATGACCACAAGGTCATGGTCAATGAGTAGTGCTCAATGAAGTTCAAGATTGAAAGCTACTAGAATGAGGTACTCTATAATATCATACCTATGGACATATGTCATATGTTGTTGGGTAGGCTATGGTAGTTTGATAGGCATGCTATACACAATGGGTGAACAAATACCTATATTTTAACTAAGGATGGAGTGAAACATAAGTTGAAGCTATTGAAGGATAAAGAAGAAAAGGTATGTAGTGTTGCCAGAATATGTTTTGTTGATGGAAAAGAGTTTCTTAAAGTTATAAAACATGAGCATATGTGTTTTTGCTATAATTCCTCAAGATAGTAAAGAAGAAGTAGAGGAGGTACTTGCAAAAGTTGTAGATATGCTAGAAGAGTTTTATGATATTGGATCAAATAATGCACCTGATGGATTCCCCCCAATGAGGAAGATCAGTCACCAAATGGATTTTGTTCTAGGAGTGAGTTTTCCAAACAAGGCAGTGCACAAAATGACATCAACAAAAAGTGAAGAGTTGAATAGGTAAGTTCATGAGTTATTGCAGAAGGGGTTGATTTGAGAGAGTTTGAGCTCATGTGCTATACCAATAGTATTAGCACCAAAGAAGAATGAAGAATGGATGATGTGCATAGATTTTCATGCTATCAACAAGATCACAATAAAGTATAGATTTTCATTGCCAAGGATGGATGATATTATGGATTGTTTGAGTTGAGGTAAGTATTTCACAAAGATAGATCAGAAGAGTGGGTACCATCAGATTTGTACCAAAGAAGGTGATGATTGGAATATTTCTTTCAAGACAAGGGAAGGGCTATATGAGTGGTTAGTCATGCTTTTTGGGCTAACCAATGCACCAAGCACTTTCATGAGGCTCATGAATGAGGTACTAAAGGAGTTTCTGGGTAAGATTGTCATTGTTTACCTAGATGATATATTAATCTCTAGTAAGACATTAGAGGAGTATTTGATTCATATTCAAAAGGTGTCTGATAAGTTAAGGTAAGAAAAGTTGTTAATAAACCTGAAGACATGCAGTTTTGTAAAGAAAGAGTTGGTGTAACTAGTATTTGTAGTCTTAGGAGAAGTTTTGAAAATGGACCTAGAGAAATTGAAGGCTAGAGGTAAGATCTTTCTGTGGACTGGCTACATTTTATAAAAATTTCATAAGAAGTTTTAGTAGTATTTCTAGACCCTTGATTGAAACAATGAGAGGGGATATGAAAGAGTTTAAGTGGACTGCAGGAGCAGACAAGAGTTTTAATTTGTTGAAACAAAAAGTTACTAAGCAACCTATTTTAGCACTTCCTAATTTTAACAAGGTATTTCAAGTAGATTGTGATGCTAGTGGTATTAAAATAGGAGTTGTTTTAAGCCAAGAAGGTAGACCTATTGCTTATTTTAGTGAGAACTTGAATGATGCAAAAAGAAAATGTTTTGTTTATGATCAAGAATTTTATGCTATAGTTCAAGCATTGAAGAAGTGGAGACACTATCTTCTTCCCAAGAAGTTTGTTTTGTATACCCATCATCAAGCTTTGCAATATCTAAAGAGTCAAGGAAAATTGAACCAAAGACATTTAAAGTGGGTAGAGTTTTTGCAAAGTTATACATTTTTTTTGAAACATAGGAGTGGGAAGTCTAACAAAGTTTTAGATGCTCTTAGTAGTAGACAAATTTTGTTGATAGAAATGTAGACAAAGGTGGCTGGGTTGAAGGAACTCAATACATTGTATCTAGATGATCTTAATTTTGGTAAAGCATGAAAGTATTGTACAAAACCTATTACATTTAATAGGAAAAAGTGGTTGGATTTCGTGATCTAAGAAAATATGTTGTTCAAAGGAAGCTAGTTGTGCATTCTCAGCAGTTCAATGAGAGAGAATCTCATCAAGGAGAAGCATAGTGGAAGATTGGTTAGACATTTTGGTAGAGATAAAACCATAGCTTTGGCTACTAAAAGTTACTATTGGCCACAGTTGTAGCAAGATGTAATGAAGTTTGTACAATGTTGCAGAGTATGTTAGATAGCGAAAGGAGTGAAGTAGAATATAGGGTTGTATTAGCCATTATCTATGCCAGAGAAGCCATGGGAGGATATTAGCATGGATTTTGTTTTTGGATTATGGAGGACATAGTGTGAGCATGATTATATTTTTGTGATGGTTGATAGGTTTTCAAAGATGGCACATTTTATTCCTTGCAAAAAGACTAGTGATTGTGTTCATGTAGCACAGCTATTTTTTAGAGAAGTGGTGAGATTACATGGTCTTCCAAAGAGTATAGTTTTAGATCAAGATACCAAATTTGTTGGATATTTTTGGCATACATTGTGGAAGAAGTTGAAGATATATTTGAAGTTTAGTTCATCACATCATCCACAAACCAATGGATAGATTGAAGCCATGAATCACAGTTTGGAAATTTTGCTAAGATGCTTGATTGGAGATAAACCAAAAGGATGTGATTTGATTTTACCATAGGCAGAATTTACATATAATAATTTTGTCAATAAGAGTACTGGTAAATCACCATTCTAGGTTGTATATGGAAGTATTCCCAAAAATACTTCTGGACTAAGGAAATTGGATAAAGGAGAGATAAGTAGTGCTAAAGAAAAAGAGTTTGTTGAACATTTGAAGAACATCCATGAGGAGGTGAGGAAGCACATCATAAATATGAATACATAGTATAGCTAAGGAAGATGTGAAAAGGAGATATAAGGAATTTTAGATTGGAGATGAAGTCATGATTTATTTGAGAAAGGAGCATTTTCCAGTGGTTATATATAATAAGTTTCTTGAGAAGTGTTTGATTTGAGAAAGTTTGAGTCCTTGTGTAGTACCTATTGTATTAGCACCTAAGAAGAATGAAGAATGGAGAGTGTACACTAATTCTAGAGCTATAAACAAGATATAGGATGGATGACATAATGAATAGTATTATTGAAGCAAAATATTTTACAAAGATTGATTTGAAAAGTGACTATCATCATATCATAATTAGAGAAGGGGATGAATGGAAAACTAATTTTAAAACTAATGAGGGTTTTTATGAATGGTTACTTATGCCCTTTGGTTTAACTAATTAACCTAGTACTTCTATGAGGTTGATGAATGAGGTTTTGAAGATATTATTGGGTAAATTTGTGTTTGTATATCTAGATGACTTATTGATATTCAAAAAACTAAGGAAGAGCATCTTGAACATATTAGACAAGTATTGGAAAAATTAGAGTAGAAGTTGTTGATTAACCTAAAGAAATATTCACTTATGAAGGAGGAAATTTTTTATCTTTCTTTTTTCATTTTAGTTGATGGTTTGAAGATAATTACTGAAAAGGTAAAAAATATTCTTGATTGGCCTACACTTGAGAATATTGGAGAGGTAAGATCATTTTATGGATTGCCAAGTTTTTATAGACCTTAGACATATGGAGCACAAAAGAGCTTTGAAAAATTGAAACAATTTTTTTTAGAATTGCCTACAATTGCTTTTCCTGATTTCAATAAAAATTTACAAGTTGAATGTGATGATAGTGGAAGTACTATAGGAGTTATTTTGAGTAAAAAAGGATGACCTATAGCTTTCTTTAGTGATAAATTGAATGATTCTAAGAGAACATATTCAATTTATGATTATGAGTTCTACACTACTTTTCAAGCCTTGAAGAAATGGAGATATTATTAGATGCCTAAATATTTTGTGTTGTATATTGACCATAAACCTTTGTAACATTTGGGAAGTCAAAAAAAGTTGAACTGAAGGAACATGAAGTGGGCAAAGTTTTTGCAAAACTTTTCCTTTTCATTGAAACATAAGAGTCAACAATTAAACAAGGTTGTTTGTGCTTTGAGTAGAAGAAGGAACTTGTTGAGAGAAATGAGAGTTGAAGTACTTGGTTTTAGTGGTTTGAAGTATTTGTATGAAATTGATCCCTATTTTGTAGAACCTTGGAAATCATGTAAAGGTCAAATGGTGAGAGATAAGTAGACTAATTACTTCCATCAGAAAGATATGTTGTTTAAAGGAATTGAATTGTGCATACCTAGAGGATCTATGTGAGAGAACATCATGAAATCTAGAAACATAGTGGTGGACTTTCTAGAGATTTTGGGATCGATAAGATACTAAAGTTTATTTGAGATAGATACTTTTGGCCACATATTTATAAGGATGTGCAAAAGATAGTTAGAAACTATAGAATTTTTCCAACAAAAAAATAAACTAGTTAGAACTTAGGATTGTATTCACCATTTCCTATACCCAATTTATTGTGGGTGGACCCACAATAATGAGTTGCACTTTTTTGCCTAAACTGACACTAAATTGTAAATTTTCAAGAAAACTTCCAATTTCGAATGCAAATAGCCATTTAATAGTTAGGAATTTGAAGATGAAGTAAATTAGAGTCTTTTAGGATTTTTTTGTGTAGCTTTTGAATATATATATGGATTGATTTGATCGAATTATTTTTTCTCCCACAAAAATTGGTATGTTATCAAAAACCTAATTTTTAAAGAGTGACACTATTTCTGGCACACAACTTTTTTTCTACAATAGATGTCAATGTTATTCTTTTGAATTTAGTTTTTTAATATCCATATCAAAAGTGTGGAGGTGGTCTGATGTCTTTATCCTTATTATTTCATATTTTATCAGAGTTTAAAGTTGACCTAACACTAATTTAGAGATACATGGCTTTTGACACATGTAACATATTATATATTTATCTGATTTCAATTTTTTTTTTTCATTGAAAGATGACTCAAATATGGAGATCATAGTTATTTTTCAAAAAAATATTATCTTAATTACTAATTTTCCATGAGTGTCCAATATAGATGTTTATTTTTTATGACTAGCCTTTATTCAATTAACATATAAAAATGTATACCTAAAAAATCAAAATGTATCAAATCCATAGTCATTAGGAAGAACATTCTAAATACTTGTGTCATGCAAAATGACATGTCTTTAGTGCTACATATGAACCTAGTGATTGATCTTGGAAGCCATGAAAGCTATTGAAAAATATTATAAACTTTGTAAAATCCATATAGTTTTCTAGTTTCAATAGAAACTAACTTTCTATAAAAACATTTTACATAGTTTCGATCAAAACTATTTTAGTTAGTTTCTATCAAAATTATAAGGCCCAGTTAACCTTGAGTTAAGTGGGTGCATGATAGTTTTTATAAAAACTACCTAATTAGTTTCAGTCAAAACTCTAGTCAACCTTTTTGGGGTTTAAAAAAAACTTGATTCTCATATAAATAAGTATTCATTTATTTCATTTTAAAATCAAAATAAATTAGATAATTCACATTTAAATGGGAGGGAGGAAATAATTTTAGCTTCTGTGTTTTCAAATTTTGGAAGAAGAATTTGTGATAGAAAATAAAGAAAAAAGAGCAAATAAGTATTCATGAAAAAGAATAGAGGAAAAAGAAGATGAAAATCATCGAAAAACATTAGCAAGATACTATAAGAGCAAAGTATGTATGTCCAATCTTTTTTTAGTGCATTTATTTAATTATAGTGTACAATCTTATTAGATAGAGTTTTATATAGTTAGGATTGGGGTTTATTCAATTAGGAATATGGTAAATATTAAATTAGGGTTTGCATTAATTGAAGATTAGGGTTTATTAATTAATTTATTTTTTAATCATAAATATTTATGATGTAGTCAACTTGGACAATTTATTGAGGTTGGAGAAGGTTCACCCCAAGCTCAAATAGGTATGCACATCTCTCACAAGTACAATATCTCTCTAGATTTATGGGTTTAGGCAAACCTTATAACTTTAATTTTAAATTTTAGAGACATTCCCCCTTACAAGATTACTTGATTTTATTTTTTTATATCGTTTGTGCACTAGTTGATGATGGAAATGTGGGACAAGAGGAAATTGAAGTTGAATCAATGGATATCAAAGAAGGATCATCCCAAGATCAAAAAAGTATGTTCATCAAGCTCTTTAGTTCCAATTAAAAGTTGAAAATTTATAATATTTATAGATGTTGTGATTTAGATAAAATTGTATAATATTTTAAGTTATGTATACACATATATTTCTCCTAAAAAGATGTCACCTTAAGACTTCTTTTTAAAAGTTTTCTTGCAGCACAACAAATGAGAATGTTAATCTAGCCCAAAGATTGAAGAGAAAAACTAGTCATGGAAATATAGATTATTTAATTGAAATGGTTGTGGAAAAATTGAGAGAATATTCTAGTGAGCCTACACATACTTGAAAGAGGAAATTGAATGAAAAGCCTAAGGAAATAATTGCACAATTTGAGAATCTTGATATAGTGGAGAAAACTCAATTATTATCACTTAAAGATAAATTAAAAGAGCCATTCAAACTATTGGGTATAGATACAAGTATAAAAATAATGAGGACTTCTAAATTACAAAAAGATATTGTTGAAAGTGTTAAGGAAGGATTATATTCCATTGGTAAAAAACTACATTTATAGATAAATCTGGTGCATGAAAATCAATATTGACATCTATTTTAAATAAGAAAATATCCCTAAAAGATAGATCTCTTCACTATCATCTCATGTCAGGTATAGTTGGAAGATAGTATTACATTATCTAAAAAATAGAAACAAGCTGGATGATAGTACATTGGAGCGCAATTAGGCACTAATGTGTAGAGCTCCTTAATCTTATAGGATTGGGGAAATGGTTAAGAACATAGTTATTCACTTTTGGATTGATAATACTCATCCTTCACCGAATAGAAGAGATACCATCAAGTAGAGGATTGGGCCTAATGAATATCTACAACACTCAAAATATTGGTTGGATGTCACACAACATGAATTGTATCTCTCATTTTGTAATTTAAATCCTAACACAAAGATTGGGCAAACAATGTTTGTAAGATTGAAGCCATATTTTATGAATATAAATAAATCTTTTAAAACATGTTGTTGTTGATATCACATTAAGTTGATTTGTACTATAAAGGGTTTAGAAAGATGATAGAAGAAAGTGGTGGTTCTCAAAATTCTTTTCCTAAACAAACAAGTCATTTTATAACATCAATCTTATGTGACAAACTAGATGATCATGCAATAGGTGAAATAGATTGTATAAGAGGAACTTGTGAAACATGTGGTAACCTGGGTAAATTTCCTTTGAGAGATGAAGATACTGACATGGTGTGGATGGTAAAATGTAAGAGATATAAGTACATAAAGTTAGAAAATAATCAACAAGGTTGGAATATGTAGAGGAAGAGATACTTGTTGGGGAATTTATGTCATTTTTTTGTAATTTGATTCAACCATATATACAACATGCTCTTTTTGCTAAGTGGCAAGCAAAATAGTTTCAAAGACTTGGAGAAACTTTCCCGCTTGGAACAATTTTATCTATTGACTTTGCCAAGAATTACTCTTTCATTTTTCAAAAATAATTTCAAGAAGAATAGTCCTTTACAGAGCATGTTAATATTATGGTTTATATGTCTTATTAACATGCACAAATTGATTTGGATGGTGTGAAAAGTATATATCACAGGTCATTAAAAAAGAATATCACTTTTACATTAGTGATGATAAAGAGCATGACACACATTTTTTGGAACATTGCTTTAAGACATTTTTTGAATATTTGAAAAAAAAAAAAAAAAAAGTAGAAAAACATTTTGTATGGTCAAATGGATTTGTAGCACAATTTAAATCAGCTATACCATTTTATGCATTATTAAAATATGATTGATACCTCAATATACCACACATTTGGAGTTTTTTCAAGAGTGTACATGGAGAGGTTGAGGACAATGGTGTAGGAGCTTGTATCAAATGTTCTTTAAGAAAGTATCAAATGGAATATAAAGGATATCACATTAATAATGCTCATGGTGTGGTTGAGTGGTGCAAAACACATTTTACAGTGCCAACAAATATAGATAACATGTAACATTACAAGTGGTTCAAGTAATATCATTTAGAGTGTTTTGGGAGGTATCAAGTATAATTTAATTTGAATATTTAAATTGAATCAAATTTATATTCAATATGTAAGGTGATAACTATAATGTACACATGTTTAACTCATTTTTCATATATGTATGTATGGACCTTACATTTATGTGTTGATAAAAGATCAATGCATGCATACAAGAGGGTAGCGAAGACATGATCTTTGCATTATGTTATGAGTATAGATAATAATGTATGGTCATTATACACTAGAGAATATTCATGTTTTTGTCCTAATTTCATTGATCAAAACTATAGTGGTTGCATTAATCATGAACGTAGATATTTGGGTGAATGGACTTTGGTGCTACTAGATGTTATTAATATGAATGAGTTTGAAGATGAGAACTATGATGATATTCCATTGATTTCTAGTTATTACAACCATATTTCATGATTTTGGTATGTATGTATATACATGTATTTATTTCATAATTATGGTTAATTAATAATACATACTCATGTACATGGAACTTATACATATACTTTGTGTAGGCAATGTTTTTATGGTCATGGCAAAATTTGAAAATGTAGAAGGTATTAGCTATTATTTATTGTGTTGCACAATGGAAAGAGAGAAGCTAAGAAAGACTAAAATAAGTGATGGAATTATATTTCCCACAAGTTAGTATAGTTGAATCATGTATGTACGTCTATGCTTTTTATGAATTCAAAGTTATTGACTTATTTGATTGATGTATATATGGATATGTGTACATATATTTAGTAAGAAATTTTAAACTATATGATATTTTGTAAATTTGTATGCAGGTTCTATTGTTGTATAGGGAACATATTTTAAGAAAATAAGAGTAATTAAAATGAGACCCCTTTCATTGATTATCAACCTAACAACAAGGTATATCAGTATAGTAACCATATTATTGCCACTAGCCTAACACTACATCTAGTCAAAGTACCTAGAATACATAAGTGGAGGCTGGATATTGATGATCACAAGAAAATATTAAATTTTATCCAACAAGAAGTTGGATCACTTGATACAAGATATAAAAAACTTCTAATTTGAAATTTAGTTGAACTATTTTAAATTTTAAATTTGGTTCAACAATTTGAAATTTGCTTGAATAATTTGAAATTTGGTGGAACTAATTAGGACTTTCCTTAAGAGAATAAAATTAGGACTTTTCTTAAGGGGATGGCATACATTCCAAATAAAATTTTACTCTTTCATTTAAATTGTGAAGTTCAATTTGTGATTTGTAACTAATTATTAAAATTAAGAACTTATATGTAACTAATTAGGACATGTGTCTTGAGGGGAAGAAACTTAAAAAATTGTCTTAAGGGGATGAAATTAGGAGTTGTAACTAATTATATTAAAAATTAATTCTTTAATTTAAATTGTCAAGTTCAAATTGTGATTTGCAACTAATTGCTAGAATTAGGAGTATATGTAACTAATTAGGACATGTATCTTGAGCCCAAAAGAAATGAAAACACTTAAGGGCATGAAATGTAATGTCCTCACTATTAGGGTTAGTCTGGGACAAGTAGTACCTACAAAATAATGGTTAGAACCACAGTAATAACAAAACTAACTATGTTATTCTTGTACAAGTTGATAAAAGCCAACTTTATAGCTCGTCAAGATCACCTACATGCAAATAACCTATCGAAGGGAAACCAAATAAGGAAGAGGTGGAGCTTGGAAAAACTAAATGGACTAAGAGAAAAGATATTGCAAATAAAGAAAAATGTATTGCTATACAATATACCTTGAAAAAATGACCTGAGAAATACAATGAGAGAGCTTGAATATAAAGGCCTCAAGGAGACTTCTAGAACAAGCTAGAAGATGCTAGGAGATAAGAAAGACAACTAAGCATATGTCCACAAAAGGTAGGATATCCTCAATCAAGGTGAGAGGATAAGTATGACTTAGATAGGAACACATTCTCATGTTGTCAACAACTCCTAGACTACAACTAATAAATAAATGCATTAACCTAAGTAAACTTAAGTAAAAGTGTAAATAATAATTATTTACTTTAACAACCCCCCTTAAGTGCAACTTAGGGGAATGCACTTAAGCTTACAACAAATAAGATGAAATGTAGAACGGGTCTTGGCAACGAGGCCATGTTAGGTACCCATTTACAATGCAAAGAAATGTAACCTCTCAAAATGGGGAAAGGGAGAAAACCACATGGGAAAAACCCTCCCCCCAAAAAAGGTAAGAAAACCTAGTGAAGGACTGAAGGAGCCTCCAACTAGAGGAAAGTCCCAAAAAATAGGAACAAAGAGAAGATCATGAAGAGCATCACTAGAGCATGAAGAAGCTGAAATTTTTTTCAAAAAGAAATTGCTGATCTAAAGATCCTCCATGGAAATAGGAGGCACAAACCAAGAGTGTTTATATGGTAGATGATCCATCTCACCGAAATGCATAGGTAGCTAGCCACTACAATCACCTAGTATATAGGATCATGTATTGAATACATAGCTCACACCAGCAAACCATCAAACCAAGGAAGCATTAGAACAACAGAATAACCCTCCTTAATGTAGACGAGTGAGGTGATAGGCAACTGAAAAAGTGAGCCAAAATCCTTTGTAGAAAGAACCAAGAATGACAAGAGAGTTGAAGAGGTACAAACACCTATAAAGAGATGGCCACCAAATCTACATGGGGCTAATGTCATGGAAGGGACACTCACTTGACAAAGGAAGAGGGCACAAAAATGGCAACAACTATCCCCCCATGGTGCTTTATAAAATAGTGCAAGTACAACTATCTCAAAAACAACATTCTTGAACTTGAAATGCAATAGTGACACTTTATCTTAGTGCATTTGCATAAAAATGCTTACAAATGATAGCTATAATGATCAAAAAAGAAAATAAGCTTATACAAAAGATAGTACAACCCAAAGAAAAAAATCCCATGCCATGAAAATGATCCTTAGACCTGGAACACCCAAGATATCCACCATAGAGGAAAAAAAATGCCAAAAATATGATAGAAAGAGCATGGGGAAAAATTTGAAGGAAATGATAGTATTTCTAAAAAGTAGACAGAACTAGCTTTTCAAAACTATAATTTTTTCAAAAAATAGAGATGGGATACACAAGATATGCTTACTATAGTGAAAAATAGAACATCTGACTTTGACTGAAAAATGAGCCACAAAATTGCATCAAAACCAAAAAATACCTACACTGATGTCTCCATCTTGGAACTAGCTTCCAATGTTCTTTTAGATCATTAAAATACCTCCGTATGCTCAATTTATGGAAAAAAAATTGTAAGCAAGTCAAAAAGGATCCTAAAGAAGAGGCAGGAAGGTGTTGATGTAGTGTTGATGTCATGCCAATGTCAGGAAATCACTTGATTAAAATTGATGGCCTAAGGGCCATCGCAGCAAAAAAGGCCACGTGGCTGGCATGTGGCAGTATGGTTGTCCGAGTGCTGACATGGTAGGGGCCACATGGCAGATGCCAATGTGGCACTTGTACCACATGGTAAACAAAAAATGTACCAACTGTTTGAATAGGCCATGCAAGATGCAGATGTGGTAGGGGTGGCATAGTGGTGGAGAATCTTAGTGGAGGTGTTGTAGGAGCAGCAGGGACTAGGGGTGCCACCAGTGGCACAAATGCCAATGCAAAGTGTCGATGGCTACAAAGTAGTGTGCTAGTGGAAGCTGGGTAGTAGTGTCATTGCGTTGGTGTGGTTGGCTATGGTGATGTGTAGGTTGCACACTATTGCAGTGATGGTGGCCCTGTGGTGGCATGGTGGTAACGTGGTGGCACTGCTACCACAAATAATTTTTAATATTTTTTTGCACAAAATTTTTGTACAATTTGTATGGCCAATCTGTGAGGGGCTAAAAAATCTCCAAATACCATAGAAGCCAAAATAAATTTTTTAAATATAAAATTTGACTGTAACTGGTCTTCTAAACTCAGTGGCAGAATTCGTTTAGGCTGAAAGTGCTCTGAAAAATTACTCTTCCTCTCGATTGAAGAAAAAATACAAATAAACTAGGGTTTGTGTCTTTGAATCATAGCTTCAAAGATCCTTCAACTAGGAAGCAATAAGGAGGCTCTAATATCATGTAGAAGTTGATGAAAGCCAACTTCATAGCTCACCAAGATCACCTACATGCAAATTACTTGTCGAAGGGAAACCAAAGAAGGAAGAGGTGGAACTTGGAAAAACCAAACAGACTGAGATAGAAGATATTGCAAATAAAGAAGAATGTATATCTATACAATATGCCTTGGAAAAATGAGTTAAAAAATACAATGAAAGAGCCCAAATATAAAGGCCTCAAGGAGACTTCTAGAACAAGCTAGAAGATGCTAGGAGATAAGAATGACAACTAAGCATACATCCACAAAAGGTGGGATATCCTCGATCAAGGTGAGAGGATAAGTATGAATTAGATAGAAACAAGCTCTCATGTTGTCAACAACTCCTAGAATACAACTAATAAATAAATTCATTAACCTAAGTGAAATTAAGTAAAATCATAAATAATTATTATTTACTCTAACAATTCTACCCTCTAATTTAACCTTAATCTTAAGGATGTCTCTAGATTAATCTTCCTACCTCATAACTACGTCACCATCTTCCTAAGAGCATGCCCCTTAAGGTTCTTCTTGGATTGACATCCTCTATCCAAGCCCTATCACATTTACATGTGTTGACAACATCATAATATTCTAGCACCTTGATACTTGGCCATAGCACACAATGGAGATCTTAATAACTCACATGCTCCATGTTTCAAGTCTCAATAATATCTATAGTGTTAACCCCATAAGTTAACACAATATTATCCACAATTATGATTCATTAATATAAATAAATTCATAAATATAATTAAACAAACCTAATCCATAAACATACATTTCTTACCTTCTTCTTTTCTTGGTCCATGTACCTCTATCCTTAGTCAGCCTTTTATTGAATTATTCCTTCTAGATTATCTCAACTCTATATTTACTTTTTAAAATTCTTATGTTTCTAATTATAAAAAAAGGAAAAAATATACCTTTTTGTTTCTTCTTTTCCAAGAGTCGTAACCTTTCAGAATACAAGTCCTTTGAAATGTCACAACACTTCATAGTTATAATCCTTCTAAAAAGTCACAACACTTCATAAGTAAAATCCTTTGAAAAAGTCTCAATACTTTATAATCAAAATATTTTTGAAGAGTCACAACTATTCATAATTATGATCTTTTCAAAGATTCACATCCTTTCAATATCATTCATACCTTTTCAAAAAGTCACTTCCTTATTTTCTTCATATTACTTTCCTCTTCCATTTTTCCTTTTAGAACCCATCTCTTCTTCTCCCTTTTTTTCCTCTCTCTAAAATAAACTCTCCTCCCTTTTATGTCTTAATTCTAAGGAGTCATATCTATTTTTTAAACATCTCTTGACCTTTCATTAGATTTAGTTAATTAATGTTATTCTATGTTATATTATTTATTTACTTACTTATTTGTGTTTATTATTATTAATTATTAATTTTTATTTAGAAAGTTAACTTACTTTCTATAATATTTTCTCTTGTATTTAATTTTGTTAGTTTTAAATTATTTAAAATATCATACTAAATATTATTTCATTAATAATATAGATTAAATTATTATTATTATTTCCTAATTTTATATTTTAATATTAGTTTTAATATAACTTTATATTATCATTATTTATTTAACAAGATTGTATTATCAAATTATTATTAAAATTCTATCTTTAAATGGGGCTATGATAGTCCATCCTTTCTCAAAAATTTTGTCCTTAAGCAATTAGATAATTTCTTTTGTTGAATATGTATATATATATATAGTCCAAATACTTAGATTTCTATCATGGATATGTTTGAATCCTTTATGATAGTAAAAAAAAAATTCTACATTAGTCTTTCATATTAATTATTTTTCTAGATCTCCTTTAACTCTACATGATGGCAAGATCATGCTCTAATACTGTTGTAATGTCCCCACTATTAGGGTTAGTTTGGGATAAGTAGTACCTGCAAAATAATGGTTAGAATCACAACAATACCAAAACTAACTATATTATTCTACCCTCTAATTTAACCCCCAATCTTAAGGATGTCTCTAGATCGAACTTCCTAGCTCATACTTACCTTGTCATCTTCTCAAGATCACACCCCTTAAGATTCTTGTTTTACAGGCATCCTCTATCCAAAGCCAATCATATATGCATACATTGAAAATATCAGAATATTCTAGCAACTTGATACTTGGCTATGGAAGATAATAGAGATCTTAATATCTCACATGCTCCATGCTTTGAGTCTCATTAATCTCCACAGTGTTAACCCCATGATCTTGGTGAAATGAGATTGTTGAAGTGAAGTAGATTGATGAAACCTATCATAGAATAATTATTATTTTGTGACTTATGTCAAACCTACTACTTGTTGGTGAGACAATTACTTACTTTAGTCTAAATGCTATCATTTGGTTGATTGATGAAGATGATTTGAAAAGAAAAGATAACACAAGAACCTAGAGAAAGGTTGAGTTATATGGTATATAAAAGGAGCACTAAGACCAAGAAAGACATTGATGATATAGTGTATTATTTATCTACTTATGGCTATAATGGAAGGATACCTTAAAAAATACTAGAAGAAGGCTAAGTAAAGAAAAGTGTCTACCAAGTCTAACCAAGAAAAAAATGCAAGTCGAGCAAAGTTAGCATAGGTTGAGCAGAAAATAGTGGAAGCTACCTAAAGAAAGTTAGTATGAGATGAGCAAGAGAAATCTAGTTAGTGTCAAGTGAAGATATTTAGTATGTGTTGAGCACCAATAAAGACCTAGTGGATGTTGAGCAACCCAGTGTTGGTCGAGCATCAGAACATAGTGTTTGTTGAGAAAATAGAGTGTTAGTGCTGAGAAGTTTGAAGATGCTTAAAGCTAAAGATCAAGATGTATAGAAAGTATATGCCCAAGTTAAACAAGGAAAACTTTCCTGCATGGAATAATTTGATGAAGCTACATCTAGGAGGTATTGGAGATTATCCATAGTTAACTATCACTACTGAACATGTTGATCCAACTAGAGCCCCAACTACTAATTAATTGAAAGAGAAGAAAGAACATGATCAAAAAATGTTGGAGATTGTATCTACCCTAAGCTACTTAGAGTTTGATGAAATTAAAGGGTATGATACAACTAAGAAAATGTGGGATGCCCTACAGGTGACCTGTGAAGGAGACAAGAATGTGTTGAGAGCCAAAGCTGATGGAAAGATTGAAAATGAGGCTATGATTAGCAAAGTATTGAGAACCCTACTACCTATCTATGCTATTAGAGTCTTTTCTATAAAATAAGTGAGGTGTATCCCTAGTAGTAATCTCACCCTTGAAGGATTGGTTAGTAGACTCACTACTTTGAAACTTTCAAATTTTGATCAATTAAAGTATGAGAATGTTGAATCTACTTTCAAAGCTAAATTGACACTAAAAGAGACTAAAGATAAGGAAAAGAAAAAGATCAAATCTACTACTAGTGATAGTAATACAAATGATAAAGATCTAGAAGAACTAGAAGCATTGTTGTCTAGGAAGTTTCACAAAGGCAAAGGAAAATACAAAGGTGAGTTAAACTAATTGGTGCTGAAAATAGATTGATACAAGTATGATAATGTATTTTAATCATTGTTTTATCACTGATGTCAAACTTTCTACTTGCTGGTAAGACAACTACTTAGATGATTTGAGTACTATCATTTGTTTTATTAATGAGGAGGTTTTGATTAAATGAGATAACAATAGCACCTAAAGGAAAGGTTGAGTTATGGTATGAAAAAGGAGTATAAAGATCAATTAAGATAGTTATGTTATAGTGCATTGATTACCTACTCAAGGTTTCAAAGGTTGGATGTACTAATTAAGTCTAAAAGAACAAGTATGAAGAATTGAGTTTTCCAAGCTCGACTGAGTGGATAATAGGTACTGAGTAAAGTTAATGCAAGCAGAGCAAAAAATAGCCTGAAGCCAAGCAAAGTCAAAATTCAGTGTATGCTAAGTGATACAATGTAAGTAGAGTAAAGTTTAGTTGATGTTGAGCATCTATAAACTTTAGCATTTGTTGAGTGATCTAGTTGATGCCAAGTGGAAGAACAATATGGAAGTTGATTTACAACATATTGATGCCAAGTGCTAGTATTCATGTTAACTCATGGATTTGATAAATTAGAGCCAACTATTTTTTTTTCTTGAATTTTGTGAAGCATATGAAAGATAACTATGATGAGTTGGTGGCACATAATTCATCATAAACCATTTTGAGGTGAATTTAATGAGGATTTAAGGATAATTTTCTAAAAGGGACTAAATGAAAAGATGGGTAGATTCATTGAATCCTACCTAATCCTACCTAACCCTAAAATGGATGATAGAGAATGAACAAAAAAAGATCTTAATTTTCTATTTATAGATATGGTTGGTTGGAAGAAATGGTTATCATGTATGAGAACATAAGGAAGACAAGGAGTCTAGGGTATTGCTTCATTTAGAGACTGAATAGAAGAGAATGTTATTGGCAAGAAAAAGAAATTATGCTTAAGGGTATGGATGTTCAAGGGTGATCAAGCTATTAGAGCTGAAGTGTATGAAAGTCAAGTAGAATGGAGGGCTGAAATAGAGATCTATAATCTACAAGTATGTTGTAAGTTGTTATTAGATCAAGCCTTATTATAAATTTTTAACCATTGTACTAGTCCAGGGTAAATCCACTTGGATTAAGGCTGATCTAACAATCATTTGTAATCCTTTAACCAGGTGACATTCCAGAAATAGAGATCTATAATCTACAAGTATGTTGTAAGTTGTTATTAGATCAAGCCTTATTATAAATTTTTAACCATTGTACTAGTCTAGGGTAAATCCACTTGGATTAAGGCTGATCTAACAATCATTTGTAATCCTTTAACTAGGTGACATTCCAAGTGAATGATCTAAAGTCCTCTAGCAAGGCTCACTCCTAATGCAGTGATTAAAATCCTCTAGCTAGGTCACATTTAATAGTGTGCATTGTAACCTTTAATAAGGTTTTTCATTCATAGGGCATCACTTCAAAAGAGTGAGAATGAGTAGCATGTTACTGGTGGTTTTTTCCAAATTGGATTTCCACATAAAATTGTTGTGTTAAATGTGTTATTGAATCTATTATGTTTCATGTTTACATTTCTAAAAAGTTGATTTGACAGTAACCTACAAGTTTAAGTGATTGTATGACCTAATGGATGCATGCATGATAATTATGTTTTATGGATATGGGTTCACTAAGCTATGAGAAGTTTTATTTGTATATCTAGACCTTGGATAACGATTCAACCCCCCTCTCAATTATTCTAAAGAATTCCAAAAATTGGTATGAGAGTCATTTGCTTAAGAGGAATAGCTTGAAGGTACTAGAAGAAAAAGATCAAGATGTTAGAAAGAGAGGTACCTAAGCTTAATAGAGATAACTTTCCTAAACAAAAAAGTTTGATGAAGCCACACCTAGGAGGTCTTGGAGATCATGCATAATCTACCATCATGACTGAGTATGTCAATCTTGCTAGAGCCCTAACTATTAAATATATAAAAAAGAATAAAGAGCACAACCAGGCAATGTTGGAGATTGCCTCTACCCTAAGCTATGCCAAGTTCAATGACATAAATGGTTTTTCTATAGAGGTGACACAAATATTTTGAGAGCCAAATCTAAAATTCTTAGAGGTATGTTTGATGATATGCAAATGCAAGAAGGTGAGAATGTTTCTCAATATTGCTCTAGGATAAAAGATGTTGTTAATGCTATAAGAAGATATACTGGTAAGATGGATGATGAGACTATACCAAGAAAAGTTTTAAGAATGCTATTTCCCATCTATGTTATTAGAGTTTCTACAATACAAGAACTGAGATGTATACCAGGTTCTAATCTGACTCTTGAAGGTTTGGTGGGTAGGCTCACTGCTTTCAAGCTATCCAATTTTGATAACTTCAAATCTGACAATGTCAAGTCCACTTTTGAATTAAGCTACCATTGAAGGAACCTAATGCAAAGAAGAAGAAGAAGAAGGTAAAATATGTTTCCAGTGATACTGATACAAATGGGGAGGATGTAGAACAACTTGAAGCACTACTAGAAAGGGAATTTCATAAAGGTAAAGGAAAATTCAAAGGTAACTTACCTATCATATGTTTCAATTGCAATGAGGTGGGTCATATTGTTGTTAAGTGTCCAAAGGAGAATAATTATAGAGGTGGAGACAAGTACAAAAGTAGAAGAGATGAAGACAACAGAGATTACAAAGATAAAGGCAAGAAGTCTTGCTACATTGCAGAAGAGGAAACCAAAGATGGATTAGAAGAATATGATGATGAAATGGCGTATGTTACAACACAGGATGATTTTGATGAGGATGAGGTAACTACACTAGTGTCATGTGTGAAAAAAAATGAAAAATGGATCATTGATAGTAGGTGTTCACATAACATGACTAGAGATAAAAGTAAGTTCATTACCTTGAATTATTATGATGGAAATAGTGTAAGTTTTCATAATGATGCACCTTATCTGATAAAAAGAAAAGGTTCTATCAAACTCATAGAAAATATTTTATGTGAAAATTTTTATTATGTTGAAGGACTTAACTATAATTTTTTGAATGTGTCATAACTAAATAGTTCAGGTTGCAAGGTTGAGTTTGAGAATAAGATTGCTTACATATATGATACTGATGGAAAACTAATGGGAAGAGGTGATCAAACTAGAGGTAATCTATTATACCTTGATATGTATGATGCTACTTGTTTAGTTGTAAAATTTGATGATGTTTGGTTATGGCACAAGAGGTTATGTCATGTTAATTTTGATAACTTGGTAAGTATCAGTAACATGAGAAGAGTCAGAGGCTTGCCTAAGTTGAAGAAACCTAACAATATAATTTACAAAAAATGTTAGTTAGAAAAAAATGACAAAGTTTAGTTTTAAGAATAAGACTCATACCTCTAAAGGAATTTTGAAGATTTTTCATACTAACTTGTGTGGACCAATTAATGTACAAAGATACAAAGGTGATAAGTACATTATGCTATTTTTTGATGATTATCCTAGGATGATGATAATTATGTTTTTGAAATAGAAATTTGATGCTTTCCAAATGTTTAAGTGGTACTTAGCAAGAGTTGAGAAGGAAATAGGTAAGAGTCTGAAATGTTTGAGATCTAACAAAGGAGAAGAATCTACATCAAATGAGTTTGAGATGTTTTGTAATGATAGAGGAATCAAAAGACAGACATATGCCCCTATGACCCCTCCACAAATGGAATTGTTGAAAGGAGGAATAGATCTATAATGGACTATGCTAGGATACTCATGATGGAGAATAATGATGCTTTGAAATAATAGAGAGAGGTTGTAAGTACATCTGTCTATACCTTGAACTATGTGTAAGTCAAGAAAGGTGCTCATTCAACACATTTTGAAATATGGTATGGATTCTCACCCAATATAAAATATTTTAACATATTTTAGAAGAAAGTGTTATATTCTCAAGGATTTTAGGAATGGTAAATTAGATGAAAAAAGTGAAGAAGGTATATTCTTTGGCTATTTCACAACAAGTAAAGCTTATAAGTGTTTAAATACTAACACTAATAAAGTTGTGGAAAGTTCAAATGTGAAATTTGATGAATATATAGAAGTACATAAGACTAAACCTATGAAGGAACTAGAGGAATACAAATAATTTGTATACTTTTATGAAGGTATGTCTATTGATGAAGATGCTATAAATCAAGTTGCAAATCGACAACAAGTTTTAGTGACTGTCAAGTCACATACAATGAATGCTAAGTTGCATTTAGGAATTGAGCTACAATAAATGAATGTTGAGTTATAAAATGAAGTTGAGGAACATTTTGATTGTGAGATTAGTGTACATGAAAGAGATGTTGAATTACCTAATAGAGAAGTACATAGTGATTCAGAAGTTGATAGATGAAATGAGGAAAATAGAGAAGAACTTAGATTGTCAAAATATGTCAAAAGAAATCACCCTGTTGCACAAATTATTGGAGATAAAGATGCAAGGCCAATAATAGGGAACAAATTGAGAAATGATACATGTTTTCTTAGAATGCATGAACCTAAAATAGTGAAAGATGCCTTAGAAGATGTGGACTAGAGTAAAGCCATGAAAGAAGAGATTGAACAAATTGAAAAGGATAAGATGTGGACTTTAGTTCCTAGACTAGAAGATAAAAATATGATTAGCACCAAGTGGGTGTACAAAAACTAGTTAGATAAAAATGATGAAGTAACGAGGAATAAGGCAAGATTAGTTTGCAAAAGTTATGCACAAGAATAAGGGATAGACTATGGATAAATATATTCTCCTATTGTAAGATTGGAAGGAGTAAGAACTCTACTTGCTTACTCTATATACAAAGGTTTCAAAGTTTATCAAATAGATGTTAAGTCAGCATTTTTTAATGGCATATTGGAAGAAGAGGTCTATATAGAATAGCCAATAGGATTTTTTGATGCTAACAACAAAAACATGGTATACAAACTACACCAAGCTATATATGGTTTGAAGCAAGCACCAAAGCATGGTATGAAAGGCTTCACAAATATCTCATAAAAATTGGATTTGAGAGGACTAATGATAACAACAATCTGTACTTAAAAATAGAGAAAGGCAAAGGTATTTTACTATCTAAATTTTTTGTTGATGATATCGTATTTGGAGGTCAAGATACTTTACGTGAAACTTTTGCAATTGAAATGAAGAAAGAATTTGAGATGTCTATATTTGGAGAAATCAAGTTCTTTGTGGGTTTTACAAGTACATTAGATGAAATATGGTATATACATCACTTAGTCAAAATATGTAAAGGAGATATTGAAATTTTTAGAATGGAAAATTCCAAGCCAGTAAGAACACCTATGGTAACAAGACACAATTTTTCAAAGAATGATGATTTAGCTAAGATGATTCAAACATTGTATAGGTCTATGATTGGAAAATTGCAATATGTAGTACATAGAAAATATTATATTGCATTATATATGGGGATAGTTGCAAGATTAGTTGATGCAAACAAGGGAGGAATAACTAGGGCCAAAGGCTCACCCAGCTATCCAAACCACCTTGCAAGAGTTAACACAATGGAAGCTAATACAAGGAACAACAACCAAAGGAAGGGGAGATAAATACTTTTATTGATTCATCAAATAAATAGCGTAAATGCCCAACTATAAGGCCTTTTGTGTTACGGCCAATAATAACCAAAATTATAATCCAAATTTGATCCTCAAAGTTTGCATCCTCTATCTTTCTCTCGGAATTCTCCTTTTTCCATTCTCTAAGTCCTACCCTAAAACTAAGCCTAAGCACTATATTTATACTTGCCAAAATGGCTTATAGAAAATTCTAGAACATAGAAAAGGCCACAAGTCAGCCATAATAGATATTAACTACCTATACCAAAATTAAATACAAGCAAAGTGATCCCAAACTAGAACTAGACACAGATAACTCGACAATGAAGGCTTCACATAAATTGGCACTTAGCATCTACATGAGCTCAGCACACAAAGGATCACTTGAAACCAATAGGAACTCAACACCCAAAGGATCACTCAACACCAATAGGCATCTTGGCACACAAAGGATCACTCGACACCAACAGGAACTCAACACGCAAAGGATCAATCAACACCAATAGGTAGCTCAGCACCCAAAGGATCACTTGGCACCAATAGGAACTTGGAACCCAAAGGATCACTCAACACCAATAGGAACTTGGCACCTAAAGAATCACTCAGCACCAATAGGAACTTAACACTAAAAGGATCACTCAACACCAACAGGCAGAAAGAACAAAAGTGTAGGATTACAAGAAAACCTAGGATGCTCCTACATCAGACAACTGGGGTTGGAAAAAAATGATTCTCTTGAATCATTGGGATGTCATAACTTGAGCTAAGTCCAACTTAGATTGAGAGATCCATGTAGCATCTTCCACTAGTCTATTCTTCCACTTCACCAAATAATCATAGTAATCTTTTCCTGTTGTCCTCTTACAAGTTCTTTGACTCAATATCTGTTCAACTTCTTTAATCTTCTTCTTAGGATAGTTATTAGGTACAACAACTTCATCATCTAATTCATGATACTCATACAAATCAGCAATATTGAATATAGGAGATATATCCACGTCATCAGGTAACTCAACTTCATAAGCATTACCATTGTCAAACTTCTTCAAGACCTTACAAGGTCCAAATGTCTTCATCTTCAGCTTATTATATGGTCCAACTAGGAATCTTTCTTTCTTCAGATGAACCATCACCTCATCACCAACTTGAAAATCATGGTGTCTTCTAGACTAATCAGCATTCTCCTTATACTTCTGATTACTTTGTTCAAACATCAACTTTACTTCCTTATGCAAAAACTCCATAAAATTGGCAAATTCTTCTTCTACAATGCTTCTCTTTTCTTCACCAACAACATCTCTCAAATTTGATATACCTCTAGGATGCATTCCAATAACAATCTCAAAAGGTGTCTTCCCTATACTCCTATTCACATAATTATTATATGCAAATTCAGCTTGTGCCAATACCATCTTCCAATTACTTGGCTTATTCCCAACTAAACATCTTACCAAATTACCCAAGCTTCTATTCACAACCTTTGTCTGACCATCTGTTTGTAGATGGAATGTAGAACTAAACTTCAATTCAGTACCCATCTTCTTCCACAAAGTCTTCCAAAAGTAGCCAACAAACTTATTGTCTCTGTTATAAATAATACTTCTTGGTAATCCATGCAATCTCACAATCTCTTTAAAGAAAAGTTCAGCAACATGCTCAGCATCCGATGTCTTCTTACATGGTATAAAATGAGTCATCTTAGAAAATCTATCCACTACAAAAAATATGGAATCATACCATTTCATTGACTTAGACAATCTAAGAACAAAATCCATATTGATGTCAGTCCAAGGTTTCTCAAGAATAGTAATAGGTGTATATAAACTAGTATTTTGACTCACTCCTTTTACAACTTGACAAACTCCACAAATCTTTACAAAATTTTAAACATCCTTATACATTTGTGGCCAATAATACTTCTCTTTCAACAAACTCAATGTCTTATCAATTCCAAAATGTCCAGCTAATCCACCACTATGCTTTTCTTTAATCAGATTCAACCTCATAGAACTTCTAGGAATACACAACTTAATGCATTTGAACAACATACCTTCTTGAATGAAATACTCATCATACTTACTTATGTGATCTATTAGATTTGGTTCTCTACACTCTCTCCATGCCTCAAAAAAATCAAGATCAGCAGCATACAACTCTTTTATTTCATCAAAACTAAGAACTCCAACCTTCATATTAGTCAACAAAGAACGTCTTCTACTCAATCCATTAGCAACTCTATTAGTACCTCCACTCTTATGCTTGATCAAAAATGTAAAACTTTGCAAGTACTCAACCCACTTCATATGTCTTTAATTCAACTTATGTTGACTTCCCAAGTATTGTAAAGCTTTATGATTAGTATATAGTATAAACTCTTTAGGAATCAAATAATGTCTCTACTTCTTCAATACTTGGACAATAGCATAAAATTCTTGATCATACATAGAATATTTCCTTTTAGCACCATTCAAATTTTCACTAAAAAAAGAAATAGGTTTACCTTCTTGACTTAATATAGTTCCTATTGCATTACCACTTGCATCACATTCAACTTGAAATACTTTTCTGAAATTAGGCAAAGCTAATATAGGTAATTTAGCAACCTTTTGTTTCAAAGTCTCAAAAATCTTATCAACTCCTTGTGTCCACTTGAATTCCTTTTTATCCCCCCTCATTGTCTCAGTCATAGCATTAAAAACAACACTAAAATTCTTTATAAAATTTCTATAAAAAACTAGCCAAACCATGAAATGATCTTACCTCACCCACATTCTCAATTGTAGACCATTCCAAAATTGCTTTAACTTTCTTAGGATCCATCTTCAATCCATCAGCTGAAATAACAAATCCCAAATACACAATCACCTCTTGCATAAAA
This sequence comes from Cupressus sempervirens, assembly GCA_028749045.1. NCBI lineage: Eukaryota > Viridiplantae > Streptophyta > Pinopsida > Cupressales > Cupressaceae > Cupressus > Cupressus sempervirens. Next base: position 504,260,331 of record CM053783.1, on the reverse strand, counting down.
GAACACTTTTTTAGATTAATCAACAACTTTTCCTCCTTCAACCTCTGCAATACTTGTCTAATATGCTCAAGATGTTCTTCCTTATTCTTACTAAATATCAAAATATCATCCAAATAAATAATCACAAACTTACCCAAAAATCTTTTTAGAACTTCATTCATCAACCTCATGTAAGTACTAGGTGCATTAGTCAAACCAAAAGGTATAACCAACAATTCATACAAACCATCTTTTGTCTTGAAAGTGGTCTTCCATTCATCACCTTCTCTAATCCTGATATGATGATAGCTACTCTTCAAATCAATATTGGTAAAATACTTTTCTCCACTCAAACAATCTATTATGTCATCCATCCTCAGCATAGGAAACCTATATTTCACTATGATTTTGTTAATAGCTATGGAATTAATACACATTCTCCATTATCCATTATTTTTAGGTACTAATACAGTAGGTACAACATATAGACTCAAGGTTTCTCTGATCAAACCTTTCTAGAACAACTCATGCACTTGTCTTTTAAGTTTTTCATTCTTTGCAAGTGTCAATCTATATGGTACTTTGTTTGGAAAACTAGCTCTAGGAATCAAATCCATACAATGACTTATGTTTCTTACTAGAGGTAAACCATCAGGAATATCATTAGAAATAATGTCTTTATACTCATTTAGTAAGTTTGTAATTTCTATTAGGACTCGACTATCACTATCTATTGTCACTTGATCATTGCTTACTTATGCTACTTGGCCATTACTACCAACACTTGGTCCTCTAGGAACTATGGAAAAACATACTTGATTCTTTTTCATTTCTTTTTCAAATTGTTTCCCATTAACTATGCAAATTTTTACAACAGTACAACTAACCTCATCTGGACTTTTAATTAAAGGCAACAATGTTTATTTCTTCCCATTTACCCAAAGAGTATATTGATTCAACCTTCCATCATGTACAACATATCTATCATATTGCCAAGGTCTACCCAACAAAATATGACAACAATCCATGGACATAATATCACACAAAACTTCATCCAAGTAATGTCCAATTTTGAACTTCACAAGGCATTGCTCACTTACTAATATCTTATGCACATCTTTGATCCATGAAACATGATACGTTTTGGGATGTTTTAGCCTTTGCAATTGCAACTTGGAACTTCCACTGTCAGTGATCACTTTGCAACATTTTCCAGCCATCTTACATCTTTACTTGAAAAGACTTCTCCTTAAAACAAGTTCCTCATCACTTCCCTTCTTACATAAGGTTCTTTCATCTTTGATCCATGAAACATGATAAGGTTTGTGATGTTTCAGCTGCTGCAACTGCAACTTGGTAACCAGCTCTTCTAATGCTAGATTTGTAGAACTTCCATTGTCAATGATCACTTTATAGCATTTTCCAGCCATCTTACATCTTGTCTTGAAAAGACTTCTCCTTAAAACAAGTTCCTCATCACTTCCCTTGTCACATAAGGTTCTTCTCAGCATCAAATTTTCTCCAGCCTCAGGTCCTCTTGGTGAACTCTCATCATCTTCTTGAATCACAACATTTATGTTACCTTGCCCATTTTTAGAGGATCTACATTCAAAATATCTATGTCCCTCTTTAGCACATCTAAAACAATTACCATGAAATCCACCTCTAGAATACAAATTACCTCTTCCTTAGTAAGAATTAGTGCCTCCTCAATAAGAATTACCACTTTTCCATTCAATTCTTCCTTTTTCATCATTCTTCCATTCAAATTTTCCTTTATCTTGCACAAAACTTTTAGATCTACCACCTTCACCATTAGATCTACCTCTACCTCTCTGGAATCTATCACCTCTACCTCTTTGTCTTTGTTCATGCTTCTTTGTCAAGATCTCTTCAACTTTCAAGGCATATTGATAAGCTTCTTCTACACTTTCCAACTTCACAAAACTTATCTTATCTTGAATTCTTAATCTCAATCCATTAATGTACCTTGCAATTTTCTCAACATCATCATCAATATGTCTAGATTTGATGTCCAATCTATAGAATTCCTTGGTATATTCTTTCATAGTCATGTCCTTTTGTTTCAAATTTTGCATCTTTCTCAACAAGCTAACTTGGTAATTAGCAAGGAGGAATTTTTTCTTTACCTTGTTCACCATCTTTGGCCAAGTTCTAATCTTTTCCTTTCCTCTCCTTTGTCTATCAATTTGCAAGTTCTCCCACCATAGTGATGCATGACCTTTCAACCTAGTGACTACAATCTTTGCCTTTCTATTATAAAGAGTGTTTTCATACTCAAAGAACTTCTCCATATCATAGATGCAATCCAACATAGCATTGGTATCCAATTTTTTATCATAAGGGACAACTTCCACAATAGGCTTTGAATTTGTTGTAGACAACACTTGCAATAATCTTTCCTCATCTCAATCTTCTTCATGTTCTGAATTATGGTTTTGTGCTATTGCTTCATCATCACTTACATCATCAAGATGTGCTCCTCTCCTCTAGGCTATCTCCATAGCATCTAATCTAGCTACAATTTGTCTCAATTGATCCAATATAATATCATTAGCATTTCTTTTACCATGAACCATCCTTACAAATTAGGTTCCTACAAGATTGTAACCCATTACAAGTTATAGGTCAAATCTGTAGATTTTCCACCCTACAACCAAATCTAAATTATGATTTTACATGATCCAATCTCCACAAGGATGAACCTCACACTCTGATACCAAGCTACCATAGGCAAGGGAGGAATAAATAGGGCCAAAGGCTCACCTAGCTATCCAAACCACCTTGCAAGAGTTAACACAACAAAAGCTAACACAAGGAATAACAACCAAAGGAAGGAGAGAGAAATAATTTTATTGATTCATCAAATAAATAGCGTACATGCCTAGCTGTAAGGCACTCTAAGCTACAACCAATAATAACCAAAATTACAATCCAATTTGATCCTCAAAATTCACATCCTCTATCTTTTTCTCAGAATTCTCCTTTTTCCACTCTCAAGTCTTGTCCTAAAACTAAGCCTAAGCGCTCTATTTATACTTGCCAAAATGGCTTATAGAAGATTCTAGAATATAGGAAAGGCCACAAGTTGGCCCATAATAGATATTAACTACCTATACCAAAATTAAATGCAAGTAAAGTCAGCTCAAACTAGAACCAAACATAGATAACTTGGTAATGAAGGCTTTGCAAAAATTGGCACTCAACATCTACTTGAGCTCGGCACACAAAGGATCACTCGGCACCAATAGGAACATGACACCCAAAGGATCACTCAGCACCAACAAGAACTCAGCATGCAAAGGATCACTCAGCACTAACAGGAAACTCGACACCCAAAGGATCACTTAGCACCAATAGGAACTCAACACCCAAAGGATCACTCGACACCAATAGAAACTTGACACCCAAAGGATCACTTGGCACCCAAAGGATCACTTGGCACCAGCAGGTAGAAAGAAAAAAAGTGTAGGATTGCAAGAAAACCTAGGATGCTCCTACATCATTAGTTACAAGATTCTTTGTTAATCCCAGGGAGAATCATTTGATGGTTTTTAAGAGAATAATAAGATATTTGAAAGGAATAGAAGACTATGGTCTATACTACAAGAAAAATGAGAAATTTGAGTTGAGAGCCTATACTAATTCTGATTGGTCTAGAAATATTGATGATAGAAAGAGCACTAGTGGAGGAGCATTTTTCTTAAGAAAAAGGTTGGTTATGTGGACTAACAATAAAAGAAAACTACATATCTCAATCTACTATTGAAGCTAAATATGTTGCTACTATAGTGAATTATACAAACATTGTTTGGATCAAACAACTACCTAAAGGTATTAAGGAGGAAATCACTAAACTTGTGATACCTTATATAGAAGTGCTATAAATATATCAAAGAATCTTGTGATGCACACAAAGACTAAGCACATTGAAATCAAGTGTCATTAATTCAAAGAATTAGTTCAAGACAAAAAGGTGAAGATGAAATATTTGAATACAAAAGATCAAATAGCAAATATCTTCACTAAAGAATTACCTAAGGATGCTCATGAGTATCTAAGAGGTAAACTAGGGGAGATATCCCTATCCAAGGCTATCTAAGAAGCATAAGAAGTTCCCTACATCAACTGAGATGATTGACATATGTTACACATTGATGCAATCAATCTTACTTTAGGAGTTACCTAAAGTAATCAAAGAGCTAGAGCTACAAATTAGTCACAAGCTAGGTGACAGAGGGAGAAACTAAAAAGTTCATATCTACATATTAAGATGAAAATTATTTGGCATTATTGTCAAATAGGGAGATTATAAAAGATATAGGGAGAAAGAAATCCAAGGGATATAGAAGAAACATGAAATATCTACTCAGATAAAGATAGTGTACAAAGTAAGAAATGATTACATCTACCTAGTAAAAGGGATATAGTGCTAAGGGAGATGTAAGAAGTGATCAAGAGGGAGTCACAAGGATGAGTTGAATGTCTATTGATCAAAATAGAATTTTGTAACCTATACAGAAGATGAAAGTTGCTACTGATAGAGGGAGAGATTTCAATACATGGAATTATTTTATTTTTGATATTATTTTTTTGTTGTACTAGTTTGCCATCAATCCCAAAGAGGGAGATTATTAAAAAAAAATTGATACAAGTATGAGAATTTTTTTTAATCATTTTTTTGCCATTGATGCCAAACCTACTACTTGTTGGTAAGATAACTTCTTAGATGATTTGAGTACTATCATTTATTTGATTAATGAGGAGGTTTTGATCAAATGAGATAACAATAATAGCTTAAGGAAATGTTGGGTTATGAAATGAAAAAGGAGTACAAAGATTAGTTAAGAAAGTGATGTTATAGTGCATTGATTATCTACTTAAGGTTGTAAAGGTTGGATACACTAATTATGTCTAAAAGAACAAGTAAGAAGAATTAAGTCTATCAAGCTTGACTAAGTAGACATTAGGTGTTGAGAAAAGGTAATGAAAGTTGAGCAAAAAATCAATTAGAGTTGAGCAAAGTTAGAATTAAGTGTATACCAAGTGATACAATGTAAGCCAAGTAAATTTTAGTTGATGTCAAGCATTAGTAAACTATAATGTTTACTGAGTAATCTAGTTGATGTTGAGTGAAATAATAGTATAGAAGCTGAGTGACAATATCTTAATTTTTTATTTATAGATATGGTTGGTTAGAAGCAATGGTTTTCATGTGCGAGAACCTAAGGAAGACAAGGAGTCTAGATTATTGCTTCATTCAGAGATCAAATAGAAGAGAATTCTATTGGAAAGAAAAGAAAGAAGGCTTAAGGGTATGGATGCTTGAAGGGTGATTAAGCTAGTATAACTAAAGTGTCTGAAAGCCAAGTAGAATGAATGATTGAAATAGAGATCTATATTCTACAAGTATGTTGTAAGTTGTTATAAGATCAAGCCATACTGTTACTTTCTAATGATTGTATTAGTCTAGGGTAAATCCTTTCGATTAGAGTTGACCTAATAGTAATTTGAAAATCCTTTAACCAAGTGACATTCCAAGTGAATGATCTAAAGTCCTCTAACAAGTCTCACTCCTAACAGGGTGATTGAAATCTTCTAACTAGGTCATATTTAATAGTGTGCATTGTAACTTTTAACAGGGTTGGCTTTTCATAGGGCATCACTTTAGAAGAGTGAGAATGAGTAGCATGTTACTGTTAGTTTTTCCCAAATTGGATTTCCATGTAAAATGATTGTGTCAAATACGTTATTGAATATGTTATGTTTCATGCTTACATTTTTACAAAGTAGATTTGATAGTAACCTACAATTTCAAGTGATTGTATGACCTAATGAATGCATGAATGATGAATGTGTTATATGGATATGAGTTTACTAAATTGTGAAAAGTTTTATTTTTACATCTAGACCCTCTGAATTATTCTAAAGAATTCCAACGATTGGAAGTGGAGATTAGACTAGAAGCATTTTTATTTTATCTTGATATAAATGATGCTACTTATCTTGTTGTACAATTTGATGATGTATAGCAATATCACAAGTGTTAGCATGAATGATGATGATAATACATTAGGAGAGTATCCTATGCATTGAAGAGTATTGATATGTTGCATTCATGACTATATTTTTTATTGATGTCAATACAATAGTAATTCTATTAAGATTGGAAGAACAATAGTCATTAATCTTAGTATGAACAAATCTTGAGGAAGTTTCAAATGATGCATAGTGGAGGGCATGTTCCTAAGGTTATCCATATGATGTGGTTCAAACCACTAAGTCTAATTCAATGTTTTATGAAAGTTACACCTATTTTACTATTGGATTTTATAAGTGGGAAGAATACTTCTAGTGGGGCGGGGGGGGGGGGGGGGTGAATTAGAAGTACCAAAATTTTAAGCTATAAAAATTTTAACTGAAATTAACACATGCATGAAACATATCTAATTATCATAGAAGTAAAGTCATGCATGAAAATAGACAATAAAATATTTGATCACCTAGAAACCCTCCAAAATGAGAAGGTAAAACTAGGGTGGGGATGACACCCACAACTTATCACTGCAGCAATATGTAACTTGTCAAGGTTACAAAGTTTGACCATCATCAATAGTCTACCCTATGAAAGGCCTGCCCTAGTAAAGGCTCTAACACCATGTTAAAAGTGACTTGTCTAAAGGATTTACAAACATTCACTTGGAATGTCACCCTATTAAAGGATTTACAACATGGCTATTAAGCCAACCTATCTTCATAAGATTTTCATTCTCCTAATACAATGGCTAGAAATTATTGTAGAATGTGTTGACTTGATGACTTACAATCTTCAATTGCTGATTTTAGATCCTTGTTTTCTCCAATCTGATCTAATCCTTCTTGATCTAATATAACTCTATTCAAATTGTTGATTCTTTGTTCTAATGTTCATTGATTTGCTAACTAATACTGCAATGCTATCCTTCTTCTAAGTCTTTTCACCCCTTTCACTTCTTTCAAACTTTGTTACTATTCACTCCTTGCATGCATTTCCTTCATGCATACTCTCTCTCTCACTATACTGAATTATGGAGTTTTGAATTCCTTTAAAAAGTTTCATGACTTAGAGTTAGGTATGAATCTACAATTGGGATTCATCCATTTTTCCCGCTCAAATTTTTCCATTTTTCTGATTGGTTGCATGTTCTTTCCATTTTTTTGATTAGTTGCATTTTGATTGCATAGGGAATGTAATATATTCAATCTTATCTTTTAATCCTTTGAGATTCATCATATGTTAGCTCAAAAATGGTTTACATCTAAGTTTGTGAGGGCACAAACTCTTATGCTAATTTTGTATTACTCAACACTTACTAATTATTGATGCTCAACACATATAGGAATTCTATCTTGCTCAACATCTATAGGAATTTTATCTTTCTTAGATCCTATAGTAATTCAGTCTTGCTTGACACCTATACTTTACTTAGCACATATACTAGCTTAGCATCAATTGTCACTCGACACTTGAAACTTGCTCAACACTATCTATCTGCTCAGCATCTAAATAACTTGGCACCTATTGAATTTCTAGCTCAGCACATACTATAGCTTAACATCTATATTACACTTGGCATCAACTTAGAAATTTCTTAAGTGTGTTGACACTCAATTGTCAAAATCAATCTGAGACCAACAATCTCCCCCTTTGACATGAGTGTCCAAAACACTTAACTAAACATTATGAATCTAATTTCTATGAGTATAATATACATATTGTTTGGTATATGTACAAAACTTGAAATCTATTCAAAATTTTGTGAAGATACCTCAAAATTTATATCTCCCCTTGAGCTGATGTGCCTTTGTTATATCCACAACTTCTTATGCTAGATTTTTCTCATGCTAATTATGATTTGCCTTATCATTCTACCTTATATGTCCTATTCTATCTACTCTATTTTTGCTTCCCATTTCACACATCTTTCCTTGCAATTATTGTATCCTTTTGGCTTTATTATTTCTCAAAATTTATCTCCTTATCTCCCCCTTATTTTTATCTCCTGAAAACTCAAAAAAATAAAATTATTTATCTCGCCCAAAATGTTATCTCCCCCTTTTTTGATACTTATGTCAAAGGATGCTAAACATTAATTGAATACTTTTCCAAAAGGATTTTTTTACCTCCATAACAATCTTTAAAGCATTATCCCAATTCTCTAGGGAAATTTCTAGTGCTTTAAGCTAGATGGTTGTCTTAGTTGCAAGGTGAACTAGGCCTTCTAGTGTAGAAAGATTGGGGTATTTTTTTTAAACATTCTTAGCATAGGCCAGTTTCTTTTGCAAAGCTTCCATGTAAGGGGTGATAGAAGATTGTATTTGTGTCAATTTGGCCTTTATGTTCACATCATCTACTGTTACTACATCTAATTCCTTCTCTGTAAGAAGCATAGTAGCAAAATGCTTCTCACTCTAAGCTAGATCCTTGGGTAGTTGCATGCTTGATATTTTCAAGTTCCTCTCCAAGTTCATTATCCTTTGGCTGGTCCCTTATGTGAAAATTGATGGATCACATAGCTTTGAGTATAATGAGAAAATGTTCTCAAGTATTTCTTTTACCTTTTCTATCTTTTTGGCTAGCTCCACCTAAGATAGTACTATTTCACTTGATATTTGTTCATTCACCTTTATTTAGAACTTCCTTTCAAACCATTGTAATAATTTTGCATTAGTATCTAGGACTTCATTCTATACCTAGTCCGCTATATTAGATAATTATTCCATAATTATCTTGGTTTCATCAGGTACTTGCAAGCTGAATGTATCTAAAAGGATGTCTTTTATCTCTATCAGTGCTTGCCTCTTGTTGTACTCATTTAAGAGTATCTCTTGTTTCTTCTTCTTCTCTAGTGCCTCTTACACTTCATTTATCTTATCTATATTCATGTTTTTATAGTCATACCTAGGAATGACTATCTCTTCATCAAGAGTAGGGTCTCCATAGTGAAGTACCCTTGCAACCTTGGTAGATCTCAAGCCTAGTACTAAAACTTGAAGTAGTACTGCTTTAGTGCTTAGTTTTTGTGTTGTTCCTGTAGGGGTCCCTATTATAGGAATGTTTATCAATTTTTGTATTGCCTCTTGTTATTTCTCCTTAGGGGTCTCGTCCTCTTATATTCTACCTTGGTAAATTATTGTGATCTAAGGTGGTGCACCTTGTCCTTGCATAGTAGGAATAGAGGTATCCTTCTATCCTATTTGATCCTTTTCTTGCTCCTCAACAATTTTTGTGTTTGCTACTGTGTAATCAACCCTAGCTGGTCTATCTTGTACAACTTGCTCTAGGGGTTGTCCAATTATATCTATTTGGATATGTGAAGGTGGTTCTTATGGATTCACCTTCTCCTTTGTGATATCAACCACAACTTTTTACAGTTCTTCCACACTCACCAAGATTGGGTTAGTACATAACTATGATTGTAGAGTAGTCTGGTGAAGGATCTTTTTAAGGTACTTTGCAGTCAATGGTTATATGTTCTAACTAGAAGTGTTAGGAACATTCTGTACAATTACTATGTCTGTAGGTGTGGGAGTTACATGTGGAGGACTTAGTGGTGGCAATTGTGTGTCTTGCACACTCTGTTCTTGTTGCTACTCCTCAGTAGTTTTCATTTCATCTTTCTATGTCTCCTTCTCCATAGTATCATCTTTCTTTCCCTTTTCACCTTCTTCTTTCTTGTCATTTTCCTCTTCCTCTTCATTATTTCTTCCTTCAAAAGGATCCGCCTCTCCTTCTTTGATAATTGTGAGGCCATAAATCAATTTCCAAATTTGAGTGTACTTTTTGACAACATCTTCAATTTTATTTTGCAATATACTAAAGGCTCTATACTTGGGTACAAATTTACTCCCGTGCTTCTTACTTGCCTTGCTAATTTTCCCTTTGGTGAGTTTAGGCATTAGTCAATCCAATATTGACTCTCTTATTTCTTTTTCCATATTGAGGCAATAATACCACTTATTTTCTATAATAGAATATAAATTCTTAGGCATTGTATTGTCAAGTTCAAGTGGAGTGTTCTTGAACTTTGCCATCATAGTGTAAACTGATTCTTCCACTATGTTCTATTCTTCTCTACTTAACTTATTAAAGTTAATGCCTTTTAAGCTTGATAAATCTACATTATCTCTAATGTTATCAAAAATATTTTTCTAAATTAGATTTAGTGGTGTGACTTACCACTCTAAATTGTCCATTATCATCAGATTCTATTCTTTCTTCATCTGATTTAGGGGGTGCAATGTACTTTCTTCTCAACTTCTTCTTGGCTGGACCTCCCTATTCAGTGGTCTTTTTCTTTTCCTGCTCCATAGTCTCCTTTGTTGTGGCTCTTGTATTTTCCCTTGTAGTAGGTTTAGCTGGGCTAGGCTTTGTTATTTTCTTACCTTTGGGTTCATTTGTAGGCTATTTCTGAGCTTTCTTCTTCTTAGGCTCAGGCTTGGTAGGTGCTTCCTTAGCTTGTTCTTCCTCCTCAACACCTTCTACCTCTTCTACATATTCTCCCTTTCTTAGGGTTATTATAAGTGGCTCCTAGCCCTATTTTTCTTCTTCTTCATCATCTTCTTCTTCTTCCTCTACTTCTCTTGTGCCTTCACCAAATTTAGCCTTAAGCTTCTTGACCAATTTGTCCTTTTCCTTCAAGGTTGATGTAGTTTTCAATTCCATGTCCACCTTGGATCTTACAACATCATAAGTGCCAAAGGGTTGGGTGCTTTTATCTACTTCCTCTACAAGTAGGGCAATAATTGGTGTAGATGTCTCATCAATGTTGATTTCATATCCAAGTGACCTCAGCCATCTTACCCTTGGTACTGCTGCTTGGATGTATGTGAAATCAATGTCCACTAGAAAACATATGTCATTAATATGTTGCTCAACTAATTAATAGGTATCCTGGGTCTCTATTTCATAGACTTCTTGAAGTCTTCAAAGTAGCTGGTCATTCTAGTCTCAAAATTTGCCCCCATTTGTTCTATGTATTCATTGCCCTATACTACTATTGACCTGTTTGTTTTCTAGCTTATCTTTCCAAAAGAGGGGAATTCATTTTCAACATAGAAAAATGTGCATATAAAAATTGCTCCAAATTTACATTGAACACCCTTGGACCTTCTTATGGCTCCCAAATTTTCCATAATATGTTGTAGTTGCAGTTTAGCTAGATCATAAGTATGATCCTTTTTGACAATTTTGTAACCAACATCTACTACAATACAAGGAACATTGTTGAGTCAGCTTGATTGGTAAAATTTTTGGGATATGACTCTAACTACAAATTCAACAAGAGGATCTTTGATTATGTCTATTTTCATCCCTCTCTTGTTCCATTTTTCCCTGGTGTTCTTTTGTATGGCTTCTTTAGAGTCACTCCTTAGGGTTTTAGGCCATTCTAGGGCTAGATACCTAGTCACCCTATGTATAATTCTCTTGAATATTTTAATGGGTCCATCCTCAAACCAAAGGAGTACATCATGGATTTGAATCAACATAATTCTAATCCATTCTATCTTGAACATAGTTGGAAAATCTAGGGCACGGGTTAAGCCCTTCCTCTCAACAATTTGAAATTCTTCCTCCAAAACTCCATTCTCCAATAATTTTTCATATGCCTCCCTAATTTCCATATCAACTATTGCACCAATCTTGTAATTATAACATCTTCACACATCTTGCACCATCACCACTTTAGGTGGAATCATAGGATAAAGCTCCAATAAGGTCATTTTTGTAAGCAACTTTAGGAATAGGACTAAAATCTGGCTACTTAACTTCATTACTAACCAATTGGACTTCAAATGACTCTTTTTCTTGGGGTTTTCTAGAGCTAGAGGCCATTTCTACAATCTAGAGTTTTAACACATAGAAATAGCTTAATTGCATAGCTTGGCTTAAGTGTAAATACCTTAAAATCTACGAAATGATGTTGATTCTTGGTTGGAATCTTCACAAATGCTTCAATCTCTACTTAGAAACTATTTTTGTGCTCTTCTTTCTCTTTCTCTATATTTGTGATGATGAAAAATGATAAAAAAAATGACCATATACCCTTCATTTCATAGCATTTAATGCTCAATACTCATACAGTTGTCCACTTAGCTTCTTAAGCAATTCTACTTTACTTAGCTTCCACTAACTTCCAATTACTTAGCATACAATGGAGTTTCTCTTACTTGGCTTCAATAACAATTTTCCTTTGCTCGGCATCCACTACTAACTTGACTTCTACTAACTTTTCCAAACAATAACTTTCCTTACTCAGCAACACTATGAAAATTTTAACTTTGCATCTTTATTCATGTTAATCTATCCTTTTGAGTCCTGACTTAGTCTTGGAACTGATATATGATAAAACATTTAAATATTAGTCCCACATACCTTATTTTTCTTAGTTGGATGTAGTGTGACCACTTGACCTTTTAGGTGAAGTGATCCCACCATTGGATGTGCTACTTCCATCTTTCTTCTTCTATGTTTTATTCATTTCTCCTCTAATGTGTTCAACATCAACTTTTCATTTTCCTTTTTTGAACTCTGAATTGCGTGCCTTTGATCTTGTAGGGACAAATTTGCTAATGTGTCTAGTCTTTAGATAGCTAAACCATTTAATTTGACTCAACCATCTACTATAGCTCCCACTAAAATGTGTTCTTATACAATTTTTAGGAATGTATCCATACTCTTGACAGTAGTGATAGCTTGGCCTAGTGTTGTAGTCCCAATTGTAGTGATGTCCATGATTATTGGACTTTTCTAGTTGGTTTGGTGTCCACATAGGCTTTGATTTGCATTCAAAGGCTCTATGTCCATATTTCTTACAATTGTAGCAGTGATCTTCAAATCTTGGTGTCCTAATGGTTCTAGTCCTTCAATCATGTGCCTAATGACTTTTCTTATTGCACTTGTGATAGTGACCCATGTTTTTAGGTTTTTCATGCTGATTGGCATTCTTGCTCCTACACAAATTAGAGGTATGTCCCTTTTTACCAAAAAAATGAAAAGTGGGTTTTATGTTCTTACATTTGTCACTTCTTTCTTCTATAGTCTTCAATGACTCTCCTTTTTCAGTGCTGGTGTATCCTAGTCTTGAAGTGTCATTGTTGGATCTTGGTGATTTCAGTAGTTGTTCAAAGTATTTGATAGATTCATTAGGTTTCTTGGAGCTCTCTACAGTTTCCTTCTCTCTTCTCAAGTTATTTTGTATTTTTTCATTTTGCATATTCAGTATGGAGATCTCAATGACCTTGACATTCAGCTCATGATGTGCATTCATCATTTGGCTTAGGGTGTCTAACTGCATGTTGGAAATTCTTGAATGCTCAATTGAATTTTTTCTAGTCTATTGAAAAGGTGTCTCTTATCATCTTCTATCATAGCTTTATCTTCAATATCTCTCTTCTTCTATTTAGTCACTTCACAAAGCATCATGGCTTGTGACTCTTGTTCAATCTTGAGAGTTCTGATCTCTTCTACTTGAGCTTTGTTCTTCTCCATCAGGTCTACAATTGTTGCATAAAACTCCCTAGAATCTCCATTGGCAAACACTTTTGAGATGTCAATCTCCTTATACTATGTATCATTCTCTGCTATGGAAATTTCTCTTCTTCTCTTTAGGAATTTCCTCAATTCTTCCCTAGCTTCTTCTAGAGAATGTAGAATGAGATGTTTCACAATCTCCTGATTCTCTATAATCTAACCAAGCTTGTAGACCTCCATTGTTGGATCTTTTCTTCAAGTTGTAAGGCTTCTCCTTGTAAGAACTTAGCTTTGATACCAATTGTTGGATTTTACAAGTGGGAAGAATACTTCTAAGAGGGGGGGTGAATAAGAAGTATCAAACTTTTAAGCTATAAAAATTTTAACTAAAATTAACACATGCATGAAACATATCTAATTATCATGAAAGTAAAGACATGCATGAAAATAGACAACATAATATTTGATCACCTAGAAACCTTCTAAAATGAGAAGGTAAAACTGGGGTGGGGATGACACCCACAACTTATCACTGCAACAATATTTAACTTCTCAAGGTTACAAGGTTTGACCATCATCAATGGTCTACCTTGTGGAAGGCCTACCCTATTAAATGCTCTAACACCTTGTTAAAAGTGACCTATCCAAAGGATTTACAAATATTCACTTGGAATATCACGCTATTAAAGGATTTATAACATGGTTGTTAAACCAACCTATCTTCATAGGATTTTCATTCTTCTAATACAATGGCTAGAAATTATTGTAGAATGTGTTGACTTGTTGACTTATAATCTTCAATTGCTAATTTTAGATCCTTGTTCTGTCCAATCTGATCTGATCCTTCTTGGTCTAATATAACTCTGTTCAAAGTGTTGATGCTTTGTTTTGATGTTCACTAATCTACTAATTGATACTACAATGCTATCCTTGTTCTAAGTCTTTTCACCCATTTCACTTCTTTCAAGCTTTTCTATTATTCACTCCTTGCATGCATTTTCTTCATGCATACTCTCTCTCTCACATTGTATAAATTATAGGGTTTTTACCTCCTTAAAAAGGTTTCATGACTTAGGGTTAGGTATGAATCTACAATTGAGATTCATCCATTTTCCTACTCAAGTCTTTCCATTTTTTTGATTGGTTTCATGTTGATTGCATAGGGAATGTAATAGATTTGATCTTATCTTTTAATCCTTTGAGATTCATCATATGTTGGCTCAAAAATAATTTACATCTAATTTTGTGAGGGCACAAACTCTTATGTTGATTCTGTGTTACTTGACACTTACTAATTAGTGATGCTCAGCACATATGGGAATTTTGTCTTGTTCAACATCTATAAGAATTATTTCTTGCTCAACTCCTATAGTAATTTAGTCTTTCTTGGCACCTATACTTTACTCAGCACATATACTAGCTTGACATCAATTGTCACTCGACACTTGAAACTTTCTTGGTACTATCTATCTACTCAGCATATAATAACTCAGCACCTATTGAATTTTTGGCTCGACACATACTGTAGCTTGGCATCTTTATTATACTTAGAATCAACTTAGAAATTTCTTAAGTGTTTTGACACTCAATTGTCAAAACCAATCCAAGACCAACATTTACTAGAAGTAGTGCAAATAGAGAGCATTAGAAAATAGATTTCTAATGATCTATCACTATCTTTCATCTAAGATGTAATGAAGATGATGCATAGTTAACACTAATAGAGGACAAGCATATGGTGATTCTAGCATGTGTGAAAGACATGGTTTCACATGTGTAAAGTTTTGTATAGACTATGAGATGATAGTGTTATTGTAATTATGAATTAATTAATTATCTTATTTTAATTAATTGAGAAAGTCTCAAGGCCAACTCAAAGAATTATTATAAATACATGGTATAAAGGAAAGTTGTTTTACTTGTTTTTAAGAAGACTTGAATGAGAGGATTAACTGAAATGTAAAGTATTAGTGCACAACTCAAGAAGGAGAAAAATTCTTACTGAATGTGCATAAGTGAGCCAAGGGATCATTGGATGCACATTATGAAATCTAGTTACAAGATCTGAAGGATCTGAAGTCTGGTTGATAGGATAGAGGCAAAGGAAGAAGTACATTTAATTTCTATTATTTTGCAAGGAATAATATAGAGATCATTGGGACAGTGGGTTCTTTGATCTTAACTTTGAAGTTGTTTGGGCCGGTAGTGGGTCCAACTATCTTCCACAACTCCTAGCAAGGTTAGCACAACTCCTAATAGGGTTGGAATCTCGTGATAGGGATTCAAAGTCTCCTAATAGCGACTCATATGTACTAAATGTTGTAATAGAATCCTAACAAGGTTCTATCCTCTAATAAGAAATATTTATATTAGTACATCATCTTGTAGATATCATCTTGACTGGGGTTTTCCTTTTGATCAAGAGTTTCCCTAGTTAACATATATGGTGTTAATTGTGCATAAGTATCTTGTTAATTTTGTTTAAGGTTAATATTTTTAATGATATTTTTATAATTGATTCACCCCCCTTAGTTATATCAGTGGACTATATATTCTAGCATTTGGTATTAGAGCATTAGGTCCTTGAAAATAAGGCTTAATAGCTTTGGGAGATCAATGGAAAATATGTTTAGGAAAGATAGTATAATATTCAATGGAACCAACTATGATAGTTGGAAGGAAAAGATGAAGACTCATGTTTTGTGCATAGGTGTAGGATATTGGCTTTTGATGAAAGCTAAGAAGGTAATTATTGAAGAATCAAAGCTAGAGGAATGTAGTGAGGGAGAAAGAAATTTGTTCATGTGTAAGATGAGAGCCAAAGAAGCCCTACTATTAGCTCTTCTAGAGAATAAATAAAATCAAGTAAAGACATTTCAAACTTCTTCTAAAATTTGGAACGCATTAGAAGTTACTTTTGAAGGAAATGATCATGCAAAATGAATGAAATTACAAAGTTGGATTTGCACATTTCAAGATGCTGAGATGATGGAAGATGAGTCCATCAAAAGTTATATAGGTAGAATATCAGAAATTGTTGCAGGTATTCAATCTCTTGGTGGAACTAAACATGATGATGAGGTTATATAGAAGATCTTGAAATGTCTATCACCACTAATCAAGGAAACAACTCAAATGATTTAGCTATTAATGCTCTGCACCAAAGATTTCACAAAGGAAAATTTTCTTGGAATATTAGAATTGTAGAAGTAGAAATGAGATAGTCTAGAGAATTAGCCAGAGTTGAGATAGCTTTTAGTGCTATGCACATTCAACCTAATCTGTCAAGAAGTACAAGTGCAATAGGAGGCTTTGCTAGTAGTAAAAAATTTGAAGAAGATAAGAAGATTGGAGAAGGAATTGCCCTTCTGGTAAGAAGATAAAAAGATGGTAAAACAATCTTTAAGTGTTGGAATTGTGATGAATATGGCCATTTTGCATCTAACTATCCAAAAAGAGAGAAAAAGTTCAACGGGAAATTTAAGCCTAGAAGAGATAAAGACAAAAATTGCTTATATGCTAATGAGGACAAAGAATCTAATGAAAAGGATCAGAGTGAAAGTGATGATGAATTAGGATTTGAGGCTATTAAAGAAGATAATCTTGATAGAGAAATTAGAGAAGAAAGAGCTCTAGTTACCAAAGTTGAGAAGAAATTAGACTAGATAATTGATAGTGGATGTTTACATCACATGACTAGTGATATGAAAAAATTTGTTAAGTTCAAAAATCATGATGGAGGTATTGTTAGAGTTAGTAACAATGCAGCCTATCATATTACATGGATTGGATCTATTAATCTTGATGATAAGACTAACATTGATGATGTTTACTTTTTTGATGGTTTGAAACATAACTTGTTAATTGTTGGACAGTTGGTAGACAGGCAATATCTATTGTAGTTCATAAAGAAGACTTACATTATCAAAGACAAAGATGGCAAATTGATTGGTACTAGAATTAGATCCAGAAGTAATGTATTTCAATTGAATCCTACTAAAATAATATGTTTGGTTGCTAAGGTTGATAATAGTTGGTTATGGCATAGAAGGTTATGTCATATAAACTTTGATAATATTGTGAAAGTTACTAGTACATTTGCAATGAGAGATCTACCTAAGATTATTAAGCCTACTAATGTTGTCTACAAAGAATGTATTTTGGCTAAGCAGAGAAAAGTGCCTTTTCCTAGAAAGAAGTTCTCTACTATAGAAAAATTGGAGATTGTTTACATAGATCTGAGTGGTCCTACAAGAACTAGAGGATTCTTTGATGAAAGGTACTTTATGATTTCTGTTGATGATTTCACTAGGATGATATGGGTAGCATTTCTTAAAGAGAAGTCGAAAGCTTTTGAGAAATTTAAGATGTTAAAGAATAGAGTTTAAAATGAATCTAGCATGAAGATTAAGGGTTAAAGATCAGATAGAGGTGGAGAATTCACTACTAGAGGGTTCAATATGTTCTATGAAGAGAATGTGATCAAAAGACAGATATGTTCACTAAGAACACCTGAACAGAATGGGATTGTTGAAAGAAGGAACAAGTTAGTAGAAAAAGAAAAAAGAGCAATGTTATTTGAGAATAACATCTCAAAGACATTTTGGAAAGAAGTAGTTAACATTGCATTATATACTCTGAATAGAGTACAAATCATAAAATGTATGAGCAAGACATCTTATGAGTTATGGTTTGGTCACTCACCATCAATTAAGTATTTCAGAATTTTTCAAAGTAAATGTTACATAAAGAGAGATGATGATATTGGTAATTTTGATCCTAGAAGTGATGAAGGTATGTTTCTTAGTTATTTATTGGAAAGAGAACCATATAGATGTTTCAACTATAGAACTAAATCAATAATTGAGTGCACAAATGTAAGGATTGATGAAAAGTTTGGTACTAAAGAGAAAATGGTAGATTATAATTATGATGAAGAAGAGGATAATTATGAATTATTAGATAGAATGATGAAGTTATTTTTTAGACTAACAATGATTTGTAGAATGAAGTATCTATTTTAGCATAGAGAAGATCAAAGATCTAAACCTAGGGAAGAGATCAAAGTTGAGATGTCAACTCCTACTTCTAGCAAAAACATGACAAAGAATCACCCTCTAGAATAGAGAATTAGGAGAAAGAATAAAGGTGTGATGGAAATAAATAGAGTAAATGAGGAATTGTCTCTAATTTCTCAAGTGGAACCTAAGAGCATAGATGAAGCATGTAAGGATGATCATTGGATGCAAGCTATGAAAGAAGAACTAGATCAGATTGCAAAGAATGAAATGTGGGAATTATTTCTTAGACCTAAAGACAAGAATGTGATAGGAACCAAATGGGTATTCATAAATAAGATGAATGAGCAAGGATAAGTTGTGAGAAACAAGGCTAGACTTGTTTGCAAGGTTACTCATAGTAAGAAGGAATAGATTATTAATAAACATATGCACCCATGGCAAGAATGGAAGAAGTAAGAATGTTCTTGGCTTATTCAACAAGCAATAATTTCAAAGTTTATCATATGGATGTCAAGTCAACTTTTCTTAATAGAGAACTTGAAGAAGAAGTGTACATTGAGAAACCTAATGGATTCCCTTTGATAGAAGATAAATATTTTGTATGAAAAATAAAGAAAGCATTATACAATCTAGAATAAGCACCTAGAATCTAGTATTAAAGGTTGGATAGGTATTTATTGAAACTTGGATTTATAAAAAGGTACAACAGATGTTAATTTGTATTTGAGGAAAACTAATGATGGTTCCTTTATCATTGTAATATTTTTGGATGACATAATATTTGGAGGAAAAATGAAGAAAGTGATTTGTTTTTTGAAGAGATGAAAAATGAATTTGAAATGAGCATGATAGGAGAAATGAAGTTTTTCCTAGGATTACAGATTGTGCAAAATAAAGATGGGATATTTATTTCACAAACTAATTATCTAAAATATTTGTTGAAAATATTTGGTTTGGAGAATTTCAAACCTATTGGTACACCCATAATAATTGGTCACAAGTTATCTGGTATGGATGCAACACCTACTTTTGAACATAATAAGTATAGATCTAACATTGGAGGATTGCAATATTTGACTCATACCAAATAAGATATAGCAAATGTAGTTGGGATTGTGGCAATATTTCAAGCTAATCCAAAAGAGTATCACTGTGTAGTAGGAAAGAGGATATTTAGATATTTGAAAGGTACATCTAACTATGGAATATGGTATGATAGATCAAGTGATTTCACCTTGTGTGCATATACTGATGCAGATTGGGTAGGTAGTATAGATGAGAGAAAGAGCACTAGTGGTGGAGAACTTTTTATTGGAGGAAGATTAGTTTCTTGGATGAGCAAGAAATAAGACTATATATCTCAAAGTAAAGCTAAGGCAGAGTATGTTGTAGTAGCAAATAACTATAATCAAGTTATGTAGATGAAACAAATGTTGAAGGATATTGGAATTGAATTTATAGAACTTATTATCATTTACTATGATAACACATGTATAGTATGTCTAAGAATCTAGTATTGCATTCTAATAGTAAGCACATATCCATAAAGTATCATGTTTTGAGAGAAAAGACAATAGTGAAAGAATTAAGTTTAGAGTATGTAAGTATTAAAGTTAAGATTGTAGATATCTCTATGAAGCCATTTCCTAAAGATACTTTTGAGTACCTAAAAGGTATGATAGGGGTTATTCCCCTACCTACTTTGGAGTAGTTAATGCAAGGAGTTTATCAGTCTAGTGGTATAGAGTACTATGGTTAGATTGGACTAAATGTTGATGCTTCCTATATGGGGGAGTATCTGATATATACTGAGTCATGAAGGACTCTAGGTATCTGGTATTGAATAGTGTCTTTGGACACTCAAGTTGGTTGATGATTTAAGTAGCTAATTAGCTTGTGGTATGTAAAAATAGGTAGCAATTGGTATTGTGATTGACACCTTTGACATTGATG
This sequence comes from Cupressus sempervirens, assembly GCA_028749045.1. Classification (NCBI taxonomy): domain Eukaryota; kingdom Viridiplantae; phylum Streptophyta; class Pinopsida; order Cupressales; family Cupressaceae; genus Cupressus; species Cupressus sempervirens. Next base: position 504,239,844 of record CM053783.1, on the reverse strand, counting down.
TCAAATGGGGAGAGAATGTACATGAAAGACACATTGAATGAATGTACATAAGAAGAGAAGTATCTATTGAGATGGAAATGTGGGAGAGTTATCTCTTTAGGGAGATTTAGAAACATTCATTCTAGTGCATAGAAGGATGTGTGAGTGCACAAATGCAGCTAGAGAGTATTGCAAGTTGTTTACTATGAACAATTGTTTCTGATCCTAAAAGAAGAAGAATAATACAATGTTCTAGAAAGATCTCAAATGGACGAAGAGGAATTGAGAAGAAGATAGAAGCTGAATACAATTTGGTATTCTTGGAACTTAGATATTTTTCATCTATGATACCATTAATGCTAAAGGGGAAGATTTTTAGCATGAATGTTGATGATACTACATTGGGGGAGTATCCTAAGCATTGAAGAGTGTTGATATGTTGTATTCATGACTATATTTATCATTGATGCAACACAACATTAATTCTATTAAGACTGGAAGAATAGTAGTCAGTAATGTCAGTATGCATAGGAGCTGAGGAAGTTTTAGATGATGCATAGTAGAGGACATGTTCTTGAGGTTGTCTAGATGATGTGGTTCAAAAGACTAATTCTAATTCGATGTTGTATGGAAGTTACACCTATTTTACTAGAAGCAGTGTAGAAACAGAGCATTGGAAAACATAGTTTTGATGATCTATCAATATCCTTCATCTAAGATGTAATGAAGATGATGTCTAGTTGATAGTGATAGAGGATGATTGTATGCTAACACTAGCATATGTGCAAGACATGGTCTCACACATGTAATGTTTTGTATAGATTGTGAGTCGACAGTGTTGTTGTAATTATGAATTAATTAATTATCTTGTTTTAATTAATTGAGAAATCATTAAGGCTGACTCAAGGAATTATTATGAAGATATGGTATAAAGGAAAGTTGTTTTCCTTGTTTGTAAGAAGACTTTAAGTGAGAGGATCAAGTGGAATGCAAAGTATTAGTGCACATCTCGAGAAGGAGAAGAATGCTTACTAAATTCATTTAAGCAATCCAAGGGATCATTGGATGTGTAGTACAAGATCTAGTTACAAGATTTAAAGGAGCAAAAGTATAGTTGATAGGATAGAGGTAGAGGAAGAAGTACATTATAGTTCTATTATTTTCTAAGGAATAATACAAAGATTATTTGGATAGTGGGTTCTTTGATCTTAACTTTGAAGTTGTTTGGGCAGTGGGTCCAATTGCCTTCCACAACTCCTAATAGGGTCTATTCTCTAACAAAGAATATTTATATTAGTACATCATCTTGTGGGTATCATCCCCATCAGTGTTTTCCCTTTGATCAAGGGTTTCCTTAGTTAGCATATCTGGTGTTAACTGTGCATGAGTATCTTGTTGTGGTTTTAGTTTATATTACTCACATGGTTAAGTTTGTTTAAGGTTAATGTTTGTACTGGTAGTTATATAACTGATTCACCTTCCTTATCAATTATATTAGTGGACTACATATTCTAACAACAAGAGGTTATGCCATGTAAATTTGATAATTTGGTCAGTATTAGTTAGATGAAAAGAGTTGGAGGTTTGCCAAAACTGAAGAAACTTGGTAATGTGATTTGCAAACAATGTTAATTAGGAAAGATGACAAAGTCAAGTTTCAAAAGTAAAACTCATCAAAATAAATTCTTGAATTAGATCATATTGATTTATGTGGACCAATTTGTGTGCAAAGATACAATGGTGACAAGTACATTATTATATTTATTGATGATTACTCAAGAATGATGACAATAATGTTTCTTTAAAAAAATGATGTTTTTCAAAATTTTAAGTGGTATTTGGCAAGAGTTGAAAAGGAAAAATGGAAAGATATTAAAATGTATGAGATCTAATAGAGGTGGAAAGTTTACATCAAATGAGTTTGAAAACTTCTGTAATGATAGAGGAATCAAGAGACAAACTTATGCACCTAGGACCCTACACAAAATGGGATTGCTAAAAGGAGGAATAGATTTATAGTGGATTGTGCTAGAATGTTGATGATGGAGAAGATTATTCCTTTGAAATACTAAAGAGAATCTATCAGTATGGTTGTTTATACCTTGAACTGAGTACAATCCAAGAAAGATACAAATTCCACACCTTTGGAAATATGGTATGGATACTCATCCAATGTTAAATATTTTAATGTATTTAGAAGCAAGTGTTACAATATTAAGAACAATAGAAATGGTAAACTTGATGTTAAAGTTGATTAAGGTATATTAATAGGCTATTCTACAAGAAGTGAAGCTTACAAGTGTTTAAATAATAACACTAACATTGAAGTTGTGGAAAGTGTAAATGTGAAGTTTGATAAATGTACAAAAGTGCATGAAGATGAAGCAAAGAAGGAATCTACAAATTATAGAACCTTTATGTACTACTATGAAGAAATGTATGATGGTGATGATAATGTTTCAAATCAAGTTGTTAATCAACAAGAATTAGTGATTGTTGAGTCACATACAATGCATGTCGAGTTGCAATTAAGAGTCAAGTTGTAGTCAAGGACTGAGTTGCATTTAGGAGCAAAATTGTAATAAGAAATTGAGGTACATTTAGATATTGAGAAATTAGTACACATGAAAGGAATGCCAAGATACCTAATAGAGAAGTGCACAATGAATCTAAAATTGATAGACCCATTATAGAAAGAAGAGAAGAACCAAGATTGTTAAAGTATGTCAAAAGACATCATCCTACTAGACAAATTATTGGAGATAAACAAGATAGACCAATGACAAGGAATAGGTTGAAATGACACATGCTTATTAAGAATGCATGAACCTAAGCTAGTAAAGGATGCATTAGAGAATGAAGACTAGAGTAAAGCCATGAAAGAAGAGATTGATTAGATTGAAAAGAACAAAATATGGACTCTAGTACCTAGACCAAAGAACAAGAATGTGATTGGAACCCAGTGGGTGTACAGAAATAAATTGCATGAGAATGGTGAAGTCACAAGGAATAAGGCTAGATTATTCTACAAAGGATATTCACTAGAAGAAGGAATTGACTATGGAGAGACATTTGCCCTAGTTGTAAAATTAGGAGTAAATTTTTTCTTGCTTACTCTACATAAAAAGGTTTTAAAGTTTATCAAATGGATGTGAAGTCAACATTTTTGAATGGTATACTTGAAGAGGAGGTTTACATAGAAAAATTGGAAGGATGTGTTGATCAAAGAAACAAGAACATGGTGTATAGATTACACAAAGCTTTATCTGATTTAAATCAAGCTCCAAGAGTATGGTATGAGAGGCTTCACAACTATCTTGTGAAGATTGGTTTTGAGAAGACCAATGACAAAAAAAAATGTGTTCCTAAAGAGAGAAGGAGGTAAAGGAATTTTACTAGCTGAAATATTTGTTAATGATATCATATTTGGAGGACAAAATGCATTGTGTAATACATTTGTGATTGAAATGAAGAAATAATTTGAGATGTCTATGTTTGGAGAGATAATATTCTTTGTTGGATTGAAAGTATATAAAATAAAATATGGTATTTACATCACTTAGTCCATGTATGTGAAGGAAACATTGAAAAGTTTTGGTATGGAGGATTCAAAACCTGTTAGTAATCCTATGGTAATAGGATACAAACTGTTGGTCAAATAAATAGTATTGAAAAATGAGTGTCAACACACTTAACCATTTTTACTATGTATGTTGAGTACACAATGTATGCTGAGCCATAATTTCAATAGGTGTCAAGTCATAGTAATTGCTGAGCAGATCACAGTGTAGTATGTGCTGAGTAATACAAGAATTGTTCATGTGTCGAGTAACAAAATCATTCAAATGCTAAACAATTTAGAACAACATATGCCGAGCAATATAGGATATAACAGGTTCTGAGAAAACCAAAAAATGTAGTTGATGCTAAGCAATCTAGAAATAGTATGTGCTGAGCATTAGTAATACTTCATGTGCTGAGCAACACAGGACCAACATAAGAGTTTGGATTTGCACAAACTAAGATGTGAACCATTTTTGGAGCTAACTTAGAGAAATTTTGAAGGAATTTGATGGAACAATAGCAGAATTAATGGAAAAAAATAGAGCACAAGCTAAAGAAATCAAATTACTCAAGCTTGAACAAGAATCACAAGCCATAATGCTTTGTGAAGTGACTAAACAAAAGAAAAGAGCTATTAAAGACAAGGCCATGGTAGAAGATGATAAGAGAAATCTCATCAATAGGCTGGAAGAGAAGATAATTGAATTTGAGAAGATTTCAAACATGCAGTTAGACACCTTAAGCCAGATGATGAATGCTCACCATGAGCTAAACATGAAGGATATTGAGATCTCCACCTTGAAGATACAAGATGAATAATTATAGAATGAATTGAAGAGAGAAAAGGAAATAGCAGAAAGTTACAACAAACCCAATGAGGCCATCAAGTACTTTGAGTAGTTACTGAAATCACCAAGGGCTAGTAATGACACTACAGGACTTGGCTACATTAGCATTGAACAAGAAGAATCATCCAAGGCTGCAAAAGAAAGAAGCAAAAAAGGTAAGAACACTAAACCTACTTGTCATTTCTATGGTAAAAAGGGACATACCTCTAATGTGTGTAGAAGCAAGAATAGTCATCAACATGATAAACCTACAAATGCAAATTTCTATCACAAGTGCAAAAAGACAGGACATTTAACACAAGACTGTAGAACCAAGACCATGAGGACACCAAGATTTGAGGGTTACTACTACAAATGGAAAAAAATGGACATAGAGCATTTGAATGCAGATAAAAGCCTATGTGGACACCCAATTAGCATACAAGGAGAAAATATTATGCACATCACTACAATTGGGACTACAATACAAGACAAAGTTATCACTACTATCAGGAATATAGTCATGTACCTTAGAATTGCATAAGAACACACTTCAAGGGGAACTATAGTAGATGGTTGAATTAAACTACGTGTTTCAGTTGCTTGAAGACTGGACATGTCAGCAGGAGCTATCCAACAAAGGTTAAGGCACCCAAGACTAAAGTTAACAAGGGCAAAGAAAAGGTTGATGTGGAACACATCAAGGAAGATATAAAGAAGACATGGTAGAATAAACGTGAATGCAACACATCAAATGGAGAGATCACTTCACCCAAGAGGTCAAGTGATCACACCTCATCAAATTAAGCACTAGAAAGGCACATGGGGCTAATACATATAAAGATGTATCATACATCAGCCCAAAAGAACATATGAGCACTACAAAGAAGAAATTTTAATAAGTTAAGATGTCAGGATAAAATTTGGAAGATGATGTTGAGTTACCTTTAGTTTCCAAGTGAAACTCCAGTACATGCTGAGTTGAACAATCTAGTAGCTGTCAAGTAAGACTTGATAGTAGTTGCCGAGCAATTAACAAGATTAGTAGATGCTGAGTGAAATGAGATAGTAGCTATTGAGTGAATAAAATAGAGTTGATGCCAAGTTGGAAAATCCTTTGGAAGCCAAGTGACAACTGTAAGCATGAATGCAATAAATGCTAGGTTTCAAGCCTAATCAAAGTGAAAATCATTCATTTTTTTATCATTCGAACAAAGAGAAAAGATGAGTAGAGTGATTGAGAGATTTCCTAGCAATCAAAAGGTGATTTTCAACAATTCAACATCAACCCAACTCTATTTCATTGATTGACCAAGTATTTCATTCAACTGTTGAGTTACGCAGTTTAAAAAGTTTGTTTAAATAGTAAACCCTAGTGCGGTTATAAATGGCATCTGGTTCTAAGTCTGTAAAGGGAAAAGAAGATTTGGAAATTCAATTAGTTATCAATGAAGTTAAACAACCTAAGTTCAAGCCAATCCTAGAGGTTTCTTACAAAAATCATCCCGCTAGTGCCCTATCCATGATTTCAGATAAAGTAGTAATGGTTCAAGATGTACGTAAATGCTACAACTGTAAGATAGGAGCAATAGGAGATTTAGAGATTTTTAATGCATTTGATAAACTCTATGAAAATGGGAAACTTAAAGATGAATTCTCCATAGTTGAAAAGAAGGGTCTGACCAAAGCCCTAGTTTTCCCTATTGTCTTTAAAATGGAATGGATATGCATCATGTTGAATAGAATCCATGATGGAGCTTTTTGGTTAGAAACAGGCCAGTAAAGTTTACAAAGAAAACTGTACATAAGGTTACTGGTATTCCAACCCTAGATCAACCCAAGACCCTAAGGAGTGATAAGAGGGAGGCAATTGAGAAAATCATTGGTGCCAAGTGGAACAATAGGGGTATGACAATTGACACCATCAAAGACCCCCTACTAGATTTTGTTGTAAGGATTATATCTCACAAATTTTACCAATCCAGTAGGTTGAACAGTGTACCCTACATAGTAGTAGATGTTGCCTACAAGCTAGTGAAAAATGATCATACTTATGATCTTGCAGAGTTGATGATGTAGAAAATCAATGAAAAATTGGGAGCCATAAGGAAATTAAAAGGGGCTTAATGCAAATTTGGCTCAGTTTTGATTTTCATGTTTTTCTACATTATGAAAGAATTCCCTTTTGTAGGCAAGGTGAGATGGGATCCAAATAAGACTATTGTTGACTAAATAAATGGATTCATTGATCAAATGGGTGAAAAATTTGATGCCCAAATGACCAGTTATTTTGAGGACTTTAAACAATCCATAAAACAAAGAATGATAATTCTAGTCTCATTGGTGGAGCAACATGAAAAGACATTTTCTTTATAGTAGATATTGACTATACTTACATACAAGTAGTCATCCCTAGAGTTAGATGGATTAGACCACTAGGTTATAAACTTGATGTGGATTAGGCTTCAATAGCTATTACAGCATTGCTTGCAGAGGAAACTGATAAAACTGCAAAGCACTTTGGGACATATGATGTTGTCAAATCAATGGTGGTTATAGACCTCAAAATAGAAACAACAATCAAGAAGGACAAGCTTGTAAAGAATCTTAAAAAGAAATTTGGGGTAGATATTGGAGAGATAGGTATTGTAGAAGAAGTAGAGGAAATAAGTAATGACAAAGAAGAGGATGACAATGAGAAAGATGAGGATGAGCTAGAGCAAGGGCCACTTCAGTTAAGCCAAGGCCTAGGTGAAGATGAGGATGAGAGTGCCAAGGAAGAACAAGCTAAGGAAACATCCATCCAAACCAAGGTCACTTAAATAAAGGAAAAAGCACCACCCAATCCTTATCCCAAGCCAAAGAAAGTGGCAAAGCCTACTACTAGATCTACTACAAGAGCTACTACCCAAAAGGCAAAAGAAGGGGCAGCAAAGAGGAAGAAATCCACTAAGAAGACTGTAGATGAGCCAAAGAAAAGAAGAAAATTTGTGGCTCAACCTAATTAAGATGAAGAAAGGACATAATCAGAAGACAACAATTAGTTTAAAGTGGCAAGTTGTCCACCTAAGTCTTCAATTGACAATTTATGTGCTAAGATTAGGAATGGTGACTTGAAAAATTTGAAAAAATGCAGATTTCAATAAGCTCACAAAGGATGAGCAAAATAAAATAGAGAAATTTGTTTATAGTATGATGGAAAAATATAAACATACACCTCTTGAATTGGATAGCTCATTGCCAAAGTAATTATATAATATTGTAGAGGATAAATGACATTTTTGTCTACAAACTGAGAAGCAAATAAGGGAGTCTACCTTAGCAAGAATGTTGCCTAATTTGACTAAAAGTCAAATAACAAATGCAATCAAGAGGAAAAAAATTAGATTTACTCCCAAATACAGGCATTTACTATTCTACAAAACAAAATTGAAGAGGTTATGAGCAAATCCACAAAAGTGTGGAAGATTATTTACAAGAAAATTGATGATGTATTTGATGGAGAATACAAGATAAAAGCAAGTGCTAAAACAAAGGAAATAAAAGAAGAAAGAAGGAAGAAAGTAGAGGAGAAGAATCTAGAAGAGAAGAAAGTACAGGAAGGAAAGAAGGATGAAGAAGAAAATTAGGAGGAAATGAGTAAACAAGAGGAAAAGGGGATAGATGAGCAACAAGAACATAGTGTGCAAGACACACAACTGCCACCTCCTAGCCCTCCTCACTGTACCATCACACCTACAGAGATGATCAAGATAAAAGATGTTATTGACACTTCTAGTCAAAATATTAATCTATTAACTATAGAGGATCTAGCAAAGATCCTTGACCAATCAACACAAGCAGCTAGACTATGTTCAAGCCCAATATTGGTCAGTGTTGATGAGTTGCAAAAGGCAGTAGTGAAATCAAAGGAAGTCAAGGTGCAAACACAAGAACCACCTATGACCACACAATCTATTGAACTTCTACTCCTTCCACCTCCATCTCCACAAAAAGAAATCACAAAAGTACTTCAGGAGCTGTGTGCAACAACAGGGGATAAGAAAGGCAAATCAGTACAATCAATAGGTACACCCTCAACTAGAATGCTAGTAGAAGAGATACAAGCTAAAGAGAAAGAAGAGACAAAAGATAAGGAGCAATATACAATACAAACTTTGGTTGAACTACCCAAAATAGGTACTCCTACAAAAAAATCTTCAGCAGTCGAGCACTGAAATGCTAGCATTGCAAATTAGAACACTGGGCTTGAGCTCAACAAAAGTAGCCAGGAAACTTCATTATAGAATTCCTAAGCTTGACGAAGAAATAAAGATACCCTATTATGAATCAAGAACTCTCGTAGAAGAAAAGATGAATGAGATACAAAGTGCATTGGATAGAAGAAGGAGACAAGAGACACTTAGAAAGGATTACAAATATAGGCAAGCATTAAATGAAATCAAGGACATATTCATGGATGCCTTTAGCCTACAATCTCCAGATGAGTCAAGACCAATTATAGAGAAACTATTATATATAGTTGATTAGGTCACAAATGAGGACCATGACACCAATGCCAAATTAATGGAATGGTTAGAGAAGAAGTTCCAAGGTAAGGTCAATCAGAAGATATCAAATGACATCATTTTGGAACAAGTTGACTTGGCTAAGAAAATAGATAAAGTCAAAATTGTACTTGGGAATATATTCTTCCTTTACAACAAGTTCTATGATTTTTCTAATTTCACACAAGAAACTGGTCAGAAGATATTGAGCTTGGAAAGAAATCTAAAGATTTCTAGCATGCAACTTCCTACCAATCTAGCTCAAAGTGAGAAGCATTTTACTCGGACACTTCACACTCAAAGGGAACTAGTTGTATTAATAGCAAAGGAGGCTAATATAAAAGCCAAGATAATGCAAATTCAATCCTCCATCATCCCTCACTTGGAGATACTCCACAAGGAGTAGATGTATGCAAAGACAGTCTTGAAGAAAGATCCCAATCTTTCTACACATGAAGGACTTGTAGACCTAGCAGCAGAGCTTGCAATCCAACACAAGTCATTGGATATTGCATTAAACAACTAGGATGCAGCTCTAAAGATACTCCTAGAGGTTAATAGCTCATTTTTGACTAAACATGGTATTACTCCATAAAACCCTTTGACATTAGTGTCAAAAAAGGGGGAGACATATTATAGAGGAGTAATAAGAAAAGTAGGAGATATGTAGATACTAAGGGTAATTACCAAATTTTGACAAATTTTGATCATTTTGATTACATTCTTTCACTCCATTCTTTCATTCATTTTGAGAATAAAGTGGAATGCTTGTAAATAGCCAAAATAAGGGGGAGACAAGGAATAAAGGAGTGAAGAAGAGATGTAAAATTTTAGTAATCAAATGGAATATAGGGACATCACATAGATTAGAATGCAGAAATAGGTCACAGGACAGAGAGGATTAGGCACATTGTACAAAATTTCAATTTCAAAGGCATAATCAACTTAGGGGGAGTCATAAGGTATATTGCTACTCACATTTTTTTGAATTTTTTGAAAATTTTCATGTAAGCTGAGCAAGTAAAGAATGTACTCAATAAGGTTAGGATCACCAATTTTTAGTTAAGTGTTTTTGACAATCATGTCAAAGGTGTAGATTGTTGGTCAAATAAATAGTATTGACAAATGAGTATCAACACACTTAACCATTTTCACTATGTATGCCAAGTACACAATGTATGTCAAGCCAAAATTTCAATAGGTGTCGAGTCATTGTTAGTGCCAAGTAGATCATAGCGTAGTATGTGCCAAGAAATACAAGAATTGTTCATGTGCCGAGTAATAGAATCATTTAGATGCTAAGTAATTTAGAACAACATATGCTAATCAATACAGGATATAATAGGTTCCAAGAAAAATAGAAAATGTAGTTGATGCCGAGCAATCCAGAAACAGTATGTGTCGAGCATCAATAATACTTCATGTGTCGAGCAACGTAGGATCAAAAAAAGAGTTTGTATTTGCACAAACTAAGATGTGAACCATTTTTGGAGCCAACTTAGAGAAATTTTGAAGGAGAAAAAGGATAAGGATGAATCATTTACATTCCCTATGCAATCTGCATGTAACCAATCAAAAAAATGGTGAAGGCATGCAACCAATTAGAAAAATGCAAAGTATGAGCGAGAATTTGAGATTCAATATGGATCATAGATCCATACCTAACCCTAAGCCTTCTCATTCTTTATAAGGAGAATGAATGCACCATTGCATGTGTGGAAGAAAACAACATAAGGGGAGATTATAGCAAAATTTTAGTGTGAAGAGAAAAGACTTAGTGCAAAGGACAACATTTATACATCCAGTTGATCATAATAGAACAAGGGACATATTCAAATATCTGATCTAGTAGAGATCAGAAGAGAAAGAGTAGATCAAGTGCCTGAATCAAGAAATTTGAGATTGCATTCAATCAGGTCAAATGTTCTAATACTCTCTCACAATTGTGTTAGAGGTTGAAATCCTATGGTGATAGGTTAGCTTAATAGCTAGGTAGGAGAGCCTTTGGAGAAGGTTAAGAAATTCCTATTAAGTTAGGTGGATTTAATAGCCCTTATGTAAATCCTTTAATAGGGTGACACTTCATGTAAAGTGTTTGTAAATCCTTTCAATAGGTCACATTTAACAGTGTGTTGTAGCTTTTAACAGGGCAAACCATCAGAAGTGGTTGAACTCATTACTGCAATAATTTTTGTGGGTGTCATCCCCACCACAGTTTTACCTTCTTATTCTTGGAGGGTTTCTGGGTTACCTAATTTTTGTGTTATTTGTTGATGCATGCTTTCATTTCATGTTTGTTTATATGTTTCCATGCATGAAAATTATTTTTCAGATATGTGTTAATAAGGGTTTGAAAGGATAAAAATTGGTTACTTCTGATTCAACCCCCCCCCCCCCCCCCCCCTCTAGAAGTACTCTTCCCATTTCAACATTCCAACACAAACTATCCAAAATTGATGAATCGTTTGAAGAAAATCAAATATTGTACAAGTCTATGATTGGAAAATTGCAATATTTAGTTCATAGAAGACTGAACATTGCATTAGCTATTAAGATTTTTGCAAGGTTTTCTACAAATCTTAAGGAGAGTAATTTAATGGTCATTAAAAGGATCATGAGATACTTGAAAGGAACATAAGACTATGGTCTATACTACAAGGAAAATGACAAGTTTGAGTTGAGAGCCTATAGAAATGTTGATTAAGTTGGAAACATTGATGATAGAAATAGTACAAGTGAAGGAGCATTTTTCTTAGGAAAGATATTGGTTATATGGATCAATAAGAAATAAAATTGTATATCTCAATCTATTGTTGAAGCTGAATATGTGGTTGTTATAGTGAATTACACAAATGTGGTATGGATCAAATAGTTACTCAAAGACTTGAAGAAGGAAATTACTAAACCTATAGTACTCTACTATGTCAACACAAGTGCTATAAACATATCAAAGAATCATATGATGCATACAAAGAAAAAACACATTGAAATCAAGTATCATTACTTGAGAGAGTTGGTTCAAGACAAAGAAGTGAGAATGGAATATGTGAAAAAAAAAAAAACAAATAGTTGATATATTCATAAAAGATTACCTAAGGATGCACATGATTATCTTAGAGGTAAAGTAGGGGTGATACCCCTATCAAAATCTACTTAAGGGGTATGTGCAAGATCATGGTGTGCCAAAAAGTGGCGATCTAAAAAATATATTATTTTGAAATGCCTCAAAGCATTTCAAAATCTATTCTAACTATTTTCCCACCCATCCTAATAAAAAACCAGAAAATTAATACTTTTATAAGGCCTAGTATATCTTTGGATACCAACCCTACATGGTCAACTTTAAAAACATCCCAAATATGTATTTTTGGCCTATTCTTGTGTGTCTTTTACTTCAAACATGTATCTGATGACTTGTTTTCACCCAAATTTGATGAAACAAAAAAGGTTTTTTAAGAATGTTCATAGCTTTCCATAAATGTAATGTCTATCAAATTATGATTTAAGTAAGTAATTATTACTTATTTTCTAATGGAGTTACGTATAAAGTGTTAATTGACACACTAACTAAAAACAACTATAACTTTCAAATGGTACAACATTTTTTAAATCCAAAAGATACATCACAATCTATGCTTTTTTTTCTACAAGGAAAAAAGAAAAGAAAAATTAAATTTTGTAGATTTTTGAATTAGTTATGGTGGTCAAACGTGAGAGTGTTTTATTCTAAAAATACTATAGTAGAAAATTCATAATTAATTATTTATTTAGAATCAAAACACTCCAAAATATTCATCACATATAGGCATGAGTCTACTTCTTATATATAATCTTATTAAAAAATAGTCTCATTTGATTTTGATTAAGGTGGTCAGACATACGTCTACTTCTTATTTTTTCTTGAAATTTTTCTACTATTACATCAAAATTAAAATTTGTGACCAATCAATTTTAATTTTTTTCAGCTAAGGCCTACTAATTTAGAAACTAAATTCAAATTCCTATAAATTCTTTTCTCTCAAAAATTTGATAGAAAGTTCATAACAAGTTGACAATTTTAGATCAAGTTGACATAACCCTGATCTTTTGATTTTTCATTGCCACTTAAGGGTATAGTATTATTGACCATTATCTTACACATACCTTGAGAAGCAGGAGTAGTTCCCTACATCAACTAAGTTGAATGAAATATTTTACAAATTGATGCAATGGATCTTACTTTAGGACCTGCCTAAAGTAAGGAAGGAGTTAAAAAATAGTCACACACAAGGTGATAGAGGGAGAACCTAATTTAATTATATCTTCATGTATAGATGAGAATTCATTGACATTGTTGACAAAGAGAGAAATATCAGATAAAGAGGGAGAGATAAGGAAAAGGGAGATATAAGAGGAAGAGAGAGAGCTTACTAAGAATATATTGAAGGAAAAATTAGAGATATTAGAGATCAGATGAAGGCACACATATTGATAGAGGGAGAGATTTCAATAAAAGGTATAAAGTTTCTTTTTGGTATTGTTGTTGGTATTGGTTTGCCATCAATGCCAAAGAGGGATATTGTTGAAGCGAAGAAGATTGATGAAACCTATCATGGAAGAATCATTATTTTGTCATTTATGTCAAACTTACTACTTTTTGGTGAGACAATTGCTTAGTTTGGTCTGAATGCTATCATTTGTTTGATTGATGAAACAAATTTGAAGAGAAAGGATAACAAGAGAACCTAGAGAAAGGTTGAGTTATTTGGTGTATAAAAGGAGCACTAAGACCAAGAAAGACATTAATATTGATATAGTGTATTATTTATCTACTTAAGGCTATAATGGAAGTGTTGGAAATGAGAATGAAGTAACTAAGAGGGGGAGGGGGTGAATCAGTTACTACAAAAACATTTCACAGTCCCTTAGATGTCTAAAAGTTTGATCTATTTTACAGATTATTGAAACTTGATATTGCAACAAATAATAAAAATCATTAAGAACTGATATCAAAACAATTCATCAAACTCAAACACTAGAGACACCAGATTTAACGTGGAAACCCAATATGGGAAAAACTAGCAATGTAACTAGTTACTATTTTTCACTCTTCTAAAGTGAGCCCTGTTAGGAGCCAACCCTATTAAAGGTTACAAAAACACACTGTTAGGTGTGACCCTGTTAGAGGATTTAAACACTCTGTTAGAAGTGGCCTTGCTAGAGGTCTTTAGAACAACTCAACTAAATTGTCACCTTGTTGGAGGATTTACAAAATGGCTGTTAAACCAACTCTATTAAGAGATTTTGATTCACTTCTGTAAAGGTTATAAAGCAACAATGAAGTGACCTGAATAATATGCAACTTATCTTTTGCTGATTATAGATCTCTGTTCAACTTGATTGGATCCTTACTGATCAAATACAACTTTATAGCTCCTTTAATCCTTCATCAAGATTCGCTCAGTCTCCTCTTATCCAAGTATTTTCTTTCGCATCCTTGCTTCTCTTGTTCTTCACTTGTTTTTACACCTTTTTTTCTCACACACTTTTACAACTTGAATAACTCTATATATATATTTCAGATTATCAAGTCGGCTCAAATAACTTGGAAAACAATTATTCCAACAGTCGGCTGAATTGCAAGATTTAACAAATCCCTTTACTGGCTGACCCAGTACGGTAAACTCTATTCAAAAATAATTCCTGTGTTAACTGACTGAGCCCGGTTAATATAGAGAATTCCATGAAATCCTTTAGTCGTCAAGTGAACTCGATAAGCACTGAGTTCCCTGTGATGACTGAGTGAGCTCGGTGAAACCGACTCTACTTTGATGACCAAGTGAGCTCGGTGAAAACTGACTTCTCCATCTTTTCTTCGATGACCGAGTGAGCTTGGTGAAAACTGACTTCTCCATCTTTCCTTTGATGACCGAGTGAGCTCAGTGAAAACTAACTTCTCCATCTTTCCTTCGATGACTGAGTGAGCTCGGTGAAAACTGACTTCTCCATCTTTACTTCGATGACCGAGTGAGCCCGGTTATCATTGTCTGAACTCAGTTAACTGAGATTAAAGACTCATATGACATTTTGTGTGACATCAAGGACAACACTATCCAACAATCTCCCTCTTTGGCATTGATGGCAACACAACATGTCATAACAAAATGAAATTTTGAAAACAAGATAACAGACTTCTCCCTCTTTCACTAGTCTCCTTCTTTTAAGGAGCTTCAGAGAAGATTTTTTTTAAGTCTCATAAATTTTAGAAGGATATGACAGTAAATCTCTCCCTCTTTGACAACACATGCCAAAGACAATAGAAGTAAAGTGAATTGCAATGTACCTATAGTACTGATTCATATGCAATGATTTCTGATTAAACTACATCACCAGATAGATCTTCAATCTGGTATGCGTTGATGCATCACTAAAGCTTCCTTTAGTGAACTTCAGATAGGGGAATGACCCCTAACTTACCTCTAAGATATAAAAATGCATCCTTAGACAAGGGCTTTGTGAATATATCAGCAATTTGTTCCTTTGTGTGGACATATTCCAATCTGATCTCCTTGTCTTGCACCAATTTTCTGACAAAATGATATTTGATTGCAATATGCTTGGTCTTGGAATGCATCACTAGATTCTTGGATATATTGATTGCACTTGTATTATCACAGAACATAACAACTGGTTCTTTGATTTCCATCTTCATTCCTTGCAATAGTTACTTAAACCAAACAATATTAGAACAATTTACTGCTGCAGCAACATACTCTACCTCTACTGTAGATTGGGATGTACAATTTTGCTTTTTGCTTGTCCAAGAAACCAATCTCTTTCCAAGAAAGAATGCTCCTCCACTTGTGCTTTTTCTGTCATCAAGGTTCCCTGCCCAATCAGCATCAGTAAAAACTTTCAAATCCAAATTACCTCCAAATTTGTACCATAGCCCATAATCTTTAGTTCTTTTCAAATATCTCATTATTCTCTTGATTTCCATCAAGTGAGTTTCTCTTGGTTTTGCTGAAAATCTTGCAACAATACCAACTGCGAGAGCAATATCTAGCCTGGTATGAACTACATACTGTAATTTTCCAATCATAGATCTATACAATGTTTGATCTACCTCTTTGGATTCATCATCTTTTGTAAGTTTCAATCCAGTACACATAGGAGTTCCAACAGGTTTACAGTCCTCCATACCAAACTTTTTCAATATCTCCTTGATGTATTTTGACTGAGTGATGAAGATGCCATTCTTATTTTGTTGGATTTGAAGACCAACAAAGAATTTTATCTCACCAAACATAGACATTTCAAACTCCTTGTTCATTTGTTCTAAAAATTCTTTGCAAAGATCATGATGCCCTGTGAAAATAGTATCATCTACAAATATTTCTGCCAAGACAATCTTATTATCTGGACCTTCCTTTATATACAAGCTACTATTATCATTAGCTCTTTGAAAACCAATCTGAATAAGATAATTATGCAATCTTTCATACCATGCTCTAGGAGCTTGTTTGAGACCATACAGTGCCTTGTGTAATTTGCAGACCATGTTCCTTTTATCTGGATCAACAAAACCTTTAGGTTGTTCAATGTAAACTTCTTCATCCAGTATTCCATTGAGGAATGCTGACTTGACATCCATTTGATAAACTTTGAATCCTTTGTGAGCAGCATATGCAAGTAAGATTCTGACTCCTTCCAATCTTGCAACAGGAGAAAAAGTTTCTCCATAATCTATACATTCTTCTTGTGAGTATCCTTTGCATACCAATCTAGCTTTGTTTCTGGATACCTTACCATCTTCAGTACACTTGTTTCTGAATACCCACTTGGTTCCAATTATATTCTTGTCTTTAGGCCTGGGTACAAGAGTCCATGTCTTTTTTTTCTCTATTTGTTCTATTTCCTCATTCATTTCCTCAATCCAACTATCATTTGCCAGTACATCCTTAATACTTCTAGGTTCAAAATCAACAAGTAAACAAGTATTTTTCAACTTACTTCTTGTTAGGGTTCCTTCAGATTTGTCTCCAATGATCTAATTTGGTGCATGATGTCTTCTGACATATTTTTCTAATACAGGTTCCTTGCCTTTTGAATGAATTTCATTGTTATCCTTCTGTACTTCAGATTCTTGTTGTTCTAGCTCGGTTGATTCAGACTCGGAAGACACTTGCTTGGTAGTGTCTGAAAGTTGATGAGGCTCAGTTTGAACTATTTGCAACTCGGTTACTGAAGACTCAAGAGTTGAGGATTCTTGAGTGAACGGTATACTTGGTATAGTATCTGGTTCAATGTAAACAAATCTCTTGTAGTCTTCAGGTACCTTTTTTCTTTATTCTTCTGATTTGTCTGCAAACTCATCAATTTTTACATGTGCACTTTCTATGACCTTTTGAGTGGATAGATTTAAACATCTATATGCTTTGCTTTTGCAAGAATATCCCAAAAATATTCCTTCATCACCTTTTACATCAAATTTTCCTTTTCTAGATTCTTTCAAAATATAACATTTGCTTCCAAATACTTTCAGATAACTTATATTGGGTTTGTGGCCATACCATAATTCATAGGGAGTCTTGAATGAGTCCTTTTTCAGCTGTACTCAGTTTAATGTATGAACTACAGTGCTGATGGCTTCCTTCTGGTATTTGATAGCAATGTTTTTTTCTATCATCAGGGTTCTTGCACAATCCATAATGGATCTGTTTCTTCTTTCAGCTATTCCATTTTGTTCTGGAGTTCCTGATGCTGAAACTTGTCTTTTAATACCTCTTTCAATGCAGAAGTTATTGAATTCATGTGAAATGAATTCACCACCTCTATCTGACCTTAAACATTTCAGTCTTTTCCCTATTTCTTTTTCTACTCTTGCCAAATACCATTTGAATTTCTCAAATGCTTCTGATTTATTTCTTAGATACATGACAGTCATCATTCTTGAGTAATCATCAACAAAGAGAATGAAAAATTTCTCTCCAATATAGCTTTCTATTCCAGTAGGTCCACATAAATCAGTATGCACAATTTCTAATATATCTTCAGATTGATAGTTTTTACCTTTAAAACTAGTCCTTCCCATTTTACCAATCTGACAGTTCTTGCATAGACCAACCTCAGGTTTCTTAATGTTAGGAATGCCTCTTACTTTCTTGAATTTTCTTATTTTTATCAAATTATCAAAATTGACATGACACAACCTTTTATGCCATAACCAACTCTCTTCAATTTGAGCAATAAAACATGACCATTCACCAAGTTCTAGATAGAATAAGTTACCTTTAGTTTGGGTGCCAGATCCTATCAGCTTTCCTTGCTCATTCAACAGTCTTGCCTTTCCATGCATGAATTCCACCTTGAATCCAGTATTGAGTAACTGTGCCACACTTACCAAATTATGTTGGAGACCTTCAACCCAATAGGAATTATTACAAACAAGTTCTTTGGTTAGACAAATTCTTCCTCTTCCTTTTATGAAATGAGGTTCATTATTACCAAACCTTACACTGCCACCATCATAATCTTCAAACTGATCAAACTTAGTTTTATCACCAGTCATATGATGTGAGCAACCACTGTCTATAATCCATGTATCATTCTTACTTATATGAGAGATAAGAGCAATTTTATCCTCCTCATCATTGTCAGAATCATCTTTAACAGCAATATAAACAATTTCATCCTCACTATTATCAGAATCTTTAGAATTTTCAGCCATGAAACATGATTTCTTACCTTTGTTAATGAATGATTTGAAATCTTTTTTGCCATTCCATTTATGATCCTTCTTTTCATCATTGTTCTGCTTGTTCGGGCACCTAGCTGCAATATGACCAATTTCTTCACATGAAAAACATATTAGAGGAACTTTACCTTTATATTTTCCTCTGCCTCTAGAGTATTTTCTTGATAGAAGAGCTTCAATTACTTCAAGATCACTGTCTGTGCTTAGATCTGATTCATCTTCACTTTCTGACTGAAGTTTCTTTTTGCTTTTCTCCTTGAATGAAAGTTTGGCCTCAAATGCTGATTCCATGTTCTTGGAAGCTGGAACATAGTTATCAAAGTTATCTAGTTCAAATGTAGTTAATCTCCCAACTATGGCCTCAAGATTTATCTGATGATTTGCTTCACATCTTCTTTCCTGAATTGCAGACACTCTAATTGCATAAATGGGAAGCAAGGTTCTGAGAACTTTGCTTACAACTATTTCTCCTTTGATGTCACCACCAGCTGCCCTGATTGCACTTACACATGCTTTAACTCTTTCAACATACTTTGCAATGTTTTCATCCTCTCTCATCCTCATTTGATCAAATTGTCCTCTTAGACTTTTTGCTTTTGCTCTTCTCACATTGTCATCCCCTCCATAGATTTCTTTTAGCTTGTTCCACATGTTAAAGGCAGTTTTGCAGTCCTTAATGTCATCAAATTCTTCATAGCTGAGAGAAGATGCTATGTCTATCATCATGTTGTTGTGAGTTTTCTTTTCAGCAATATCATTGACTGACAGTGTGCCAGAAGGTTCTTCATATTTTTCTTCAAGGTATTTCAGTCCAGTATCACCAACAGTAGCCAGATGAAGTTTCATCAGTCCTTGCCATGCTGAGAAGTTATCTCTATTAAGTTTTGGAATTTCTCTTTTGTAAGACATCCTGATCTTTTCCTTAGATCCTTGAAATTTTCTCCTGCAAGTACCAAAAGCTCTGATACCAATTGTTGGAAATGAGAATGAAGTAACTGAGAGGGGGAGGGGGTGAATCAGTTACTACAAAAATATTTCACAGTCCCTTAGATGTCTAAAAGTTTGATCTATTTTACAGATTACTGAAACTTGATATTGCAGCAAATAATAACAATCATTAAGAACTGATATCAAAACAATTCATCAAACTCAAACACTAGAGACACCAGATTTAACGTGGAAACCCAATACGGGAAAAACCAGCAATGTAACTAGTTACTATTTTTCACTCTTTTGAAGTGAGCCCTGTTAGGAGCCAAACCTGTTAAAGGTTACAAAAACACACTGTTAGGTGTGACCCTGTTAGAGGATTTAAACACTCTGTTAGAAGTGGCCTTGCTAGAGGTCTTTAGAACAATTCAACTGAATTGTCACCTTGTTAGAGGATTTACAAAATGGCTATTAAACCAACTCTGTTAAGAGATTTGGATTCACTACTACAAAGGTTATAAAGCAACAATGAAGTGACCTGAATAATATGTAACTTATCTTTTTCTGATTACAGATCTCTATTTGACTTGATTGGATCCTTACTGATCAAATACAACTTTACAGCTCCTTTAATCCTTCATCAAGATTCGCTCAGTCTCCTCTTATCCAAGTATTTGCTTTCGCATCCTTGCTTCTCTTGTTCTTCACTTGTTTTTACACCTTTTTTTCTCACACACTTTTACAACTTGAATAACTATATATATATATATATATATATATATCAGATTATCAAGTCGGCTCAAATAACTTGGAAAACAATTATTCCAATAGTCAGTTGAATTGCAATATTTAACAAATCCCTTTACTGGCTGACCCAGCACGGTAAACTCTGTTCAAAAATAATTCCTGTGTTAACCGATTGAGCTCGGTTAATACAGAGAATTTCGTGAAATCCTTCAGTCGCCAAGTGAACTCAGTAAGCACTGAGTTCCCTGTGATGACCGAGTGAGCTTGGTGAAATCGACTCTACTTTGATGACTGAGTGAGCTTGGTGAAAACTGACTTCTCCATCTTTTCTTCGATGACCGAGTGAGCTCGGTGAAAACTGACTTCTCCATCTTTCCTTCGATGACCGAGTGAGCTCGGTGAAAACTGACTTCTCCATCTTTCCTTCGATGACCGAGTGAGCTCGGTGAAAACTGACTTCTCCATCTTTCTTCGATGACCAAGTGAGCTCAGTTATCATTGTCTGAACTCGGTTAACTGAGATTAAAGACTGATATGACATTTTGTGTGACATCAAGGACAACACTATCCAATAGGAAGGATACTTGAGAAAATACAAGAAGAAGGATAAGTAAAGAAAAAAGTGGAAGCTGACTAAAAATAGTTAGTGTGAGCTGAGAAAGAGAAATCTAGTTGGTGTTGATTGAAGATAATTAGTATGTGTCAAGCACTAGTAAAGACCTAGTGGTGTCAAGAAACCCAGTGTTGGCCAAGCATTATAACATAGTATTTTCTAAGAAAACAAAGTATTAGTGTTGTGTACTAGTAAAATGTGTTATTTTAAAGATTAGACAAATCTATGCCAACAAAGTTGATTTCTTGAATTGTGTGAAGCTAGTGGCACAGAATTCAAGATAAACCATTTTGAGGAGAATTCAAAGAGGATTATAGAAGAAGTTTCTAGAAGAGCTAAAATGGAAAAGTGGGTAGATTTATTGAATCTTACCTAACCCTAGAATGGATGATTGTGGTTAAGTGGAAAAGGACCTAAATTCTCTATTTATAGACATAGCAGGCTAGAAGCAATAGTTATCATGTGTGAGAACCTAAGGAAGATAAGAAGTCTAAGATGTTGCTTCATATGGTGGTCGAATAGAAGAATATGCAATTAGCATTCAAAGAAATAAGGCTTAAGAGGATAAATTCTTGAAGGATGAATAAGCTATCAGAGAAGAAGAGGATGAATGCCAAGAAGAATGGAGGACTGAATGTGAGATCTGTAATATGCGAGTTGTTATTATTATCAGATCAAGTCTTATTGTTACTCTCTAATAATTGTATCAGTTTGGATAAATCCTTTAGATTAAGGTTGACCTAATAGTCATTAGTAAATCTTTTAATAAGGTGACATTCTAATGGTATATTCTAAAGTCCTCTAACAAGGCTCACTCCTAATAGGGTGATTGAAATCCTTTAACCAGGTCACATTTAACAGTGTGCATTGTAACCTTAAACAGGGTTGGCTCCTCACAAAGCTCACTTCAGAAGAGTGAAAATCGGTAGCATGTTACTGGTGAATTTTTCCCAAATTGAGTTTCCACATAAAATCCTTGTGTCAAAATGTGTGATTGATTTTGTGATTTTTCATGTTTATATTTCTAAAAATTTATTTTGACATAGGACAACAATATGCATATGTTTAAGATATTGAATGGTCAATGCATGTATAAAAAAAAGTTTTATTTGTACATTTGGACCTTGGATAACTGATGCACCCCCCTATCTCAATTATTATAAAGTATTCCAATAGAGCTAAAACAATATTAACCACACATATGATTCATTTATATATATATATATATATATATATGTATGTATGTATGTATGTATGTATGTATGTATGTAATTAAACAAATATAATCCATAAGCATACCTTTCTTACCTTCTTCTTTTCTTGGTCAATGTGGCTCTATCCTTAGTCCACCCTTCAATGAATTATTCCTTCTAGATTATCTGAACTCTATATTTACTTTCTAAAATTTTGACTTTTCTAATTATAAGAAAAGGAAAAAATATACTCTTTTATTTCTTCTTTTCTATGAGACAACCTTTCATAATGCAAATCTTTTGAAAAGTCACAACACTTCATAACTAAAATCTTTTGGAAAAGTCTCAATACTGTATAATCAAAATATTTTTGAAGAGTCACAACTATTCATAATTATTACCCTTTCAAAGGTTCACATCCTTTCAATATCATTGATACCTTTTCATAAAGTCACTTCCTTATTCTCTTCATATTATTTCCCTCTTCCATTTTTCCTTTTAGAACTTGTCTCTTCTCCTTGTCTTTTTTCCTCTCTCTAAAATAAAATCTCCTCCCTTTTATATCTTATTTTTAAGGAGTCATGTCTATTTGTTAAACATCTCTAGACTTTTCATTAGATATAGTTAATCTATATTATTTATTTACTTATTTATGTTTATTATTACTTTTTATTTAGAAAGTTAATGTACTTTAAATAATATTGTCTCTTGTATTTAATTTTATTTCTTTATTTAATCATTGAAATTTTATTATTTGTTAATTATTTAAAATATCATACTAAATATTACTTCATTAATAATATAGATTAAATAATTACTATTTCATATTTTTTATATTTTAGTATTAGTTTTAATATAACTTTATTATCATTATTTATTTAACAACATTATATTATCTAATTATTATTAAAATTCTATCTTAAAATGAGGATATGACATAAAATTTGGAGTTGTGACTAATTATTCAACTTTTACTCTTTTATTAGAACATGTGTCTTAAGGGGATGAACTATATATTTTTTCTTTCATGCTTAACTACTTAATTTCAATTTTTTTTTTTTATCTTTAAATTATTCAAATTATCATACATGTAATTAACTTTAGAATATGTGTTTTAAGTGGGACAAATTAGAATATTTGGCTTGAGGGGATGAAATTAGGACATGTAGAATAAAGGGATGAACTATATAATTACTCTTTAGGAATTATGTAACTAATTAGGATATAAATGTAACTAATTACCTAGTGCTTGTTCATATTAGGACATAAATTATATGTTATATCTAAATATCTAAAGTAATTTTCCTTAATATAGGACATGAATGAAATTATCAAACATGTATTTCACTTAAATAATGTCATACGCATGTACTCATAAATTACAAATTCTAGGTCAAATGTTGAATTTAATCATATCTAAAAATCACTTGCATAGAACAAAATTAATCACATATATATACATCAATCATCAAGTGTGTGTGTGTGTGTGTGTGTACTAGAACATAATCCAACATAATCTAATATGTAAAAGAAATATATAGAATGTATATATGTATATTAATTATAAAATGTATATGAACCTGAACATAAACACATGTGTCGAACATCATTCTCAAGTCTACAATATATATCAATTATTGAACAAATAACAAAAACACATATTTATCCAGATCTCAGAAGATAATATCAAATATAAATAACATGCATATAAAGTGTTTATCTAATCTATGAATGTATCTCTAGATGAAAGTCTAGATCAAATAATATATAAAAAACTATAGATCATCACATGCAGGAGTATCATCTTTAAGTATCCTCAAATGCATTAAGAAGATTGACTATAAGGATGCTCTGAAGGATGTGCTAACCACTATATATATTAAAGAGAAAGTGATATTAATGTACATAATCATATTAAATTAAATCTCTTAAATTTATAACTTGCACAATTTATATATATGTATGCATGTGTACATGTCTAGTGAAATATTTAAAACTTACATATCCATTGCTAACATCATCCAATGAGTGTTGACAACATACACAATCTTGCATCAAAGATGGACTAACAAGAGGCATGTTCCCCTACAATACATTTATGTACAACAAATAAAATTAAAAAATGTATAATTATACATGCATGATATATACATACATAAATTATTAGTTTAAAATAAATGAAATTTTAATGAACAAAAAAAAGACAGATTTATCTATTTAGATGTCGGCATCTAATAATACTCAAACTACCTAGTATTGATCATGTCCATCAATATATCTAGATTTTGATGGGCCTCATCTAGCTCCATCTCTAAATCTATGTTGGCATGACTAGTGAGCGACACATGTCCTAATAATGATGAGCTAAGTGTATTGACTAGATGAGATGGCATACAAATAGAATGATCATGTGTCAATAAGTCCATCCATCATGTGGTAGACAAGCTAAACTTAGCATTATCAAGGCCCACATCTAAACTCTGAGCATGCCACATACTAGCTAAAGAGTCTATACTATGTTTATTTCCCTTTGTAGAAAAAGTGTGGTCAATAGATGGATTGTGAAGTGCACTACCACCATGACCACCACTTGAGAAATGAGAGGAATGTGGCTTAGGATGTGACCTAATACTACCTTAGACATGAGCTTGAACATCTGATATGGGCATGCTAAGATGCTTTGATATGAATTTAATAGATCCTTAGCTAGACTAGTCATAATATCTCATATCAACACTCCAGTGAGACCTTCTAAGCTAGCCAATGAATGGATGCCTGCTACACTATACAAGTTTGTTGAAGCTGAAGCACCAGAAAATGATATAGAATGTCGATGAGAAATCAAATACTAGTCAACTTCATCACTCAATATGGATCTAACAGCTACAAAAATCTCTCCAACTCCTTGAATTACCCTCCACAACTAGGTGTTGTGCATGGCCTCATCAATTGAGGGACCTAATATAGGGGCAATATAAGGTGCCATCTCTCTAATAATCAACCTATGCATCTATGGTGGATGTCCTGACAATGTATCAGCTAGTCTACTATACCCCTATCCTAAATGCTCTAGTAAATTAGTGTAGTTCATCACCCTATCTAAGAGAACCTTGACATAAATATATCATAAAAAATAGAGTGGAATTTGGTCATTATTTGGATAATGACCACAAGAAGAAAGGAAGTGTGAGTATATTAGTGTAACCATCTATACACTTGAAGGGAGAATACCCCTTCAAAAACTTCTATGGATCATAATGATAGAAAAATTCCCTCTTCAGGACATCTTTGGACACTAAGACATGTACCTACTATAGTGAAAGACCTAAAGAAACCTTTCATCTCTTACTATCAAGGAAAACATGTATAGTTTCTATTAAATATAGAGCAACACCATGAATCTCATCTCAAATATATGTAAGGCTACATAAAAATGCTCTAACATGTGCTACTATATACACTAAAGCATGTGCCACTAGCCATGGATTTATGAAGTCTCTAAATCTCTTGGTTAGTGCGATCATAGAGCTCATGAGGTGGGATAGGCTATAGATTTGGGAGGATAGGTTGATGCTTGGGGCGACAAGTTGTTTCTTAAGGGGCACAGGAGGATGATGATCTACCATGTGTCAATGTATGTAGTATGTGTATTTGTAAACCTAAAGCTTAAATTAAAATATGATATTTAATAAACTTGAAATATATTACAATTACATTTAAGAAACTAGAAATCTTAAACATAAAATTATACATGTACACACATGCATATAAGTCATATGCACATATGAATGAGTTTGTACACACATATATAAGTGAGATAAACATGAAATGAACATATAATACACATATGAATAAAAAATATTTAAAAAAATGAAATGAACATATGCATGCATGAAATGAGCATGTGCATATATCCTAAACATGAAATGAACATATATACACATGTACATAAACTTCCTAAAATTGAAATTTGAACATGTACGTACATGTAAGTTATATACATATGTCCATACTAGTTTGAAGTCCCAAACATGAATTAAACATGTACTAATATCATGTGTGCATATACACATAAAGGAGTGCTAATAGGATGTCTTAAAGGGATAATCTAAAATGATGACTTACTTGGGGAGAATATAAAATCAAACATATGAAACCTAGGATCTATCTTAAGAAGATTATCTTTAAGTCAATATATCATGTGCAT
Organism: Cupressus sempervirens; assembly: GCA_028749045.1. NCBI lineage: Eukaryota > Viridiplantae > Streptophyta > Pinopsida > Cupressales > Cupressaceae > Cupressus > Cupressus sempervirens. The sequence goes on along the minus strand of CM053783.1, from coordinate 504,213,501 downwards.
ATGGCAACTTCATAATTGTTGATTAAACCTAATCTAGATCACATAGGTGGACTAGGACACATAATTAGGTCATACAGAACTAGATCTTAATATAATGACCTAAAAAGAGAGAATCTAATAGGATATATTTGAAGAGGTCTTGATTTAGAATAACTTAATAAGAGAAAATCTAAAATTGAACATGTATCAAGCTAGATCATAATAAATAAAGGGGTCATAATATAAAATGTCTTAAACTTGCATCCTAGTTTAGGATGTTTATTTAAAGCCTAGAGAGGAGAATTTATAATCTAATGTATTGAAATTTCTATATGAAAATATAGAAAGCGATCTTAAAATGATGGCTTAAGGGGAGAATATCAAAATCTATCATCAATCCATCACATAGATTTCTAAATTACAAACTTTTCATGGTCTCTAATTTATATATGCATACATTTAAAGGGTTCCTATGGACCTAGCTTCATGTTATTCATTATAATTTAATGCAATATTTTTTAGGGGTTTTAAGTTATGTGCAATTTATTTATATTTCTAGGGTTATATAATTTTGTGTTCACTTTGTTAATTTAGAGTTATCATTCAAAGTGTTTAGTTTAAGTCGAGTGTAATTTAGGTGAAGTATTAATTTTTTTTTTTTTTTTTTTTGTGTATGTACATTCAATTTCAAATTTTCCAATGTGTAATTTAAGTAAAGTATTAAAAAAAATTAATATTGCATTACAAATACAATGTGTTGGAATTCTTTAGAATAATTGAGAGGTGGGGTAAATTAGTTATTCGAAGTCCAAATGTATAAATAGAACTTTTCATAGCTTAGTGAACCCATAAAAAAATTATCATCATGCATGCATTCATAAGATTGTGTAATTAATAAAAACTTGTAGGTTACCATCAAATTAGTTTGCAAAAATTTAAACATGAAACATAAAAGATTCAACAATACATTTGACACAATGATTTACATGAAAATCCAATTTGGGAAAACCACCAGTAACATGCTACTCTTTTTCACTCTTCTAAAGTGATGCCCTATGAAAGGCCAACCCTATTAAAGGTTACAATACATGTACTATTAAATGTGACATTGTTAAAGGATTTCAATCACCTATTAGGAGTGAGCCTTGTTAGAGGACTTTGAACCATTCACTTGGAATGACACTCGGTTAAAGGATTTATAAATGACTATTAGGTCAACTTTAATCCAAATTATTTACCCTAGACTAATAAAATTATAAGAGAGTAACAGTAAGGCTTGATTTAATAACTGTAATCACCTAAAAATGGTCATCTAGACTATTAGCCCCCTTCTCAGCATTTTGGCTAAATTAATTTAATCATTTACCTAGACCAAATTGCTAATAATCAATTTATTTGATTATAACCTATAGTTTGACTATGCTATCCTAAGTTCATTATTTGATTAAAAGAACATGTCCCCTTTTAATTAAATAAAAGACCCCATTCTTCTAACCCACTTAAAATGCACACATAAAATCCTTTTTCTATTTTATAATTAAAAGAAAAGGTTTGTGAAACTTTTGTCTTATATGACAAGTCAACTTATATTCTATTGGTTGACTTGTGTGTGCACATGGATCACTCCTATTTTCAAATTCAACTGTTGATCATCCACCATCTTCATCTTGATCTCCACCGTCCGTACATCTTTAAAAGGGAGAGAGCTTTCCCCCTCAAAGGATCCATTCTCATTTTGAATATTGTTATGCTGTAGGTTTTCTAACAGGTTTTTTTGGAGCTTTGTGAAGAACTTCTCATTTCTTGTCTCATTCTCTCATTCCATCACATTAGCATAAGATCATATGGCATTCTTAGCATAGTTGCATTTTAGTTTAACTTTGATTTCTTGCAATAATCTCACATAGTTTAAATATTTGGTTTTGTAACATTATCATACATGTTTTAGCATAGCTCCACTTTGCATCTCATTCTAGCTTAATCTTCATTTGCATTGCATTCTTCAGGAACTCCTTGGGACATTTGCATTCTTGCATCTTGTCTTTGGAACCTCCCATTGCATGGTTTACTAGCAAGAAGAGTATCTCTAAGGCTCATATGAGAGCCTTCTTATTCTTGAAATATACTCTCTTGCACTCTATGGATAGGGAGCTCTAAACCGGTATCTAAGCATTCCAACTCATGGAATCATTTGGATAGAAGGGTTTAGAGTGGGACACATTTTTAGTGTACATTTTTGGTGCCCACCCTGGGGCTTGAATCAAGTTTCTAGCTCCATTTGCTTTTATATTTTATTTTTTATTTTTTACAGTAGCATATTGGATCTAATCAAATGCTTTTGTAGAATTATCACTTGGATTTTAAGGCCAACCCATAAGTAGATTGGTTTGAAGGCCAAAAATCTAGTTGGTTTAAAGATTTGATCATATCTTTTAAACCGCTTGGATTTTGGTTCTAATTTTTTTTTTACAAGTTGGATATGTATTCAAAATATCTTAGTCCAATTTTCGGAGCATTTTGACATGATTTGAGAAAGTTATGATATTTTTTTATTTTTTCATAAAAAGTCATTTATGGTCGCACATCAGCATTTTTTTCAAAAAAAACTTACATTTCCAGAAAGAGTTTTGAATTTTAATAGGGGTTCTTTCTTTGTGTTTTGAATTTTGAAGTCGTATTAAGGATCAAAAACTCGATTTGATAAATTTGGCCTATTTTGACAAAATTGATCTCTAGGGAGCAAATGAAGAGATTTTTTTGAATTTCTTATATTTTTGGAAATCTCTCTGATTTTTAGTAGGGGTCTATTCTTCTCATTTCTGTTTTTGGATCCAAAATCATAGTAAACAAGTTAAATCTTGTTGACTAGATCAAAATCAAAGAGTAAAAATGAGAGCATTTGTGATTAACTTGCACTTTCTTTGCATGCACTTGGTTGGAAGATAAATTGAATTTTTGAGGCAACTCACCACTTTTTATTGCATATTTTTGTATTATTTCATACTAAATTTTGGTGCTAACAAGTTGTGATTACAGGTTGCCATCCTTATGAAAAAAAAAAATTGAAACATTGCATAAAAAAAATGCATGTCAAAGCTTCAAATGCGCAAGGGCTACTAACATTGTTTGCAGGGCTGCCTAAAGCATAAAAACTCAAAATTTCTTGCTTTTTTATTTTCAATTGTGGCATTGACCAATTGTTCATTTTCCATAGGCACATAAAATTTGTGATTGGAGTCTTTTGGTAATAGGAGAGTATGATCTTCACCCTTGTGGTGAATCAGAAATCTTGACTTGCCATTTGGTTTCAAAAGCAAGGGGTAACTGAATCTTCTTGGCATGTTTGGGAGAAAACAATTGGAATAGGAGAGTATGCTCTTCACCCTTGTGGTGAATCAGAAATCTTGACTTCCAAAAGTTGATCCACTTTGTGTAGTTAGAATCCTTTAGAGGGCCCGCTCTCGGACAACCTGAGAGGAACGACCCAAGTGGGGACAAGACGATTACCTGGCTCTTCCAACCCACTATAAACTCAAGGCTAGCAAGGACACAAAAATTTGGTAGACGTAGTGTTTGTCTTCGCCTAGTGTGATCGCTTATGAGATTTCGACCATAGGGAGATCACTAGGAAAGAATGCTTAAGGTACTCTTGTGATCGCAAGATCGGTTACTCATCGTAAGGTGAGGTGTCCCATAATTTGGAGCAAGAGGAACACTATGAATGGAAGCCCTATCTAAACACCCTAAGTTAGTAACTACCTTTTTTAGCCGCTTAACTTCTTGGTGCAAGGATCGATCCTAGTGGACTACCCGGATCACCTCAAGATTTTACACTCACCATATGTGTTCCCTTGGTTGTGCTTATGGAATTTCCATGACAAAGCCAATATCTCTTGTGGGAAACCACTTGGTGTGAGGCAAAGGAGCATCAAGCGTGGGCCAAGTTGTTGAGTAATGAACTATGACTTCTAGGTAGATATTGCTTGATGTGTTCTCGAATGTGCTATACCAGTGAAAATGTTTGGAACATACACATGATGATAGTTATATAGCTTTCTTTTGAGACCTCAAATATGTTTGTATCATGCAAGGTTGCTTTATCCCTTGCTTGATTGTTTGAAAACTACTCCATGTGTCACTATCTTGCTTGGAAAGAAATTGCTTTTGAACATCAAACTTGCTATGCTATCAACTATTGTCAAACTTTGTCAACCAAGTCAAAACATCAAATGCAAACATTTTTCTTGTGTTGCTTGCTAAGGGGAGTCTTATCATTTGACTTTGATTTGCTATGTCTCTAGTTCTTGAACATGCTTAAAATGGTTCTTTGGTCTTAGTGCTCTTGGTCTTTTTGTCTTCATGGTCTATGCATGCTTGCTAGTTATCCTTTTGCTAAAATGGTTACCTTGATTTCTTGACTACACTCTTGGGTTGGAGAGTTGTTCACTTGTCACCCTACTTGCTCTTTCTATTTGGCTATTTGGGCATCTTGCCTAGCTATTGACTTGAGTCATTCATGTCGTAATTTTCTTGGACATATTGTTTGACAAGTCACTTTAATCTCTCTCTACTATCTTGGAAAGTGAACACTCTACCTCCTATAGTTTCAACATCAAGTTATCCTCTAGGCTCTTTTATGCTTGGCTTTGCATCTAAAACTATGGGATCTAAACCTTGTGCTATCAAACTTCAACAAAATCTAGATGATCATGATATTGTCCATGTCACTAAAGAGTTTCAAGATCTATATGTGCAATAGAAAAAACTAGAAGAGACAAATGATCTTTCTTACCTTCATCTCTCTAAGCACATGATAGAAATGAAGTCTAAACTTGAGAAAAGGTTGGAGGAGAAGATTGCATCATTACATGAATCTTCCTTAAGGTCTTTACATGCATGTGAGTCACCTTCTTTGAGGTCATCCTCTTCTTCTAGGTCTACATGCTCTACTTCAAGACATCAAATGTCTTCATCTTCTAGATCTAAAGACCTCTTTAGAGAACAAGCAAGTGATACCTTCTTTGAGCCTATGCCAAAATTTCATGATGGACCTATCTTTGACCAAGATAATGATGAGGACATGAATGCATTCTATTCACTTGAGAAACAACAAGAAGATCCTAGACATACTTCTAATAGAACTTTTGCTCCCTTGGAAGATTCTTATGATGACACTTTGTAAAAACTTCTTAACAATAAGATCATCATGTTACCAAAGTCTAGCTCATATGGAAACCCATTCTTGGATATCTATTGTTCTTATCATCAACATAATGAGCATAGTACTTCAAATTGCATTGAGCTGAAACATAAAATCCAAGATCTTATTGATAATGGAATTATTGATACCTCTAATGACTCATGCGATGAGGATACTTTTCTTGAGAAAGATTACATTAATAAACCTATGTCTAGTAGCAGCTCTATTACATCTTCCACTTCTTCCAACACTCATGCATCTCCCAAAACTTCAAAGCTTTCCAACATGCCTCCATCAAATAAAGAACCTAATGCTTTCCACATTGACTACGTGTATCCTCAAGGCCTACCTCTAAAAGAAACTCAAGCTAACCTTCACTTGGCTGCAAACCTTTTTCATGCTACTAAGCCTAAAGATCCATGGACTACTCCATTCACTCTTCATTCTCCCTTGTCCTTAGAAGTGGCTCCATGTCAAGAGGACTCTCAAAAAGAAAAATCTATAAATGTCAAGAAAGATCAAGATCAAGCACCCTTTCATCTCTTTCAAGATTTTTCCCCTCCATATTCTATATCTTATCCACCTCCGAAGTATGATGAAGACACAACTTCCATTATCTCCCTTGAGCTTACTGAAAATTATGAGAAAAGTTCTCTTCATATGCTATCCAAGGCTACTTGTCACGATCAAAGCATCCCCTCATGTTCTACTTCTCAATATCCACTTCAAAATTGTGCTCAAGCTTCAAGTGCTACTATTAAAAATGTTGTTCCTATCAAAGCTACTCATGAGTCTATTGATGGCTTTGACCATGTTGCTCATTCTAAAGATTGATATCCCTTCCCACTATCCCTTTGCATCTTCTAAATCTACCCTTGGTCCTTATCCATCTAAGCTAAAGAATTCAAACCTTCCATCCATATTGGGGCCTTATGTTCCTCCATCTCCTACATTCACTCCTAGCTCATTCCCTAGCTCTCCTATAATACCTCAAGATCAACAAAGAAACTCATCCTTGATGACTTTTCACCCATATATACATCTAAACCAGTCATATCAGCCTTATTCATCCACAAATCTCAAGTCCTTTGGAAGTAAGAATAAACATAAGAGTCCATTGAAAAATGAAGATCACTATGTCCCATCTAATCAACATGTGAATGCTAAGAAGGAGAATGCACAAAAGAGACTACAAAGGTCCACTATTAAAAAAGATAAATCAAAGAAAATATGGGTTCCTAAACCCATTATTGAAGAAATGTGTTTTGAAGTATCCAAAGCAAAATCTAAAGCTATATGAATTCCCAAGTCTCTTTTAAAAGACTTGAATATTGAAAATACTTCAAAGTTGACATTCAAGCTTCCAAAGGCTTCCATTCCATCTTCTTCCAAAAATCTTTCTAAAAATATTCCAAAGCCTTCCACTCCACTTTTTTCCAAATCTCTTCTACCACCTCATACATCTAAACCTCAAGCTACTTCATCCATGATTCCTCCATCATTCCAATACCCTTCAAGGTGTGTGTCAATGTTGATCTTGTACAATATTTCAACTACCCTCATGAAATCCTCTAAAGCTTACACCTCCTTTCTATACATGAACTCTTATCCTCCATATATTCTTCCTACTACCATTTCCCTTTCATCACCCTATCAACATCTTTGAGCATACCTTTCTATGGTCTTGGCTTATCATGAATTATCTTTTCTATAGGAGCATTATCTACATTCAAAAAGCTTGAGCTCTTTCTAAAAATTCAAAAAAGAAGAAAAAAAATTGAAAAAAGTCCTAAAAAAATCTGTCAAGTGGTGAAAACCTGGAAACAGGCACTACTTGAAACCCTTGCACCTATGTCTATCAGTCTCAATCATCCACTTCGCTCCACATTTCCTGGCTTGGAATTGTTTCTTGTCCTCATCTCGGGGGCATAGCTACTTAGCCTATTGAGGTATTCTTGTGCATTAGGGTTTCTTCGACAACTCACAACATAGTGTTTCTCAACACTTCCCTCACCTTGACATCAAGTATTTTTCAACACTTTATAGATAGTTTACCTACGGTCTCCGATGTCGCGATATTTCTCACTATCATAATCAAGTCTTGAGGAAATGGCCAAGTGACTTGCACACACACACTTTAACACTTAAACGACTAAGCTATGCTGATATTTATCTACTTTTTGTGCTATCTATGATGATTTCTTTGCCAGGTGTTCCCTCCCTAATAGTCTTTCAATGATGTCATTGACTAGAAGACTGGGGGCATGGGACATATTTTCTTGATTTCTGCTTGTGGGTATACTTTTGTTTGTCTATAGTGTTGTAAGAATTCATGCTTGTCCTATTCAACACTTTGACTTATAAATATATCATCCTTGACTGTTTCACAAGATTGCACTCAGGGTTTATCCTGACGCTTATGCCTTGATATAGGTGTAATCTTGCTAAATTAAACTTAGGGAATCTAATCATGTAGTTATCTTGACTTACATGTCTCTGATGCTTAGATTGGATTTCCACATACCTATCTAATATCAATCATATTCATATCCTCATAGTTATACTAGTGATGGTTGTATGATCTCATGATGTCCCTAATAAATGCTCAATGATGAAGTTAAGAGTCTAAATGTTATGCACTTCTTGCTGGTAAACCACTTTTCATATTAGCTTGCATTTTAGGTTCATTTTCTAGCTTAGTCTTGTATTCTTGCATATGGGGAGAGCTCTCTCTTCATCTTTTTGTGGAAATATTAGCTAACTCCTTTCATATACTTCTTTCTTCCTGTTCATATCTTTTCACCTTCTTAATCTTTCGCTACAGTTCTTTATCTGTCATCACAAGGGGTTAATCCAAAAAAATCATCACATACGATCTATCCAAGTGTCACATTTTCATGAAAATATTTAAATCTATACCACCCATATGAGATATCAAAAACAATACACATAAGCATATACACATGCATGAGCTGGAAACAAAAAAACTGAAACATCACATGAAAGCTAAAAACATACATTTTTGAGACAAGTACACAAGAATATCAATAAACGCAGTATCTCATATATATATCAAATGTGTCATGGTACATATACAAATGTGAGATCCAAAATCTGGATATATGTCTCAAAAATACATAAGGTACAAATCAAAACACAATGTCATGTCTGACTGCCACCCTCCGTGGCTGGTGCTAGCCCTGGTGGAGGAGCCTGTCTCCTATCTGGTGCCTGCACTGCACCCTTTGATCTGCCTGCTCGCTCTAAATAATCAAGAAGACCCTGTCCTAGTGGCACCACACTCCTATAGGTGGCATAATAGTAGGCAGCTCGGGCACCATGATGCGCTGCCTCTCGTCTTGCAGCATCCCGCTCTCGGCGCAACTCATCTGCTCGTGCTCGCTCATCCATCAGCTGCTGATCCCGTACTGCGATAGTCACCCGAAGTACCTGCATCTCTGCCTCCAAGGCACAAATCCTTGCACACTGCTCATATCCTCTTGCTGGCTGCTCTGCAGGTGCCTCCACCCCCACCGCTCGCCGCCTCCTCAAGGGCACCTCCTCCTCTCCTCCTGTCAGCTGCTCTGCAAGTGCCTCCACCCCCACCACTTGCTGCCTCCTCAAGGGCACCCCCTCCTCCTTCGACTCCGAGGACCCCTTTGCCGCATGCCTCGCCTGCGCTCGCATCCTCCTCCGCCCTGCTCGGGAACTCTCCCCCTCCATCTGCCTCCCGCCTCTCCCTCCTCCTTCACCTCCTCCTCCGTCGCCACCTCCACCTCCCACTCTTACAGGTGCTGCATTTGGATGTGTGAATTGGGGGAATGGGTGCCTCTGCATCTCATAAAGATACCCTAGATCAGCCCTTGCATCTACCACATCTGGGTGATAATCCCAGGGAGTCGCCACTAGCGCTGCGGTATCTCGAACTGCTATATGATAGTCCAACATCGGCAACCATCCCAATCCCTCATCTATGCACATCCGGTCATAGGTAGTAGTCTCCACTGATACCACCTGTCACTCTGCAAACTGTTGCCATACGCGACTAATCACAAACCGCTCCACAATGTCTGTGCTCCGACCCACCAGCGGTCTACTATACCGCATGTAATCTAACTCCCATGAATCTAACCATCACTGACACTCCCAGTATGGTGGCCATGTGAATGCTGTCAGCTCATCAAACACGCGTTGATAATAGGTCACATCTCCACTATGCCTCTGTGGGATGAAACCACTATAACAAAAAATGTATGGCTGGCTGCGCTCTCGTGGCTGCACCCATGGTCAGATCACAACAATGTGCTTCCAAGCCCAGATCTGTGCTAACACTGCTCCGCATGCCCATGATCCACCCTCATGATATACTATCTCATGAAGCTCGTGGTACATCTCTGCCAATATCGCAGGCCCCCATGCCATCCTACGTGGTCGGGAGATTAGATCATATATCAGCCGACCCCATCCTAGTGGAAAGCCCTTCTGGCCTCGATCTGTCACCAGGGCCTGGGCTACCAAAGAACATAATAAGTTGGGAAAAGGATAATCATATCCATACTCAGTCATCAATCTCTCCCAACTCAGGTGATGATCCAAAATGGTCACATCCTGGAAAAGCTCTTGCACTCGCGCTTGCCCCTTTGTCGAGGTCGTATCATAGTACACCTATACCATCATGAAAACTTAACATCATTACACTTGGCATCCAACATTGAAATGGCTAAATCAACAAACTACTAACCAAGTAACTTACTGGTTTGCCATGGCATGACACTCGCAGAATGCGATATACGTCCTCCAAAGTAATCGATGCCTCGCCAGTCGGTAAGTGAAAGGTGTTATGCTCGCTATGCCACCTCTTTGCTAGCGCAGACAGAAAACTGTGGTTTGCCCGAATATGGGGCATTCGTACAACCCAGCGCAAGCCCATAGCCACTACCGCAGTCTACTCCTCATCGCTCAAATGCTGCACAACGTGTAAACCAACCACCCTGAGAGCTCTAATTTGTAATGCCGAGAATACCTCCTATCTAGGTAAAACAAGCAATCATCAGTAATAGTCACATGACAAAGAAAAAAGCATTCAAAAAAACAACAAAACTATCTATATGACATTTTTTCAAAAAAAAGTACGACACTTTTTTTTGAAATAGTGTCACGCGACACTATTTTAAATAAAAGTGCAACACTTTTTTTGAAACAGTGTCGCGCGACACTTTTTTCAATAGTAGTGCGACATTTTTACATGGTGCGACACTTTGCACCATGTCGTGCGACATTTGGGTGTCCCTCGAGCGACACATTTTCCTAAGCAATGCGACATTTTTCTTCGAAAAAAGTATTGCGCGATAATACTTCTGAAGCCGTGCGATACTTTAAAAAGTATCATGCGACTTTTTTTCAAAAAAGCTTGAAAACGTGCAAAAAAATCACAAAAAGCTCAAAAAAGCAACAAAAAGATAGTCACTTACCGGCGCCCCATATCGCTTTGGCCAGTTGTGCAACCAGCTGTGCTCGAAACGGTGTCGATGAAGAGGAATGTTTGCCTAAGCCATGATGCTATGTGGACCACACAAAATCTCTCAAATCACAAAAAGAAAAATGAATAGTGAAAATGACACTTGGACCCCTTTTATAGCCTCCAACCTCATTTTGACCTAATTTTTTTTTACTCCTCGAAATTGCCCAAAAATTGCACCCCTAGCTAATTTCAATGTCCTGGATCCATTTTTGAGATCAAAATCAAAATCTAAGTTCATCTTGATGGTTAAAATTGTCTTTTAAAATTCTACCTTCTTCTGAGTAGTTAGCTAACCATTTGAGGTCTAATCTTTAAATCATCACTAAGGCATCTTCATTTCTTCATTTCTTCATCATTTCCATACTTCATATCTACTTCTATTCACCTTTTCACATCTAAATCCTCTTTCTACTCGATTTGACCTAATTTTTATGCTATATCCTTCAAGGTCAACTCTAGTCAAACTGGGGCATTTTATCAATTTCTTATAGTCATTCTTGGGTTCTAATCATTTATCTGTCATCTTGGACATTGCTTTATTCTATTTTTCTCATGTCTAGCAAGTTTTTGCATCCCCTTACCTCATTTCAATTTCGATCTCGAGGGGGCAGAAATACTCTATTGCTGATTGTTACAGCTATCTATTTCTTAGGAGCATTTGTTTGACCTTATCACTTGCTCTCAACCTATTTTCTTTGCTAGGTGTTAAAATTCTTTTTGGATCTTAACATCATCTTCCTAATGTTCAGTACTATCACTATCAGGCTATGCATTTAGGACTTGCTATCTATTTTTGCATTTCATTTTTTTGAATCAGATGTCTATATCTATCATTGCCTACTTGGCTTCAATTTTCTTTGACATAATGTGTTCCCAGATTGATCACACATTAGTCAAAGAGGGGAAAATGTAATCACCTAAAAATGGTCATCTAGACTATTAGCCCCCTTCTCAGCATTTTGGCTAAATTAATTTAATCATTTACCTAGACCAAATTGCTAATAATCAATTTATTTGATTATAACCTATAGTTTGACTATGCTATCCTAAGTTCATTATTTGATTAAAAGAACATGTCCCCTTTTAATTAAATAAAAGACCCCATTCTTCTAACCCACTTAAAATGCACACATAAAGTCCTTTTTCTATTTTACAATTAAAAGAAAAGGTTTGTGAGACTTTTGTCTTATATGACAAGTCAACTTATATTCTATTGGTTGACTTGTGTGTGCACATGGATCACTCCTATTTTCAAATTCAACCGTTGATCATCCACCATCTTCATCTTGATCTCCACCATCCGTACATCTTTAAAAGGGAGAGAGCTTTCCCCCTCAAAGGATCCATCCTCATTTTGAATATTGTTATGCTACAGGTTTTCTAACAGGTTTCTTTGGAGCTTTGTGGAGAGCTTCTCATTTCTTGTCTCATTCTCTCATTCCATCACATTAGCATAAGATCATATGGCATTCTTAGCATAGTTGAATTTTAGTTTAACTTTGATTTCTTGCAATAATCTCACATAGTTTAAATATTTGGTTTTGTAACAATCTCATACATGCTTAGTATAGCTACATTTTGCATTATCATCTTAGCTTAGTTTCCATACTTGCATTGCATTCTTGAGGGATTCCTTGAAGATATTTTCACTCTTGCTCTTGTCTCAAAGAACCTCCCATTGCATGGTTTACTAGCAAGAAGTACATTTCTAAGGCTTGGCTGAGAGCCTTCATGCTGAAATACTAACTCCTTGCACTCCGTGGATAGGGAGCTCTAAGCCAGCATCCAAGCATTCCAACTCACGGAATCGTTTGGATAGAATGGTTTAGAGTGTGACACAAATCAAGTGTACAATAACTACTTGTAACTCCATTTGAAAATTATAGATCTCTATTTTAGTCCTCCATTATGCTTGGCTTTCACACATTGCAGCTCTAATAGTTTATTCACCCTTCAAGCATTCATACCCTTAAGCCTTCTTGCTTAACATGCCAATAAAAACTATCAACTAGGTCAGTTGATGAAGAAATACCCTTGACTCCTTGTCTTCCTTAGGTTCTCACACATGACAACCCTTGCTTCTAACTAGCCAACCCTATAAATAGAGAATTAAGATCTTTTTCCATTAATTTCCCATCGTCCAATTTAGGGTTAGGATAGATTAGGTAGGATACAATGAATCTACCCCTCATTTCATATCACTTTTAGAAACTTCTCCTTCAATTCTCTTTGAATTCTCCTCAAAATGATTTACCATGAATTTTGTACTATCAGCTCATCAATCATATCTTTTACCTAGTTCATGCAATCCAAGAAAACAAACTTCTTAGCTCAAATCCATCAAATTCATGATCTTTCTAATAATGCTAACACTCAATATTAAATTTCTTCTAATGGTCAGCACATATTGTGTTGCTTGGCATCCTCTATAAAATCACTCAACATGAACTAAAGTTTACTAGTGCTCAACATCAACTAAGCTTTACTCGACATCCAATATTTTTCTCAACATACACTAAACTAAACTTTTACTTGGCTCCAACTAATTTTCTACTCGGCTTGCATTGACTTTTCTCAGCACCTACTATCCATTCGATCAATTTTAGCAAACAAAATTAGTTTAACTTGTTCTTCTAAACTTTCTTAGTGTAATTAACCTTTTGCAACCTTAAGTAGATTATCAATGTATTATGATATCACTCTCTTAGCTAATTCTTTTACTCCTTTTTCAGATCATAACACAACCTTTCCTCTAGGTGCTATTGTTACATCTTTTGATCAAATCCTCTTCATCAATAAATAGGTAATAGTACTTAAATCATATAAATAGTTGTTATACCAAAAAATAGCAGGTTTGACACAGTGACAAAACAATGATTGAAACACATTTATCATACTTGTATCAATATGTTTGCAACACAATGTACATATGTATGTATGTACACACACACACACAAATATACATATATATACATATACATATATATACATATACATATATATAAATATACATACATACATACATACATACATACATACATATATAACTGATACATTAATTTAAACATATATAAATACTTAAAATTAATATATTACAAAAACATGCATACATGAAAATAAACACATAAACATGTTAAAAATAATAAAGTATGTATATCCATAATATACATTTATATATATGCATATACATGTATATATATGCATGAATACATATACACACACATTGATGTAGAGCATCCAGAGGTATAAGGGCAATCCTGTGTCACCCAAAAAATGTAAATAAACTTAGTTTCTGTTTCATGTCTTTACATTTTTGGATACCCATTTGGCTCAAATAAAGGTTCCAACTCTCATAGTTCAACTATCAGTGCGTTTGAAAATCCCAAAAAAATAGGAGCATGTATTTGGGCCATCATTTCGGTAAACTAGAAGGTGTGAATTGGCCAGATGAATGTAATCATGATTTAGAGCATTCCAAAAAAAGAATCAGGTCAATAGGCCCCATGGTTTGAAAGTTATTGCAATTTTTTGAGTTTTGGAGACCTCCTAAGAATGCTTCAAAGTCAGGTTTGGGGCATTAAATGACCTCGAAAAGGGTTGAAAAATGGGGGATGAGCAAAGCTTGTCCATAGGGCTATAGAGCGCTTTGAGAGCTTTCTGAAAATGTAAACGGTTAATCAATCAGAGCTACGGTTCAAAAGTTATGCCTCCCAGAAGTTCGATTACCGTTTCTGGATTCTTCTAGATTTGCACCGACTTCTAACATAGCTTCTAGAACCTTCTATTTTGTCAGTGGATGCCTACTAGCACTTTCTAGAATGTACTCCTAGTCCTTAACCCTCTGGGGTCTATTTAAGGAGATTTCTAGCATTGTAAAAGGCAGTTCAGAGTGGAGTTTGAGAGGAGGTACTAAAAGGAGAAATTATCTCCAGATTTATGCTATTGTAAGCCCTTAGGGCATGTTTTGAAGTTTATTTTCTCTGCACTATTTGTACTAGCTTATTTTCTCAGTTAATATAATTTCCCTCTTCTGTTGTTTCCATTTTGTTCTTTGGTTGTGTTCCCATCAAGTGGTATTAGAGCGAGAGTTCCTGAGCGTGCGAACAGATCGCTGAACATGAGGCAGTTTGCACCAGGACCTTGGGTTGGGTGAAGTTTGTGAAGAAGTTCTTGATTGTGTAGACAGAGCGCCGACTGTGAGGCAGTTTGCACGAGGTTCTTATTTTGGATGAGATTTGTCTTCTAAAGACTTGATTATGGAGAAGAGAACAAAGAAGATGACTTTTGTGATTGGATGGATTCTAAGGATTCCTCGACTTGAGAAAATTAGGGCAAGAAATCAAGAGGCATTGCTAGTTGATTTGCAGAAGCAAGTGAATGAATTAGAAGCTGAGTTGCAGAAATGAAGAGCACATTACTAAAAAAGGGATGTTGATAATTCCTTGGATGCGAAAAAGATAGAAGATCCAGTGGAGTATCAGACATGTGGTACAAAAGAAGAGCAAGCGGATGAAGAGGAAATTATTTGTGAACCTAAAGTGGAAGAAGATGAAAGAGAAGAGGAAGAGCATGAAGATGACAAGATTTACGAACCTGAAGTAGATCAACATGATTTGAATATTGTAGCAATGGAGGAAAAGTATAGTGCCTTAGTTGGAGAAATAGTTACATGCATTGTTGATGACATGAAAGAGGCAAGCAAAGATGAATATGTCAAAGAGGTAAATTCTTATGAATTATATGATGCTGAATTTGATATGAGTTTATAAGATATTGATGATGGTTTGCATGAGGATCTTGTTAGTCATGTGTGGTATGCAAAGGAAGATTGGTATGGTATTGTTGGGTTTATTACAGGTGTGGTTAATTCAACAAGATTGGATAAGGAT
Source organism: Cupressus sempervirens (assembly GCA_028749045.1). Taxonomy (NCBI): domain Eukaryota; kingdom Viridiplantae; phylum Streptophyta; class Pinopsida; order Cupressales; family Cupressaceae; genus Cupressus; species Cupressus sempervirens. Next base: position 504,197,912 of record CM053783.1, on the reverse strand, counting down.
GAGAGTTATACTTGGATAGAGTTCATTGCGAAGGAGTATTTTCAGCAGCAAACAGTTGTTCCGACTAGGTGTTGGAAAAGAAGAAAGAAGGAAATATATCGACACTGGATACTTGTTTCAACTATGTGTTGGAGAAAGAGGAAAAAAATCTATCAACAGTGGCTACTTCATTTTGTGAATCCATATTCACAAAAATTTTCCTACCATGGGAGTCGGATGCAGGAGCATCATGCATCAGCAAAAAAAAAATGTGAAAGATTTGAATGTTGGTTTTCTTGTCCCTGTTGAGGTGGAAGCTTGTGGTGAAGATGAAGATGGTTCTATATCTCTCTTTTGACATCAAAGTGTGGGACACACTTTTCTATCTACCGGGGGAGTCTGATGCAGGAGCATCTTGCATGGAAAAATTAAATTATTAGGAAAAAAAAAAATTTGGAGGAGAGAGAAAGTGACAAAAATTAGAGGAGAAATAATAAATAAATAAAAAGGGAAAAAGGAGAAAAAGAAAAAAAAGAGGAATTTCTATTTTCAAGGTGCATAGGTGGCATAAAATAGAAAAATAAGAAAAATAGTTGTCATTCCATTAATTGAGGTGTGTAGGTGGAAATTCTAGAAGGTTTTGGATAAATCATGTATTTTATATTTGTTGGGTGCTTAGTTGTATTTGGGTGAGAATTTAATATTTATTTAAAGATAGTTGTATTTACCCTTTATCCCACATTGGTTGTGTTTGTAATGTCTTGGGTTAGAAGTGCCTATTTAAGCAAGGCTTATTATCATTTGTAATCAAGTTCAAGAAATGGAAGCTCTTCTAATGGAAGTTGGAGAAATAGAAGCTCTTCAAGACAAGCTCTTCAAGTAGAAGCTCTTCAGATGTAATTTCTTGTAGAAGCTCTTAGCGAGCAATCTCTCTTATATTGTAAGAATTTGGAGTTTTTCCATTTGGAGAATATTCTAATGAATTTCAAGTATTAATGGAAGTTTTATGAAGCATTTTTGTCATCTCTCTATCTCCATATTGTTGCATTTTTTGTTGTGAGTTGGTACAGGTGGTGTGGCCCTTCATCAGTGGTATCAATATGTATATATATATGTATATACACACATGATACATATATACATACATATATACACATATATATGCATATACACCTATCATGTATGTGCATATACATATATACAAAAAAATACAAAAAAAACATATAAAATTTAATTAAAAAACATTAGAGAGGATATAAATAAATAAATAATCATACCTGATTCAATGTTCGATGAGTAAAATGCTCATCTTCTTCCTAGTTATGATTAAAGCTTCTAACTCCATAGGTGAAAATGACCTACAAGGTTGGAGGTGGGGTTTTTAAACTCCACTTGAGCCTTCAAATAGTTTTTATTGAAACTATGTGGCATGATTTATTTTGATTGAAACTATGTGCAAACATATTTTCTATCAAAACTATTTAGTTTTGATCAAAGCTTTGACAATAGTTCCTATCAAAACTTTAAGAGCTAAAAATTTGGCCAACATTTTTTTGGAGAATTCTCTTCCTCCAAAAAATTGTAACCCACTATTGTGCGGTCACCCATAAGCCTTGGGAAGATATTAGTATAGTTTTTGTTCTTGGATTTACTAAAACTCAGAGAGGTAATGATTCTATTTTGGTAGTAGTTGACAAATTTTCAAAAATTACTCATTTCATACATTGTAGAAGATATATGATGCAGTACATGTGGCTGACTTATTCTTTAAGGAAGTGGTAATATTGCATGGTTTTCCTAATACTATTGTTTCAAATAGAGATACTAATTTTATTGATTATTTCTAGAGGACACTTTAGATTTATCTCTACATTTCATCTTAAAAAAATGGACAAACTAAAGTTGCAAATACAAGTTTAGGTAACTTTTGAGATGGTTGGTTGGAGATAAGCCTACTAATTAGGATTTAACTTTAGCACAAGCAGAGTTTAAATACAATAATTATGTGAAAAGGAGCACTAAGAAGACACCTTTTGAGAGTGTTAATGAAATGAGTCCAAAGGAAACTACTAAATTGAGAAATTTGAACCTTAGTGTTGAAGCTAAGGAATTTGTAGATTTCATGAAGATTTTAGATGAGGAAGTGAAAATAAACTCAGAGGACAACAATTCAGGATACAAATAGAGGGCTAATAAAAGGAAGAGACATAAATCTTTTGAACTAGGAGATAAGGTTATGATTCATTTAAAGAAAAATATATTTCTATTTGGTACCTATATTAAGCTGAAGATGAAAATTTTTGGTCCTTCTAAGATTCTAAGGAGATTTGACAATGGAAATTCTTTTGAAGTTGAATTACCAAAAGACATGGACATTTCAACTAAACTCAACATTATACAAACATCTTTGAGTATTTTGAATCAATTGATGAGATGAAAAATACCTTGGATTATCCTAAGAAGAAGAGAAATAACATTAAGAGGATCTTGAATAGAAGAATAAGTAAGAGTACCAAAGGAAAAGACTACATGGAATAGCTAGTTTAATAGAGAGATAAACTAGTTGAAGATAATTCATGGATTACACTAGCTAAGTTGGATCTTTATGATTTAGGTAAAAATATTAGAAATGCCTAATGTGGACATAAGTTTTTTTATCAACCCCAAGTTTTTTATGTAGGAGCACCTTGGGTTCTTTGAGAAATATTTCATTAACCAAAAATATTTCATGTTTCTTGTACCAATCTATTGTTTGCAAAGTAGCCATTACTCCTTTTGGTTTCTCTTTCTATACAGTTGACATCATATTGAGGACCTATCCTAGATCCTTTTCCTAAGTGAGAAAGTTCTTATGTTTCATATTTCTCAAGTTTTGTGCCATTATTGTTTATTCCTATTTTCCTCCTAGTTTCATCTAGCAAGGCATGCTATTTTGATTGACACAATTTTCTATGATTATCTGGCATCTTACATAGTTGGGAGCTAACTCTTAACACATGTGTGGACCTATATTTTTGTGCACATGACTTAATGTTGTCTTTTTCTTGGATTTAGCTTACTCTTCCAAAATTAAACCTATATTGTAATTAAATTCTTGACTAGTCAACTTGTAGTTTAGTTGGCTATATAAAAAACTTGGTTAGATATAGGAAAAGAGAGGCATTCTGAGAGAGACTAGAAGATGCAAACTTGGACTCTAAGTTATAATTCTTATTTTTTGTAAGGCTATAACCTAGAAGGCCTCAATTTTGGGAATGTTGTTGTTTTATATGTGAAATTAAATAATTACACCAATGTATATGTTACATCTAGCCTTATGTTCTCTTATGTTCTCTGATTTTTTAGAATATCTTCTATGTGTAACTATGAGAAGGAAAGTGTTAGAAGGTTTTGTGAGTGTAAAATGTGGGCCTCTAATCCTCACACACACTTCAACATGGTCATTAGCTAAGAGATCATCCTAGAATAAATATGAGATTATTCATTCGAGTAATCCAACAGTTTGACCTGTTGTCCCCTAACTAGATGGATTTTTTCATTGATATTAGATCAAGAAGTTTGCAACTAGACCTCTACTATGAAGGGTTTTTTCTTAAGCTAAATGAGAATGCAATATTTAAAAATAAATGAAATGCATTATTAATATAAGAACAAAGAAAGAAAGTTACACTATATGAATGCATTTTAAGCTAATATGAGATTTTAATGTAAGCAATTAAGCTATGGATGTATAAAAATGAGTAACTATTCCAGCATTAATTTGATGCACAATTAATACAACCTCCCTTTGAAATGAGGAATTGAGAGCTTTTTAAATAGAATCCAAGAATTGAACAATGGTCAAGATCAATTTGGATGGATGGTTGAGATTAGAAATGAGATTCAATTAGAATGGAAAGTTTCCTTATGAAAAGGAAGTTAACTAATTTCTTTTGAGTGGAATAAGGAGTTAAATAATTTAATTCCTTTTTTGATTTCAGTCAACTTAGAGTTTCCATTTATGAACTAAAGAGAGAATATTGGAGAAGATATATAGTTTAATTAAAATTGAATATAACCTCATAATTGAATATTCTAATCAATTGAATAATTAAATTCAACAATTAGAATGAGGATAATTAATTAAATCAAATATATTTAATTCAATTTAATTAAAGTACTAGGACTTATAATTAAATTAATTCAACCAAAAGGTTAATTTGGCCAATTCAATGAATATTCAATAATTAATTAAATAAAGTGATTAATACAAATTAATGATTTTTTGCATTTGACACTTAGGTCAAGTAACAATTATCAGAATCAGAATTGGTTAGTAAAATAGGACTTAGGATTGATCAAATAGACCAAAATTAGTTTAGCATGGTAATGTGCCAATTTTGGGGTATTACATTTGCCCCTCTTTGAATGAATGTGTGAGCAACACATTTGATTCAAAGAAATAAGAAGTATGAAGCATAGACCAAGAAATGAGATTGGTTCTGAGATTGATGAGATGAAGATCAATTGATAAGCTTTTAAAGGTTATCTCCAGAACGAAATTTAACCTTACAAAATCTAGATAGAATAACTAGATACCAAAATTGATAAGATCAATAAGATTTTTAAGGTTATCTCCAAAATGAAGCTTAATCTTAGGAGATCCAGATAGAACACCTAAATATTGAGATTGATAAGCTTTTTAAGGTTATCTCTAGAACAAAGCTTAACCTTAGGGAATCCAGATAGAACACCTAGATACCAAAATTGATAGAACAAAGATTATCAAACTTCACAAAATTGTTCTTAGAATGAGACTCAATTCTTACAAGTCAGGGTTAGATTGTCCCAATACCTATCCATTAGAAAATGACAAGATTAATCATGATTCATAGAATTATCCTTGGAACGAGGCTTAATTCTTAGGAGTTAGGGTTAGAATATCCTAATACCTATCCATTGAATAGTGATTGAAAGTAAGATCTTATAATTATCTCCAGAATGAAGCTTAATTCTCAAAAAGAGTTAGGATTATCTCCTAAATGAAGCTTAACCCTTAACAAGAATTTGGAATTGTCTCCAGAATGGAGCTTAATCTCTAGAGTGTAGATAGAACACTTGAATATTGGTCCATGAAAGACATAAAAATACCTTTCATGAGTCATAGAATCATCCATAGAATGAGGCTTGATCCCCAAGAGTCGGGGTTAGATTGTTCCAATACCTATCCATCAAATTTTGACAAGAATTGTTATAAGATTGATCAACTGATCAAAAGATAAGATATACAACATAGATTCCAAATAGAGGGGAATGTGATTCCTTGAGTGATTAGATGCCCTAAGTGATGAGGACATTAGATCGATATTGAGTTGAAGCAAGTTTTGAAAGATTCAATGATGTAATCATCCTGCCCCCTTCAGGAGCGAAATCGAAAGATGACACACCAGAATAATGATGTAGAGTAGTATATTGATAGATACTAAAGAAATATAGGGTTTAGAAGAATATAGAAGAGATTAGAAGGATCTAAAAAAAATTTGGAGTTGATTCGAAGTGATTTCAAGGTCCAAAAGGCCAAGTTTGACCAAAGTTGACTTGAGTTGACTTTTTCTAAAAATTTGGAAAATTTTAAAGAAAATGTGATTTGAAAAGATTCCAAGATTTAGAAAGTATCAAAAAAAAGGACTACACAAGCATTCAATCGTGTTGGTCCCAAAAATTTAAAATGTGAATTTGAGTTGTTTAAGTGTGTCAAATTTCAAATTTGATTTTGAAAATGAGTTCCAAGCAGCCAAACTAGCCAAGAGGGTGATTAATTGATCATTTGTGTAGTCATAAAGAAACATGATACTTTGAAGAAGCTAACAATCTGTCATCATGAAAGATGTAAGTAAATTAGTGATCAAAAAATGTGCTTATGCAAATGCAACCCTAAGTCTAGTTACCAAGCTTCAACAATTATCATCACTAAGCATTTAGCTAAATCCCAAATGTCATATAATTCCCATTGAAATTGCAATAATGGGAATATGAATATGACACCTGTTCTAGTTCACTCGAGATTATATGTACGAATTTGAGGCTCAAGTAGCTAGAATGACTAGATAATTTGTTCCTTTTAATGTAGCAAGCTAACATAAACATTAGAGCATAAACACTAGGATGACTAGAATGTTTCTTGCAAACACATAAGAGATGGTTCTTATGCTAAGTAATTAGTAAGTGTTTTGTTTGCAATGACCTTTGCATTTGTAACCTGAGATAGAGGTGTGCTAAGTATACTCTTAGTGACCCATACATTCACTTAGCCGGATGAGTATTAGTATTTACTGTAGCATAAAGAGTTCACTCCAACAAGCAAGGAGAAGAACCAACCTTAATGAAGATTCCATATAAAAGGAGTTGAGATACACACAACCATCCAATACAAGATGGAGGCTCTTATAGTGGAAATCCCATTTATAAGGATGCTTTAGATCATTGGAACTAAACCATTAAACAAAAAGAAAAGAAAAGATCATGCCACCAGTCCTTGCTTGTCTATTCGAAAGTGACATCATTGAGTTTCTCAAAGAGACATGATAAGGTGAAAGAAAAACAAGCAAAGAAAAGCTCAACATATCCGAAACAAGTTCATTGTTTTGAGTTCAGTTTTTGTGTTATAGGATTGATGTCAAGTGTCAATGTTGAGAACATGTATGAAAGAAATCTCTTCAATAGGTGACAATAGTAGACAAACATAGTTAGAAAAACTAGTGACTAAAGTCAAAGAGGAATCTTCAGTAAGGAGAAACTTGGTAGGAAACTAAGCAATAGTAGACAAACACAGTTGGAATAATTGGTGACTAACACAAGAGAGATCTTCCATGAGAGAAATCTCAAAAAGTAACATGAGTGATGGTAGGTAGATGTAGTTAGAACAATTAGTGATTGATGTGAGAGAGATCTTCCATAAGAAGAATCTCAAAAAGTGACATGAGCAACAATAGGCAGATATAGTTAGAACAACTGGTGACTATCATGAGAGAGATTCCTATGACACTTGAGGATGTTGCCCCTAAGTTATGACAAGATTCAATCCATGGATACATGAGAAAAAGTAGCAAACTAAACAAGGAAAGAAATTGTAGATGAGCCAAAAGATGCACTACAAGATATAGCATTGGGAATAAGAAGTGCCTATTTACCAAGTTTTCACCTTCTCGATAGAGATTCTTTTATTTCCTACCATGATGCCTATTTGCTAGGTTTTCCTCAATGGCACTTTTTTCTCTTTTTTTGTATTTTTTGATTTTTCAAATATTTTTGGTATTACCAAGGTTCCTATTGCTAAGTTTTCACTAGGATAATAATTTTTTTAGGACTTTTTGCAAATTTTAGATTTTTTTAAAGACATTTAAGTATATAAAGAGAGCTTTTGGAATTATATTAGTTATAGAACCACTTTAGGTGAAGAGTGTTGGTGGTCTCCTTGAGTGCCTCTCCCTTAGTTGTAGAAAGTTGGTAAGCACCAGATCTGAATACTATAGTAACTATATAGGGAGCAAGCTAGTTGGGTTCCAACTTCCTTTTCTGTACCCATTATTGTTGATTCTTAGGGTTTTCTCTTAAAATGAGATCACCCAATTAGAAGTCACATGGCTTAACTTTCTTATTGTATCTTCTAGACATACACTACTGATAAGCTCAAAGATGATCAGACACCACTTGTTGGCATTCATCTAACAATTCTAGCTCTTGAAGCTAAGATATTTTGTAGTCATCATCAATAATGAGGCCTTTCATGGAGATTCTCAAAGTGGGAATCTTAATCTCAATTAGAAGCACAACATTCACTCCATATACTAAAGCAAAGGGCATTGTACCTATTAGAGTCCCAATACTTGTTCTATAAGCCCATAAATCTAGATTAATCTAAAGATACCAATCCCTTCCAGATTTTTTAACTATGTGATTCAAGATCTTAAGGATCACCTTGTTGGAGGCCTTCACTTGACCATTACCCTAGGGGTTAATAAATAGAAGACTAGTGTTGCATGATTTTGAACTTTTTGCATAACTCCTTAAGATCCTTGTTTTTAAACTATCCTCAATTGTCATTAATGATGGAGAAAGGTACACCATACTTGTATATGATGTAGTTCATAATTAATAGAGCTATATTTTTTCCATTTTCTATAGAGAGAGGGAATACCTCTACCCACTTAGTGAAATAATTTGTAGCTATAATGATGAACTTGTATCCATTTGAAGAAGACAAGTGAATCTGACCCACAAGGTCAAAGGAAAATTATTGGACTGGCCACAACATGATAGATAGAATTAGCTCCCTAGCTAGAGCATGAATCAAATTCCCATGGAGCTGGCATTGTTTGCAGGACTTGGCATATTTGATTGCCTCTTGCTCCATATTTGACCAATAGTAACCAGCTCTAATAAGTTTAGGAGCTAGTGTCAAGCTGTGAGAGTGAGATTCATAAATTCTCTCATGTATATTGATTAATGCATGTTTGGACTCATCAGGTTCTAGACACCTAAGAAGTCTTTTTTTGAGACCTCTCCTAAAGAAGTCATCAGTAATAATGACATATCATGTAGCATTATAGATAAGGTGACATTTTTCATTTTGGGTTAGATTGTTTGGGATGGCTTGGTCACACAAGTAAGAGTGTATATGGTGGTAGCAATATGAACCATTTCCTACAATAGAATAGACCATCTAAGATTTAGGGGAATTAAAGGTAGGGCAGAGTAACATTTTGACTAGGAACTCATGTTGAAGATTATTTTCTGGCATCTGTAACAATGAAGAAAGAGTAGCAATGGCATTAGTTGCTTTGTTGTCTAGTCAAGGAATTTGTTGAAAAGTGATATGAGTAAAGTATTTTTGCTAATCATACACCATGCATTTATAAGGGATCAATTTCTCATCCTTCATTTGGTACACATCATTGACTTGGTTGATGATGAGTTGTGAATCACCAAAGATGTTTAACTCATGCACTCTCAATTCAACTGCAATCTTCATGCCATTAATTAGGGCTTCATATTCTACAATATTGTTTATACAAAAAAAAAATCTTGTACACCTTAGGTAGTGAGTATCTCTATGGTGTTATGAACAAGAGTCCAACACCAAATCCTTGTTGTGTAAAGGAACTATCAAGCAACATCATCCAAGTCTGGTGTGTGTGTCAAAATTGATTCATCAAGAAAATTAATGTTCATTTGGAGAAGACTCTACATTAGTGCTTCTATTAATTGATTAGAAATCACATATCCCTTGATAGCATTTTTTTCAACATACTGGATCTCAAATTCATTTAGTATCATGACCCACTTAGCTAACCTTCTTGTTAGAGCTGCCTTGCTAAATAAGTATTTCAGTGGATTAATTTTAGCAACTAGTCACGTAGTATGGGCAAGCATGTAGTGTCTTAGCTTTTGGAAAGTGAAGATGACTATCATGCAAGCCTTCTAAATGATATTGTAATTCATTTCGTAAGAAATCAGCATGTAACTTGGGTAGTAAATAGCTCTTTCCTTGTTATCTTTGTCTTCTTGAGCTAGCAAGATACCAAGAGATGATTTTGTTGCTAAGATGTACAAAATAAGAGGCTTCTTGTGAATAGGAGGCATCAAGATTGGTGGATTAGCAAGGTATTTCTTTATCTATGTTAGACTCTTATCACAATCCTGGCTCTAGTTATATTTCACACCTTTATGTAGAGTATTGGTAAAAGGTTGTAACCTTTCTACCAGTTGTGAGAAGAATCTACAAATAGATTGAAGTATTCCTTGTAAGCCCCTCATCTGACTAATATTACAAGGTGGAGGCATATCCATGATTGTTTGAACTTTCTTTGGATCAACCTCAATTCCTTTTGTAGAGACAATGTAACCAAGTAGTTTGCTAGATGTTACACCAAATGTACATTTCTTGGGATTAAGTCTTTGACTAAATTTCTCCATACAATCTAGGATGGGTCCCAAATCTTGAAGGTGAGTGTTGTATTTTGTGCTGTTAAACAAGGTATCATTGACATAGTCTTCCATTTTTTTATGCATCATGTCATGAAAAATTGTAGTAACTACCCTCTGATATGTAGCACCAGTATTTTTCAAACCAAATGGCATTACATTCCAATAGAAGGTTCCCCACACATAGGTGGAAGTAATCTTTTCCTAATCTTCTGGTGTAATTTTGATTTGATTATAACCAAAAAATCCATCCATGGGTAAGTAAATTTCACATCTTGTTGTCATGTCCACTATCATATCAATGTTAGGGAGTGGAAAATCATCCTTCAAACTATTGGAAATATTATGAAAGGCTAAGTTACTAAGAGGGGAGGGGTGAATCAATAACTTTGAAAAATTTATCCTTAATTAGAAATTAATCCTTCATGTGAATTCTAATCTAATTGCATGCATGAGAAATTGAAAACAATAAACCATACACAACACTTTTGACACACAATTTTGGTGACCTAGAAACCTTCCAAATAGAAAGTAAAACTGGGGTGGGGATAATACCCACAAGCTTTAGTACTATAGTATAAATTTGGCTTGTTAAGGCTTACAATAATTAATTCTAATGATCTACCCTATTAGGAGCAATAAGGACTACTAAGTCAACCTTGCAAAAGGATTTACAAACATACAATGAAGTATGCACTTAGTAAAGGGATTTACAAAAGACTATTAGGTCTACCTTGTTAAAGGATTTGACTAATCCACTTGTTAAGATGAAGTAGTAGCTAATCTTTGATCTACAACTTGGTTTTCTAGATGAGATTCTTCTAAGTATATAGATCACCTTGATGTGATAGATAAATCTTTGTTGTAGTCTTTGTAATTTTCTCTTCTACTCTTCTCTTCTTGTTTCATTACTTCTATTCAATGTTTTGGATGAGATACAATATATTATATATATACCAATCCAATTACAAAATTATGAAGTTGGCCACAATACAATTTTACACAAATATTATGAATTTAGCCAAAGTGTAGAAACTTGGGTTTTGAAGATTGACTAAATGAGGATCTGATACTTGACATCCATTGACAATGCTTGGCATTATCATGCACTCAGTAGACATAGAAGCTTGGTCCATAATAATCACTTTCAAGTAGTCTTGAACTTGGTCTTCACTAATGACTCAGTGAATACTATGAAACTTGGCATATAAACTAAATTACTTGATTCACACTACATAGCTCAGTCAATGCTATCACCTTGAGCTCAATATAAACTAATTTTCTTGGTTAACACTGAGTAGCTTAGTTAACACTAGACTCACATCACATTAATTTTGAACTTGGTAAGCACTGCATAACTTAGTTTGTACTGGTAAATTCAGCATACACTGAAACGCTCAATTTACACTATTGATCATCACCTTAGTAGTAACTACTTAGTGCAAATTGAAATTTGTCCAAAGGACTTGCTAGCAACTAAACTGCTTGGTTGACACTACTAACTATACAATAAGCTTGGTAGATGCTTATAATCTAAATAAGTGTATGCCACTAATAAAAAACATGACTAGAATGTCAACATCAGACATGCTAAGTTTAGATCTCAAAAATTTATACAGATTCTAACAGATTTTTCATGCTTGGAGACTAGAACAATGTTTGATATCCATTCAACATAATTAATAGTAGGATGAAACCAACTTTCAAAAGCTTTTCCAATTTAACTTTGACCAGTAATGCAACATGAGGATTCATTTTTCTTATTTTTTACTTAAATAGTTTAACCCCTAGTGCAATAGACAAGTGATGCATTATAAGATTAGGATCTAATCCTAGCATGTCTAAGTATGTCCACAAAAAGTTTATCTTTTTCTCTTAGAAGAAGGTAATGAATTCCTATTTTTCTTTTGGAGATAACAACTATGCAAGATGTAATGTGTGAGGTTGTTCCTCTATTCCTAAGTTGATCGGCTATGTTGATTCTATCAACACTGATGATCTTTCCTAAAAATGACTAGGAAGTGCATCAAATATATCATTCGTAGGCACCTCAGGGAGCTTTTCACCCTTGGATACATATTTTATTTTTACTATTTTAGGTTTTGACACTGCCACAATGTGGTTTTCACCATCATAACTTTTATTTATTTTCTTTTTGATTGGATGATTGAGATATTTGATGTTAGCTTCAATTATGTTGATGTTTTTTTTGCTTATGGAATACATTATAGGTTTGATAGTGTTTAAGTAATAGGAAAGAGCATAGAGATTCTAGAATTAGGGACTTCACTAGATGCATTGGAATTCCAGTCTATGAGCTCAGGATAAGTGAGTAAAAGACATGTGGTAGATTCAATAGCATTCATGGTGTAGTCATCAAATGCATGGATAAGTAATTTGAGACCCAAAGTGGCTTGTCTACAAGTGTGCTCAAATACCTTTGAGTTCTAACACCATTAATCAAAGACTCAATGACACTAGTTGGATAAGACTCATTTGACTTAACCCTAGACAATTTAGCTACTTCGAGTAGATTTTCATAGACATGAACTTTATCTATGTCTTTATTGGTAGTTGCTTCTGAAAGAGAGTCAAATTTATACTTTTGAGAATTTGTGCTACATGGAGATAGACTGTAGAATTCCTCAATAATTATAGGGAGAAATTCTCCTTCATCATCTAGATTTTTACAAAGGTACTCAATGCGTAAAGCATGACTAGATTGTCCTTGTTCTTATTGGATATAGGGAGAATCAACAATATCATTAGAAGAATCACTATCACCATCCATGGTACTAACATGTGGTACAAAGTCATCTAGTTCTACAAATAATTTAGCAAGATCATCATAGATAGGATAAGGATAAGGATCCTCATCATCAAGATTATCTTCATGGTCATTAGAATTGGCTTGTGACTCATTTTTTGATGAATTCTTAGGTTCTAGTATAAATTTGTTAATCCCTAGATGGAAGGGAATCTTGTTGAAGCCTAGACTAGATGTATCCCGATTCCTTCTAGCTATCACTTTGATAGGATCAATCGGGCCATTTTGTCATATCCAATATGACTAGTCACCTTGTATCCAAAGCATTTCATGATTTTAAGACATAGACCATACTTTTCATGAGTAATTTCTCGAGAATATTTTGTGAGTTCAACTGGAGTTTCCACTTTGTAAATCCATGTAGCAATAGCTCTATTTTTAGCTTCCTCCTCAAGAGGTATAGTAGCTTTGACAAAGGTACCATCATACTTAGTTTGAGGTGTTAACACAAAAGGTCTCTTCACTTTAGATGGTCTCCCATAATGACAAGGAGACTTAGGAAGAGATGTCAGAGATAGAAATAGTTCTATGTGGTAGTCACCAATTCCAGTTTCTTTTAGCTTGATTGTTTGCTTGATTTGCTTTAGCTTGTTATCATGATGGTCTATGGATTCCCTATTAGTAGTTACAAAGTTTTTAGTAGATTTAAGCATTTTATAGGTATAGCTACTACTTGTAGGTATGGTAACTTTAGAGCCATGAAATGTGAACTTTATGCATTGGTGGTAAGTGGAAGGTACAACTCGCATCTCATGTATCCATGGTCTTCCTATAATAATATTATAAGCTAAGGGAATATCAAGGACCTGACAAGTGACATCCATTTCTATAGGACCAACATGTAGAGGCAACACCACAAGACCTAAATATTTTTTCTTGACTTCATCATATGCTTTGATATGTATCTTGCATCAGGGATCAATGGACTCTTCAGAATAGTTCAATTTTCAAAGTAGAGTAGCAAAGATAATATTTAAACTAGCTCCATTGTCAATGAGCACATGATGGACATGTTTCTAGTGTATCATGACCTCAATGTGTAGAGGTTGATTACGCAAATGACTCAGTGAATTGTCATCCTCCTCAGACCAATACATGTAGTAAGGTGAAGTCAGATGGCCTACCATAGATTGGAACCACTCAAGAATAAGATCTTGAGATACATTTACCTCATTGAGGGCTTTGTCAAGAATCTACCTATGAGCAAGTGAGATTTTGAACAATTCAATGATCATGATTTGAGCATTTTTTCACTATAAATGATCAACGATACTATAGCTAATAGGCACAGAAGATGTTGCAAGTTTTTTTCCTTTGCTAGATGGACTAGAAAGAGGTTTGTCTTTATGTTGTTCTAGCTTAGGAGCAAAAGTCATAAGGCCTTTGAGTACCAACTTAGCGTGAGAACATATAATAGCATTGGCACAAGATGGTGATTGTTCATTGTTAGATGTATTGGAAGTAGGGCCTCTTAAGATAAATGGTGTCTTAGGTTTAGTTTTGTATTGTTTTCCCTCGATGGTAATAACATCATAATACTCAACATCCACCAGTTCAACCATGTGGACTATCTCATCATCATCATTAGAGTACATATAGTTGATCTTGTTATGAGATTTCTATTTTGAGTTTTCTTATTTTTAATAAGATGGGAATGACTCCTTGAAAGCCTTGTGATTCAAGTTCTTGTTATGTCCATCCACAACAATGTCACCATCGTCGATTAAGTCTTGGAGTTTGTGACATAGGTTAATTTAGATGATAGTTTTGGGACCTTTGTTTTGGTGATATTTGCAAAATGTGGTTTCATTCCACCATGGTGGTTGTGGTTGTGGATCATAAATATGAGGTTTATCCAATGGATAAATGTGTTTGTTTTGTAGCAAGGTCTTGTACACCACATCTAAAGTTTCACCAAGAGGTATAAATTCTCCTTTTGGGCATGTGACCCAAGATAAGTTCTTCGATTTGTTTCCAAATGTCTTATTGTTAGGATGAGGTTTCTCAACATTATTATATGATTTGAGACTATTTGTAAAATTGAAAACTACCTTAGTAGGTTTAGGACTAATATTGTCAACAATTCCATCATGCACAACCTCTCAATTTTTGTTCACATGCTTAGATTGTCCTTATTAGAGGTTGACCCTTGTTTAGTGTCCTTCTAAAGGTTGACTTCACTCTTTTTGACCATGAATTCCTCAATTTGGATAGCTTGCATGACCATCTCTTCAAAGGTGCATGGACCTCAAAGCTAAACTCTATACCCAAAATCAAATAGGATATTATCCATAAAGATATCAAGTTTTTCGATTTCAAGAATCTTCTGTGAATATTTGGTGTAAAGATGTCTCCATCTTTGAAGGAATGTGAGGAGAGGTTCCCCAAATTTCTATTTAAGGTTACACAAGTCTCGTATGTTAATAGGGTGTTGTATGTTGTGAGAGTACTGTTGGACAAATAGGTTAGCAATCTCATCGAACATTTTGATAGAAGTAGGCAAGCATGAAAACTATTCCATAGCTTGACCACCTAAACTTCTTGGGAATAGATGCATGAGATATGTTTGATTATGCATAAATTCCATACACAAGACCCTAAATTCCCACAAATTATTTTGGGGATTAGAAGTTCCAAAGTATTTATTGTACTTAGGTAGCTCAACTTCTCTTGGAAAAGGAGGCATGTCTATACTCTTGTCAAAAGGAAATGGATAAAGAGCATCTAAGGTGTATATTTTTGTAGATTTTCCTTATCACACATCATTTGGGCTAACTATTCTTGCATGATCTTTAGTTTTTTTTACAATTTAGATGTTTTAGCTTCCTCTTTAGGTGTAATAATAGTTTCAACATTAAAGTGATGAGGTAGCTTGGTTCCTTCTTGAGCAAGTTTGAGAAAGTATTTCTCTTTTTCTTGGTATGAAATATTTCCATGAATTTCTAGAAGTTTTTTTCCTTACAACATTTTTCAATATGTTCAAGAAGTATTTCTACATCTTCTTCATTCTCATCTGTAAAAGATTCCTTATATCTTTCATTCCTATGTTGATGTTGGTCTTTGCTATGTTCTCCATGTTCTAGTTCTTGATCAACCATTTTAGGAATTTGATAAGTTTTAGTGTATGTTGGTTGGAAAGGTCACTTGAATAAAAATTTAGCTATTTTTTTTGGAGACATATGATCTTTGCTAGTTTTGGGATCCTCTTTATACAAGGGGTTCTTGATTTTTTGTAAATTTATAAAAAACATTTTTTGAATGCTAGGTGATCTGATAGGTGAAGGAGATCATGAGGACTCCTCACTAAATGAACTAGAGACAAACCATGTATAAACTAAGAAGCAATCACTACCATGATTGCAACCCATAACTCTACCTCATCCAAGTCTAAGGGGATAAAAACA
Source organism: Cupressus sempervirens (assembly GCA_028749045.1). Lineage (NCBI taxonomy): Eukaryota > Viridiplantae > Streptophyta > Pinopsida > Cupressales > Cupressaceae > Cupressus > Cupressus sempervirens. The sequence goes on along the minus strand of CM053783.1, from coordinate 504,181,739 downwards.
CATTTTTGCTTCTTGTTGCCACAGTCATAGACAAAGACAAAAAGAAAAAGCCTAGACAAGGATCACACTAGAACATAGTCTCAAAAAAGAAAGATAAGAGTGTTGTATCCTTAGGTATGAGTCATCTAAGTAATGGCTAGAACAACCAAAGATTATGACTATCATGACAAAAAGTATGATAAACACAAAAGGACAAGAACAAGATAAACAAGTAACAAGACTAGTTTACATGTAGATTACAAGTTGTCAGCTAAGAAAGAAGTCACTATTTGACACTATTTATAGATAGAAAAGTGGTAAATTGTTGTAGATATAAATCAAACTTAGAGCATACATAGCTTTGACAGAATAGTTTGAAAATTTTTAGGAGAAGACCCTGCACAAATATTCTCTGGGAACTACATGGGGAAACACAAAGATTCAAAACAATAAATTTTGGATAGTTTTCTCATGCGAGGATGTGGTAGATTGATAAAAATATAGTGCTTTACAAAATCTCATACAAAGATTCATAGAGGGTCATGCGAGGACTTGGATAGAGCCACACAAAGAAGTGATAATAGGGTATTTTCTTGCATGAAATTTTGCAAAATTGGGCACAAGAATCTAGACAAATTGACAACTTTGACTAGATTTAAAAGAGATTTTGGAAGTTTCAGATAGTTCAGGATAGATGGGTGATTGTGTTTATAGATTTTAGATAGATAGCAAGGCAGTTTTCAAGATTTGGATAGAATTGTGGTTTTCAAAAAGATGGTTTGTTTTCAGATAAACACAAGAAGCAAGCAGTAGTCACAAATAATCCAATCGAGGACAAAGGAACTTAGAGGGATAGGGGAGTCTTGAAATTTTTTTTGTTTGACACATTTGGACAAGTTTAAGACTCAAAAAATACATGCTCTCTCCTTAAAACCAAAAAATGGTAGATAAGGCAAAACCTTTGTCTCACAACTTATGTGCATGCACGCACCTCACACAGTTGTGTCACCCCACTAGAGGGTGCCCATGTTTTTGGTGTATTCCAAAGGCTCAATAACATATAAATTGAATGAACACCCTTATGGTGAGGTTCAAGCACATATACCACCTTCCAACACCCAGGTACATGCTTATTGTGATTATCTACAGGAGAGATTCTTCCCTCTCCTTGCACAAAGATTATGTCCCCTTTTGGAGGTAAACCGAATAGCAACTAACTAAGAAGATTTTTTACTTTTCTTCCATTCATATTAATCCTTAGTGACTTCACAAGAAAAGCTAAGACCAATAGCCCACACTAGCATATGAAAGGGAACACACTTGATTAGCAAGATTGAGGCCAATGTCGACCAGTGCAACAAATAGAGCCTCCTCTTGATATGCGATATCAAGAATCAAGAGGAAGAAATTAACATGGCTTTGGAGTATTTTTCTCTACAAATTTTCTCTATTATAGTGAGTTAGAATCTTTGGTAGAAGGAGTGTGCTCACTTAGGTCATTCTTGGAGGTTAGATTGCTTCAAAAAGCCCTCTAAAAGTTAACTTGGACTAGTGTTTTAGATCTAAGGGTCCAATTTTTTGATTTCCCTCAAGGGGAAAGAGCATACTCCTCTACCTCATCACCTTACCCAAACACATAAGATATGTTAATCATTTAGTTAGCTTAATCAATCCTAACTTGTCATTTCTCAAGATTTTGACTTCTTAAAAGGAAATCATCATCCCTTCATTGAAAAGACTCATATAGGAGAACCACTAACTTGTTTTCCTCCCTCAAGTACTATCTTTTAGAGGCTTCTAGGTTTTTGATTTACTCTTGGGCATCACTTCCAAGTAGTAAAGAGAATACTCCCCTATTCCCTTGTCTTGCACCCTACAAAGTTCACAAGTCCTATTTATACTATGTGTGAAAAGAAACAAAGAAGAACATGATGTTTAAGTGGGTTTGAAATGAGTCTTTGACATGCGTATCTTTGAAAAACATCCTAAAATAACAAAATTAGTACATATTTCAAGTGTTATGATAAGGTTCCTTTGACAAGCATCCTACAAACCACTGTTAAGCTATAGAAAACTAGAAATCTGAATGAAAATGCTTTAGAAAATACTATTAGTCAAAACATAATGATAAAAATTGAATTTTGAAAACTTCATTTGCATGTGCTGATGCAAAATCTCATGTGAAATCATGCACATGACTATGCAAGAAAATGATGTATACCACACGAAAAACTATGCATTTATACACTTTTTTGTGAGAGGAAGTGCAATGAAAGGGGTGAAATCTTCAATTCTTTGTATGAAAATGAGATTTCCCATGTGAGAATTTGGAAAATTGTACAGATGACAATGATAGAATAATTTAAAATGTAGAAAATAGAATAGATGAGGCTAGAAAATTTAATTTCTTAGCCCCATGGTGGGCACCAAAAATGTATGTGTGAAATGTGGGTCTTTAAGCCTCACACACACTTCAACATGGTCAATACCTAAGAGATCATCCCAAAATAAATATGATATTATTCATCTGATTAATCCAACAGTTTGACCTATTGCCTCCTATCTAGATGGATGTTGTCATTGCTCTTAGAATGAGAAGCTGGCAACCAGACCTCTAGTACGAAGGATTTTTTCTTAAGCTAAATGAGAATGCAATATTTAAAGCTAAATGAAAAGCATTACTAATCTAAGAATAAAGAAAGAAAATTACGCTATATGAATGCATTTTAAGCTAATATGAGATTGCAATATAAGAAATTAAGCTATGGATGTATGAAAATGAGTAACTATTCCAACATTAATTTGATGCACAATTAATACAACGTCCCTTTGAAATGAGGAAATTGAGAGCTTCTTAAATAGAATCCAAGAATTGATCAACGATGAAGATCAGTTTAGATGGACGGTCGAGATTAGAAATGAGTTTCAATTAGAATGGAATGTTTCCTTGTGAAAAGGAAGTTAATTAATTTATTTTCAGTGGAATAAGGAGTTAATTGATATAATTGCTTTTTTGATTTCAGCCAACTCTGAGTTTCCATTTTTGAACTAAAGAGAGAATATTGGAGAAGATATTTAATTGAATTAAAATTGAATATGACCTCGTAATTGAATATTCTAATCAATTGAATAATTAAATTCAATAATTAGAATGAGGATAATTAATTAAATCAAATATATTTAATTCCTCATGTATATTAGCTAAAGGGGTGAATTTATTTTTATTAAAGTACCAGGACTTTAATTAAATTAACTCAATTAAAAGGTTAATTTAGCCAATTCAATGAATATTCAAGAATTAATTAAGGTATGTGATTAATAAAGATTAATGATTTTTTGCATTTGACACTTAGATCAAGTAGCAATTATTAGAATCAGAATTGCCTAGTAAAATAGGACTTAGGAGTTATCAAATAGACTAGAATTGATTTAGCATGGCAATATGCCAATTTTGGGGTATTTTAGGTTTGAGTTGAGTTATTCCTCACTTAATCCACTTTTCAATTTATCCCCACATCAATATCTAAATATCCTCTTCACAAGAGTCATGTATGTTTTCTTGGGGCTAGATGAAAACCCTACAACTATAACAATAACATATGAACTATGTGGTCTACTATGCACACAATACCTTAATTCACCAATCATAGATCTGTACTATATTTCATTTACTTCTATAATAGTATCCTCCTTTGATAATTTCACTAAAGTTGGGTATATTGGCTAGTCTAGACTCATCCAGTTCAAATTTCTTTAAGATTTACTTTACATACTTAGATTGAGTCATATATGTTAGAATTCTTTAGAATATCTAAGAAGGGGTGTGAATTAGTTATCCAAGATCAAGATGTACAAATAAAACTTTTCATAGCTTAGTGAACCCATATTCATAAAACATATTCATCATGCATGGATCCATTAGATCATATAATCACAAAAACTTTGTAGGCTACTATCTAATCATCTTTGTTGAAATGTAAGCATGAAACATTATAGATTCAATAACACATTTGACATAATGATTTTATGTGGAAACCAAATTTGGAAAAAAACCACCAATAACATGCTACTCATTCTCACTCTCTTGAAGTGATGCCTTGTAAAAGGCCAACCCTATTAAAGGTTACAATACACATTGTTAAATGTGAACTAGTTAGAGGATTTCAATCACCCTATTATGAGTGAGCCTTGTTAGAAGACTTTAGATCATTCATTTGGAATGTCACTTGGTTAAAGGATTTTAAAATGACTTTTAGGTCAATCTTAATCTAAAGGATTTATCCTAGACTAGTACATTGACTAGAAAGTAATAGTAAGGCTTGATCTGGTAACAACTTACAACACACATACAGATTATAGATCTCTATTTTAGTCCTCCATCCTACTTTTCTTTCACATACTTCGGCTTTGATAGCTTGTTTGCACTTTAAGCATCCATACTCTTAATCCTTCTTGCTTTGCTTTACAATAAAAATCTCTTATTTTCAGTCTCTGAATGAAGCAATACCCTAGACTCCTTGCCTTCATTGGGTTCTTGCACATGAAAAACTTTGCATGTGACCAACCATCTCTATAAATGTAAAATTAAGATCTTTTTTTTTTCATCCTCTATCATCCATTTTATGGTTAGGTAGGACTTGGTAGGATTCAATGAATCTACCCATATTTTCATTTTAGTCCCTTCTAGAAATTTCTCCTTCAATTCTCTTTAAACTCACCTCAAAATAGTTTACTATGAATTCTATGCCACCAACTCATCATAGCTTTCTTCCACATGCTTCACAAAATTTAAGAAAACAAAATAGTTGGCCCAAATTCATGAAATCCATGATTTAGCATGAATACTAGAACTTGACATCAATATGTTGTCACTTGGCTTCCATACTATTTTTCCACTTGTCATCTACTAGATAACTCAACAAACACTAACGGTTAATGGTGCTTAGCATCAACTAAGCTTTACTAGGCTTACACTATATCACTCAGCATACATTGAATTTCCACTTTAATTGACTGTAATTGATTATTTTCTCACCTTACACTAACTTCACTCGACACCTACTGTTCACTTGGTCAAGCTTGGTAGACTCAATTATTTTTACTTGTTTTTCTATACTTTGTTAGTATATCCATCATTTGCAATCTTAAGTAGGTAATAAATGTACTATATTATCACTATCTTAACTAATCTTTGTACTCCTTTTTCATACCATAACTCAACCTTTCCTTTAGGTGCTTTGGTTATCTCATTTGATCAAAACCTCCTCATCAATCAAAAAAATTATAGTACTCAAATTAACTAAAAAATTTTCTTACCAACAAGTAGTAGTTTTGACATCAGTGGCAAAATAATGATTGAAACATATTTCATACTTGTATCAATCTATTTTCAACAATCTCCCTTGTTGGCATTAATGGAAAACTAATAAAACCAACAATAATATCAAAAATAAAATAATTCCTTGTATTGAAATCTCTCCCTCTATCAACAAATTTCTATTTGAAGCATGAATGATGTTGATATTCCTATGGGGGAGTATTGTAGATATGTTACTATGATGATATCTTACATTCATGACTGATTTTGTCATTGATGTCAACATAACAGTTTTCTGTGGCATCTAACAAAAGAACAATGGAAAGATCAAATTGATACAAATGATTAGCTAAGTATTCTAACTATCTAAGGTCATGGGAGATACATCTAAGTATGCGGTATATGTAGTTAACATTAGAAGAAGAAATAATAAATCTCAAAGAAGTTATGTAAGTTTTGGTGATGTTTGTTCTGATACAGAGTTTACAAAGGCATGTTCTAGTAAACTTTTTATATCTCTTAGTAGAATTGTTATTCTGAGAATTAAGGTTAAGGATGTGTAGAATACATGTTGGGGATGATGTGGCTAAGTCCACTCATCATAATATTGAGTGTATGGAAAGTTATTTAAGTTGCAAGGTAGAAGATTAATGTTATCGCTAAGTGTAATGTGTTCTTGATGTGGTCCTATAATGATTAATTAAAAATGTCTAACAAATGACTTAGGGAATTGTTTTATGGACTTGATATAAAGGAAGGACATTTTCCTTTATCATGATGTAGAGGTATATGGATGTGGATGATATAAAGAGGTATTTTTAAGCAAGAGAGAGCAAAATGCAAAGTTGAGTAGATGGAGTGGAAGTGAAGAAAACTTCATTCCCAAGGTTTTACTAAGTGATACAAGTTTTGATATTTTGATTTGAGGTTCATGACCAAGTTTACAAGGTCTGATAGTCATTGGTTAAGTTGACAAAATAAAGGAAAGAAGAAAATAACAGTAAATTACATGTTTGAGTAGTGAGCTCTTCTTGTAGGTTAAATTCCATGTTTGGGCAGTGGGCTCTTCTTGGATACATTGTTATACAACTCCTAATAGGGTTAAAATATCCTAATAGAGATTCAAAGTCTTCTAATAGGGACTCTATATACTAAATTTTGTAATAGACTCGTAATAGGGTCCATCCTATAATGAGAAATATTTATATTAGTACATCATCTTGTGGGCATCATTCCCACTAGGGTTTTCCCTCTGATCAAGGGTTTTCCTAGTTAACATATTTGGTGTACTTGTCTATGCACATCTTATTATGATTGTTGTTAACTTTGGTTGAATGGTTAAGTTTGTTTAAAGAAGATAAATTCTTTAATTGTCAGGTAACCCCACCCCGCCCCTCTTAGTTATCTTGGTGGACTATTATTTCTAACAATTGGTATTAGAACATTAGGTCCTTGAAGATAAATTTTAACAACTTTGGAAGATCCATCGTGAGCATGTTCAAGAAAGATAGTCCTACATGTGGAAGAAGAAATTTTGACACTTGAATGGTGGAAATTCTTGGTGAGTTATCAGATTTGTGTAAAGAGCAGAGTATTGACTTTTTAGATCCAGAATCCTTCTATTGTATACAAGGGAATAGTAGCACAAGTAAAGATATATCTAGATCAAAGGAATACATAAGGATAGAGGAAGGTATTGATTTAATTATAAAGAGAGAACCAAAAGATATGAACAATTTTGTTTCTTGGACATGTAAAGAATAGTTGATTATAGTTCAAATGATGATGTTGTTACTAAGCCAAGGAATGATGAAGTATTTCTTGAGACTAACAATGATTTGTAGAATGAAAGAGAGCCAAGGTAGGAACAAAGCTCAAAACATTCAATAGAGCCAAGAGTTGAGATAGAAACTCCTACTTTAAGAAAGAGTATGATAAAGAATTACCCATTTGAGAGGATCATCAGAAGCAAATATAAAGGTGTTATGACAAGAAGTAGAGTCAATGAAGAACTATATTTGATATCTCAAGTTGAACCTAAGAATGCAGATGAAGCATGCAAAGATGATCATTGTAAATAAGCTATGAAAGAGGAATTAGATCATATAGTAAAGAATGAGATATGGGAATTGGTCCCCTGACCAGTAAACAAGAATGTGATAGGAACTAAACATGGGTATTCAGAAACAAGATGAATGAACAAGGGTAAGTTATAAGGAACAAGACAATATTGGTATGTAAAGTTTACTCATAGCAAGAAGTAATAGATTATGATGAGACCTATGCTCCAGTGGCTAGAATAGAAGTAGTAATTCTTAGCAAAGTAGTAAGTGGTAAAGTTTACTCATAGAAAGTAGTAATAGATTATTCTTAGCCTATGCAGTGCAAAAGAAATTCAAAGTATATTAGATGGATGTCAAGTCAACATTTCTGAATGGAGAACTTGAACAAGAGGTATACATTGAACAACCTAAAGGATGTCCTTTGATAGATGACAAGGACATAGTATGTAGATTGAGGAAGGCATTGTATGGATTGAAGCAAGCACTAAGAATCTGATATGTGAGGTTGGACAAGTATTTGACAAAGCTTGGATATAGCAAAGGTATGGAAGATAGTAATCTATATTGGAAATAAATTGATGATGGTTTAATAATTTTAGTAATATTTTTTGATGATATCATATTTTGAGGAAATGATGAGGAAAGTGAGAAGTTTTTAGAAGAGATGAAGAAAGAATTTGAGATGAGTATGATAGGAGAAATGAAATATTTTCTACGATTGTAGATTGTACATAATAAAGAAGGAATCTTTATTTCTTAGACTAAGTACTTGGAATATTTACTGAAAAGTTTTGGTTTGGAAACATGTAAACCTGTTGGAACACCTATGGTAACTAGAAATAAGTTATCTATAAAGGATGAAACACCTACTATTGAGTAGAAGCACAAATCTATGATTGGAGGTTTACAATATTATGCACTAGTAAAAAGGATATTTAGATATCTGAAAGGAACATCTAAGCTTGGATTGTGGTATGATAGATCTAATGATTTTACTCTAAGTACTTCTATTGGTGTTGATTAGGAAAGCAATATGGATGATAGAAAGATCACTAATGGTGGAGCTTTTTTTCTTGGAGGAAGATTAGTTTCTTGGCTGAGCAAGAAGTGGGATTGTACATCACAAACTATAGCAGAAGCATAATATGTTGCAGGAACAAACAATTGTAATCAAGTTGTTTGGATGAAGTAGATGCTAAAGGATATAAGGATAGAAATCAGTGAACCTGTTGTCATACATTGTGATAACATAAGCATAGTAAATATGTCTAAGAATCTAGTGTTGCATTCAAAGACTAAGCACATTTCTATTAAGTATTACATGTTGAGAGAGAAAGTTGTAGAAAAGGAAATTAGATTGGAGTATGTGAGCACTAAAGAGCATATTGTAGATATATTCACTAAGCCTTATCCTAAAGAGACTTTTGAGTATTTGATGTTAGAAATAGGGATTATTGAGATGGGGGGTGAATTAGTAATCTACAAACTTTAGTCACCAACTTGATATTATTACTTACTTTAAAACATGCATAACAAAGTAATAAAGTAATGTTGAAAATTAATAGTAACAATGCACAAAGATAACTTATAACACCATATTTAATTAACTAGGGAAGTCCTAGCCAAGGGAAAACCCCGGTGGGGATGATACCCACTAGATAATATACTGATATATAAGTTCTTTGTTAGAGGATGGACCTTGTTAGGATTCAATGAGAAAATTTAGTATAAAGAGTCCTTGTTAGGAGACTTTGAATCCCTATTAGGAGATTCCAATGATGTTAGGAGTTGTGCCAATTCTTTTAGTAGTTGTAGTGTAATGTATGAAAGAAGAGTCCACTACCCAAGATGCAATTTCAACTACAAGAAGAGCTCACTACTCAAACAAGTAATCTACTATTATTTTCCATCCTTGACTGATGTTTGATCTTTAGCTTGATTTTGGATCACCAGATAAAACTTTGCATATATGACTTTCACAAAAGTTTTCTTAGTTCACAATCTTACAAGATAACACTTGAAAAACATAACTTATACACTTCTTATTGCAAGAAGTCCTTTCCATAAATACCATGCCTTTACATAAAATACTACTAGATTTGTTGAGACCAAAATTTTCTTTTTCAAGTTATAGTAAACATCTAGGATGTCGACCCTAATTGGACAAGTGATTGTTTTGTATATAAAACAATTATTTCCTTCAATTTTGTTGTCCTACTTCATCGAAACATGATTATCTCTGTTCTATATAGTTTTTACAAACTTCTAAGTTTATACACATCATCACCAACATATATAATATTTCCATGTAACTTTTCTTGTCATAATATGATGTTTACAACATGTTATAAACAAAACAATACACTATTGTAAATCAAATTCTATACTTAGATAATTTTTGAGGTTTCCTATCAACATGTGTTGCCATAAATGGCAATAATTACATATCACTATTATCCAATTGTCAACAATCTCCCCCTTTGGTATTGATATCAACAAAATAGAGAAAATTGGCTAATTGACAAAAAAAAAAACTATCAAAATAAACATTACACCAATTACAACTTGTTCAATTTTACATATGTGCTCCTCCTTACAATATACTTTACACTTTTACAATCTTCACATGTATTTCTCACAATAATCTCTCCTTTTTCATTTATACAAATTTTACATCTCTCTCCCTTTGACATCAATGACAAAGGTCAAAATGTCAAGATACTATACAAAAACTATCGAAAACTATTGTCCTTCCTTATGCTAAAATAGTATTCATACAATCATCAAAAATGGTCTTCAAATTGTCGATACCATTGTTCGATGTCTCCTTGGTAGAATTAGTTAATGTGAGAATTGCACATAAGGCATATGATGCAATCTCAACTACATTAATATTTGAATACAAAAAGTTTGTATATGTGTCCTTGGCCTTGAAACATTCTTCTAGCTGCTTCTCAACAAAAGATAGTTTTAGAGCAATGGAATCTCTAAAATTGGATGCTCTTGTCAATATTTTCTCTTTCCAAAGTTCTAGTTTATTGATGTCACTATGAACATTGGCAACTTGATTCTCATCATCTACTTTGCTAGATGGATGTTGGATCTGGCTAGATAAAGCCTCTAGCTCATTCATTTTTGTCTCTATCTAACTATCCAAGTATTTAATCAATTTTTATAATAAGGTATACTTAACATACAAAGCTTTCCTTTCCTACTAGTATTTTTGAAGTTCTTTTATGCATATATCAAGATTGATTAAGTTGTTCTTGATATTCTGGAAAATGGTGGTAAATAGGTTGGCCTCATGGGAAATTTGAGCCTTCACCTCTAGAACATTCAAAAGATTAGTGAATTCTTCATCAAAGGATTTTAGCACTGCTTGTGCTCTTTGTATAGGATTTGTCTTAGTATGTTGAACTGTCAAAGTGATATGCAATCTATCAGTCACTTCTAGTAATGATCTCTGTAAACTCTTCACTATTTTGTTCTTCTATAAAAGTTTAGATAAATATGAGATCATATCAGTTTGATCATCATCATTAGTAGCCGACTTTCAAGAGAGAGTGGAGTAGATGAACTAGATGGTTTAGTCTCATCCTCCCTTTGTTTCTTTGTTGCATCTTTATTTGTTATCTCTTCCTCTTCTTTCCTTTCCTTTTCTTCTCTTTCTCTCTTTTCTTCTAATCTTTTCCTCTCTTCTTCCTCTATTTTCTTTTTCTTCTCTTCTTCTGCACAATCCTTTTCTTGTCTTCATCTTTCTTTCTTTTCTTGTCTTCCTTAAGAAATTTTTGTTGTGCTTTTTTTATTTTCTTCTTTTAAACTTCTAGTAGTCTCTTCTCTTCCTCAATTTGTTTCAACTTTTTTTCAATTTCTTCTATGTCAACTACATTTGGTTCAGAACCACCAAATTGATTGGTATCATCAATGTTAATTATAACATTGGTTTGATCAATCTACATAGTGTCACCACTTACTAACACTTCTAAGGTTCTAGGAGGTGGAAGAAATGTTGCCTGTGACTCTGTCAACATCTTACTAATAGCTACTACAGTCTCCTTTCTCAATTTATCCTTTTCTCCAACCATGAATAAGAATGGCCTTAACTTATTCCTCAAGTATGGAGCAAGGTTATTCAACAATCCTTTTATTTCACCTTCATCATCAGTCTTATAGATAGTCCTTAGCATAAACTTCTGAAATTCAAGGTCTTCTTCTCTTGCAGGAGTCTTCTTATTTATAAGTCTCTCATAGACTTTCTAGTTCACTACTCCTTCAATATCCTTCAAAATTAGATCATTTTCTATGATATACAATAGATATATCAATTTGATCCTTCTTGAAGTTATTATATAAATCATAAAACTTGTTCACCTGAACAAAGTTTCCGTTATTGCCAATCGTTGTGTTGCTCTTCTCAATCTTTGGCTTCTAGGATTACTGAGCTTTTCTTGCTACTTGTTTAGGTAGAGTCACCTTTTCTAATTGCTTGGTTTCCTATTCCTCCTATTCTTCATTATTAACTCAATTGTTAACAATGTTTTCTACCTCTTACTAGGTCCTATAGCCATCTGTTTGACTCTCTTAGTCTTTGTAGACACTGATTCAACTAATCTCTCTAATTTTCCTTTCTACTCATAGGGATGAACATTAGACACTACTGCATATAAGATGTTTCAACAACTGATACTAACAAGGGTTGCATGTTTAGTACACCTTGTTTCATTTTTTGTCTCATGGCCTTAGATTTACTCTCTATCATTCTGGCCTCAAATAATGCCTTCTTCATTATTGATTCAACCATCCTATGAGATGCCTTCTCCAAGGTTTCTTGATGAGCATGTTGTGTAATCTCATCATACGTGCCAAATCTATATTCAGCTTTATCTCTCTCCGAATTTAACAACAAATCAATGTAACTAACTACGACATCATCATTCAATCCACAACTCGAAGGATCTAAAAATGTTTCTTGAGGTTCCACTGCTTGAATATATGTATAATATAGATCAACTAGAATACATATATCCTCCTTGAATCTATACACAATTGTTGGTGAAATCCTAAATCTTTGTTTCATCTCATTCTAAAAAGTCCTCATAATTAGGTTTCCACTATCCAATATCTTGTCTGCAAGGTGTCTTCTACATACATTTGATATCTTCTCCATAGTGCATCTATCACCACTCATTATATATGTTACTGATAAGTAAGGAAATCTCTTAAGCACATGAAAGAATATGTGATTTATCAATGATTAGTGTCAAGCCCAAAATTTAACATGGCAAGACACAACCAATTTACGAATGCAACCATTATGTTTTATTGTCATTATAATATACATTCATTGTTATTTCTTATGAGAGTGAATTTTAATTCATCTCCCCTAGTTGCCTAGTAGATCATACCTTGAATTCCTTGACCAAATTTCTAGCTTGAAAATTTGAGTCTTATTTATGTGGTCTTATCTTATCGATTTAATGTTATTAAATGGTATTAAACTTATAATAACCAAAATTTGCATTAGTCTCTAACAGGATCTCATAAATCATTATTAGTAATGAAAATGTCAATCATGTCCCAATTTAAATCCTAATCACATTCATTCCTTATGATTTATAATAGGGTATGAGTGTGGGCCTTACAATGAGAATCTAAACACACCATTCTTTGTCCTCTTACTCTTTTTAATGTTTTCCAAGAGTTGCATTCTCAGTATTTCACTCAAATTTACTTTCTCTTTCTCAACACATATATTATATGCTACATATATAAATCCTATTGAAATTTCATCTATATTAGAACTTCCACAAACTAAATAAGCAATAATTCTACTAAGAAATCTTACATCATCCTGCTTGACAGAGCTAATTACCATAGCCTTTCCATTATATACTACCTTAGTGTAACTTTTCACTTTATTCTTTACTAGTTTCTCTCCTATAGGTACACTGCCTCATTTGCTAAGACCAATTACCTCATGAATAAGGTTTACAAAGATTTCTACTACATTATATCTTGCATCCACAATTTTTCATCATGTATCCTACTTAGTATAATTTGAGTCCATTCATCTGTATCTAACTCATGGTAGAAATGATACTTAAACAAGTCTAATTCCTTTAAATTTTTAAATCTAGGCTTCACTATCATGTCATGGTTAAAAACCAATTCCATATATTTGTTCATATATTCACTACCAATTGATTCAAACTTAAAATTCAAATAAGTTTCTATGTCTTCAAGGTAAACTACATTGTTCAAAGTGATAGACACTACAGAGTTAGGGTTTCCTTCATTAGGTTTTATGAAAACTATCCTAAACTTGGGTCTATCCTCATTCTCAACATTGTGTAATACAAAAATATCCATGATTCTTATCAAACAATATCTTTTATCAAACAATTTGCAAAAAAAATGATAAAATACCTCTTTCTAAAAATAGGGTTTTCTTTGAAATCACTTAGAAAAGTCACTTTTGACTGCTCTATGCTTTGAATGTATTTATAATGAAGTAAAATCAATTTTGTACTCCTTTTATCCATCAGCTTGAGCTTTCATTTATTGCATACTTCAAAAATATGAAAACCCTATCAATTACATTCTATAATCACATAACTACTCAAATCATCTATTTGATCTTCATATGTCACCCAAGGTTTACTATAGCCTCCTTCCATCATGAAAAGTATCCTCAAGAATTTGCATCATGAAATTCTTTGCAAAAACTTACTTTTCGTCTTCTATTATAGAATAAATCTTTACTATAATACCATTAACTCTGAATTTCATCATAACTTGTTTGGATGAGCTCCAAATCACAAGGAAGCTTAGGTACCATATAAACATACTGGAAACACCTTTTCCCAACTTTTCTATCTCTAATTCTATCTTGGACTGAGGTTCTCAAATTCTGATATTGTGAACAAGATTAATTCAACTTAATTTTATCAAACTCAACAACTAATTTTGATCTTCCTATCTCATCATCATCTAACTTTTCTTTTCAGATATCTATTTCTTTCATGAATGCTTAATTAAGTTCTTCTCAAAGTTCACTCACAATGTTTCTTTTTTCTTCATTGCTTCTGCTATTTCCAAAGTTCCTTTCATGGTTCCTTCTATCATTCCTTCTATTTCCAAAGTTTCTTCAAGTGTTCCTTCTATCTCTAAAGCTTTTGTCCATTCTATAGCATTTTTTTGTGTTTCCAAAGTTGTTTCATAACTAACATATAGATGCTCTACTTCTAGGATTATGTTGATCATTAGGTACATGACAATTTTGAGTAGTGTGTCCTAAGTTGTTACACTTATAACACATGATATATTTTTTGTCTTCATAAGATCTTCTTTCTCTCAATGTTCTTTCATCGGATCTTCTTCTATCTACAGGGTTAGTATTTCTATACATTCTACTATTTCTTCTATCATTATCATGCTTAGGTTTCCTACAATCAATTGCATTATCACCCATACCATACCAATTATGACAATAAAATTCATTAACATGATTAAATGACTTGTTAGTACAATCTCTTTTCATATGACCTATTTTATTGCATTAAAAGCACTTACCTCTAAATACATACCTAGTTTCCTTGGGAGTCTCCACTTTTTTTGGTTCATCCAAGATTTCAACTTCCTTGTTTTGCTCAACTTCTTTAGGTTTCTCAGAAGATTGACTAGATTCAATCTTATCATCAAATTTGTCTTTTTCTTTTGGATCTAATCTAATTTTAGGTTTCTTTGTAAACATGTTAATTAGATAACCAAGACCAGTCGTATCATAAGTAGGTCTTTGTAAAGACATTGAATCATCAAGCTTTTCTGTGCTAGAATAAAGCTTCTCAAGCTACTATTTGCACTATGTTAATTCACCTTTTACAATATTATTATACTTGTGGAGTTCTTCATGATCTTCTTTCAATGTTTCAAACTCAAATATTTTCTTTGTCAAACTTTCTCTTTGATCTATATTTTCAATCTTCAAATTAGATTCAACTTTGCTAGGATCATTTCTCAAAGTCAACTTCAAATTTGTAATCTTCAATTCATGCTTCAAGATCTTGTACTCTATATTCAACTTTGAATAGTCATCATCACTAGTTCTAGATTTAGTAGATTCAGGCTTTGATTTTAGATGATCAATCTTTTCTTTCAATTGACCAATGTATACTTTGGAGTCTTCATATTTGTCTTTCTTCTTATCACTTTCTTCAATAAGGAGATTAATTTGTTCAAGAGCTTCTTCAAAGTTTTTCATCAATTGTTCCATATTTATAGAGATCTTACTTAAGCTATTAAGCCTCTTCAAACTAATTATGCTCTGACACTAATTGTTGGAAATAGGGATTACTAGGGGGGAATCAGTAATCTACAAACTTTAGTCACCAATTGGATATCATTACATACTTTAAACCATGCATAACAAAGAAATAAAGTAATGTTGAATGGTAATAGTAACAATGAACAAAGATAACTCATAACACCATATTTTGTTAACTAGGAAAACCCTAGCCAAGGGAAAACCCCAGTGGGGATAATACCCACTAGATAATATACTAATATATAAGTTCCTTGTTAGAGGATGGACCCTATTAGGAGTCAATGAGAAAATTCAATATGAGTCCCTATTACGAGACTTTGAATCCTTGCCCAAATAGGAAATTTCAACTACAAGAAGAGCTCACTACTCAAACAAGTAATCTATTATTATTTTCCTTCCTTGACTGATCTCTGATCTTTGGCTTGATCTTAAATCACCAGATAAAACTTTGCATATATCACTTTCACAAAAGTTTTCTCACTTCACAATCTTAATAGATAGCACTTGCAAAACATAACTTACACACTTCTTATTGGAAGAAGTCCTTTGCATAAATATCATGCCTTTACATAAAATATTGTTGGGTTGGCTAAGACCACAATTCACTTTTCCAAGTTAGAGTAAACATCTAGGATGTTGGCCCTAATTGGAAAAGTAATTGTTTTGTAAACAAAACAATTCTTTCTTTCAATTCCTCTATCCTACTTCATTAAAACATAATTATCTCTATTCCACACAATCTGTACAAACTTTTGAGGTTATACACATCATCACCAACATGTGTACTATCTCCATGTAACTTCACTTATCATAATATGATTTCTACAACATGTTTTAAATAAAATAATACACTGTTATAAACCAAATTCTATACTTAAACAATTTTCTAATTACCAAAGGCTAAGTATCTTTATATCTAAGGTTTCTTGTCAACGTGTACATCATGTGTTTTTATAAATGGCAAAAATTACATATCACTATTAGCCAATTTTCAATATTTACAAGGTATGCTAGGGGTTATGCCCCTTCCTACATCAGAATAGAAGATGCAAGAGTACATCAGTCTAGTGTAATAGAGCACCATTATTTTCTAGACTGAATGTTGATGCTTCCTATATGGGGGAGTATCTATAATGGATAGATTCATTTAGGACTCTTGTTGGATGTTGTTTTGAACAATCTCTTTTGTCACTTGAGCTAGTAAGAATAAGTTGTTGCAAAGTTTGAGGCAGTAAAGATTGGTTGCTGAAACCTTTGATATTGATGTGAATGGGGAAAAACTATTGCATGAAAAACATCATGGTATTGCATGAAAAATAATCATGAAGGAGAAGGAAAAATAGTATGGGAAGAACATATTTGGGGAGAAGGAAGCAAGAATATGTGCAACATGGAATGACAATTTGAGAGAAAACACATTGAGGTATATCAATGGGGGATAATGTTTGAAGAGAAAGAGGATTTAAAGAATAGTTTTTTGTTGGTATTCCTAGAACTAGATGTTTTTCATCTATGTTGCCATCAATGCCAAAGGGGAAGATTGTTGAAAGCATAAATTTTTATGATATTCCTATGGGGGAGTATTGTAGATATGTTACTATGATGATATTTTACATTCATGATTGAGTTTGTCATTGATGTCAACATATCAATTTTCTATTGTATCTAACAAAAGAATAGTGGAAAGATTAGATTGGTATGGATGGCTAATTGAGTATTACAATACATCCAAGTATCTGGTATATGTAGTTAATTTTGGAAGAAGAAATGACAAGTCTACAAGAAGTTATGTAAGTTTTGGTGATGTTTCTTGTGAGATAGAGTTTATAGAGGCATGTTCTAGTAAACTTGCTATATCTCTTAGAAGAATTATTATTTAGAGAATCAAGGTTGAGGATGTGTACAAGACATGTTGTTGATAATGTGGCTAAGCTCACTTGTCATAATATTGAGTGTACAAAAATTTATTCAAGTTGCAAGGTGAAAGATTAATGTTATCACTAAGTGTAATGTGTTCTTGATGTGGTCCTATGATAATTAATTGAGAAGTTCTAATAGATAACTTGAGGAATTTTTTTATGGACTCAGTATAAAGGAATGACATTTTTCTTTATCATGATATAGAGGTATATGGATGTGGATGAGATAAAGAAGTATTTTAAGTAGTAGAGAGAGTGAAATGCAAAGTTGAGCAGAGCAGAGTGAAAATGAAGGAAATTTCATTGCCAAGGTTTTGTTGAATGATCTAAGGTTTGATATTTGGATTTGAGGTTTGTGACCCAGTCTATAAGGTTTGATAATGTTTGGTTTGGTTGATAGAACAATGGAAAGAAGAACATAACAATAAATTGCATGTTTGAGCAGTGAGCTCTTCTTGTAGTTGAAATTGCATGTTTGGGTAGTGAGCTCTTCTTGCATACATTGTACTACAACTCCTAATAGGGTTGGCACAACTCCTAACATGGTTGGAATCTACTAATAGGGATTCAAAGTCTCTTAATAGGGGATCTATATACTAAATATTGTAATAGACTCTTAACAAGGTCCATCCTCTAATAAGGAATATATATTAGTACATCATCTTGTAGGCATCATTCCCACCAGGGTTTTTCCTCTGATCAAGGATTTCTCTAGTTAACATATCTAGTGTAATTGTATATTTCCATCTTATTATGGTTTATGTTTACATTGGTTGAATGGTTAAGTTTTTTTAAAGAGGATAAATATTTTAATTTTTGGATAATTGATTCACCTCCCCTCTTAGTTATCTTGGTGGGTTATTATTTGTAACACTTTCATATTTTGTTTAGGTTACAAAATTCTATTTTGATAAATAGACAATCAAATCATCCTTATGAATCTCTCTTGATCACTTCTTATATCTCCCTCTTACTATGTAATCGTAATTATTTATCTCTCTTTGTAGTAATGAGTAGGTACACTATCTCCCTCTGAGTAGATATTTTCTTCCTTTCTTCCTTTCTCTTTTTGTATTTCTCATTTTCTATTATATCTCCCTCTTTGACAACAATGCCAAAGACTTGTCATCTTAATATGCAAATATGAACATTTTTAGTTTCTCCCTCTATCACCTAGCTTGTGACTGATATGTAGCTCTAGCTCTTTGATTTCTTTAGGTAGCTCCTAAAGTGAGTCCATTGCATCAATGTGTGACATATGTCAATCATCTCAATTGATACAAGGAACTTCTTATGTTTCTTAAATAGTCTTAGATAGGGTTATCACCCATGGTTTACCTCATAGATACTCATGACCATCCTTAGGTAATTCTTTTGTGAAGATATCGACTATTTTCTCTTTTGAATTCACATATTCCATCTTCACCTCTTTATCTTGAACTAACTCTCTCAAGTAATGATAATTGATTGCAATGTGCTTAGTATTTTTATGAATGCATTATTCTTTAATATATTTATAGCACTTATATTATCACAATAAAGTATCATAAGTTTAGTTATTTGATTCTTCATACCTTTGAGTAGTTGATTGATCCATACAATGTTTGTACAATTTACTGCAGCAACAACATATTCAGCTTCAATAGTAGATTGAGATATATAGTTTTGTTTCTTGCTAGTCCATATAACTATCCTTTTTCCTAAGAAAATGATCTTTCACTAGTGCTCTTTCTATCATCAATATTTCTATCCTAATTAGCATCAGCGTAGGCTCTTAACTCAAAGTTTTCATTTTTCTTATATTATAGATCATAGTCTTCTATTCCTTTCATATATCTCATTATTCTCTTAACAACCACCAAATGATTCTCTTTGGGATTAATAGAGAATCTTGCAACTATCCCAATAGATAATGCAATATTAGGTCTACTATGTACTACATACTACAATTTTCCAATCATAGATTTGTACAATATTTGATTCACTTTAGTTGAATCATCATTCTTTGAAAAATTTTGTCCTATCACCATAGGTGTGCTTATTGTCTTAGAATCTTCCAATCCAAAATTTTTTATGATCTCCTATACATATTTTGACTGAGTGATGTATATATCATATTTCATCTAATGTACTTGTAAACCCACAAAGAACTTGATTTCTCCAAACATAGACGTCTTAAATTCTTTCTTCATTTCATTTGCAAAAGCTTTACATAAAGTATCTTAACCTCCAAATATGATATCATCAACAAAAATTTTAGATAGTAAAATACCTTTTCCTTTCTTTGTCTTCAATTATAGATTGTTATTATCATCAATCCACTTAAATCCAATCTTCACAAGATAATTGTGATACCTTTCATACAATTCTCTTAGTGTTTGTTTCAAGCCATACAAATCTTTGTGTAGTCTATGTAACATGTTTTTTTTGTTAGCATCAACAAATCCTTTTGGCTATCTATATAGACCTCTTCTTCCAATATGTCATTTAGAAATGAAAATTTAACATTCATTTGATAAACTTTGAAACCTTTGTATATACAATAAGCAAGTAGAGTTCTTACTCCTTCCAATCTTGCAATAAGAGTGAATATTTTTCCATAGTCTATCCCTTCTTCTTGTGCATACTCCTTGCAAACTAATCTTTCTTTATTCCTTGTGACTTCTCCATTTTCATCTAACTTGTTTCTATACACCCACATGGTGCCAATCACATTTTTATCTTCTAGTCTAGGAACTTGACGTAGTGTAGCAGGGGAGTCGCCAAAGGAGATGTCCTAGCCCCCAACTATATAACCATGCAATGGAAACACAATAACAAGAAGCAAAAATGCAAGATCTGATACCAAATCTTAATAATATATTCATAAAATATAACTAATTACATGCAATGTGTCGAGCTATAAGGCCTTCTCGGTTATAGCTAGATACAAAGCAAGTAATAGTTCTACAAGATCCTTCAAGATCCAAACCCAATCCCTAGCTAGTCCAAATCCACACTCTAGTATAAACTTCCAAGGAAGATCTCAACTTGAGCTCCCAAGCCCACCAAGCATTCTCCTTGTTTTTCAAGCCCCAGCTATTAGCCCTTCTCAAAATTCACTCTCCCCAAGCTCCTCCTTTTCTCCACAATGGATGATTAATGCCTAAAAACTCCCCCACACCCACCCCCCCCCACCCCCCCCCCTACTTATTCCAATCTAAGCCACAAGTCAACCTAGAAAAAAAATTACATATAAATACATAAATTAAATGCCACAAGTCAACCTCCTACAACAATTAAATTCCCAAAAATTGACAAATTCCCAAAATTGATGTCTTAGTAAAATTGAGATATCTCCTAGCTCCAAATGAATTACAACTCAAACTTTGAACCATAAGTAGAAGTCTAGGCCCTCTTCAATCTCTAAAATTTTCATCCTTTAACTCATTGTGAAAAATTAGTTATATAGCCTGAAATAGACACCAAATTCTCAAACCATGCTGAGCAACCAAAGACCATGTCGAGCTCCATAGATCATGTCGAGTTCCAAAGACCATGCCGAGCAACCAAAGACCATGTCAAGCTTCCAAACCATGCTAAGCTCCATAGACCATGCTGAGTTCCATAGACCATGTTGAGCTCCCAAGACCATGTTGAGTTACATAGACCATGTCAACCTCCATAGACCATGTCGAGCTTCCTAGACCATGCCGAGCTCCATAGACCATGCCAAGCTCCCAAGACCATACCAAGATCCATAGACTGTGTCAAGTTCCCAAGACCATGCCGATCTCCTAGTGTATGCTGAGCACCAATATTCACCAAGCTCCATAACCTTTAACCAAAATCACTCTCAAACATGCAGGATTGCAAAAAAACCCAAGATGCTCCTGCATCAGACACCCTAGGTTTGAAAAGATGTTCTAGTAACTGGAAGAACATCTTCTAGGATTCAACACATAAATCCCAAACTAGTTCTTCACATATGTATCCTCTAAATCTTCAACTTGTACACTCTTTCCCTTGTTTTTCTTCTTCACATCCACTACAGGTGTTCCATAGGTCTAATTTCCATGCCGATCCCCAACTTTCTCAGAATTTGCCAACTCAACTCAGCCACCTATTGGGAACAAAAAACATATGCTTCTTTTTTAGTCCCATTTCAAATAATTTGATAAATCAAGCCCCATAAATGCTTGTGTAATTGACTGTACCTTTAAATCCCTTAAGGTGTTCAATGTTTCTGATACCTTTCATTCAGTTTGCCTAAATGTTCCATGATGATAATTTGTCATTCTAAGTTATCTGACAAATTCTTATTTTGAACCAATCCTAAATTTGTTTTCTAACCCAATTAATATGTAGAATCTATTCAAGAACCTATTACTTTATGAAAATTTTCCACATCTTTTGAAATCCTTTAGCCCTTTCTCAAATTCTTGCTCAGGGCATGCCTTTTAAACCTTAGGCAAGTATGAAATAATGTTTTGATTAAATCTATTTTAAGTTTAAGTTAATCGTGGTTTACATGGTTTTAAATCTAAAAGAGTTTCATTTCAAAATTACCATGCAAGTCTCAGCAATTGTTGATCTTGTTCAGATCGATGAACCATGCATTCCCACATTTTTGAGATGCGAGGCCATTACAAAATGCGGGGAAGTGTGAAGAGGGAACATAGCACAGTCTGATTACGTGGGTCCAAAATAATTCAAAGGTTGATTCACCATTGATCTTGGGTAAATCAATGGATGTTGCATGCCTGCAAGATGAAGATGAGCATATTTTAAACAAAGCAAGCAAGCGCATAAGTGACATCTATCCCTTGTGAAGACACAAGGGGTATTTGCACGAGTGAAGAGGACAAGTTATGAACATCATCGATCTATGAGAGATCGACGGATGAGGCATACCCGCAATTTCAAGATGTGAGGTAGATAAATATTGTGGGAATGCCACCTTGCGATGTGTGGCACAGTGGGACCAAGCATGGAAGTGATGATGTCATGGGCGTGAAAGTTTTGAATGCCACAATCAGGTTTGTTAGAGCACGTGCATTAAGAGGTAATTTCTCATTGGTCAAGATCATTTTAGTGGGCTGCCAAATATTGAAATTTTGAATCATCGTCAATTTAAGCCAACATCAAGGGCTAGCATTTTCTCACATTGTTTAATCTCAATATGTTTTTAATAATGCGGGTAAATAGGTTGTGGACACGTATCACAATTGACCAAGCCACGCCATTTTGAAATGCCACGTGTTTTGTGCTAAAGGAAAGTGCAATGGTTATTGAAGAATTTTCCATCAACCATTGATCTTCTTTAGATTGATGAAGGGCCCTGGCTCGCTTTATCAACATGCAGGGAGATTAAGGAAAGTGAGAATGCATTCTAAAGACACATGTCCCTGATGATATCAAGTCCTGCCTTATGAGCTTACACAGATCTTTCTCAATCATTGATCTTAGTCAAATTAACGGCCGACACATTTTTGCTTTATGAAGATGCTTGCAAGATAAGAAATGCAAGAATGTGCAAGCCTGACATGTGGGATGGACTCAGGTCATTGATTCAATTCAGATCTATGGCTCTTGCACATTTGCATTTCTTAGAAGCAAGAAGCACCAACTAAAAGAGGAATTGCACACATGGCTAATTATGATTGGGTTATTTCAGACAAGCTTGTCTAGTGGATTTTGAAGTCATCATGTTCACAGTTTTGACTTGTAAGATCTTCAAGATCGACAGCCCATATTTTACTATTGAAGGTGGTGTCATTTTGCACATTAATGAGACTTGAAAACCTTCACCTGTGAAAGTGAAGAATAGAGTGTAACAGGTAAGATTTTCCCAATTTCAACTTGTGCGAGTAGAAATTCATGAGTCACCTCTAAACAAAAACAATTACTACTAGGATTGAGATAAATTTGGCATGAGTGTCAAGTAGTTGGCTCAAGGATAAAATGCAGAGTTACAGAGATAAAAAGAAAAGGCTTCAAGTAAGTTTATATACCATAGTCTCTGCAATTTTCAGTCTTGTGTGATTTATTTAAAAGATGATTCTAAAGATTTTACTAAATCTGAGGGTGTGGATAGCAGAAGGATTGCTTGTTAAGAGTAATTGGTTCTAGGGCATTGATAGTTTGAAAAATGATTAATTTATTTTCAAAGGATGGTTCACAAAAGGAAAGTGGTTAGCTTCATATGCCTATGTATGGTTTTTTGATAGAGGAAAGCTAGCAATCAGGTGTCGTAGTCAAGTCACCAAGGTGGTAAGAAGAAAAAGGAATGGACTTGCTAAGCTACCAACCTATTGAGCAATAACATCATCTTTTAAACAAATTTTCAAAACATCTTAGTTTGATGCCAGGGTACTAGAAATATTTGAGACCCTATGCATAGTTTTGGAAGAGGGTGAGGAAGATTTTATACCCTTGGGTATAGTCTTTTTCTTTTTTGTGTGTGTCCCCCTTTCTTGTGTCAGTGGATGGAAAATTTTGGCAGGAGGTTGGTTAAGGAAGCAGATGTGGTTTGGGATCAGAGGATCCCTATTTTGTTATTTTTAATAGCCACATTATTTTTCGGCTTCTGTACTGCATGCTAAGTAATGATTCTATTATTTCTGAAGCATGGCATGATTAGTAAAGAGTGGGAAGTAAAGATGATTCTCATTTAGTAGTCATCTTGACAAAACCCATGGGCCTAGGTTGGTGTGTATTTTTCAGAGTTGATTTTGTCATTTATGGGGTGGTCTTAGCAGTTGAGCACACAACAAATCAATGGTAGAACTGAGTCAGCAAAAGGTTGTAATAGCAAGGAGCCTACAGGAGAATATTTGATCTACGTGATGTTCTATTAATCATTCTTCTTCTTTTTCTGTTATAAACTTGTGATATCTTTTGTAAGGGACACTTGTTAGTTCTCTACACCTAAAGCTTGTTGCATCTCACAGTATTTAAGTGAGAGCCTAGGGCTAGAGAGAGGGTGGTTGTTGGTTGGTTTTCAATTTCTAATTCTTGGAGCTCTGCTCAGGTTGTGAAAGCCACACACCCAACATATCTTGTATGAACAACATATGAATTTTATAGATAGTTCTGATATAGTAGTGTGATCTTGCATCATGTTTTATGCATTTCTAATGTACTTATTTCAAGGAGATAAATACAATGTGCAGAAGGTTTTGAATTTCAATATAATTCTATCTCCTTTCTTGTTGAATTTGTGATTTTATATGTTCAAGAACAAAGAGCTTGAACCTATTTGCAATTGTTTGGTTGTATGTTTGAGGTTTTCTTGCCTTTGACTTAAGGAGTCATATAATTGCTTGTGGTTTCAGAAAAGGTTGCAGATTCATTAAGAAGGATGTGTGAAAATATGGAATTATATTGGATATTGTTGTCTAATTCATAAAGTGAACGGACTGAACAATGAATGTCTCAACATATGCCATATGTTGATTAATGTTCAAGGATGCGTAATTTTGAAGTACAAGATTTCCCTAATGGATAAGGTACTAGTCATTTGTAGGATCATTAAGTTTTTGCTACATATTGGACATGTTGTCTTTTCTCAATATAAATCAAATGCTTTTCCCTTTCATGTTGAAGAGCTATAATAGAATGCCCTCACTCAACTTGTGACATTCCTAGATCTGCATTTAGCTACTATAGATTGATGTTATTTCATGAGTTATCAAGAGAAATAAGGGATTTATCTACTTCATAGATCTTGATTATGTTTATTACACTGGTTCCATGTGTCAGATCTAAAGAGGTTCACCCACCTAGGTTTTGCAGAGCCTAAAGTAGAAGAAGGGTCATGCCTTATAGTTGGCCCTGTGTCTGAAATGATATGTTGATAATGGGAGTTAGCTACCCCTAGATGTGTCATATTCTAATGGGGATAATTTAAAACCCTCTAGCATTTTCAAACACCAACAAAATGGAGACTCTGCTGGGGAAATGTATTGAATTTGTACAATGGACAAACCTTAGAATTTAAAAATAAGATTCAATACATCAGGAAAGTGTTGCTATAGCAGCACAGTTGTGAGATGTTGTTCATATCCTTGTTGATTTTCATGTTTCCCAGTAAGCTTTATTCTCTTACAACAGTAATTCTGAAATTGAATGTAAATTGTGTTGAGAAATGACTATACCTTCTATTAGTTCAATTTTTTGAGTTGCTGTTGTAAAAATTAGAGTCCAGAATCTAAAATTGAAGAGTATCTTGTTCTCTTTTCAAAATTTTTGAGGATTTGCAAGTTATTTCATGCTAAGAGTTTGGTTTAGGATTAGATTAGTAATAATCTATGTTTCAAAATATTTTCTCACAATTGTGAGCGGCGACTCTATCTCTGCAACCAGTGGTTTGTAATTATTGGTGTATTTTGATGAGGGCTTTCAGTACATTTTTGGGTAGATCTAGATTTGTTATTAAATTTTGGTTTGAGAAGAGAAGTGTAGTTTGGATCTGATAGTGTGAAAGAGTTATGTTTCAGCTTTGTTTAGAGATTTCAAATTTGAGAGAAATCTGAAGAGGTTTCTTCTACCTGTTGTTGTTTAAAATCAGTTTATAGTTCTGTTAAACTCTAATGCAACTCATGTCTCACTTAGTGTGAGTGGTGAATCGAAATTAATCTCTATACCAGTGCAATTCTATGCATGACTTGTGGTTAGTTGCTATAGGAGAAGAGAAAATTCAAAGTGGTTGAAACATTTCTTAATGGTTGCAAGATTTGTGGTGTGTTGATTCAAAAGGTTCAATAAGGATTCGATAAAATTTTGGGTCTACTATTATAAAAGGTGGACAAAGAACTTTCAGCCATCTGGATCTTGAGGTATTCTCATTTTCATGTATTTTCTTTTCATGAAAATCAATTGTAAAAAGTGTATTCTCCATCAAGTGAAATTTAGCACTAAGTAGAGGAGAATAGTTTTTTTAAAAGGTTTCATACACTTCATCGGGTTGAGTTTTAGCTATTGTTGTTTTAAAGTTGTGAAGTTTATTTGAAGCATTCATTTGGTAGAAAGTTGTGTAAGCTTGCTGCAAGTTACAAATCAAAATTTATTATGGGTGAATAAGTTTCGTATTTTTGAAGAATGTCGAGTTTTATTTCACCTAGTATGCAGCTAGTTAGTAAAGTTTCCAAATCCATCTCTACCAAGTAGTATATGCCATTGAATTTTAATGGTATTCATGGTTTCATAAATACTATGCCTTATGATCTTAGAAAATATTTACCTAAGTTTAGTAGAAACCATGAAAATTTAGCCAGTCATCATGTTCAGTTGTTTAGTGACTTGGTTGGTGATTTTGAAATTGCTCATGAAGACATCCAGATGAAGTTGTTTGTTCAAACTTTAGAAGATGATGCTAGGGACTAGTTTTTATTTTTACCAGCATGTTCAATTTCATCCTAGAATGAATTATTGTCAGCCTTCATGATGCAGTTCAGGGAAAGAGTAAGCATCTCTGATTATTTTGATAAGTTTTTGAATATCCAAGTCAGGAATGGTGAGTTAGTTCCTGAATTTAATAGCAGATTTGCAAAGTTTTTAAATGAAATTCCTGAAAGTTACAAGCTGGATGATCAAATGTGTTTAGTGGTTTATCTCGGTGCATTTGATAGAAAGATGAACTATCTGTTGAGAGATAAAGAACCCAAGACTTTGCATCAGGCATTCATGATAGCTATAGAGATTGAGAATAACATAAAATATGGATTAACCCAGAGTCACTTCTCTATAAATATTTTCCAGCAAGATCAGGTGCAAAGAATAAATCAATGCCATATAGAATATTTATTTTCAAATCAAAAAATAAGTACCATTGTTGTTGTAAATAGTTTTTTTGAAGATTTAGAAATAAAAACATGTGAACATGAAATCTCTTTGTTGCAAAGAAGAAATGATTCCATTCGTGCTGAATTGAATGCACATGTCTATGGTGCTACAACAGTGAATGAGAGAGTTGATTCACTTGATGAGTTATGCATGCAAGATATAAATCCGGTCATTCATTTTCCCATTGATGATTTGCATTGTGTTAAAAACATAATGAATCAGGAAGAGGAAATGTATTTATCATGGTATGAGGATGAAGAACCTGGAAGTGATGCATCAAGTGATAAAGATGAAATTGCTGATCCGACATATTGTGAAGAAGCATCATGTGAAGACAATGGAGAGACTTGTTGCTTAAGTCAAGAAGAGGATTGTGATAGTACATATGCATCTTCATGTGAATTAGATGTTGATTGGGAAGAAGAGAGCAATGACAGAAGTGAGTGTTCTCTTGCTAGTAAAGGTATGAGTACTATTTCCAAATCTGAAAGTGAGTGTCCATTTCAGAATTGTGTAAATCATTTTGAGATTGAAAATTATGAAGAAAATGTATCTACACAATATGAAGACAAAGAGGTTATTTATAAGGACATATTACCTAATTGTGTAGAAGAATGTCTTGAGGATGCATATGGTGATGATTAGTATATGAGTGATCCTAAGATTAATGCATTAACACCTATTAGTCAGATAAATGATGATTTTCTTGCAAGACATTTGAATCACCTACATGAAGACAATGAAAGTAACTTTGATTTATATTCTGCATGCTTCTTTGATGGAGTTGATGGTATGTCCTCTTGTGATGATTCTATTTTTTCTTTTTCATATGCTGAAAGTGTCCATGACAGTGATGTTAGAGATGGTTTTAAAGTTTTTACTAATCTGTTATATGGTGAGGAGTTTGGCATTGATCAACACATCACTTGTCCTAATGTCTACAAAGGCCCTTTGCATGGAGTTATCAATCCTTTTTTGAAGAACACATGGAAGCTTTAAATTTAGAAGGGAATAAGTTTAATGATGATACTTTGTCTTATTGTTCTAAGAGGTCAAACTGTTCCTCTTCCAAATATGACAGTGAATATGATCATGATATTGCATCTGATTATGATAACAAGGTGTTTGATGAGATGGCTATTGAAAATTTTCCTATACCTTACAATGATTTTTATGATGAATATTATAATGTGGTGACTAATCCACTTGCTGATTTTAGAGAATCATTTGAAGATACCAGATTAGTTTTAGATGTTGATATTGATGACATGTGTGAGTACAAATTAGATTATTCATTTGATTCCTATCCGATTATACAAAAGGATACACATTATGAAGGTATAAGTGGCCTTTTTCCCCAATTTGAATATGAAGCCTTCATATTCAAGAATGATAGCATGCATGATCCATTAAATGAAGAGAGTTTTTAGTTTCAGTTTAATATGTTTAAGCATGTTGATCAGTATTTTCATAATGAGCTAATGGTTGAAGATGATGTAAGTTTTTATACGCATTATGAAAGTAAGAGTGATGATTTTGTTTTTCCAAGTGATTTGTTATATGATGATAATATGATTGGTGAAACTGATAGGAGAAGAAATTTCAGTTTACCTCATGAAAGTTCAGATAAGAATCATGTTTATGATAGAGGTAAACAATTTTGTTGAAGTTCGTGGCCCGAGGCCATCATTTGTACATAGTAGTAATAGTTGTTCCCTTGCTTTAAATAAGCTATTCGAGAGAGGTTTTGAGATTTTTGGAGTGGTCTGATTCTCACAGAGATCTAAAATCTTGCCATGCCCGCAAGGGGCATGCATCCCCAGATAGAGCCACTATTAGGACAAAAAATAATATGCTTCTTTTTCAATCCCATTTCAAATAATTTGATAAATCAAGCCCCATAAATGCTTGTGTAATTGAATGTACCTTTAAAGCCCTTAAGGTGTTCAATGCTTTTGATACCTTTCATTTAGTTTACCTAAACGTTCCATGATGATAATTTGTAATTCTGAGTTATCTGATAAAGTATTATTTTGAACCAATCCTAAATCTATTTTCTACCCCAATTAATATGCAGAATCTAGTCAAGAACCTATTACTTTATGCAAATTATCCACATCTTTTGAAATGCTTTAGCCCCTTCTCAAATTGTTGCTAAGGGCATGCCTTTTAAACCTTAGGCAAGTATGAAATAATGTTTTGATTAAATCTATTTTAAGTTTAAGGTAATCATGGTTCACATGGTTTTAAATATAAAAGAGTTTCATTTCAAACTTACCATGCAAGTCTCAATGATTGTTGATCTTGTTCAGATCGACACACCATGCATTCCCACATTTTCAAGATGTGAGGCCGTTACAAAATGTGGGGAAGTGTGAAGAGGGCATGTAGCATAGTCTGATTATGTGGGTCCAAAATAATTCAAAGGTTGATTCACCATTGATCTTGGGTAGATCAATGGATGCCACTTTCCCACAAGATGAAGATGAGCATGTTTTAAACAAAGCGAGCAAGCACATAAGTGACATCTATCCCTTGTGAAGACACAAGAGGTATTTGCACGAGTGAAGAAGACAAGTTATGAACATCATTGATCTGTGAGAGATCAACGGATGAGGCATACCCACATTTTCAAGATGTGAGGTACATAAATATTGTGAGAATGCCACCTTACAATGTGTTCCATAGTGGGACCAAGTGTGGAAGTGACGATGTCATGGGCGCAAAATTTTTGAATGCCACAGTCAGGTTTGTCAGAGCACGTGCATTAAGAGGCGATTTGTCATTGGTTAGTATAATTTTAGTGGGCCGCCAAATATTGAAATTTTGAATCACTGTTGATTTAAGCCAGCATCAAGGGCTAGCATTTGCCCGCATTATTTAATCTCAATATGTTTTTAATAATGTGGGTAAACAGGTTGTGGACACGTATCACAATTGACCAAGTCACATCATTTTAAAATGCCACGTGTTTTGTGATAAAGAAATAGTGCAATGATTATTGAAGAGTTTTCCATCAACCGTTGATCTTCTTTAGATTGACAAAGGGCGCTAGCCCACTTTATCAACATGCAGGGAGATTAAGGAAAGTGGGAATGCATCGTAAAGACATGTGTCCCTGATGATATCAAGTCCTGCCTTATGAGCTTACATAGATCTTTCTTGACCATTTATCTTAGTCAAATTAACGGCCAACGCATTTTTTCTTTATGAAGATGCTCGCAAGACAAGAAATGTGAGAATGCACAAGCCTGGCATGTGGGATGGACTCAGGTTGTTGATTCAATTCAGATCTATGACTCTTGCACATTTGCATTTCTTAGAAGCAAGAAGCACCAACTAAAAGAGGAATTGCACACATGGCTAATTATGATTGGATTATTTTGGACCAGCTTGTCTAGTGGATTTCGAAGTCATCATGTTCACAGTTTTGACTTTTAAGATCTTCAAGATCGACGGTGCATATTTTACTATTGAAGGTGGTGTCATTTTGCACATTAATGAGACTTGAAAACCTTCACATGTGAAAGTGAAGAACAGAGTGTAACAAGTAAGATTTTCCCAATTTCAACTTGTGTGAGTAGAAATTCATGAGTCACCTCTGAATGTAAATAATTACTGCTAGGATTGAGATAAATTTGGCACGAGTGTCAAGTAGTTGGATCAAGGATAAAATGCAAAGTTATAGAGATAAAAATAAAAGGCTTCAGGTAAGTTTATATACCATAGTCTTTGCAATTTTCAATCTTGTGTGATTTATTCAAAAGATGATTCTAAAGATTTCACTAAATCTGAGGGTGTGGATAGCGAAAGGATTGCTTGTTAAGAGTAATTGGTTCTGGGGCACTAATAGTTTGAAAAATGATTTATTTATTTTCAAAGGATGGTTCACAAAAGGAAAGTGGTTAGCTTCATATGCCTGTGTATGGATTTTTTATAGAGGAAAGCTAGTAATCAAGTGTCGTAGTCAAGTCACCAAGGTGGTAAGAAGAACAAGGAATGGACTTGCTAAGCTAACAACCTATTCAGCAGTAACATCATCTTTTTAAAAAAAATTCAAAACATCTTATTTTGATGCCAAGGTACTAGAAATATTTGAGACCCTATGCATAGTTTTGGAAGAGGGTGAGGAAGATTTTATACCCTTGGGTATAGTCTTTTTCATTTTTTGTGTGCGTCCCCCCTTTTTGTGTCAGTGGATGGAAAATTTTGGTAGGAGGTTAGTTAAGGAAGAAGATGTGGTTGGGGATCAGAGGATCCCTATTTTGTTATTTTTAATAGCCACATTGTTTTTTGGCTTCTGTACTATATGCTAAGTAATGATTCTATTATTTCTAAAGCTTGGCATGATTAGTAAACAGTGGGAAGTAAAGATGATTCTCATTCATTAGTCATCTTGACAAAACCCACAGGCCTAGGTTGGCATGTATTTTTTAGAGTTGATTTTTTCATTTATGGGGCAGTCTTAGCAGTTGAGCACACAAAAAATCAGTGGTAGAACCGAGTCAGCAAAAGATTGTAATAGAAAGGAGCCTACAGGAGAATATTTGATCTACGTGATGTTCTGTTAATCATTCTTCTTCTTTTTCTATTATAAACTTGTGATATCTTTTGTAAGGGACATTTGTCAGTTCTCTACGCCTAAAGCTTGTTGCATCTCATAGTATTTAAGTGAGATCCCAGGGCTAGAGAGAGGGTGGTTGTTGGTTGGTTTTCAATTTCTAGTTCTTGGAGCTCTGCTCAGGTTGTGAAAGCCACACACCCAGCATATCTTGTATGAACAACATATGAATTTTGTAGATAGTTTTGATATAGTAGTGTGATCTTGCATCATGTTTTATGCATTCCTAATGTACTTATTTCAAGGAGATAAATACAATGTGCATAAGGTTTTGAATTTCAATATAATTCTATCTCCTTTCTTGTTGAATTTGTAATTTTATATGTTCAAGAACAAAGAGCTTGAACCTATTTGCAATTGTCCAGTTGTATGTTTGAGGTTTGCTTGCCTTTGACTTAAGGAGTCATATAATTGCTTGTGGTTTCAGACAAGGTTGTAGATTCATTAAGAAGGATGTATGAAAATATGGAATTATATTGGATATTGTTGTCTAATTCATAAAGTGAATGGACTAAACAACGAATGTCTCAACATATGCCATATGTTGATTAATGTTCAAGGATGCATAATTCTGAAGTACAAGATTTCCCTAATGGATAAGGCACTGGTAATTTGTAGGATCATTAAGTTTTTGCTGCATATTGGACATGTTGTCTTTTCTCAATATAAATCAAATGCTTTTCCCCTTTCATGTTGAAGAGCTATAATAGAATGCCCTCACTCAACTTGTGACATTCCTAGATCTGCATTTAGCTACTATAGATTGATGTTATTTCATGAGTTATCAAGATAAATAAAGGTTTTATCTGCTTCATAGATCCTAATTATGTTTATTACACTAGTTCCATATGTCAGATCTAAAGAGGTTCACCCGCCTAGGTTTTGCAGAGCCTAAAGTAGAAGGGTCATGCCTTATAGTTGGCCCTATGTCTGAAATGATATGTTGATAATGGGAGTTAGCTACCCCTAGATGTGTCATATTCTCATGGGGATAATTGAAAACCCTCTATCATTTTCAAACACCAACACCGCCAATACTCATGTTCCTCCTACCAAGCTCTTCATTCTACAAAGGAATCAGGGAAAACTTCCTACCACCTTTCTCAATTTTAAACACATTCCTAACACAATCATGCATAGCCCTATAATCATATTGCCAAGGTCTACCAAACAACACATGACAACTATTCATATCCACAATATCACACAACACTTGATCCTTATACTCCCCAATCTGGAAATCAACAAAGCATTGCTCCCTTACTTCCAAAGCATGCTCACCTTGTAACCAGCCAATCCTATAAGGATAAGGATGTCTCATTTTCTTCAAACCAAATTTTTGAACCATCTCTTCAAAAAAAAGTTTATCAATACTACCACCATCCACAATCACTTTGTAGACTTTACCACCAGACTTACAATGAGTTTTGAACAAACTAGTTCTCTAAGAAGAATCCAATACCCTCTCACCAACCAATACTCATCGAGCCAACAAACTCTCTCCTTGCTCGGGTTGACTCTCCTGGACTTCAACCTCATTCACAATAGTAGTTTTCATACCAATTGGACATTCAAGAGATATATGCCCCTCTTGACCACACTTGAAACAATTACCTCTGAACCCACCTCTACTTGTCCTTCTCCTTGGTTCCATAGGTTTTGGTTTACCTTCTTCTTTTGGTTTAGCTTGTGTTGAACTATCCTGCTTCTCCTTCCCTTGAGAACTACCTTGATTCTTCCTCTTTAGTTTATCCTCTACTCTCAAAGCATATTGATAAGCATCCTCTCCTGAAGAAATATTTAGCATACCAACCTCATCTTGAATATCAAATCTCAAACCATTAATATATCATGCTACCTTCTCTTTTGACAATTCTTGATGCCTCCCTCTTCTCTATCTCTTTGTAGTTCTTTCCACCAAAGAGCAGCATGTCCCTTCAGCTTAGTCTATACCAACCTTACTCCGAGTGGATCCTCAATATCATCAAGCTCAAAGTAGTCTTCCAATTCACCAATCTAATCAATCAAGTCTTCAGGATTCAAAGTGCCTGAAAAATTAGAAACCTCCATCTTATGCTTTAGCTTCAACTCAGATCTAGGTCAAGCAAACTGACCAGCCCTAATTCCAATAAGTCTTTCCACATGATCAGATCTATCCTCACCACCAGATCTAGTAACTTCAAAGTCTTTAGTAACTTCCTCATAACTACCTTCAGTACCTACATGCCTAGGTACACCACCTAAAGCACTCACAATTTCAGTAATCATGTCACTCTTCATTGATGTTATCTTTTCTCTAACATTATCAAACTCAGATCTAATATATGCTTTAACCTTCTTTGAAATATGTTCTTCTACAACATTAGTAAGATTAGCAATTGCCTTAGGGTCCAATCTTTTGGGAGGAATCTTCCAAAATTTTAGAAAACCCTAAGCAACAAATCCATGAACAAAATCTACTTCTTCAACCCAAGTTCTAGTTCAAACTGCCTCAACTTCAACAATTTGTCCACACACTCAAGAACAACCTTCACTTTAATACCACCTAATGTAGTGTAGTAGGGGAGTCCCCAAAGGAGATGTCCTAGCCCCCAACTATATAACTATGCAGTGGAAACACAACAAGAAGAAGCAACAATGCAAGATCTAATACCAAATCATAATAATATATTCATAAAATATAACTAATTACATGCAATGTGCCAGGCTGTAAGGCCTTCTTGGTAATGGCTAGATACAAAGCAAGTAATAGTTTTGCAAGATCCCTCAAGGTCCAAACCCAAGCCCTAGCTAGTCCAAATCTACACTCTGGTAGAAACCTCCAATGAACATCTCAACTTTTCTTTCCAAGCCACAACTACTAGCCCTTCTCAAAATTCACTCTCCCCAAGCTCCTCCTTTTCTCCATGGTGCATAATTAATGCCTAAAGACCCTCCCCCCCCCCCCCCCCCCAACCCCTACTTATACCAATCTAAGCCACAAGTTGTCCTAGAACAAAAATTAAATATTAATTAATTAATTAAATGCCACATGTCAGCCTCCTACAACAATTAAATTTTCAAAATCAATATCTTAATAAAATTGCTATATCTCCTAGCTCTGAATGAATTAGAACTCAAGCTTCAAACCTTAGGTAGAAGTCTAGGCCCTATTTAATATTTGAAAGTTTCATCCTTTAACTCATTGTGTAAAATTAGTTATAGAGCTTGAAACAGACACCAAATTCTTAGACCATGTCGAGCAACCAAACACCATGCCGAGCTCCATAGACCATGTCGAGTTCCAAAGACCATGCCGAGCTTCCAAACCATGCCAAGCTCCATAGACCATGCTGAGTTCCATAGACCATGTTGAGCTCCCTAGACCATGTTGAGCTGCATAGACCATGTTGAGCTCCCTAGACCATGTCAAGCTCCATAGACCATGCTGAGCTCCCTAGACCATGCCGAGCTCCATAGACCATGCCGAGCTCCCAAGACCATGCCGAGATCCTAGACCATGCCAAGCTCCATAGACCATGCTGAGCTCCCAAGACCATGCTGATCTCCTAGTGTATGCCAAGCACCAATATTCACCAAGCTCCATAACCTTTAACCAAAATCACTCTCAAACATGTAGGATTGCAAGCGAACCCAAGATGTTCCTACATCAGAACTAGAGTCCATGTCTTATTCTTCTCAATTTTTTCAATCTCTTATTTCATGGCTTTAATCTAATTCACTTCTTCTAAGACATCTTTCACTATTTTATGTTCATTCATGCTAAGAAAACATGTATCATTTCTCAACCTATTTCTTGTCATTGGTCTTGTATCTTTATCTCAAATAATTTATGTAGTAGGGTGATGTCTTTTGACATACTTTGAGAATCTTGGTTATGCTCTATCTTCCTCATTTGGTCTATCAACTTTTGAAGCACTATGCATTTTTATATCAATTAATTCAACATCTCTTTCATGTAACTAATCTTAGAATTAAAATGTGTCTCACTTCATTCTATAACTTGGCACCTGATTGTAGCTCAGTTCCTAAATGCAACTTGGCATTCACTATATGTGAATTGACAGTCACTTAAACTTGTTGATTTACAACTTGATTTAGGACATCTTCATTAGCATGCATACCTTCATAAAAGTATACAAATGATTTGTATTCCTCTAGTTCCTTCATAGTTTCAGCCTCATGTAATTCTATATATTCAACAAATTTTACATGCACTTTCCACAACTTTGTTAGTGTTAGTATTTAAACACTTATAAGCTTTACCTTTTGTGGAGTAGCCAAGGAATATACTTTTTTCACCTTCTTCATCTAATTTACCATTCCTGAAATCTTTGAGAATATAACAATTGCTTCTAAATACCTTAAAATATTTTACATTTGGTGAGTATCCATACCATAGTTCAAAAGTTGTTCAATGAGTACCTTTCTTGACATGTAAATGGTTCAAAATATAGAAATATATACTTAAAACCTCTCTCTATTATTTTAAAGTAACATTCTTCTCCGTCGTGAGTGTCCTAGCACAATCCATTACAAATTTGTTCCTCCTTTCAACAATTCCATTTTGTAGAGGGGTCTAGGTGCAAATGTCTATCTTTTGATTCCTATGTCATTACAAAACATCTCAAACTCATTTAATATAAATTCTCTTCCTCTACTAGATCTCAAACATTTCATACTTTTACCTATTTCCTTATCAACTCTTTCTAAGTACCACTTAAACATTTGGAAAGCATCAGATTTCTATTTCAAAAATATGACTATCATCATCCTAGAATAATCATCAACAAATAGCATAATTCACTTATCTCCTTTGTAGCTCTTCACATCAATTGGAGCACACAAGTCAGTATGAACAATCTCCAAAATTCCTCTAGAGATATGAGTCTTAATCTTAAAACTAGAATTTTTTCATTTTTCCTAATTGACATTGTTTGCAAATTATATTGTTAAGTTTCTTCAATTTAGGCAAACTTGTGACTCTTCTAATTTTAGTTGATACTAACAAAGTTATTAAAATTAACATAACATAACATAACCTCTTTTGCCATAACCACACATCATCAAATTCTACAACTAGACAAGTAGCATCATACATATCAAGGTAGAATAGATTACCTCTAATTTGATCACCTTTTTCCATTAGTTTTCCATCAGTATCATATATCTTAGCAATCTTGTTCTCAAACTCAACTTTGCAACCTGAACTATTCAGTTGTGACACATTCAACAAATTAAAGTTAAATCCTTGAACATAATAAGCATTGTCACATAAAATCTTTTTCATGATTTTGATAGAACCTTTTCCTTTTATCTGATAGGGTGCATCACTACCAACCTTACACTATTTCCATCAAAATAATTCAAGGTAATGAACTTACTTTTATCTCCAGTCATGTGATGTGAATACCCACTATCAATGATCCATCTATCATTCTTGTTCACACAAGACACTAGTGCAGTTGCCTCATCCTCATTAGAATCATGCTTCATTGCTACATACACCACTTCATCATCATCATTGTTAGATCCATCTATGGTTATCTCTTTTGCATAGCAAGACTTCTTTCCTTTTCCTTTGTAATATTTGTTGTTCTTATCTCTTCTACTTTTGTACTTGTCTCCACCCCTATAGTTCTTCTTTGGACATCTAGCAGCAATATGACCAACCTCATTACAATTGAAACACATGATAGGAAACTTACCTTTGAATTTGTCTTTACTTCTATGAAATCTCCTTACTAGTAGTGCTTCAAGTTGTTCTACATGCTCCTCATCTATATCACTATCATTTGAAACATATTTTACCTTTTTCTTCTTCTTGTCATTAGGTTCCTTTAATTACAACTTAGTTTTGAAAGTAGATTCAACATTGTTAGATTTGAAGTTGTCAAAATTAGATAGCTCAAAAGTAGTGAGCCTACCTACTAGACCTTCAAGAATTAGATTAAAACCTAGTATACATCTCAATTTTTGTAATTTAGAAAATCTAATAGCATTTATGGGCAACAATATTTCCAAAACTTTCCTTAGTATAGTCTCATCATCTATCTTACTAGTAGATCCTCTTATAGGATTGACAACATTTTTTATTGTAGAGAAATATTGAGCAACATTTTCACCTTCTTGCATTCTCATATCATCAAACTTACTTCTAAGACTTTCAGATTTGGCTCTTACAACATTTGTTTCTCCTCCATAAATGGTGTAAAGAGCATCCCACATCTTTTTTACACTATTAGAATCCTTGATGTCCTCAAACTTGGCATAACTTAGGGCAGAGGAAATCTCCAACATTACATGATTGTGTTTTTTCTTCTATTTAAGATCTTTGGTAATTAGGGCTCCATTAGGATTGACATGCTCAGTGACGATGGTAGATTCTGCATGTTTTCCATGCAAGAAAGTTATCTCTATTAAACTTGGGTACCTCTCTTTTTGACATATTGATATTTTTTTCTTCTAGTACCTTCAAACTAATCCTCTTAAGAAAATGTCTCTAATACCAATTGTTGGATTTCTTTAGAATAGCTAAGAGGGAGGTGAACTATTTATCCAAGGTCTAGATGTACAAATAAAACTTTTCACAACTTAATGAACCCATACTCATAAAATATATTCATCATGCATGCATCCATTATATCATACAATCACTTAAACTTTGTAGGTTATTATCAAATGATCTTTGCAGAAACATAAGCATGAAACATAATAGATTAAATAACACATTTGACACAATGATTTTATATGGAAACTCAATTAGGGAAAAACCACCAGCAACATGCTACTCATTCTCACTCTTCTAAAGCGATGCCCTATGAAAGGCTAATTCTGTTAAAGGTTACAATACACACTATTAAATGTGATCTAGTTAGAGGGTTTCAATCACCCTATTAGGAGTGAGCCTTGTTAGAGGACTTTAGATCATTCACTTGGAATGTCTCCCAGTTAAGAGATTTATAAATGAATTTTAGGTTAAGCTTAATCCAAAGGATTTACCCTAGACTAGTACAATGATTAGAAAGTAATAGTAAGGCTCGATCTAATAACAACTTACAACACACTTGTAGAGTATATATCTCATTTTTAGTCCTCCATTTTTCTTGGCTTTCACACACTTCATCTCTAATAGCTTGTTCATCCTTCAAGCATCCATTCTCTTAAACCTTCTTTCTTTGCTTTCCAATAGAAATCTCTTCTAATTTATCTCTGAATGAAGTAATACCCTAGACTCCTTGTCTTCCTTAGGTTTTTGCACATGATAATCTTTTCTTCTGAACAACTATTTTTATAAATAGAGAATTAAGATTTTTTTTATTCATAATCTATTATCCATTGTAGGGTTAGGTAGGATTAGGTAGGATTCAATGAATCTATCCCTTGTAGAAACTTATCCTTCAATGCTCTTTGAATTCACCTCAAAATGGCTTACCATGAATTTTGTGCCACCAACTCATCATAGTTATTTTCCACACACTTCACAAAATTCAAGAAAATAAAATGGTCGGCTCAAATGCATCAAATCCATGATTTAACATGAATACTGGCACTTTCCATCACTATATTGTCACTCAACTTCCATAATGTTCTTCCACTCATCATCCACTAGATAACTTGCCAAACACTAAAGTTTATTGGTACTCACCATCAACTAAACTTTACTTAGCTTACACTATATCACTTGACATACACTCAATTTTCACTTTATTTAGCTCCAATTGATTTTCTGCTCAGCTTACACTAAATTTTCTCGGCACCTACTATCCACTCAGTCAAGCTTGGAAAACTCAATTCTTCTTACTTGTTCTTCTAGACTTTGTCAGTGTATACATCCTTTGCAACCTTATGTATATAACCAATGCACTATATTATCACTATCTTACCTTATCTTTGTACTCCTTTTTCATACCATAACTCAACCTTTCCTCTAGGTGCTTTTGTTATCTCGTTTGATAAAAACCTCCTCATCAATCAAACAAATGATAGTACTCAAATCAACTAAATTATTGTCCTACTAGAAATTAGTAGGTTTGACATCAATGACAAAAAAATGATTAAAATACATTCTCATACTTGTATCAATCTATTTTCAACAATATATATCATTTCTTATTTGATGAATTTGTAATCCAATAAAAAATTTGGTCTCACCAAACATAGACATCCAAAATTCTTTACTCATATGATGAAAAAATGTCTTACATAACATGTTATTTCCTTCAAATATAATGTCAACCAAAAATATTTCAGCAATCAACACCATACTTTTAGATTCACATTTCAAATACAAATTTTTGTTCTCACTTGTTCTAGAAAATCCAACCTTAATCAAATAATAATGTAACCTTTCATACAATGTTCTCAGTGCTTATTTTAGTCCATATAATGCCTTGTTTAATTTGAAAACCACATTTCTCTAATAAGGTTCAATGAATCCTTTTGGTTGTTCTATATAAAATTCTTCTTCAAGTATTCCATTTATAAATGCATACTTGACATCCATTTGATATACTTTTAATTTCTTGTAGGTAGCATAAGCCAAAAAAATTATTACACCTTCCAATCTAGCCACAGGTACAAAATTCTCACCATGATATATTCCTTCTTCTTGTGCATAACCTTTATAAACTAGTCTTG
This sequence comes from Cupressus sempervirens, assembly GCA_028749045.1. Classification (NCBI taxonomy): domain Eukaryota; kingdom Viridiplantae; phylum Streptophyta; class Pinopsida; order Cupressales; family Cupressaceae; genus Cupressus; species Cupressus sempervirens. The sequence goes on along the minus strand of CM053783.1, from coordinate 504,141,052 downwards.
CCTTGTTTCTCACCACTTCTCCATTTTCATTCAACTTATTTTTGAAAATTATTTTATTCCTATTTCATTCTTGTCTATAGGTCTTGATACTAATTTCCATGTGTTGTTCTTCTCTATCTAACCAATCTCTTCATTTATAGAATTTATCCAATCCTCATTTTCCAATACAAACTTAATATTTCTTGGTTAACAACAAGATATCAAATAGGTATTGTCTCTTAACTTACTTCTCGTCAACACTATAGCACTTCTATCTCTAATAATTTGTTAAGGTCAATGGTTCTTTCTTACATATTTTTCTAATATAGGTTCTAATCTCATATTATGAACATTTTCTTTACTCAACTGACGTTCAACTTCTTAGTTTGGTTATACTGTTGGGTGCTTGAGTACAGAACTTTATAACTCAATATCTCTTTGATGTAACTTGAGTAATGTGTTTAGTGTCTCTTCATAAATATGCACAAACTTATTGTAATCTTCAAGTTCTTTCTTTCACATTGTTCTTATATCAATTCTTACATTTGGACTTTTATCCATTTTATTAGTATTTTTTTCAAACATTTATAAGCTTTGGTCTTAGATGAATAACCAAGGAATATACCTTCATCTCCTTTTGAATCAAGTTTACCATTCCTTGTATCCTTATGAATATAGCACCTACTTCCAAAGGTTTTGAAATAACTTATGTTAGGTGTATGAGCATACTAGAGTTCATAGGGTATATTATTTATTCCTTTCTTTAACTAAACTTGGTTGATAGTATAAAAAGTAGTGCTAATAACTTCTCTCAAGAAAATTTGTGCAATATCATTTTTAATCATCAATGTCATTTCAAAATCCAAAATTGATCTATTTCTTCTCTCAACAATTCTTTTCTTTTTTTGTGGTGTCCTCGGTGTAGATAATTGTCTCTTGATACAATTCTTTGCACAAAATTTAGTGAATTCAATAGAAATTAACTCACCATCTTTGTCAAATCTTTAAATATTTCAATGATTTTCTAGTTGCTTTCTCAACTCGAGCCTTATACCATTTGAACATATCAAAAGCATGTTATTTCAACTTCTTGAAAATGATAATTAATATTCTAGAATAGTCATCAACAAACAAGATGAAATATTTGTCACTATAATAACTTTCCATACCCATTGGTCCACATAGATTAGTATGTGTTGGTTCTAAAATATCATCTAAAGTGTGTCTTTATTTAAAAAAATTGACTTATGCATCTTTAGATCTTTATCTCAAGTTCCTTTAAAATTCTTTCTCCAACCACTATGATATGATACCAATCATTAGAAAACTAAGAGGGGTGGGCAGGGGGAGTGAATCTATTATGTCTAGTTATCCTATGGTTATTTTGAACACTTTAGTACAAAACCAAACTATATAAATATCAAAATCATGTACTTAATGCTCTCATTCAACTTCACAGTTAACCCATTGCTCCTATTATTACTAAATATTTATCAAGTTATAGTAAGATGTAAATACTAGGAATATCAACATGCAACATAACACCAATCACATAGTTGACACCAAAAAACTTAATTTAGAAACCCTATAAAGGGAAAAACTACATGGGACTAGCAACCAAATTTTTTTACTCTTCTAAAGTGAGCTCTATTAAGACCCAACCTTACTAAAGGTTTACTTACTCATTGTTAATGTGACCTAGTTAGAAGATTTACACCAAAAGATCATCTAGACATTGTCACTCCTTGATCTTGTCTAAAAAGTCACCTACTCTAGAGGAATTATAAACACCACTAATTGATGTTACCATATAGAATTTCATAGACTTCTTAGGTCCACTCAGTTAAGAGATTTCTTTCCTATAATGGTAAGAAAATAACAATTCTAATGTTTTTTTAGGTTGAGCATTATAATCACTTAAAAATAGTCATCTAGACTATTAGGTCCCTTCTTTGCATTTTGGCTAAATTAATTGATCATTTTATCTAGACCAAATTGCTAAAAATCAATTAATTTGATTATAACCTATAGTTTGACTATATTATCCCATGTCCATTATTTGATTAAAAAAATATGTCCATTTTAATTAAATAAAAGACCCAATTCTTCTAATCCGCTCAATCTCCACACATAAAGCATTATCCCTATTTCAAAATTAAAAGAAAAGGCTTTTGTCTCACATGAAAAGTTAACTCTTTTCTTATTGGTTGACTTCCTCTCACACATTGATCATGCCAAAGTCAACTTGCACTCTTGATCCTTCATCCATTGATCTTGATCTCCACCATCCATACATCTTTAAAAGAAAGAGCTCTCCCCTTCTCAAAGGATCCACACTCTCGAGTATTATTATGCTACACATTTATTGTTTGAATTCTTGAGAGCTTTGTGGAGAATTTGTATTTCCTTGACTCATTCCATCATTCATGATATTTTAATGTAGATGCATGTAGCCTAGTTTCACTTTTGCAATAATCTAGCTCACATAGTATAACTAGGTTGGTTTTGTAACACATCTCATTTGCTTAATCTAGTTGTATTATGCATCTCATTCTAGTGTAGATTATATTTTCATTGCATGTTTGAGGAACTCATTATGGACACTTGAATTCTTTCTCTTGTCTCAAAGAACCTCCCATTACATGGTTTACTAGCAAGGAATGTGTCTATAAGGCTCATTTGAGAGTCCCTTTTATGCTCAAAACACGCTTCTTGCACTCCATGGATATGGAGATCTAGCTAACATTTAAGTATTCCAATCTCACAGAATCACTTGGATAAAAGGGTCTAGAGAGTGTCACATTTATAGTGTACATTTTTTGTGTCTATTTCCCACAGTGGGCACCAAAAATGTTTGTACAAAAGTCTCACACTTCTATAAAACATTATTCTTGAGAGAACCCATGAAAGAGGGAGTATCAAGAGATGGCTTATATCTGTATATCTATGATGTGAAAGGGATATGAAATGGTGAACCTCAAATGAACCAAAATATGCAACCCTTGCAAGGTGCATCATAGAATGAGAGATTCAAATATGTGAGAAAGAATGTTAGCATCCAAGAATCTAGAATAAAATGCAATGCAAATGTAAGCTATTCTAAATGAAATGCAAGCTAACAAATATAACTAAGCTAAATCATAAAGGAGACTAAGCTAAAATGTATTCCATAATATAAGTAGAATGAAAGCTAAGCTAAAATGCAAAAATACAAGAATGCTCCAAGTCTTCAAAATCACCGAGAAAACCTACATCATAACAATAACATGAGAGACTAAGATTTTGAAGTGAGGAGAGAGCTCTCCCTTTTAAAGAGAAATGGATGATAGAGATCATGAGGCAAGATGAATGTGATCAAGGGTGGAGCTTGAAAGTGGGAGTGATCCATGTGCACAAGCATTTCCACCAATCATGATGAAGAGTTAACTTTTATCCCCCATGTGGGACAAAAATGCCCTTTCTTTTATAATTAAATAAGGGAAATGATTTTGTGTGTGCAACTTAGAATAAGAGATGAGTGGGGAATTTTATTTAATTAAAAAGGGGACATGTTCTTTTAATTAAACATGAACTTAGGATAAAGTGGTCAAACTATAGGATAAAATCAAATAAAAGGATTTTTTGAGATTTTATCAAGGATAAGCATTAGATATATTATGAAAAAATGCTACAAAGGGGGCTCATAGTCTAGATGGTCATTTTTGGGTGATTAAGCTTGCCCATATTTGACTAATGTATGGTTGGTTTGGGAACACATTACATCAAAGAATAAAGAAGATAAGATGGTAGAGAGATCTTACTCTTAAGAACGAAGCATAAAGAGATAACAAATCCTAAATGCATAGTCTATTAGCAGCAATATATAATAAAGATTTGGAGGACAAAAGATAATATCAATACCTAAAATGAGCACTGATATGTCAAAAAGATAAAGTACATAGATCAACAAAAAATAGATAGTTGTAGTATAAAGGAATTTGCAACAATGATAGAATATTCTCACCCCTTCGGGATTGAAATTGAAATGAGATAGAGGAGATACAAAAATAAGATAGATTTGATCAAATTAGAACAAAGAAAAGTTCATGATGATAGATAAGAGATTAAGACCAAAGAGTGACCACCAAGTAATGAAGCTATGCCCTAGTTTGACTAAGTTTGACTAAGAAAGATAAAGCATAAGAATTAGGTCAAAGAAAGAAGAAAGATAAAATGAGATGAAATAGAGATGAAAGTGATGAGTGAAAGAGAGTAGAAATGATGAATAAATGAAGACATAATGATTACCATAACAAGGTTCAAAGATTAAGCCTCAATAGGTCAGTCAACTATATAGAAGAAGGAAAAAAAATTGACTAGCAAGATGAATACAAATTTGAATTTTGATCTTGAAAATGGATCTAGGATGTTGAGATTAGAAAAGATAGGTCAAAAGCATAGATGAGATTGTAATATAGAAAGGAATATTAAAATAGGAAAGAAAAGATGAGATAAGATTGAGAAGAGGAAGGAGAAGGATGAAAATAGTTAGTTGACATGTCCATGAAAGATAGAGAAGAAAGCTCTCTCAACATGCAAAATAAAAAGCTAAGATAGAATGAACCCTAGAATATAGGCTAGTATGAAAAGGTACAATTGCAAGGGTTACATAAGTAGCTCCTAGTTTTAATCATCGAGTCTTATTAGGGACATCAATTGATCATAAAATAATTACTAGCATAAACTACAAGGATATGAATATGACCTATATCAGATAAAAATGTGAGAATCCAACCTAAGCATCAAAGACATGTATGTCAAGATGGCTAATGCAGTTAGATTCCCTAGTTTAGTATAGCAAGATTACACTTATATCAAGGCATAACTGCCATGATAACCCATGACTGTGGTCTTACCAAAAAATATAAGGATGATATGTTGTAGGTCCATAGTGTCAAGTAGGACAAGTATGAATGCTCTAAACACTTCAGACTAACAAAGTATACCCACAAGTAGAAAGCAAGTAAAGCATGTCACATGCCCCCAGTCTTCTAGTCCATGAAATTCTCAAAAGACTATTATGGAGGGAATACTCGGCAAAGAAATCATCATAAAAAACACACAAAGAAAGATAAAGTTCAACACAGCTCAATAATTTTAATGTTTAAGTGGGTTTGTGTATGTCACATGGCCATTTCTTCAAGACTTGACTCTAATAGTGAGAAATATTGAAACATCCTAGACTATTGGTAGAATATCTAAAAAGTGTTGAAAAACACATGATGTCAAGGGGGTAGTGTCAAGGAATTCTATTTTGTATGAGTTGCAAAAGAAATCCTAATGCACAAGAAGAACCCAATAATCTAAGCAATCATGCCCCATAGATGAGGACAAGAGATAATTCCAAGATAGAAAATATGTTGTGAAATGAATGAGACTAATAGACATAGGTGTAGGGGTCTCAAGTAGTACCCATTTCTAGGTTTTCACTAATTGGCATATTTTTTCAGAACTTTTTTCAATTTTTTTCAATTTTTTCAATTTGTGATTTTTAAATTTTTTTTAGCATCATATATGATTTTTTTAGATTTTTAGAATGACTTAGAGATTACTAGTCCCCAGCAAGATCACATTATTTTGTTCCAATGTCTAGCAAGGTGTAGGACATGATGGAGTAGTGAAATGGTAGATAAGCAGAGATGGATAAGAAAGGAGTACGAGGCATGTGAAAGTGGTCATCAAGGACTCACTCCTTAAGAGTACCCAAGCTAGGGAAAGATAGTGTTCCTTGTTGACACATCTATGCCAGTTTCTTTGCTATATTTTCCCACCTTAAAAGTATTTCAAGGAGGTCATGGACTAGAAGACTGGGGGCATGGGGTATTTTTTACTTTCTTTTTACTTATGTGTATACTTTGTTAGTCTAAGGTGTTTAGAGCATTCATTCTTGTCCTACTTGACACTTTGGACCTACAAATGTATCATCCTTGATTATTTTTGCAATACCACACTTGGGGTTTATTATGGCAGTTATACCTTGATACCAATATAATCTTGCTATGTTAAACTTAGGGAATCTAATTGTTTATCCATCTTGACTTACATCTCTATGATTCTTAGATTAGATTTCCACATTTCTATCTGATGTCAATCATATCCATATCATCATAGTTATACTAGTGATGGCTTTATGATCTTATGATGTCCCTAATAAATGCTCAATGATGAAATTAGAGTGTAAATGTTTTGTGTTCCTTTCTAGTAAACCAATATGAATATTAATTTGCATCATAGGCTCATTTGTCTAGCTTAGTCCTACATTTTCTACATATGGGGAGAGATCTCTCTCTTCATCTTTTCTCAAACATGTTGGCTAATTGCTTTCATATCTCCTTTGCTTTCTTCTTGATCACATCTTTTCACTTTCAATATCTGTTGCTTTGCCTCTTTGCTATCCTATCATCACAAGGGATTAATCTAAAAACCACATCTAATCTATCCAAGTGTTACATTTTCAAAACATGCGTCTATATCATACACATGAGAGCTAAAAACTATACATGAGAGATATGTACGAACATATCAACATAAGCATAAAATAATGCTTAATGAGAAATAAATTGAAAGATCACATGGAAACATTCATAAACATCCACAAAAATGAGAAAAATACACAAGGATATCACTCAAATCCTATATCTCATATCTATCAAAAGTGTGTCATAATACATATACAATGTGAGATCCAAAATTTGGATATATGTCTCAAAATACATGGGGTACAATCAAATTATCATGAAACATCAACCTAGACCTAAGACTAGCTTCCCCCCTCATGAGTAGGTTGTGCATGGGGAGGAGTTTTTGGTGCCCTCAATGGTGGTTAATCTGATCTACTAGCCCTCTTAGAGTACATAGGTCCCCATTGGTCCAATGGAGCTACAACAATATATACCCCATGATAGTAAGGTGCCATGGTGATCTGTCACTCCACCTCTCACCAGCCTTTTGCTAAATCATCTCTTAGAGCTTGCTCTAACCTATCCTACCTGACTTGTGCATCCACCAGCTATTGATCCTTGACCACTAAGTTCATCCTCAACCCATGTACCTCTCTACCTCCAAATCTTAGATCCTAGCATCCTAATCATCATCTCCTATAGTAGGCTACTCCACCCATACCTCCACGCACTCATCTCTCCTGCATCTTAGTGGACAATCCTCCTCCTCATCCTCCCTCATGTCTTGGGCCTATGTCCACCTCCTCCCTCCTTAGGAATTCCCCCAACCTCCATCCATCTACCGCCTCTACCTCTTCCATTATCATCATCTCCTCTCCCCCCTATCCAACTACTGTGAGTGGGGCATCTAGTCATGTGAACCTCTAAAATGGATGCCTCTACATATTATATAGATGTCTTGGGTCTTCCCTCGCATCTACTACCTCTAGTCAATAGTCCCAAGGCTCATGCATCAGAGTTGTTATCTCTCATAAAGTTGCATGATAATAAAACATAGGAATCCAACCTCATGCCTCATCTCTATGGAATTAAGCATAAGTATTATTCTCCACTAAGACCACCTATAACTCAAAAAATTGCCACCACGCTCAGATGATTATGAAATGCTCCATGATATCTGCATGCCTCCCAACTAATGGTGAACTATAGTGCATGTACTCTAACTCCCAAGATTCATACCATCTATGGCACTATTAGTACAATAGCCACACCAAAAATGTAAGATCATCTAAAAGCCACTAATAATAGGTCACATCCCCACTATGGCTATGGGGTACAAATCCTCTATATTTGAAAATGAATGTTTGGCTGTGATTTTGCATCTAAACCCATAGTCAAGTCACAACAATCCCACTGGCAACTATCATTAATCCACATGCTCATGTCTTCCCCTCATGGTTAAGATTCTCATGTAGGTTGTTGCACATATAAGCTAGGATCACTGGTCCCCATGCCATCCTTCAAAGCTACCCAATCAAATCTACTACTAATCCATCCCATCCTAGTGGGAAGCCATTTTGGCCCCTATCAGTAACTAGAGTTTTGAGAAACTGACAAACACAATAGACACTATAATGGGTACTCATCCCCATACTCATTTATGAGCCACTCCCAACTCAAATGATAGTCTAAGATGGTGACATCCCAAAACATCTCTTGCACAATTGCTCTCCCCTCTATTGGGGTTTTGTCATAATAAACTTGTGACATGTAAACAACCTCATAATAATATGCTTTGCATGGATATCAAAAACTTAAAATGCAAAAGAAAAATCCAGCATAAACTCATAGGATCACTGTAACATGGTACTTGAAGTGATGCAGGAGCATCTAGAGGTATAAGGGCAATCCTGTGTCACCAAAAAAATGTACTTAGACTTAGTTTCTATTTCATGAGTTTTCATTTTTAGATACCCATTTGGGTCAAATAAGAGTTCCAACTCTCATAGTTCCACTATAAGTGTTCTAGGTTAGAGTATTTGAGCACCTTGGGATACATGTAAATGCTAAAAAAATAGGAATATGTAATTGAACCATAATTATGGTGGATTAGAAGGGGTAAATTGGAGGGAGGATTAAAATTGTAATTTAGAATATTCTAGAAAAAGAATCAGGTCAAAAGCCTACACGGTTTGAAAGTTATCACAGTTTTTCAATTTCTGGAGACCTCTTAAGAATGCTTCAAAGTTAGGTTCAGGAAATTAAATAACCTTGTACAGGGAAAAAAAATGGGGGACAAGAAAATTTGGTCCACAAGGCTATAGAGCACTTCAAGAGCTTTCCAAAAATGTAAACAGTTCGTCAATCAGAGCTATAGTTCAAAAATTATGCCTCCCAAAAGTTCGGTTACCATTTCTAGATTCTTCTAGTTTTGTGTTGACTTCTAATGCAAATTTTGGAGCCTTCTATTTGGTCAATGGATGCCAACTAGCACTTTCTAGAATGTATTCCTAATATTTAACCCTTTGGGGTCTATTTAAGGATATTTTTGGCATTGTAAAAGGTAGTTCAGAGTGGAGTTTGAGAGAAGGTACTGGGAGAAGAAATTATCTCCAAATTTATGATATTGTAAGCCCGTAGGGCACGTTTTGGAGTTTGTTTCTCTACACTAAATGTACTAGCATATTTTCATAGTTAATAAAATTTTCCCTTTCCTTGTGTGTCCATTCTGTGCTTGGGTCGTGTCCTCATCAAGTGGTATCAGAGAGGGTTTTCTTGAGTGTGTAGACAGAGCGCCGACTGTGAGGCAGTTTGCACTAGGACTGTGTGGTTGTGGGTTTGAATTAAGAAGATGCCTCCATGAAGAGAGCGTGGTGGAAGGGCCAGAGCTATTAATCTTGAGGAGGTTAGAGCCCTCCAAAGGCAGGTTTAAGCTTGCAAGAGGAGCTCCATAGAGGAACAAATGTTACTGTAGGTGACGAAAGTGAGGACGATAATGAAGAAGAAGAAATTGGACCAAAAGGGGAAGTTTAAGGGGAAGTTCTAAATCAGGTAGAGGAGAGGCTTTTTAGGACCAGTACAAAGTTTGGAAAAAGACCTACAATTTATGTGGGTGTATTTTTCAAGAAATCTGAAACCAGATGAGTTGATCGACTGGATTAATGAATTGGAAAAGTACTTTGAGTATGAGGATATCAGGGATCCAGATAGGGTTAAGTTTACAAAGGCCACGCCAAAATTTAGTGGCAAGAGGTTCAATTGGAAAGAAATAGAAGAGGAAAGGAGAAGATCATAAGGTGGGAATGCATGGTGGACAAACTAAAGAAGCAGTTCATTCCTGTTGACTATGAGCTTGATTTGTTTAAGAAGATAAATGGGTTAAAGCAAGCAGGAAAATCAGTCCAAGAATATATAGAGGAGTTTTATCAACTTCTGATTAGATTAGGGCATGCAAAAGAAAATAAGGAGAAGGTTTCTCATTTTATCAGTGGGTTATGACCTAGCATCTAGGAGGAATTAAGTCTAGTAAGAATGACCAGTGTTGGAGAGGCATACTAGTTTTCCCTACGAGTTGAAGAGAAGCTAAATAAAAAGTTTGAAGGGAGAAAAAGAGGGTGCGGTCAAGGAGGAAGGGGCATTAGTAGGTCATCTAGAGGTCAAAATGAGACTCAAAGGAAAAATGAAGATGTGGGTACTAGCAAGAACCAGAGGAACAAGGATTTCAACCGCTCCCATGATCAAAAATTTGGAGATCATAGAGGAAGAGATAGAGGATGTGGAAAAGGTTTAGGAAGAGGAGGTTTTTGTTGTACCTATTTCCATTGCAATGAACAAGGCCATCGTGCCATTGAATGCCCTCAACAACAAGGAAGAACAAATAGGAGGGTTGAGGGCCAAGCTAGGGTTGCTCATGTGGATGAGGATGCACAGTCATCACATTCAAAGGATGCAAAAAGAGGAGAGACTTTAGTAAATGAAAGCATTCTACTAAGTGGGGAGATTGAACTAGAACAAAGGAGGAGTCAATTTTGTACTAGGTGCAAATGTGAGAATAAATGTTGTGATGTGATCATTAATGGTGATAGCACTAACAACTTGGTGTCAGAAGAGATGGTCTCTAAGCTGAAGCTCAAGAGGGAGAAACACCCCTAGCCCTATCAGATCTCTTAGGTGAAGGATGATCATAAGGTCCTGGTAAGTGAATAATGTTTAGTGAAGTTCATAATTGGGAGTTACCATGATGAAGTTCTCTATGATATTATTCCAATGGATGTTTGGCATATATTGTTGGGAAGACCGTGGTAGTTTGACAAGCATGCAGTACATGATGGTCATGCAAACACATACTCCCTAAAAAAGGATGGAGTTTGCCACAAACTAAAGCCCATGGTAAAGGAAGGTGAAAAGGTATGCAGTAGTGCTAGGATCTGTCTTGTTGATGGAAGAAAAATTTTAGATGGCATGAAACATTAGCGTATGTGCTATGCTTTGATTCCTAGAACAGATAAGGAAGGTAGTAATGAAATACCACTTGAAGTTTCAAATTTATTAAGTGAGTTTGGAGATATCATTTCTAATAATGTCCCAAAAGGACTACCACCAGTAAGGCAAATTAGTCATTAGATAGATCTAATCCTTGGAGCTAGTTTGCCTAACAAGGTGGCTCATAGGATGACTTCTACTAAAACTAAGGAGCTAAACAGATAGGTTTAGGAGCTATTGAAGAAGGGTTTGATTTGAGAGAGCCTGATTCCATGTGCAGTACCTGTAGTACTAGCACCAAAGAAGGATGGAGAGTGGAGAATGTGTATAGACTCTCAAGCGATAAATAGGATAACCATCAAGTATCAATTTCCTTTGCCAAGAACAGATGATCTTATGGACTGCTTGAGTAGAGCTCAGTACTTCACAAAGATAGATCTCAAGAGTGGCTATCACCAAATACAGATTCGAGAAGGAGATGGGTGGAAAATTGCCTTCAAGACCAAGGAGGGTCTTTATGAGTGGCTAGTCATGCCCTTTGGATTGATGAACGCCCCAAGCACCTTCATGCAACTTATGAATGAGGTACTTAAGAAGTTCTTGGGAAAATTTGTTATTGTCTATTTTGATGATATTTTAATTTTCAGCAAGACTTTGGAAGAACATTTATTGCATATTCATAGTGTCCTTGAAAAGTTAAGGGAAGAGAAATTGTTAATTAATATGAAGAAGTGTAGCTTTTCTAAAAAAGAGTTAGTCTACCTGGGGTTTGTTGTATCACTTGAAGGTCTCAAAATGGACCCAGAGAAGGTAAAAGCCATCTTGGAATGGCCTACTCCAAGGTCTTCTACTAAGGTGAGATCATTTCATGGTCTGGCTAGTTTTTACAGGAAGTTCATTAAGAATTTCAGTGGCATATGTGCACCCCTAACTAACACAATAAGAGGGGATAGAAAAGAGTTCAAATGGACCGTGGTAGCTGCGAGAAGTTTTGAATTGCTAAAGAAGAAGGTGACAAACAACCTGTGTTGGCACTTCTAGATTTTAGAAAGGTGTTCCAGGTGGATTGTGATGCTAGTGGCAGTGATATTGTACCTATATTGAGCCAAGAAGGTAAGCCTATTGCATATTTTAGTTAAAAATTGAATGACGTGAAAAAGAAGTATTATGTTTATGATCAAGAGTTCTATGCAATAGTTTAGGCCTTAAATAAATGGAGGCATTATTTATTGCCAAAGGAATTTGTTTTATATACTAATCACCAAGCATTACAGTGTTCTTGCAGATCTATACATTTGTGTTGAAGCATAGAAGTGGAAAGTCTAATAGGGTTGCAGATGCATTGAGTAGGAGGTAGTTGTTGCTTACAATAATGTAGGCTGAAGTAGTTGGGTTTGATGAACTCAAGAATATGTACCCTGAGGATCCTAATTTTTTTTAAGTGTGGAAAGCCTATAAAGAGCTTGTTTCTATAGAGAAAACCAAGTGGCTAGACTATTTGATTCAAGATGGTATGTTGTTCAAGGGTAGTCAATTGTGTATTCTAAGGAGTTCCATGAGGGAAAATCATATTAAGGAGAAACATAGTGGAGGGATGGCAGGACATTTTGGTCGAGATAAGACCATTGCCATTCTTAGAGAACATTATTTTTGGCCTCAGATTTCACAAGATGTGAAGAAGTTTGTACAGAGTTGTCTAATTTGTCAAGTGGCCAAGGGATTTAGTCACAATAGTGGACTTTATTAGCCATTGCCTATTCCATCAAAGCCATGGGAGGACATAAGTATGGATTTTGTTCCTGGATTTTCGAGAACACAAAGGGGTAATGACTCAGTATTTGTGGTGTTTGATAGGTTCTCCAAAATGGCAAATTTCATTCCATGCCATAAAACTCATGATGTTGTCCATATTGTAGACTTGTTTTTTAGAGAGGTGGTAAGACTACATGGCCTCCCAAACAGTATAGTTTCTGATAGAGACACTAAATTTGTGGGGTATTTTTGGAGAACATTGTGGAAGAATTTGAGAACAGACTTGAAATTTAGTTCCACACATCATCCGCAGACTGACGGCTAGACAAAAGTGGTAAACAAAAGTCTAGGCAATTTGCTAAGATGTTTAGTTGGGGATAAGCTGAAAGGATGGGATTTGATTCTACCACAAGTGGAATTTGCTTACAATAACTCTATAAATAGGAGTACTGGTAAATCACCATTCCAAATTGTATTGGAAGTAGCCCAAGGAATACACCAAAATTGAGGAAGATGGAGCAAGGGGAGAGGACAAGTGCTGAAGCAGAAGAGTTTGCTGAACATATCAAGTGCCAACATGATGAGGTCTAGGCACACATTATCAAGATGAATCAACAGTATAAAGCTAGGGCTGATCAAAGGAGAAGACATAAGGAGTTCCAAGTAGGGGATCTAGTCATGGTACACTTAAGAAAGGAGAGATTTCCAGTAGGTACTTACAACAAGCTCAAGATGAAAAAATTTAGCCCCTACAAAATTTTGAAGAAACATGACTCACGAAATGCATATGAGGTGGAGTTGCTAGATGGAATTCACATTTCTCCTATTTTCAGCATTACAGACTTAATAGAGTATATGATGATGGTGTAGATGAGGAGCTGATGTTAGAGCCATGTCCAATTCCCACTTCTAAGAAGGAAGAGATAGAAAACATTCTAGATCATCGTGTGGGCAAGAGTACTAGAAATAGGTAGTATGAAGAGTATCTGGTTAAGTGGAAAGGCCGATCGATCAAGGACTCAACTTGGATATTAGTAGCTGAGGTTTCCCATTTGGGATTTCCTCTACCATCCATAAAGTGACAGGGTCACTTTTCAATCTACCCTAGGTGTCTGATGCAGGAGTATCCAGAGGTATAAGGGCAATCCTGTGTCACCAAAAAAAATGTACTTAGACTTAGTTTCTATTTCATGTGTTTTCATTTTTGGATACCCATTTGGGTCAAATAAGGGTTCCAACTCTCATAGTTCCACTATCAGTGTTCTAGGTTAGAGTATTTGAGAACCTTGGGATACGTGTAAAAGCTTTAAAAAAGGACTATGTAATTGACCCATAATTATGGTGGATTAGAAGGTGTAAATTGGAAGGACGATTAAAATTGTATTTTAGAATATTCCAAAAAAATAATCAGGTCAAAAGGTTGCACGGTTTGAAACTTATCGCAATTTTTTGGTTTTTGGAGACCTCCTAAGAATGCTTTAAAGTCAATTTTAGGGCATTAAATGACCTTGTACAAGGCCAAAAAATGGGGGATGAGCAAAGCTATCCATAAGGCTATAAAGCACTTTGAGAGCTTTCTAAAAATGTAAACGGTTCATCAATCAGAGCTATGGTTCAAAAGTTATGCCTCCTAGAAGTTCAGTTACCATTTTTGGATTCTTCTAGTTTTGTGCCAACTTCTAACGCGACTTCTAGAGCCTTCTATTTGGTCAGTGGATGCCAACTAGCACTTTCTAGAATGTATTCCTAATCCTTAACCCTTTGGGGTCTATTTAAGGATATTTTTGGCATTGTAAAAGGCAGCTCAGAGTGGAGTTTGAGAGAAGGTATTGGGAGAAGAAATTATCTCCAGATTTATGCTATTGTAAGCCCATAGGGCATGTTTTGAAGTATGTTTCTCTACACTAACTGTACAAGAAAATTTTCATAGTTAATAAAATTTTCCCTTTCCTATTGTGTCCATTCTGTGCTTGGGTCATGTCCCCATCATGAAGGATGTGATATACATCCTCAAGTGTGATGGTCGTCTCTCTAGTAGGTAGGTGAAACATGTTGTGTTCGCTATGCCATCACTCAGCTAGCACAATCAACAATCCATGGTTCACCCATATATGGGGCATCTATGTAACCCACTAAAGCTCCATACTTGATATAGAAGCCCTCTTGTCATCAATAAAACACCATAAAACATTCAACACCACCACTTTGGAGGCCCTGATGTGAAGTATGGGAAACATCATTTTCAAAACAAAGTAGAACAAACATTATAACATCAAAAAAGTGATCAAACATGCAAAATCCAATCTAAAAAACTCAAATAAAAATAGGTTGTGTGATACTTCTTTTAATAGGTAGGTGATACTTTTTGTTGTCTAAGTATCATACAATACTCGAGTGATACATTTTGTCCAGGCAATATTTCACATAGACCCAGATGATATTTGGGTATGGTCAATATGACATACTTTTGCAAATGGGGCAATACTTTTTTCATGTAAAATATTATGTGATATTTCTTAAAGCATCAGTGCAATAATTTTTAAAATATCACATGATATTTCTCATATAAACCCCTAAAATGTGTGAGAAAGTTCAGGAAAGCATAAAAAATGAGAAAAAGTTGACAACTTACTGGCACCTTGCAGTTGGGTGGCCAATTGTGCAATTAGCTACACTCAAAATGATGTCAGTGGGTTAGAATGCCTACTAACACCATTTCTCTCTCTAGACCACACAAAAGCTCTCAAAATCACAAAAGACAAATAAATTAAAAATGACACTTGGACCTTATATAGCCTCTTGACCTCATTTTGACCCATTTTTCAAACTCCTCTAAATTATGTGAAAAATGCATTGCTGGCTAATTTTGACATCTTCGATCCATTTTTGGGTTTGAAATCAATTTTTTTGAGTTCATCTTGATAGTCAAAATTCCATTTCAAAATTCTACCTTCTTCTATGCAGTTACCTGACCTTTTGAGGTCTAATCTTTTAATCTTCATTAGGGCATCTTCATTTCTACATGTCTTCATCATTTCTACACTTTCTATCTACTTCAATTCACATTTTCATGTCTAAATTATCTTTCTACTTGATTTGATCTAATTTTCATAGTTTATCCTTCATGGTCAACTCTGGTCAAAATGGAGCATTCTATCATTTCCTTATTGTCATTCTTTTGTTCTAATCATCTGTATATCATCTTTGACTTTTCTATATCTCAATTTTATCATATCTATCTCATTTCTGCATTCCTTTTAGCTCATTTTGATTTCTATCCTAAGGAGGTAGAAATACTCTATCATCACTTGCTACAACTATCTATTTCATAGGAGTATATGTTTGATCTTTTCATTTCCTCTTGATTTGTCTACTTTTCTTGATTTTAGCATTCTTCTTGAGTTCTAATATTATCTCTTTCCTAGTGTTCAGTACTACAACTATCAGGTTGTAGATTCATGATTTGCTCTCTCTTTCTACATTTTGTTCTTTGGAATCGGACATTTCTATCTATTGTACCTTCTTTGCTTTTATATTCTTTGATTTCATGTGTTCCTAGATTGAACACACATAAATTAAAGAGGGGAATATGTAATCACCTAAAAAATAGTCATCTAGACTATTAGCCCCCTTCTCAGCATTTTGCCTAACTTAATTAATCATTTTGTCTAGACCAAATTGCTAAAAATCAATTAATTTGATTATAAACTATATTTTGACTATACTATCCTAAGTTCATTATTTTATTAAAAGAACATATCCCCTTTTAATTAAATAAAAGACCCCATTCTTCTAACTCACTCAATGTGCACACATAAAGCATTATCCCTATTTAAAAATTAAATGAAAAGGCTTTTTGTCTCATATGCAAAGTAAACTCTTTTCTTATTGGTTGACTTCCTCTTGCACTTGGATCATGCCAAAGTCAACTTGTACCCTTGATCCTTCATCTATTGATCTTGATCTTCACCATTCGTACATCTTTAAAAGAAAGAGCTCTCCCCTTCTCAAAGGGTCCACACTCTTGAGTATTTTTATGTTGTAGGTTTATCATTCAAATTCTTGAGATCTTTGTGAAGAATTTCTATTTTCTTTTCCTATTCTATCATCCATGGCATTTTAGTGTAGATGCATGTAGCCTAATTTCTTTTTTTGTAGTAATCTAGCTTGCATAGTATAACTAGGTTGGTTTTGTAACACATTTGACTTTCTTAATCTAGTTGTATTGTACATCTCATTCTAGTGTAAATCATATTCACATTGAATATTTGAGGAACTCATTTTGGATGCAATCTTACTCTTGTCTCAAAGAATCTCCCCATTTCATGGTTTATTAGAAAGGAAGGTGTCTCTAAGGCTCAACTAAGAGCCCCTTTTATGCTTAAAACACACTTCTTCCACTCCATGGATAGGGAGCTCTAAGCCAACATTAAAGCATTTCAATCTCATGGGATCACTTGGATAGAAGGGTTTAGAGTGTGACACATTTATAATGTACAAGTACTACCTCTCTCGTTTGAATTTTTGTTCTTCTATGTCTCTTTTTGATCTATTTCCTTTGATCTCTTTACTGGTTGATTCACTCCATCTCACTTCCTCTTTTTCCTTTAACTCTTCTTTAATCTAATCTCTACTCTTCTTCTATAAGCTTCAATAACTTTGCACTTTGATCTACTTAACAACTTCAATTAACATTCAACCAACAACAAAAACATGTTCCAACTCCTCCTTAAATAGTAGTCTCTCTGCTTCTAGATTCTTCTATATTTTTATGCTTAACCATAATCATCAATCTTAGATTCAATGTATTTAGTCACTTAGAAAATAGTACTTCCATTTAACTTTGTGCTCATTCTTATTCGTCTTCAATATCCATCATCATATCTTCATTATATTTTCCAATCATTGATCTTGTGACAAAATTTGGCTCATGCCTTTGAACTTCTTGAACATTCATTATTTTCACCAAAAGTCAGCATTAGATTCTTTCTTTACAAACTTGTTCTTTTTTCTGATACTCTGTGAACATAACATTTCACTTGGGTAATACATCACTTGATCAATACTAAACTTACTCTATTAATACCAAGCTTACTCTTTTCTATTCCAACTGCTAGGTGACAATTATAGTCACTTGATGGATATTGTCTTCCTTCTTTTGCCTTGTCACTCAGTATAGCTTGTACAGATAATTACATTACAATATTAATTGATTGTAAAAAATAAAACCAACATTATATTATTACTTTCCAACTCATTAAATTGCCCATATAATACCATACTTATCAACTCTATTATTAACATACTTTCTTCAAATCCTCTTCATCAATCAAATAATATGGCACTCTAATGAATTAGCATAATTTCTAATCAAATGAGACTTGACATCAATGAAAGCATAAAAAATGAGATGAGGCTTTTACATACATTCATATCATTCTTAGTTACATTATTAGTTGGGGCTAACATTATATGTATAGTTGATCTTTGTGTTGTTTTTTGGTTTGGATGTCTTTGCCTTTTCATATAGAGGAAATGGTTCCTTGAATGCTTTATGATCCAAGTTTTGGGAAATTTTTTGTAGACCTTTTGATAATTTCCAACAAAGTCTCTTACAAGATAGAAATAGACCTAACTCAAGGCAAAATAGGACATGGTACATGTAAAGGAATATGGTTAGTTTCTAGTTTCTAGCTTGTACAAGCCTTCTCATAGGACTAGACAAGTGTTAAGACCATTTTTCTTGTTTGTGCAATTTTTGAGGTAACATATTATTGTTTCATTTTTTAGGTTGGTATTCAAGACATGTTTTGGATAGAAGGTAAATAGTGGTATAGACAATAGTCACAAATAATCCAACCAAGTGGAAAGAAACTCAGAAGGATGGAGGGATTTTTGACAATTTGGACAAGTTTAGACAACATAGACCCAAAAAATATGCTTTATCCCTAGAAAGAAAATAGTAGAGAAGAAACAAAATTTTCTCACAACTTATGTGTATACGTGCACCTTACATTGTGGTGTCACCCACTAGAGGGTGCTCATGTTTTTGGTGTTTCCAAAGACTTAATAATATATTTTCAAAGAGTTCCCTTGTAGTAGTCGCCAGTGTCATCTATGACCTTCAATTATCTATGTGTATACCTATTGTGAGTATCTTCAAGAGAGATTATTCCTCCTCCTTGTACAAATATTATGCCCTCTTTTGGAGGTGTTTAATGGGATTTTGTTCATGATAACCCTCAATGTTCTTGCAAGTGAGATTAAGACTTCTTAGAAACACCAACACCTACAAGTGTACACCCTCAAAAAGAAAGTCTAGGAGTGGTGCCTCTTTGTACAATAGGTTGGGAAATCTCAAGATATATGGGATGAGATCAAGAGATTGAAATTACCATGGTTTTGAAATCTTTCAATTTTACAAAACTGACTTTATTATAGTGGGTGTAATCACTGAAAAAGTTTTGTACCCACTTGGGTCATTCCTGGAGGTTGAGAACTTCAATAACCTTGCTAAAGGTAACTCTTGATACTAATAGGATAAAATACAAGGGTTTGGTTTTCTAATTCTCCAAAGAAGAAGAGAATACTTACATTTATTCTTTATGTCTCACAAGAACAGTTAACATGTTAATAACAAAGCTAGTTCCTCCTCTTTCAGAGTTTGGAAGCTTCAAGTTTTATGATTCTCCCACTAAGAGAAAAAAGAATACCCCCCAACCAAAAGACTTTATAAAGAATTCACTACCTTTCCCTACTTCCCCAAGTATCTATCTCTTAGTAATGTCTGGGTTTCGAATTTGTCTATGGTCATCACTTCAATGTAATAAAGAGCCTAATTCCCTATTCTCCTATTAAAACCCTTAAGAAATTTTAACGAGGCCTTATTTTGATTGTGTTGAAAGAAAAAAGAAAAAAAATATAAAAATTAGTGGGTTTGAAATAAGCCTTCGATAAATAGTCTTCAACAAGAATCCTACACTTGAAAACCATTAGTAAGCATATGTGAGTTTCAAGATGTCTTTGACATGTATCTTGCAAAAAATATTAAGTTGTATGAAGTAAAAATATAGAACAAAAGCTCAGCTCAATGTTAGAGCCAAAAAATGTAAAAGTTTATTAAGGAAATCAATAGAGAATAGCTTCTAAAACTAAAATGAGTAAATAATCTAGTAGAATGTCTCATACGAGTCATGAAATACCCATATGAGGATCCAATTATTAGATAACTAAGAAAGGGGTGAATCAACTATGTCTAGTTATCCTACATGCCTTTCAAACACTTTAGTATTAATTAAACTTCATTAACATCAAAATCAATAACTTGATGATCTCATGCAACTTTACAATTCAATCTTATACAAAATTCACTTCAAATTTTTTACTCACTGTTCCTATTATTATCGAGTATTAGAAATATAACTTTGTTGCTACTTAGTTGTTACCTAGTTGTAGTATAATGAAAATATCATGGAAATCAACTTGAAACACAACAACATTCACACATTTGACACCAATATTTAATGTAGAAGCCCTATAAAGGGAAAAACCACCTAGGATGGACAACCCAAATAATTTCAATCTTCTGAAGTGAGCTTTGCTAAGATCCAACCGTGTTAAAGGTTTTCATGCACATTTTTAGTGTGACATGATTAGAGGGTTTTAACATAAATATCATCTAGACCTTATTACTCCATGATCCTATCGAAATATCAACTTTCTCCAAAGGACTTACAGACATCATTAATTGATGTTACCATACAAGATTTCATAGAATTGTTAGGTCCACTTGATTAAGAGATTTTTTTGCTACAATGGTAAGAGATTAACTATAAAATGATTGGTAAGATCAGCTTTAGATCTCTATTATTCTTTGTCTTCTTCCTTCTTTGATCTCTATTTCTCTGATTCACTTCTTGAAACTTTCACTTTTATTTAACTCTTCCTGACCTTCCTTCTTCTTTTCTCAGTTCTCCTTGCTTCTTTCCTTCTCTTCTTATTTTTCAATAGTACACATCCATTCAACATTCAACCAACAACTTAATTAGCAACCAAAACTTGTTCTAACACCTTAAATAGTAAACTCTCTACTTCCATATTCTTCCAAAAATTTCCTCTTAACCACATCCGTAGAACTTAGATTTACTGTACTTAGTTAGTTAAAAAATAGAATATCATTGAAATTTATGCTCATCCTTACCATGTTTCAATCTCTATCATTAGATCTTCATTGTGTTTTTTAGTCATAGATCTTGTAACAAAATTTGACTCGTTCCTTTAAACTTCTCAAACATTCTTTGTTTTCACCATAAGTCAACCTAAGATTCCATCTTTCTTAACTTGTGTTTCCAAATCATACTCAGTGAAAAATTTCATTTAACTCAGGTAATACATCACTTGGTTAATACATGATTACTCAGTTAACACTATTGTAACTCAGGCAATACAGCTCCTTCTTTCACCTTGTCACTTGATGTATCTTGTATAGCTTAGTGAATACATAAAATTCATCATTACATTATAGAATTAAATGATTGTAAAAAAATCAAACTAATATTACATTATCCCTACCTTATTGGTGTCTCTAACCATTGTTATCTATTAGTGTCAACTACTTAGTTATTTACAAGGTAGAGTTAGACAATCATCATTGTGACTACGAAGCTCTATAGGCTAAGTTGAGTAAGTGTATGGTCACTGAGTATGTCAATACGATCAAAGCTCATTAGTGACCAAGCAAGTATCAAGTATACAAGTGTTAAGTTACATAGTGTGTGTCAAGCATAATAGATTTCGAGCATCAGAAGAGTAATGTTGGACAAGCAACAACAATGCCAAACATCAAGAAATAATAAAGACTAAGCATTTCAAAGTTTACATAAAATTTAGGAATGACACATAATTTGAGATAACACATTTTACAAGCTGACTTGAAAAGAATATTTAAATATTATAGAGGTTTTTATAAAACATTTAAATGACATGGATCATATATCTGTATGTTGTTTGATCAATAATTTAGATGGAGAGGCTATTATAAAAGAATCTAGAAAAATCTTTATGAAACTCTTTAAATAGCAAAGATCTTGACCTAGATCATGAGAGAGAGAGAGAGTGAGAAATGCATGTGTAGAGTAAGAGCAAGAGTAGAGAAGTGTATGCATGAAAATAAGGAGTAAAGTGAAGGATTGAAACTAGAAGTTAGTGAAGGGTTTTTTTATCATCTAATAGAGCAAGTGACCTATTCATGGAAGTGAAGTGAAAGGGAAAGACAAGTAATATCAAATTAGAGGAGAGAATCAGTTAACAAGGAGAAGACTCAAAATTAGCTTGCAAATAAAATTGAGAGTTAAGTACTAAATTAGTTTTAACCGACTTGAATCAAGGTAAATATCTTAACAATAATAAGGAAAATCCCTCATAGGATAGATCATATCTTATGATCAAACATTGTAACCTTAACTAGTTAACTTTATTACTACTATAGTGGAGATTTGTGTGTGTCATCCCCACCCCAGTATTACCTCCACCTTGGAGGGTTTATGGGTAACAAATATTGTGTTATATGTTTCATTTTCATGCATGTGATTGACCTAATTTATATATTACAGGTGATTTAAATTACAATTTTTGCATGCAAAATTTTACTGATAGATGTGAGTGAATTGGTGAAAAGCTTAAGTGTCTAAGATTCTAACTCACCCCCCTCTTAGTATCTTGTTGATACCTCCATTAATTGACAATTTGTATTAGAGAATTGGTTCTTTGAGAGAATCTTAATCACTTGGAGATAATATATTTGAGATGAAGGATTTCAAATTGGACAAAGCTATTGACAATCAAGTGATTGACATCCAACTCATACTGTAGAAACTTGAGAAGGTAAGACAAGATCTAAAGGATTTTCTAAAAAGGAGGAAGGAGATTTTCATTTAGATAAAACATGTTTGATGTGAATAAGTTGAGATTAGAGGAATACTTGAACCAATAAATCCAAATGACAAATCATTTGTAGATCTACTTGACAAGAAAAAAATCCTAAATGAAGAAATAAGACAACTAAAAAGAGAACATGAAATCCAATTAGTAAGACTATGTGAAGTGATTGAACAAAAGAAGAAAGTTGAAGAAGATAGGACTATGGTTGAAGAAGAAAAAAGGGTAATGGCTACCATACTTGAAGAAAGGATATCAGATGTATAAGAGCTCACAAATACACAACTAGACATGATCAATCAACTAATGCTTGCAAATTAGGAATCGAATAATGAGGATATGGAAATTACAAATCTCAAATCATAGAAGGACATACTAAAGAATGAATTAAAAGCTAAGAAATAATATATGGATAAGTTCAATAGATCTAAAGAGGAAATGAAGTGCTTTAAAGAACTTATGAATTCATCAAGTTTTTCTATTGAATCAGGACATTCATGTACTGAGAAAGGAGAATCATCCAGGAATGGAGAATTAAGGAATGCAAAGTCAAAGGACAAACCAACATGCTATCATGACAGAAAACTTGGTCATGCTACAAATGTCTATCGAAGGAAAAATAATATGTGAAATTATAAACCTAAGTTTACTATTTACTATTTTTTCTACAAGAAACAAGGACATCAAATACATTCAAGTGTAGATCAAGAATAAGGAATGCAACTGCTACACCTAAATTTGAAGGATGTTTCTATAACTATTAGAAGTATGGGCATAAAGAATATGAATGGAGATCATAGACAAAACCTTACTGGACAAATCAAAGGAAGAATTATGCACCTAACAATGCATGTTCCAAATTTTGCAAGTTTGGACATCAAAGAAAGAAATATAAGACTCAAGTAGATTTAGCAAATCAGACAAAAGACAAAGGTAAAGGCAAAGTGAACATTGAGAAAATTAGGATGAAATGAACCAAAAATAGAAAAGTAAAATAGAAGATGGAAATAGTGAAGCTAATGGAGCTAAGGCCACCCAATCTAATGGAAATGGTGATCATGTCATCTCAAACTAAGAAATAGATGTATGTATGGAACTTTATATCTATATCATACATCAGTTCATTACATGAAAATATGCCAAAAGTACATATTTTCATATGTAAAGATGCATACAATTTTTTTGTGAAAGGTTGTTAAGTGTTAGGAAAATTCATCTATGTTGATTGGACATTGCAACATAGACCAAGCACTTTAGAAGAGGAATGACAGAGACCAAATGGAATGATAGAGACCAAATAATATGGAAGAGACTAATCTGTAACACAAAGACCTAGTTGAAAGACATTAACATTGATTGAGATAGTTGGCTTCCCCTCACCTAAGTTCATAGCATTAATGGAGACCCTAAATTGATCAAAAGAAGGTATATAATGAATTTAGAAGACATTAGTACATACCTTGCATTCAAATTTTCAAGAGTACAAAGCAATTTGGTGATTTTAGTGATTAGTAAGGATTTCAAGAGCAATTTGATTGAGAAGCTTGAATGAGTAAGATCTAAACTATTCCAAGTATCTAGAGAAGAAAGAACTTCAAACCCTAACTACAATCATGGTAGCTTCATCAACAACTAGAATGAGTCAAGAGGTTAGTAGAATTCAACTAGTGAAGAGTGACACTTGTGCTCCACCAAAGTTTTGTGCTATTCTAGAGATTGCCATGAAAGGATACTCAATAGGTGCCTTATCCTTGATACCATTTAAAGTAATTATGATCCATGATGTCAAAGTTTTTTATATGTATAGAATTGGAGAAGTAGGAGATTATGAAATAAGAGAATATTATGAAAAGTTGTGCAATGAAAGAAGCTTGAAGGAAAAATTTCAAATTGTTGAAAGGAAGGGTTAACTCATGCCCTAGAATTCCCAAAAAAATTTAAGGCTGAATCGATTAAAGTTTCTTTGAGTAGATTCCATCATATGAAATATTGTCTACATAATGGACTAGCGTAGATCATTTATAAAACGGTTCATATAGTTATAGGCTATCCAACTCTAGATACAAAGAAAACCATGCAAAGCTTGAGTCATGATAAAATTGAGGCAAACATAGGAGCCAAGTGGAATGGACATGATCTTCCTATTAAAAACATCTCTGATCCACTAATTGAATTTGTAGTGAGGATTATAGCTCAAAAATTCTATCAATCAAGTAGATTGAATAGTGTACCTTGTATGGTTGTGGATCAAGAGTGTAAGATTGTATTGAAATATCATGAGTATGATCTTGTCAAGCTATAGAGACTACAACTTGCAGAGAATTTGACATCTATAAGAAAAGTGAAGAATTCAATGTGTAAGTTTGGTTCCCTCATTATGTGTATTTTCTTTTATATATAGAAGTATTTTCCTAGTATTGGTGATGTTGTATGGGAGAAAGATAAACCAGTGACAAGGTAGATAAATGAGTATATTACTCAATTAGGACAAAATTTTGAGAATGTAATTAATTCTTATTTTGATGAACTCAAGAAAAGGATGAAAAGAGAATGAAGATACTTGATGAGTTGGTCATGAAATATTATAGTGGCATATTTTTTCTTGTAGATACAGAAAATGCTTTTGTATAGGCGGTGAAGTCAAGAAAGGTTTGGTTAAAATTTTTTGACTATGATATTGATAATGATGTAGTGAGTGCAAACATTGATGCACTATTTAAAGAATAGATAGATGTTGAGGCAAAAACTTTTGATAAATATGAAGAAGCCAAAGCAAGAATTACTATTAATATCAAGATAGCTTCCAATGAGAAGAAAAGGAAGAAAATGATTGAAGATCTTGAAGCTAAAGTAAGCACCCTAGGCAAGGGAAAAGAACCATTACAATTAACACAATGTCTTGGTGAAGATGAAGAAGAAGGTGAAAAAGGAAAAGACCTAGTTTTTATCATGCCATTGAGAAAGAAGGCTCAAGAAACAAAGAAGAAGCTAGTAGTGACACCACCACCAAACAAGCCAAGGAATAGGACAACTACTAGTGCCAAGAAATTTGCAAAGTAGAAGGTAGCAAAAGCTATAGAGCCTAGTGCCCCCAAAATTAGAAGAAGGATGATACACTAGATAAGGGTGATGGAAATAAAGTTGAGGAGGCTATGGTAGATATGATTACAAATAAAAAACTAGCTACTAGAAAAATTGAGGAAATGATACCCAAATATTTATTTGATAGACTAGAAAGGAAATGGTAGTAGTCAGAAGTAGAGGAGAAAAAGA
This sequence comes from Cupressus sempervirens, assembly GCA_028749045.1. NCBI lineage: Eukaryota > Viridiplantae > Streptophyta > Pinopsida > Cupressales > Cupressaceae > Cupressus > Cupressus sempervirens. The sequence goes on along the minus strand of CM053783.1, from coordinate 504,115,190 downwards.
TAAGAACTACCAAATTAGTCAAAGTTATGCCTAATCTGTCACAAGGACAATAGAAAATATTTTTGGAATAATATAGGAGTAGATTTAAGTATAGAATGTTTTTTTTAGTATAGAATAAAGAGGAAGTTGTATAATGGAAAGATGAGTTGCTTTGGAGTTTTCATTTTTTGGTTAACAACAAAGACATGAGAGATAGACATTGTAAACATTGAAGATGATTACAATAGTGGAGAAAGCTCAGGTATGTCGATTCCATAAGGTAGCATGTCCCCTATACATGTCAACACCCCTGACACTCTAGAGGCCAAGTAGTCAAGGCTCATAGATATAGAGGTAGATAGTGAAGAGAAGGAAACAAGTGTAAATAATAAGATTGTTTTAGGACCTCAGATTGAGGAAGGAAAAGAATCAAATAAAGTTGAACTAAGTGCAACTTGTAATACCCCAAAATTGGCACATTGCCATGTTAACATATTTTGGTTTATTCAATCATTCCTAAGTCTTATTTCACTGGGAAATTTTGATTTTGATACTTGTTACTTGACCTATGTGTCAAATGCAAAAAACCCTAATCTGCGTTAATCACACTATTTATTTAATTCCTAAGTATCAACTCAAATTAGCTACATTAAATCTATTGATTAAGTTTAATTTAATTATAAGTGTTCATACTTTAATTGAATTAAAATTACTTCTTTAGCGAATGTAAAAAGGAATTAAATTTATTTAATTTAATAATGTCCTCATTATAATTATTGATTTTAATTATTCAATTAATTTATGCATTTATAAGGTCATATCCTATTTTATCAAATTAAATATTCTCTGCAAAGCTTCTCTTTAGTTCTAGAATTGAAGGTCTAAGTGAATTATCTCTTGAAATAAAATCAACTTAGTTAACTTATTCTCACTCTTGGGTAAAACTTAGTTAACTCTTCATCACATTTAGATATGAAATAGTTAACTTCATCTGCATAAGGAATGTTCCATCCTAAATGAGTCTCATCTTCAATCTTGATCATTCATTCTGATTGATCTCAACCATCAATCAATATTGGAATTCTATTTAGAGAACCTTCAATTCCTCATTATGGAGGTTGAATTGAATTTTCATCAAATCCATGCTAGAATAGTAACTCATTTTAATACATCCAATAGCTTACTTTCCTATATTTTCAATCTCATATTAGCTTAAAATACATTCATATAGTATAGCTTGTTTTCTTTGTTCTTAGACTAAAATTAATTACATTTAGATTAATTGCATTCTCATATAGCTTAAGAAAAATCTTTCATACTAGAGGTCTAGTTGTCACGTTCTCATTTTGAGAGCAAAGAAAAAATCCTTCCAGTTAGAAGGCAAAAGGTCGAACTGTTGGATTACTCAAATGAATAATCTCATATTTATTTTGGGATAGTCTATTAGATAATGATTTTGTTGAAGTGTGTGTGATAATCAGAGGCCCACATTTCATGCATACATTTCTGGCACCCACCATGGGGCCAAGAAATCAAATTTTCTAGCCTTGTCTATTCTATTTTATGCATTTTTAATTATTTTGTCACTGTCATCCATATAGATTTCCAGATTCTCATATAAGAAATCTGATTTTTGCACGAAGAACTGAGGATCTCACCTCTTTCATTTCACTTTCTCACACAAAAAAGTGTATAAATGCACAATTTCTCATGTGGTACACCTCATTTTCTTACATGGGCCTATGCATGATTTTGCACAAAATTTTGCATCAGCACATGTAGAGGCAGTTTCTAGAATTTAGTCTTATCATTATTTTTTTACTAACAATGTTCTTTGAATTATTTTCTTTTGGATTTCTAGTTTTCTATAGCTTAATAGTAGTTTATAGGATTCTTTTTGAAGACACCTTATCAAAACACTTGAAACATATACTAATTGACTGATTACAAGATGTTTGTCAAAGAGACGCATGTCAAAGACTCATTTCAAACCCACTTCAACATCATGTTTTCTTTTATTTCTTTCCACACATAGTATAAATAGGGCTTGTGAACTTTGTAGGGTGCAAGATAGGGGAATAGGGGAGTATGCTCTTTAAGTGATGCCCAAGAATAAATCAAAAACTTAGAAACCTCTAAAAGATGGTACCTAAGGGAGGCAAGCAAGTTAGTGGTTCTCCTATATGAGTCTTTTCTATGAAGGGATGATGATTTGCTTTTAGGAAGTAAAAATCTTGAGAAAGGACTAGTTAGGATCAATTAAGATAACTTGATGATTAACATGTCTTGCATGTTTGGGCAAGGTGATGAGATAGAGGAGTATACTCTTTCACCTTGAGGGAAATCATAAACTTGGACCCTTAGATCCAAACCATCAGTCCAAGTCAACCTTTAGAGGGCCTATCAGAGTGATCCAACCTCTAGGAACAACCCAAGTGAGCACACTCCTTTTTTTGGAGATTCCAAATCACTATAATAAAGAAGCTTTGTAGAGAAAAATACTCCAAAGCCATGTTAATTTCTTCCTCTTGATTCTTGATATCACATATCAAGAGGAGGCTCTATTTATTGCATTGTTCAACACTGGCCCTAGTCTTGCTAGTCAAGTGTGTGCACTTTTAGATGCTTGTCTAGGTTGTTGGTCTCAACTTCTCTTGTGAAGCCACTGGGGGTTAATATTAATGGAAGCCAAGTAAAAGCCTCTTAGTTAGTTACTACCTAGGTCACCTTCGAAAGGGGGCAAACTATTTTTGTAAGGATGAGGAAGAATCTCTCCTATATATACTCACCATAGGCATGTACTTGGGTGTTGGAAGGTGGTATATACACTTGAACCTTGCCACAAGGGTGTTCATTCAACATATATGTTATTGACCCCTTGGAATACACCAAAAACATGAGCACCCTCTAGTGGGGTGACATGGATATGTGAGGTACATGCATGCACATAAGTTGTGAGACAAAGGTTTTTCCTTCTCTATTATTTTTGGTTTTAGGGATAGATCATTTCTTTTTCAAGTCTTAAACTTGTCCAAATCTATCAAACAAATAAAAGGTCAAGACTCCCCCATCCCTTCAAGTTGCTTTGTCCTTGGTTGGATTATTTGTAAATACTACTTGCTCCCCATGTTTATCTGAAAACACAATGCTATCGAAAAACTTGAAAACCATCTTGCTATCTATCTAAAACTTGTAAACACAATCAACAATCTACCCATAACTGTCTAAAACTTGCAAAATCTCTTCAAATTCAGTAAAATTTTTGTGTGAGAACATTTTTTGTTAGCATTTCCTTGTGTGGCTCTATGAAAGTCTTCACATGACTCCCTATGAATCTTCACATGAGATTGTGCAAATACTATCTTTTTATGCCAAGATTCTATCCTTTTATTAGTCATTCAACTTCTCACACAGCTTTGTGCAAGTCCTCACATGTGAACATAGTCCTAAATTTTTTGGTTTGAATCTTTGCATCCTTTTTTGTGTTTCCTCATGTGGCTCCCTGAGAATCTTTGTGTGGGGTCTTATCCTTAAAACTATCAAATTGTCTATCAAGAGCTATCTACACTCTAAGTTTGATCTGTATCTGCAACATTTTGCCACTTTTTTGTCTACAAATAGTGGCAAGCAATGACTTCTTACTTAGCTAACAACTTGTGACCTACACACAAACTAGTCTTGCTACTTATCTATCATGTTCTTTCACTTTCATGTTTTTCATACTTTGTGTCATGATAGTTATAATCTTTGTCTATTCTAGCCATTACTTAGATGACTCATACCTTAGTATACAACACCCTTATCTTACTTTTTTGAGACTACATTCTAGTGTAGTCCTTGTCTAGGCTTTTGGGCTTTTGTCCTTATCTATGACTATGGCAACAAGAAGCCAAAAATGTGTTTTATCCCCTTAGACTTAGACAAGGTAGAGCTAGGGTCCATAATCACGATAGAGGTCACTTCTTAGTTTATACATGGCATGTGTCTAGTTCATCTAGTGAGTAGTCTTCACAATCTCCTTTACCTATCAGATCACCTCGTGTTCAAAGAATGTTTTCCATGAACCTACAACAAACTAGGAACCCTTTGTATCGAGAGGATCCTAAAACTAGTAAAGGTCATATGTCTCCAAATAACATAGTTGAATTCTTATTTAGACAACTTTTTAAATCAACATTCACTAAAACTAGAACATGGAGAACATAGTCTACCAAGATCAAGAACTAGAACACAGAGAACATAGTAGAGACCAAGATCAACATAGGAATGAAAAACATAAGGAACCTTTTATTCATGAGAATGAAGAAGAGGTAAAACTACCTCTTGAACATATCAAAAAATGTCATAAGGACAAAAAATTCTAGAAAGTGATGGAAATCCTACTTAACGAAGAGAAATAGAAATATTTTCTCAAACTTTCTAAAGAGGGAGCCAAGATACCTCATCACTTTAATGTTGAAACTATCATTATACTTGAAGAGGAAACTAAAACAACTAACAATCATGCAAGAATAGTTAGCCTAAATGATAAGTAATAAAGACAAACCTACAAAAACTTACACCTTAGATGCTCTTTGTCCATTTCCTTTTGACAAGAGTATAAACATGCCTCCTTTCCCAAGAGGAGTTGAGTTACCTAAGTATGATAAGTAATTTGGAACTTTCAATCCCCAAGATCATTTGTGGGAATTTAGGGCCTTGTCTATGGAATTTATGCATAATTAGAAATATCTCATGCATCTATTCCTACTAATTTTAGGTGGTCAGGCTATGGAATGGTTTTCATGCTTGCCTACTAGTATCAAAATGTTTGATGAGATTACCAACTTGCTTGTCCAATAGTACTCTCACAACATACAACACCCTATTAACATACAAGACTTGTGTAACCTTAAATAGAAAGTTGGGGAACCTTTCCTCACATTCCTTCAAACATGGAGACAACTTTACACCAAATATTCATGGAAGATCCCTAAAATAGAAAAACTTGATATCTTTACAGATAATCTTCTACCTGATTTTGGGTATAGAGTTCAACTTCAAGGTCCACCCACCTTTGAAGACATGGTCACACCAGCTATCAAAATTCGGGAATTCATGGTAAAAAAAGGGTAAAATCACCCTTTAGAAGGACACTAAACAAGGGTCAATCTCTTATAAGGACAAATCTAAGTATGTGAACAAAAATGAAGAGGTTGTGCATAATGGAGTTGTTAACGACATTACTCCTAAACCTACTAAGGTAGCTTTCAATCTTACATACAATCTCAAAGAATCTATGAATGTTGAGAAACCTACTCTTGCTAACAAGATGTTCAGAAACAAACCAAATAACTCATCTCAGGTCACATGCCCAAAACAAGAATATACACCTCTTAGTGAACCTTTGGATGTGGTCTACAAGACCTTGCTACAAAAAAAGCTCATCTATCCATTGGATAACTCTCATCCTTATGATCCACAACCATTACCAACATGGTGGAATGAAACCACATTTTGCAAATATCACCAAAACAAAAGTCACAAAACTAGCAACTGCATTAACCTAGATCACAAAGTCCAATTAATCAACAAGGGTGACATTTTTGTGGATAGACATTACAAGAACTTGGATCACAAGGCTTTCAAGGAGCCATTACCATCTTATGAAAAAGGATAAAACTCAAAATCTAATAACAAGATCAATTATACATACTCTAATGATGATGACGAGATAATCCACATGGTTGAACTAGTGGATGTTGAGTATTATGTCATTATTACCATCAAGGGCATACAAGACAAAACTAAACCTAAGACACCATTTGTCTTAAGGGGGCCTACTTCCAATACATTTGATAATGAACCATCACAATCTTATGCCAATGCCATTATATATTCTTGTACTAAGTTGGTACTCAAAGGCCCTATGCCTTCTACTCCTGAGTTAGAACAACACAAAGAAAAACCTCTTACTGGTCCATCTGGCAAAGGAATGAAACTTGCAACATCTTCTATGACTACTAGCTATAGTATCCTCAATTAGTTGTAGTGAACAAATGCTCAAATAACAATATTTGAATTGCTCAAAATCTCACTTGCTCAAAGGAAGATTCTTGACAAAGCCCTCAAGATCTTGGTCTTGAGCAATTTCAATCTATGGTAGGCCATCTAACCTGAACTTACTATATGTTCTTCTCTAAGGAGGATGAAAATTCACTAAGTCATCCACATAATCAACCTCTACACATCAAGGTCATGATAGACCAGAAATGTATCTATTGTGTGCTCATTGATAATGGAACTAGTTTAAACATTGTATTTGTTTCTCTGCTTAGACAATTAGACTATTCTAAAGAGTCCATTGATCCCGATTGCAAGATGAGTATCAAATCATATGATGAAATCAAGAAAAAATCTTTAGATCTTGTGGTGTTGCCTCTCTATGTTGGTCCTATAGAAAGGGATGTCACTTATTAGGTCCTTTACATTCCATTAGCTTACAACATTATGGTAGGAAGACCATGGATACATGAGATGCAAGCTATGCCTTCCAATTACCATCAATGCATAAAGTTTCCATTTCATGGCTCTAAAGTCACCATACTTGCAAGTACTAGCTATACCTATAACATGCTAAAAACTTTGTACTTGCTAATAGAGAATCTATAAACTATCATGACAACAAGATGAAGCAAATTGAGTAGTCACTCAAGCTGAAAGAAATTAGAATAAGTAAATATCACATAGAACTAGTTTTATCTTTAAAATCTCTTCCTGGGTCTCCTTGTCATTATGGGAGACCATCTAAAGAAAAGAGACCATTTGTGTTGACATTTCAAACTAAATACGATGGTACCTTTATCAAATCTATTATACTTCTCAAGGAGGAAGCTGAAAACAGAGCTATTGCTATATGGATATACAAAGACGAGATTCTAGTTGACCTTATAGAAAAATCTCATGAAATTACTCCTAAAAAGTACGGTCCAAGTCTTGAACTCATGAAAAAATTTGGCTACAAGGGGACTAGTCCTATTGGATGCAACATAAGTGGCTTGATTGATCCTATCAAAGTGATAGCTAGAAGGAATCGAGATACATCTAGTCTAGGCTTCAAGAAGATTCCCCTCCACCTAGGGATTAACAAATTTATACTAGAACCAAAGAATTCATCTAAAAATGAGTCACAAGCTGAGTTGGATGACCATAAAGACAATGTTGATAATGAGGATCCTTATCCTTATCCCATTCCTAATGATCTTGCTAAGTTCTTTACAGAACTAGATGACTTTGTACCATGTGTCACCACCATGGATGGTGATAGTGTTTATTTTGATGATACTATTGATTCACATTATAACCAACAAGAACAAGGAGAATCTATTCATGCTTTATGCATTGAGTACCTTTATAAAAATCTAGAGGATGAAGGAGAGTTTATCCCTATCACTGTTGGGGAATTCTACAGTCTGTCACCATGTAGCATAGATTCTTGAGAGTATGAATTCAACTCTCTTAGAAGCAACTATAGAAAAAGACGTAGATCAAGTTCATGTCTATGAAAATCTCCTCAAAGTAGGTGAATCATCTAGAGTTATGTTGGATGAGTCTTATCCAGCTAGTGTCATCAAGTCTTTGATTAATTATGTTAGAACTTAGAGTTATTCAAACACACTTGAAAATTAAGTTGATCTAGGTCTCAAATTTCTTTCCCATGCATTTGATGATTATAATATAAACACTATTGAACCTTCCAAATCTCTTTCACTCACCTATCTCAAACTCATAGACTAGAATTCTATTGCATCTATTGAAGTCCCTACGTTCCATAATGACTATTCTCTTGCTTGTTACTTAAATTTTGTTGAACCTATAACATGTTACACCAACAAAAAAAGCATCAACATGACTCAAGCTAACATCAAATATCTTAGTAACACAATAAAAAAGAAAATAAATAAAAGGCCCTATGGTGAAAACCACATTGTGGTAGTATTAGAACCTAAAATAGTAAAAATAAAAAACATGTCCAAGGGTGAAAACCTCTCTGAAGTGCCCACAAATGAGATATTTGGTGCACTTCCTACTCATTTTCAAGAAAGATCATCAGTGTTGATAGAGCCAACATAAATAATCAACTTGGGAATAGAGGAACAACCTCACATGATACATCTTTCAAAATTGCTATCTCTAGAAGAAATGGAGGAATTCAATGCCTTCTTCCAAGAGAAAAAGATAAAGTTTACATAGACATACTCAAACATGTTGGGATTAGATCCTAATCTCATAATGCATCACTTGTCTATTGTGCTAGGGGTTAAATTAGTCAAACATAAACTTAGGAAAATGCATCCTCATGTTGCATTACTAGTCAAAGTTGAACTAGGAAAGCTTCTAAAAGCTGGTTTCATCTGTGCTATTGATTACATTAAATGGATATCGAACATTGCAATTATTTCCAAGCATGAAAAATCTATTAGAGTCTATACTAATTTTTGAGATCTGAACTTAGCATGTCCAAAGGATGATTCCACTCCCTAACATTGATATGATAGTGGACATGACAATAGGATATGAAATGTACTCACTTGTGGACAGATTTTTTGGTTACAATTAGATCAAAATCACACTAGAAGATCAGGAAAAGACTACTTTCACCTGTGCATGAGGAACCTTCTTTGGAATGTAATTCCCTTTGGTCTAAAAAATGTTGGTGCTACATATCATAGGGTAGTTACTACAATTTTTCATGACATGATGCATAAAACAATGGAAGACTATATCGAGGATACCTTGGTTAAGCACAAAACACAACACTCACCTTCAAGATTTGGGACCCATCCTAGATCATATGAAGAAATTTAGTTTGAGACTTAATCCCAAGAAATGTGCATTTGGTGTAACATTTGGGAAACTACTTGGCTATATTCTCTGCAAAAGGAATCAAGATTGATCCAAAGAAAGTTCAAGTAATCATGGATATGCCTGCACCTCATAATATCAATCAAATGAGGGGCTTAAAAGGAAGACTTCAATCCATTTATAGATTCATCTCATAGCCGGTGGATAGGTTACAACCTTTTACCAAGACTCTACATAAAGGTGTAAAATATAACTGGATCCAAGATTGTGATTAGATTCTAACACAAATAAAGTAATACCTTGTTAATCCATCAATCTTGATGCCTCCTATTCATAGGAATCCTCTTATTCTATAAATCTTAGCATCAAAAACATCTCTTGGTATCTTTCTAGCTCAAGAAGACAATGACAACTAGGAAAGAGCTATTTACTATTTGAGTTACACACTAATTTCTTATAAAATGAATTATAGAATCATTGAGAAGGCTTTCATGGCAATCATCTATGCTTCCCAAAATCTAATACACTACATGCTTGCCCTACTATGCGACTAGTTGCTAAAATTGATGCACTAAAATACTTACTCAGTAAGGCAGCTCTAATAGGAAGGTTAGCTAAGTGGGTCATGATACTAAGTGAGTTTGACATTCAATATGTTGAACTAAAGGCTATCAAGGGACAAGAAATTGTTGATCAATTAGTAGAATCACCAATCTATAGTCTTGTCCCACTAAACATTAACTTTCTTAATGAATCAATTCTAACGCTCACACACCAAACTTGGTTGATGTTCTTTGATAGTTCCTTCACACAATAGGGATCCAGTTCTAGACTCTTATTCATAACACCTCAAAGGTACTCACTACCTATGGCATACAAGATTTTTTTTCCTTATACAAAAAATATTGTATAATATGAAGCCCTAATTAATGGCATGAAGATTGCAATTGAATGGAGAGTGGATGAATTAAACATCTTTGGTGATTCACGGATCATCATCAAATAGGTCAATGATGTGTACCAAATGAAGGATGGGAAATTGATCCCTTATAAATGAATAGTGGATGACCTAAAGAAATACTTTACTCATATCACTTTTCAACAAATTCCTCAAGTGGACAAGAAAGTGGTTGATGCCATGGATACTCTTTCTTCCATGTTACAGATGCCAGATAATGATCTTTGACACGAGTTCTTGGTGGAAACATTACTCTACCTTGGCTATAATTCCCCTGAATCTTAGATGGTCTATTCTATTATAGGACATTATTCATCCCACTACCACCATATATATACTCTTACTTGTGTGACCAAACAATTCTAGACGGTTTAACCCGGAAGGAAAAATGTCACCTTATCTGCAATGCTTCATAATATGTTATTATTTTTGACAACTTATTTAGGAGAGGTCTTGACAAAAAACTCATTAGGTGTCTAGAACTTGATGAGTCTAAACATGCATTAATCAATGTACATGAGGGCATTTGTGGATCTTACTCTAACAGCTTGACACTAGCCCATAAACTTATTAAAGTTGATTGTTATTGGTTGAATATAGAGTAAGAGGAAATCAAATATGCCAAGTCTTGCAAATGATGCTAGCTCCATGGGAATTTGATTCATGCACTAGCTAGGGGGCTAATTCCATCTATCATGCTATGGCCATTCCAACAATGGGCCTTTGATCGTTTGGGTCAAATTCACCCATCTTCTATAAATGGGCACAAGTTCATCATTATCGCTATAGATTATTTCACTAAGTGGGGTAGAGGTAGTCCCTCTCTCTATAGAAAATGGAAAAATTGTATCTCTATTCATTATGAATTACATCATATGTAGGTATGGTGTACCTTCCTCCATCATTACTAATAGTGAAGGATAATTTAAAAATAAGGATCTTAAGGAATTATGCAAAAAGTGTAGAATCACACAACACTGGTATTCTATTTATTACCCCTAGGATAATGGTCAAGTGGAGGCCTCCAACAAGGCAATCCTTAAGATCTTACATCACATAGTTAACAAATATGGAAGGGACTCACACCTTTAGATTAATCTAGCTTTATGGGCTTAGAAAAAAATTATCAAAATTCCAACAGGTACAACACCCTTTTCTTTAGTATATGGAGTGGATGTTATGCTTCCAATTGAGGTTGAGATTCTCACTTTGAGAATCTCCATTAAAGGCCTCGTTATTGATGATGAATATAGAATATCTTAGCTTCAAGAGCTAGAATTGTTAGATGAATGTTGATAAGCAGTGTGTGATCATCTTTGAGCTTATTAGTAGTGTATGTCTAGAAGCTATAATAAGAAAGTTAAGCCACATGACTTCCAACTGGGTGATCTTGTTCTAAGAGAAAACCCTAAGAATCACCAACAATAGGTACAAAAAAGGAAGTTCAAATCCAACTAGCTTGGTCTTGATATAGTCACTATAGTGTTTGAATCTGGTGCTTACCAACTTTTTACAACTAAGGAAGAGGTACTGAAGGAGCCCATCAACACTCTCCACCTAAAGTGGTTCTACAATTGATCTGATTTCAAGAGCTCTTTGTATATACTTAAATAGCCTAAAAAATCTAAAATTTGCAAAAATTCCTAAAAAAATCATTACCTTGGTGAAAACCTAGCAATAAGCACCTTGGTAATACAAAAAAATACAAAAAAATCAAAAAAGAAAAGAAAAGGAAAAAGTGTCATTCCTCTCGTAGAAGATCTCTTAAGCTTCAATCACTAGTTATTCTAACTATGTTTGCCTACTCTCACTTGTGTCACTATATAGATTCCTCTCATGGAAGATCTCTCTCATGTCAATCACTAGTTATTCTAACTACATCTATCTACTATTGCATAGTTCCTACTAAGGTTCTTCTTATTGAAGATTCCTCTTTGACTCTAGTCACTAGTTGTTCTAACTATGTCTGTCTACTATTGTCACCCTGCTAAAGAGATTTCTTTCATGCATGTTCTAAACATTGACACTTGACATCAATCCTATAACACAAAAACTAAACTCAAAATTATAAACTTGTTTGGGATATGCTAAGCTTTTCTTTTCTTGTTTTTCTTTCACTTGATCATTTCTCTTTAAGCAACTTGATGATGCCACTTTCTACTAGAGAAGCAAGGACTAAGGGCATGATCTTTTCTTTTCTTTCTATTTGAGGTTTAGTTCCAATGATTTGAAGCATTCATATAAAAAGGGTGTCCACTATAAGAGCCTCCATCTTGTATTGGATGGTCATGTCTACCTCAACTCCTTTTATATGGATAAATTGGTGAGGTTGATTCTTCTACTTGCTTGTTGGCGTGAACTATTTATGCTATATTAAATATCTATACTCATCTTGCTAAGTGAATGTATAGGTCATTGTGAGTATACTTAGCACACTTATGTCTTAGGTTATCAGTGCAAGGGTCATTGTGAATAGAATAATTACTGATTACTTACCATAAGAAGGATCTCTTATGTGTTTGGTGTGTCTCCATGCAAGAAATATTCTAGTCATCCTAGCATTTATGCTTGGATGCTTATGTTAACTTGCTACATTAAAAGGGACAAATGTTCTAGTCATTCTAGCATCTTGTGGCTCGAATGGTTACATTTAATCCAAACAAGACTAGAACAAATGTCTTATTCATATTCCTATGATTACAATGTTAATGAGAATCATATGATATTTGGGGTTTAGCTACATGCTTAGTGATGATAATTGTCATAGCTTGGTAACTACACCTAGGGTTGCATCTAGCATAAGGCTACATTGCATAAGCACATGGTTCAATTACTAATCTACTTGCCTTCATTGTAATGGGGGATTTTTGGGTTCTTCAAAGTATCATGTTTCTTCATGGCTAAACAAGCATTTGCTTCTTTGGTTCATCCTCTTGATCTTCAAGGAATACCTATCACTATGAACAAAATGGAACACTACATGAGATGTTTGTTCATTCACATTTTGCATTTCATCCATAATTTCACGATTCATTTCATCTACACTACATTTATACATTATATCAAATTTATATTCATCTATCATATCAAATTTGCATTCATAATCATAAGCATAAATATCTCATGTATGAAAAATTATAAAGAGAGAAAGTGACACATGCAAAGAGTGCTCAAATCAAAAAATATCATATATATGTCAAGTCAAAGTGTACATCAATGCAAAAATGGATGCTACTCGAGCACTGTTGATCTCAAAAATGGTAAAAAATGGTGTTGGCAAACCAATCAATACATAGATAGACCAAAAAAATGAAAAAATATGATCTAACTCTCTCCTTCCCCCTCACCTCCTACTAGTGGTGGTGGAGGAGGAGGAGGAGGCATGTCTGGTCTCATTGGAGGTCATGCTTCCCCTAACTCTTATGCATACTAAGAAAATTGGGGTACTTGCTCAACCTCATCTAGTAATACTACTACATATGTTACAAAATAATAGGCTTCCCTAGTTGACTGCAACTAGATCTCATCATGTTGTTGTGCTAATCTCTAAGCTGCTAGCTCTAGCTACTCCCACAAATCATGGATCTCTTGATCCCACTCTACTATCTAGGTATCCCTAACAATAGCCTAGCTTTGCAACTCTACTAATTGCCACTGCATGATCTGCACTTGATCTTTCAACCTCCTGAGGGCCTCTTAGGTCTATGCTAGGATATCTCTATCCTAGGCCCCTATAGTAGGCTGGTCCTACATCTCCTTGTCACCCTCACCCTGCTTGGTTGGCTACTTAGCTGGCTGTGTTGTCTCTGTTCATGGTCTCTAGTTCTCTCCTCCTACTATTCTTAGGGAGCCCATCTCACCTTGGGGTCACCTCTGACCCATCCCACTTCCACCAACACCTAGGTCTACTATCATCTATAAAGGAGGAATGGGAACCTATCATGTCCTTTGCTTGGTCCTCTCCTATTGTGGCTATTGTGGTGGTCCCTATGGTGCCTGTACTAGTTGATTAAGTATAGCCATCTCCACTAGATCTATAAATTGTAGGGAAGGATGAATTGAAAAATATATCTAATCTTTGGAAGTCATCCCTCCATCTAAAACCACTGCTAATTAATCCCACTATGTTGCAAAAAATTTGTGCACATAAATCATCAATCTACCTAGATTTGGTCTTGTAGATCATCCACAATCCACATTTGTCACTAGTAGCACATAGAAACAATACTCCTATGATATATCCTATGGTCAACCATATTATTGCAACACCCATGTTAGAGGGAATCTCTCCACAACATGTACTGAGTGACCTATCATTGGTCAAGATATGAACATGTGATGCAGCTTTATGGGTGCATAAACCTAGGCCTCGATCTCCCTCCATGGTTGTCATACCACTGCTACCAGGTCATCTAATCATGCTCTCCACTTATTAGTCTTCCACAGAGTTTTTTGGGTCAATTGACCTCTATACTAGCATATGTAGGGATCCATGGTTTGTCGCTCATCTACAAAAATAGGTCTAGTAACTGGCAAGTTCTCCCATGCCCATATCAGAAGAACATAGACCCCAATGACCATGCTCTTCCTCTCATCATAGACTATCTCATGCAACTCATGGAACATTTGGGCCAACATGTACTAACCCCATCCATATATCTTGAGCACCTCTAGCATCATTTGCAACATCTAACCCCATCCACACTCTAACCCATGTTGCCCTCTATCAAGCATCAAAAAGAAACTGATAAATATAGCCAATACTAATGGCAACCTATGTGTGGGACCATAGGTGCACACTAGCTCCTCCCAACTAATGGCTTGCCTCATGATGAGGTCCTCCTAAAAGATGGCCTTTGGTACCTATATCCCTATCTATGGCACTATGTCATAAATAACCAGTGGCCTGTGGAATGGGATGTGCAGTATCTGGTAGATATCCTTTGGGGTGATCATCATCTCCCCTTGTGGTAGATGGAAGGTGTTCATCTCTGAATGGAAACACTCCACTTGTGTAGTCAAAAGGTCATGATCCACTAGCACTAGTGGAATCTGACAAAGATATGATAATCTATGTCTATCAATGTGTGCCATGTTGACATCATCTAGTTACCACAACAAAGCTCTATAAGGAGAGTAATGAGACCTAAATCTGATATCAAGAAATGTAACCTGCACACACGAACACAACAGGCAAATGATTAGTCTCCAATAAACAAACAAGATGAAAGAAAGCAAAAAATTACAAGGAGAAATCAAAATTCAAACATCAAAATTTGAACTCTGCACCAAAATTTCATGTACAAATTCATGTTCTCATGCAAGATTGCACATCTTTGCATGAGGATACACTTTTTTGTGCAAAGAGTGATCAAGCTATGAGTGAAAAATGCCCTAAAATTAGGGATTCTTTCATGAAAGGTGGGTATCCCCTACATGAGGAAACCCATAAAACTAGGCAAAGAAGTACTAGCTTGGTACATCTTCATGTGAAGGGAGATTGGGCCCATACAAGTAGAGACATCCTCATGTGAGGATTGACACAAAAACAAAATTAAATGCGTAAAATGTGATTAAAAAATCTCAAAATGCATGAAAATTGAAATGTGAAGAAAGATTATTGATCACTCACCAGATGTCCATACTTCGTCAGTTAGTTATGTCATTGAGAGGACTTGAATCAGTGTGAATGCATGGGGACCACCATTTTCTCCTCAAAGCTCTCTTCTCCACAAAAGACAAAAGCACAAATGATTTGAAAATGACCATTTGGGCCCTTATATAGGTTTTGACCTAATTTTTCAAAGTGCTCTAATTGGCGTGAAAATCATTCCTGGCTAATTTGGTTGCTCTAAATCCATTTTTGGTATTGAATTTGAAATTTAACACACTTAGGTAGCTCAAAAATGCATTTTAAAATTTTGGGACTGACATGATCAAATTCTTGTGCACTCTAATTTTTCTTATGCTTTGGGAATCTCAAAATCTTTTCAAATCACTTTTTCTTCAGATTTTCCAAAATCCCTAGAAGAAGTAACTCAATTCAACTCTAGTTAAACTTTGGGCAAACTTGGTCTTTTGGACCTTGACATCACTCAAAATTGACTCCAAATTTTATTTTTATTGTTTTGATCTCTTCTATATTCTTCTAAATCTTAGAAGTCTTTAGTATCTCTTGACATACTACTCTACATCACATTTCTAGTGTGTCATCTTTCAATCTTGCTCCTGAGGGAACAAGATGATTGGATCATTGAATCTTTCAAAGCTAACTTAAACTCAATTTGAATCTTATGTACTCATCACTCAAGGCATTTGCTTCCTCTCTATCTAGTATTTATGCCATCTATCTCATCTTTCAATTAGCTAATCAATCTTATAACAATATTGTCAAAGTTTGATGGATAGGTATTGAGACAATCTAAACCTTGACTCTTGAGTATTAAGGCTCATTTTAGGTATGGCTCTATGACTCTTGATAGGTCTTGTTATCTTTTATGGACCACTATTCAGGTGTTCTCTCTGGACTCAAGGGAATTAAGCTTTGTTCTAGAGATAATTCCAAATTCTTGCTAAGGAGTAAGCTTCATTCTGGAGATAATCCTTACTCTTGCTAAGAATTAAGCCCCATCCTAGGGATAATTCTAGGCTCTTTCTTTTTATCACTATTCAATGGATAGGTATCGGGATAGTATAAATCATGACTCTTGAGGATCAAGCCTTGTTATGGGGATGATTTTATGAATTGTGATTAATCTTGTGATCTTTTAATGGATAGGTATCAAGATAGTCTAAACCTTAACTCCTAAGGATTGATTTTCATTCTAGGAACAATTCTATGAAATTTGATAACCTTCTTGCTATCAACTTTAGTACCTAGGTGCTCTATCTCGATCCCGTAAGGTTAAGCTTCATTCTAGAGATAACCTTTAAAATCTTATCACATCTTGGTATCTAGGTGTTCTATTTGGATCCCCTATGGTTAAGCTTCCTTCTAGAGATAACCTTTAGAAGCTTATCAATTGGTCTTTGTATCATCAATTTTGGAACCAATCTCATTTCTTGATCTATGCTTCATACTTTTGATTTCTTTGAATTGAATATGTTGCTCACACATTCATTCAAAGAGGGGCAAATGTAATACCCCAAAATTGGCACATTGTCATGTTAACCAATTTTGGTCTATTCCATCATTCCTAAGTCTTGTTTCATTAGGCAATTATGATTATGATAGTCACTACTTGACCTATGTTTCAAATGCAAAAAACCCTAATCTGTGTTAATCACACTATCTATTTAATTCCTAAGTATCGACTCAAATTAGCTACATTAAACCTATTGATTAAGTTTAATTTAATTATAAGTGTTCATACTTCAATTAAATTAAAATTACTTCTTTAGCTAATGTACAAAGGAATTAAATGTATTTAATTTAATAATGTCCTCATTATAATTATTGAATTAAATTATTTGATTGATTAAAGATTATGCATTTATGAGGTCATATCCTATTTTATTAAATTAAATATTCTCTACAAATCTTCTCTTCAATTTCAGAATGGAAGGTTTGAGTGAACTATCTCTTGAAATAGAATCAACTTAGTTAACTTGTTCTAACACTTAAGTGAAACTTAGTTAACTCTTCATCACATTCAAATCTGAAATAGTTAACTTCATCTGCATAAGGAATGTTCCATTTTGACTAAGTCTCATCTTTAATCTTTATTGTTCATTCTGATTGATCTTGATCATCAATAAATTTTGGAATTCTATTGAAGAAGCCTTCAATTCCTCATTATAGATGTTTAATAAATTTTGTATTGAATCTATGCTAGAATAGTTACTCATTTTCATACATCCAATGGTTTACTTTCTTACATTTGCAATCTCATATTAGCTTAAAATACATTCTTATAGTGTAACTTCTTTTTTTTCTTCTTAAACTAAAATGCATTTCATTTAGATTAATTGTATTCTCATATAGCTTAAGAAAAAGCACTCATCCTAGAGGTTTGGTTGCTAGCTTTTCATTCTAAGAGCAAAGGTTAAATCCTTCTAGTTAGAAGGTAACAAGTCAAACTATTGGATTACTAAGATGAATAATCTCATATTTATTTTGAAATGATCTATCAAGTAATGACTATGTTGAAGTGTGTGTGAGGATTAGAGGCCCACATTTCATGCATACACAAATATTTTTGTCTTGAGTACATATACACAAGCAAGATTGAGTGGTGACACCCCTTTAACAACTCTCAAGGCAATGTCAAATAGCAACACTCCTTTACCTAGTAGAAAGAGGAAAGCAATAAAAGATGCTTTACCATATATTGATGTTAGTTTGGATGAAGCAATTGAGATGCCACAATTGGACCTTGCAAATCTCACCTTGGAGAAAACAATTTTGTTGCAAGAATTTTTAGTGAAGAAGAATTAAGAAGAGAGCTTAAGCAAAAACATGTACTATATGTTGTAAATCATATTTTTGTTGATGCTTTTGATATTCAAAATTTTGAAGATGATGCACCAATAATCAAACAGCTTGTGTATATAGTTGATCAAGTAAAAGATGGAAGTATGGAGTCGAATAAGAAGCTAATAGATTGGTTAACAATAAGATTTGAAACTAAGGTTGTGGGAAAACTTTCCATAACCATTCCGAGTAGAACATACAACTACAAGAGAGAGTACAAATTATGCTTTAGAAAATACATAAGGTACAATATTTGTACACAATTTTGTTAGATGTGCCAAAATTTAGGCACAAATAAATCAAATTCAAGTTGAGATAAAGAGATCCAACATTATTATTTCTGATTTAGTAGGATCAATTATTGATCACTGCAATAATTTATTGAATGCTCAAGGCACATTGTTTGAGCTTTAGGTAGCTAACAGAAATATGAGATCTAAATTAATCTCTATTCAAGAAATGATGATACCTCATTTGGAGGTCATACAGACAGAAATCAAAATAACCCAAGATCTTATCATAGAAAATCACAATCTTTCAGTGGCTGGTAGTTTAATTAATTTGGCTACAAGATTATAGTTGTAGATTACTATTTTGGGAGTAGAAAGAACCACATAGGATCATGCATTTTCCATTATTACCATAGTTCATATGAAATTCATTGAAAAATATGAATTACTTACACTCGTTCAACCCCAACAGCAATGACATCAAGTATTCAAAAATAAGTGGAAATAGGTATTGAAGGGAGAATAAAATGTTAAGAAACAATGGAGAAATACACAATTGAATAAAGGTGAAATGGATTTCTTATTCTTAGTCATTGACATAAGTCATAAGACTTAGATGGAGAGTTCATTTATCAGATTATATTGAAATGATGTAAATATGACAAAGTGTTTTTTTTCTACTAATGTCAAAGAGGGAGATTGTTTTTATCTCCAACCATCATTGTCTATTAGTGTTAATCACTTAGTCATTTACAAGGTAGAGTTAGATGATCATCACTTCGACCGAGCTACTCTATATAGTTTGAGTCATGTACATAAGCAAGCATGTACCAAGCTCTATAGGAGCTAAGTAAGTGTATGGTCATCAAGTATTTCAATATGAGCCAAACTCATCAGTGACTAAGAAAGTATCAAGTATACAGCTGCTAAGTTACATAGTGTGTGTTGAGCATAATACATGTCGAGCATCACAAGGGTAATGCAAGCCGAGCAACAAAAATGTGAAGCATCAAAAAATAGTAAAGGCTAAGAAATGCAGAGTTTACATAAAAGTTAGGAATGGAACAAAATTTGAGGTAACACATTTTACAAGCTAACTTGGAAGGAACATTTAAAGATTGTAGAGATTGTTACAAAGTGTTTAAATGATGTGGATCACAGATCCCTATGTTTTTTGATCAACAATTTAGATGGAGAGGCTATTATTGAAGAGTCTAGAAAATTCTTTACAAAACTCTTTAAATACCAAAGATCTTAACCTAGATCATGAGAGAGTGTGTGTGAGAGATGCATGTGTGGAGTAAGAGAAAGAGTGGAGAAGTGTATGCATGTGAACAAGCAGTAAACTGAATGATTGAGACCAGAAGTCATTGAAGGGATCTATTATCATCTATAGAGAAAGTGATTTATTCATGGTAGTGAAGTGAAAGGAAAAGACAAGTAATATCAAATCAGAGGAGAGAATCAGTAAGGAGAAGAACCAAAATTAGATTGCAAAGAAAACTAAGAGTTAGGTATTGAATTAGTTTTAACCAACTTGAATTAGGATAAATATCTTAATAGATTGGTCTTAATAGATCTTTGTAAATCTCCTAACAAAGTCCTTCCTTTTTTTCAAGTGTCAAGTCCTCTAACAAGGTGAGACCTAGTAGTCTCTTAAGATTTTGATAAGGTAGACCCCTCATAGGGTAGATCATATCTTATGATCAAACATTGTAACCTTAACTAGTTAACTTTATTACTATAGTAGTGAAGATTTGTGGGTGTCATCCCAACCTAGTTTTACCTTCACCTTAGAGGGTTTCTAGGAAAAAAATATTGTGTTATATGTTTCATTTTCATGCATGTGTTTGATTGGATTTAGATATTACAGCTGATTTATATTACAAATTTTACATGCACAAGTTTACTGATAGATGTGATTGAATTGGTGAAAAGTTTAAGTGTTTAATATTATGATTCACCTCCCCCTCTCAATATCTTGTTGATACTTCCATAAATCAAAATATCCAACTCACTCAAGTTTCCATTGATTACCATACTCATCAAGTCTTTCATCATCATATGTTCTTCAAATCCTCTTCATCAATCAAATGATATAGCACTCTACTAAGTTAGCATAATGTCTAGACAATTAAGTCTTTGACATCAATGAAAACATAAAAATTGACATGACTCTTTCACATACATTCATAGCATTCTATGTTACATCATCACTTGGGGATAACAATTTCCCCCTTTGGCATTGGTAGAAATACATAAACATATAATTTTGTATTACCAAAACATTACATAAGATAATCATATATGTGCATTGACAATAATACACATTTTTGGCTCTAGGTTCTCATTATGATTCGCTGGAAAAAATATCATCATCAGGTGTACTAGGTTTGTATCTTTAGAAGTAACAATCTTAAACATTTCTCCCCTTAGGATATGATCTCTAGCTATTTATTAGTATCTTCTATCTTTTGTATCAACATTAGGATATGATCTCTCACTATTCAGCAGTATCTTCTATCTTTTTTATTAGCATCCTCTTTGATATTTCATCCTTAATTCTAATTCTTTTCCCTTTTTGATAAAGTCTCTCCTTCTTTATAGATTCTCTCCCATATTACATCTCTCCCCCTAACTATAAGTTCCAATGTGAAACTTATAAAATCTTGTAGTTATACCTTGTACCTTGCATGTATTGTTTACATCATTTTCATTCCAATCATCTTACAACTTTAGAACTTATCATAAATATTTAACTCTTGTATCAACTCCAAAAATATATTTCAGTTCATCCATGAATTGGTGAAATATGCACCTTAACTTATTGAATTTTGGATAGGGGAAGGACCCCCAATTTACCTCTTAGATAGTAAAAAGCATCTTCGTGTGGTGGCTTGGTAAATGTGTTTGTAATTTTCTCCTCTAAGACTTCACATATTCAAGTTGAACTTGTTTATCTTGTACTTTTTCCCTCAAGTAGTTATACTTGATTGATATATGATTTGTCTTTCCATGAATCACTAGATGCTTTGATATATTTATTTTACTAGTATTATCAAAATAAATTGTAATAGGCTCAGTTATCTCTTCTTGTATTTCTCCCAATAATTTCTTGATCTAACAATATTTCAAAAATTGATTACAGTAGAAAAATACTCAACTTTAGTAGTACATTATGAAATACAACTCTGTATCTTTCTTAAACATTTATCAATATTTCTCCTAAACAAAAAGCTCCACTACTTGTTCTTTTTCTATCATCAACATTACCTACCCAATTAACATTCATATAGACTTTAAGAGTAAACCCACCATCTTGTTTTTACCATAGTCCAAAATCTTCTCTCCCTTTAAGATATTTGAATATCTTATTGACAACACTTATGTGTGTTTTCTTTGGATTAGATCAAAATCTCACCATAATATTAACAACATGTGCAATCTTTCCTGCTATGCACAACATATTGCAATTTACCAATCATTGATCTATATTGAGTTTCATTTATGTCAATAGTAGTATCTTGTTTTGACAATTTTACTCTAGTCACCATAGGTGTACTGACTAGTCTTGACTCATCCATTCCAAATGTTTTCAAGATTTATTTTACATACTTAGACTGAGTCATCATTCTTTATTTAATGAGCTTGTAATCCAATAAAAAATTGATCTCACTAAACATTGACATCTCAAATTCTTTATTCACTTGATTAGAAAATGATTTATATAATATGTCATTTTCACCAAATACAATGTCATCCACAAAATTTTTAGAAATTAACATCATATTTTCATATTTACTCTTCAAATATATATTAATGCTCTCACTTGTTCTAGTAAATCCAATTTTAATCAAATAATAATGTAATCTTTCATATCATTATCTTGGTGCTTGCTTTAGTCAATATAGTACCTTGTTTAATTTGCAATCTAGGTTCTTCTAATCAGGTTCAACAAATCCTTATGGTTGTTCAATGTATACTTCTTCTTTAAGTATTCTATTCAAAAATGTATATTTCACATCCATTTGATAAACTTTAAACTTCTTGTAAGTAGCATAGGCCAACAATGAATTTTATAACTTCCAAATTTTCTAAGGTGCAAATGTCTCACCATAGCTAATTCCTTCTTCTTGGGCATAACCTATGTAAACTAGTATTGCTTTATTTCTCACCACTTCTTCATTTTCATTCTACTTATTCCTCCATTTTTTTCCTATAACATTTTTGTCTATGAGTCTCAATAATAATGTCCATGTGATATTCTTTTCTATCTGATCAATTTCTTCATTCATAACATTTATCCAATCCTCATTTTCAAGTGTAGACTTAACTATTCTAGGCTCAAAATTAGAATAGAATATGTATTCTCTTTTAGGTTACTTCTTGTCATTACTCCAACACACATGTCTCCAATTATTTGTTCTATTGAATGATTCTTTCTCATATGTTTTCCAACATAGGTTCAAATACCTGATTTTCAACATTATTCTCATTCTGTAGGGGTTCAACATTCTTCTTGCATTGTAATGTCTCATGTAGCTTGGTAGCTCTCTATTGTAACTATGACAGTATATTAGGTACATCTTCATACACATATACAAATGTGTCATAGTCTTCATGTCATTTCTTTCTTTCCACATCATTATTATCTACAAACTCATCAATCCTTACATTTTTACTTTTAATCATTTCATTAGAAGCTTTGTTAAAATATTTATATACTTTGGTCTGAGATAAATATCCAAGGAAAATACCTTCATCTCCTTTTGAATCAAATTTATCATTCCTTGAATCCTTTTGAATGTAACACCTACTTTCAAATGTCTTGAAATAACTTTTATTAGGTGTATGACCATACCAAAGTTCATAGGGTGTCATATTTGTTCCTTTCTTCAACTAAACTTGGTTGAGAGTATAGACTGCACTACTTATATCTTCTCTCTAGAATATCTGAGCAACATCTTTCTCAATCAACAATTTCCTTGCATAATCTACAATTGATCTATTTCTTCTCTTAACAATTCTATTTTTTTGTGGTGTCCTTAGTATAAATAACTATCTTTTAATAACATTCTCAGCACAAAAGTTAGTGAAGTCAACATATATAAATTCACCACATCTATTATATATTAGAAATTTCAAATTTGTATCTATTTGTTTCTCAACTCTAGCCTTATACCATTTGAACATATTAAAAGCATACAATTTTACATTCATGAACACAATATTCATCACCGTAGTGTAATCATCAACAAATAATATGAAGTATCTCTCACCATAGTAACTTTCAACTCTCATCGGTCTACATAGATCAATATGTACTAATTCCAAAATATCCTGACAAGTGTTTGACTTTCTTGAAAAAAATTGAATTTTTCATTTTACTGAGCTAACATTCTTTACACAACATTCTCATATTTATGTTCATTTGGTAAGCCTCTTACTCTTTTCTTTCTACTAACCTTCACCATGTTCTCAAAATTGAAATGGCACAACCTCTTATGACACAACCATATATCCTCAAATTTAGAAAAAAAACATGTTTGACAAGTAGGAAATAATTTCCATAGCAAGTCAAATTGTGATATTGCTATCAGGATTTAACTATGTGATTTTGAGTCAAACTCATTGACCCATGTTTCATGAGTAGTGATTCAACATGAATCCATCTCTTACGAGAATAAATGGAACACTTAGCACTCATTGGATCTAGATGATGCTCACAGGGGTGTGATTTTGAGTCAAATTCATTGACCCATGTTTCATGAGTAGTGATTCAACATGAATCCATCTCTCATGAGAATAAATGGAACACTTAGCACTCATTGGATCTAGATGATGCTCATAGGGGTGATGCTTCACCCCTGTGAGAATCATCTAGATCCAATGAGTGCTAAGTGTTCCATTTATTCTCATGAGAGATGGATTCATTTTGAATCACTACTCATGAAACATGGGTCAATGAGTTTGACTCAAAATCACACAGTTAAATCCTGATAGAAATATAACAATTTGACTTGCTATGGAAATTATCTCCTACTTATCAATTGATGATCTTAAGGGGCTTTTTAATGAATGGTTCATAAGGCACAACACTTGGTGAAGGTTTTTCAAATGGGGTTGCAAGCTTTGGGTTTAACCATGGAGGAAACTCTATAGTTAAGCGTGCTCAGGTTGGAGTAGTACTAGGATGGGTGACCTCCCGAGAAGTCCTGGTGCTTCACCCCTGTGAGCATTACCTAGATCCAATGAGTTATAGTGTTTCATTTATTCTCATGAGATATGGATTCATGTTGAATCACTACTCATGAAACATGGGTCAATGAGTTTGACTCAAAATCACACAGTTAAATCCTGATAGAAATATCACAAAAACAACATGTCTCAATAGTAGGATCAAGATAAAATAGATTACATTTAGTTTGCATCCTTGTATCAATAATATTTCCTTCATCATCAAATATTTTGATTTTTCTATTATGAAACTCCTTCTTGTGATCTAGAATGTAAAGCTGACAAACAATCAAAACATTATACTTTAGTCCTTGTACCCAGTAAGCATCATCACATCTATTTGTATCTTTCAACAATAATGATCATCTACCTTTCACTAGACATAAAATACCATACCTAACTTAACAATTCCACCATTATCAATTTCCTCAAATTTTTCAAACTTACTTATGTCACCAACCATATGATGTGAGCATCCACTATCTATAATCCAAGCATAATTGTTGTTAACATGTAAAATAAGGGTTATTTCACTTTCATACATTTCTCCATTAGGATCTTCCTTGATAGAAACATAAACCATCTCAATTCATTTGTTCTCATTTGATTTATTTCCTTTGTCTTTGCAATCCTTGTTTTTCCTATACTTCTGATATTTCTTGTCATTTATGTTACTCTTTAGGAAACTTAGCTACAAAATGACCAACTTCATTGCACTTAAAATAGATTAGCAGTAATTTACCTTTTCCGCTTGATAATATCCTTCCAATAAATGTTTCAATATCATCCAATTCATCTTTAGATTCAAACACAATTTTACCTTTACTAATCTTCTCTCTTTCTTCTTAGTCATTTTCTCCAAGGTCATAGAAAGTGGAGGTGCAGTGTATTCATTATCCAGTCGATAAGTAGCATTGTCACCATTTTGAGATAGATATAACCTCATTATGTTTGTCCATGAGGAGAAATTATCCTTATTTAATTTTGGTACCTCTCTCTTATACATATTTAGATCTTTAGCTCAATTTCCTTCAGATGTCTTCCTCTAAGTACTATGTTATGATAATTCTTAGATAACTAAGAGAACTAGTAGATTTGCACCTATTTTTTGATGAGGGTTGGTCAATTTTTTGATTGCCAATGGATGAAACATTCCATTTCTATAATTTTGTCAAAATTTTGACAAAATCTAGGCCTCTCTATTTATCGATGGACAACCCCATCGAAAATGAGCCCAATCTCTATCAGGATGAGGCATCAGACCATATCTAGAAAATGTTGAAACTTTGATGATTAGAAGTGGTTATTGACGAGCTTGCCATGCCATTGATGGTAGGACCCATCAAAACACCGACAAAACATTGTTAAAATCATATGAGATTTTGATAACATTGTCATGGAATCAATGACAACTACCCTCAATAGATCGACTAATGGTCATCAAAACTTTGATGATACCCTTGCTTTGTAAAAAAATAAAAAAAAATATAAGAATCCTATTTATTTGGTGATCAAGGTTTACTTTAGTGGTGAATATTTGCCAAATGGTCAATCTCACTCATCGGGGACCCTAAATTTGGTGAATTGTTTTTTACTTTTGTGGTGGCAATGTCACCTGCACTTTACAAAAATTGGATTCCGTGCTCAAACCAAGTTCCAATAATGATACATAATCATTTTTATTTTGACAATGACTTTGCCAATGGATTCTAGTCTTTCCATATGGTAAACTAAATCTTTTCACCTACAATTTTAGAGGCTTGTATTATTCGATGGTCACATTTGCCAATATATGGTAAAACTTTAAGTTAGGTTATATGATAAGACATATACTTGTCACATGTCTCTATTTTGGAGACTTTCCAAGTAACTTTTTATCCTTTTAAGCTATGGCCCGAAATGGATTTGACTATGGACACATGTCATTACTATAGAGGTTTTCTCTAAAACTTGTTTTCCTTGAACATTTAGGCCCAAAATAGGATTTATTTAGTAAATTTATGATCATCTAATGGTTATTAAAATGAGTTACTATTTTTTAGATGATATAAAATATGGTTTCTAGGTATTCATACTTTTGATCACAATTTTCTTCAATAATTAGAGATCAATCAGGGTTAATCTACCTCACAATAGGTGTATAATAATAATGCCCAAGGCCATACTTAGGAATAGTATATTCAATCTATGGACTGTTTTCCCCACCATGAGGTGCATTTAATTTGTCAATCTAGGGATGTATACTTGAAATGGTCAGCACGATATGTGGACTAGGTTTCTTAATGAGTCATTATGCTTATACTATAGGAAAGTAAAATACAAGGAAATAACCTACACTAGTTGTACAAGAAAGTAACACACTTAACTCCTCACTAAAATGAATGTTGGAAATAAAAATAATACTAACTTATATTCCAACTTAGTTAATCTACTATAACTATTCTTATAAATGTTATAGGAACACTCGCAAAGTATGATGCTACAGGAAGGAACTTATAACTTATACTTGCAATACTAGAAATACTGAAAAAAAATCTATACTACTCTAATCTAATCCACCTTCCAAGTGGGCCTCCTTGGTTGGCTTCTGCTAATATACTAACGAAAGTGTAAACCAAGAGCTATTTCATTATGTTCCAAAAATTCCTTACATAATAATGATACATAAAACTATAAAAACAACTCACTGCAAGAGTCAACAGTTTCTTTCCATAAAATTTTTTCTGACTTTTTAACACCATTGATCTGATCCCTATAAATAGAGGATCAACACTTATTCAAAAATAGGAAAGCAAAAAAAACTACAAATCCATTAGAGAGAAAGAAGGAAACAGTTCATGGTATGAGTAATAAAGTCTGGGCAACTGATTTGACACAATAGTAAATGCAGAGAAAATATAGCAATTCTTCATAGCTCCTCCTTGGTAGCAGTCATGTCTCTTGGTACCATTATGACTTCTTCCACCCCACTATGGCTAAACCTTAACATTTTCTCCTTGAATGTCATTGGCCATCTTCAATGTTCTCCCTTAAATGCTTCCAACCATCTTAAGCTTCTTTTGCTAACAAGTTAGTTATAATGTAGAGATATTTGTAAATAAGCATAATCAAATTAAATCCAAATATTAGAACACACATTCTGATGGTTGTATAAAATATTGTATTATATATAATATTGAAAAAATATGACATACTATCTACCCATGGGTTAATGGTTTTATTCTAGATTTTAATCATTAGTTTAGGTAAACATAAGTTCAAAAATATCTTGGTGGTATTAAAATAGAGTATTAAAATTTGTTAGAATCTGATAAGATTAATAACCCAGAAAACTAGTGCAAAGAATAAATATCTAAACTATGAATGCAAATGATACAAAATCAAAATAGCATCATAGAGTTAGTCTCCAAGAGAGTAATACAAATGCTGGAAGCAAAATAGCATTAAGAGGATGTAAAAACAAGAGAAGCAAATACAAGCTAGGTAGCATGCTTATATAGGCTAGGAAGAGGGAGGAGGTGGCAACACCAACCAATGAGGAGCAACCATCTATCAAACTAAAGATAGCAAAGTATCTTCCCAAGATAGCTATGGATGCTCACATGTAGGAAGGTGACACCTCACAACCATTCACCTAATAAGACATGCATTATTAACCTAAGCGAGATTATTAAAAGTGTAGGAAAAACCTAGCAAAATAGGAAAAATAAAAAACTACACTAACACCCCCCTATAAGCGAAGCTTAGGTGGATGTAGAAATGTGTCTTGACAAGTCAAGCCTGATGAGGTACCCATGTACATAAAATTCCCCCAAAAGAGAGAGAAAAGAGACTCTCCAAAGAAAATTAGGATTCCAAGTGAGAGGAAGCGGCCCCCCCAAAAGATGAAGCATCCCATACCCCCAGCAAAGCTTGCAAATTTTGTCCGATAGATCCACTTACATTGAACAATTTTTCTTCCCTTAGAAAAAGGGACAAGATCCCAAGTGGGGTTCCTCATCAAGGAGCTATACTCTTCCTGCATAGTTGTATCCCACTTAGAAATACCAGAAGCCTCATGAAAGGACTATGGATTTGAGGCAGTAGCAATGAAGATATGTAGAGCATCTTGGAATTGTGAATGAGTCTGCTTGGTGTTTGATGGATCCCCAACCCAATCACCTGCAAACTGCAAGGTTTGTCTAGCCCAAACTAGACCAAAAGATGGAGAATCTAGAGGAGAATCATCAACCTGTGAATGATGACTAGGAGAGGAAGGAGGTGAGTCCTCTAAATCACTCTCTGCATCAAAAGTGGAGGTAGAAGACTGCTCAAGTGAATCTAACCCATCAAAAGATCTATCATGTATTCTAAGTGACTCCAATGTCAAAGTAGAAGGCAACCCTATGACAATGCTCTGCTGGTTAAGCTAATGCAAGTAGTGAAAGTTAAGATGGTCAAACCGTTCATGCCATAATCTGCTCACATCATTAAAGTGAGTGAGCAAAATAGTCAAAGGAGGATCAAAAACAAAGTGAGAAAACATATAGAGTTGTGATTGATGATCTGCTCTCCCAACTGCAACTGTAGAATCATTGTACATCTCATGTATCTCCACTGAATCAAGAGTGAACTCAACCCGCTTGCCTAAACCAGTGTGAGTGATCTAGTGTACCGATAGGAGACTAGTTGACAATGAGGGTACATAAGGAACATCATGGAATGTGCCATCCCCCACATCAATAGACCCTCTCCCACACACCTCAAAAAGAGTGTTATCACCCATCAAAATAGAAGGCATAGTACACAGCTCCAAGGATGCAAGTTCTTCCTTAGATGAAGCCATGTGGTGTGAAGCATTCGAATCAAGAACCCAAGTGGATGGTGAGGAAGAAACTGCAAAAAGGGCCTTGTTGTTTCCTTTCCCCTTGCTATTTTCTTTTTCTTTGTTAGACCCTTCCTTAGAACTTTGTTTGATAGACTCAGGAACACTAATATTATTATTCTCAAGAATGTATGTTAAGTGATCAAGTTGTTTCTACAAACATTTATGTTTATCATGACCAGGTCTTTTACAATAGGCACATTTGACCTTTTCTTTCTTAGGCTTATCACCCTTGGAAGATGGTGTATCAATAGTTTCTTTTGAAGAAACCAGCATCTGATCCTTCTTCTCCTCGCTATTCTTTTGTTTCTTGTCCTTACTATTGTTGTTACTACTTTTTCCTTGTTGTTTTTTTGTGCCTTGGTTGGAAGCTAAGGCATGTGACTTAGAGGACTTAAGAATGCCCATCTGGATTAGCTTGTCCTATTCTCGAGTGAGATTGACAGCAAAATCATCTAAAGATGGCATGGTGAATTGAGTACCAAGTGCACCCTTAGTAGCATAGAAGGCAGAGACAAACACAGAATATTCTGAACTTAACTTAGAGAGAATACTAAGAATCAATTGTTCATCTTTCTTTTCAATTCCACATTGTTTTAATTGCAGCCTTAGTGATTTTAATTTGGTGAAGAAATCTTGGATTATGTTGAACTTGCCTAGACTCAAACTAATTAATTCATTTTCCAACATATGACCCCTCATTGAATCTTGTGTACCAAATAGTGTTTCTAGCTTTGTCCATACTTCATTTGGTGTATCCAAAGACTCAATGTGAAATAGCAAGTCAGGAGAAATAGACAAACACAATGTTCCAAATGCCTCATCACATTTGTTAAACCACTTAGGCTTATCTTCATCTTTAGCAGGTTCAGTTTCAAGTCCCATAGTTATCCTATTTAATCTAGCTTTCTTTAAGTGAATTGTCATGCGTGATTTCCACTCAAAGTAATTGTATGGAGTTAGGATGGGTATATTTGTTTGATCCATGATGAAGAAATGCTAAAAAGAAGAGAACCCAGCCACGACAATGCCCCCCCCCCCTTTTTACTCAATCAAATAACCCCCCCCCCCCCCCCCCCCAAAGAAATATGATTTGGCACTTTATTTTAGTGCATTTACAACTACCACTAGAAAGAAATACTTAGTGGTCTTGATTTCAATGCATTACAAACCCTCATAAAGAGCATATTCTAAAAGTGAAACTTGGGCACAATAATCAAAGAAACAAATAGCACCACTGCGATCTACTCAAAAAATCATGCACTTTCAAAAAAAGAATTGCCTCGATACGAGGTTGTATGAGAAAGTTATGATCGTCCAAAGTTTTCAAAATGAGAACTGTGCATAGTCATGACTGAGAATCTGCAATTTCTGAAGAATTCATGCATGAAAATCAAAAAACAACTACACTAGTGGATATAGCACAAAAAAATAGCCAAGTTCATAACAAGAATCATCAAAATCAGAGTCCGTATGAGCAAGAACGAGACATTTGAAAATTGCGTTCAAATCTGCGACTGCCAACGGAGAGGGGTATGGTTGTAGCTTTGCACGCTCGATTCTGTAAAATATACAGCTTGCATGCAAAATCTAAAAGATACCCAGATGGTTTTTTGGGGTTGCGAACAAAACCCAAAAAGCATTTTTCTTTTTTATGTACAAAAGATGTTGCTGTAGTGTAAATTAGATGCCTTTAACAGTAAAAAGTGGCTCCAAAAATCAAAAAATGACCCCAGCAACTAGAATATGACATGCAGATCCTAGATCAGCTTCTAAGTCCATCAATGGCATGCTGGAACCTGCAAAACTGATTGAAAACTCCAAATATGCAAGTTGGTTGTCAGATTTGAGATTGAAACCCCAGAGAAAAATCATTTTTGTCAAAACTTTTTTGATTCTCAAGATCATCCAAAGATGCAAGAGAAGAGCATACTTCATTTTTCAAAAAACTACAATAAAGTTTATTAGCCCCCCCCAAATCTCTCAAATAAGGAAAATAAAATCTACTATTGCACATAGAAAAGCTTCGATACCATGTTAGAATCTGATAAGATTAATAACCCAGAAAACTAGTGCAAAGAATAAATATCTAAACTATGAATGCAAATGATACAAAATCAAAATAGCATCATAGAGTTAGTCTCCAGGAGAGTAATGCAAATGCTGGAAGCAAAATAGCATTAAGAGGATGCAAAAACAAGAGAAGCAAATACAAGCTAGGTAGCATGCTTATATAGGCTAGGAAGAGGGAGGAGATGGCAACACCAACCAATGAGGAGAAACCATCTATCGAACTAAAGATAGCAAAGTATCTTCCCAAGATAGCTATGGATGCTCACATGTAGGAAGGTGACACCTCACAACCATTCACCTAATAAGACATGCTTTATTAACCTAAGCGAGATTATTTAAAGTGTAGGAAAAACCTAGCAAAATAGGAAAAAATAAAAAACTACACTAACAAAATTATCATAAAATAGAGGCAATAATTAACCTCATCATTTGCCCCCTTGTAAACTGATGCTTTTCCTCAAGCATTGCATTTACTAGTCAGTGATATGAATTCTCCAACATCAATCCTTCCTCTCCTACTACTTTTGAAGGTGTAATAGGATCCTCGTGTTCTCTCCCAAACTTTCATTCTATTATCCTCCTATAGCTTGTCAAGTCTATCAACATTAATATCATATAGGGGCCACATGAGCATCGAAGGTTGCATTATGAGTGGGCACCACAGTTCTAGCCTAGCTTATTTCCCCAACTGTATATACTTTGGAACTCAGTGAAGGGCGACCTCTAAATTGATAGGAGTATGTGGCTCTAATCTTTTGATTGTCTCAAGTAACCTAGCCCACCTAATCTTAGCACCAACCATGGCTCTCTAAAAGGTAAAGTAAGGTAGGTTCCCATGTTCTACATAGACCTTTGTTCTAGTAGTGAAGATTCTATCCCTTACTCCCTTGTTCTTATCCCCATAAGTCAATCTAAACTAGTCCCTAAGAATTTCTTTTGGTTTACTGCTCTTGTCTCTCAATAACAGGGGCTCTATTCTTTCCTCATCTCTATAATTATTCAATTGTCTATCATAATTAGCTTCATTATGCATCCTAGACATCAAAGCCCTCAGATGTGTATTCCCTATATAGAGTAAAGGATTCCATTGAGTTTCTAATGGAATGATAAAATTGTGCACATATAACTCACAAAGAAAGTTTTGCTACCATGATGGCAGAGTCTGGTATAAACCATAGAATTCCTAAACTAATTTGAATTCTACACTTATGTTCTTGAGGGTTAGCATAAGTTGGAATAAAAGGAATTTTTCCTTTAAACACATAGCATAAATCCAAGGTGGTGATCTACAAGCAAGTGCTCGATCAGCCAATTTGAGGGCATGATGCATCCTTTATTTTTGGTTTGCTAATTGCTCTTTCAAATCTATAATTTCCTCACCTTGGGATACTATGACTTTCTTCATCTTCTTCTCATAGGGTTGCAATAAGCATATGTTTTCCATACAACTAGAAAAAAAGTTTTTGTAGGGTAATGGGACCACTGTCCTCTTCATAATTATTTTTCTTTTTCCTCTATTCCCTCCATGACTGCTCTAAGAAATTTGTAAGCCATGTAGGCTTATAGGGAACTAGGCCAATGTATTTACAGATTGGAGTACCTTGTTGGCCTATTGGGGAATCATTTTGATTTTGATTTACTTCAACCCTACATTCCTCATTAGGTTTTTAGGAATGTTTGAAGTTTCAAGGTGAGGAGGAGCATTATCCAAAACAATTTGTAATAGGGATTTTTTAGTGGATGGTTTAGATGAACTAGACTAAGCTTCTACTGACACTTTAGAAGATTGACCCCTCATTCCAATACTTCTTCTCATAGGGGTCTCCTTAGGTATCATAGTCTTCTTCCTACTACTTCCTTTTGGTGTCTCTACTATAGGAGTGACTGTTGCAGGACCCGTCTTAGTTTTATTTTTCTTTGCAACTGTAGGGTCTAGTTTTTCTAGTACCAGAGCCAAGGTCTCTTCTTGTAATTTCTATTTTCTCTTTGCTTAGGTAGAGGTAGGTATTTTAGTCTCTTGAATAGGTAAGGGAACATTTTCTTGCACATTCTCTTTCACATTGTCAACTTCAACACCTTGAGTGCTTTACTCAGTAGGTTCATTAATGCGAACTACATTTTCTTCACTAGGTTGTTTATTAAGGATAGCCTGGGGTTGTAGGGTTTTAGCTTGGAAAAATTCTACCCATGTCATAGGAGAGGCATCTCTAAGTGATCTCTCTATAAGCAATTTGATTAGGGCATGATGGGTGACAAAGTTGTCCTTCCCCTTTTGGGTTTCTTTGGCACTAATGCATAACATGTTATACAAGAAATTGAGAATATTTACTGGATAATTGTGCCTTATGTAACTGAGCAATTTAAAATGATGTGCATGCAAATATGAAAATATTCCTTTATGGGTGAGGTACCCTACTTGGTTATATCCAACTAAGGATTAGTTGTTGTGATAAACTAAGCCTTGGCTGATCTTGCATCATGTGTATGAGGGTAATGTTCTCCTACTATTGGTAACCCAATTGCTTCTTCTATTTGCTCTTTTGTAGCAACAACTATCAATCCCCATATAGTAGCTTCTCCCTCATTAAATTTTTTGGAAGATTTCATGGTTGCTTCTTCATCAAATGTGTTTAGACTTAAGAAACCCTAACCAGCCACATGCATTAAATCTTCTCACTACCTCTACGTCTAAGAGTAAAACAATATACTCCACTAGTTCTCATCGGTGAAATTTTCCACCCATTCCTTCTTGAAAATTTCACTCTCTACTTTTCTTGCACTATTTTCCTCTTCCCTCTTATGAATTCAGGCTTTCTTTTATTTTTTTTACAGACCCATTTTCACGTTTCACACTCTTTTCTACTAATTAATGTCATGACAATTCATTATGAGCAATACTAATGTAGTTTAATGAAAGTAAATCATAGATATATAAAAATCATCTAAGAATTGAATTCAGATCACTTGAAACTTAAATTTAGGTCACATCATAGCCTAAAAGTAAGGAATCATTCAGGAATAAGGGTACGCCACCTAAACACTTGTGCACTTATAGCAATTGAGTTTTAATCAATAAAGGAAGTGCAAATATTTGAAAATATTAATGAATAAATAGGAATATCATTGGGTTTTGATAACCTTCCTTCCCCCCTATGAAACATGGACAAGTGTCCACACTTGTCATACTTAACGTGGGGTATGGAACTAGCATAACACTGTAATAATATAAATAATATAGTACTAGATATAAGTAACAAAATCTATGTACTATAAATGAATAAAGATTAGAAAAGCTAATACCTATTAGTTGATCATTGTACATACCAAAAGGTGGAAAAAAATACATCAGCAATGATAACATACATCAACAAACTAGTGGTGTTTACTGAAAGCATTACAAAATGATGACGTGGATGGTGGTGGGTGGTAAGTAAAGAAATGAGATGAGTTGGAAAAGAAGAAATTAGAAAGTGAATGGAGAATTTTGAACTTTATGTGGGCATAAATTTTTTATTATGGGCATGCATGAAGAAATTAGTATTGAAGAGCTGCAGGCAGGAGGTCAGCACCTTCTGCTATAGCAAGTGTTACATGTTGTTCATTTGAAGCTGGCCATTGAAATTGCTACAAGAAGTTCTCTTTTGTTTGGGGCCATTTATATAACTTGAGTCTATGACCATTGACTAACAATGTAAAAGGTACTAGATCAATGGTACTTATCTAGATGACTCCATTTGCAAATACATGGTTTATTTCATAGGGACCCAACCATTGTGTCTGCAGCTTGCTAGGCATGTCTTTAAATCTAGAATCATATAGCAATTCCTAGTGACCAATTTGAAATTTTTTATTCTTAATGTGAGAGTCATGCCATTGTTTCCTTTATTTCTAAATGATTTTAGTGTGTTTCAGAGCAGCCTTATGCATTTCATCCAAAGAATTAAGATGCAGAAGATGTTCTCTCTATGCTATAGGGTGTTCAATGTTCAACTCCAGTGCTATTCTTAAAGTTTTATGTTCAAATTCAATGGGGAGCATTTCTACTTTCCCATATAATAACTCAAATGGTATGAACCCTATAGTAGTCTTCCATGTTGTTATGTAGGCCCAAACAACTTTTGATAGTCTACTATTCCAATCCCCTTGGTGCAAATGAACTATTTTTGTTAAGATGGCCTCTATCTCCTAATTTGTAACTTCTACTTGTCCATTAGCTTGAGGGTGATAGGAGCTTAATTTCTAGTGTCTAATATTATATTGTTTCATAAGTTCTGTGATCAAGTTAGAGGTGAATTGAGCACCTTGTTTAGTAACAAGTTCTTTGGGTACACCATAGTGAGTAAAGATTTCCTCATATAGAAATTTTGCAACTTTGTGATCACGAGCATGCTTCATTTCTTTGACTTCAACCCATTTTGTCAGGTAGTCAGTGCATACAATGATGCATGATTTCCCATTGAATGGAGGATCAATTGGACCAATGAAGTCCATGCCCCATTTATCAAATGGTGTTAATGCCAGTTGTGGCTTGGGAGTCATTTCATCTATTATTTTTGGTCTGCCCATCCTTTGACATTTATCACACTTTTGTGTATAGTTAGTTGCATCTTTGTGAAGCATAGGCCAATAGTACCCAGTTGTTAAAATTTTCAATGTTGTTCTTTTTTCTACAAAGTGTCCTCCACATGGTTCATTATGACATGCATGTAGAATGTCATCTATTTCATCTTCTCTCACACATCTCCTCATAACTTGATCAATTCTAGTGTAAAATAAGATATTATCAATCCAAGAGAAATGAAAACTTTTCCCTACAAGCAGCTTGTTTTCCTTGTAAGAGAAATATGTTGGCATTTTATTAGCTACAATGTAGTTAGCAATGTCTGCATACCATGGAGTTTGGACAAAAATATGAAATAAATACTCATTTAGAAATATATCATCTATCAGAGTAGTGTCATTCTCATCATGGTGGATTCTTGATAGATAATCAACTACCACATTGGCTCTCCTAGGCTTATCAATGATGGTGATACCAAATTCCTGCAACAACAATAACCATCTTGCTAACCTACCTATAATAGCCAGTTTGTTCATGGGGTATTTAATTGTTGCATGATCAATATGAACAAATATGGGATAGCTAGTTATGTAATGCTGGAATTTGTTCAGAGCATAAACTATTGCTAATAGTTCTTTTTCATTCACTATGTATTTTAATTCTGGTCCATGAAGGCTCTTGCTAATATAGTAGATTGCATTTTCAAGATGTTCAAATTTTTGTACTAGAATTCTACCTATGACATAGTTAGAAGCATCTATATGTATGTGAAAAGTCAAAGTCTAATTAGGACCCCTAAGTATTGGTGCAATGGTCAACAATGATTTAAGCTTTTGAAAGGAGTTGTCACATTCTTTTGTCTAGGTAAATTTAGCCTCTTTGGTAAGCAAGGTATAAAGAGGACTAGTTATCTGATTAAAATCCTTAATGAATCTTCTATAATAACTAGCATGTCCTAAAAAAGATCTAACTTCTTTCTATTTTGTAGGAGTGGGGAGTGTGAGAATTACCTCTACTTTTGTAGGGTCTACTTGGATTCTAGCTTCAAAGATAAAATGTTCCAATACTATTCCTTCCTACATCATCAGGAAGCATTTTTCACTGTTGAGAGACAAATTGTGCTCTTCACATTGGATGAGTACCTTCTCCAAGTTCTTCAAATCTTCCTCAAATGTGACACCAAATTTAGTGAAGTCATCCATGTATATCTCCATGCAGTCATGTGATATATCAACGTAGATGCTGATTACAACTCTCTTGAAAGTAGCTGGTGCATTACATAAACTAAATAGTAATATAGAACAAGCATAATTACCCCAAGGACATGTACATGTAGTCTTCTCCTGATCTTCTAGAGAAATTCTTATTTGGTTGTATCTACTATATCCAATTAAAAATGAAAAGTATTTCTTCCTAGCCAAAGTATCCAAAACCTAATCAATAAAAGGTAAAGGAAAGTGATCCTTCTTTATGAAATTATTTAATTTTCTATAGTCTACAAAAATTCACCACTTCCCTCCTTTCTTAGGTACAATAACTAAGGGTGATACCCATTTACTAATAGAGATTGGATAGATAAATCTAGCATCCAACAATTTTTGCATCTCTATCTTAACTATTTCATGCACTGTTGGGTTTATCCTCCTTTGAGGCTATCAGAGTGGAAAGCTTTCTTCATTGATATATATCCTATGGGTGCAAAGTTTAGGACTCAATCCTACCATATCCTCATAATCCCAAGAAAAGGATTTTTTATGTTTATTAAGGAGCTTGGTTAATAGTTCCAATTGGGATATGGACAACTTATTATTTATATGAAGATTATGACCAGGGGAAAGTTCCACAGTAGTTGTTAATTCTACCATTGACACTTCTGGTACTAGTCTTGTAGATATTTCTCTTGGCAATAGCTAGTCAATTATTTTAGGAGTTGTTGGGTAAACACAATCTTCATAGGTACATAGTTGTAAGACAAAACTTTCATCAATATCTTTGGCCACTATACACTTATTGGTGAGAATTCTTTGTACTATATCATCTTCTTCTTGCATTTTCAAAAAAGATTATTTATGAAACATCATGAGCTGAACTATAGAATTCAGTTCTTCCTCTTCATCTCCTAAATCTTGTGAAATAGGTTCTCCCAAATCTAGTTGGGGTTGGGCAAGTGGATATAGCTCTAGCTTCCTTGTGTTTTGACCATTTGAAATTGTCATATTGCCTGATCTACAGCTAATTTTTGCATTAGTAGTGGCTAACTAGGGTCTTTCTAATATGAAAAAATATCCAACAAGTTTGACTTTGGGTGATAGGATAAGAAAATTAGCAGGGCACTCCCATGAGTCTATAGTCACTATCACATCTTCTATGAGACCATCTGGAGTGACAATTGAACTGTCTACATGTTGTAATACTATGGGAGATGTACTTAAGCCCACCATGCATAACCTATGCATTGTATCTTTTCTCATTACATTGATTGCTACTCCAAGATTAACCAAAGAATTTTTCATAGCCTATCGATTTATGATCAAGTTAATCATTGGTCTGCTAGGGTCTAAATACTTTGGTTTTACTACCTTCCCTAACATGATATTTGCTAGCTGCCCAACAACATGAACTATTTTAGGGTCTTTCTACTTCCACCCTAGCTTCTTAAAACATGCTTCCTTAATAGCTTTTCCATAAAGAGGGACATCCTTGATAGCTTCAAACAAAGGAATTTGAACATGCATGTTTTTTAGCTGCTTAATAAAAAATGTCTCTTACCTTTGGGGTATATATTTATCTTTATCTAGCCTATGTGTTAAAGGAGGATTCACTATGGTATGGTCAATAGTCTTGCTAGATACATCAGTTGGCAAGTTGATATTTGGCAATATCACTTCTGGAAGGGTGTTGTAGGAGTATCTACAACTTCCTTTATAATAGGGTATTCTAGTGGAGACAAAGTTTTACCTAACCTTAAATATATATTAGATACATTTGTTGTTGTGTTTTCTTGTTGTTTGGATTTGGTTGAGGCTGAGTAGGAAACTGAGTTGTCTTAGGGTTAACATTAGTTGTTGCAGGAGGTGGCAATATTGCAGGAGGTGGAACTAGAGGCAGTAGTTGTAGGTTACCAAGATTTTGGTTAAGCCATTGTGAAGGTCCCCTCCATTGATTATTAGGCTTCCAATTTCCCTATGGTGGTTGCCAATTGTTCTGTTGGTTTTTCCATTAATTATTTTGCTAGTTTTGCTATTGGTGATTGTACTAGTTTGACCACTAGTTATTATACTAGTTTGGCCAAAAATGTTGGGAGTACTAGGAGGGATTCTGATATCTTTGGTTCTACCATTGATTATTATAGGGATTTGAAAATTCTAGAGGATCTTGAGGCATACTTTATCTCGAGGCCCATGGTCGACATTGAGCAATGAAGAACACTTAATCATTTTCCCCATCTATCTTCATGTACTTAGTTGGAAAATGTTGGTTCTCCATGTTGGCTACTGTAATCACCTTAAAATGGTCATCTAGACTATTAGCCCCCTTTTTCAACATTTTGGCTAAATTAATTTAATCATTTACCTAGACCAAATTGCTAATAATCAATTTATTTGATTATAACCTATAGTTTGACTATGCTATCCTAAGTTTGTTATTTGATTAAAAGAACATGTTCCCTTTTAATTAAATAAAAGACCCCATTCTTCTAACCCACTTAAAGTGCACACATAAAGTCCTTTTTCTATTTTACAATTAAAAGAAAAGGCTTGTGAGACTTTTGTCTTATGTGACAAGTCAACTTATATTCTATTGGTTGACTTGTGTGTGCACATGGATCACTCCTCTTTTTGAATTCCACCATTGATAATCCACCATCTTCATCTTGATCTCCACCATCCATACAACTTTAAAAGGGAGAGAGCTTTCCCCCTCAATCGATCCATCTTTTGAATATTGTTATGCTGCAGGTTTTCTAATAGGTTTCTTGGGAGCTTTGTGGAGAACTTCTCACCCCTTGTCTACATTCTCTCATTCCATCATATTAGCATAGGATCATATGGCATTCTTAGCATAGTTTCATGTTAGTTTAGCTTTCATTCTTGAAATAATCTCACATAGCTTAATATTTGGTTTTGTAATACTCTCATTCATGCTTAGAATAGTTGTACTTTGCATATTAATTCTAGTGTAGTCTTCATATTCGCATTTGTATCCTTGAGGGATTCATTGTGGACACTTGCATTCTTGCTCTTGTCTCAAAGAACCTCCCGTTGCATGGTTTACTAGCAAGAAGCTTATCTCTAAGGCTCAGCTGAGAACCTTCAAACTTGAAACAATACCTTCTTGCACTCTATGGATAGGGAGCTCTAAGCCGGCATCCAAGAATTCCAACTCATGGAATTGTTTGGATAGAATGGTTTAGAGCGTGACACATTTCTAGTGTACATTTTTGGCACCCATCGTGGGGCTAGACTGTACATTTCACCCTGCATTTTCCTATTTCTGTTTGCATTTCCCTTACTACTCAGCATTTTTTCTTTTTTTTTATAGTCACAATTTTGGGCGACATTTTTCCTGTATCGCGTGACAGTTCACAGTACTATCATGCGACACTTTTTTTGGAAATAGTGTCACACTCGAAGCCCACATACTATCACCCTTTGTGCAAAAGTTTGTCGCATGGCTGAAAAAAAGTGTCGCTTGAACAAAAACTATCGCCTCCATATACTATGAAGTATCACACGACATTTGTTCAGAAAAAAGTATCGCCTGACAATTTTTTTTCTCGTTCCTTGAGGGATTTGATCAAATTTCTTCTTAGCTGGCTGACTGTTATTTTTAAGCAGATTTCTAGGCTATTTTATAGAGGTTTAATTCATAGTTTTTGTGATTATTTCATGCTAACTTGTGGGCTAACGAGTTGTGATTGCAAGTTGCCCTCTTTGTGAAGAAAAAATTGAAACCTTGCACAAAAGAACGCATGTCAAAGCTTCAAATGCGCAAGGGCTACTAACATTGTTTGCAAGGCTGCCCAACTCATAAAAACCCAAACTTGCTTGCTTTTTGTTTCCATGTGCGGCATTGAATAATTGTTCATTTTTATAGGCACATAAAACTTGTGATTGGAGTCTTTTGGTAATAGGAGAGTATGCTCTTCACCCTCATGGTGAATTAGAAATCTTGACTTTCCATTTGGTTTCAAAAGCAAGGGGTAACTAAATCTTTCTGGCATGTTTGGGAGAAAATGATTAGAATAGGAGAGTATGCTCTTCACCCTTGTGGTGAACCAAAAATTTTGACTTCTAAAATTTGATCCACTTTTGTGTAGTTAGAATCCTTTAGAGGGCCTGCTCTCGGACAACCTGAGAGGAACGACCCAAGTGGGGACAAGCCAATTACCTGGCTCTTCCAACCCACTATAAACTCAAGGCTACCAAGGACACAAAACTTTGGTAGATGTAGTGTTTGTCTTCGCCTAGTGTGATCGCCTATGGGATTTTGACCATAGGGAGATCACTAGGCAAGAATGCTTAAGGTACTCTTGTGATTGCAAGATCAGTTACTCATTGCAAGGTGAGGTGTCCCATAATTGGGAGCAAGAGGAACACTATGAATGGAAGCCCGATCTAAAAACCCAAAGTTAGTAACTACCCTTTTTAGCCGCTCAATTTCTTGGTGCAAGGATCGATCCTAGTGGACTACCCGGATCACCCCAAGATTCACACTCACCATATGTGTTCTCTTGGTTGTTCTTATGGAACTTCCATGACAAAGCCAATATCTCTTGTGGGAAACCACTTGGTGTGAGGCAAAGGAGCATCAAGCATGGGCCAAGTTGTTGAGTAATGAATCGTGACTCTAAGGTAGATTACTTGGCTATTGTTTTCAATGTTTTGACCAGTGTTAATGTTCTTGCAACATAAAAATTCTGATAAAAATTTGTTAGGAAGGCCGTTTTGATATCCCAAATGCGTATTGACAAGGTTGTTTTTACCCTTGATCAATTGTTTTGAGACATGTTACAACACTTACTATTTGCAAACCTTGTTGTTTACTGATACAAACTAAAATGAAATGGTGTCTGATTGAAACGATTGTCTGATTGAAAAATTGAAACGAACTTCAAACCAAAAATTGACCTTTTTTTGCAAAAAACTGGCACTCTATCGCATGCTTTCACGAGAAATATCACGTGACATTTTTTTCAAAAATTCTG
This sequence comes from Cupressus sempervirens, assembly GCA_028749045.1. Lineage (NCBI taxonomy): Eukaryota > Viridiplantae > Streptophyta > Pinopsida > Cupressales > Cupressaceae > Cupressus > Cupressus sempervirens. Next base: position 504,072,763 of record CM053783.1, on the reverse strand, counting down.
TTGCATGTCAGTAGTAAATTCTATCTCACTGTGTGCAAGATTTTGTCGCACTCAATTCAAATATCTGTGGCTTAGACAAAAAATGTCGCACCCTTGTTGAAATTTTGTCGTGCGACACTATTTGCTAAACTTATGTCACCCTCCTTTTGAGAAAGTATTGCCTAGAGTCATTTTGGGTCAAAAATAGAGTTTGCAGTTGGATTTATTTGGTCTAAGGAGTGTTACGCTAGTCACCCTTGATCCTGGCTACGTATCAGTGTGTGAAGAATTCGTCCTAGGTTGAAAAGATTTATTTAGTCCGTCAAATGTAAGTTTTGAAATGTCTTGATGAATCATGTGTCAAAATTTAGCTATTATTTTATTCTAGCTATCCACTATTAAGCTTCTCACTCGTCTACTCAGCTTGATTCACCCGTGTTGTAAGATCTTGAGCACTGTTTGACAAGCCATCTATCACATTTTGACAAGTGACTAGTCCTAATCATAAAAGCTTCAAATTCGGCTCGCTTTTCTTATCCTACTAAACAAAGACAACACTTTACATGTCGATCACAACTAGATATCAAGTTGGTAACGGTAGCCACACACCTTTCATTTTCAAGCAATTGGAAACACCACCCAAACATCCTCGCAAACAACCTTGTGATAAGAATCTCGAATTTGCTCAAACACAAACGGCTAACGTTTGGCACAACCCACTTTATAGTTTTGAAAATCCATTTGGTACACCCTTTGAGACACCCAAGGATATGAGTGGTATAGTCACTATGGTGCACCCTAATGAAATTAAATGTCGCTTAGAAGAACAGGCACATGAAACCCAAAAGACTTTGGAGGCTATATACGCTATGGAGAGAGAAAATCAACAAGTTGAAACTGACAATCAGGCATTGTATGAAGGATATAAAGGAACTTGTCCTCGAAATCCTTTTGAGAACAATGATGGTAATCACATGCCTCCAAGGACTCCTAGAGCTACCGCTGGCATATGTCCTTCACCTAAACCATCTCATCATGATAGTGATGAAGAAGTAACTAGTGAAGACGTGATCAAATTTCAACAAGATGGCTTTGCCCAAAAACTAATGCTCAGAGCTTTAGAGGAAAATGGAGACCAATACTTCCGATACATGGCAGCTAGGGGATGGAAACTCCCTCAAGGTTTTAATGTTGAACATATTATTCCAAAATGAGAGCCCACTGAGGCTGAAATCTTAAGGGAAGAAATATAGGAACTAAGGAAACAATTTGCACAACTGCAAACTTCAAAAGAGCCACCTAAGACATCATTTTTTGAATCAATTTATGCTCTTCCATTTGATAGGAGTCTATATATGCTACCATTTCCTAAGGATATAGAGGTTCCTAAGTATGAAAAATATGATGGAAATGGTGACCCTCATGACCATGTGAGACATTTCTATGCTATTAGAATGGACTTTATGCATGAAGACACCTTTCTTATGCGTCTATTTCCTAGAAGTTTGAGAGGACAAACCATGGAATGGTTTACCAAGTTGAGTCCCCCTCTCAAGACATTTGATGAACTCACACAACACTTTATCCAGCAATATTCATACAACATTCAAATCTTGTGACTGTGCTAGACTTATGCAACATCAAACAAAAACCAGGAGAATCTTTTGCAATATACCTTCAACGATGGAGATCTTTATACTCTCGGTATGCTCGGCAAGTATCTGAGGCTAAAAAATTTGACATTTTTGTCAATATGCTTGTACTCGAATTATAATTTGATCTAAGAAAATAGATATTCACATCCTTCAATGCCATGGTAGAAAGTGCATATCGCATTGAGGATGTTGCTATCAAAAGAGGTGACATTGCCATAAACAAAGATAGAGTTAACAATGGAAACGGTAAAGACAAAAGCAAACCTTGGAACAAAAACAAGTATGTTGTCAATGATGGAGTAGTGGACACTCCTAAGACTAAGGAGCCTGTGTTTAACCTTTCCAATGCCTTCTATGCAGCAAAGAAACAAGAAGGTTCAAAACCACAACCCTTTGACAAAGGCTCTAAATTTGCAAAGAAGCGACGTGTTTACACACCTATGGTCGAACCTTATGAAGTGGTTTAAAAAACCTTAATTGCAAACAAATTGTTTACCTTACCAGACAACTCACGTCCTTACGATCCACCCATTAGACCTCCATGGTGGAGAGAAGATCATACTTGCAGCTATCACCGAAGTAAAGGACATAACACATAGAATTGCTTCAAACTCAAAGATGTAATTCAAGACCTCGTCGAAGCTGGAAAACTTGTTACAGATGGCCTTGTTAAGAATACTGATCATAAGGCTTTCCAAAAACTATTACCTAAATACGAAAGAGTTGAGACCTCAAGGGTAGCTGCCAAAAAGAATCATGACGCCAAAATCAGTTATGCTTACGCTAACACTAATAATGTTATAGGCATGCTTGATCCCGTTGAATACATATGTATGGCAAGCTCCAACAATGACAATTGGCCAAATTATGATGCTGAAGATGAACGACCAAGAGTGGTCTTAAGGACATGATCCACTCCTCAAGATCATACTGATACTAGACCCAAGGTGGTACTCCGAGTGGCTGAGTCTTCATCTTCTCAGGGTGAACCACTTAACGCTATCACTAGGGGGGAATCTAAGGTTGTCTTAAAATTTGTAATGATCCTAAAAATGCTTCATCATCTAAGCAACCAATTACTTCCAAGATCTCCAACTATGATCTTGTTAGCCAATTGCAATGCACACAAGAAAAAATCTTCATTTTTGAATTGCTAGAGTTATCTCCTTTGCACAGGGATATCCTTGAGAAAGCTTTACGTTCTGCCAATGTTCCCATAGATATTGATGTGAAACAATTCCAAGCTATGGTGAACCACATCTCCTCACCTCATTATCTCACCTTTTCTAAAGAAGATGGCCGAGCTCTTAGTCATCCCCATAACCTTGCTCTTCATGTCGAAGTTCAAATCTTTTGTACCTACGTCCGCCGAGTCCTGATAGACAATGGTGCAAGGTTAAATATCATTTCATTCAATGTAATCCAATAGTTGGGCATGTCTAAATTTTCCATCGATCCTAAGTGCAAGATCACTATAAAGGTCGATGATGAGGTCAAAAGGCCTTCTAAATGTCTAATTGTACTTCCAATCAGAGTTGGTCCAGTTGAGAAGAATGTCATTTTCCAAGTCTTAGACATACCACTTGCATACAACTTATTGTTGGGATGGCCATGGATTCACGATATGCAAGCAGTACCCTCTACATATCATCAGTGCATTAAGTTCCCTTTTAATGGTACTGAAGTAGTTGTCCCTGGTGACAACTCCATGTCTATCAACACATTATCTGCTGTTGAAATGCTAGTCCCACACAATTGCTCTTCTCATGAGCTAGCACCATCTTTCACAGAATGTGAAGAAAAACTAAAGATGATGAGCCTTGGTATGGGCGAGTACACTTTGGACTCTATTTTTGCCTTACCAATTTCCCCTCGGTCCTATGGGAAACCAACTATTGCAAAGAAGTCTTCTACTTCTGCTATGACACTTTTTGGCACTTTTGTGCAATCTTCCATACCACTAGAAGTAGAGAAGGAAGAATGGGCCATTAGAGACTGGATCTATAGAGAAGAGGAAGACGAGGAGGTTACAATGACTACTCCTATTTCTCCTAAAAAATATGGAAAGGGCTATAAATTTTTGACAAAAATGGGCTACCAGGGCCACGGGTCCTTAACTGGTTGTAAGAACACTCTAGTTGAACCTTTAAGTCACACTCAAGGTCATGATACTCGAGACACTGCTAGTCTAGGCTTTGGGCTAAACAATGATATACCAACCTGTGATCAAAGATTGCTCATGTCTAGTAAATCAAAGGATGATGACCCTCTAGTAATCGCTACCACTTCACAAGATGAAGACTTTGTTCCTCTCACCTCCCTCCTTTGGGGAGAAGACATAGTGATTGCTAATAATGAAGAAGCTTCTACCTCCCAACAATAGGAACAAGAAGGGTCTACTTCTGAGGACGTAAATAGAGGACAAATTAGGTAGAATATTGCTCATCTCATAGCTAGGGATCAAAGTATAGATTCTCATGAGTATGAGTGGGAAAGCCTCTCTGATGCATCTTGCGAAATAGGGGTGGATTTCATTCATGCCTATATAACCCAACTCGATGTAGTCGAATGGTCTAGTATGGGGTCGGATGAGTTTGACTCACAACATGTCTCAATGGATCACGCTAGTTCCTCTAGGACTATTCCTGAGCTGGACTCCTTTGCAACATTTTCTATAGGCTCAACTTCACAAGTCACCAAAGATGACTCCTTCCATGTCAATCACGTTGAAACTTCTTCCTCACTCTCACTAATTTACCCAGATCTCATAGATTGGTCTATCCAAAATCAAAGACCTTAAATATGATCTTTCCAAAATGACTATGAGATCGCTTGTTATCTAAACGCAATTGAACCTGTCATTTCTTCCACCAGTGAACCCATGGTTAACATGATGGAATCGGATATCAAGTACCTCAGTCAAAAAATTAAAAGGAAAAATAAGCGATCAGATGGCAAAAACCACATTGTGGTAGTGTCTGATCCTCAAAAAGTAAATATAAAGGCGTATCTAATGGTGAAAACCTCTCTGAGGCACTTGCAGATGAGGTACTTGGTAGTCTGCCAAGCTATTTCTAGGATAGATCTTCGGTTCTAGTTGAACCTACATAGCCTATCAACTTGGGAATAGAAGAATGTCCTCAGATTATCCATGTAGCTCAATCTTTGTTAGACGAAGAAAAGACACAATTTTCTCAATTCTTTCAAGACAAGAAGGTCAAATTCGCATGGACATACTCTGACATGCTAGGGCTTGATACAAATCTCATCATGCATCACTTATCAATCTCACTAGATGTCAAGCCTGTCAAATAAAAGTTGGGAAAAATGCATCCACATGTGGCCCTACTGGTCAAGACAAAGTTAGAAAAACTATTGAATGCAAATTTCATTAGGGCCATTGATTATGCCAAGTGGATTTCCAACATTGTACCTATCTCCAAGCATGACAAATCCATATGAGTTTGTACTAATTTTAGAGATCTCAATAAAGTGTGCCCCAAGGATGACTTTCCACTACCAAACATCGATATGATAGTGGACATGACTGCGGGTTATGAGATGTACTTGCTCATGGATGGATTTTTTGGGTACAACCAAATAAAGATAGATCCAGCAGACCAAGAAAAGATAGCTTTTACATGTGCATGGGGTACCTTTTGCTGGAATGTCATGCCTTTTGGGCTCAAAAATGCTGGCGCTACATATCAAAGAGCAATGACAACTGTCTTTCATGATATGATGCATAAAAACATGGAAGACTATGTTGATGACACATTGGAAAAATCAAAGAAACGAGACACACATCTCAAAGACCTTAGTTTGATATTGGACCATATGAAACAATTCCAACTTAGGCTGAATCCAAAAAATGTGCCTTTGGTGTCACTTCTTGAAAATTGCTAGGTTATATCATTTCAGCAAAAGGCATTGAGGTTGACCCTGAAAAGGTCTGAGCTATCATGGATATGCCTCCACCAAAGACTATTAGTCAGCTTAGAGGTCTGCAAGGATGGCTACAATCCATAAGAAGATTTATCTCTCAATTAGTTGATAAGGCTCAACCTTTCAATAAAAATCTACATAAAGGATCTACCCATATTTGGAACAGTGACTGTCAACAAAGCTTAGATCAAATCAAAGGCTACTTGGCAAAACCACCAGTTTTGATGCCACTCATTCTGGGAAAACCTTTGATTCTATACATTTCAGCTACAGATTCTTCCCTAGGGGCACTCTTAGCCCAAAGTGATGAGACAGGTAAAGAAAGAGCCATATACTATAGCAGTCGAACTTTGGTGGCTTATGAACTAAATTATACAAGTATAGAGAAGGCATGCCTTGTTATAGTTTTTGCCTCCCAAAAACTCTAACATTATATGTTTGCCCATATAGTTCACTTGATTGTCAAGATAGACCCTTTGAAATATTTATTAAGTAAAGCTGCACTTACTAGTCACCTTGCTAAATGGATGATGATTCTTTTCGAATTTGACATTCAGTATGTTGAACGTAAGGCAATCAAAGGATAGGCCATAGCTGACCAGTTGGCTGACTTCCCACTTGAAGATGTAGCACCTATACAAATTGAGTTTCCAGATGCCTCGATCATGTACATTACTGATAGAACATGGAAGATGTTTTTTGATGGATCCCATACATAGAATGGAGCAGGAGCAGGGGTGTTGTTTGTTTCCCCTCATGGTTATATGATCCCAAAATCCTACAAATTATTGTTCCCATGTATAAACAATATTTCAGAGTATGAAGTATTAACAAATGGGATCAAAATGGCCCTTGAATGGCGAATAACTAAGCTACACATCTATGGGGATTCTCAACTGGTTGTGAACCAAGTGAATAATGAATATCAAACAAAGGATGACAAGTTGATCCCTTATAAAAAGTTGATAGATGCTCTAAGGAATTATTTTACCTTTGTAACATTCCAACAGATTCCTAGAGCAGTAAACAAGGCTACTAATGCTATGGCCACCTTAGCATCTATCCTTCAATTACAAGAACATGAATCATGATTTGAGTTCCTGGTGGAAGAATTGCATCATCCAGCCTATGATTCCTTAGATAACTAGGTGATCTACATTGTTGTGGGTCACGATTCCTCCCGCTATGCAGCTATTTTCTCCTACCTACATGATCAAGTTATTCCCAAAACCCTCACATGCAACCAAAAATTCCAACTCCTTCGTAATGCCTCACACTACACTTTGGTCTCTGGTGACTTGTATAGGAAGCGTCTAGACAGAATGTTGCTTAGGTGTTTAGAGCTAGAAGAGTCCAAGAAGGCACTTGCCGAATTCCACGATGTAATTTGTGGGGCACATTCTAATGGCCTTACACTTGCCTAAAAATTGCTTAGGACGGGTTATTACTGGCCCACCATGCAAGCTGATGCTGTGCGCTATGCAAAGTCCTGTCAGAAATGCCAGCTCCATGGCAACTTGATACATGCTCCCGGGTGAGAGTTAATCCCTTCTGTGACATATTGGCCATTTCAAAAATGGGCCTTTGACTTGGTAGGAAAGATTCATCCAAGATCATCCAGCGGTCATAAATTCATCATCATAGCAATGGAGTATTTCACTAAATGGGTTGAAGCTATACCATTATCTGCTGCTACAAGAAAACATGTTGCCCTGTTTATACTGAATCGCATCATTTTTCGATATGGTATCTCATCCTCTATTGTTACAGATAATGGAGGGTAGTTCAAGAATAAGGATTTAAAATAGCTATGCAAAAAGTTTTGAATTAAGCAACACTGGTCCGCTATTTACTATCCCCAAGGGAATGGCCAAGCTGAGGCCTCTAATAAAATACTGCTGAAAATCTTACACCGCACAATTCACAAGTCTGGGAAAGATTGGCACTTGCAAATAAATATGGCACTTTGGGCCTATAGGACCACCATTCGTACTCCTACAAGGGCTACACCCTTTTCTCTAGTCTATGGCTCTAAGGTTTTTCTCCCATTAGAAGTTGAGATACCTTCCTTGTGCATCTCCTTACATGGGTTAATAACCGATGAAGATCATAGAGCTATACGAGTACAAGAACTGGAAGCTCTGGATGAACATCACAAGGGTACTTTTAATCACATGAGAGCTTATCAAAAGTGCATGTCTACACAATATAACAAGAAGGTTCACCCCCATGAGTTCTAGGTTGGTGAACTCGTGCTTAGAGAGAATCCAAAAAATTAGCAACATCGAGAGCAGAAAGGGAAATTTGAACCTAACTGGTTGGGTCCTTACATTATCACAGCAGCATTTGGGTTTGGTGCTTACCAATTGTCTACTTCAGAGGGTGAAGAGCTTGCAGAGCCTATCAACATCCTACACTTGAAGAAGTTCTATACTTAGAGGCTTGCTGCTTAGCTATATTGTATATATCCATGATCCTGAAAAAATCCTAAAAATTAGAAAATGTCCTGAAAAAAATCATCTTAGTGAAAACCTAGCAATAGGCACTTTGATGTATCACCAAAAAAAATCAAAAATACAAAAACACAAAAAATTGAAAAAAGTCCTGGAAAAAATCTGTCAAGTGGTGAAAATCTGGAAATAGGTGCTACTTGAAACCCTTGCACCTGTGTCTATCAATCTCAATCATCCACTTCGCTACACATTTCCTAGATTGGAATTGTTTCTTGTCCTCATCTCGGGGGCATAGCTACTTAGCCTATTGAGGTATTATTGTGCATTAGGGTTTCTTTGACAACTCACAAAATGGTATTTCTCAACACTACCCCTACCCATTTTGACATCAAGTGTTTTTCAACACTTCACAGATAGTTTACCTACCATCTCCGATGTCACGATATTTTTCACTATCAGAATCAAGTCTTGAAGAAATGGCCAAGTGACTTACACACACGCACTTTAACACTTAAACGACTGAGCTATTCTGATATTTATCTACTTTGTGTGCTGTCTATGATGATTTCTTTGCCATGTGTTCCCTCCCTAATAGTCTTTTGAGGATGTCATTGACTAGAAGACTGGGGGCATGGGACATATTTTCTTGATTTCTGCTTGTGGGTATACTTTTGTTTGTCTATAGTGTTGTAAGCATTTATGTTGGTCCTATTCAACATGTTGACTTAAAAATGTATCATCCTTGACTATTTTGCAAGATCGCACTCAGGGTTTATCCTGGTGCTTATGCCTTGATACAGGTGTAATCTTGCTAAATTAAACTTAGGGAATCTAATCGTGTAGTTATCTTGACTTACATGTCTATGATGCTTAGATTGGATTTCCACATACCTATCTAATATCGATCATATTCATATCCTCATAGTTATACTAGTGATGGTTGTATGATCTCATGATGTCCCTAATAAACACTCAATGATGAAATTAAGAGTCTAAATGATATGAGTTTCTTGCTGGTAAACCACTTTGCATAGTAGCTTGCATTTTAGGTTCATGTCATTTTTCTAGTTGCACATTCCTACATGTGGGAAGAGCTCTCTCTCTTCATCTTTTTCATGGACATATCAGCTAGTTGCTTTTATCTTTTGCTTCTACATGTCTTTTCACCTTCTTAATCTTTCACTCCATTTCTTTGCTACCCTGTCATCACAAGGGGTTAATTCAAAATCATCACATACGATCTATCCAAGTGTCACATTTTCACAAAAACATTTAAAGTCTTTACCATCCATATGAGAGATCAAAATCAATACACATAATCATATACACATACATGAGCTGAAAACAAAAATTGAAACATCACATGAAAGATGAAACATACATTTTGAGACAAGTACACAAGAATATCGATAAACCCAATATCTCATATATATATCAAATGTGTCATGGTACATATACAAATGTGAGATCCAAAATCTGGATATATGTCTCAAAAATACATGAGGTACAAATCAAAACACAATGTCATGTCTAACTACCACCCTCTGCGGCTAGTGTTGGCCCTAGTGGAGCAGCTTGTCTCCTATCTAGTGCCTGCACTGCACCCTCTGATTTTCCCGCTTGCTCTGAATAATCAGGAAGACCCTGTCCTGGTGGTACCACACTCTTATAGGCAGCATAATAGTATGCAGCTCGTGCACCATGATATGCTGCCTCTCACCTTGCAGTATCCCGCTCTTGACATAGCTCATTTGCTCATGCCCACTCATCCATCAGCTGCTAATCTCGTACTGTAATGGTCACCTGAGCTTCCTGCAGCTCTGCCTCCAAGGAAAAGATCCTCACACCCTACTCCTCTCCTCCTACTGGCTTCTCTGCAGGTGCCTCTACCCTCATCGCTCGCTGTCTCCTTAGGGGCACCTCCTCCTCTCCACCATCATCACCATCAGACTCTGATAATTCCTCTGCCTCCTACATCACCTGCGCTCGCATCCTCCTCTCCACCATCATCACCATCAGACTTTGATGACTCCTCCGCCTCCTGCATCACCTGTGCTCGCATCCTCCTCTGCCCTGCTGGGGAACTCTCCCCCTCCATCTGCCTACCACCTCTCCCCCTCCCTCTCCCTCTACCTCCTCCCCCTCTGCCGCCACCTCCACCTCCCACTCTTATAGGTGTTGCATCTGGGTGTGTGAATCAGGGGAACGGGTGTCTCTGCATCTCATAAAGATACCCCAGATCAGCCCCTGCATCTACCACATCTGGGTGATAATCCTAGGGAGTCACCACTAGTGCTGCGATATCCCAAACTATTGTCTGATAGTCTAGCATCGGTAGCCATCCCAATCCCTCATCTATGCGCATCCAAGCATAAGTAGTGGTCTCCATTAACACCACTTGTCACTCTGCAAACTATCGCCATACACAACTAATCACAAACTGCTCCACAATGTCTGCGCTCTGACCCACTGGTGGTCTGCTATACCGCATGTAGTCTAACTCCCATGAATCTGACCACCACTGACACTCTCGGTATGGTCACCATGTGAATGTTTTCAGCTCATCAAACATGCATTGGTAATAGGTCACATCTCCACTATGCCTCTATGGGATGAAACCTTTATAGCAAAAAATATACGGCTGGTTGTGCTCTCGCAGCTACACCCATGGTCGGATCATAGTGATGTGCTCCCAAGCCCAGATCTGCGCTAACACTGCTTTGCATGCCCATGACCCACCCTCATGGTATACTATCTCATGAATCTTTTGGTACATCTCTACCAGTATAGCAAGCCCCCATGCCATCCTATGTGGTCAGGAGATCAGATCATATACCAGTCGACCCCATCCTAGTGGAAAGCCCTTATGGCCTCGATCTATCACTAGGGCCTGGGCTACCAAAGAGCATAACAAGCTAGGAAAATAATAATCATATCCGTACTCAGTCATCAATCTCTCCCAACTCAGGTGATGGTCCAGAATGGTCACATCCTAGAAAAGCTTCTGCACTCGCGCTCGCCCCTTTGTCAGGGTCGTATCATAGTACACCTGTGCCATCACCAAACTTAACATCAATACACCTAGCATCCAACATCGAAATGGCTAAATCAACAAACTACTAACCAAGTAAATTACCAGCTCACCGTAGCATGGCACTCGCAGAATGCGATATATGTCCTCCAAGGTAATCGATGCCTTGCTAGTGGTAAGTGAAAAGTGTTATGCTCACTATGCCACCTCTCTACCAATGCAAACAACAAATCATGGTTTGCTCGAATATGGGGCATCCGTACAACCCAACGCAAGCCCATAACCACTAGCGCAATCTACTCCTCATCACTCAAATGCTCCACAACATGCAAACCAACCACCCAGGGAGCTCTAATCTGTAATGTCGGGAATACCTCCTATTCAGGTAAAACAAGCAATCATCAGTAATAGTCACATGACGAAAACAAGCATTAAGAAAAATAACAAAACTAGTTGTGCGACACTTTTTACATAAAGAGTGCGATACATTTTTTGAAATAGTGTTGTGCAACACTTTGTACATAATGAGTGCAACATTTTTATGCCATGTAACATTTTGCACCGCGTCATGTGACATTTGGGTTTGGCCGGTGCAACACATTTTTCTGAACAGTGCGACACTTTTTTTGAAAACAAGTGTTGCGCGACAGTTTTTCTAAGCCCATGTGATACTTTAAAAGTATCACGCGAATTTTTTTCAAAAAACTTAAAAATGTGTGAAAAAGCTCACAAAAAGCTCGAAAAAGCAACAAAAAGGTAGTTACTTACTGATGCCCCATATCGCTCTGGCCAGTTGTGCAACCGGCTACACTCGAAATAGTGTCGATGAAGAGGAATGTTCACCTGAGCCATGATGCTATGTGGACCACAAAAAATCTTTCAAATCACAAAAAGACAAATGAATAGTGAAAATGACACTTGGACCCCTTTTATAGCCTCCAGCCTCATTTTGACCTAATTTTCAAACTCCTCAGAATTGTGCAAAAATTGCATCCTTAGCTAATTTCAACGTTCTGGATCCATTTTTGGGATCAAAATCAAAATTAGAGTTCATCTTGATGGTCAAAATTGCATTTTAAAATTTTACCTTCTTCTAAGCAGTTAGCTGACCGTTTGAGGTCAAATCTTCGAATCATCACTGGGGCATCTTCATTTCTTCATGTCTTCATCATTTTCATACTTCATATCTACTCAAATTCAACATTTTCATGTCTAAAATCATCTTTCTACTAGATTTGACCTAATTTTTACTGTACCCTTCATGGTCAATTCTAGTCAAACTAGGGCATTTTACTAGTCTCTTTAATAGTCATTCTTGGGTTCTAATCATTTATCTATCATATCAGACATTGCTATATCTTGATTTTCTCATGTCTAGCTAGTTTTTTCTTCCTCTTACCTCATTTCAATTTCGATCTCGAGGGGGCAAAAATGCTCTATTGCTAATTTTTATAGCTATCTATTTCTTAGGAGCATTTGTTTGACCTTATCACTTGCTCTTGATCTATTCACTTTGCTAGGTGTTAGAATTATTTTCAGATCCTAACATCATCTTCCTAGTGTTCAGTACTACCGCTATCAGGCTGTGCATTCAGGACTTGCTATCTATTTCTACATTTCACTCTTCAAAATCAGACATCTATATCTACTACCACCTACTTGGCTTTCTATTTTCTTTGACATAATGTGTTCCCAGATCGATCATGCATTAGTCAAAGAGGGGAAAATTTAATCACCTAAAAATGGTCATCTAGACTATTAGCCCCCTTTTTCAACATTTTGGCTAAATTAATTTAATCATTTACCTAGACCAAATTGCTAATAATCAATTTATTTGATTATAACCTATAGTTTGACTATGCTATCCTAAGTTCATTATTTGATTAAAAGAACATGTCCCCTTTTAATTAAATAAAAGACCCCATTCTTCTAACCCACTTAAAGTGCACACATAAAGTCCTTTTTCTATTTTACAATTAAAAGAAAAGGCTTGTGAGACTTTTGTCTTATGTGAAAAGTCAACTTATATTCTATTGGTTGACTTGTGTGTGCACATGGATCACTTCTCTTTTCAAATTCCACAATTGATCATCCACCATCTTCATCTTGATCTCCACCATCCATACAACTTTAAAAGGGAGAGAGCTTTCCCCCTCAATCGATCCATCTTTTGAATATTGTTATGCTGCAGGTTTTCTAACAGGTTTCTTGGGAGCTTTGTGGAGAACTTCTCACTCCTTGTCTACATTCTCTCATTCCATCATATTAGCATAGGATCATATGGCATTCTTAGCATAGTTGCATGTTAGTTTATCTTTCATTCTTGCAATAATCTCACATAGCTTAATATTCAATTTTGTAATACTCTCATTCATGCTTAGAATAGTTGTACTTTGCATATTCATTCTAGTGTAGTCTTCATATTCACATTTGTATCCTTGAGGGATTCATTGTAGACACGTGCATTCTTGCTCTTATCTCAAAGAACCTCTCATTGCATGGTTTACTAGCAAGAAGCTTATTTCTAAGGCTTGGCTAAGAGCCTTCAAACTTGAAACAATACCTTCTTGCACTCTGTGGATAGGAAGCTCTAAGCTGGCATCCAAGCATTCCAACTCATGGAATCGTTTGGATAGAATGGTTTAGAGTGTGACACATTTCTAGTGTACAACTACTAGTTTACATATGCATTCTTGCTTCTATTTGTGGTAATGAGGACAATACTTAGCCAATCATTATTTGGCTTCTACATGCTTCTTCTTTGTAGTCATTGTATCAAGATGTGTAGCGACATCATTTATGATATCTTACTTGAAATCTAATAGTAGGTTAGATATCTTGAGCTTTGAAATACCCTGACTGGTTCCTCTAGTGACTATGGAATGAGGTCCTCAACCTTTCTTCATAGTTAACCTTGAATAATTTTGACAAATTTTCTTGAAGTCATCCCAAAAATATTGATATACATCACCACCAACCATCAAGTCTAGTGCTTCTAGACAATTATCATGCACACCTCTCAAAAAGACTAGCTTTTGTGAATCCTCAGACAACACATGCTGAGGGTTGTTCTACAGTGTATGCAAGAAACATGAAACATAGTCTTCCAATATTTCTTCCTCCTTTTGTGATATCCTAAAGATGTCATCTCCTTTGAAGCCAAATTCTTTGCAATACTCTTTGTATTTATCCAGAAATAAAGTTTGCATTTCATCCCAAGTACCTACTGCATCAGCCCATGAACCATTGTAGAGGTAATTCTTTTAGTGTTGCTAGAAATAACTTGAGCTTATGGGCATCATTTTTGTAGTCAAAGCTATGACAATGTATGTCAAACTCAAATAAGAAAGTATCAAGGTCTTTAGTTGCAAGGCCATAGAACTTTGGAAGAGTAGTTACAAGTATATTCTTGAGATTAGCATTATTTATGAGGCTTGGAAGATAAAATGGAAAATTAGGTTGTGCCATTACTAGATGTATTAGATTATGAGGTTATTGCTGAAAAGGAACATTGGGTACTAGATTGTTAAGAACTGGTGGATTTGGATCAATATTATCAAGGAAACTGGCCAAAATTTCAGCAAAAGGTTGAAGACCAATCATATCTATAGGTTTTTCTCTTGAGGATGATTATGTAGGAAAAATAGAGATTGCATCCTTAAAAAGAAACTTGGCTTCTTGTTCTTCAATTTCTTTATTGAAATTAATAGACTCCCGTGGAAGAAATCTTCCATATTCATCTTGTTGTCTTCCTCTTTGATGCATGCAATTGAATTCTTCACCCTAGTGAAGAAAGTTTTAGGATTGCAAATTCCTAAAAAAAAACTCAACTAAGAGCTATGACTCAAAAATGCTCCTAGCTTGACACCATCCCTGGCAACGATGCCAAAACTGATCCACCTCACAATAGGTTTATAATAATCATGCCCAAGGCCATACTTATGAATAGTATATTCAATATAAGAACTATTTTCCCCACCATGAGCTGCATTTAATTTGTCAACCTAGGAATATTTAATTGAAATGGTTGGCACGATATGTGTACTAGGTTTCTTAATGAGTCATTATGCTTGTGCTATAGGAAAGTAAAATGCAAAGAAAGAACCTACACTAGTGTTGTAAGAAACTAACACACTTAACTCCTCACTAAAATAAATGTTGAAAATATAATTGACTACTAACTTATATTCCAACTCAGTTCATCTACTATAACTATTCTTACAAATGCTACAGGAACACTTAGAAAGTATAATGCTTCAAGAAGGAAATTATAACTTCTACCTGTAATACTAGAAATACTAAAAACAAATCTATACTACTCTAATCTAATCCACTTTCCAAGTGGGCCCCCTTGGTCAGCGTCTACTAATCTACTAACACAGAGTGTAAACCAAGAGCTATTTCATTATGTTTCAAAAATCCCTTACATGAGAACAATACATAAAACTATAAAAACAACTCACTACAAGAGTCAACAGTTTCTTTCCATAAACTTTGTTTTGACTTTTTAACACCATTGATCTAATCCCTATAAATAAAGGATCGACACATATTCAAAAATAGGAAAGCAAATAAACAAACTACAAATCCATCAGATAGAAAGAAGGAAATAGTTCACAATATGAGTAATAAAGTTTGGTCAACTGATTTGACAAAATAGTAAATGCAGAGAAAATATAGCAATTCTTCATAGCTCTCCCCTAGTAGGAGCCATGTCTCTTGGTATCGTTATGACTTCTTATGCTCCACTATGACTGAACCTTAACATTTTCTCCTTGAATGCCATCAAACATCTTCAATGTTCTCCCTTAAATGCTTCTGACCATCTTCAATTTCCTTTGCTAACAAGTTAGTTATAATGTAGAGATATTTGCAAGTAAGCATAATCAAATTAAATCCAAATATTAGAACACACATTCTGATGGTTATATGAAATACTGCATATCTAATATTGGCAAAATATGACATACTATATACCCATGGGTTAATGGTTCTATTCTGGATTTTAATCATCAGTTCAGGTAAACATAAGTTCACAAATGTCTTAGTGGTATTAAAATAGAGTATTAAAATTATCATAAATAGAGGCAATAATTAGCCTCATCAAGGGTTTCATAGAATTTTCATTCAAAGGAAAAAATATCACCAATGAAATTAAATATTTCCCAAGCTTGAAAAAAAATTGCCAATGGAAATTAATATTCCCTTGTAAAATAATGTGGGATTTGCCAAGGTTTTATACTTTTTTTCAAAGGGGATTTCTTGAAGTTATCACTAGCAGGGATAACTTTTGTGGTGAATATTTGCCAATTTGAAAATTTCACTCATTGGGGACCCCAAATTTTGCAAAATAAATTAGACTTTCAAGGTGGCCATACTAGCTACACTTTATTAAAATCGAGTAGCATGCTTTGTCTAATCACTATTAATGATAAAGAATTATTTTTATTTTGAAGATGACTTTGCCAATAGAATTTGATATTTTCACAAGAAAAATTAAATATTATTGCCTACAATTTCTAAGGCTTGCCTTGATCAATGGTCATATTCACCAACATGTGGTAGAAATTTAAGTTCAATTATAGGCTAAGTACTGATAGGTATTTCTATTCCAAAGAGTTTCCATGGAAAACTTTATCATTTCTCACTTTGGCCCAAAATAGATTTTATTATGGACACATGTCTTTATTTTTAGAACTTTCTCTAAAACTCAGTGTCCTTCAAAAGTTTTGCTCGAAATAGGATTTGAGCCATTGATTAAGAACTAGCCAATGGTTATAAAAATAAGGTTTCTATATGTTATATGAAATATTATTAAATTAGGACATGTTAACAAAATATTAAATATTATTTGAGCTTGTGGGGGTGCTACTCCTGAAAACCCCCATGGGGGAGCCACCCCTCAACCCTACCCTAAACTGCAATAGGGAGCAAACCAAATTTGCCAACATTTTATAGAATTTCAATATGATTAAAAAAATCACCTATAGAATTAAAAAATTTCTACTTTGAGGAAAAAATTACCAATAAAAAATAAATTCTCAACCCCACCCCCCCCCCCCCCCCCCCCCAAAAAAAAAAAAAATGTTAGATTCACCAAAGTTTTATGCTCTTTTACAAAGGGGGGTTTCTTAAAGTTGTCCCTAATAATCAACATATATATTTGATATGATAATATAGTGGATATAAATGACATAGAGGCTAACTTTAGGATTATTCCTAGTTTACCTTCTTAGCAATGATCAGTGATATTCTTGGGAGACAAATACATGGAAATAGATGAGATTATTTAGAAAAAGACATCAACCAAGAAGGTCTTTGAATAAGTTATAGAATTCTTAAAGAACAAATCATAATCCTTGTATCTAATCAAGCCTTAATAATGATAATATTAGGAATAAGATTGGTAAGAAATTAACCTAATGTCTCTTAATTCTAGTAGGGGCATTACAGTAAAGAACCTCACAAGTGCAATTAGTTTGAAGTGAAAAGATTCCACAAACCAAATGAAAGGTTCTAAATGGAAGATAGTAATTACCTATTTATGCTAACCACTAGAAAGGTACAAGTTTTAAAACAAGAATGGTTGGGATATGGTTAGAAATACATAAATTATTTACAAAAATAGAACTTCATGAGAAAGAGAGGTAAATTTATGTAATGTCCCTCATTCAACACCAAAAATGTAACAAAACAACATTATGCAACAACCTTTAAAAAAATTATAATCTATACTTTCCTTCTAGATTCAAACCATAAATAGATTCAGTACTTACCTAGAATTACCCTCAAATGATGGAGAGATGCTTTCTTTGCCGTACAACCTCAATCTCTCATTCAATTTTGTTGCTCGATACCTACAACCAAATACAATGAAATCATGACCAATTAGCATTACAAAAGATGTAGAAAAGTTTCAAGATATATTTCAATTTTTTTGCATTGGTGAGTGTGCTATATGAAAATTAGGATCTATAGTGTTATAAAAGTAACTTTAAGAAGACTAAGTTCAATATGTTATCAATATGGTTGCAATTTGTAGAGATCAATTTTAGTGAATGAAGGAATGACACATTTCAACAAAGGAAACAAAACATTACTTTTAATATCATCAAAATGTAGAAATGTAGCAATAGTCAAATAAGGAACTCAATGATAAAACTACAATCTAAATAGTCAAGAATCATTTTTTGTAGCCACTAAAGCATCTATATGTCTTTGTCTTCTCTCCCTCCCATCCAAAATAATATTTGACCACTATAAATTGATAATGCATGTGCAAAAACATTCCATATGCATGGACAATAGGTGGAGCTAGAAAAATTCACCACATTTACATTAGTGATCTGTATCAAAAATACAAACATGTTGCATTTTTTTGCTTCACCTAATTTCCTATGCATATCAATTGAGATTGCATATTGAACTAGGACCTCCTTTTTCATTTCTTGAAACCAAGGGATTGAAATAGTTAACATCTAATACTATCTCCATTAATTTGGTCCACTCAAGCACAATAATTTAATTTTTCTTTGAAACATAAATAGTAAAGGATATCCAACATATTGATTTCCAATTTCTCTTAAATATGTTCATTAACATGATCAATTCATAGATCAAAAACAAAGTGTCTAATGTAGATAAAATGAAGAGTTTAAGTGTTGCTTCAATTACTTTAGATAGCTAAAAAATAGAAATAGAAGACAAACAAATTATTAGTATACAAAGAAAATTTTGAGAGTATTACCAAGTGTGTAATGTGTTCATATGTTCTTGTTTAATTCTTAAAATATATACAAGGGAGTTTTCCCTCCTAAATATAGAGGAATATCACATTATGAAGTGGTTTATCCTAGTTATATTTAGTTTTTCACACTTCCATTGGGAACATTGTCGAGAGTTTCAAAGTGACAAGTATATTTACTAATAGATAATATTTATCATAGAAGAGATGACTATGATTCATTATGGAAATATAGAAATAATAACTAATAGTGTAGATGTGGGATGAAACTGTAGTGGCAATTGATATGGAGTCTATAGAAATGAACATCATAGATACATCTACATCATCATGGAAGAAATGACAGTTGTTAGTGACTATGGTGAAATTCTCCAACCACTCAATGATGGGACCATATATTGGTGTTTAGTTTTTATAGGTTTAGTTTGAGCTTTACTTGGGTTCGATAATCCTTTCATAGTCTCTACTTAATAAGGGAAACCACATGAAGTTGGAAGCTCATTTGGCCTCTTCCCCCCTGATAATAACTCTAAATTCCCCATTAACATCTAAGTAAATATTTCATTCATTCATTTAATAATTATATCATTGAATCATTATAATCAGATAACATTCATTAACACAACATAAAATTCATTGATATGTATAAATATTCATCAATAAATTGTGAACACATCAATCATTATAATCACATAACATTCATTAACATGATACATAATTCATTAATACATATAAACATTCATCAAAAATTCATGAACACTTTAATCATTATTATCACATAAAAATATTCAATAACATGACATAAAATTCATTAATAAGCAACATTCATAAAAAAAATCATCAACACATTCATCATTAAACAAGGTTTTTAACATTCATTTCTTATTTTGTTTTTTCTTTTGTCAAAGGTAAAGGATAATAGGCATGTTGTGACTATCTTCAACATTATTATGTGTCTCTTGTGGCTATGATCTTATGACATGAGGTTTCCTCTTCTTCTTTTGAGAACAGGGCTGATGCACCCCTACAACAAGAAATAAATGGATTTAATTCTAAACATTTTTAAAAATGTTATAAGTATTTTATTAATCTAAAAAACATAATAGGAATTTTTCTTTACCTGATATTGCCACATCATCTACTATCATATTTTGTTCATCCCCCACCTGAACATGCTCAACACTAACATTACACTCAATTATGTCACCATGATGTTTTGCATGCTCAAAAATTATCACATAAAGGTTACACCAATTGTAATTTAAGATGTTAGATTTTATTAATAATTAAATAATTAATTTTCAATAGAAATTGAATATGTACCTCTGTCATTATGATGCACATCAGGGCCTTTTCCATGTGGGATATGTGCATTTATCATTAGTATGATATGTGCCAATCGTAGAACATTGTAGTGAAATGTCATGTGCATTGTTATCATTGTTCAAAATTTATATCAAATAGATTATTTCTCATGAATTTCTCAATTTTAATTATTATTCATTAGGCCTATTTATGTGTGTATGAATAGATGCACCAAAATCTTCTACATCTCTTTGGCCACTAGAATCTTGGTGGTGGTGGGCAACAACTACTTTATAGCCTTGCTTGAAGCCAATTTATTTGTCCTCTTCTATGGGTGCTAAATTAAATTCAATGCCTGTATTTTTTTGCATAATATCATCACTATCTAATGTATTTCTCAATTGTTATTTTATATAAAAAAAATTGATACAAAATTTGATTTACTGCTACTTACAAGTCATGAGTGAATTTTCATACATCCACCAGAGCCATGATGGTTTTGACCAACCTTATCTTTTCTAGCTTGTGTAGCCTTTGATGTATCCTATAGCCTATATATGTAAACTTTGTAATATGTTAGATTATATAAATATAAAGATCATTAATTTGTGCATAATTACATTACTAATACCACATACCTATTATTTATGGGTGGTGGTATAATTCCTTTATCTTTTAGTCTTATCTCTTTTGCATCTTCAATGATTTCATTCCACTCCATCTTTGGAACCATAGGATGATGCTCGTACTTTGGCTTGACCTTTAGAACCCTTCTATTTTGGTCTCTCATAGTCTTTATATGTTTGCAATATTTTTTAAGAATTTGGACTCTATTACAAATATTTTGATCAAAGAGATCATCTAGAGATTTTATGAGCTGATATTTTAATTCAAAGCCTTTCTCATTCCACCTATTAACAAAAAATATTTTTTTTAGATAAAAAAATTAGTTCAAGCAATGTACCTTGAATATATTACAATAAATGGATGAATGAAAAAATGCAACAACCAATTATATGAAGCTATGTACCTTTATATAATGTGGACCCAAATATATTCAATGTTAAATCATAAAAAGTTTCAAAAAAAAAAAATCATTTCTTGCAAAATCATCACAGGATCATTAGTCAAAGATGAGTTAAGAATAAGTAAACTACAATTACACTCTAAATAATTACAATTTTAAAGTACCCAGAAGCTTAGAAAATTTTAGGGAATCATATCTTTCTTAGCCATCAATAATGATGCCTCCAACGATCTAGTAGAAGTAACATTGACTGCTCTTGGAAAGGTTAGTAAATTATCACTAGTATTGGTATTTGTTCTATCATCACAATGTGTACCTATCACTGTACAAAGTTAATCAACATCATACTATGATCAAATGAAAAAAATTACAAATTAAATCATATTTAACACATAACAAAATCTAGAAAACCAAGGATTTACCAGCTCTAGTTGTAGCAAGTATGGATGTTTGCATTCTCCTTGTTGTCAATCCTACAATTGACAATCTTAGAGTGTTGGTTGGCCTTGTCAAACAAGGCATATGCATGTCATTAGGACCTAAAAAATAATCATATTCAATGGATCAGCCATGTCACCCTGTGACAAAGAATATATATAACAACATTAGCATAATGAACAAAATAGTCAACTTAGCAAAAAAAATTATCAATAAAATGATGTATTACATATTGGAGTTATTAATTGGAAGTAATTAGTTTAAATATTACATATACAATACTTACAAGCCTTGTGATAGTAACTTTCTTTGTATCTATGCAATTCAAATTGTAATCTATTAGCATCTCTTCCCCTGCACTTATTGATTTTATCACACATACAAAAATATGAGTTCCCTCATGCACCTCAAAAATGTAATCGAGTAACTTATTAGTTGACCCAAGATGCATACTATTTATAAGACTTGCAATGTTCCCTATTGTTTTTGGCCTTTTATCAATGTACACAAGTTTTTTACTTTGATAATTTGCTTTCCATTGTAGATAATTTGTTGATAGTGCATATAACCTACACATACCTTTTTATATTGGATTATCCACATCTAGTTATTGTAATTGTCACAAGGCCCTACATAGTTCATCAATTCAACAACTTTGTTATAATTGATAGTCTATGCCACCCATGGAACATAGGCCCAAACCATGTAATGATGATGGAGCTATGTGATATATCCTCTCATTATCACAAAAATTAGTGTTAATTTGAGATACCCATTCTGATGTAGGATGGCTCTGCTACCACTGACAAATGTATGCTCTGATACCACTGATGATGGGCCACACCACCCATACCAACTCACAACCAAAATGCAATAATATGGAGACAAGAGAGATGACAAAATGCTTCATAAAACTTCCATTAATACTTGAAATTCATTAGAATATTCTCCAAATGGAAAAACTCCAAATTCTTACAATATAAGAGAGATCGCTCGCTAAGAGCTTCTACAAGAAATTACATCCGAAGAGCTTCTACTTGAAGAGATTCACTTGAAGATCTTCTATTTCTCCAACTTCTATTAGAAGAGCTTCCATTTCTTGAACTTGATTACAAATGATAATAAGCCTTGCTTAAATAGACACTTCTAACCCAAGACATTACAAACACAACCAATGTGGGATAAAAGGTAAATACAACTACCTTTAAATAAATATTAAATTCCCACCTCAAATACAACTAAGCACCCAACAAATATTAAATACATGATTTAAGGATCTTTCCACAAACTTCTAAGATGCCACCTACACACCTCGATTAATGGAATGACAACTATTTTCATTATTTTCTATTTATGCCACCCATGCACCTTGAAAATAGAAATTCCTCTTTTCTCATTTTTTCCTATTTTTCTATTTTTTATTATTTTCCTTCCATTTTCGTCACTTTCTCTCTCCTCCACAAATTTTTTATTTTTTTATTTTTTTTTCTTAATAAAAAAAAAGATTAATTTTCCCATGCAAGATGCTCTTGCATCAGACTCCCTTGGTAGATAGAAAAGTGTGTCCCACACTTTCATGCCAAAAGAAAGATATAGAACCATCTTCATCTTCACCACAAGCTTCCACCTCAATAGGGACAAGAAAACCAACATGCAAATCTTCCACATTTTTTTTGCTAATGCATGATGCTCCTGCATCTGACTCCCATGGTAGGAAAAATTTTGTGAATATGGATTCACAAAATGAAGTAGGCACTGTTGACATTTTTTTTTTCTCTTCCTCCAACACATAGCTGGAACAAGTATCTGATGTCGATATATTTCCTTCTTTCTTCTTTTCCAACACCTGGCTAGAACAAGTGTCTGTTGCTGAAATCTCTCATCTGCAATGAACTCTATCCAAGTATAAATCTCATCCTCATCCAATCTTGTTGAATTAATCACACCTGTAATAAACCTAGAAACACCATACCAATCTTCCTTTGCATACCATACATGACTAACAAGATCCTCATGCAAACCATTATCAATATCTTTCAAACTCATCTGAAATTCAGCATCATATAATTCATAGAAATTTACCTCTTTGACATAGTCATCTTTGCTTGCCTCTTTTATGTCGTCAACAATGTATGTAACGACTCCACTTGCTTGATCTCCAATGAAGGCACTATAATTTTCCTCCATTGCTGCAATCTTCATATCATCTTGATCTATTTCAGGTTCATAAATCTTGTCATCTTGATGCTCTTCCTCTTCTTGTTCATCTTCTTCAACTTCTGGTTTGCAAATAATTTTCTCTTCATCCGCTTGCTCTTCCACTGGATCATCTTCCTTTTCCACATCCAAGGAATTATCAACATCTCTTTTCTGGTGACATGCTCTTCATTTCCACAACTCAGCTTCTAATTCATTCACTTGCTTTTGCAAATCAACTAGCAATGATTGTTGATTTCTTGCTCTAAATTTCTCAATTCGAGGAATCCTCAGAATCTGTCCAATCACAAAAGTCATCTTCTTCTTTCTCTTCTCCATAATCAATTCTTAGAAGAAAAATCTAGTGCAACACAAGAACCTTGTGCAAACTGCCTCACAATCGGCTATCTATCTACACAATCAAGAACTTTTTGACAAACTTCACCCAACTCAAGGTCCTGGTGCAAACTGCCTCACTTTCGGTGATTTGTTCGGGCACTCAAGAACTCTTTCTTTGATACCACTGATGTAGGACGGCTCTGCTACCACTGATGAATGTATGCTCTGATACCACTAGTGATAGGCCACACCACCCGTACCAACTCACAACCAAAATGCAATAATATGGAGACAAGAGAGATGAAAAAATGCTTCATAAAACTTCCATTAATACTTGAAATTCATTAGAATATTCTCCAAATGGAAAAACTCCAAATTATTACAATATAAGAGAGATTGCTCACTAAGAGCTTCTACAAGAAATTACATCCGAAGAGCTTCTACTTGAAGAGCTTCACTTGAAGAGCTTCTATTTCTCCAACTTCTATTAGAAGAGCTTCCATTTCTTGAACTTGATTACAAATGATAATAAGCCTTGCTTAAATAGGCACTTCTAACCCAAGACATTACAAACACAACCAATGTGGGATAAAAGGTAAATACAACTACCTTTAAATAAATATTAAATTCCCACCCCAAATACAACTAAGCACCCAACAAATATTAAATACATGATTTAAGGATCTTTCCACAAACTTCTAAGATGCCACCTACACACCTCGATTAATGGAATGACAACTATTTTTATTATTTTCTATTTATGCCACCCATGCACCTTGAAAATAGAAATTCCTCTTTTCTCCTTTTTTCCTATTTTTCTATTTTTTATTATTTTCCTTCCATTTTTGTCACTTTCTCTCTCCTCCACAATTTTTTTTTCTCTCTTTTTTTTTTTTTGAAATTTAATTTTCCCATGCAAGATGCTCCTGCATCACATTCTTTTTGAAGATGTGTGTAACTCAAGGAAACCTTGATGTCAGCCTTTGTCTCATCATCATAAGAACATCACCCTCCTTGAGCAAGGAAATTTTTTACACATTTATTAAATTTTCTTCTAATCTTTTGATCTCTAGTTTGTCTCTCTTTTGTAGACCTAGTACATGTCTCACTATCCTCATCTATTCCTACATTTTCCTCACTCAAGGAAGACAAATCTAATAGATACCTATCTAGTGATACCTGTAGCACCTACTAAGCACTTTCCTACACAAATGGACTTCTATGCCTATTGCCTCCTAGGGAGAACAGGTGAATGTATGAATTTACAACACACCCTCACCCTTTAGCTAGCCCCCAAACTATCCATCACCAAGAAAATGACCCATGGGTATACAAAATCTGCTTCTACATGCATGGTCAACAATAGTGGTGGGCAAGCCACTATCTACATCTATAGGTGCCCTTTAGAATAGTAGGACTCATGGATCTAAAAACTCATTTTCCCAATCACTAAACAATAACATAAAAGAGGGGATCTCCATTAAACACACTCTTGACATATCAGTCAAGTTTGTTTTTAGATTATGGTAAAAATAGGTTTTGAAGGGACCTTGAAACCCTTTCACATCCTCAAAAAAGGAAAAAATGAGCCATCCAGTAGGAAAGAGCCCAAAAACCTACTAAAAAGTAGCATCAAAATCAGATTTTATAGGGACCTAAAATCACTAAAAAAGTCCAGATAAAATAACTAGGTTTTACAAGGACCTGGAACCGACAGTACAAGTCAGAAACTAAAATCCAAAAAATAGGACCAAACACAGGAACCAAAAGAACTAGCCAACAAATAGGACCCACATAGGAACCTGACCAAAGAAGAAGACCCAGGAAACTATTGCAATTCCATATTCATCTTCATAGCCTCCTTACCAATCTTAGTCGTGTCCTGGATGGAGTTAGCAGTTGAAGAAGCAGTAGCAATCAAAGCTTTTTTCCTCAAACTTTGTCTTGTCCTCTTGCTTGGGCCCTGCGAAGATATGGTTCTTTCATTAACTCTTTTACCCAAAGTCGCCACAGTTGCATAGATGCTAGATGTAACTTGCTCCATTTTTGTTCCACTTTCCTTGATGAGCAGTCTAAGATTCTGCTCATAATCCTTTATTTTTTTTGGGATATCTCCCATTTGCACCTCCATATGTTGAATAATAGCCCGATTAGCCTCCTGGTTATGTTGCAAGGTATCCATTTTCTTCTTCAGCCCCATTATTTCATTATATAACTAGGAATCAACCTGAAGGAAGGAGTCAACTTTTTTTTTAGCAGAGTGAAGGAAGGAGAGTTTGGTTTCCCTCACTGGGGAGTCACCTACATCATTAGCAGAGGTGTGTGGAATAGGGCCATCTTTATCAATATGAATGCCCCCATCCAATGGCTCCACCTCACTAGACTTCACATGAATATGATGGCTCTAGCCCTCCTTATCATGTCCCTCAGTTGCCTTAGGAGGAGTGGAAGCTTTCCCCATGTTTTCCTCCTCACTCAAAATGGCTAAATCATCATTTTCTTTCTCTTTATCACCTCCCCCAGACACAATATGAGTGTCCTCATTTTTAAACTTTCTCTATTCTAAATTCACCTCTGTAGTATCTTCCTCTCTCCCATCCTCATTATTGTCTTTTGAATCTGGGTAACCATCCAAGTTAGAGCTAAACTCCCCAGCATCTGTCCCCTCCTCTTCCTTAGGGGCATCCTTATCTGAGCCATCAGTGCTCGCCACCTCAGTTTCCTCTTCCTCAATTTGTCTTCGAGAACTAGAGGGATTCAATTTAGCCTTTATTTTCTTTTTAACACTCTCATTTTTTTTTCCTTTAATAGGATTAGGACTCTTATGCTTGCCAGTAGACGGGGATGAAGCAATGGACTTATTTTTACAAAAACCCTCAATGAGTAAAATCAGACCTTCATGTAATATGGGTCAAGACTATTTCTTTTTATGGGCATTCAAACTTTGGAGAAAAGAAAATTGCAAATAAAAAGGGAAGGAAATTTTGTCCTTGTACTTGAAATGGTTAAGGAAGATAAAGTGGAATTTGTGCACCCTTTTATTTCTTCCATCAAGGATGAAATATTTGCCAATACAACCAAGCACATCACGTCAAATACCTTTTATTTGTTGCACATCAAAGAAGTCACCATTATTTTCCAATTGCAGCTCCTCTTCTTCCATCTTTGAGAATTTTTTGTAGGCCGCATTGGAAATACTGGTCTGCTTCAAAAACTTGATACCTTTCATGGGAAGACTAGTGACTTCAGTAATTAATTCCTCAGTCATCTAAACAGACACACCATACCGAGTAACTTTTTCGTCCACCCAATTTTTGAAGAAGGTAGTGGTGACATGGGGTTTGAATCCATGCAACCACTCCAGGTAGCTAACCACCTTACCTTTCTAGAGAATCATCCAAACATCCTGTCTAGCCTTCCAAACATCACATTTTTTGGGTTCCTGCTTCCTCAGTTCACCTCCCATATTACAGAGCAAACAAAAAACTAGAGACACCCAGATATCAATAGCAGAGAGGTAGAAGTGAGACCAATTTTTTTTGACACGATATTGAGGATTCCTTTTTGAGGATATGTGTAGAGAGCACATAGCCTTCACATGAATTTACCTCCTTGGGAATGCTAAACTGACAATTGTAAGGCCACTCTTGCAAATCATTAAATTTCTAATCCAAGCAAATCTTTCCCACTCTGGAATGAATAACATCATAATTAATAATCGCTTTAAGATCCACATGATTGTGTAAGTCATCAAGCCACCTCATCTTTTTCCCCATTTGTACTACATGATTAGCAATCCAATCAGCAACCTCGTTGGCTTCTCTATAAGTATGGAAAATGACCACCTTCTCAAAATTTTGAAATAGGGTTTTGATTTTCATAACCTTTTGCCTCTATAGACCAAGAGGTAGTATTTTTATTTTTAAGAATATTTATAACATTTTGGGAATCACCTTCCAACCATAATTTGGAGTACCCCAAATCAACAGCTAAAATAGTAGTATAAAGGGCAGTAGTAGCTTCAGCAATATGACTATTCGAGTGACCAATAGGGATAGCAACAACATCAATAACATTTCCCATATGATCTCTAAGAACACCTCCACATCCTACTCTTCCCAAGTTACCCTTGGCTGCTCCATCAAAATTTCCTTTGATCCATCCACTAGGAGGAACAAGCCATTTTATAATCGATCTAGGGTTATCAATTTTCAACTTAGATCCTTGAGATCTTAAAGGGTGATCAAGTTGGAAGGTCTGAGTAGGCTCCCTCTGGGACAAAAAATTCTCCTTGAAGACTCTGATAATATTCTGACCAAGCATCTAACCTAGAAGATCTTTATTTCTGAATATCCTGTTATTTCTTTCTTTCCATATGCCCCACCAGAGATGGGGGGGGTTAGCTTCCAAAGAAATTGAGCATTAGGATCCTTTGAGGGGCATCTCAAACTCTTGAAATCAAGATCCACATTGTTTTGATGTACCCATGTCATGTCCCAAAAATTCAAAATCTTAGTCCAGACTTCCTGGGTAAAAGAACAACTCAAAAACATATGATCTCTATCTTCATATCCCTTTCTGCATAAAGAACACCTATTAACTAAATTAATACCTCTTTTTTGCAAGTTATCAAGAGTCATAATTTTGTTTTGGAGAAGAGTCCAAAAGAAAATGTTAATTTTGGGAGTGAGACCCTTAATCCAAGCTTGAGTCCAAAGAGGTTGATTATTCTTATCCTTAGGAGCAAAGATAGAAGAGACTTTGAATTTCCCACTAGGGTTAGCAAACCATATAATCACATCCTCCAAACAAGGGTAAAGAGAAATAGCATTAAGGGATAATTGGATATTACTTAATCCATGACTTACATCAGTTAAATTCACCCATGAATCATTCTGCCAATAATGACAAACAAGAAGGCCAAATCTTTGCTTGCATCGATCAATTAAGGCCTTG
Organism: Cupressus sempervirens; assembly: GCA_028749045.1. NCBI lineage: Eukaryota > Viridiplantae > Streptophyta > Pinopsida > Cupressales > Cupressaceae > Cupressus > Cupressus sempervirens. The sequence goes on along the minus strand of CM053783.1, from coordinate 504,043,695 downwards.
TCATTAAAATCTTCAGTCAAGGGGTGATCCATAAGCCAGATATCTTCCCAAAAATTCACTTTAAATCCATTACCAACTTTCCAGGCACATCATTTTTTTAAAGATTTCTTGGTCCCCTGAACAACTACCCATATGGAGGAAGAGTGAATAACATCAGGAGATTCAAGGAAATCAGGAAGGAAGTAAGCATTGAAGAGATACTTATGTTTCCAAATGGAACTCCACTCTTTATTGTCATGGTACACTCTCCACCCCTATTTGACAAGAAGATCTTTATTCAAACTACTAGTTTTTCGAATTCCTAATCCCCCTTCACTGCAAGGTTTACAAACTTGATCCCAAGCAATTAAAGGCATTCTCCTTTTATCCTCTAAGCTAGACCATAAGAAGTTTCTTTAAATTTTATCAATTGACTCAGCAAATTTAAAAGGAATTTTGAAAAGACTTAAAGCATAAGTAGGAATGGTCTGGAGACAGGCTTTGAGAAGAGTTAACTTACCAGCTTGGCTTAAAAGAATACCTTTCCATCCCACCAACTTTTTGCTGAATTTGTTAATAAGATCTTCCCAGAAAGCATCAGGGACCTTCAAGCCTAGGGGGAGCCCCAAGTAAGAGGAAGGGAGAGAACCTATAGAACATCCCAAGATTTTAGCAATTTTAACTTGTCTGTGGATAGGGGTGTTAATGAAGAATATAACACTTTTTCTCCAATTTACCCCTTATTTAGAAGTAGCAAAATATAAGTTAATAGCCTGCTTTAAAACCCTAGCTTCCTTCACTTCAGCCTTACCCATGAAGATAGTATCATCAACAAATTGTCCATGCGAGCAAGTTAATAGTTGAGAAGTTTGTAAGCCCTTGAGCAAACCTCTTTGGACCAAGTCCCCAATAAATCTACCCAAATAATCAGCCATAATAACAAAAAGGATGGGGGATAAAGGATCTCCTTGTCTTAGCTCTCGAGAAGGAAAAAAGAAGGGAGAGGAGCTACCATTAACCATGACTGTAATAGATACAGTAGAAACCAATTGGCGGATCAGACCCACAACCTTATGATCAAAGCCAAAAGCAAGAAATATATTACAAAGGAAAGACCAATCCACTCTATCATAGACCTTAGTAATGTCCACTTTCATAATGAAACCCTGATTGTTAGAACAAGACAAGGAATGAATATTCTCATGAGCAGAGATGATAGAGTTAAGGATTTGTCTACCAGGGACAAAACCATTCTGTTGATCAACAATAATCAATGGGATCACGTGAAAAATTCTGGAAGTGAGAACTTTGGAAATAATTTTATAGAAAGAGTCACAAAGGCTGATCGGGTGAAACTAATTTAGAGAATCAGCCCCAACTTTCTTAGGAATAAGGCACAGAGAAGTGGAGTTGAGTTCTTTGAGCAATTTTTTAGCCCCATAGAATTCCTTAACAACAACACAAACATCTTTACCAACTACTTTCCAAAGCTTCTGGAAGAAGAACATGGGGAATCCATCAGGGCCAGGGGCTTTATCTCCTCCTAGCGAGCTAACAGCCTTGAGAATTTCATTGTACTTAGGAATTGAAAATAACATTTTATTTTGATCCTTAGTAACCAGAGGTGGAATCACTTTCAGGAATTTAGCCTAACTTTCCACATTAATGTTAGAATCAACCATCATAAGGGAAGAGAAAAAAGTCACCATCTCATTCATGATAGCCTTTTCATCAACAATTTTCACATCACCCATTTTAAGATGTGAAATGCAATTTTTGGCCTTGTGCTTCAGAGTGGAAAGATGGAAAAACTTAGTATTTTTATCCCCTTCTCTCAACCATAACAATCAAGATCTCTATCTCCAAAAGATTTCTTCTTTAGTAATGATGTCATGGTATTGGACAAGCTTTTCATTCTCTTCAAGGAGGAGATTAGAGGTATAACCTTCCTTCTATATTTTTTCCTGAATATTAAGTATATCCTCCTTTACAGCAAATTTGTTCTAAAAAATGTTCCCAAAGTTGTTCTTGTTCCATTTTTTTACTTCCCTTTTAACATTTTTTAGCTTGGAAGCAATTCTAAAGAGGGCAGTACCTTCAAACTCTATATTCCACCATTCTTTCAATTTAGTTTCAAACTAAGGGTGCTACATCCACATCTTCTCAAATCTAAAAGGAAAATTCTTCTTGAGATTAATCTTTTCAGCAGTGAATATAAGAGGGAAATGATCCAAACTGATTTTCTGACAAGCCTTCAGTTTACAAATGAAGTCTTTAGTCTAGTTAGGAGAAATAAGAGCATGGTCAAGCCTAGCCTAAATACATTCATTACCAATTCTCTTGTTGCTCCACATGTACTAGATACCATGGAGGTGCAAGTCCATTAAGCCCTCATTATTGATGAATTCCCTTAGATCCAATCTTCCTTCCAACTGAGTTGCATTGCCTCCCATTTTCTCGTGGTCATAAAGAGGGATGTTAAAATCTCCCATGATGATCCATTGATTAGAATAGTTTTTTCTTTTAAAGTTAGAAATAAAATCCCATACCTTTTTCCTTGAAAACTTTGAGTTAGGAGCATAAATATTCACAAGATACCACTCTTCCTTCTAGTCTGAACTAGAAATTTTGGCTATCATAAGGTGTTTACTAGCAAACAAAATTATTCTAGAGAAATAGTTCTTCTTCCATAACATCAGTCAAGTTTGTTATTAGTGACACACACTTATTTAGATTGTATATAGCTACCAAGCTCTTTGTACAACTATCAATGTTTGCCAAGTATTTCAATTGTCACCAAGTTCTACAGTTGCTACCGAGTCCTTTGGAAAAATCTTAGTGGTTACCAAGCAATCATAGTTATAGTGAAGATAAGCAATATAAACCATGCATCTCAATGTATGTCAAGTTTACTAGTACAATCTGAGCTATGCAGTGTTCACCAATTTTGCAGTGTATGTCATGTGAGTCCAATGTTAACCATGCTACTCAATGTTGACCAAGTGACTTAGTTTATATTGAGCTCAAGGTGAGAGTTTTTATCGATTCATGTCATGGTAAACAAGTGATTTAATTTATATGACGAGTTTCACAGTATCTACTAAGTCACCAATGCAAACTAAGTTCAATACTACTTAGAAGTGATCAGTATGAACTAAGCTTCTATATCTACCAAGTGCATGATGATGTCAAGCATTGATATTGGATGCCAAGTATTAGAACCTCACTGAGTCAATCTTCAGAACTTGAGTGTCTTTATGTGGGACAACTTTGTAATATTTGTGTTAACTTGTATTATGGCCGACTTTATAAGTTGTAGAATTGGATTGGTATATATGTAATGTATTGTATCATATCCAAAGTGTAAGAAGTAAGGAATGTGAATGTGATTATAATTAGAAAAGAGCAGAAAGAGTGAATTACAAAGGCTACAATAGTATAAGGAACAAAAAAAAGTCATATCTATATTAGCAAGGTGATTAGCACATAAAGGAATCTCATTTAGCAAACCAAGATGCAAATCAGAGATCATCTACTATTTCATCCCAATAGGTGGATCAATCAAATCCTTTAACAAGATAGACCTAATAGTCTTTTGGAAATCTCTTTACTGAGTACATAGTTAATTGTATGTTTCTAAATCCTTTCACAAGGTAGACCTAGCAGTCCTCATTTCTCCTAACAAGGCAAATCATCAAAAGTGATCAATGTAAGCTTTAACAGGCTAACTTTATACTATAGTACTAAAGTTTGTGGGTATCATACCCACCCTAGTTTTACTTTCTATTTGGAAGGTTTCTAGGTCACCAAATCTTTGTGTCACAATGTTATGAATGGCTTCACATTTTCAGCTTCTTATGCATGCAATTAAGATCAAATTATATGTGATGGATTATATGCTAATTTGATTGTTGGATTAAGAGTCAAAATTGTTGAAGTTTTAGAAGTTACTAATTCACCCCTCCCCTCTTAGTAATTTAGCATAGTCTTGAATATTTCCAACAATTGGTATTAGAGTTTTTTGGTTCTTAGAGAAAGTTTAATAGCTTGAGCAAAGATCAAAGCCATGGAGATAGTTAGACTTGACAAAGCTATTGACAACGAGAAGCTAGATTTGGAAATGACCATTGCCCAACTCAAGAAAGAAAAGGAGCAACTCTCTCAATTCCTAAAAAGAAGAAAAGAACTTGCAATTCAAATAAATGATCATCTCTACATTGAACAAAGAATTGAATACCTTCATTCAAGAAATTTAGATGAAGCCAATGAAGCAATCAAAGAACTCCTAGAAAAGAAAAGTTCCCTACAAGAAGAGGTAAGAAAAATTAAGAGAGAAAGAAACTCAAGAAGTAAGGTTATGTGAAGTCATGGAATAGAAAAACAAAATAAAAGAAGAGATAGATGGAAGGAACAATGAAATTCAAAACCAATCCCTTCAGCAAGCAGACCTTATTGATCAACTCTCCAATGCAAATAAAGAAATCATGAGCCTAAGAGTTGAAAATGAAAGAATGAGAAATGATCTAAATTCTAAAAGGCAAATCAATGAAAGAATGAAAAATTATCTAAATTTTGAAAGGAAAATCAATGAAAGATTATGGAATGATCTAAACACTAAGAAGAAAATCAATGAAAGAATGATGAAATCTCAAGTAGACATGAATTAATTAAATGGGAAAAACCTCTATAAGAAAAAAGGAAAACCAAGAATTGGATATAAAGAAGAAGGAAAATCATCTAAGCAAGGAGCTCAAATGAACCAAAGACATACTCATAATCATAGTGGTAAGATAGGTCATACATCAAATAAATATTAGAGCAATGGAAAAGCAAAATTCAATGGAAAATGCTACAATTGCAATCAAAATTTTCATAAGGCTAATGAATGCAAAGAGAAACCAATATTTGAAGGAAAATGTCACAAATATAAGAAACATGGACACAAGTTATCAGAATACAAAACCAAGGTATTGAATCCATAGAGAAAATTGTGAAAGCAATATTTGGTTGGGGCTATAACACCTAGTGCAGATGTCATTATTATGGAGAATTTGGACACATTGGAATAAATTGTGTAAAGAATCATTTGAGGAAAAGAGGAACTACTAAAGGATGTTTCATTTGTATAGAACTTGATCATCTTTCCAAGAATTGCATGAATACTAGTAGAATTGAAGATGAGAAAAAGAAAAAAGTTGATAACATCTAAAAATAGATGAGACAACAATGGGTTACTAAGTCTATCGAGGATGCAAGTCCAAGTAATGATGATTAAGTTACTCAAGAATTGGGTGACTTTATCATTTCTACTTGAGTTATCAAAGGAGAAACTAGAACAATACTATCAAAGAAGACATCCAAAATAGTTCCAAATTGAAAGAGTAAAATGAACCAAATCAGTATTTAGGATACAAAGGGATCAATAAGTACAAGTTTCTATTGAGTTATCTTCTCTACTAAGTGAGGATGGGTCAAAGACTCTACCAAGCAAGGTTGGGAGTATAAAAGATGCATATGGTTACCAAGTCATGAAGACTTCACCAAGTGTTCAATGCAAGTGTAGTGGATGATAATCTATCAACATGATGTCAGTCTATCTACCTTTTGTACTGAGCATTTTGAAATTTTAACAAAAACAATGAAATTGAAATCATTTTTTACCATGAAATTTTGAGTGTTATTGCAAAAGTGCAATCTTCAGAGCTTCCAAGAAATTTGAGCAAATTTCTGGTGAAATTTTTTGAATTCCCTCAAATCCTACTAAGTGAAGATGGCATCCAGTAGCAACAAGGTTAAGCAAGGATTTGACATGTTGGTTCACAGAGTGGAATGGAAAGCACCAAATTTCAAGTTCACTCCTGCAATCCCCAAAACCCTAGATACAAGTGGAGCATAATCTCAAATCCCTCCAAAGGTACTTCTGATCAATGGCATTTGCATTCATTTCAAAAGTCTTATTCAAGAGATTGGTATGTTGGAAATGGATGATGCCCTAGTCCAACTGTGTGTAAATGGAGTTTTGAAACCCAAGCACCAAACCTTGGAAACCAAAAGGTTAACTCACATCCCTCACATGCCTCACAAATTTTAAGTTAAATGGATTAGGTTTATCCTCAGTTAGGTGCATAATGGGTAGTTGTAGTTGGAACAACTAGTGTTGATCACAAAGAAGATGATTCATTGAACCATTGGCCTCCAATGCTAGGCAAGGCCAAAATGACAAAAACCCTAGGTCAAGAAAAAATGGAAAAGAAAACCCCAGTAGAATGGGATGATAGAGGAATAAGATATACAACTCTTCCAAGTTGAATAATGTGTCATGTGAAGCTATGGACTTGGCATACAATGTGGTACAGAACAATTTGTCATTTGACCTTGTCGAGCTATTGTTGAGATAGTTCAACAAAAACATGGAAATTATAAGGACATCAAAGAATAACCCATGTAAGTTTGGTTCCTTGTTAACTTTTTTATTCTTTTATGTTTAGAAATTCTTCCCTTCAAAAGGCACTGTTGTGTGGAGAAAAGATGTGCCTATATTATATCAAATAAATGAGTTTATTGTTGAAATGGGTGAAAACTACAATAGTACTATGGATAATTATTTTGATTCATTCAAAGAGAAAATGAATAATAGGTCCTAAATCTCCAAGAAACTAGTTGAGGATTATAAGGATGATGTATGTTTCATGGTGGATTGTGACAAAGTTTACATTCAGGCAGTTAAGCCTCGAATTGCATGGGTAAAACCTTTTGGTTATGAGGTTAATATTAATGAAACTAAAGACATCATTGAAGCTCTTATCAATGAACCAATTGATCCTAAGTCTATGTATTTTAGAACATATGATGAAGCAAAAGCTAGGATTAAACTTGAAATAAAGCTTCCTTAGGTGGTGAACAAAGGGAAGAAGAGAATTGCAAAACTGAAATCTAGTTCAACCCTTTTGGTAATTGAGTGAAAAGGGGAAGATAAGGAAGCAAAGGATGTGGAAGAAGAGGATGAGGTAGAATCTAAGGAAGAAGAGGCATTAAGGAAGAAAGGCAAGGTGATTATCACCAAGACCCAAAAGCCATCCACTGCAATATTCACTAGGAGATCTTTAAGGAAGAAATATGACAAGCAAGGAGGAGACATTGTATGTAGAAAACCTCCACCCACCTTCTAAGATAGATTAAAAGATCTAAAAGAAGGAGCTGGAATAACAAATTTCAAATCATTAAACTATGAAATCAGAACAATAGAGGAGTATAAGTAGATTGAAGGCCTAGTGATGGATAAGATGGGAAAATAGAAATACTCACTAGACTAGCTTGCTTCTCAAATTCCTATTGATTTGTTGGAAAAGATAAAGCCAAGATGGGAATTTTTTGCGCAAGCTATCAAAGAAAACCTTGAGGTAGTTATTACCAAGTATATCAGATGTAGAGGTAAAAGTGTCTCTGAAGAAAAATGAAGAAAAATTGACTTTGAAGTTTAATATCTATCTGATTTTGATGAAGAATATTGAACATGTTTTAAGGAATGCAAAAAACACTTGGAAGAATATCTATCTATTACATAAACCAAGTGATTTTCTAGTTGATGTTAAAGATGATGATGAAGAAGAAGATAAGGAGAAGATTAAGAAGGGAATATTTAATAAGCAACTCATTTTGACAATGAAGAAGATGAAGAGGATCAAGGAGAAGAGGCTACCAAGGAAGCAAAGCCAAATGATGAGGATATTGATCCAGTTAAGATAGTTGTAGTAGTTATTGCCTCACTTCCTCACTCTCTAAGAAAACCAGTGACAACATCAAGCACAGAGAAAACCCCAACAAGTTTGATTGTGACCACTATTACCAATCCAAACATCCAATCACTCTTTTATCCTACTTAGCTCAGCACATCACTGATAGAAGTGACCTCCACTTCATCTACTGAGCTGCAAACTCTTCCCTCATCAATCAAGTTGAGCACTTTAGTTTTGAGCACTCCTATTATAAGCACTTTACTTTTGAGCATATATATTTTGGATTCTTTAGGTATTTCTATAAATATTCCTTCAATTAGAACTATATCAATTTTTATAGCCAATCCTAGCATGTCTACTATTATCTCTATTCTAGGTACAAAAGCAAAAAGTGTGAGGACAATTGAGCCCAAGGTTCAACTGAGCACAAAATTTTTGAGTAAAGGAAAAGAGATGGAAGAAGAAATTGATTTAGATGAGAAAATTGTAATCCCAAATTGGGACATTTCCAAGCTTACTTTAGACCAAATGCAATCATTTGGTGAACTCCTCCAGAAGAAGGCTAAATAGAAAAGACTAAGAGAGGAGAGAAATAAGGAATTTTAAAATAATTAAAGATGCAAAGAACATTTTGGCAGATGCCATAGGTATTGAGGTTGAGTCTTCTCAATCAATTTTGTATCAGCTAGTAGAGGTAGTATAGAAATTTAATGAAGGTACTAAGGGATAAGATAAGTTAGTGCAAAAAGTAGAAAAGAAGTTTGATACAAAGTGCTAGAGCACATTGCTCAGTAGATAGCTATTTATTAAGTAGAACTTTCTACAATTTTGGGCAATTCAGAAGCATCTTGTACAAATATGTCATCACTTTTTGAAAAGCTATGTGATTTTTTTGATTTTACTAAAGAAATAAAGGACGAATTGTCCAAAATAGATGAAGATTTGAAAGCTATTTCTCAACAGCTACAACTTGACCCTAGTTCAAGCTCTGCATATTTTCAAAGGATAAGATTTTTGTTAGATATGCAAGCAAAATTTCTTAGAAAGGAAGCAAGGATTAGATCCACATTGATAGATATACAAAATATGATTCTTCCCATCATGGATACACTGTAAAAACATATTGAGCATTCAAAAACTCTCATTCATGAAAATAACTTCTCCATTGCAGATCATATGATAGAATTATCAACAGAAGTCCAAATTGCACTTCACACATGCAAGGTCCTGGTCTTGCAAGACAATTGGGATAACACCTTGGTGATCATTCTCAAGGTACATTTAGAATTTTTATCTCATTTTGGTGTTACTATGTAAATAAATAAAATAAATCTTTGGCATTAATGTCAAAAAGGGTAGAAAGATACATGTATGGAGAAAGACATATGTTCTGGGGGAAATCATGTAATAAGTTAAAAAATCAATGGGGGAGTAAGATATGTATAGAGAGATATGTTGTATATAGAAAGAAGATGTATAGTATACTATATGAAATAACCTTACCATGTATAGATATATCCCTTACAAAATCAATTTTGAAAAATCTTTAAAATAATATACTCTACTAAGCTAGTATCTCAAGGTGATGGATAAAAGGTATTTAAGAAACTTTTTGAATTTATTTTTGGTTGATAAGTGTTTTTGTCACTAATGTCAAAGTGGGAGATTTTTGACATATTAGTCAAGTTTATTATTAGTGACATAGACTAATTCAAATTGTATATAGCTATTGAGCTCTTTTTATAGATATCAGTGTTTACCGAGTATTTTAGTTATCACCAAGTTCTACAGTTGCTATTGAGTCCTTTGGAAAAATCTTAGTGGTTACTGACTAGTCACAATTACAATAAAGATCAGCAGTGTATGTCGAGTTTACCAATACAAGTCGAGCTATGTAGTGTTCACCAAGTTCACAGTGTATGTCATGTGAGTCTAGTGTTAACTTAGCTACTTAGTGTTGACCAAGTGACTCAATTTATATGAAGCTCAAGGTGAGATTTTTTACTAAATCATGTCATGGTAAACAAGTGATTCATTTATATGATGATTTTTATAGTATCTACCAAGTCACCAGTGCAAACTGAATTCAAGACTACTTGGAAGTGATCAGTCTGGACTGAGCTTCTACATCTACTAAGTGCATGATGATGTCAAGCATTTACAGTGGATGTTGAGTATTAGAACCTCATCGAGTCAGTCTTTAGAACCTAAGTATCTTCATGTGGGCCGACTTTGTAATATTTATGTTAACTTGTATTGTAGCCAACTTTGTAATCTGTATAACTGGATTGGTATATATGTAATGTATTATATCATATCCAAAGTGTAAGAAGTAAGGAATGTGAATGTGAATATAATTAGAAAAGTGCAAAAAGAGTCAATTAAAAAGGCTACAATAGTATAAGGAACAACAAAAGTCATATCTATCACAACAAGGTGATTAGAACATAAAGGAATCTCATTCAACAAACCAAGTTGTAGATTAGACATTGTCTACTATTTCATCCCAATAGGTGGATCAGTCAAATCCTTTAACAAGGTAGACCTAATAGTCTTTTGGAAATCTCTTTATTGAGTGTATACTTAATTGCATGTTTGTAAATCCTTTCACAAGGTGGACTTAGCAGTCCTCATTGTACACTAGAAATGTGTCCCACTCTAAACCCTTCTATCCAAACGATTCCATGAGTTCAGAATGCTTGGATGCCAGCTTAGAGCTCCCTATCCATGGAGTGCAAGATAGTGTATTTCAAGAATAAGAAGGCTCTCAAATGAGCCTTAGAGATACTCTTCTTGCTAGTAAACCATGAAATGGGAGGTTCCAAAGACAAGATGCAAAAATGCAAATGTCTCAAGGAGTTCCTCAAGAGTGCAATGCAACTAAAGATTGAACGAGAATGAATATGAAAGTGGAGCTATGCTAAAACATGTATGAGAGTGTTACAATACCATTATTAAGCTATGTGAGATTAAGCTACATGTAAAAATGAAAGCTAAGCTAAGCTAGAATGCCATGATGTCATGGATGAGAGAATGTAGACAAGAAATAGAAGTTCTCCACAAAGCTCCAAAGAAACCTGTTAGAAAACTTGTAGCATAACAATATTCAAAATGAGGATGGATGATTTGAGGGGGAAAGCTCTCTCCCTTTTAAATTCATATGGATGGTAGAGATCAAGATGAAGATGGCGGATGATCAACAGTGGAATTTGAAAAGAGGAGTGATCCATGTGCACACACAAGTCAACCAATAGAATATAAGTTGACTTGTCATATAAGACAAAAGTCACAAAGCCTTTTCTTTTAATTGCAAAATAGAAAAAGGACTTTATGTGTGCACTTTAAGTGGGTTAGAAGAATGGGGTATTTTATTTAATTAAAAGGGGATATGTTCTTTTAATCAAATAATGAACTTAGGATAGCATATTCAAACTATAGGTTATAATCAAATAAATTGATTATTAGCAATTTGGTCTAGGTAAATAATTAAATTAATTTAGCCAAAATGTTGAAAAGAGGGCTCATAGTCTAGATGACCATTTTTAGGTGATTACATTTGCCCCTCTTTGACTAATGCGTGATCGATCTGGGAACACATTATGTCAAAGAAAATAGAAAGCCAAGTAGGCAGTGATAGATATAGATATTTGTTTTTGAAGAACGAAATGTAGAAAAAAATAGCAAGTCCTAAATGTACAGCCTGATAGTGGTAGTACTGAATACTAGGAAAAGATGATGTCAAAATTCAAGAAGAATGCTAAGACTTAGCAAAGTAGATAGATCGAGAACAAGTGAAAAGATCAAACAAATGCTCCTAAGAAATAGATAGTTGTAGCAATCAGTGATAGAGTATTTCTGCCCCCTCGAGATTGAAATTGAAATGAGGTAAGGGGATACAAAAATTGGATAGACATGAGAAAATTATAATATAGCAATGTCCAAGATGACAAATAGATGATTAGAACCCAAGAATGACTATAAAAAACTTGATAAAATGCCCCAGTTTGACTAGAGTTGACCTTGAAGGATATATCATAAAAATTAGGTCGTAACAAGTAGAAAGGTGATTTTAGACATGAAACACTGAATTGAAGTAGATATGAAGTATGGAAATGATGAATACATGAAGAAATGAAGATGCCCTAGTGATGATTCAGAGATTAGACCTCAAAAGGTCAGCTAACTACTCAGAAGAAAGTAGAATTTTAAAAGACAATTTTGACCATCAAGATGAATTTGAATTTGGATTTCGATCTCGAAAATGAATCTAGGATGTTGAAATTATTTAAGTGGTCAAAAATTTATATAATGTGATGATAAGATAGAAAAGAGATGAAGTGAAAGATTAAGAAGGTGAAAAGACATGAACAAGAAGAAAGTAAAGAAATATATGAAAGGAGTTAGCTGATATGTCCACAAAAAAGATTAAGAGAGAGCTCTCCCCATATGCAAGAATGCAAGACTAATCTAGAAAATGAACTTAAAATGCAAGCTAATATGCAAAGTGGTTTACTAGCAAGAAGTGCATAACATTTAGACTCTTAATTTCATCATTGAGCATTTATTAGGGACATCATGAGATCATACAACCATCACTAGTATAACTATGAGGATATGAATATGATCGATATCATATAGGTATGTGGAAATCCAATCTAAGCATCAGAGACATGTAAGTCAAGATAACTACATGATTAGATTTCTTAAGTTTAATTTAGCAAGATTACACCTGTATCAATGCATAAGCGCTAGGATAAACCCCAAGTGCGATCTTGCAAAACAGTCAAGGATGATGCATTTATAAGTCAAAGTGTTGAATAGGACAAGCATGAATGCTTACAACACTATACACAAAAAAAGTATACCCACAAGCAAAAATCAAGAAAACATGCCCCATGCCCCTAGTCTTCTAGTCAATGACATCCTTGAAAGACTATTAGGGATGGAACATATAGTAAATAAATCATCATAGACAACACACAAAGTAGATAAAGATTAGCATAGCTCAGTCATTTAAGTGTTAAAGTGCGTGTGTGTAAGTCACTTGGTCATTTCTTCAAGACTTGATTCTGATAGTGAGAAATATCGCAACATTGAAGACCGTAGGTAAACTATCTGAAAAGTGTTGAGAAACACTTGATGTCAAAGTGGGTGGGGGTAGTGTTGAGAAACATTATTTTGTGAGTTTTCAAAGAAATCCTAATGCACAAGAATACCTCAATAGGCTAAGTAGCTATGCCCTCAAGACGAGGATAAGAAACAATTCTGAGCTAGGAAATGTGTAGCAAAGTACGTGATTGAGACTGATAGACATAGGTGCAAGGGTTTCAAGTAGCGCCTATTTCCAAGTTTTCACCACTTGACAGATTTTTTCAGGACTTTTTTTCAATTTTTTTGTCTTTTTAAATTTTTTGATTTTTTTGGTGATATATCAAAGCACCTATTGCTAGGTTTTCACTAAGATGATCATTTTTTAGGACATTTTCTAATTTTTTGAATTTTTTCAGCATCATATATGATTTTTTTGATTTTTTAGAATAATTTAGAGATCACTAGTTCTCAAGAAAGATCACATCATTTTCTCCCAATGTCTAGCAAGGTATAGGATATGATGGAGCAATGAGCCAGTGGATAAGCAAAGATGGATGAAAAAAGAGTATGAAGCAAGTGAAAGTGATCCTCAAGGACTGACTCCTCAAGAGTACCCAAGCTAGGGAAAGAGGTGAAATAGTCATATGAAGCATATTTTGGATAAGCAATGGACGTAATGAGAAAGATAGCATGGAGGATAAGCAATGAAGCCAACAAGTGAGATAGCATGAAGTGTGTAGTCAAAAAGAGTAGCCATGTCAAGAGACATATGAGAACCATGTTTCATTTATTATGATCAAGACCAAGGGGTCAACTAGATAGGATAGCAATGGGATAGAGAAATAAGAATAAAGCTCAAGATAGAGTAGAGGCTATGAGTGAATGGGAGAGAAAAATAGAAAATCTTGTCGATAAGATAGCCAATATGCAAAGATAGCTCAACATTTTCAAGATCAAAGAGAGAAGAGGGGATAGATGGATGATGGAAGAATTACGCATGACGCTTGTTTTCCAAGTTTTCATCATGGTACTTATCCAAGGTACCACAAGAAGTAGTTTTCACCATAGGATAAATTTATTTCTCTTTAATTTTGCTACCAAGGTGCCACAAGAAGTGGTTTTCACCAAGGCACATTTTCATTTTTTTCATTTTTTCATTTTTTTCATTTTTTCATTTTTTTTTTTTCATTTTTTTCATTTTTAGAAAGAGCTCAAGCTATTTGAATTTAGATAGTGCTCTTATAGAAAAGATAAGTCATGATAAGCCAAGACCATAGAAAGGTATGCTCAAAGATGTTGATAGGGTGATGAAAGGTAAATGGTAGTAGGAAGAATATATGGAGGATAAGAGTTCATGTATAGAAAGGAGGTGTAAGCTTTAATAGATTTCATGTGAGTAGCTAAAATATTGGACAAGATCAACATTGACACACACCTTGAAGGGTATTGGAACAATGGAGGAATCATAGATGAAATAGCTTGAGATTTAGATGTATGAGGTGGTAGAAAAGATTTGGAAAAAAGTGGAGTGGAAGGCTTAGGAATATTTTTGGAAGAAGATGGAATGGAAGCCTTTGGAAGCTTGAATGTCAACTTTGAAGTATTTTCAATATTCAAGTCTTTTAAAAGAGACTTGGGAATCCATATAGCTTTAGATTTTCCTTCGGATACTTCAAAACACATTTCTTCAATAATGGGTTTAGGAACCCATATTTTCTTTGATTTAGCTTTTTTAATATTGGACCTTTGCGGTCTCTTTTGTGCATTCTCCTTCTTAGCATTCACATGTCGATTAGATGGGACATAGTGATCTTCATTTTTCAATGGATTCTGATGTTTATTCTCACTTCCAAAGGACTTGGGATTTGTGGATGAATAAGGATGATATGACTGGTTTAGATGTATAGATAGGTGATAATTCATCAAGGATGAGTGTCTTTGTTGATCTTGAGGTATGACGAGAGAGCTAGGAGTGGAAAATGTAGGAGATGACAGAACATAAGGTCCGAATATAGATGGAAGGTTTGAAGGCTTTAGCTTTGATGGATAAGGACCAAGGATAGACTTAGGAGATGCAAAGGGATAGTGGGAAGGGATATCAACATCTTTAAAATGAGCAACATGGTCAAAGCCATCAATAGACTCATAAGTACCTTTGATAGGAACAACATTTTTAATAGAAGCACTTGAAGCTTGAGCACAATTTTGAAGTGGATGTGGAGAAGTAGAACATGAGGGGATGCTTTGATCTTGACAAGTAGCTTTGGATAGCATATGAAGAGAACTTTTCTCATAATTTTTAATAAGCTCAAGGGAGATAATGGAAGTGGTATCTTCATCATACTTGGGGGGTGGACAAGATATAGGATATGGAGGGGAAAAATATTGAAAGAGATGAAAGGGTGCTTGATCTTGATCTTTCTTGAAATTTATAGCTTTTTCTTTTTGAGAGTCCTCTTGACATGGAGCCACTTCGAAGGACAAGGGAGAATGAAGAGTAAATGGAGTAGTGTTTAGATTAGGCATAGTACTACATGAAGTTTGAGGATGTTTAGGATTAGTAGCATGGAAAAGGTTTGCAACCAAGTGAAGGTTAGCTTGAGTTTCTTTTAGAGGTAGCCCTTGAGGATACAGGTAGTCAATATGGAAAGCATTAGGTTCCTTTTTTGATAGAGGCATGTTGGAAAGCTTTGAAGTGTTGGGAGATGCATGAGTGTTGGAAGAAGTGGAAGATGTAATGGAGCCACTACTAGACATAGGTTCATCAATGTAATCTTGCTCAAGAGAAGTATCCTCAGCACATGAGTCACTAGAGGTTCTAAGATCAATAATCTTATCATCAATGAGATCTTGGATTTTATGTTTAAGCTCTATACAATCAGAAGTAGCATGGTCATTAGATTTATGATAGGCACAATAGGTATCCAAGAATGGATTTCCATAGGAGCTAGACTTAGGCAACATGATGACCTTGGTGCCAAGAAGTGTTCTAAAAATGTCATCATAAGAATTCCCCAAGGGAGTAATATTTCTCTCAAAAGTATGTCTAGAGTCCTTTGGTTGTTTCTCAAGTGAATAGAATGCATTCATGTCTTCATCATTATCTTCATCAAAGATAGGTCCATCATGAAATTTTGGCATAGGCTCAAAGAAGGTATCACTTGCTTGTTCTCTAAAGAGGTCTTTAGATCTAGAAGATGAAGACATTTGATATCTTGAAGTAGAGCATGTAGACCTAGAAGAAGAGGATGACCTCAAAGAAGGTGACTCACATGCATGTAAAGACCTTAAGGAGGACTCATGTAATGATGCAATCTTCTCCAACCTTTTCTCAAGTTTAGACTTCATTTTTGTCATGCGCTTAGAGAGATGAAGGTAAGAAAGATCATTTGTCTCTTCTAGTTCTTTGTATTGCACATATAGATCTTGAAACTCTTTAGCGGCATGTAGGATATCATGATCATCTAGATTTGGCCGAGATTTGATAGCACAAGCTTTATATGCCATAGTGGTAGATAGATAATCAAGCATGAAGGAGACTAGAGGAAGCTAACAAGGTGACACACGATAACTTGATGTCCAAATTAGAGAGGTCGATTATTCACTTGCCAATATAGTAGAGAGAGATGAAAGTGACTTGTCAAACAGTATGCCCAAGAAACTTACGAAATGAATGACTCAAGTCAATAACTAGGCAAGATGCCCAAATAGCCAAATAGATAGAGCAATCAGGGTGACAAGTGAACAACTTTCCCAACCCAAGAGTGTAGTCAAGAAATCAAGGTAACCATTTTAGCAAAAGGATAACTAGCAAGCATGCATAGACCATGAAGACAAAAAGACCAAGAGCACTAAGACCAAAGAGCCACTTTAAGCATGTTTAAGCACTAGAGACATAACAAATCATAGCCAAATGATGAAACCCCCCTTAGTAAGTAACACAAGAAAATATTTGCACTTGACATTTTGACTTGGTTGACAAAGTTTGACAATAATTGATAGCATAGCAAATTTGATGTTCAAAAGAAATTTCTTTCCAAGCAAGATAGTGACACATGGAGTATTTTTCAAATAATCAAGCAAGGGACAAAGCAACCTTGCATGATACAAGCATATGTGAGGTCTTTAAATAAATCCTTAGAACTATCTTCATGTATATGTTTCAAAGATTTTCACAGATCTAGCACATTCAAGAACACATCAAGCAATATCTACCTAAAAGTCATAGTTCATTACTCAACAACTTGGCCCACGCTTGATGCTCCTTCGCCTCACACCAAGTGGTTGCCCACAAGAGATATTGGCTTTGTTATGGAAGTGCCATAAGCACAACCAAGGGAACACATATGGTGAGTGTAAAATATTGGGGTGATCCGGGTAGCCCACTAGGATCGATCCTTGCACCAAGAAGTTGAGCGGTTAAAAAAGGGTAGTTACTAACTTAGTGTGTTTAGATAAGGCTTTTGTTCATAGTGTTCCTATTGCTCCCAATTACGGGACACCTCACCTTGTGATGAATAACCGATCTCGTGATCACAAGAGTACCTTAAGCATTCTTGCCTAGTGATCTCCCTATGGTCAAAATCCCATAAGCGATCAAACTAGGCAAAGACAATCACTATGTCTACCAAGGTTTTGTGTCCTTGATAGCCTTGAGTTTATAGTGGGTTGGAAGAGCCAGGTAATCTGCTTGTCCCCACTTCGGTCGTTCCTCTCAGGTTGTTCGAGAGCAGGCCCTCTAAAGGATTCTAACTACACAAAGTGGATCAACTTTTGGAAGTCAAGAGTGTTCATCACAAGGGTTAAGAGCATACTCTCCTATTCTAATTATTTTCTCCCAAACACGTTAAGAAGATTCAGTTATCGCTTGCTTTTGAAACCAAATGGCAAGTCAAGATTTCTGATTCACCACAAGGGTGAAGAGCATACTCTCCTATTACCAAAAGACTCCAATCACAAGTTTTATGTTCTTATTAAAAATGAACAATTAGTCAATGCCACACATGAAAACAAAAAAGCATGAAATTTTTGGTTTTTATGCTTTGGGCAGCCCTGCAAACAATTGTTAGTAGCCCTTGTGCATTTGAAGCTTTGACATGCGTTCTTTTTATGCAATGTTTCAATTTTTTTTCATAAGAATGGCAACCTGTAATCACAACTTGTTAGCACCAAAAGTTAGTGTGAAATAACATAAAAATATGCAATAAAAAGTGGTGAGTTGCCTCAAAAATCCAATTTATCTTCCAACCAAGTGCATGCAAAGAAAGTGCAAGTTAATCACAAATGCTCTCATTTTTACTCTTTGATTTTGACCTAGTCAACAAGATTGGACTTGTTTGCTATGATTTCGGATCCAAAAATAGACATAAAAATAGGAGACCCCTACTAAAAATTAGAGATCTTTCCAAAAATGTAAAAAATTTTAAAAAATCTCTTCATTTGCGCCCTAGAGATTGATTTTGTCAAAACAGGCCAAATTTATCAAATCGAGTTTTTGATCCTTAATACGACCTCAAAATTCAAAACACAAAGAAAGAACCCCTATTAGAATTCAAAAAAATTTCTGAAAATGTAAGTTTTTCTGAAAAATGTGCTGATTTGTGATCAAAAATGGCTTTTTATGAAAACTAAAGAAAAAATCATAACTCCCACAAATCACGTCAAAATTTTCTAAAAATTGGATTGAGACATTTTTAACACATTATTAACTTTAAAAAAAAAAATTCAGAACCAAACTCTAAGTGGTTTAAAAGATATGATCAAATCTTTAAACCAACTAGATTTTTGGCCTTCAAACCAATCTACTTATGGGTTGGCCTTAAAACCAAAGTGATAATTCTACAAAAGAACTTGATTAGATCCAATATGCTGCTGTAAAAAATTATAGATGAAATATAAAATCAAATGGAGCTAGAAACTTGATTCAAGCCCCACAGTGGGCGCCAAAAATGTACACTCGAAAGTGTCTCACTCTAAACCCTTCTATCCAAATGATTCCATGAGTTCGGAATGCTTGGATGCCAGCTTAGAGCTCCCTATCCACAGAGTGCAAGATAGTGTATTTCAAGAATAAGAAGGCTCTCAAATGAGCCTTAGAGATACTCTTCTTGCTAGTAAACCATGCAATGGGAGGTTCCAAAGATAAGATGCAAAAATGCAAATGTCTCAAGGAGTTCCTTAGGAGTGCAATGCAACTAAAGATTGAACTAGAATGAATATGAAAGTGGAGCTATGCTAAAACATGTATGAGAGTGTTACAATACCATTATTAAGCTATGTGAGATTAAGCTACATGTAAAAATGAAAGCTAAGCTAAGCTAGAATGCCATGATGCCATGGATGAGAGAATGTAGACAAGAAATAGAAGTTCTCCACAAAGCTCCAAAGAAACCTGTTAGAAAACTTGTAGCATAACAATATTCAAAATGAGGATGGATGATTTGAGGGGGAAAGCTCTCTCCCTTTTAAAGTCATATGGATGGTAGAGATCAAGATGAAGATGGTGGATGATCAACGGTGGAATTTGAAAAGAGGAGTGATCCATGTGCACACACAAGTCAACCAATAGAATATAAGTTGACTTGTCATATAAGTCAAAAATCACAAAGCCTTTTCTTTTAATTGCAAAATAGAAAAAGGACTTTATGTGTGCACTTTAAGTGGGTTAGAAGAATGGGGTCTTTTATTTAATTAAAAGGGGACACGTTCTTTTAATCAAATAATAAACTTAGGATAGCATAATCAAACTATAGGTTATAATCATTATTAGAAATTTGGTCTAGGTAAATGATTAAATTAATTTAGCCAAAATGTTGAAAAGGGAGCTAATAGTCTAGATGACCATTTTTAGGTGATTACACTCATTGCTCCTAATAGGGTAGATCATTAGAAGTGATCAATGTAAGCTTTAATAGGCTAACTTTATACTATAGTACTAAAGTTTGTAGGTATCATCCCCAACCCAATTTTACTTTCTATTTGGAAGGTTTTTGGGTTACCAAATGTTTGTGTCACAATGTTATGAATACTTTCATATTTTTAATTTCTTATGCATGCAATTAAGATCAAATTATATGTGATAGATTATACGCTAATTGGATTATTGAATTAAGAGTTGAAATTTTTTAAGTTTTAGAAGTTACTTATTCACCCCTCCCCTCTTAGTAACTTAGCATAGTCTTGAATATTTCCAACACACACATGTCTGCACTAGAAGGATCCTTTTTTATCTCATAAACACCACTTGTAGGGCCCAAATTACCCACATTTTTGAGCCCCCATGGAGCCCCCATCTACCTGGAAAGGGACATTGGCCCTTTAAACTAGAAGCCCATCATCCTTCAAGAACAATCTACTTCTAAAAAATCCCCTCTTATCGCTCACTATAGATACTCTTCAAATGAGAGATATAGTTGAAGGAACAAAATCTTTTTCTATAAAATGAGGCTAATATTGATGAAGTTGGCCTAAAGTTAATATTGAAGGTAAAGAGAAAGAAATCATGTAATAAACTTATACCTCTTGATCCATGTCACTATGTACGATCCTCATCAAAGGGGTATTGTTTCCTACATATGTAAATCATTTGTCTTAAGTTAGTTACAAATTACATGATACTTGTAATCAACTAAAAATAGTCATCTAGACTATGAGCCCCCTCTCTAGCATTTTTCCATTATTTATCTAATGGTAATTTTTCATCAAATCCTTGAAAATATATTTATTTGATTATAACCTATGGTATAACCACTTTATCCCAATTTCATATTTAATTAAAAGAACATGTCCCTCTTTAAATTAAACAAAATTCCCCACTCATCTCTTATCCTAAGTGTGGACACATAAAGCATTATTCCTATTTTAGAAATAAAAGAAAAGGCCTTTTTGTTTACACATGAATGCACAATTTTTCTATGTGAGAGGAATCTTCTATTTTTAAAATAACTTTAATTCTCCTCTACACATTTAAAACCCTCTCAAAAGTCAACCATTAATTATGATTGGTTGAGATGTTTGTGCACATGGATCACTCAAGATGTATTCTCCTCCCTTGATTATTCCTCTTTTTCCTTTTAATCTCTATTGTCCATTTTTTTTCAAAAGGGATAGCTCTCTCCTCATTCAAAAAGTCTTAGTATCTCATGCTATTATTATGCTACAAGTTCTCTTGGTGATTTTTGAGACTTGGAGCATTCTTGCATTTTTTCATTTTAGCTTAGCTCTCATTCTACTTACATTTTTAGCTTAGCTCTCATTATACTTACATTATGGCATACTTTTTAGCTTATTTTCATTTATACTTTAGCTTGGTTCTCTTTGTTAGCTTGCATTAGCATTGAGTTTTATTCTAAATTCTTGGATATTGGAACTCTTGCCTCTACTCTTTGAATCTCTAATTCTACGGTGTACCTTGCAAAAGTTGCATAGTTTGGTTCATTTGAGAGCCATCATCTCGTAGCCTTTGCACATCATAGAAAGAGAGCTATAAGCTGGCTCTTGAGACTCCCTCTTCCATGAGTTCTCTCAAGAATAATGATTTATAGAAGTTTGATACTTTTATGCACACATTTTTGGCACCCACTATGGGTATAACGTCTTAGTTTTGCTCTCCTTTTAGCTACATTTTCACATTTTCTACATTCTATCTGCATGTTTTCTTTTTTTATAGTCGTAGTTTTTGGGTGACATTTTTCTAGTTTTGTATGACAGTTCTCATAACCATTGGGCGATACTTTTTTTTTAAATACCATCGCATGACTATACTATACTTTGTCACCCTGGTATAGAAAGTTTTTTCATCTGGCTTAGTAAGAAATATCACACAGGAAGGTTTTGTCACACACATATACTGAGAAGTATCATATGATAGTCTTCCAACAAAAATTATTGCCTGACTTGAACTTGCTTCTTGTTTGGGTGATTTTGTTAGTTTCTTGGTTGTTTCCTACTACTTATTGGTCTTTATAGGTCTTTAGTTGTTTTGTAGAGGTTCACTTATAGATTTTATATTGTTTTGAAGCTAACTTGTGGGGCTATCAGTTGTGATTGCAGGGTTTTACCTTGAAATGTTTACTTAAATTGTCTAAAAGAACACATGTCAAAGCTTCAAATGCACAAGGGTTACATTTTTTTTAGGGCTATGCAATGCATAAAAACCCAAACTTGCTTTCTTTTTTTATTTCATGTGTGGTACTGTACTAGTTTCTTTCATTTCATAGGCACATTAAACTTTTGATTAAATTTCTTTGGTGATAGGAGAGTATGCTCTTCACCCTTGCTATGAATCAAAATTCTTGACTCACCTTTGGATTTTGAGAACAAGAGAATTAATTGAAAATTTTTAACTTATTTGGGAGAAACAATCAAGATAGGAGAGTATGTTCTTCACCCTCACAGTGAATCAAAAATCTTGACCCTTGAAAGTGGATCCAATTTGTCTTAGTTAGAATCCTTTAGAGGGCTTTCTCTTGGACAACCTAAGAGGAACAATCCAAGTGGGGACAAGATAATACATGACTCTTCCAAGCCATTATAAATTCAAGGCTATCAAGGACACAAAACCTTGGTAAACATAGTATTTTTCTTCACTTAGTGTGATCGCTTATGGGATTTTGACCATGAGGAGATCACTAGGAAAGAACATTTAAGGTGCTCTTGTGACCATGAGGTCTATTACCCACCACAAGGTGGAGTGTCCCTTAATTGGGTGCAAGAGGAACATTATGAGTGGAAGCCCTTTCTAAACACTCTAGGTTAGTAGCTACCCTATTTTGTTGCTCAACTTCATGGTGCAAGGATTGATCCTAGTGGACTACCCAGATCACCCCAATATTTTACACTCACCATCTATGTTCCCTTGGTTGTGCTTATGGAACTTCCATGAAAAAGCCAATATCTCTTGTGGGAAACCACTTAGTGTGAAGCAAAGGAGCATCAAGCATGGGCCAAGTTGTTGAGTAATGAATCATGACTTTTACATAGATATTACTTGATGTGTTCTCGAATGTGCTAGACCTGTAGAAATCTTTTGACCATACACATGATGATAGTTCTAAGGATTTCTTGTAAAACCTCACATATTCTTATATCATGCAAGGTTACTCTGTCCCTTGCTTGATTGTTTGAAGACTACTCCATGTGTCACTATCTTACTAGAAAGAAATTGCTTTTGAATGTCAAACTTGCTATGCTATCAACTATTCTCAAACTTTTTCAACCAAGTCAAAGCATCAAGTCCTAACATTTTTCTTGTGTTTCTTGCTAAGGGGAGTCTCATCCTTTGATTTTTCTTTTCAATGTCACTAGTGCTTGAACATGCTTAAAAAGTGACTCTTTGGTCTTAGTTCTTTTGGTCTTTCTATCTTCATGGTCTATGTTTGCTTGCTAGTTTTCTTTTTGCTGAAATGGTTACTTTGATTTCTTGACTACACTCTTATGTTGGGAAAGTTGTTCACTTATCACCCTATTTTCTTTATCTACTTGGCTATTTGGCTTCTTTCCTAGATCTTGACTTGAGTCACTAGTTTTGTAAGTTTCTTGGACACTTTCTTGACAAGTCACTTTACTCTATCTTTACTATTTTGGCAAGTGAACACTCTACCTCTTTAGTTTAGACATCAAGTTATCTTGTGTCACTTTCTTAGCTTCCTCTAGCCTCCTTTAGGCTTGATTATCTACCTACCACTATGGATTTCAAACCTTGTACTACCAAACCTCAACCAAATCTAGATGATCATGATTTCCTCCATGCCACTAAAGAGTTTCAAGATCTATACGCTCAATACAAAAAACTAGAAGAGACAAAAAATCTTTCTTACCTCCATCTCTCTAAATGAATTCTAAACTTTATAAAAGGTTAGAGGAGAATATTGCATTCTTAAATGAATCTTCCTTAAGACCTTTACATACACATGGGTCATATTCTTCAAGGTCTGCATTTTCTACTCCAAGACATTAAATGTCTTCATCTTCTAGATCTAAAGACCTCTTTAGAGAACAAACAATTGATACCTCTTTTGATCCTATCTAAAGCTTTCATGATGGACCTATCTTTGACCAAGACAATAATGAAGACATGATAGCTACTTATTTGCTTGAGAAAAAAAAAATGATTCTAGACATATTTTTGAGAGAACTTTTACTCCCATAGAAAATTCTCATGATTACATTTTGAGAACACTTATTAGTACCAAGCTCATCACATTTCCTAAGTCTAGCTCCTATGGAAATCCTTTCTTGGATAATTATTGTGTTTACCATTGATCTTATGACCATACTACTTCTAATTGTATAGATCTGAAACATTAAGTACAAGATCTCATTGATGGTGAGATTGTTGACCTTGGAACCTCTAGTGACTCATGTAGTGAAGATACTTCTCTTGAGCATGATTACGTTGATGACTCTATGTCTAGTAGTGGCTCTATTACATCTTCCACTTCTTTTAACACTCATGTACCTCTAAAAACTTCAAATATTTCCAACATGCCTCTATCAAATAAAGAACCTAATGCTTTTCATGTACACTATGTCTATCCTCAAGGGCTATGTCTAAAAGAAACTCAAGCTAACCTTCACTTGGCTACAAACCTTTTTCATACTACTAAGCCTAAAGATCCAAGCACTACTCCATTCACTCATCAGTCTCTCTTGTCCTTAGAAGTGGCTCCATGTCAAGAGGACTCTCAAAAAGAAAAAGCTATAAATGTCAAGAAAGGTCAAGATCAAGCACCATTTTATCTCCTTCAAAAATTCACCCCTTTGTATCCTATGTCTTTTCCATCCCCCAAGTATGATGAAGATACCACTTCTACTATCTCCCTTGAGCTTATTAAAAATTATGAGAAAAGTTCTCTTCCTATGCTATCAAAAGCTACTTGTCAAGCTTCAAAATTGGGCTCAAGCTTCAAGTGCTCCTATTAAAAATTTTGTTCCTATCAAAGCTACTCATGAGTCTAGTGATGGCTATGACTATGTTGCTCACTCTAAAGATGTTGATATCCCTTTTCACTATCCATTTGCATATCCAAAGTCTATACTTGTTCCTTATCCATCAAAGCTAAAGCCTTCAAACCTTCCATCTATATTGGGGCCTTATGTTCCTTCATTTCCCACATTTTCCACTCTTGGCTCTCCCATCATACCTCAAGATCAACAAAGATACTCATCCTTGATGAATTTCCACCCATATATCCATATAAACCATTCATATCATCCTTATTCATGCACAAATCCCAAGTCTTTTGGAAGCAAGAATAAACATAACAATCCATTGAAAAGTGAAGATCACTATGTCCCATCTAATAAACATGTGAATGCAAACAAGAAATTCAATAGACCACAAAGTTCTAATATTAAAAAAGATAAATCAAAGAAAATATGGTTTCCTAAACCCATTAATGAAGAAATGTGTTCTAAAGTATCCAAAGGAAAATCTAAAGCTATATGGATTACCAAGTCTCTCTTGAAAGACTTGAACATTGAAAAGAAATCAAAGTTGACATTAAAGCTTCCAAAGGCTTCCATTCCATCTTCTTCGAAAAATCTTCCTAAAAATATTTTGAAGCCTTCCAATCCACTTTTTTCCAAATTTCTTCAACCACCTCATACATCTAAACCTCAAGATATTTCATCCATGATTCCTCCATCATTCCAATTCCCTTCAATGTGTGTGTCAACGTTGATCTTGCCCAAGATTTCAGCTAGCCTTTTGAAATCCTCTAAAACTTACACTTACTTTCTATCTATGCTCATTCATTCTTTCAAGACATAAATCCTTATCCTTCATATACTCCTACTATCATCCATCCCCCTATCAACATCTTTGAGAATAATTATCTATGGTCTTAACTTATCATGACTTATCCTTTCTATAAGAGCATTATCTAAATTGAAAAAAAAAACTTGAACTATTTCCAAAAATTCTAGAAAAATAGAAAAAGAAAAAAAAATGTGCCTTGGTGAAAACCACTTCTTGTGGCACCCTAGTAGCAAAATTAAAGAGAAATAAATTCATCCTATGCTAAAAACCACTTATTGTGGCACCTTGGATAAGTACCATGATGAAAACCTAGTAAATAGGCATCATGTGTAATTCTTCCACCATTCATCTATCCCCTTTTCCCTCTTCCTCTTTGATCTTGACATTGTTGAGCTATCCTTGTGTATTGGCTATCTTATCCATGAGATTCTCTATTGTGCTTTCCCATTCATTCATATCCTTTATATCCAACTTCATTCTTATTTCTCTATCCCATTGCTATCCTATCTAGTTGACCCCTTGGTCTTAATCATGCAAAGAAAACATGGTTCTCATAGGTCTCTTGACATGGCTACTCTTTTAGACTACATGCTTTCATGGTATCTTGCTTATTGTCTTCCACTACTTATACCATATGCTATCTTACTTGTTGGATTCACTACTTATCCTATATGCTATCTTTCTCATTGCTTCCATTGCTTATCCAAAACCTGCTTTATATGGCTATCTTTCACTAGCTTGGGTACTCTTGAGGAGTCAATCCTTGAGGATCACTTTCACTCACTTCATACTCTTTTTGTATCCATATTTCTTATCCACCAGCTCATTGCTCCATCATGTACTATAACTTGCTAGACATTGGAAGAAAATTATGTGATCTTGCTTAAGAACTAATAATCTCTAAGTCATTTTAAAAATCCTAAAAATTAGAAAATGTCTCAAAAAAATGATTCATCTTAGTGAAAACCTAGCAATAGGTACTTTGATGTATTACCGAAAAAATTAAAAAATACAAAAAATTTGAAAAAAGTCATGAACAAATTTTCCAAGTGGTGAAAACTTGGAAATAGGTGCTACTTGAGACCCTTGTACCTATGCCTATTAGTCTCAATCACCTATCTCACTACACACTTCCTATCTTGGGATTTTTTCATGTCCTCATCTCAAGGGCACAACTACTTAGCTTACTTGAGGTTTCCTTGTGCATTAGAGTTTCTTTGGCAACTCACAAAATAGTGTTTCTCAACACTACTCCCCTAGCTTAACATCAAGTGTTTCTCAACACTTTTTAGATAGTTTACCTACAGTCTCTGATGTCATGATATTTCTCACTATCAAAATCAAGTCTTGAAGAAATGTCCTAGTGACTTGCACACACACACTTAAACACTTAAATGACTAAGCTATGTTGATCTTTATTTTATTTGTGTGATGTCTATGTTGATCTCTTTTCTATATGTTCCCTCCGAATAGTCTTTCAAGGATTTCATTGACTAGAAGACTAGGGGCATGGGGCATGTTTTCTTGATTTCTACTTGTGGGTATACTTTGTTCATCTATAGTGTTTTGAGTGTTCATGCTTGTCCACCTTAACACTTTAGAATTAAAACATATCATCCTTGTATGTTTTTGCAAGAACACACTTAGGGGTTATCCTAGTGCTTATACCTTGATATAGGTTTAATCATGCTATATTAAACTTAGGGAGTCTAACTACATTATCCATCTTGACCTATATGTCTTTGATGCTTAATTTGAATTCCCACATTTCTATTTGACATAGATCATATTCATATCCTCATATTGTTACTAGTGATGATTGTATGATCTTATGATGTCTTTAATAAGGCTCAATGATAAAAACTAGGATATGCTTATGTAACCCTTGCAATTGCACCTTTTCATACTAGCTTGTATTCTAGGGTTCATTCTAGCATAGCTTTACATTTTGCATGTTGAGAGAGCTCTCTTCTTTGTCTTTTATGGATTTGTTAGCTAACTACATTCATCCTTCTCTTGCATCTTCTTGATCTTATCTTTTCTCTTCTTTCCTATTTCTCACTTATTTTCCATCTTACCATATCATTTATGCTTTTGACCTATATTTACTAATCTCGACATCCTAGATCCATTTTCAAGATCAAAATTCAAATTTTCGTTCATCTTTCTACTCAAAATTTCTTCTTTCTTCTATGTAGTTGGCTAACCTATTGAGGCTTAATCTTTGAATCTTGCAGGGGAAATCATCATTTCTTCATTTGTTCATCATTTCTACTCTCTTCCACTCTTTGCTTTCATTTTATTTCATCTTTCTTTTTTCTTTGACCTAATTCTTATGCTTTATCTATCTTTGTCAAAGTTAGTCAAACTGGGAGATATCTGCATTACTTGGTGGTCAATATTTGGTCTTAATCTCTTATCTATCATCATGAACTTTTCTTTATTCTAAATTGATCAAATATAGCATATTTTTGCATCTCCTCTATCTCATTTTTATTTCAATCCTGAGGGGGCATGAATATTCTATCATTCTTGCAAATTTCTTTCTTCTACAACTATCTATTTTCTCTTGATCTATCTACTTTCTTAGTGTTAGTACTCTTCTTGAGTTTTTATTTCATCTCTATCCTAATGTTCATTACTATTGCTATCAAACTATACATTCAAGACTTGCTATGTCTTTCTGCATTTCATTCTTCATAATTAGATCTCTTTATCCATTATTGTATACTTGGATTATGTATGCTTTGGTGTCATGTGTTCCCAGATCAATCACACATTAGTCAAAGAGGGACAAATGTAATTAACTAAAAATAGTTATCTAGACTATGAGCCCCCTTTCTAGCATTTTTCCATAATTTATCTAATGGTTATTTTTGATCAAATCCTCAAAGATCTATTTATTCGATTATAACCTATGGTATGACCACTTTATCCCAAGTTCATATATAATTAAAAGAACATGTCCCCCTTTTAATTAAATAAAATTCCCCATTCATCTCTTATCCTAAGTGTGCACACATAAAGAATTATTCATATTTTAGAAATAAAAGAAAAGGCATTTTTGTCTACACATGAATGCACAATTTTCTATGTGAGAGGAACCTTCTATTTTTAAAATAACTTTAATTCTCCTCTACACTTTTAAAACCCTCTCAAAAATCAACAATTAATTGTGATTGGATGAGATGCTTGTGCACATGGATCACTCAAGATGTATTCTCCTCCCTTGATTATTTCTATTTTACCTCTTGATCTCTACTATCCATTTTTCTTTAAAAGAGAGGGTTCTCTTCTCATTCAAAAAATCTTAGTCTCTCATGCTATTGTTATGCTGTAGGTTTTATTGGTGACTTTGGAGACTTGGAGCATTCTTGCATTTTTGCATTTTAGCTTAGCTCTCATTCTACTTACATTATGGCATACTTTTTAGCTTAGTTTCATTTATGCTTTAGCTTAGTTCTCTTTGTTAGCTTGTGTTTCATTTAGAATAGCTTGCATTTGCATTGCATTTTATTCTAGATTCTTGGATATGGGCACTCTTGCCTCTACTCTTTGAATCTCTCATTCTATGGTGCACTTTGCAAGGGTTGCATAGTTTGGTTCATTTGAGAGCCATCATCTCATAGCCTTTGTATGTCATAGATAGAGAGCTATAAGCTGGCTCTTGAGACTCCATCTTCCATGGGTTCTCTCAAGAATAATGGTTTATAGAAGTGTGACACTTTTATGCACACAATACTTATGCTACAAATTACATAGAACATAACATTAACAATATGTGTGCATAATAATCATTGTATACTTTTTAATTCATTGCCTCTACAAAAAATATATTATAAGTAATTAACACCAAGAATTGAGCATTGTAATAAATATTTTCACCTAATCAAAACCTAATACATTTCTATTGATCATCTTCTTCATCCATCTCATCATCATGAGAATCATCATTATCACCATCATTATCCAAATTTCCATAACAAGCATCATCATCATCATGATTATCATTGTGACCATCATCATCATCATCATCATTATCATAATCACCATCACCATCACCACCATCATCATCATTGCCACCATCACTACCACCAACATCATCAACATAATCACCATCATCATCACCATCATCACCATCATCATCATCATCATCATCCTTGTTTTCATCATCATCATCATCATCATCATAACCACCATCATCACCACTACCACCATCATAAATTCTATTTCCATCATCATGAACATCTTCACTATCTTCAACATCATCTCCTTCTTCATCTTCACCATCATAATCATCTACTTCATCTTCCACTTCTTAGAAGAAAAACACATACTTACATTGTCTCAGAAGAACATAGGGCTCATTTCCAACTAGCTCAAATGACCTTTTATTAATTTTTTTCATAAAATTTTGCACCCTTACCTAAATTTTTTACTTAAACGTGACCTTGTGAAACATGGAAACAACCTCCAAGTTGTGGGACTTGAATAATGACATTGAATCTTTAGAGAAGGTCAACTTCCTTTGCTATTAGGATGCACCTAACTACACTTGGAGAGGAAAAATGGGAGAAAGCATGCATAAAACATATATGTAATCTATCCTAAGGAGGTGGTGCACCAAAATATAGTGTTCAACCCAATCTCTTCCCATAAATTCACAATTAAACTATCATGACATCAAAAAATATATAGATTCAGACTTGTTTTAATCTATCAATCACATGTAGATTAGATAACCAAATGAGTGACATGAGGAAGAAAAGTTTCACTATATATAATTCATAAGCCAAAAGAGATACAGTCATGCAAATGATAGACTACCACAATACACTAATGAAGGGGAAATGAATCTTACACTGTACATCGATGGCTGAAAGAGATAAAATAGAATGTCATGAAGTTCAGAGGCAAAGGGAATTTACAATAAGCATGCTAGAGCAATGCCAAAGAAATAGAGAAGGATCAACCATTACAAGGGTTTTGAAATGTGTCTTTATATCTCAGACATAATTCTTAGATTGCTTCATAACTTTATCAATTCCTTTAAGACTATCAGAGGACAATTAGATATGATCTAGATGATAGATTTGATCTAGTACACCTTTAGAGGCATGAAAATCATCAAAACCCTAACTGGAAGAAACCTTGAAGGTGACAAAAATGGTGCCATTAATCTTTCTAACTAGGTAGTGGAGGGATGCCCTTTGCATCATTACTATCCCTGCATTCATTTGGGAGTGGTTGGGATCGATCATGGAGATCAAATTATGCAAAAAACAACTTTCTAGCTTGACAAATCATCAGTAATCAATAGTCAACTAGGTCAAGCAACCAAAATGCACCATGTGGACCAATAATGTTATTTCTTTCCACAAACTTACAAGTTCCTTTTGAATTTTACCACTTTATCATCTAAACCTCACCACCTTTTAAAACTTAACCGCAACTACTTCATGAAACCACAAACTTAACCATGATGTGACTATTGTTGTTACCTTCCAAGTGGGCCTGCTAGGACATTTGTTCACTTGTTGTTATGTCACATGAAGTAAATTCTATGCATTTTCACAAAGTGATAACCCTTTATGTTGCAAGATCTGACAATGGTCAAAGCGATAACCCTTGATGTTGCAAGATCTGATAGTGCACAAAGCAAGAACCCTTAATGTTGCAAGATTTGGTGGTGGAAAAAAAGACCCACTGATGATTGGACTAACCAAAGAGAAAGGGGCCCATGGTGTTACATGGTGATTTGTCACTTTTTTGCTATGAAAAAAAGTACTGCAATTTCTAATAGCAAAAAAAAATGTTCGTCAATCCATGTTGCACCAAACAATGAACAAGATCTTGGCCTGCAAAAAATATTAAATGCTCATTACTTAGGAAATAAATATAACCTATGGTTTTAAAATGGTATTTTTGTGTGCCTTAATATTTGGATATTCATATGTATGTGATTGTTAACTATATTTGAATTCAAATCCTTTAATTTTGGTTTGAGGGAAAAAATAGCTAATAATTATGGCAACTTGGGGGGGATGCAAACCTACTATGAATACCACTAGTGACCTTTAGCATTATTGGGCTATAGAGTAAGAAAACATGAAGATCTACCCTACAAGAAACTAGAACATTGAAGAATTATGGCTCCTTGTAACTACAATCAGGAAATTCTACCTCTATCTTCTGCAAAAATATTTAAAACTATCATTCCAAAGGAACAACACCATGTGTACCCTACACTTTTTAGAAAATAGGAAAGAATTGGAAGGAAACTACCCTAACTATATAAATGAAACATTCATGCCTATCAAAAGAAAGGTTTAAGATATGTTCCATTGACTAGAATAGGCAAGATTTCATCATTAGGTCTACTTAACTGGAAAGCATTTAATTTCTTACAATTGATTATCTCATAGGGACCACTCCACATTGCATCAAACTTTGAATGTATCCATAGTTTTTCTTTGTCTACATCCAACTTTAGTATAAGATCACCTTCCCTAAAATTAATGACCTTAGCCTTCTTATGAAAGGACCTTTTCATCTATTGTTGATGTGTTTCCAAGGTCTGTATTTCTTGATTTCTCTTCTCCTCCAACTTCATCGACTCTGCTATCATCGCTGTCATAGCATCATCTTCAACTAACTCAAGTTGATAAGCCAATTCAAGAGTAGGAAATTCCAATAAAATAGGAAGCCTATCTTCTTTGCCATACACCAACATGAAAGGAGAATTTTCTATGCCTCTCTTAGGTGTTATCCTATCGGCCCATAGAGTTGTTTTCAATTTCTAATGCCAACACCTCTGATTATCCTCTATGGTTCTTTTCATTCTTCTAATCAAATTCTTATTGGATGACTTGGCTAGTCCATTACCTTGAGGGTAGTAATTGAAAGATGTACTCAAATAAATTCCATGATCTACTACCCATAAACATATCTAAGCTCCTACAAATAATTTTTCATTATTTGAAATGATGGTGGAAGGAGGACCAAACCTTGTGATGACTCCATCTATGAATTCAACAACTGAAATCTCAATAGTATCCTTTAATGCAATTGCCTCTATCCACCTAGCAAAATAATCTATAGCAGCTAGAATCCAATTATTTCTAGAGCTAGAAGGAGGGTTAATAGGACCTATGAAATCTAATCCCCATTAAGAAAAAGGCTGATCCACTTGAATGGGATGAAGTGGAAGGGCTACAATTCTTTGCTTACCTAAAAAGAAGGTACATTTTTCACACTTCCTGACATACCTATGAAAATCATGGAATGAGGATGGCCAATAAAAACCTCCCCTCATTATCTTCATGGAAATGGTTCTTACTAAAAAGTGGCCACCATTAGGACCATCATTAAGTTCCTTAATCTATTTTTTGCTCCATTTGCATCAATACATCTTTAAAAAGCTCCATTGAAGTCTCTCCTAAAAAGAATACCATCAACTATGGCATAAGGAATTTACTATGATCTAAACCATCTTATTTTAGCACTATCCAATCCCTGAGGATATTCATTTCCTCATAAGAAGGTCATCATGCCATCTACCCAACTCCTTGGATTCTCATTTCTTACTTCTTGTTGTTCTATCAATACCAAGGCAACTTGT
This sequence comes from Cupressus sempervirens, assembly GCA_028749045.1. NCBI lineage: Eukaryota > Viridiplantae > Streptophyta > Pinopsida > Cupressales > Cupressaceae > Cupressus > Cupressus sempervirens. Next base: position 504,010,508 of record CM053783.1, on the reverse strand, counting down.
TCATCTAATTCTTGTGATGAGACCATCTTCCTATATAGTCCTTTACCTCTTACTAATTTAGGAACCTGGATGTCCACATCATAGTCCATTACTCTAGTAATCCAACCTCATCTTTTCTCATTAATATCCTTGCTCAAAAGGAAGTTCTTGACATTGGCATTAGGCACTAGCAAATGGATCTTATTGTAGCATAGAAAATGCCTGAACTTCTTCAAAGATCTTATGAGTACAAGGGCTTGTTTCTCAACATAACTATATTTATCCTCATATCCTTTAAGCTCTTCACTAAATAAGATAATAGGTTGTTCCTCATTCTTATCATTCAACTAAGTCAAAATAGTATAAATACTTGACTGGCCTCCTAAGGTGTAAAGGATGAAATCTCTCTCAAAATTTGGATTTATGAGAGTAGGAGGTGAGGTTATGACTGCTTTGATCTCTTCAAAACTTTCTTTCCCTTCCTTGGTCCATGAAAATATCATATTCTTCTTGAGCATACTTGTAAGAGGTTTCATCATGGTAGCTAAATTAGGAATTAATCTCCTCACAAAATTTATCCTACCAAGGAAAGTTTACAATCTTTTCTTGTGGTTAGGAAGAGAGAGAGCAAGTATTGCTTTTGTTCTCTCTAGATCAATAGTCAGACCATCCTTGGATACAATGTGTCCTAATAGCTTTCCTTGGTTAGTGGAAAAGATACAGTTACTTGGGTTCAAAGATACTCCATTCTCTTTACACCTTAAAAAGACCTACTTGAGGTGGCCAAAATGATCTATCACATTCTTTGAGTATATTGTAATATCATCAAGATAGACCAATATAGATGTTTCTATCATATTCTTAAAAGCCATCTCCATTGCGTTTTAGAAAGTGGCACCTATATTTGTTAGCCCAAATGGCATTTTACTATAAGAATAGGTTCCCTACTTTGTGGTAAGTGTAGTCTTGTATCGATTAGCTTCCTTGACTAACACTTGATTGTAGCCTAAAAATCCATCTAGGAATGAGAACCTTTCTAAACCACTAACCCTAGATAGGATTTTTTCCATGGAAGGAAGGGGATGATGATCCTTGAGGGAAGCTTAGTTAAGGTCCCTAAAGTTTACACACAATTTGATTTCTCCACTCTTCATCCTAATAGGGACAAGGTTGGCCACCCATCATGAGTTCTTGATAGGAAAGATGATACTAGCCTCAATTAAATTAAATAGCTCTTTTCTCATTAATGGTTTAATTTTAGGATTCACTAGCCTTTTCCTTTATCTTACTAGTTTGGCATCTTCCTTTAGGTCTATGGTATGCCAAGATAGACTTGGGTCAAAACCGTTTAGATCATCATATGTCCATACAAACACATCACTAAATTCTTGATATAGGTTGATGAAATTTTCTTGTTCAACTTTCGTACATACCTTTCCCATGTTTAGGGTCCTTCCATTCACAACCATGACTGGTATATGATCATCTTTACTTGCAACAAGCTGCATGCCTCTATCTCTTTCTTAATCATTAGGAGTGAAAGCACTTTCTAAGGTAATTAGACCCCTAGGAAATTTTTTCGAACTAAGATTAATTATCTAATCCCCATATTGGTCATGTAATCTTGACTAATTTCTATCTGAGAATTCTACTTCATTCTTCAAGAAATCATAATTTGTGCACCAAATTCAAACACTTTCCAATTGACATTATTATTAGGGATAGCATGCCTAACCATAACTCTAATCTACTACTTCCTCTCATCTTTGAGGCTCTTTAGCACATCATAAAATACACCCACTATTTCAAGTCTATCAACATGTTTATTCTCTTTCCTAGGGATGCTTTGAATATTAAATGCATTGAACCGTTCAAGCGAATCCCATACTCTATGTTTATAAGACTTGAGCAAACAATTCTTGGTGATATTCTAATTCCTCAATTTATGGACAATAAACTTACTATCTCCATATACAGTTAAAGCTTGAACCTCTCTTTTTTGAGAAAGTAGGAGACTTGAATCAATGTCTCATACTCTTTTATGTTATTAGTGCAACTAAATTGAAGCCTAAATGAGAAATAATACCTTTTTAGTGTAGGAGAAATCAACATCACACTAGCACCTAATTCATTTTTATTCCTTGGTCCATCAAAGTACATACTCCATATCCCACTTGTATTCCCCTTGTTCTTCATAAGGTTAGGAACAAGAATATCCTTTTCAAGTATACAATAAGCACCAAGGCATGTCCCTAGGGTTTTTGATATAGGATCAAACTGATATGCATTAGCCCATTCATCTAAGAGAAAATAAGGTGTTCCTATCAAAGAAGTGGTAGGCTCTTGCACTATATCATTTTCATCTATTTCTAGGGTAGTGAAATTCATATTGATGAGGTTAGGAGTGTAGGGCTCAATATGGTTAAGGGCTAAGGGATCTACTCTGACTAAAGCTTTAGTTCAATATCTTGTTCTAAAAAAAATGTATGACCAATCAAAGGATATGTAACCACCTATTTGGGCAATAAAATATCTTGAGAGATAGATGGAAAATTGTGGCTTAACTTTAGTAACTAATATATCTTGAACTATAGTGCAACTAGGGTATGCATGTAAGGCCATTTCAACATTCCTAAGGATCCCTATAGTCTTGATAGTACTACCATCCAACTACAATACATCCCTAACAATGGGCTCATATTTCATTCCTAGGGCATTAGCAACATACTTAGGCATCACTAAACTGCTAGCCCCTAAATTAATCCTAAAATTGTGGACTACCTTATCCCCTATAATCAAAGAAACATAAAATGGAGGAGGTTTAATCTTCTTACTTCTTTCTACCTTCTTTGATGGTTGTATAAGAATTACTCTCTATTCTAGGTGGTTGATCCTTTGGTTCAATACTCTCTAATTCTTGTTGCAATAGCCTCTTTTGCATAGGTATAGTAGCAACAACATCCCACATGGAAATATTCACATTTATCTTCTTCATTTGATCTACCACACTCAATGATGCATTAGGTACCTTGGTAGGACCCTTGGGAGATGCATGTGTAGGAGGTTGAGATGGAACAACTTGGGGGACATTCACATCCCTTCTACTATTATTTTGTCTTTTTCATAGAGGAGCATCTAATTGATCATTTACTTCTTGTACATGAGGTATTATATTTTATTTTGAGGCATGATTAGGAGGAGGGGTAGCATCATCAGTGACTCTTCTCTTGCTCCTAGTGTTGTGAGCAATGGGATTCTAGTTCACATGACAATGCTCTTCTACTTGATGATTCATGAAGGAATATTCACCTTGTTGGTGTAACTACAAGTCATCACTAGGTTGGCTTACCTTGTATGATTTCCTTGTTGTGGGTGCTTGAGTGGTCAAAGCTAAATAGGACTCAAATTTTTGACACATTTAATAGGCATAGGAGTAGTTGCAGGAGTGACACAATTTTTGGTCTTGAGCCATATTGTTTTGAGGGACTAAGGCCCTACTTTGATTTGCATTTGAAGTGGAAGCATGACCATTCTACCTATTCTAATCAAAAGAAGTTTTCCCTTTATTCTGATTTAGGGGCCTACTATTCAAAGGAGTCTAATATTGTAGTTGAGGAGCCTTATTACCTTGAGCTTTCTACCTCTCCAAAGTCACCACTTTGTTGCTCACCTTCTAAATCAAAGAGAAGCTATCTTCTAATTTCTTATCTTGGATCTACAACCTTTTTCCAATACCTTGCATTACAGTATTCAACTCTCCTAACTCACTAAATGATGTGGAAGCTTAAAGTGCTAAAGCAAGGGTTGTGAGTGGAAGATGTGGGAATAGGGTCTATTGTTGGTTGGTGATTTGGCTTGTCAAGGGAAAAAAGGCATAGGAGGCCTTCAAGCTAGCTTACCTCCTTGTATCAAAATGTTCTTTGCCTTTATTTCTATCTCATAAGAATTAGGTAATATATCTCCTCCCATGATTTTGATTGTAGTGGCAATATCACTATTTAGCAATTTAAGGTAATGTAAGAAGGCATTACCAAGGGTAGGCTTCACTAGAGTTGGTATTCTATTCCATATCTTCTGAAATATATAGTTGAAATCAATCATAAATACATGGGGTGCCCTCTTTATAGTAGTCAACTTATCTAAGTGTGAAATATAGTCACTTTTATCTTCAAAATATTTGCATAGGGATGCTCCTAACCCATCCCAATCTATTATATAAATATGAGGCAACCCTCTATATCATTGGAGTTCTTTTCCTTTCAAGGATATGGCTAGAAGCCTAATTGATACATCATCTTCATTTATTCCATGGATATTGTAGACATTAGATATTTCTTGGATATACTTTATAAGGGAAATATAGGTTTCACCAGTATAATTAGGTATACTCTTTAGGGCTAATATTGGTATGTCATGTCTTTGGGCTAAAAGAAGAGGACTTCTACTATTAAAGGTGGAAAAAACATGAACTCTAGCCATATAAGAAAGTGGTCTATTTATATGAGAAGATGGTATTCTAGGTTGAGATCTATTAGCAGGGGGAGTAGAGATGGATCTTACAAGTGTATGTGTTATCGTTGCACTCTACCTAGTGACAAAGATTCTCTAGTCTTCTTTCTTCTAGGATTTGAAAATGAAATCTTTGTGTATTGAAACTTACCTCTAGAAGATGTCCTTTTCTTAGCATTTGGCATGAATCACAACAACTTTAGTCTAAAACCATATGTAAGAGTGGAGTAGATTCACCAAGTACTTTGAAAATTAGCCTCTTGTAGGCCTAAAATACTGAGAGCAACACTATCTTCTTAGCATCAACTTCAAATTCTTCTTTGACACTAGTAAACTTGAGATCTTCTAATATGAATGTCCCACTGAGTGTGCTAAAAACTATTCTCACAAATTTTTGCACCCTTACCTAAATTTTTTACCTAAAGGAAACCTTATGAAACATGGGAACAATCTCCAAGTTGTGGGACTTGAACAATAAAGTTGAGTCTTTGAAGAAGGTTGTCTTCCTTTGACATTAGATGCACTTAAGTACATTTAGAGAGGGAAAAGGGGAGAAAGCATGCATAAAAAATCTACATAATCTATCCTAAGGAGGTGATGCACCAAAATAGAGTGTTCAACCTTATCTTTGCCCATAATTGAAACTTAAACCATCATGACATTAAAAAAATATATAGATTTAGACTTGTTTTAATCTATCACTCACATGTAGATCAGATAACCAAATGAGTGACACGAGGAAGAAAAGTTTCACTATATATCATTCATAGGCTGAAAGAGATAAATTCATGCAAATAAAAGACAGCCACAATACATTGATGAAGGGCAAATGAATCTTACCTAGTACATCAACGGCTAAAAGAGATAAGGGAGAATGTCATGAAGTTTAGAGGCAAAGGGAATTTACAATAAGCATGCCAAAGAAATAAAGAAGGATCAATCACTACAAGGGTTTTAAAATGTGTCTTTATAGCTTAGACATAACCCTTGGATTTCTTCATAACTTCATCAATTCCTTTAAGACTATCAAAGGGTGATTGGATATTATCTAGATGATATATTTGATCCGGTACACCTTCAGAGGCATGAAAATCATCAAAACCCTAAAGGTGATAGAAATTATGCCATTAATAATTCTAAATAGGTATATGGATAGCCAGGTGGTGGAGGGATCTCCTTTGTGTTGTTACTAGCCCTACATTCTTTTGAGAGTGGTTGGGATCGATCATGGAGATCAAACTATGTAGAAAACAATTTTCTAGTTTGACAAATCATCAATAATCAGCAATCAACTAGGTCAACCGACCACAATGCACCACATCTACCAATACCATTATTTATTTCCACATATATTTGCAAAGTGACAAAGCGACAAGCCTTGATGTTGCAAGATCTAATGGTGGCTGAAAAGACCAATTGATGACTACACTGACTAAAGAGAAAAGGGCCCATGGTGTTACATGTCAATTTTTCACTTTTCTGCTATGAAAAAAGGTCCTACAATTTTTGATGGTGACAAAGAGACATTCATTGATCCATGTTGCATCATATGGTGAACAAGATATAGGCCCACTAAAATATTGAACATGCATTACTTAGGAAATAAGTATAACCTAAGGTTTTAAAATGCTATTTTTTGCATACCCTAATATTTGAATATTCAAATGTATGTGACTATTAACTGAATTTGAATTCAAATCCTTCAATTTGGTGGAAGGAAAAAAATAGCTAACATTATTCATTGTAAATCCATTATCATGTTCAATAATAGTTCTATTGGGAATCATTTTGATTTAGTCATAGCCTATACCATTTGACAATGAAAAGAACTAGTTTGAAGGAATTAAAGTAGCACTCAATTATATCATCCAAAGTTTCATAGCATCTATTTTCATATTGTTGAGGATGCATATTATTTCTAGATGAAATATTGGTGACCTCAAAGACTATAGTTATCCCAAAATCACAAGTTCTCTTAGTGTTGTCTACTTTTTTAATGCAAAATTTATGGTCATTGTAGTACATAGCTTTGTGGTTCTTGAGCTACTATTTTTCAAATATGTCAAAATGATGCATCCAGCCATGAGTTGATATCAAACAAATGGGTCATGATAGATTAAATTATATGTACCTCTCCACCTCTTAAACCATTTTCTAGATCAATTACCTTTGGCATAATATTAAAATGTCCATTATGATGAGCTTCTTTAACTAATGAAGCAACACTTTCCTATTTTAATGAATGACCATTTTTCTCATAAGATCATTCAATCCATACCATCATCCAATCAATATTGTTTTCAATATACAAATGAAGTGCATTCCATTTATGAGAAATTTTATAAGATAAATAGACTAGTTAGAAACAACTTATATTAATGATAGCTAATAATTAATTAACTATAATAAAATCTTATAATTACCTCTCACTTTCCTCAATCTACCTTTCCCCATCAAGTACTTCCCTTCAAATATGTTAATGGATTTGGGATCCTGAATGTGATCTATGTAGATTATTGATGTAAACTTGGGAAGATATTCACTAATGTACACCATGGTCTAGTATACCATATATCCCTCAACCATGGAACCCTCAGGACATGCTCTTTGTCAAACTAATCCCTTCAAAAAATTTGAGTGCCTCTCTACCATCCACATTGACCTAGTTGGTATAGGTCCAAACAATTCAATCTCCTCAACTAGATATATGAGGTAGTGTTCTTGCACAGTGAAAAGAGTTAAAGGTGGACACTTTTTCATCTCATATAAAAGATAAGGAATTTTTCTCTTCCAATACTTTATGTCTTTTTTATCAATTTCTTTAGATGAAAACCACCTAGAAGATATTCATCATGCAAAAACATATTAACAAGACTACAAAAAATTATACAATAAATTATAGATAAAAGAAGAGCAAGATGAAAAAATAATAGCTATACAACAAATCTAACAAATAAAACTTCTAACCTCATATATTTCCCAAGATCATATATAACTTGTTTGACACTCATGTTGTCAAAGTTGTGTGGCAAAGATAGAGGTAGAACGTACTACAATAATAATGAAATGATCTTTTCAATTTATTATAAAATAAAATAATGAAAATTACATGATGTTTTATAAATTTATTGTAAATAGAGAAGAGAATGACTTACCTTGATGAAGGTATGATCATGCATTTTCAACCCTGACCCAATATCACCTTTCTTTGATATGAGATTGCTTATGTTTACAGAAAAATATTGTGGAAAATTTAGTTTTTTATGACATCAATTTGTTGTATTGTATTAATAACCAAAGAATGACACTTGTATTAATCTAGCTTCCATTTCTATTTTATTCAAGGAAAAACTTCAATGCAATATTGGATTCATCAATGTCATTACAAATTTTGACCAAATTTTCTTTGTCACACCTTCCATCCAATATTTTCCATAATATCTCTATTGCATTCTTTCTATTATGCATAGTATCAAACAAATGCATGATTGGAAGGTGCTTGTAGTATGACAACCTACTCAATTATCTAAGATAATTTTAAGTCCTTTTGGAAGTTTCTCATCAATGCCTTGACAACCTTCATGAACATCAATTACATCATTACTAAAAAAAGATAGTATCCAAATTTTAATTTCATACAAAAACCTACATCATATTGAGTGGCATTACCTCAACAATTCACTCTATTGTATTCTAACTTCCATATGTGAGGTGTCATTCTTCATTTCTTTGATGTTTCCTCTTCTTTCCCATTGAAAAGATATTTTTTGGTAATTCAATACTTATGATTGTTGTGGAGAAAGTGTCTATGCTCATCAAACACCTACTTTCCAAAACTTTTTGAATGATTAGATTTCATCTTTGGACAAAAAATTGGACATGCAAATTTTATCTTTGTCTAAAGATCTACAAGATCATGCATAATTGGATGACATGTGTACTAGAAGATTCATATTTATAATTATCACATGAAATTTAAACATACAAAAAAAATGAATCAGTATTATTACATACCACAAAAATTTGTTAGTCCAAGGGCATCATGTATTGTCCATACAAGAATTCAAAAAAATTAAATTGTCTTTCACCAACTGGTTTAGAGATGTCATTGTTACAAGTTAGAGTTTTTGTTGCACCAAAAGATTAACCTGTTAATGCCTGATACAACTACTAGACTTATAGAACATAGAAGGAAGTTAAGCCATGTGATGAATCCAAAAGAGTAGGGCTGGTGATTAGTCCAACAATTCCTCCCCAACATTACCTGAGGAGATTCAAACCTATGACCACACTCTAATACCACTTGTTACAAGCTAGAGTTGTCATTGCACCAAAAGACCAACTTGTTAATGCTTGATACAACCACTAGACTCATAGAACATAGGAGGTGGTTAAGTCATGTCATGAATCCTGAAGGGAAAGGCTAGTGGTTAGTCCAATAGTAATACATAGTGACCCCATTTCATAACTCCAACAACTCATCAATCAAGGTCTCAATATATACATTCATATCTTTCACTTGGTACTTACCTATTTGAATGAACATAAACAAAATATAATTGTTATGGTCATTTTGATATTGTGTCTATAAATTAATTTAGATAACTATCAAATGGAAAAATACCTAGTACAATCATTGCCAACATCCAAGGAGAAATTTTATTGTTAAAAACAAAAATAGGCTAGACCAAGTAAATAAATTACATCTCTCCAAATGGATTGGTATCATCTATGACCAATGAAAGCTTCAGATTACAAGGTTCTTCCTTAAATATTGGATGCCTATCTTCTATTTCCTTAAATGCAAAACCATCTGCAAGCATTCACATAATTTCATATTGACTTCTATTGTATGCATGGTAATCTATAAGTTGTGCCAAGCTAATGTACCTAAATAATCATTGCAGATGTGGAATAATGGGAACGTATCGAAGAATCTTGCGAGGTACCTTTTTTTGAAAAGAGATTATTGAAATGAAGAAGATTGATAAAACTTATAATGGAACAATCATTATTTTTTTTAACACTCATGTCAAACCTACTACTTGTTGGTGAGATAATTGCTTACTTTTTTCTGAATGTTGTCATTTGATTGATTGGTGAAGAGGATTTGAAAACAAAGGATAACAAGATAACCTAGAGAAAGGTTGAGTTATATGGTGTATAAAAGGAGCACTAAGACAAAGAAAAACTTTAATGATATAGTGTATTTTTTATCTACTTAAGCTATAATGAAAGGATACTTGAGCAAAGACTAGAAGAAGGCTAAGAAAAGAAATGTGTTTGCCAAGCCTAACCAAGAAAATCAATAGTAGAATTGGCCTCATTTTGTGATGAAAATTGGTCAAATTTTCTACTCATGTTGGTCTAATGATCTACAAATTGTCTTGTCACTATTTTCCTGATCAAAACTTTGATCAATCCTTGTTATTGTTAGAATGTTGATGCAAAATTTGGTAAAAAATGGCATCCCTTGATCAACTAGGATGCCAAACCCATGATGACATCCTAGTCAATGCTTTGGCCAAAATTTTGACCAAAGTTTGATCAAACTTTCGACCAATGCTAATCAAAATTGGTCAAACTTTCAACCAATATGATTTGTTTCTTAAAAAAATACTCGAAGATAAATATCCAAAGTAATCATCAATAGTAAGCTTGGTCAGTGACTAGTTTGGATATTTATCTTTAGGTAATTTTATTTTGAAGGTATGTTAGTTTAATCTTGGATATTTACCTTCATTGTAGATCTCATGTACCACTTTTCAAGCCTTTCAGAGTAATTGGTCCTATAATTCTTGCCCCTTCTAAATCATAAGATGGGCCAATATTCTTCCCTAAAAATTTAACAAAGTTTTCATTTAGGAACAACACAATTTGGAAAAATATTTATGATAGGAATTCTACTAGAGTTGGGGATAGAATTTAGGCTCACAGTCATGCTTAATAGGTCCACTATATTTTTTCCTAGTTTTAAAAATACTAGCTTATACATGGAAATTTTTGGCTTTGAATAAGTACCAATCCTAGTTCCTACAAGCGAATTTCATTGATAATTCATACTTTCCCTCCTTATAATTGCAAAGTAAGCATTTTGTTCACAACAACTATAAATGTGGTAAGATATGTATACATTTATGAATGACCAAAGTGGATCAATTGGACTTCAAAGTATGATTTAGTTTCAAAAAGAAGTGATATTATAGAAATGAGCCCCAACATGCTAAAATATGGAAAACAAAAGCATAGAAAATGGCAATCCATAAGGGAGGTAGTAGAACCTAGCCATAAAGGGAAATTACAAATATAAGTATCCAAGAAATCAGGACTTGCTAATGAAAACATTAAGATGATGAAGATGAATGTTGTAAATCAAGGCAAGAATCAAAAAATGAACAAGAATCATACTTTTAATGTAACTCAAGAATTCAAACCATCAATATCAACATCCAACAGTGATGTGTTAAGAGCTACCAATATGCATAGGATAAACTCAAGGATAAGGGGGTCCAAAATGGTAGAACAAAGTAAATTCCAATAGATCTCCCAACAATCAAGGTTGAAGAATCTACAATGGTGTAGGTAAAATTCTGATAATGCACCTATCTCCATGTTAAAGGCTGCAAACAAGGAGAATTAGATGGACTATAATATAAAATAAAGTGGATCCACGATTGTTGATATACATGATGGAGGAGTAAGTTATATAAGGAATGCCAATGTGCCATTTGAAATGGCTTGGTTAATACATATCTACATGTTTATAGATGGGCTAAATCAAAGGAATAGTTTAGTAAACCAATGTCTATTTTAGGAAAAATAACATAGAGAATGTGAAACCTAGTTCCCTAGAATTCCCTTGCAATGTTTTAGATTAACAATTTGATAAAGTGGTTACAATACCTTAGCAATTGTTTCTTTAAAATGTACTATTTAAACTCCCTAAGTATTTATCATAGTCCTCAAGTTAGATGCAAAGTTTTTTTTTCCTTGAATTGGCTGACTCGCCCGAGTCTCACAAAGATCTCCAAAGTCTCAAAATTTAGCTGATTTTTGTAAGACTAGCTATAGAAATGATTTTGAGCACATCCATTTCTTGCATATTTGGTTAGGATAGAGTACCAATCCCTATCTCTTAAAAAACATGGTTTATAATTTATTTAATGTCTTCTTAAAACATTTTTTAATGTGCTTTTTAGACAGATATTCTATTCTTGATAATTTTAAGTTGAGCTTAAATTTCTTATTATTTCAAATATTTTTTAGTGTGAATATTGCCAATCTTGAAGTCAAAAAATCAAAAAATACCTTACCTATGTATTTTTTGTTGATAAACATGTGTTGTGCATGTCCTAGTGTGTCTACATATAGAATTGGTAAGGTGTCATCAAGAATTTCATCACTAGTAACTTCCAAACTATTAGGAGATTGTAACTAGGAGACAATTTAAAAAATTAGTTTAAAAAATAAATGGATATTGTAACTAGGAGACAATTTAAGCTCTTTAGGCTATGTCAAATTTATTTATAAGCACTTTTCTAAGAAGTTTAAGAACTTTTGAATTCATAAGTTTATAAATCCCAACCTTTAAAAATATGCATGAAGCTAAATAATATTGTTTTCTAATCAAATAATTATTGATTTGAGTTTGAATTTGAATCAAAGGTACAAATCTATAAATCCAATGTGCATTTACCTTACTAAGTACCATAAATAATCACTTGAGTCACTTGTTGTATTTATTCGGTCCACTAGAACATTTTTTTGTAAATGCACTAGGTCCCCATATTCCTATAGGCTCTTTGTACCACTTCTAGATTGTGCTTATTCTCCCACTAGTTTTCCAATGTGCATAACTAGTTAATGAGGTAACCTACACCAAAAGAAAAAAATCTTCATTATATGTGCATGTAGAGGCCATGACGATCTTAATCTTACAATAAATTTTGCCATGATTTATTCCCACTTTCACAAAAATTCAAGAAAATAATCAACATAACATAGATTAAGATTCCTACATTTTGTTAAAATATAATAAGTAGATATCTTCAACTAGCAGGCAAATCTACATGATTTGTATATTCTTTGGGTTTTTTTTGTGAAAAAGGTAATGATCTGTTAAAGATTGACAAAAGTTTCATGTTGTTTTGAACACATTAACATTCTTATGGCTTACAATTTGTGGACAAATTATAATTCATCAATATTCTTTGCTAATGCATATTTACTCTAAAGAAAATTAAGATAGTTTAAATAAATTAGGGATAACATAAATGTTATTTCAACTTCAAATCTAAGTGCTAACCTTTTTTTTATTGAAGACAACATTCTTACAATCAGGAAGAATGCTCACCAACCATGCAAGCAAGCTATGTGTGTTTCCATTGACTCATCTGTATTGGCAATAAATGATGGGCATGTTCCTGATTCTATGTAGTAAAGGTGTGCCTAGAAACAAATGAATGCATTACATTTCATATTTTTTAATATACTTTTAAAAAAAAAACTAAGAATAAATTGCCTTTCACATTTTTACATTACAAAACTCTTTCTTCCTTTCATAGCAAAAATAAGTCCAAGAACTAGATATATTAAGCTTTGGTAGGTAAGTCATAGCAATTCAAGATCATGTCTAAGAAAACAAACATCATATTCTCAAGAGGTACACATTAGAATTTCTCAAGTTGCACAAAAATAAATGAAAAAGAAAAAGATCTTAATTTAAATGGTTTACAATGGTTTGAATGATAAGCATAGAAGAAAAAATAATTTTTTTTTAATTTTTTGGGTAGACTATGTTTATTTTAAATCACACCATCATTGAATCATTAGGTGTTAATTGAAACCTAGATTATATAAACACACACAATTTGACCCATAAAAAAATTAGTCTAATTCATGGAAGAACTAGCTCCATGCATAGAAGAGTTATTCGAGAAATCCCTTGGCAAACATAAATTCAAGTTAGTCATTCAACATAAATTCAACATGCTCAAAATTTTTCCAAAAAAGGTTACATGGAAAATTGCAATTGAAGATGTTAAATTCTATTCATAATTGCATAATTAATTTCCAATAGTAAATCAATACATCCACCACTATGATGCACATCATGGCCTTCATCATGCACAAGTTTTGTGATAGGATATTAAGGCTCCAGTGAAATGTTATGGGCATTGTTATCATAATTTGATATATAAAATAGAAATAGTCAATTAATGTTCAAAATTACCACCAAACATGAAATTTCTCAACTATTCAATCTGATTTAATTTTCATTTGATCAATTTATCTATGTCTAATCTTGTGCACCAGATTCTTCAGAATGGTTTTCAGATTCTTGGTGTAGGTGTGCAGCCACGAATTTATAGCCTTGCTTTAAGGAAATTTTTTTTTCTTCATTTGTGGGCTCTACATTGAATTTTGTGCCTTATATTTTTTTCTTAATAACATTAGTTTTGCATGTATGATTAAATTAAACAAAATTGTTTGCAATATTATATTAAAAAATTATATGAAATTCCATTGCTAGTACTTACAAGTCAGGAGTGAAATTTCATATAGCCACTAGAGCCAAGTTTATGTTGATCAATATTTTGTAGCCTCACTTTCATAGCTTTTGATGTGTTCTACAATCTATGAAAAAGTTTGAAACATGTTAGATTATATAAATAAAATGATCACTAATTAATGCATGATTAAATTTTACTTAATACTATCATGACATACCTTCTTATGTCATCTTCTAGTTGAAATCCTATAGCCACCAAAGCCAAGTTAATGTTGATCAACCTTTTGTAGTCTCACTTTTGTAGCTTTTGCTATGTTCTATATTCTATGAAAAAGTTTGAAACATGTTAGATTATATAAATAAAATGATCACTGATTAGTGCATGACTACATTCTACTTAATACTATCATGACATACCTTCTTTTATCATCTTCTAGTTGAAATCCTCTACCCTTTAGCATTTTTCTCTTTTGTATCTTCCATTATTTCATTCCACTCCATTGGTGGAATCATAGGAGGATAATCGTACTTTGGGTTAACCTTTAGAGCCCTTCTATATTGGTCCCTCAGAATCTTTATATGTTTGGATGCTCTTTTAAGAAGTAGGGCATTGCCAAAAATGTTTTTTCCAAGAGGTCTTCACTCCTCAAAATATGTAATGAGCTGATTTTTTTAATTCAAGACCCTATTCATTCCACCTTTTCTAAAACAATAAAATTGTTAGATCAATAACTTTAATATAGTATAATAAATGGAAGAAAAGAAAAATATTGTAATAATTATATGAAACTATGTACCTTTTATGTATGGTGGATCCAAATAGCTTCAATGTCATTTCAGAAAGAGTATCATAGAAAACATCATGGGATTATCAATCCAAAATGAGTTATGTATAAGTAAACTACAATTGCACTATAAATAATAACAATTTTAAAGCACCTAGAAGCTTTGGTACTTTTAATGGAAACATAGTTTTCTTATTGAACAAAAATGACCCCACAAATGAGCCAGTATCAATAACACAGGCTAATTTAGGAAATGATTGAGCTTCACTAGTAGTGGTCTCTATTCTTGTATCAACTGTAGGTGTATCTATTAGTGCACAAAATAGGTCCATGAGTACAAAATCCACCCAACAAAAAAGAAGAAGGTTTTACCAGTTGTACTTGGTAAAGAAGATGTATGCAAGCTCCTTGTCACTAAAAATTAACTCAGTAATATCAAAGCCATGACTAAAGGAGACATATACACTTCATCATGAGTTGAAGAATACATTGTTAGCAAAGACATTTGCAATAGATAAAGATCAAATGGGATACTAGCTAGAAGCATTCCAAAGGTTAAATGAATGTTTATAGGTTTAAGGATTATTTACATGAAGGATGTGTGTAAAAAACCTCACAATATTGACCATGCGGTCTCACAAGTGTCACAAAATCTTGTAAAAAGAAAACATGATATTTTAGATTATGATCCATAAGATAGTATAAAATATAAGAATCTATTGAAATTTTATTATTGCTTAAGATTAATTACTACTTACCTTCAAAGAATTGGCCCTACATATCAATTCATCTTTGAGTGCCTCTATCTCCTCAATTTTCTTTTGTTCAAGGATACAAATAAGAATTTTATTACCATATTTATCTATTATCTAACTAGCCATGAAGGTGGGGTTAGTGCTAAATGTGATGTCATCTAAAATTAATGCCTTAGTTTCATATCTCATTTGATCTGCTCTCATTTTTTCTTTTCCCTATCAATAAGTATCAATTTGTGACATAATTATTAGTAAAATTCCATCAAAATAACTCTGAATCCATTAAGAAAAGAACATAATAATATGATATTTATTTCTATATAATTTTTACAATTATAATAATTAAGGTTTACATTTGTCAAAGAAGTTGTCTGAGAAACATCCTGCATGTGTCTTCTAGTGGATCCATCTCACCCTATGACAAAGATTAATAATTCTTAGCAATCAGTAGTGAAACAAAAGTAATAGACTTAGCAAAAAAAAATATTAATAAAATATTAGATTGTCTATTGGAGTCAATATTGATTGGAGGTAATTAGTTTAAATGTTGTACTAACTAGTCCCATGATACTAAAAAAATTTGTATCTACACAATTTAAACTATAACCTATTAGAAGCTCTTCCTTGTACTTATCTGTTAGAAACAATAGTCCACCAAGATAAATGAAGGGGGGAGGGGTGTAATAATTTATCCAATAATTAAAACATTTATCTTCTTTAAACAAAGTTAACCATTTAACCAAAGTAAACAACAACCATACAAAGATGCACATAGACAATTACACCAGATATGTTGACTAGGGAAACCCTTGATCAGAGGGAAAACCTCGATGGGAATGATGCCCACAATTATGTACTAATATATAAGTTCTATGTTAGAGGATGGAACCTATTAGGATTCTATTACAACATTTAGTACAATGAGTCTCTGTTAGGTGTTGTAGTATAATGTATGCAAGAAGAGCCCATTGCCCAAAGATGCAATTTCAACTACAAGAAGAGCTTACTACTCAAACAAGTAATTTACTAGTATATTCTTCTTTCCTCTATACTTTCCTCTATCTTTTCAATTAGACCAATCACTGTTAGACCTTGTAGACTAGGTCATGAACCTCAAATTCAAATACCAAACCTCAGATCACTTAGCAAAACCTCAACAATGAAGTTTTCTTCACTTCTGCATTGCTCTGCTCAACTTCGCATTTTGTACTCTCTTCTACTTTCTAAACATTCACAATTTGCATTCATCCATATCCACATATATCATAATAAATGAAAATGTCCTTCCTTTATACTGAGTCCATAAAATAATTCCCTAAGTAGGCTATTAGTCCTTCTCAATTAATTATTATAAGACCTCACTAAGAACACATTATACTTAGTGATAACCTTAATCGTCCACTTTGCAACTTGAATAACTTTTTGTATGCACAATATTCTGACAAGAAAGCTTAGCTATATCCTCCTCAACATGTCTTCTCCATGTCCTCAACCTTGATCCTCAAGATATTAACTTTGTTAAGAAATATAACAAGTTTACAAGAACATGTCTCTGTAAACTCTATCTCAAAATAAACATCACCAAAACTTAAATAAATTCTTCTAGACTTATCCTTTCTACTTTTGATGTTAGCTACATATACCAAATATTCTGAAGTATCTCCCATAACCTCAGGTGGTTATCATGCTCAACTAGTCATCTATACCAACTTAATCTTTCTATTGTTCTTTTGTTAGATATCACAGAAGACATAAAACATGCTATGTTGACATCAATGATAGACTTAGTCATGAATGTAAAAAATCATCAAATCAATATTCCAACAATCTTGCCAATCTTCCAACATTATTTACTTTATCACACATACAAAAGCACAATTTCCCTTGTGTGCCTTGAATATACAATTCAACCATTTATTAGTTGACACAGGTTGAGAACTATTTATAAATCCTACAACATTCCTTGTTTCTTTTGGTCTTCCATCAATATACATATCAAGCCTTTTAATTTGATCAATTTCTTTATATTGTATATAATTTGGTGATAATGCATACTTATGCATTCTTTTTTTTTATTACACAATCCACATCCAATTGTTGTAATTGTTACAAGGTCCTACATACTCCATCAATTCAACAACTTTATTATAATTTTCCTTTATGTCATCTATGGAAAATAGGCCCAAACCATGTAATATATCCAATATATCCTTTTGTTAACATAAAACTCAGTGTTAACTAGAGGTAGTTCCTTTGGTACCCATTCTTTTTGGAGATGTGTGTACCTTAAGGGAACCTTGCTATTGTTTTTTCTCTCATTATCATAAGAGCATGACTCCCTCTTAGCAGGAAAAACTTGCATTCATTTTTTGAATTTTCTTCTAATATTTTTACCTCTATTTGATCTCCCTATTTAGACCTACTAGATATCTCACTTTTGTCTTGTATTCCTTTATTTTCCTCATTCAAGGAAGATAGATCAGAAAAACACCTATTTGGTGATACTTGCAATCTATAAAAGGAGAGACATACTAGGACTAAAGTTGATGTTGATGGTAAAGAGAAGATATTCAAATAAAAAATTGTATCTATAGGCTCTATTGAATTATACCTATCGATCCATGTCACTATGCATGATCCTAGTCAAAGGCATTATATAGCCTGCATATATAAATCATTTATATTAAGTTAGCCAAAAAATTACATGATATATATGTTACAAATTATGTAGAAGAAAAAAATAACATGATGCATTCATCAAAATCTTTGTATATTTTTTAATTCTTTACCTATACTTTATGTATGAAAGGAATGTTGAGTTACCTGATAAAGAAGTGCATAGTGAATCTAAAATTAAACTTCATGAAAGACCCATTGTAGAAAGAAGAACAAAGCCAAGGTTGTCAGAGTATGTTAGAAGACATTACCCTATTGAATAAAACATTGGAGATAAAGAAGGAAGACTAATGACAAGGAATAGGTTGAGAAATGACACATGTTTGTTAAGCATGCATGAGCCTAAGTCAGTAAAGGATGCATTAGAAAATGAAGACTAGAATCATCCCATGAAAGAAGAAATTAATCAGATTGTGAAGAACAAAACATGTATAGTAGTACCCAAATGAGAGAACAAGAATGTTATTGGAACCAAGTCAGTGTACAAAAATAAGTTAGATGAGAATGGTGAAGTTACAAGGAATAAGGAAATATTAGTTTACAAAGGATATGCACAAGAAGAGGGAATTGACTATGGAGAAACATTTTTCCTAGTTGAAAGATTGAAAGGAGTAAGAACTCTTCTTGCTTACTCTGCTTCTAAAGGATTTAAAGTCTAGCAAATGAATGTTAAGTCAGCATTTTTGAATGGTATACTAGAAGAGGTGGTTTACATAGAACAACCTAAAGAAT
The DNA here is from genome assembly GCA_028749045.1 of Cupressus sempervirens. NCBI lineage: Eukaryota > Viridiplantae > Streptophyta > Pinopsida > Cupressales > Cupressaceae > Cupressus > Cupressus sempervirens. The sequence continues at coordinate 503,991,561 of CM053783.1, read as the reverse complement.
TTGTTTATCCAAACAATAAGAACATGGTGTGTAGATTTCACAAAGATTTATATGGTTTGAAGAAAGCTCCCAAAGCATGGTATGAAAGACTACATAACTATCTTGTGAAGATTATTTTTGAGAGGACCGATGATAACAATAATTTGTACTTGAAGATAGGAGGTAAAGGAATCTTACTAGCTGAAATATGTGTTGATGATATCATATTAGGAGGAAAAAATGCATTGTGTAAGACATTTGCAAATGAAATGACAAAAGAATTTCATATGTCTATGCTTGGAGAAATAAAGCTCTTTATTGGATTTCAAGTGTATCAGATGAAATATGGTGCTTACATCACTCAGTCCAAGTATGTGAAGAAAATCTTGAAAACTTTTGGTATGGTAAATTCAAAAACAATTAGCACTTCTATGGTGATAGGAAACAAAGTATCCAAGACTGATGATTTTGCTAAAGTAAATCAAACATTGTATAGGTTTATGATTAGAAAATTGTAATATGTAGTTAATTGAAGACTTAACATTACACTAGTTGTTGAGATTGTTGCAAAATTGTCTGCAAATCCTAAGGAGAATCATTTAATGGCTATTAAAAAGATTATGAGATACTTGAAAGGAACAATATAGTATGGTCTATACTACAAGAAAAATGAGAAATTTTAATTGAGAGCCTATGCAAATGTTCATTGGGCTAGAAAAATTGATGATAGAAAAAGTACAAGTGGTGGAGCATTTTTCTTAGGAAAAATATTGTTTATTTGGACCAGCAAGAAGCAAAATTGTATTTCATAGTCTACTGTTGAAGCTGAATATGTGGTTGCTGCTATAAATTGCACACATGTGGTATGGATTAAATAATTACTCAAAGGTATAAAGGAAGAAATCATTGAACATGTGGTATTTTATTATAATAGTACAAGTGCTATAAATATATCTAAGAATCATGTGATTCATACAAAGACAAAGCACATTGCTATCAAATATCATTACTTGAGAGAATTGGTTCAAGAAAAAGAAGTGAGAATGAAATATCTGAATATAAAAGAAAAGATAGTTGATATATTCACAAAAGCTTTACCTAAGGATGTACATGAATATCTTAGGGGTAAACTAGGGGCGATACCCCTATCTAAAGCTACTTAAGAAGTAAGAGTAATTCCCTACATTAAGTGAGTTGAATGACATATTTTACAACTTGATGTAGTGGATCTTACTTTAGGACCTACCTGAAGTAAGGAAGGAGTTGAAATAAAAGATTTACAATCACATGCAAGGTGATAGAGAGAACCTAAATTCATTATATCTGCATTTATAGATGACATATATTTGGCATTGTTGTGAAAGGAGGAGATATCAAAAAGAAGGAGCTATTAGAGAAATCAAGGAGATATAAGAGATATTAGATCAGAGAAGGAAGTAGAAAGATTATCAAAGAGGGACAAGATTAGATGAGGGAGAAATTAGAGAAAGAGATCAGAGTATATAGATAAAGGAACACATATTGATAGAGGGATATATTTCAATAAAAGGTATTAAGTTTCTTTTTGGTATTGTTGTTGTTATTGGTTTTCCATCAATGCCAAAGAGGGAGATTGTTGAAATGAAGAAGATTGATGAAACCTATAATAGAACAATCATTATTTTTTGAGTGATGTCAACCCTACTACTTGTTGGTGAGATTATTACTTACTTTGGTCTAAATTCTATCATTTGATCGATTGATGAAGAGGATTTGAAAAGAAACGATAACAAGAGAACCTAGAGAAAGATTGAGTTATATAGTGTATAAAAGTAGGACTAAGACCAAGAAAGCATTTGATGAAATAGTGTATTGTTTATCTAGTTAAAGCTATACTGAAAGGATACTTGAGAAAATACTAGAAGAAGGCTAAGAAAAGAAATGTTTCTACCAAGCCTAACTAAGAAAATAGTGGAAGTTGAGCAAGTCACTACAAGCCAAGTAGAAAGTGAGTTGAAGCTGAGCAAAAAATTTAGTATCTACAGAGAAAAGATAAATATAGTAAGTGTCAAGTGAACAAATATTAGTATTTTCCAAGCATCAAAAAATGACAATAGAAACTATGAAAAAATTAGTGTATGATGAGAAACCTAGTGTTGACCAAGCATCAGAAGGTAGTGTTCACCAAGCGAACAACTTGTTATTTCCAAGTGACAATAAAATGAGTTTGATCAAAGATTTGATGAAATTGAGCTGACAAAGTTAATTTCTTGAATTGTGTGAAGTGTGGAAGATTACTATGATGAGTTGGTGGCACATAATTCAAGATAAACTATTTTGAGATGAGTTCAAAGAGGATTGTAGAGGAAGTTTCTAGAAGGGAATAAAATAGAAAGATGGGAAGATTTAATAAATCTATCCTGACCCTAAAATGGATGATTTTGGTTAAGTGGCAAAAGACCTAAATTGTCTATATAAAGAGATAACAAGCCAGAAGCAAGAAGTCAAGAGTGTGAACTTGAGAAAGATAAGAAGTTCAGGGTGTTACTTCATATGGTGGTTGAATGAAAGAGTTTGTAGTTGGCATACTAAGCAAAAAGGATTAAGGGAATTAAGGCTTGAAGGGTGAAAAAGATATTAGAGATTAAGAGGATGAATTCCAAGTAGAATGGAGGATTGAATGTGAGATCTTTAATCTGCAAGTGAGTTTTTTTATTATCAAATCAAGTCATGTTGTTACTCTCTAACAATTGTATTAGTCTAGATAAATCCTTTGGACTAAGGTTGACCTAACAGTCATGAGTAAATCCTTTAATAGGGTGGCATTCTAATGGAATGTTCTAAATTCCTCTAATAAGGCTCACTCTTAATAGGGTAATTGAAATCCTTTAACTAGGTCACATTTAACAATGTTCATTATAACCTTTAACAGGGTTGGCTCCTCACAGGGCTCACTTCAAAAGAGTGAAAATTGGTAGCATGTTACTAGTGATTTTTCCCAAATTTTGTTTCCACATAAAATCCTTGCATCAAAATGTGTGATTATTTTTTTGGTATTGCATGTTTATATTTATGCAAAGTTATTTTGACCTAGGACATCAATACGCAAAACTTTGAGATATTTAATGATCAATGCATACATAAGTATAAGTTGAAGTAAAAAAGTTTTATTTGTACATTTGGACCTTGGATAACTTATTCACCCCCACCCTCTTAGTTATTGTAAACATTCCAACACCTTTTTGGTTATTTGATTCGATTGATATCTATTAATGTGACAATCAGGGAATTGTGTTTAAAATTCATGTTGTTTATGATACATAATATGATCATTGGGACATGCATGTATTGTTTCATGCTCCATTCCAATATCTTTCATAATGGTTGTGTTAGTCTGAGAATGGTTTTGAAATTTGAGTGCCAACACACTTAACCACTTTCTACATTGAAGTTGAGAAGCCTTTAGGTGCCAAGTGATCTTCAGGTGCCCAATAGCCTTCAGGCGCCAAGTGAAGACCAAGTGCCGAGTGACTTTAGGTGCAGAGCATAATACAGGAGCCGAGTTATATTTAAGTGCTAAGTCATAGACGATGCCAAGCAAAATAGAAATGCAATAGGAGCTGAGTGAGATAGTTTTTTTAAATGTGCCGAGCATCAAAAATTAGTAAGTGTCGAGTAATAAAAAATGCATATATGAGTTTGTAACTTCACTAATTTAGATGTAAACTATTTTTATGGCCGACATTAAAGGATCTAGAAGGATCAAATAGATAAGATTGAATCTTTTATTTTTCCTATGCAAACTACATTTAGCCAATTAAAAAAATGAAGGCATGCAACCAATAACAAAAGTGCAAGGAATGAGTAGGAAACAGAGATTCAATATGGATCGTAGATCCACACCTAACCCTAAGTCTTCAAATGTCTTTATAAGGAAGACAAAATCTCATTGTATTATGAATGGATGAAGGAGTGTATGGGGAAACTATAGTGGAGTTCAGAGTGAAGAGTAAAAAGACTTAGAGGAAGAGAGTAGCAGTTAGAAATTCAGTTGATCAGAACAAAGCAAGGGATACGAAAAAATATCAGATCTCAGAGGATCAAGGTCAAAGAAAGTAGATCAAGTGCTTGTATTCAGCAATCAAGGATTGTAAGCTATCAGGTTTATTAAACCTAATACTCTTTAGCCATTGTATTAGAAAGGAAACCCTATGTTGATAGGTTAGCTTAACAAATATTTTGTAGATCCTTTGAAAAGGTGATTAAATCCTTTGACAAGGTAACATTTCATGTGAAGTGTTTGTAAATATTTTAACCAAGTCACTATTGACATAGTGTAAAGCCTTTAATAGGCCAGGTCTTTAATAGAGCAAACCATCAAAAGTGGTTAAACATTATTGCTGCAGTGATTTTTGTGGATATCATCCCCACCCTAGTTTTACCTTCTTATTCTTGGAGGGTTTTTGGGTTATCAAAATCTCAAGTGTTATGTGGTGATGCATGTTTGTTTCTCATGATTGTTTAATGTTTATATGCATGCATGATAATTTCAGTTATATGTCATTAAGGAATTAAAATAAGCTAAAGGCTAGTACTTTTGATTCACCCCCACTCTTAGAAGCATTCTTCCCATTTGAATATTCCAATAGGTTGATAATTCTTGGTAAGAGTGAGGTAGAATGTTTAATGGTGGTAAAAAAAACCACCTATCAACCTATGGAAAAAAAATTAATATAAAGAACATTAATAGTACACTAACATAGAAGATGACAAAAATGACACTATACCTTAGCATACGTGAGATTGCTACATTAGATATACCATTCATAACCTTAAAGTTTACCAACAACAATACAATGGAGAGAAGAATTGTTTAGGAGCCTTGGTACAGGGGCTTCTATGTCTTTTCAATTATATGTATATCAAGGTTCTCTTTATCATCATCATTAGATGTGCTACTATCATCATATTCATCATCTTCATTAGTTGCACCAGTAACATATTCTTCAATCTTGTTTTGTGGCACATTATTAGTTTCACCAATACCAACATCTTCAATTGTGTTCTCTACCTTAGGATCATCTTCTTCCATGGGAGCATTACCTTCTTCTTCAAAATTCACACTTCCATGTTCCAGCTATTTGAAATCCACATTCACCAAAGGAAAAAAATCCTTTCCCCCTTTAATGTGATCATGTTTCCTACAATGTCTCTAAGATGTTGTGATTAGAATTCTTTATTTCTTTAAGCCCTTGCATTTTTTGCAAGGACAATAACATTTTCCATCACTTTTTCTTTTGAACTGAGACCACAATCTAGCAATTGTCACCTTATTTTATTTTGGGTTCATATTGTTAGGCATAGACTTTCTTCATAGGCAAATATTCAGGCTATAAAATTATATCAAATACAAACATACAAGCATTAGTAGTATCTTGTATATAATAAAAAATAATTAAATAATTAAATATTTCTCTTTATTAAGGGTTGAAAATTTATATATTCATTGCTGAATCCTAATTGAATAAGGTTTTCTTTTTTATGGTGTATGATGGCCCACAATCCTAGATGAGTAGTAGTGAAGTTAATTTTGTATGTTTACAACAATGCACTACACTTATCATTTCAAAGAACCTATTATATCTTATCTTGAAGAAGCAATGTTTAGTCTACAAGTCTATTTCATCATTCCCTAAGGTTATACACATTAGCATAAAAGTCAAGTTAGGATCAATGAGATTCCTTAGTCTAGAACCTAAAATTTTGTAGCCAGTGTTCATAGAATGAGAGTTGTGATTTTTCCCACATTAAATATTTTTCATTTGAAAATCTTAGTATTCTTGTGTGAAGAATGTTATATTTCTATTATTTACTTATTTACATATAATGAATGGTTAATAAATTTATAGGTTTCAATATATATTGATTTATTTCCCCAAAGCATCTATAGTTGTTCAAATATTGTGGTACAAGGACACCCATCAAAGATATTAAAGCCAAAGACCTCTTTAAGGCTCCCAACATAGAAGAAGAAATGATGATATCAATTAAAGTTAATTTCCATGTTTTAGATCCAATAATGGAATATTGTATGGTTAATAATGCAAGAAATATAAAATGTCCTAAGGTGCCTAATGGCACCACTTCAGCTTTACATTCCTTCTTTCATCTCTAGCATGAATCTTGGAGGAATTTAAATTACAAAAAAAATTATCACATGATTTGTGTAAAAAACATTTACTAAGAAAGAAAGGAAGAAAGAATTGAAAAGTTGGAGAGGAAGAAAGGAACTCAGTATTCTCTCTATGTTAGTATAAAGACATCTTAATGGTGAAGGATTTATTTGGGCTTCTAGAAATACAATATGTGAATGAATATGTGGAAGCTTAAATAATAGTGAGCTATATAAATTCACCTTTCTTCCATATAGAAGGGTGCATGAAGGTAAGGCATAGAATTGCAATGTTGGAGAGGAAGAAAGGAAAAAAGAGTAAATGGAAATTCATCAAATAAGGAAGGCATATTGTAGATTAGAAAAGGTATTCTCAAAGTCATAGTGTATATCCTATAAAAGAGATAATTGAGCTTTCCTACTTCCTACTCTTTTGAGACATCTTAATACACAAATCATGATTTTCCTATTTTGGTGAATATAAAAAATTATCATAAAAATAATGGGAATATAGGGAATAAAACTAAAATTCTTGAATAGTGTGAGAAGGTTTTTAAATGAAGTATTTGTGTTCTATCTATTTTTGCATCCATTTCCATAGTGACTCAAATAAAACCAATTTCCACTCTCTATTGATCAAAGTGCATAGTTGCATCTATAGTAAAAAAGGTTTCAATATATGAGTCTACTATTGTTTTTTTTTTCAATGCATCAATATTTAATTATTTTGAAATATTGGACTAAATTAATATTATTTCACAAAACATGTGCTAGTGTTAATTACATCATAATTAGAAAAAAAATATTGCATAATCAAAAGTAGTGATTCAGATTTGTCCATTGAATCTCTTAAAGTTATTATGATGTTTCCAATCTGAGTCTCACAATTATTCATTATTCAATAATTTAATGTCCCTTGAATCTTAGCAATATTGTTTTTGGTGATAAGAGCCAAACTAATTTCAATTCTACTTAGCAACAACTATTCTTTGTGGATATTATGTTATCAACAATTTTAAAATCATTGGAGTATAGGCATGTGTGGTTGTTTGGAAATGTCATTTGGGGATTCACATGTAAGCCTATTCATGAGAGTTTAGTACCATTTGATAAACAAAAATTTCAACCCTTCCTTTGGAATAAGAAAAGACAACATTTCAAAACTAGTAGCATATACTAAACCCTAGTTCACATCCCAACCTGTACATTCTAAATTATGATGAGTTCTCTAGTGAGTACATCCCTCCATGCCATAATGAATTTACCTCTAACCACTCACCCCTAAGGTACCTTGACTCATTATGAGATCCATGGGCAAGATACAAGCTTATTACCTAAGGTGCACTTGGGAACACTGTATGGTATTTTTTCCAAGAGATCATCTCATTGTTAGTTTGTTGTCACAAATAGAGAAGGGGCATTAAACTTGTTAGTCAGTACATGAACTAGATTTTTGTCTCTAAGGCTGAGCTAAAAGATAATTAACATGTAATTTTTAAGGTTTATTTTGGATGAAGATTCTTTGTATTAATAATGAAGAATGACCATTCATGCTAGTGCAAACAAAATAATTTGTCCTCTTTTCTACAAGATTTATCGAACTAAAACAAAAATTGAATAAGGTTTGTCCAAACACTACAATTAAATAGGTATGATCAACTCACACTTTCCCTTTCCTAAAACCCTCATGTGTGTGATCTTGCAATCTATCAGTAGATACAAAATGAATTTTTTACTTTTCTTTTTTTTTTATATATCTAGACAATGTCAAAATTTTAACAAACTTAAGCGTTGTCAAAATATTGACATAAACCTTAAGTTTCATCAAAATTTTGATGAAGAAACTTAAGTTTGGTCAAAATTTTGACCTTATTGAGATCATATTTTTCAAAAAAGTGAAATTGACAAGCCAAATAGGCCCATCATTGAAAAGTTTGGTCGAAAAAAGAGGCCTAATGTACTACTAGAGGGGCATGAATTGGTTATGTCTAGTTATCCTACATGTCTTTCAAATACTTTAGTACTAATTAAACTTCATTAGTATAAAAATCAATAACTCAATGATCTCATCCAAATTCATAATTCAATTCTATAACCAATTTACTTTAAACTATTAACTCATTATTCCTATTCGTACCAAGTATTAGAAATATAACTCTATTGTTACGTAGTTGTTACATAAACTAAATATCATGAAAATCAACTTATAAAATAACAACATTTAGACATTTGACACCAAGATTTAAGGTGGAAATGCTATAAAGGGAAAAACCACTTGGGATCAACAATGTAAATAATTTCATATTTTTGAAGTGAACTTCCCTAGGAATCAACCTTGTTAAAGGTTTACATGCACATTTTTAGTGTAACCTAATTATAGGGTTTTAACATAAAGATCATTTAGACCTTATCACTCCTTGCTCATTTCTAAAGAGTGGCCTACTCTAAATGGTGTGACTAGTATTCTTGCTCCCATCATAGCTTCCTTTATGGATACCTTAGGTCTTTTTTTTGACCTAATAGGGTTACTAGATACCCTATTCTCATTAGAATCCTAACGAGGTCCTAGGCCTTTCAACTAGTATGTACCAATATAAAAACAATAACTCTCCAACATTACAACCAACCCCAAATGCCCATATGACACTGCCAAATGGATGAATAATCATCCAAGAAGGCATTTTGATTTCCTTCAAGTTTCAAAACCATAATCAATCTTGAAACCCTAATTGAGTTCCAAAAATTATGCAAGATTGCATAAGAATGCTTGAAATAGGGGTCAAATAAATCACTTATCCAGACACCCTCTTTAGAGAACTCAAAGATTTTGGTGGTCTAGGGTTCTCAACTTGTTCGTATAATATAGCTATAAATTAAGCCTAAAACTAACAATTTCTAGGATTTAATAGACATTCTGATAAAAGGTTTTTTTTTCTCTCCATAGAATTTCCAAAAATGCCTCCCATGGAAGTTGGGGCTTCACCACACCTTCCTCCAACACACTCCAAGTTCTAGTTGAAGTATCTCAAACATTCAACCACATAAAACACATTTGTTGTAGACTATGATCCCTAGCCATGCATCACTAGCTCACCTAGGGCATCGCCACAAAATTACTTTCTTTACTTTCCAAGGGCCCTCCTTTTCTATACAATATGTACAAGGATTCATATCCCAAATCCCAAGAGGCCACATATATCCTCTAGTGGGAGAGGGAGTTATGACCCCATTTTTCTTAGTTGCTTGATTTAGGACAATAGGCAGACTAAAAACAAAACAATTTATTGAATCAACTAAATCTCTACAAAATCACAAAACAAAGCTATATAGAAACTTGAATTGAAACCATCTAACACTTTCAGACAAATAGTTTCATATCTAATCCATTAAAGTGCCAAAAATCTTAGGAAATATAAACTATAATTGGTTTATTGTTGACAATCCATACACAACAAAAAATGGCTCAAACTTCCAACCTTGCAACAAGGTCAAGGATGGCCTTATAAAAAAATCCCAAGCCTCCCCCTAACTATTTTAGATAGTTAGAAGACTATAACAAAAAAATTTCTTGATTGCAACAAAAAGTTGTCAATGTTGTCAATGACAATATTGACAACTTTTGAGCGACTTTTACATCTTTTGGAGTTTGACCTTCAAACTTGATCCAATGGATACTAGAATTTTCAAAAATCCTTAGATGAGTTAAATACAAGTAAAAAGGTCCTTAAATCATCATTTGTGCCATCCTACCCTATTAAACAAAATGATGCTCCATTTGACCTCATTGAGCAACTATGAGCAACTTAGACCTTAAGAGGCTTCCATGCCTTAATATACGTCTCCCTAGGAATAGATTAGTCCTATTATTCATCTAATGGTGTGGCTAGCACCACTAGATGCAAAAATACCCTAGGAGCCCTAGTTCTCTCTCAAGCTCACTTAGGTGGCCCTACACCATACTCCCACACAAAAGAAAACTATGTCACTCATGTGGACAATAGGTCTTGGGGGATGCCTAACCTATTGAAATCTACCTCAACAACCCAAGTTTCTTCTAAATTAGGTTTACCCTTCCATTTTATGAGGTGATCAATATACACTTGATGTTTAATGGGTTTCTTCACTTTGGAATCCAACACTTTTTCAACTTCCAACTTGCTTTATGAAGGTGCTACTGCAGGTTCTAGATCAATATTCATTCCTTGACTACTCTAAGGTAGTGTACCCTTGAATTAAACCAAATATTGCACATTAGAAATAGGAGAGATGCCCAAATCTGATGGCAAATCAATTTTGTAGGCATTGACTCCATATTTGGCTATGATTTTTCAAGGTACCATTCTTTTCATTTGTAGTTTGGTTGGCATACCTTTCTATAATCTAGACTTGTTCAAATGCACTATAACATAGTCACCAATAACAAACCTAAATGCCCTTCCTTCTTTGATCCACTTTGGCCTTCAATTTATGGGTATTATCTTGGATAGTCTTCTTGACTTGTTATTGGATTTCTTTCATGGTTTGGGGAAAATCCTTAGCATGACCACTTCTATGCTCTATTCCTCCAAGATCCCTCAACTCAAACACAACCCTTAGATGCATTCCATACACAATTTCAAAGGGGCTTTTCCCTGTGGTTCTATTCCTACTATCATTGTAGGCATACTCTACTTGGGGAATGATGACATCCTATGTTTTCCCATACTCCTTAGTTAGGCACCTTAAGAGATTACCTAGTACCTTGTTAACCACCTCAGTGTGGCCATCTGACTGAGTATGGTCTACTAAACCAAATGAAAAGTTTGTACCAAGTCTTCTCTACAAGGTCTTCCAAAAGTGACTCATGCATTATGCATCCCTATCTAAAACTATGCTCAATGGAATTCCATGAATCCTCACAACCTATTTGAAGAACAAATGTGCAATATGGCTTGCATCATTAGTAGTTTTATATGGAATGAAGTGCCCCATCTTGCCGACTCTGTCAACAACCACTTAGACACTATCATAACCCTATTTTTTCTTGGGTAGACCTACTATGAAGTCCATGCTTACATATTACCATGGCCTATTTGGCACTAGTAAGAGCTAATAAAGTCCTACATTACTCATTCTTGCTTTAGCTTTCATACATACCATGGACTACTCTAGATACTTAGTCACATCCTTGACTAGTTTAGACTAATAATAGAACCTTTGAACTAGTTTTAGGGTTTTTCTTACACCAAAGTGTCCACTTAGGCTTCCATTGTGTTTTTCCTATATTAAGTTCTCCCTTGTTAAACCTCTTGGTACATGTTACTAAAATTTTGCACATGCTGAAAATTTTACTTCAAGTAACATCATAGAAAGAATTGTAGAAGAAAACATTCATTTTCTATTTATTCACATTTCATCATTTTGCAATCATATATAAAATCTTGAGCAAAAGAGATATAATGTTCATTGTATAAATCGTCACTGATATGTACAATTTTCATTTTTACAAAATATGAAATGAATGGAAGAATGCTAAAATATCGCACACAAGTCATGAGTACTATTGTCTTTCATATGTACTAAAAACAAGAAAAATAAAACATATGGGAAAAAATAGAGATAACCAGTCATTTCCTTTCAGACTTTGACTAGTTAGGTGTTCTCTATTGTCACTTTGTTGCTTCTAGTCTAGCTCTCGATCCAACAAGCCTCTGATCCTTCATTTCCCTACAAGATAAAATGGTGGGGTTAGATCGTTATGATCTAAGCAATGATTGGTTATCTATAGTTCAATACTTGCACATGTCATATTCTTCTTTATTTTAATACATACAAAAAATAGCAGAAGTACTTTAATAAAAAAGCAAAAAATACAGTATTAAAGGGACATACTAACTCTGGTATGAAACCTTTCATTATAATCAAGATTAAATATAGATCACAAAAAGGGTAGTTTATGAGTGTCACGAACCCTTGCTCAAACCTTATGAAACAATCATTATTATCACTGCTATAACTCACAATGTATTCAAAAGGAAACAAGAAGAGAACCTGCTTTGATATTGGTGCCATAACAATGAAATAAAGAAAGAAATACTGAAACATCAATGGGAAATGACGATGAAAAATGTTCAATATCTTGTAGGAGAGAGTGTTTAATATGTTATTCTAGATGAAGCTCAAACTCAAACTCAGATCATGAAAATGTTAAGAAAAATAGGTGCAAGAGGCTTTGAGTATATTCATGAACACACCAAAATCAATTTATGCTCATCAGGAGATCAAAACAAGTAACATTCTTCTCAATTCAGATTTGTGTGCAAAGATTGCATGGGTCTAATTAAGTTGTTGGAGTAGTCCCTTGGAAATCATGTTGTAACAACAAAGGTGTTTGGAACATTTGGCCACCTTGCCCCTAAGTATGTTTGAGATGTACACTACTTAAAGAGTTGGACATTGTAACACATTTAAAGAGCTAAGGAAAGGTTCTCCACTTTTGAAATTCATGGAGGTGATCAGAACAACAGCTAAGGTGGGGTTAGAGACACAAAGAAAAGTGATAGTAATAGTTGATCAAAAGAGTTGTAGCTACAACCAAGCCAACTATTCACCTCTGCTTGTCAGATATCAAGCATATTGAAAACTCAAAGAAAGAAAAGACACTTTCTTATAAAAGGCAAATTATGTCTCGTGAAATAGAGAGTAGCAAGAACCATTTGTCATTTGTTCTATCTTCTTTTAACCTCCCAATGACTAACACTCATCTTGTTATTCACACCTATACTTTGAACTCACTATTAGCAAACATTACATTCAATTCAAAGTTTAAGGTAAATAGCCGGTTATATAAGTCTACATTACTATTTATATTGATCACCAAGCTGAATTAATCTCTTATGCAAGTTTAATGAAGCTGAAGGTAATTGAACATACTGTGGAAAAATAAGGGTGAAGAGTAATAAAGAAGAATTCTCTTCAAAATCAGGGATTGAGGTCCCAGTGGAAGACTTTTCAAATAATAAACTTCTCATCATAGTGACCAAGCTATAGTTATGGACTAGTAGCACCAGCATGTCAGTTGTGTCTCATGATGTCTGGCTCATCTGCTCTTCCTTATTCAATCATGGAACAATCAAAAAAGATTTGAGATTGCTGAATCAAATGGCAATGTGATCCACTATGTTTGTATAATCAGCAATTCAAGATGTAAAGTAGTACTTGGAGGTTCTAGCAAGTTAAATAAAACAAAAACAAAAACAAAGAAACTCCAGCAAATAAGCGTTAATGGCAGCAAGCAATTGAAGGATAGTTACAAACAATATGTGGATATATTAACAATTATGCAAGACTCCCTCAAAGAATTTATCAAATCAGCATGCACGTGGAATATGTTGTCAAGTAGATCTAGACATTCCTATAAGTTAGAGTTTGCAGAGATTTTGACCATGTCAACCATTAAAAATAGAAAATAGAGAAAGGAAACATGGGTGGAGCTAGCATTTATGCAGAGGACTTCATCAATGAGAAATTAAACTACATGTGGCCTTTAATTTGGATGCAGTTGTTTCTAGGCTTGATACCCAAGCCAAGATGATGACAATGAAGTAGTTGAGAAGCAACACATACATATTGTGTTGGGTTAGGGAGGACACTACCAACAGGAGAATGGTATTGCCCTGAATGTTCTACTTCAGTGATAAGATAGTGCTCTTCCTGCATACTGATGTATAGGAGATAGACAAATGTTGCAATCATTTCAGTTGCTGGGTGATCTCTGCAAATCTCTATGATGTGGGGGAGGAATTCCACAAGGAATGCATTAATGCTTGTGGAGAGTGAGATGATGCGAGAAGAAGTTCATTTCTCTTTCGAGTCACTGTAAATATTAGATGCATTGTAAGCTACAAATAACAATGGAAGAAGTGATCCTAAAGCCACCATCATATCACCGAGAGCAAAGGCATGGTACATGAGTGAAAGAATATGTTTCCAATTCTGCAAAAGAATGTGAAAATGGAAGAAGGTGTAGACACCTAAATCTAATTACATCAATAAGTAATCATATTTAGTCATCTCCTAGGACATTATTGATTAAATATTTACTATTTAATTAATTAATCGTCATCTCCTAGTTAATTAATTTATTTAATTAACTATAGTCCAATTGATAAAATTAAATGATCACCCAAAATCAATTTATCAATTAAATCCCTATTCCTCTATTAAATTGGATAAATCATCAAATCTATTCAATTTAATTCCATACTCCCATTTTATTGAATAAAACATTTAATAAAATATCAAAAATCCAAAAGCCTTCCTAAACCTTATTCTAACCCCTAATCTAACCCATTCACCCATACTAAACTCACTTAGCCACCTAACTAACCCATCCCATCAAAGCCAAATCACTCACCACCTAACCCCCCTTCTAAGATAATCCTAATCCTCTTCTAATCATGTGCACAATCATAAACATGGGTTAAGACTTGCTTACCCAAGCTAGAGTCAACAAATATCTTCCCCTCACCCTCCAACATAAATGACCCTCAAATATCTCTTACACTCTCTTAATGACTCTTATATCCTCACTCATTACTCTTACATACTCAACAACCCTCATCAAGCCTTTGACCAACCCTTATCCTATCCTCTCACACTCATACTCCTTGTGACAAGTGTCACCTCACCATTGATGCTAAACAAGCACAATCCATATGCTCCCCTTTGAGTGCATCCTAGCCCTCCCTCACCATCTCATCATCTTGACATCTTGGCCATCCATTCCTTCAACCCTTGGCCTATAAATTGAACCTCCTCCCTTCAAAAAATAATCCACCTTCCACGCAAAGTTATAATGCTATTTTGAGAGCTCATAAGCTACCAAAATGCAATTATAATGTTGGAATCACTCCATGACTCCATTGTTGAAACCTTGCCTCATTCACTCCATCCATCCATCTAAGCTTGAGCATAACTTGTGAGCGTACTTACCTTAAATCGGGGACATAGCTTCGTCACCATGAGAAGCATTTGAGGAGTTTACCATCTTTGGTCTACTTTCCTCAAGTTTTTCTTCTTTGGTCCTATATTAAGTGTTTTCCATGTTTAGTATGGTTAAAGCTTTCATTTAGTAGTTATTTTTCAATTTGCACTACTAAACTAGGTGATACAAAAGGGAAATAGCAAATAGAAAACCCTCAATGCTCAGTAGAAAATCCTTCAGCAATGCGCCAATAAAGAAAGAAAACCAAATTCGAGAATATGGAGTTTTAGTTTTCAAAGGAAAATTAACCAGCTTGCTGTTATTTTTAAACCTCATTACCATGAACAACAAATACAAGCCTCATATTTCAATATATTTCCTTCCAATGTATTTCAATATGCCATAAAGATATCAATGAAAACCCTCGATGCTAGTGAAATAAACCTGTTATAAACAAAAAAGACATACATCTAGGCAATGAATCTCTGATGCAATAAAAAAATAAAATAAGGGAAAAGGACAAAAGAAGAATAAAAAAATGAATTTCTATTTTCAAGGTGCATAGGTGGCATAAATAGAAAAATAAGAAAAATAGTTTTCATTCCATTAATCAAGGTGTTCCTTAAATCATGCATTTAATATTTGTTGTGATCCATAAAGGAAATGTAATTTTCTAATTGGGCCACATGGTGGTGCTTAGTTGTATTTAGGTGGAAATTCTAGAAAGTTGTAGATATTGTAGAAGGTTGTAGGTGAAATTCCAGAAGGTTGTGGATAAATCATGCATTGGTGGTAAGTGACTATTTAAGAAAGGCTTATGTTCATTTGTAATCAAGCTCTTCAAATGTAATATCTTGTAAGGAAGCTCTCAAGGTGTAGCGAACAAGCTCTTTGTTGTAAGCTCTTCTAGTTGGAAGCCCTTAGTGAGGAATCTCTCTTATATTATAAGAGTTTAGAGTTTTTCCATTTGGAGAATATTGTAATGAATTGCAAGTATTAATGGATACTTTATGAAGCATTTTTGTCATCTCTTTGTCTCCATCTTGTTGTGGTTGGTTGTGCATTTGTAAAGGTGGTGTGGCCACTAATGTAGACACACTCTGCTACCATTGACAAAGGTATGCTCTGATACCACTGATGAAGGGCCACACGACCCTACCAACTCACAACCAAAAATGCAACAATATGGAGATAGAGAGATGACAAAAATGCTTCATAAAGCATCCATTAATACTTGAAATTCATTACAATATTCTCCAAATGAAAGGACTCCAAATTCTTACAATATAAGAGAGATTTCTCACTAAGAGCTTCCAACTAGAAGAGCTTACAACAAAAGAGAGCTTGTCTTGAAGACTTCTACTTCTCTAGCTTCCTTACAAGAGATTACATTCAAAGAGCTTCTACAAGAAATTACATTCGAAGAGCTTGATTACAAATGAACATAAGCCTTCCTTAAATAGGCACTTACCACCCAATGCATGATTTATCCACAACATTCTAGAATATCCACAACCTACTAGAATTTCACCTACAACCTTCTACAATATCTACAACTTTCTATAATTTCCACCTAAATACAACTAAGCACCACCATGTGGCCCAATTAGAAAATTACATTTCCTTTATGGATTATAACAAATATTAAATGCATGATTTAAGGAACTTTCCACAAACTTCTTAAGATGCCACCTACACACCTCGATCAATGGAATAAGAACTATTTTTATTATTTTTCTATTTACACCACCTATGCACCATGAAAATAGAAATTCCTCTTTTCTCCTTTTTTCCTAATTTTCTATTTTTATTATTTTCTTTCTATTTTCGTCACTTTCTCTCTCCTCCACAATTTTTTTTTCCTCTTTTTTTTTTTAATAATTTAATTTTCCCATGCAAGATGCTCCTACATCATACTCCCCTAGTAGATAGAAAAGTGTGTCCCACACTTTGACGCCAAAAGAAAGATATACAACCATCTTCATCTTCACCATAAGCTTCCACCTCAACAGGGACAAGAAAACCAACCTGCAAATATTCCACTTTTTTTTTCCCTAATGCATGATGCTCATGCATCTGACTCCCATGGTAGGAAAAATTTTGTGAATATGGATTCACAAAATGAAGTAGCCACTATTGACATTTTTTTTCTCTTCCTCCAACACATAGCTGGAACAAGTATTCGGTGCCGATATATTTCCTTCTTTCTTCTTTTCCAACACCTAGCCGAAACAAGTGTTTGCTGCTAAAATCTATCTTCTACAATGAACTCTATCCAAGTATAACTCTCATCTTCATCCAATCTTGTTGAATTAATCACACCTGTAATAAACCTAGGAACACCATACAAATGCCACACATGACTAACAAGATCCTCATGCAAACCATTATCAATATCTTTCAAACTCACCTCAAAGACAACATCCCATGATTCATAAGAATTTACGTGTTTGACATCCTCATCTTCACTTGCCTCTTTCCTATTGTCAACAATGCATGTAACTACTTCTCCAACTAAGGAACTATACTTCTCCTCCATTGCTGCAATCTTCAAATCATCTTGATCTATTTTTGGTGCACAAATATGGTTATCTTCATGCTCTTCCTCTTCTCTTTCATCTTCTTCAACTTTAGGTTCGCAAATGATTTCCTCTTCATCTGCTTGCTCTTCCACTAGATCATCTTTCTTTTTTGCATCCAAGGAATTATCAACATCTCGTTTCTGGTGACATCCTCTTCATTTCTACAACTCAACTTCTAATTCATTCACTTGCTTCTACAAATCAACTATCAATCTCAAACCTAGCGGCTTCAAAACCAACATTATCTTTCACAATGGCAGCGACGAAATCAATAAAACCCTATCCTCTCAACACTTCTAGTCTCTTCACAATACAAAATGCCAAAATGAAACCTTTTAGGACATTCAAATAACGTATCCTACCCCAAATCTTTTTTTATAGTTCTTGAAGTCTGCAAGAATTATGAATGGGATTTTAATCCATTCTTATTTGTTTGAATATAGAAAGGGGGTGGTTTAATTAGTTTATGGCTTGGGGGGTTTGGGTTTTGACATTTTTGTTGTTGTTTGTTTATTTTTGCATTTGCATAATCTATTGTAAAAATAATATAAAATTGATAAATGTCAATCATTTAATATTATTTTCAAAATGCAAAGATAAGAATTATTTTCTTTTTGCAAAAGTCTAATATTGTAAAGGATTAATTTTCAATGATAAAATATAAATCATTAAATATGAATTCCTATTTAAAAATGCAAAAAAAGAAAAGTTTATGCTTTGGTCATTGTATTCCATTCCTTTGAAGAAGAAGACATTATGCAAACATTAGGAATTCTTCTAGGAGGAAATATAGGCTTTCCAGGTTGAATTTGATTTTTCCTTGGTAGTTGAAGGGGATTTATTGACTATTAGAGAATTTTTAGGGTAGTTATCAGTGACTCATTTGTTTCTTTATGAGGTAATGGAGTTTTCCTAGGGGTAGGACTTCATTATGTGAGTTATTGAGACCTCTTTTTGAGGATTTTATTCTGCATTCAACCCAAGGCTAGGTTTGTACTTAATGAGTTTTGCAACTCATTTTTAGAGAGTTCTGATTATGCAGAGAAGTTTATGTGACTACTTTCTGAGTCCCTTTTTTTTTGTAGAATTTGTAATTCATCTTGAAGAAATAATACCAGTGATAGCAATGTGATCATGCTTTATGGAGTTAATTGTTAAGCCTTTTTCCTTTCTACAAATTTTGTGTGCATCTTCGAATGATTTGATGAGTTAACTTGTGAATATTTTCATTATTCCTTGTTTTCTGTCTCATTCCAACACCTTTTTGTAGAAAAGTAAATTTTCTTGTAGGTTATGATAAGTGTTTATAGGTGAAATTAATCAAAGTGAGGTATTAGTTTATCCTCCTTTTGTAGTTTCAGTATTAAAACCTTATCATAAATCACTTGTGCAAGCCTTTACAAGAAGTTGTGCTTAATGTGTTTTTCATAGAGCTATAATCCTCTCTGTTA
Source organism: Cupressus sempervirens (assembly GCA_028749045.1). Taxonomy (NCBI): domain Eukaryota; kingdom Viridiplantae; phylum Streptophyta; class Pinopsida; order Cupressales; family Cupressaceae; genus Cupressus; species Cupressus sempervirens. Next base: position 503,972,433 of record CM053783.1, on the reverse strand, counting down.
CATGTGTGTTACGTCCTCATAATAAATTCTAGTGTATCACCTCCTTAGTTTAAGCTTTAGGTTTTAGGTTTGTTTTCAGTAATTTCTTACCCTTTCCCTACAAGTTTTCATTGAGTTTTAGATATTATCACTGAAGGATCCAATAGGAGCTGGCCTAGAATCTAGAGGCTTCATTTCATTATCCAGTCTCACATAGTGAAATGACTCCCATGTTAAGTAAGGGTTACTGAACATTTCCAGCTCAATAAAGGGTGCAAACCTTGAAACTTAATAGTACACAAAACTGATTACCCTTAAATAGAAATCCATTTTGTAAAGTAAATTCAAAGAACTTGCTATGGAAATGGTTCTCAAAATATGAAAATACATTGAATGCCTCCACAAAGTCTTCATTCTCCTTATAAAGACTCTTAGCTTTATATTCCAATGCTTTGTAATTGAACCTCTTGGACTGTTAATAAAAATTTTATCAATGCATCTACCACCTTGTTCATCTACCTTTTTCTATGCTTTATTATGAAGGTGAAAGGTTGCAAGTACTCTAGATCCACTTCAAGTGCCTATTGCTCAACTTTTCTTAAGTGTTGATATAGCTAAGAGCTTGATTTTCTATAAGCACAAAAAATTCTTTGGGTAATAGGTGTGTGCTAAAATGTTGTCACACTTCTATGAATCATTACATGTAAGAAAACTCAAGAATGAGCCCTCACAAATCGATCCATAGCTCTCTACTCATAGAGTGCAAGGGTTTGCAATGGAGGCCCTCAGTTTGACCTATTTTTGTGCCCATGCAAGTACACCATGAGATGAGAGATTCAAAGAGGAAAAGCAAGAATTCTAGTCTCCATGATCTTCAAATATGCATGAAAATAAGATCTAATCTATGAAAGAAAAATCTAATCTATAAATGCAAGATTTAAGCTAAAAGCCCATGATGGGTGCAAGAGAGAAAAAGACAAGAAAATAGAAGTTCTCCACAAAAACCTTTTGTATTCAAACTCTTTCAAAAATTGGTCTTCAAACCTGCAGCATAACGATAGCATAATCATGGGTGTCTAAAATGAGAAGAGGGCTCTCCCTTATAAAGGAAATTATGGAGGTGAAAGGCTTCTCACAACCAATATGGGATAATAGAGCTTGATCCATGTGAGACAAAATCCCACCAATGAGAAAAGAGGAGTGGTTGAGAAGAAAGTGGTGATCCATGTGAGACAAGATTCCACCAATTAGAAAAGAGGAGTGGTTGAGGAGAAAGATAAATCCCACTTAGATCACATTTTAAAGTGTAGAGAAATTAAATAAAAAGAATTTATTTTATTTCCTTTTTTCATCAAAAGAGATATTTAAGTGGGATTTTTATTTAATTAAAAGGGAGCAAGTTCTTTTTAATTAAATAGAAGATATTTAATTAAATTAAAAGAGAGGTTTTTCTCTTAATTAATTAAATGTGGATGAACTATTTAATTAAAAGAGAGGTTTTCTTTTAATTAAATGGGGATTTTATTTTATTTAATTAAAAGAGAAGATATTCTTTTAATTAAATAAGACTTGGAATAAAATGATCAATCTTAGAAATGAAATAAATCAAATTTGATCAAGGAAATTGATTTGAATATATTACAAACCATTGATTCAGAAAATTTGATAAATTGATAAATTGAATAATGGGGGCCCATAGTCTAGGCGACCATTTTTGGGTGCATACATTTTGCCCCTCTTTGACTAATGTGTGATCGATTTGGGAACACATGTAGTCAAAGAAAGAAATTGAAGTGTGAGGTCAATTTGGGATCACAAAACAACCCAGATGTGTGGTCAACTCGGGAACACATCAGGAAAAATAATACAAATAAATTTTAACTTGAAAAAGTCAAGGATAAAATTGATAAAACTGAATCAAGGATTGAAATTGATAATTACTGCCCCCTCGTGATCGAAATCGCAATGAGATAGAGGAGAAACAACAAATTGATAAATTTGATCAAATCGAACAAAAGATAAGGTTCTTGATGTAAGATGAAAGATATAAGAATCGTAGAACCAAGGTAGATCATCAAGCATGAAATATTATGCCCCAAAGGTGATTTAGAAGAAAAGAAGTGGGGAAAAAGAAAATGGAAGATAGAAGTTTGAAAGATATGGAAAGAAATAGAAATAAGAAAAGAAAATGCTCCAAAAATCAATCAACTGTTTAAGATAGAAATTTCGATTGAGATCACGAAATAAAATAAGGAAATGAAGATCAAAATGTGACCACAATTGATTAAATGTCCACAGTAAAGATGAAAGGAGAACCCTCTCAAACTCATAATGCAGCCTAAAAATGCAAACTAACATGAAGTCTAATAATGCAAGCTACATGAAATGCAATGGTGTACTTGCAAAAGAGCAACTGTAACATAGGATTTTGTGTTCATCATTCATTAGAGAATGTAAAAGAACTTATTTTCATCATTGGGCAATTATTAACGGACATCGAAAAATCACACAATCGTCACTAGTCACAAGCGCAACTATGAAGATATGAATGTAATTAATATCGGATTGGAATGTGGAAAGATTCTAACATAAGCATCAAAGACATAAAGATCAAGATGACTTCGATATTAGCTTACCCAATTTAATGTAGCAAAACCATGCTCGCATCAAGGCATAGATGCCAAGATGACCATAAGAATGGTTGTGCAAAAACAATCAAGGATGATACCTCAAATCTCCTAAGTGTTTCAAGAGGACAACAAGAGACACTCTAGAGTTTCAAGACCACACGCACAAGCAAACAACAAATAAAAACATGTCCCATGCCCCAAGTCTTCTAGCAATGCATCATGGAGAGACTTATCAGACAAAGACACTCAACAAAAATCAATAACAGTTAGTACACAGAGAAAAAAAATCATGACATAAGTCAAGCATTAAGTGTTGCGTTTAAAAATTTAAGTGTGTTAACTGATACTGAGTTCTGAGGACAAGGATCAAATGCTTGTAGGAAGGTAAGATCACATGATGATACTGGGTAAGACCAAACCAATAAGTGTTGAAAAACACTCGATGTCAATGGGTGTTGAAAAACACCATTTGCGAGGTGTCCTAAAGACTCACACATCTAAGAAACCAAAGCTAACATAGTTATGCCCCCTAGACAAAGACCAATTCCAAACCAAGGTAACAAGGACAAGGCATGGTGGAGAAAGGCTAAGTGTCGAGGACATGTGCCAAGAAATAGGGGTGCAAAGGCCTCAAGTAGTGCCCGTTTCCAAGTTTTCACCACTTGGATTTTTATTTTTTTGGTTTTTTTTTTTTTTGGTTTTTTTTTTTTTTGCTACCAAGGCACCTGTTTCCAGGTTTTCACCAAGGCACTTTTTCTATTTTTTTTGAATTTTTGAATTTTTTTTTTTTTTTTTGTATTTTTGGAATATATAATTTTTTTGAAGATACATCAAAGTGCCTTTTGCTAGGTTGTCACTAAGATGATCATTTTTTCAGGACATTTTTCAATTTTTAGAATTTTTACAATATATCATTTTTTTGGATTTTTTTAAATATATCAATTTTTTTGAATTTTTTTTTCAGGATCAATAAATATGTACAAAGATGCCCCTAGACAGAATGGGCATTAAACTCTTAAGCAAGATCACATCGTGCAGTCCCAATGTCTAACAAGGTGGAGGACATGATGAAGCAATAAGCTAATGGATATTATGGATAAGCAAGGAGTGTATGAAGCAAGTGAAAGTGATCTTCAAAGGTTGACTCCTCAAGAGTACCCAAGCTAGGGAAAATTTGTCATGTAAAGAACATTTGGACAAGAAATGAAAGGCCAGTATAGGATAATTCAAGAAAGCATAATGTAAAAGTGGAAAAGATGCAATCCAAAGAAGTAGACATGTCAAGAGACTTTATAGCATCATATTTTACTCTGTTTTATTAGATCAAGACCAAAGAGGTAAATAGGAAAGGGTAGCAAAAGACTAGAATGAATGGAGGAAAATAGATATGAAGGCTAAACATGAAAGGAATGAAAACAAGATCATCATAAGATATCTCACAAGATAGCCAAATGTTTGTCTATAGGTCAACATTGTCAAGATCAAAGAGAGAAGACAAAATGAATGAAAGATGTAGAAGAACTACGCATGATGCCTATTTGTTAGGTTTTCATCATGGTACTTATCTAAGGCACCACAAGGGAGTGGTTTTCACCATAGGATGAATTTATTTCTCTTTACTTTTGCTACCAAGGTGCCTGATTACGGTGGGCACCAAAAATGTGTGCTAAAATGTTGTCACACTTCTATGAATCATTACATGTAAGAAAACTCAAGAATGAGCCCTCACAAATCGATCCATAGCTCTCTACTCATAGAGTGCAAGGGTTTGCAATGGAGGCCCTCAGTTTGACCTATTTTTGTGCCCATGCAAGTACACCATGAGATGAGAGATTCAAAGAGGAAAAGCAAGAATGCTAGTCTCCATGATCTTCAAATATGCATGAAAATAAGATCTAATCTATGAAAGAAAAATCTAATCTATAAATGCAAGATTTAAGCTAAAAGCCCATGATGGGTGCAAGAGAGAAAAAGACAAGAAAATAGAAGTTCTCCACAAAAACCTTTTGTATTCAAACTCCTTCAAAAATTGGTCTTCAAACCTGCAGCATAACGATAGCATAATCATGGGTGTCTAAAATGAGAAGAGGGCTCTCCCTTATAAAGAAAATTATGGAGGTGAGAGGCTTCTCACAACCAATATGGGATAATAGAGCTTGATCCATGTGAGACAAAATCCCACCAATGAGAAAAGAGGAGTGGTTGAGAAGAAAGTGGTGATCCATGTGAGACAAGATTCCACCAATTAGAAAAGAGGAGTGGTTGAGGAGAAAGATAAATCCCACTTAGATCACATTTTAAAGTGTAGAGAAATTAAATAAAAAGAATTTATTTTATTTCCTTTTTTCATCAAAAGAGATATTTAAGTGGGATTTTTATTTAATTAAAAGGGAGCAAGTTCTTTTTAATTAAATAGAAGATATTTAATTAAATTAAAAGAGAGGTTTTTCTCTTAATTAATTAAATGTGGATGAACTATTTAATTAAAAGAGAGGTTTTCTTTTAATTAAATGGGGATTTTATTTTATTTAATTAAAAGAGAAGATATTCTTTTAATTAAATAAGACTTGGAATAAAATGATCAATCTTAGAAATGAAATAAATCGAATTTGATCAAAGAAATTGATTTGAATATATTACAAACCATTGATTCAGAAAATTTGATAAATTGATAAATTGAATAATGGGGGCCCATAGTCTAGGCGACCATTTTTGGGTGCATACAATAGGTAGTTTCTCCACATGCTAAGAGATTGAACTAAGGCATAGAATTCTAGGTCATAGGATGAATACTTCATTTTTGCCTCATTGAGTTTTTCACTAAAGAAGGCTATGGTGAAAAGTTTCTCAAACAAGGTAGTTGCAAAATAGGTTGGGTAGCTACTTGTTTTTTAAGCATCTCAAATGATTTCTTAGCTTCAAAGGTCCACTTAAACTTAGACTTGACCCCACCCTTTATGGTATCTAGAAAAGGTGCACATATGCCACTAAAATTCCTAATGATTTTTCTATAGAATTGGGCTAGACCATGAAAATTTCTTACCTCGCTAGATGTAGTAGGTGGTGGCCAGTAGAGGATAGAAACAACCTTCTCTTGATCCATCTTCAAGGATTCATTAGACACGACAAAGCCTAAGTATATAAGTTCATGCTTGAATAAGTCACACTTCTGAAGGTTTATGGAAAACTTCTCTTTATGAAGTCTTTGCAATACTGCCTTCACATGCTTGATGTGCTCCTCCCTTTTCTTGTTGAAGATCAATATATTATCTAGATATACCACCATAAACCTTCTAGTGAAGTCTTTCAACACTTCATTCATGAGCCTCATGAATGTGCTAGGAGCATTAGAGAGACCAAATGACATCACAAGCCATTCATAAGGCCCATCTATTGTCTTAAATGTTTTTTTCCATTCAGCTCCCTCCTTCATCTTGATTTGGAAATATCCACTCTTCAAGTCCAACTTTGTGAAGTGTATTACTCCTCCAAGACAACCTATGAGATACTCAATCCTAGGTATGGGAAATATATACCTGATTGTGATCCTATTTATGGTACTTGAGTTCATACATAGCCTCCATTTTCCTCCCTTCTTGGATGCTAGTACAACAGAAATTGGACATGGGCTTATGCTCTTCTTGATTAGACCTTGGTCCAACAATTCTGATATTTGTCTTGCCACTTCCAAATTTTGGTTTAGAGTGAGCTTGTATGCTACTTTTTTTGGAAAATATGCACTAGGAACAAAGTTTATTTGATGCCTTATGGATCTTCTAGGAGATATGGTAGCAAGAGAGCCATCACTTACAATGTCTTTGTATTTTTCAAGCAATGTTTGAACATCTACAAGCAAAGGGTCCTTGACTATCTTGTCTTCTCCCCTAGACTTGAATACCACTGCATAGTCATGTCTATCTTCATCTTTAAGATCCTTAAAAAGTTCTTTCCCACTATATAGCAACACACTAGTCACCTTAGACTATGGTTCTTCTCCCTCCAATAAAAATTGGATTTTAAATGTTCTGCCTCCTTTTTTGAATGATATGGAGTTTTCCTTCCCATCATACACTTCCTCTCTATCATGCTACTAGGGCATAACAAGTAGTAGATGGAAATAATCCATGGATAATATGTCTTATAATAGCATATCCTTGTACCCTACTATGGAGAATTCAATCCAAGTATGCTCATTTACGAGTATGCTTTGACCTTTGTTGAGCCAAGTCACCTTGTATGGGTTCACATGTGGTATTTTAGTTAACTTAAGCTTCTCAACTTCCTCCTCTAATATTATATACTTAGTAGAGCTTGAATCCACCACTATCTTGCAAAATTTTCTAAGGATCTTGCATCTAATCCTAAACATATCCCTCCTATACTTAGGTTCATCATGACCAGGTTGTTTGATCAGTATTCTCATAAATGTAAGGTTCTCACCTTTCTCAGACTCTATCTGATCCACTTCATTCTCCTTGCAACTATAGTTATCCTCTTGAGAATATGCCACTCTTTTGTCATGGTTTGAAGAAGAGTGCTTTTTAGGGCATCTATATGTAGGGTGTCCTAATTGACCATAGTTGTAATACTTCATACTAGAAAACTATGAGTTACTTTTGCCTGATCCTTTGCCTCTATTTATACCACCTTGGTTGCCTCTTCCAATGCTATATCCTCCTCTAGGAGAGCTTTCAATGGCTTTCTCTATGAACTTATTTTCACCCTAATTTGTCTACTCATTAACTCTACCTTGGTAACCTCCTCTTTGTCCTCTCTAATTTTTTCCTTTTCCTTTGTCCTTGAATTTAGAATTTCCTTTCTTCTTATTATTTCCCTCCACCTTTAAGGATCATTTATGGAACCTCTAAACTATAAAAGGTGTCCACAAACTAAGCTCCTCTTGGATGTTCCACTTAAAACCACCCAAGTACCTAGCCTCCTATACTGGCTCTTCCTCTTGCTTCTTGGATCTAAGGCATAACCTCTAAAATTCCTCTGTATAAGAGGCCACATCCAAGTCTCTTTGTTTCAATCCTTGTCTTCTCTTGTGAAGTTGAATCTTATAGTCCTCTAGTAGGAAATTCTCCCTTAGTTTTGTCACTGTGGCATTCCAATTGGCTATAGGCTCATTGCCTATCATGACCATCTCATGGACATACTTCCACCAAGTCAATATTGATCCTCTGAGTCTTGACTTGGCCACTTTGATCTTTTGTGCCTCTAACACCCTTTCACACTCAAAATGGTTCTCTATCCTATCTATCCAAAACATCACTGCATCTATATCCATATTTCCATTGAATAGTGGCACACCTTCCAAATCCTTCCCTCCTAGGGCTTTAATAATGTTCAAGAAAGGTTCCTCATTCAAGATAGGTTTTGGCTTAGGGACAACATCTTATTCTACTATCTCCTTCCCCTTCTCATTGTCTTTTTCTTCCTTCTTTTTAGTTGCATCAACAACTTCATCCAACTTTACCTTAACCTCTTCCAAGGCTATTTCAAGGAGCCTATTCTTCTCTTTTTTCTCATCAACTTCCTTAGCTAGCTCTACATTAGTTACCATACTTGACTCACCCACTAACTTTCTAGTAGCTTCAAACATACACCAAGTTCCCAAGTCTTTAACTTTCTTTGATACCACTCTAATGTAACTACAAGTCTTGCTTCCATCATAGCTTCCTCTAGGGATATCTTAGGTTTTTATCTTTACCTAATAAGGTTACTAGATGCCCTATTCTCCTTAGGATCCTAACAATGAGGTCCTAGGCCTTTCAATTAGTGCACACCAATGTAAGAATATTAACTCTCCAACATTACAACCAACCTGAAATGCTCATATGACACCCAAAAATGGATAAATGGTCATCTAGGAAGGCATTTTTATTCCCTTAAAGGTTCACAACCATAATCAAAATTGAGACCCTAATCAAGTTCCAAAAATCATGCAAGATTGCACAAGAATTCTTGAAATAGGGCTACAAGAAATTAGCCCTCCTAATGAAGAAAATTTCAAATAGCTTGCAAAATTCCTTAACAACAAGTCAAGTAAATCATTGATCCACACACCCTTTTAGAGAACTCAAGGATTTTGGTGGTCTAGGGTTCTCAAACTATCTATATAGTATAGACACAAATTAAGCCTAAACCAAGGGTTTCAAGGGTTTAACATGATGTCTAATAAAAGGTTTGTTTTGCCCTCTATAGAACTTCCACCAATACCTCTTGTGGAAGTTAGTGCATGACCACAAAATTACATTCCTTATTTTTCAAGGGCCCTCCTTTGCTATACAATATGCACAAGGAGTCATCTCCCAAATCCCAAGAGGTCATATAGATCCTCAGGTGGGAGAGGGAGTTATGACCCTATTTTTCTCAATTGCCAAATTCAAGACAACAAATAGACAAAGAAAAGAAAAATTCATTGAATTAGATAAATCTCTACAAAATCACAAATAAAAGATATACAAAAACTTGAATTGAAACCCTTTAATACTTCCAAACACAACAGTTCCAGATCTAATCCATTAAAGTATCAAAAATCTCAAAAAACATAAATTGTAACTAGTTTATTGTTCACAATTTGTACACAACAAAAATGGCTTAAACTTCCAAACCTTCAAAAATGTTGAGGATTTCTTTATAAGCACATCCCAAGTCTCCCCCTAATTATTTCAGATAGTTACAAGACTCTAACTACAAAGTTTCTTGAATGCAACAAAAAGTTGTCAATGTAGTCAATGACAACATTAACAACTTTTGAGCAACTTTTACATCTTTTGGAGTTTAACCTTCAAACTTGATCCAATGGCTACTAGACTTTGAAAAAAGCCTTAGATGGATTAAATAAAAGTAAAAAAATTTTTAAATCAACATTTGTGCCATCCTACTCTATTAAAAAAAATGATGCTCCATTTGAGCTCATTGAGAAACTATGAGCAACTTAGACCTTAAGAGGCTTTCACATCTTAATCTACCTCACCCTAGGACTAGATTAGTCCTATTATTGATCTAGTGGTGTTGCTAGCACCAAGACAAGCCAAAATACCCTAGGAGCCCTAGGTCTCTCTCAAGCCCACTTACTCCCCCACAAAAGACTTACAACTATCACTAATTGATGTTACCATATAGGATTTTCATAGACTTGTTAGGCCCACTTGGTTAAGATATTTTTCTACTAGAATGATAAGAAAGTAACTGTCAAATGATCTATAATATTAGTATTACTTTTCTTTTTCAAATCTTTGTTCTTTTATATCTTCTTCCTTCTCTAATATCTATTCATCTCATTCATGTTTGTACACTTTCACTTTTTTTTAACTCTACTTGATCTTCCTTTTGCTTTTCTCAATTCTCCTTTCTTCTTTCCTTCTCTTCTTCTCTTCTTCTCTATCAATATTTTTTTGTTGGTCTCATATTGGTTTTGAAAATTGAGTTTCAACACACTTAGGAAAATTCTAAGGTTGATGTCGAGTATAATATAGATGTTGAGCTACAATATGTTCTGAGCTAGAAGTTCAACAAGTGTCGAGTTATTCAAGTGTCAAGGAAGTTTCAAGTGTCGAGTGAAAATTGATGTTGAGTCAGTATATGTGCCAAGAAAAGTATAGGAGCCAAGAAAGATAGAATCATATATGTGTTGAGCATTAGTGATCAGTAAGTGCTAGTAACACAAAATCAACATATGAGTTTGTGCCTTCACAAACTCAGATATAAACTATTTTTGAGCCAACTCAAAATGAATCTCAAAGGATCTAAAAAATAAGATTGAATCTATTACATTTCCTATGTAATTAGTATTCAACCAATCAAGAAATATTGAAATAATTAAGTAGGAAAGATGGATGAATCTCAATTTCAAATTCATACCTAACCCTAAGTCTCGAAGCTTTTATAAAGAGGTTGAAACCCCATAATTTAGTGTGGAGTGGAAGTGAGCAAGAGGTCATGTGGGAGTGCATGAAATACTACTAGAGAAGTTTTGAAGGAAGCAAAAGGGGTGTAAGGACTTAGAGGAGGAGCAACACTATAGAATCAAGTTAATCAAAATAGAGCATCAGCACTATGAACAAAGATATTTTAGATCAAGAAGGATCATATCAGATAGGACATAACAATGATCTAAAATTAGTAATTGAAGATTGTAAGTTATCAAGTCAAGACATTCTACTATACTTTCTAACCATTGTATTAGGAGAATGAAAATCCTATGATGATAGGCTGGCTTAACAACTATATTGTAGATCCTTAATAGGGTTGTAAATCCTTCAATGGGATGACATTCCTAGTGAATGTTTGTAAATCCTTTAACCATGTCATTTTTAACAGGGTGTAGATCCTTTATAGGGTAGGCCTTTCACAGGGCATACCATTGATGGTGGTCAAACTTTATAACCTTAACGAGTTATATATTGTTACAGTGATAAGTTGTGGGTGTCATCCCCACCCCAGTTTTACCATCTCATTTTGGAGGGTTTCTGGGTGATCAAAATCTTGTGTTATCTATTTCCATGCATGTCTTTACCTTCATGTTGATTAGATGTGTTAGATGCATGTGATTAATTTTAGTTAAAAATTTTAGATGTTAAAGTTTGTTACTTTTGATTCACCCCTCCTCTCAGAAGTAAATCTTCCCACTTGTAAATTCCAACAATTGGTATCAGAGCTAAGTTCTTACAAGGAGAAGCCATAGCTTGGAGAAAAAGATCTAGAAATGAAAGTCTACAAACTTGGGAAGATCATAGAGAACTAGGAAATTGAGATACATCTCATTCTACATTCTTTAGAAGAAGCTAGGGAAGAATTTAGGAAATCCTTAAAGAGAAGAAGAGAGATTGCAATAGCTAAGAATGATACACAATACAAGGAGATTGAAAACTCAAAAGTATTTCCAAATGGAGATTCTAAGAAGTTTGATGCAGAAATAACATACTTGATGGAAAAGAATAGAGCTCAAGTAGAAGAGATCAAAACTCTCAAGCTTGAACAAGAATCACAAGCCATGATACTTTGTGAAGTGACAGAACAAAAGAAAAGAGCTATTGAAGACAAGTATATGATAGAAGATGCCAAGAGAAACCTTGCCAACATATTGGAGGAAAATTCAATTGAGCTTGCAAGAATTTCCAACATGTAGCTAAACACCCTAAGCTAGATGATAAATGCACATCATGAACTAAATGTCAAGGATATTGAGATCTCCACATTGAAGATGCAAAATGAATAAATAAAAAATGACCTAAATAGAGATAAGGAGATTGCAAAGAGCTTCAACAAACCTAATGAAGCCATCAAGTAATTTGAATAGTTATTGAAATCACCAAGAGCCAGCAGTGATACTTTAGGACTAAGATACACCAACACTAAGAAAGGAGAGTCATCCAAGACTGTAGAAGAAATAAGTGACAAAGGTAAGAACACTAAACCTACTTGTCATTTTTGTGGTAAAAAAGGACATATGTCTAATGTGTGTAGGAGCAAGAATGCCCATCAGCATGACAAACCTAAGAACATGGGTCACTGTCACAAGTGCAACAAGCAAGGACATCAAGCACATGATTATAGGACTAGAACCATCAGAACACCAATATTTGAAGGTCACTACTACAATTGCAAGAAATATGGGTATAGAGCTTTTGAGTGTAGAGAAAAGCCAACATGGACACCTAATCAACCAGCAAGGGGAAAAATTATGGACATCACTACAATTGGGACTACAATACCAGACATAGTTGTCACTGTTACCAATTTAACATGCCTCTTAAATTGTTATGTTTTACACTAAACTGATTACGTTTTATCTGCTAACTAAGTGTATTTAGCTACTGAGAAAAGATAGTATAGAATTAAAAGAATGCAGTGAGAAAAGTATAGGAACCATACAAGTACTGAAATAATATTCAAAGTATTCAAAAAATATTTTTTACATAGTGTTCATGTTTACACAGTAGTTGAATACAATGCATTCAGATATTAATAGTGCTCTCAGCTCCTAACATAAATATCTGAATTAAACACATTATACAAATAGAAAAGTATTGAAAAAGAGATAAAAAGGAAAGGCATCCATTGCCTAAATGGAAAGTTGTTGTGTTGAACGCTAGATGGCTAATCCCACATCTCCATCTAGGAGTAAAACTTGCAAAAAATAAATAAAGAAATGGATCAGTTCATACGAACTGAGCAATGGAAAACTTTCCTATCATCTATACTCTATTGTTTATACAAAATGGTTATCTAGATAACTATGCTAAAATGCAAGAAGGCAAGAAAAATTTGAAGGAGATAAAACATTTTTTTTACTAATGAGTTTGTTCCATGTGCAAATAAAGGTATGAAGACTTGAGGCTATGGAAGGATCATGCATAAATTACATGCATGAAGCCTTTTGGCTGAGTTTGCTCTAGCAAAGACAGAAGATATTGGGGAGACTGTTGAGGGGGCATACATAAATTTCAAGTATGGGACCTTCCAGTCAAACCAATGTAGCTGACCGAAGACTTTGAGGAGATTATTGAAGGAACATGCATACACTATAAGCGTGGAACCTTTTGATTGAATCATGTAGCGGCAAAGGCAAAGGACAAGAGGAAACTGTCGAGGGGGCATACATAAGTTTTAGGTATGGGACCTTCCGGTCAAATCATAGAGAAAATATAAAGTTGCAAGTCTGAATCTAAAAGAATTTCAAGTATTTTTTTAGCATATATCAAGGAAGTACTGATGCAATCAGTCACAAGTCACAAGAAATAATTATCAGTGCCAAATCAATAGAAAAAAATATAAAGGAGATCTGCTATAGGGAAACATAATGTAGATAAATAGGAGTATTAACATTCATATTGCATTTCTTTGTTAATATATGACATATCAGACTGCTATGAGCAAAATATAGAAGCATGAATTCATGGTATTCATCTTATTCACATTCTGCATGATCGTCAAGTAATAATCAGATTTATAGAGGAATGGAACAGTAATTAATATTCAACTATGACAATTAAGAAATCAAGTTTTGAATGTGAAGGAAGATAGCATTTAATGCAAATGACATATTCAGGCACAACAACATATGAAAGGAGAGTCACTTTTAGATACGCTATAGCAGTACCTACAATGAAGCAAAGAGTATCAGCAAGTTGAATTGCATATAAGAAGCTAATCATAAAGATCACTTATATCTAAAGGCATCTTTGAGCAAGAAGAATAACTATAAAGATTAAATGATTTACATGATCATTATAATCATACAAGTCTAAAAGCACAAATTTAGATGAAGCTTTACATTTAAGGATAACATCAAGAAATCACGTTGCTAATTCAATAGCCCAAGAAATGCAAAAATAAGATGCCATTAAATCAAAAGGTTTGGATCAATCAAATTTAACTGAGAATGGGTCTAACTATGCTAGAATGTCACAGATTTATGTAATGCTAATTGGCATAAAGAGTAAAGTGTTATAGTCATTATTGAAGTAGTAAAAAGTGCTACTGATTGATGAGAAAGTAACAAAGCATAATCAAGAAAAAAGATGGTAGAACAAATATCACAGTCTAATCCATATCTATATTTTTTAAAGGTAACAGCAACAAGAGAATTTCAGATTATTGATCTTTCACAATACATACAGCATAGGGTTTGAATCTTTAGTAAAAAGCCATAAAATGGAGTATTCATAGCATGGTTTTGGTAACAGCACAGCAAGTTCATACACAACATCAAATGTATGACCAAATGGGTTAAGAAATTCACTTTCTATATGCAAACCGTTAAAATTTCACCAACGAATGTATATCAAATGATATAGATCAAGAACCCATAAATCTCAAAGAAAAGATCGAGTCTAGAAATAGTAAAATATACTACTGTATGGAGCATGTTTTTTGGTAATAGCAAAAAAAGCACATACCCAGAAAAAACTTGTGATGAAGGCATATAGTGCTACGAAAAGGACTACCAACAGTAGAAAGAAGACCCAACAAAGGCTCATACCAGTGAATATGGTGTCCAAAGATAACTCCTAGAAGAAAATTTGCAAGCTCATGAAGGGTCGTCCAACTAAATGTGATGACCAGTATGGCCAAGAACTCAAATCCAAGCTCCAACAAGAAGAAATAGCATATAGCTACTATCTAAGATAAAAATCCAATAGCCCTCAAGCAAATTCGACAGCTCTCACAGCATGAAACATACAGAGCTAGCCAAGGAGAAATTTAGCCATAACATAGAAGAAGGGAGAGGTCGTTCAGCACAAAGCATGACATCTTCAAAGAAGAAACATCCAAGATTAAACCCATATGGAGAAGGAATAACCACAGTAAACTCTAATCTAAAGATGTCCAGCAAAGAAAAATTCATGGCCATACAGCATGATAAACTCATTCTCACCAAAACATGACTACAACCATGAAGAGATATGCCCAGTATCAAAGAAAATCCACCACCTTACGCAAGAATATGGAGTCCTCAGCAAGTAACACATGAACCCGCAGCCAAAGAACCAAGATATGATGCCCAAATCTGCAAGATATCCATGCCTGTGGCTAGGGTTTTAAACCCTCTTTCCTCCTCCATACGTGAGCTAAAACAAATTGAAAATGAAGAAAAACTGAGATCATTTACCCTTTTTGCCTTTGCTATTTTTGAACAGCATTTCGGATCCATACCACAATTTGTGGTCATGCGATTTATAAGGATAAACTTTATTAAGTTTTATGTGTGTGAAATGAATTAATTATCATTTCATGCATATAAAGCTAATAAAGTTATATAATTTAATATATTCTTTTTATTCTTATTAATATTAATATGACAAAACATATACATATTAATATTAATAAAAATAAAAAAATTAATTCCCCTTATTATATTTAATATTAATGTTTCTATTGATAAAAAAAATAAAACAAACACATTAACATTAAATAATAATAAAAGATATGATTGTAAAATTAATAAATTAAAAGGTTGTAATTATAAGACCTTTAATTTTATTAATTAATTAAAGGGAATTAAAAGAAGTTTTAAATGTTCAATGCCTAAATGCAAGGAGGGAGAGTTGAAAAGCTATTTTTGGAACAAAGAGGACGTTCAATTAACACTTGGATGTGGGGATATTTATGGAGGTCAAGTGCATTTCTAGATTCCCATGCATTGATGGGGTTATTTGATGATATTTTTAGCATCCTATGATGCAGTTATGATCAGTTGTGCATGCAGTTCAGATTGAGAGCTTATTTTATGCATATATTGCATAAATAAGAGCAGTTTTATATGCTATTTTTGTGGGTTACTTAGTGCATCTGAGTTTGATCTTTTTGTGCATGATTTTGGAGAGTTGGAGGCATTTTTGAGTTATCCATTAGTTGGGTAGGTGGTTGAGTGCAATTTTCAGAGGCTCCTCCATTGTTTTCATCATTTTTTGGTTATTTTTCCTAAGCATGATTTTGGAATCAGAGTTAGGGTTATTTTTCTATATATTGTACTTTCACCTCATTATGGGGGACCTTCTTTTGGATTCATATTTTTGCACACTATATATTTTGAATTGATTGTAAGGGCATTTGTAGCAGAGATTATTTTTTCAGCATTGATTATAGAGATTCAACGTTTCCTTCTCATAGATTCTTGTGCAATTTTGTGAATTTCTTACTTAAATGTTGTGTTCACCTTCATTATAGTTACATTTCTAGTTGCAGATTTGAATCGTGATACATGTGATTGCAAGTTTATGTTTGTGATTATTGTTTTCTTGCAAAAAATTGGTGAGACTTAGGTATCCCTTTCAAAGTAAGAAGTTCCAATCCTTACATAGAAACACTTTTGTGATTACGTGATTGTCTAAGTATTGTGAATCAATTTGTCTTTTTTATGTAGTTCGTTCTGAAGTGGTCAAAGTTACATTCAAAACCATTAGTGTATCACCTCATTTAGATTAGTTTTCATTATTCATTCATTTATTTCTTACCCTTATCTCTAGTATAATTTAGGATTAGGTGATCACAATTTAGGAACCAGCCTAGCTTTCAAAGATTCTTCTCTCATTTTAGGACAACTTCCACCTGAGAGAGTTTCTATTGTTTCAGCAGGATAGCTAGATTTTACATCTTGCTATAGGCACAATCCTAATTAACAATAGTCACTACTATCAATAATATGGGCACATCCCTAAAAATTGCATAAGAACACATTTCAGTGGAAACTATAGCAGATGGTTGAGCCAAACCACATGCTTTAGTTGTTTGAAGACTGGTCATATTAGCAGAAATTGTCCAATAAGGTCAAAGGCACCCAACTCAAAGTTCAACAAAGGAAAAGAGAAGGTAGATGTTGAACACATCAGAGGAGAGATGAGTAAAACATGGAAGATGAAAGATAGAAGTAGCACATCCAATGGAGGGATCACTTAACCTAAAAGGTCAAGTGGTCACACTTCATCCAATTAAGAAAAAGAAGGTATGTGGAACTGATATACAAAGTTTTATCATACATCAATTCTTAGACAAGTACTAAAAAGGAATGATCAACATGAATCGAGATGCAAAGTTAAAATTTCAAGTGTTGTTGAGTTGTCTTTAGATGCCGAGTAAAATCCTAGTACATGCCAAGTTGTCTACCAAAGTCAGTAGAAGCTGAGTGGTTAGTTGCAACCAAGTTGATAGTGGATGCCTAGTGAAGGGAAAAACTAATGAAAGCTGAGTAAAGCAGAATTGCTTAAAGAGCCAAGTGAATTGCTATAAATGCACTAAGCATTAAATTCTATGAAACAAGGGTATATGATCACATTTTGAATCATTTTTCACCATCACGAGCAAAATAGCTAAGACGAGAAAAGAGCTGAATTATTCCCAAGTAGTTTTCCAAGCAATTGAGTAGATCTCAACAAAGATTCAACATAGCTTCATCAATTTCAAGGTATTTTTACTTGTGTTAAGCTACACAATTTTGAAATTTCTTTGTGTTTTAACCCTAGAAATGGCCTCCAGATCTAGGAAACCCTAGGAGAAAGAGTCATTTGAAGTTCAACTAGTGTCAAATAAAGTTAAGCAACCTAATTTTTGACCTATCAATGAAGTTGCCTATAAGAATGACCCAGTCGAAGTCCTATTTGTAATTCCTCCTAAGGTAGTAATGGTGCAAGATGTTAGGAGATGTTATAACTACAAAATAGGTTCCATTGGAGACATGGAAATTAGGAAGCATATGATAGATTGTATGAAAATAGAGTCTTGAAGTAAGAGTTCCAAATCATTGAGAGGAAGGGCTTAACCCATGCCCTAGAATTCCCTACTATTTTTAAGATTGAATGGATTAGAATTGTGTTAAGTAGGATTCATGATGGTAGTTTTTAGTTAGAAGATGGGCTAGTTAAGATATCAAAAAGGATTTTTCATAGGGTTACAATGTATCCAACCTAGATCGACCCAAAACCCTGAGTGACTCCAAGGAAGCTATTGAGAAGAATACTGGAGCCAAGTGGAACATGAGAGGCATGACCATAGATACCATTAAGGATCCTCTTGTTGATTTTTTTGTCAAATTCATATCCCGCAAGTTTTATCAATCTAGGAGACTCAACAGTGTACCATGTATTGCAGTAGATGTTGGCTACAAATTGTTAAAAAGGATCATACTTATGATCTAGCAGAACTACAATTACAAAAAATCAATGAAAATTTGAGAGCTATAAGAAGAAAAAAGGGAGCCCAATGTAAATTTGGTACAATTTTGATATGTATATTCTTCTATGTACAGAATGAATTCCCATCTTTTGGAAAGGTTAGCTAGAAAACAAACAGGTCCATAATAGCCCAGGTGAATGAACACATTGAACAAATGGGGGCAAATTTTGAGAGACTCATGACTGGCTATTTTGAAGATTTCAAGAATTCAATGAAGCAAAGACTTAGGATTCCAATCTCACTTGTGGTGAGGCAAACAAATGATATTTGTTTTCTTATTGACATTGATTATACCTACATTCAAGCAGCCATACCAAGGGTAAGATGGCTTAGACCACTTGGGTATGAGATAAATATTGATGAGGTATTTACAAAAATAACAACATTGTTAGCAAAGGAAGTAGATAAGAGTGCCCCACATTTTGGCACATATTTATGTGGTGAGATCCAAAGTAGATATGGAGTTAAAGACTACTTCTACACTAAAGAAAAAGGATAAACTAGTGAAGAAGCTCAAATAAAAATTTGGAGAAGGCACAGTAGAGGTAGAGGTAGAGGAAGAAGAATAAGAAGATGAAGAGGAACTAGGGCAAGGACCACTAGCATTAACCCAAGGAATGGGTGAAGATGCTAAAGAAGAAGAAGGTACCAAGAAAGAAGAGGAAGTACCTAAGGTAGAGTCCAAAAAGAGGAAAGCAGAAAAGTAGCCTACTACATAGCCTAAAGGCAAGAAGAAAACAACCAAGCCAAGCCCAACAAAACCCACCACAAGGATAGATACAAGGGCTAAAACAAAGGTATCCAAGGAATAGGAAAAGAAGAAAGCTACAGAGTAGGTAGGGCTAGTAGAGAAAAAGAGGAGAAAATATGTGGCACCTCTATAATTAGATGAAGAGAGGGTAGAGTCTAATAATAATAAACAATTTAGAGTGGTAAGTTACACCACAAAATTAGATTTGGAAAATATTTGTGACAATATGAGAGACAATGCAGACTTGTTAGGGCTAAAAGGCATTCATTGATTTTAATAAGCTAACAAGAGAAGAACAAAACATAGTGGAAGAATCAATTTACACTATGATGGCCAAGTTCATGAATACTCTACTTGAATCGAATAATACTACACCTAAGGAGCTATATACAATTGTAGAAAATAAATGGCATTATTGTGTAAATATGGAGAAGGAAATAAGAGAGTCATCATTGGCTCATGTAAAGCTTGACCTCACAAAAGGTCAAATAAGCAAGGCAAGTAAGAAACATGGGAGCGAATTTGCACCCAAATATAGAGCCTTCGGCATATTACAAAATAAAATAGAGGATGTTGTGAAAGTCCACACAAATGTGGAAATTGATTTATGGGTTGACTATAGTGAAAGAATGACAAGAAGATCCCTTTGAGTGAAGGAATAATGATGAGGAAGAAGAGGAAAATAAAAAGGAGGAAGAAGGAGAGAAAGAAAATGAAGAAGTTGTAGTGGAGAAGGAAACACAAAAGGGTGAGATGGAAACAATTGAAGAGCAGAAATAGGAACAAAGTGTGCAAGACACACAACTTCCACCACCTATTCCTCCACATGAAACACCTACACCTATAGAGAAAATATTGTGAAGGATCTTCCTAACACCTTTGGTTAGAACATCAACCCATTGACTGCAAAGGATCTTTAAAAGATCCTTCACCAAACCACATTATAAGCACAATTGTGTACCAATACAGTCTTGGTGAGTGTAGAAGAACTTTAGAAGGCAATAGCTGAGATAACTAAGGAGAAGGTGAATCCACAAGAACCACCTTCATAAACTCCAATAGCTACAAGTGGATAATGACAAGAGCAACTAGTACAAGATGCATTTGCTAAGGTTGATTCCACACTCAAAATAACTTCAACTACTAAGGAGCAAGCAAAGGAGAAAATAGGACAGAAGGATACCTCTGCTCCTATAGCACAAAGTCAAAGTGCACCTCCTCTAATCACTATAATTGATCAAGGTAGAACTAAAGAAGACAAGGAGTAGATCCCTAAGGAGAAGGAACAAGAGGCAATCCAAACATTAGTCAATTTTCCTACTACAAGGACTCCCACTGGACCAACTCAACAGTCAAGCACTGATGCAGTACCACTACAAATATTAGCACCAAGCTCAAGCTCTACCAAGGTAGAAAGGGTACTTCACTATGGAGACCTTACACTTGATGAGGAGATAGTCATACCAAGCTATGACTATAAAACAATGAACATAGAGAAAATCAATGAAGTTCAAGAGGCACTAGACAAGAAGAAGAAGAAAAAGATACTCAAGAATGAGTATAGGCAAAGGCAACCAATGATTGAAATCAAAGACATCTTTCTGTATGCATTCAACTTGTAAGTACCTAATGAGACAAAGCCCATCGTGGAGCAACTATCCAACATAGTGGACCAAGTACAAAATGAAGACCTAGACACCAATGCTAAATTACTTGAATGGTCTAAGAAGAAATTTTAGATGAAGGTAAATGAGAAAATATCTAGTGAAATAGGACTTTCTCAAGTAGAACTGGCTAAAAAGGTTGAAAAGGTAAAAGTAGTACTTGAAAACATATTGTCATTGTACTCCAAATTGTGTGATTCCTCATACTTCACACAAGAAACAAGTCAGAGGATATTGAGCTTGGAAAGGAACCTCAAGGTATCTAGCACCTAGCTACCAAAGGATCTAGCTCAAAGTGAGAATCATTTTGCTACAACACTTCACACTAAAAAGGAATTAGTTGTACTCATAGTAGATGAAGCTAACACCAAGGCCAAGTTGATATAGATATAGTATACCATAACCCCTCACATGGAAGTTTTGCATAAAGAAATGGCCTATACAAAGAATGTATTGAAGAAAGATCCCAATCTTTCAACATTGGAAGGCCTAGTACACCTTGTAGTAGAGACAACCATCTAGCTTAAAGCACTAGAAATTACATTAGACAATTGGGATGCTACTCTGAAGATCATTATGGAGGTAAATAAATCCTTTTTGGCTAAATATTCAATTCATTCATAGAACCCCCTGACATAAGTGTCAAAAAGGGGAGATTTAATAAATTGAGGGAGATACCCAAAAAGGGGACATACCCAAAAGTGGGAGATAATTAAATTTTGAGTTTTGAGGAGAAATAAGGAGATATAGCCAAAAGGATACAAAAACTACAAGGGACGATGTGTGAAAGGGGGAGAAAAAATAGAGTAGATAGAAATAGAATAGACAAGGGAAGGAATGACAAAGAGTATCAAAATAATCAGCATGAGACAAATTCAACATAAGGGATTTTGGATTAAAAAATGGTACATCAGCTCAAGGGGAGTTACAAGTTTTTGAGGTATAAAGTCTTCTACAAAATTTTGAACAGGTTTTTGAAGTTTTATACATATGCTGAACAAGATGTATATTATACTCATAAAGATCATATTCATAATTTTTAATTAAGTTTTTTTGACACTCATGTCAAAAGGGGAGATTTTTGGTCTCAGATTGGTTTTGACAATTGAGTGTCAACATATCTAAGAAAATTCTAAGGTTGATGTCAAGTATAATATAGATGCCAAGCTATAGTATGTGTTGAGCTAGAAGTTCAATAGGTGCCGAGTTATTCAAGTGCTGAGTAAGTTTCAAGTGTCAAGTGACAATTGATGCCAAGTCAGTATATGTGTCAAGCAAAGTATGGGAGCCAAATAAAGTATAGGTGTCGAGCGAGATAAAGTTACTATAGGAGCTGAGCAACATAGAATCCTATATGTGTCAAGTATCAGTAATCAGTAAGTGTTGAGTAAAAACAAATCAAAATATAAGTTTGTGCCTTCAAAAACTTAGATGTAAACACTTTTTTGAGCCAACTCAAGATGAATCTTGAAGGATCTAAAAGATAAGATCAAATCTATTAAATTTCCTATATAATTAGCATGCAACCAATTAGGAAATATTGAAAGAACTAAGCAAGAAAGATGGATGAATCTCAATCATAGATTCATACCTAACCTTAAGTCTCAAAGCCTTTATAAGGAGGTTAAAACCCCATGATTTAGTGTGGAGTGGAAGTGAGAAAGAGGTCATGTGGGAATGCATGAAAGAATACTAGAGAAGTTTTGAAGGAAGCAAAAGGGGTGTAAGGACTTAGAGGTGGAGCAACACTATAGAATCAAGTTAATTAGAATAGAGCATCAGCACTATGAATAGAGATATTTTAGATTAAGAAGGATGAGATCAAATTGGACAAAACAAGGATCTTGAATCAGCAATTGAACATTGTAAGTTATCAGGTCAAGACATTCTACTATACTTTCTAACCATTGTATTAGGAGAATGAAAATCCTATGATGATAGGTTGGCTTGACAGCTATATTGTAGATCCTTAACAAGGTTGTAAATCCTTTAATAGGGTGACATTCTAAGTGAATGTTTGTAAATACTTTAACCAGGTCACTTTTAATAGGGTTTAAAGCCTTTAATAGGGTAGCCCTTTCATAGGGTAGACCATTGATGGTGGTCAAACTTTGTAATCTTAACTAATTACATATTGTTGCAATGATAAGTTGCAGGTGTCATCCCCACCCTGGTTTTACCTTCTAATTTTGGAGGGTTTTTGGGTGATCAAAATCGTGTGTTATCGATTTTCATGCATGTATTTACCTTCATGTTGATTAAATGTGTTAGATGCATGTGATTAATTTTAGTTAAAAGTTTTAGAGGTTAAAGTTTGTTACTTCTGATTCACCCCCCCTCTTAGAAGTAAATCTTCCCACTTGTAAATTCCAACATTTGCATCCATTCAAAATTCAACCATAAACTTAATCAACAACCAAAACTTGTTCCAACATCTCCTTAAATAGTAAACTCTCTGTTTCTATATTCTTCCATATTTTTCCACATAACTACATCTTTAAATCTCTAATTCATTATACTTAGTCACTTAGAGTATAGAAGTATCACTAAGCTTTGTGCTCATCTTTATCATGTTTCAATCTCCATCATCAAATTTTTATTTTATTTTTGTAGTCTTAGATCTTATAACAAACTTTAACTCAAGCCTTTAAACTTCTTGAACATTCTTTATTTTCACCATGAGGTGGCATTACATTCTATTTTTCTTGACTTTTTATTGCAACTCATACTCAATGAATATTCTATTTAACTTTGGTAATATACATCACTCAATTAATGCATTATTACTCAATTAATAATGGAGTAGCTCAAGCAATACTATACTCCTTGTTTTACCTTGGTGTAGCTTGTCTATCTCGATGAATACATAAACCTCATTAGTACATTACAGAATTACATGATTGTAAAATAATCAAATAAATATTACATTATCATTTCCAACTCATTGAAGTGCCTATTAAATACCATACTGTCAAATCTTTCATCATCATACTTTTTACAAATTCTCTTCATCAATCAAATCCTCTTCATTAGTCAAATGATATAAATTACTTTATTGAGTTAGCATAATGTCTAGCCAACTAAGACTTTGACATTGATGACAACATAATAAATGATATGACTATTGAAAAAAATTGATTAATTGTGTATTGTCTTTGATGTTACACAAATTTCTAGTTAGTGTATGTTGAGCTCACTTAGGCGTTGAAGATAGTTTCCTATGTTTGTTGAGCATGTTGTGAAAACTTCTGAGAGGGGGCAATGAATCAATAGTTTAAACTTGGACCCATAAAACTTTCACCACACATCCATCTCATACATTCAATGTGTAAGCTAAAACAACATATAAAACATGTACATCTAAAACATGTAAAAAAGTAAACATTCACACACATATGACACTAGATATGATTACCCGAAAAACCTCCAACTGAGAAGGTAAAATTGGGGTGGGAATAACACCCAAAAATCTTCACTATTGTAGTAATAAAGTGTATCCAATGAAGGTTATAATGTTTTGACCATGAAACATGGTCTACCCTGTGAAAGGTCTACCTAGTTAAAGACTTACAAAGACTATCAGGTCTCACCCTATTAAAGGATTTCAATAGCCTATTACAAGTGTGCCTTGCTAAAGGACTTTAACTTACAACTAAGTAAGCACCTTGTTAAAGGATTTCAATAAAGCTTGTTAGGACTACTCTATTAAAATATTTTGACTTAAATCACTTATTAAAATGTCTCAACATTGATCCTATGGTTAGCACTTGATTGCCTAATAACATATCACCTCTAAACTAATGTCTTCTTAATTAAATGTCTTTATTGTATACTATCTTCTTTCCTCTATTTTTTATTAACTGATTCTACAATGTAGTCCCACTTCATAACTCCTTCGTCACCATGAATGTTTATATTTGCACATGCAAACCTTTCTATGCTCTGCTTCAACACTTTACACACTTTCTTGATAGTTTAGGGTTTGTCCTCCTTAAGAAGACTTTGGTGACTTAGGGTTAGGTATGAATCTATGGTGGAGATTCATCCATTTTGTCACTTAATCCTTCCCATTTTCTAATTGGATGCATGTATTTGCATTAGGAATATAATTTAAGATTCACCCTTATCTCTAAGATATTGTAATTCATCCTTAACTTGGACAAAAAATGGTTCACATAGTTATTTGTGTCATTGCAAAAAAAATGTCAAAACTATCTTACTTAGCACCTAAAGTCTCTAATGCTCAACATACACTAATCTTTTTGCTATGACTTAGCATTTGTATCACTTAGCATCCACTATTTACTTAGCTCCTAAATCACTTGACATATAATGTCTACTCGGCACATGAGTGGCTTGACACTCACTGTGAACTTGGCATACTCTATAATATAAATGTTGTGCTCAACATGTACTACACATTTGGCACGAATTAAGTAAATAACTTAAGTGTATTGAAATTCACTTGTTAAAACCAATCTGAGATCAACAATCTCCCCCTTTAACATGAGTGTCAAAAACACTTGAGTGTGCAATAACATCCTTAATCTTATGAGCATAAAATATCTATAACTTGGCTTATGTACAAAACTTCAAAATTTCAAAATATGGAATAGCTTGTATACCTCAAAATTTGATAACTCCCCCTAAGTTGATATGTTTGTTCTATATCCAAAATTGTTTACTCCTACTGAGTAAATATGCCTCAACTAATACTCTTTGACTTTATGTTGTTTTTTGCTTGCTCCCCCCTTAGCTTAATCTATTTTTTGTCTATTCTTTTTCTCTCTCTTTTGTTTCTCATACTTTCCTTATATCTCCCCAAAATTCTTATTCCCTCTCCCCCCCCACCCCTACCTCCAAAATATTTCTCCCCCCTTTTGATACTTATGTCAATAGGATATACACTTATAGTGTGTTTGTCCAGAAAAGATTTATGGACATTTAATTATCTTGAGAGCTACATCCTAGTTCTCATATACTACATCCAATGACTTGATTTGGATAGCTAGCTCGGTATTAGGGTGGACTAGACCATCTAGTATAGAAATATTTGGGTCTTTCTTCATTAGGGTTTCAGCATAGCCTAGTTCCTTGTACAAAATTTTTATATGAGGAGTTAGAGTAATCTGGATGCTAGTCAGTTTGGCCCTTATGTTGACCTCATTTTTTGACAATGCAGCTAACTAACTCTAGGTTTGAATCAATGTCCTGAAGTGCTTCTCACTCTAAGTTGGATTCATAGGTAGTTTTGCACCTAATGAATTTATCTAACATTCCAAGATCAAGATGCAACTTTAGGTCTCTTGGGTGAAGAGTGACGGATTGCATAATTTAATGTGCAATGAGAATATGTTCTCAAGTACATTCTTTACATCCTCAACCTTAGTTTCCAATGCAACTTGTGTCAGTGTTATATCACCTGGTATCTTTTCATTTAGTTTTCTTTGAAACTTCTTTTTTGACCATACTAATAATTTAGCATTTGTATCTAGGTATGTATCACGAACCTTCTCCACTATGTGTGTTAGCTATTCAATTAGTGGCTTGGTGTCATTTGGAGTTGGCCAACTAAAAAGATGTCTTTTATATCCAACAATGTCTGCTTCTACTTGTGCTCCCTTCTAAGCATTTATTGATTCTTCTTCCTTGCTAGGGCTTGTTGGAGTATGTCCATCTATTCTATGGTCATGTTGTATCATAATCATATTTTGGTAGAACAATCATCAAGGCTCACATATCCATATTGTATGACTTCCTCTACCTTTGATGAACTCGAGCTTGACACTAAGATCTGCAATGGATTTGCATCTATGCTCGGCTTCTAAAGAGTTTGAGTGGAAGGAGTGCCAGATGTTGGTAAGGTTATCAGGGCTTGGATGGAAACTTGCTCCTTCACCTTAGGTGTCAGTTCTGTCTCTATGAGCTTGCCTTATTCTACCAAAATTACTTGACTTGTACCTTGATCTTGTGTTGTAGGTGTAGATGACTCTATCTGACCAATTTCTTATTGTTCTTTAGTAGTGACTTGTGTTGCCACTGTATCCTTTGAAATTGCATCAACCTTTTCAAATGTATCTTTTGGTATTTTGTCCAAAGGTTGTGCATGAATGAGTTGAGATATGATAGAAGGTGGTTCTTGTGGATTCACCTCTACCCTTTTTGTTTCAATCACTAATTTCTACAACTCATCCACACTAACAAATATAGGATTACCACAAATTTTTGCCTATAGTTTGGACTGATCTAATATCTTCTTGAGATATTCCTCTATAAGGGGATTGATGTTCTTAGCTATGACATTAGAAACATCCTTAATAGTTACTCTTTCAATATTGACACTAGTTACATGTTTAGGACTATTACTAGGCAATTGTGTCTCTTGGACACTCTATTCTTCTTCTTACTACTCTGGCTTAGTTTTTGCCTTGTCATCTATTCTCATTTCTACTCCTCCCTCAATAGTGTTATCATTTTTATCATCTTGTTCATCATCCTTCACATCAATAGGTTCTTCCTCATCTTTTTTCATTGTAGTCAACCCATAAGTTAGTTTCCACATCTATGCGGACTTCTTAACTACATCCTCAATGTTATTTTGTAAAATGCTAAAGGCTCTATATTTAGGTACAAACCTAGCTGCATATTTCTTCATAGGCTTAGCAATCTATTCCTTAGTTAGTTCATGCATTACTTGTGCTAGAGATGTTTCTCTAATTTGTCTCTCCAAGTTCAGATAATAGTGCTATTTTTGCTCAACTCTATTATATAAACTCTTTGGCATTGAGCTGGCAATCTCTTGTGGAGTAGTTTTGAATTTTTCCATCATGGCATATATATGGCTTCCTCCACTTGATTTTTCTCCACTTTACCCAAATTATCAAAATCAACATGTGTAAATCCTGATAAGTATGCACTATTCTTAACATTTTCACATAAATTTTCAAGATTAAATGGAGGATTATGACTCACCACCTTAAATTGGATATTGTCATCTAACTCCATTTTCTCCTCATCAGATTCTACTTGTACTACATATTTCCTTCTTTGATTTTTCTATACTTAACATACTTGCTCTGTTGGTTTGGTCTTTTCCTTAGCCTTTTGAGTTGTTGCACATGTACTAGCCCTTGTAGTAGGTGCAATGGGCTTGGCTTGGCTTGGTTTGATAGTACTTTTAGCCCTTGTCATAGGTTGTGCCTTGGCCTTACTCTTCTTTTCTTGTGTAGGAGTAGGTACTTCCTCAGCACCTTTAGTAACTTCAATTTCTTCCTCTTCCTGCTGGTCCTCTCCCATACCTTGTGTTAGTGCAAGAGCTACTTGTGTTTGGGAATTTTCTTCCTCTTCTTCCTCCTACTCAATGGCTTCTCCAAATTTAGCTTTTAGCTTCTTCACCAATGTATCCTTCTTCTTAATAACTGAGGTAGTCTTCAATTTCATGGTGATTTTGGACTTTTCCAACTCATAGTTTCCAAATGCCTTTGTAGTTTTATCTACCTCTTTTTCCAGTAAAGCTATTATAGTTGCAAAGGCGTCATCCACATTTATTTGATATCCTAAGGGTCTCAACCATCTCAACCTTGGTATAGTAGCTTGGAGAAAAGTATAGTTGACATCCACTAGGAAACAAATGTCATCATAGTGTTTCTTTACTAGTGATATTGATATTCTCAATCTCTTTTTCATTGACTACTTGAAGTCTTCAAAGTAGCTTATCATCACGAATTCAAAATTTCTCCTAATTGTTCAATGTTTTCACCTATTTGCACTGCCACTGATCTATTTTTTTTCCATGCAACTATTCCAAATGTTGGAAAGGTGTTTTGCACATAAAAGAATATGCATATTAGTAAGGAACCAAATTTACATTGTGCACTCTTTGTCTTTCTAATTGCTCCTAGGTTCTCAACTAGTTGTTGTGATTATAACTCTGCTAAATCATATGTATGATCTTTCTTGACAATTTTATGTCCCACATCCATTGCTATATAAGGCACGCTATTTAATCTACTAGATTGGTAAAATTTGTGTGATATGACCCTCACAGTAAACTCTACAAAGGATCAATGATTGTATCAATTGTCATGCCTCTCTTATTCTATATAGCTATAGTGTTTTTCTCAATCACCTCCTTCGAGTCACTTCTTAGTGTCTTAGGCCAATCTAGGGTTGGGTATTTAGTAACCCAATGGATTATCCTTTTATTAATTTTGATAGGACCATTACTAGACATAAGGAACTATCATGAATTTGGCTAAGCACTATCCTAATCCATTCTGTCTTGAATACATTTAGAAAATGTAGGGTTCATGTCAACCCTTTCCTCTCTATAATTTTGAATTCTTCTTTCAATACACCATTATCATAGAATCTATTGTATGCTTCCCTAATCTCCATATCACCAATGCTACCAATTTTATAGTTATAGCATTTCCTAACATCTTGCACCATTAAAATATTCAATGGTATCATGGATAATGCACCATAAGGGTCTTGCTTGTAAGAAATATTAGGAATAGCTTTGAAAATTTGTTCCTTAACTTCATTACTCATTAATTGAAAATTCAAAACCTTTTTTCCCTCTACATTCTCTGAATTAGATTCCATTGTGCAAAACTAGGGTCTAAAAATATAAATTGTGTAGCTCGGCTCTTGATAAATACCTTATAAGATCTGACGAACTAGTGTAGAATCACTGCTAAGATCTTCTGCAACTACTTTGAATAGATTTCCAAATCACCTTCTACTCTCCATGCTCTTTCTCAAACTTGAAAATGATGTGAAATGAGTAAAAAATTAATCAAACACCCTTTGAAAACCTTGCAATAAATGTTGAGTGCTTACACAATGTAAGATCGACATCAACCAATTTCAAGCTCACTTGACATCCATTAACATTTCAATCACTCAGCATCCATTATGAACTCGGTATCAACTAGCCAATTTTGTTAGCTTGACATCTTCTACTCAACACACATAAAAAGTATTTTAGGCTCAGAAGTAATATGAATTTTTTTTTTTAAATTCTTGAATTCCTAATAACATCTTGCATCTTTATTCATGTTAATGTAATGTTTTCAGTACTAAGTCCTTTGGAACTAATGTATGATATAACCTTTAATTATCAGTCCTACATACCTTTTGATTACCTAGTTTGATGAGGTGTGATCACCTGACCCATTGGGTGAAGTGATCCCTTCTCCATTTGATGTACTACAACCATCCTTTTTCTTCCATGTCTTGTTCATCTCATCTCTGATGTTTTCAACATCTGCCTTGCCTTTTCCTTTTTTAAACTCACAACTTGGTGCCTTTGACCTTGTTGAGAAATACCTACTAATGTATCCAATCTTCAAATATCTAAAACATGTGGTTTGACTCAACCACCTCTTGTAGTCACCTTTGAAGTGTGTCCTAATACAATTCTTAGGAACATGTCCATATCCTTGACAATAATGATAGCTATACCTTGTATTATAATCCCAGTTATAAGAGTTGTCATTGTTCCTTACCTTTGTTTTCCTATTTGATGACTACATGGGTTTGGATCAGCACTCAAAATCTCTAGGACCATACCTCTAATAGTTATAACAATATTTTGCAAATCTTTGTGTGTGCATGGTCTTGGTTGTGCATTCATGTGCTTGATGACCTTGTTTGTTGCACTTATGGTAGTGAACCATGCTCTTATGATTGATATTATAATTTGTAATTTTGCTCCTACACATAATAGTAGTATGTCCTTTCTTACCACAATTATGACAAGTAGGTTTGGAGTTCTTACATTTGTTGTTCCTTTCTTCAGCACTTTTGGATGACTCTCCTTCTCCAGTGCTTGTGTGTCCCAATATAAATGTATCATTATTAAATCTAGGAGATCTCAATAATTTCTTAAAGTATTTGATGGCTTTATTAGGCTCATTGAAAGTTTCAGCAAATTCATTTTCCCTCTTTAGGTCATTTTGAAATTATTCATTCTAAAACTTCAATATTTTATCTCAATGTCCTTGACATTCAATTCATAATTGGAATTTATCATTTGACTTAGAGTATCTAGTTGCATGTTGGAGATCTTGGTTGGCTCTAATGATTTCTCTTCCAGTCTGTTGGCCAAAACTCTTTTGTCTTCCTCAATAATAGCTTTTTCCTCCATGGGTTTCTTCTTTCATTTAGTCACTTCACGTAGTAGTATGACTTGTGATTCTTGCTCTAACTTGAGATTTCTAATTTCCTCATCTTGGGCTCTATTCTTTTTCATTAGATCTGCAATTGCTGCACCAAATTTGTTGGAGTCTCCATCTAAAAATATCTTAGTAGTGCCTATCTCTTTGAATTGTGTCTCATTCCTCACAATAGAAATTTCCTTCCTTCTTTTCAAGGATTTCTTTAGTTCTTCTCTTGCTTCATTTAGTTGATGTAGAATGAGACATATTTCAATCTCTTAATTCTTAATAGTCTTTCCCAACTTGTAGAATTCTATTTCTAGATCTTTCCTCAAAGCTGCAAAGCTTCTCTTTTAGAGAAAAAGGCTCTGATACCAATTGTTGAAATTACAAGAGGAAAGGTAAACTTATAAGGGGGGGTGAATTAGCTATTTAAACTTGTACCTATAAAACTTTCACCACACATCCATCTCATACATTCGATGTGTAAATTGAAACAACATATAAAGCATGATGATTGACATAGCATTAACTCTTAACTATGCTAAATTTGATGAAGTCAAAGGATGTACTACTACTCATGAAATGTGGTCCAAACTAAAGGATATATATGTAGGTGTTGATAATGTAAAAAGAGATAAGGTAGAAAGCTTGAGAGGCCAGTTTGATCAAATGAAAATGAGAGAGAATGAAAGCATTGCAAAATATGTTGATAGAATCAAAGCTAGTGTCAGTTCTATACAAGCCTCTAGAGGAACAATTGATGATGTAACAGTGGTAAGGAAGGTACTTAGGAACCCTTCATCCTATCTATGAAATCAGAGTGTTTACTATTCAAGAAGTGAAATATGATCTAAATAACAAGATAACTTTGGATGCACTAGTTGGAAGTTTGACAACATTTGAACTAGATAACTATGATAATTATACTCCTATTTCTAGCAATCTTGAGTTAGCATTTGAAGCCAAGGTATCACTCAAGAAGAAAGTTTAAAAGTCTAAAATCAAATAGTATGAAAGTGAAGAGGAAGATAGTTCTAACAATGATCTTGAAGCCATTAAAGCATTACTTGAGAGAAGGTATCCCAAAGGAAAAGGAAAGAATAAAGGTAGAATTCCTTTATTCTATTTTTCTTGTGAAGAAGTTGGAGACATTGCTGCTAGGTGCCCAAACAGAGAAGACAATGATTAAAAGAAACAAAGAAAGTTCAAAGGCAAGAAGGATTTCAAAAGCTAGAAAAACTACAAGGACAAAGGTAAGAAATCTTGTTTCATACCTAAAGATTTAGATAGTAGTGAAGATGATGAAATGGTTTATATTGTTGTAAAAGATGAATCTGATGATGAAGGAGATAAAATAGAACTTATGTCTCATCTTAGCAAAAATGATACATGGATTATTAATATTGGCTATTCACATCATATAACTAGTGATAAATCAAAATTTGAACACATAGAACATTATGATGGTGGTAGTGTGAGATTTGAAAATAATAAACCTTGTTGCATAAAGGGAAAAGGTTGTATCTCACTAACTAATAAACTTAGTGTTACAAGCTAGAGTTTTCATTGCACCACAAGATCAACCTATCAATGACTGATACAACCACTAGACTTATAGAACATAGGAGGTAGGTAAGCCATGTCATGAATTCTGAAGGGGAACGTTGGTAGTTAGTCCAACAATTCTCCCCCTCAACATTACCCAAGGAGATTTGAACCTGTGACCAAGCTCTAGTACCACTTGTTACAAGCTAGAATTGTCATTTCACCAAGAGATTGACCTATCAATGACTGATACAACCACTAGACTTATAGAATATAAGAGGTAGTTAGGCCATGTCACAAATCCTGAAGGGGAATGTTGTCGGCTAGTCTAATAATTAGATGTGACAATGCTTACTAGGTTGAAGGACTAAAGAATAATCTGCTAAGTGTAGCATAGTTGAATAACATTGGATTTAAGGTGGAATTTGTGAATGGGAAGGCCAAACTACTGGATGGAGAAGGAAATCTCATTGGGTCTAGAAAACAAATAAAAGGTAATCTATTCTACCTAGATCTCAATGAAATTTCATGTTTTATTGCTCAAGTAAAAGAAAGATGGTTATGGCATAAAAGGCTATGTCATGTGAACTTTGATAATTTGGTTAAGATAAGAAAAAATAGAAGAGTGAGCGGTATTCCTAGTCTGAGGAAACCTAATATGGGTCTATGCAAAAATTGTCAAATTGGAAAGATGGGAAAGACTAGTTTCAAAAGCAAGAACTATCATTCAAAAGAAGTCTTGGAGTTGGTTCATATTGACCTATGTGGATCTATTGGAATATAAAGTTATAGTAGAGATAAGTACTTTATTCTTTTTTTTTATGATTATTCTAGAATGATGACTATAATGCATCTAAAAGAAAAATTTGAAACTTTTAAAAAGTTTAAATATTATTTGGCAAGAGTAGAGAAAGAAATTGGAAAGAAATTGAAATGTTTGAGATCAGAAAGAGGTGGTGAATTCATTTCCAATGAGTTCAATAAATTTTGCATTGAAAAGCAATTAAGAGACAAGTATCAGCCCTTGGTACACCTTAGTAGAATGGTATAGCTAAAAGAAGGAACATACCCATCACAAATTATGCAAGAACCTTAATGATAGCAAAGGGTGTTGCAATCAAATATTGGTTAGTACTGCAATGCATACATTGACTAGAGTGCAGTTGAAGAAAGACTCAAATCAAACTCCTTATGAACTATGGTATGGCTCCAAACCTAAAGTAAGTTACTTGAAAGTATTTGGTAGCAAATGTTATATCTTGAAAGAATCTAGGAAAGGTAAATTTGATGTCAAAGGTGATGAAGGCATATTCTTAGGATATTATTGTAGAAGTAAAACATACAAGTGTTTGAATCTAACTACTCATAAGATCATAGAAAGTACACATGTGAGAATTGATGAATTTGTAGAAAACAGTGATGAAGAAAGCAACAAAGAACCTAAGGATTACAAAAGATTATTTTACTATGAACCTGGTACAATGGAAAATATATTTCGAAATCAAGAGGTATCACCTCTTGAGTTCTGAAAATCTCCAAAAGCTACCAAGTTGCAAATAGTGCAACCCAAGTCACAGTCTAAAGGATGTGAATCATAGCTAGAAGCTACCAAGCTAGTGCTAAAGAAAATTGAGACTGATGGACTGAGTCATGGATAGTGGGACCCAAGCTTAATATAGAAGATCATGAAAAGGCTAGTGGAACAAATTCTAAATCCAAAGTACCTATGTTAGAAAGATATGTTAGAAAGCACCATACACTTGATCAAATCATTGGAGACAAGTCAGATGGAACAATGACAAGAAAAAAAATGAAAGGTACATGTTTACTTTCTGAATTTCAATCTTTAAATGTTAAAGATGCTTTTGATAATAAAAGTTTGATTGAAGCTACAAATGAAGAAATAGAATAGACAAAGAATAAGACTTGGACTCTTGTTCCCAAACCCAAGAATAAAAATATAATTGGTACAAAGTGGGTATTCAAAAACAAGCTAAATGAAGATGGAAAAGTCTCAAGAAATAAAGCAAGGCTATTATGTAAAGGTTATTCTTAAGAAGAAGGGTGAAACTTTTGCTCTTTTTGCAAGATTAAAAGGTCTTAGAACTTTACTAGCACATGTAGCACATAGAGGATTTAAAGTATATCAAAGGGATCTAAAATTTACATTCTTGAATGGAATCCTTGATGAGAAAGTCTACATAGAACAACCTAAAGATTTTCTAGATCCTAGAAAAAGAGATATGGTCTACAAATTACACAAAGTGTTCTATGGTCTCAAGAAAGCTCCTAGAGCTTGGTATGAAAGACCTCATTAATACTTGATAAAGATTGGTTTTCAAAGAACAAATGATAACAACAGTCTGTATACAAAAGGACTAGACAAGAAGATTGTGTTGGCAGAAATACTTATGGATGACACTTTATTTACAAAAATGATGACTTATGCAAGGCATTTTTAGAAGATATAAGTAAAGAATTTGAGATTTCTATGTTTAGAGAGATAAAATTCTTTGTTGGATTGTAGATCCTGTAGAAGAAAGATGGTATCTACATTACTCAATCAAAATATATCAAGGAGATACTAAAAAAATTGGAATGGAAGATTCAAAACCTGTTGAAATACCTATGTCTACTGGATATAAGCATTCCAAAAATGATGATTCCAAAGAGGTAGATCAAACCACATACAAATCAATGATTGGAAAATTGTAGTATGTAGTGTATACAAGGCCTGATATTGCATTAGCAATCGGTATGGTGGCAAGATTCTTAGAAAATCCCAAGGAAAATCACATGATGGCAATCAAGAAAATGATAAGGTATCTAAAAGTACTAAAGAATATGGTTTATGGTACAAAAAAAGAGGAAATTTGGATATAAAAGCTTTCATGAATGTTGATTGGGTAGGAAGTATTGATGACAGGAAGAGCATAAGTGGTGGAGCATTCTTTCTTGGTAAAAGACTAGTGTCTTGGATTTATATTTCTTAGTCCACAACAAAGGTAAAATATGTGGCAACAACAGTTAATTATTCAAATATTGTTTAGTTTAGAGAGATTTTGGTAGGTATGAAGATAGAGATCAAGAATCTAGTGGTTATATTTTGTGATAATGCAATGCAATTAATATATCAAAGAATCTTTTGATGCATACCAAAATAAAGCACATTTCTATAAAATATCATTTTTTGAGAGAATTGGTACAAGAAAAAGAGGTAAGATTTGAATATATGAATATTTAAAGAAAAAATTGTAGACGTATTCACTAAGCCATTACCTAAGGATGCATTCTTGTATCTAAGAGGTAAGTTAAGGGTCATTCCTCTATTTAAAGCTCACTAATTGCAACTTAGTGATGCATCAACTAGAGCATGTTGAAGATTAGTCAGTTGATGCAATTTTGACAAAGGAACATTGCAAATGAATCAATACATGAGGTACATTGATATTCATTGAACATTGTCTTTGGCATGAGATGTTAGAGTGGGAGAAGTTTGTTGTCATATCTCACATATTTTTTATAAAGAGGGAGATATCAAAGAAGGAGAATTTGATTTAATATCAAAGAAGGAAAGTTTGCTATCAAAAGTAGATGTTGAAGACAAAGTTTTTTAAATAGAGGGAGAAATTGAGGATAGAGGGAGTTCACACTGATAGAGGGAGTTCTCAAGGATGAGAATTAGAATGAAATGAAGTATATGTTCCTTACTTTATTCTTACTTTCAAATTTTATTATATTATAACATGTTGTGTTGCCATCAATTACAAAGAGGGAAATTGTTGAAAATAATTTATTAATGTATTGTCTTTGATGTTACACAAAATGTCATATCATTTCCAGTCAATGTAGGTCAAGCTTACTCAGGCATTGAAAACATTTTCCTATGTATTCTAAAGTTTACCAAACTCAAAAGACAATGTCTAGGAAAGATTATAGAAGTTGAGTGTTAACCAAGCTCACTCGATTAATGAAAGAAATGTTAGATGGAACTAGTGTTAAATGAGCTCACTTGGTTACCAAAGGAACTTTGTGAACATACATTGTTAATCAAGTTCACTTGGTTAAAACAAGAAAATAATTTCTGAGTTAGAATTTATTGAGCAGGGTCAACTAACAATAGATTTTCTTATTTTTTCATATTGAGTCCAATTGAATTATTTGTTGGTTCTAGCAGACTGAGGAGATGATCATTAATTATTCTAAGTTGTATTCAAGCAAACTTGACAATGTGTAAGATATAAATATAAGGTCAAGTTGAGGATTGGATGTATGGAACATAATAGAATATTTGATGATGCTTAGAGGAAGCGAATTGGAAGGATAAGTAGAATATCCTTGTTGAGATGCAAAGATACATTCAATCAAGAAGGATCAAGTATACAAGCTGGAATTGAGATCTATAATCAAAAATTTAGTTGCATCAAAAATTAAGTCATCTCATTGTTACTTTCTAACCATTGTAGCAGTAATCTAAATCTCTTAACAAAGTTGGCTTAACAACTATTTATAAATCATCTAAAAAGGTGGCATTTCTAGATTGAATTATCTAAAGACCTCCAACAAGGTCACTCCTAACAAGATGATTAAATCCTCTAAAAAGGTCACACCTAATAGTGTGTTTTGTAACCTTTAATA
This sequence comes from Cupressus sempervirens, assembly GCA_028749045.1. Lineage (NCBI taxonomy): Eukaryota > Viridiplantae > Streptophyta > Pinopsida > Cupressales > Cupressaceae > Cupressus > Cupressus sempervirens. The sequence goes on along the minus strand of CM053783.1, from coordinate 503,935,379 downwards.
GGGTTGGATCCTAATAGGGATCACTTTAGAAGAGTGAAAATCAATAACTAGTTGCAATTGGTGGTTTTTCTCAAATTGGGTTTCCACATTAAATCATAGTGTCAATTGTGTTCATGTTATCTCTTTTATGTATGCAACTAAGTTAAGTAAGATTAATCATAGATAATATCTTAAAGATATTCATGTTAAGCAGTTACCAAGTTATTTTAGTGTTTAGCGAGTTACAACATTTTCTAGTATAAATTGAGTGCATGTGTGTTTGTCAAGTTACAATAGAAAATAGTTTAATTAGAGTTTTGATTTGTATTGACATCTAAAGGATTCGGGATTTATTTTAGTGGTAATTGATTCACCCCTCCCCTCTTAGTTACTCCTCTTATATTTCTAACAATGAATCTTCCACATACATTCATAGCATTCTCTATTACATGATTAGTTGGGGCTAACACCAGTACCCTTGTACAACCCAGAATCTGACCTAGGCCAAGAAATGGAATCTCTTATGCATTGTATGAGTTAGGATCAAGCCTTGTGTGAGAAAATAGAAGACTTGTAAAAGGAAAGAAATTTATAGATGAGTGTGGTGTATGATGTATAAAATTGATCTTTTAGCCCCATAGTGGGTATCAGAAATGTATGTACAAAAATGGGTTACACACTTCAACATAGTTATTGTATGTCAGATTCACCCAAGAATTAACATGAGATTATTCATCATGAAGGTCTAAACAAGGTGACCTTTTTCCTTTTATCTAGTCAACATTTGAAAGAATCAAGAGCTCGGTGACCATAGATTGATTCTAGAATGAAGGATTTTAACTACTATGAATTCAAGATTAACCTAGATTCTAAGGATTTTTCTATGAAAATAGATGAGATTAATCTATATGAATATGCAAATATAGTCTAAGAAAGTAAATAATAATTAATCTAACATGAATTTCATACTAATCTAAAATGAAAGAAAATATCTAGAATACAACAAAGCTCTTTGAATGCAAGAATATTGAGTACTCAAACTAATAGAATTTATTTACTCACAAATTGCATCCTAGACATGAGAAATGAAGTTTCTAGTTTATAGAGATATCCAAAATCAATCAATGGTAGAGATAAAATTGGATGAACAATGGAGATTGACTATGAGTTTAGGTTGACATGAAAGTTTATATATGAGAGGGTGTTAACTAATTTGTTTGCCTTTTCTTTTCAAGTTTACTCAAATTTCCATTTTGAACTCAAATTACCTATTATTAGAGGATATTTGTGTTGGAATATTCAAATATGGAAAGAGTACTTATGAGAGGGGGGGTGAATCATAAGTATCACATTTTATCCAATAAAACTTTTAATCTGAAAGTAAATTGCATGCATGTAAATACATCAAATAAACATGAAACTAAACACATGCATCAAAAAAACACTGGAATTTGGTAACCCAGAAACCCTCTAGGAATAAGAAGGTAAAACTGGGGTGGGGATGATACCCACAAAAATTACTGCAGCAATATTGTTCAACCACTTCTGATGGTCTGCCCTGTTAAAGGCCTACTTTGTTAAAGGCTTTACACTGTGTCAATAGTGACCTGGTTAAAGGATTTACAAACACTTAACATGAAGTGTCACCCTGTTAAAGGATTTAATCACCTATTTAAAGGATCTACGAAATAGCTGTTAAGCTAACTTATCACCATAGGCTTTTCATTCTAATACAATTGCTAGAAAGTATTAGGTATAATGAACTTGATAGATTACAATCCTTGATTGCTGAATGCAGGCACCTTTTCCACTTTCTCTAATCTTGATCCTTTGTGATCTGATAATCCTTGCTTCTGAAAATAGATTTCCTTGTGCACCCTTGTATGTCCACTCTCTTTTTTTTTTACAATGAAATTTTGTCTTCCTTATAAAGACATTTGAGGATTTAGGGTTAGGTATGGATCTACCATCCATATTCAATCTTCATTTTTTTCTTATTATTTGCACTTCTTCTATTGGTTGCATGCCTTCATCATTTTTCTTATTGGCTATAGGTAGATTGCATAGGAAAAATGAAAGATTCGATCTCATCATTAAATCCTTCAAAATTTACCTTATGTCGGCTGTAAAAACTGTTTGCATCATAGTTTGTGCAATTACAAACTCTTATGCTAATAATTTGAGTTACTCGGCTCTTGAAGTATTGCTGATACTCAGCACATGCTATTTCTTGGATAGCTCAACACCTAAACAAAATTGTATCACTCAACACCTTATGTTGCTTGGCACTTTTTTAAAACTCAGCACCTTATGTTTCTCGGCACTTGTTAACACTTGACACCTTATGTTGCTCAACACTTGTTAACACTCGGCACCTTATGTTGCTCGGCACTTACACTTCACTCAATATCTGATCTTCACTCAGCATCTAAAAACTACTCGGCACATGAAGATCACTCGGCACCTAAAGTCTTTCCTAACTCGGCATTTGTTGTGGCTCGACATGCATGGTGTACTCGGCTCTAATGTGGAATGCGATTAAGTGTGTTGGCACTCAAGTGTCAAAAACCATTATGAGGTTAACAATCTCCCTCTTTGACATGAGTGACAAAAACAATTAACTGACCTTATAAGTACATTTACTAATCTAATTGGTATATACAGAGTTTTAAAGAAAACTTAATCAAAATTTGTAGCTTACAATATATATACCTCAAAAATTTTGTAACTCCCCCTGAGTTGATTGTGCCTTATCTGTATATCATGCTCCTCCTTTGTATCTTTTCTCCCCTATTAATTCATCTCATAATATCTATATCTCCCCCTATTATGTCTTTTTTCTCCCCCTTTTTGACACTTATGTCAAAGAATGTTTAAGGGTTAAGACCATATTTAGCCAAAAATGTGTTGTTTACCTCCATAATCATCCTGAGAGTTGCATCCCAATTGTTCAAAGCAATTTCCAGTGACTTATGTTGGATGGCAGTCTCAATAGCAAGATGAATAAGTCCATCTGATGTAGAAAGATTTGGATCTTTCTTGAGAACAATTTCAGCATATACTTTCTCTTTATGGAGTATCTCTAAATGTGGGGTAATGGAGGATTGGAGCTATATTAATTTGGCCTTGATATTAGCCTCATTTTCTGTTAATATAGCTATTTCTTTATGAGTGTGAAGCAATTGAGCAAAATGCTTCTCACTTTGAGCTGGATCTTTAGGTAGTTGTATGCTTGAAATGTTTAAATTTCTTTCCAAGCTCAGTATCTTTTGGCTTGTTTCTTGTGTGAAGTATGAAAAATCACACAACATTTTGTACAATGAGAATATATTCTCAAGTACCTTTTTCACTTTGTCAATAAGCTTTGCCAATTCAACTTGTGAAAGTGCAATTTGACTTGATATTTTCTCATTCACTTTCCCTTGAAATTTTCTTTCTGACCATTCCATAAGTTTTGCATTTGTTTCTAGGTCTTCATTTGTCACCTGGTCAACAATATATGTTAATTGCTCCATGATATGCTTTGACTCATCTGGTGATTGCAAACTAAAGGCATCCATAAAGATGTCCTTAATCTCATATAGTGTTTTCTTTTTTTTATACTCCTTCCTGAGTATCTCCTGTCTTTTCCTCTTATCCAGTACATCCTGCACCTCATTGATTTGATTAATGGTTATTGATTTTGAGTCATAGCTCGGTATGACTATCTCCTCATCTAATTCAGGGTCTCCATAGTGAAGTACCCTTGCAACTCTGGTAGTACTAGACGTTGGTACATATATTTGCAATGGCTGGTGTGAAGGAGTTCCCGAGGTAGGAAAATTTATAAATGTTTGTATTGCCTCCTGTTCTTTAGGGGTTTTCATTGTTTCCTCCTCCTTTTGTCTACCATGATCAATTATTGTAATCTTGGGAAGTGCACCTTGTGTTTGTACTGTAGGATTAGATGTAATAGTTTGTCATGTTTGTTCTGTTTTGAATATGGTGGGAAAGCTTAAAACTTGGGTCAAACCCTTTCTTTCAACAATTTTGAATTCTTCTTTCAAGACTCCATCTACACACAGTTTCTCATAGGCTTGTCTTATTTCCATGTCTCCTAGGGCTCCTATCTTACAGTTGTAACATTTTCTCCCTTCTTGAACCATTACAACTTTTGGGGGAATATGGGAGAGAGCTTCGGCTGGGTCATTTTTGTAGGCAACTTCGGGTATAGGATGAAAATCAGGTTGCTTGACCTCATTTGAAACTAACTGGACTTCAAAAGACTCTTTTACCTCAATTTTCTTTGGAGCTTGATGCCATTTATGCAAACTAGGGTTTACACAACAAAAGGATATGAAACTAGGTAGCTCGGCACAAATGAAAATACCTCAAGATCGATGAAAAAACATGTTGAATGCGGTTGCAATCTACTTGATATGCTGGATTCTTTCTATGAAGTCGCTCAGCTCTCTTTCTTCTTCTTTTCTTCTTGATTGTGATGAGTAAAATTGATTGAAATTGCGATAATATACCCTATTTCCATCCCATTAAATGCTCAACTGCCAACTCGGCTTCTAAAGAAATTTTAACCTAACTCGGCTTGCACTATATTTCCACTTTACTTGGCTTCCATTCGAGTTAACCAACTCGGCATCAGTTATTAGCTCGATCGTTGTTGAGAGCTCGGCATTTGTTGGAGTTTAACTCGGTATCCAAAGTTAGCTCGGCAACAACATTTAGTTTTTTTCTTGACATCTTGTCTCATGTAGGTTTATACTTTGCTTATATTCTTTGTCTTGGGACTGATGTGTGATATAGCTTTGTATATCAGTCTTGTGTACTTCTCATGCTTAGTTTGATGAAGTGTGATCACTTGACCCATTGGGTGAAGTAATCCCTCCACTTGATGTGTTGCACTCATCTTTATTTTTCCAAGTCTTGTTCATTTGCCCCCTTATCTTTTCGACATCAATCTTTTCTTTTCCTTGGTTTTCTTCAGTCTTGGGTGCCTTTGATCTTGCAGGACAATTTCTGCTGATATGACCAATTTTCAAACAACTGAAACATGTAGTTTGATTCAACCATCTTTTGTAGTTTCCTTTGAAATGTGTTCTTTTTCAATTCTTTGGTATATGTCCATATTCTTGATAATAATGATAGCTATTTCTGGTATTGTAATCCCAATGATAATGACTTTCATTCCCTTCTATTTTTGTTGGTTGATTTGATGTCCACATAGGTTTTGAACTGCATTCAAATGCCCTATGTCCATACTTTTTGCAATTATAACAATGTCCATCAAATCTTTGAGTCCTTGTGACATTGGATCTGCAATTTTGTGTCATATGTCCTTGCATGTTACACTTGTGACAAAAACTCTTATTTTTGGGTGTGTTTAATTGATTGAATCTTCTACTCCTGCACACATTAGTTGTATGCCCCTTCTTATTACAGTGATGACAAGTGGGTTTTGAATTCCTACCTTTATCACTTCTTTGTTCAACACTCTTTGATGATTCCCCAACTTCAGTGCTATTGTATCCTAGTCCTGATGTATCATGGGCATATTTTGGGGATTTCAGCAACTGTTCAAAATACTTGATGGCTTCACTTGATTTTTTGAGATTCTCTGCTACCTCTTTTTCTCTATTCAATTCATTGTGCATTTGTTCATTCTGCATCTTCAAAGTAGAGATCTCAATATCTTTCATATTGAGTTCATGATGAAGGTTCATCATTTGGGCAAGTGTATCCATCTGCATGTTTGAGATCCTTGTCAATTCAGTACATTTCTCTTCAAGTCTGTTTGCAAGGTTTCTTTTGTCATTTTCCATCATAACTTTATCTTCAACTGCTCTTTTCTTGTGTTCAGTAATTTCACATATCATTATGGCCTGTGATTCATGTTCCATCTTGAGAGATCTTATCTCCTCTACTTGAATTTTATTTTTCTCCATCAGTTCTGCTATTGCTACATCAAACTCTTTAGTGTCTCCGTTGGAAGATATGTTGGTGGTATCAATCTCTTTGTAGTTTATCTCATTTTCAGCTATGGCTAGATCCTTCCTTTTTTTTAATGAAATTCTCAACTTGTTTCTAAATTCCTCCAAGCTTTGCAGAGCAAGTTGCACATCTATCACCTGATTTTCAATGATCTTTCCAAGTTTGAAAGCTTCCATCTTTAGATCTTTTCCTCCAAGCTATTAGGCTTTTCCTTGTGAGAACCTAGATTTGCTTTGATACCAATTGTTGGAATATTCAAATATGGAAAGAGTACTTATGAGAGGGGGGGGGGGGGGGGGGGGGGGGTGAATCATAAGTATCACATTTTATCCAATAAAACTTTTAATCTGAAAGTAAATTGCATGCATGTAAATACATCAAATAAACATGAAACTAAACACATGCATCAACAACTCATAACACTGGAATTTGGTAACCCAAAAACCCTTGAGGAATAAGAAGGTAAAACTGGGGTGGGGATGATACCCACAAAAATTACTGCAGCAATATTGTTCAACCACTTCTGATTGTCTGCCCTATTAAAGGCCTACCCTATTAAAGGCTTTACACTGTGTCAATAGTGACCTGGTTAAAGGATTTACAAACACTTAACATGAAGTATCACCCTATTAAAGGATTTAATCACCTATTTAAAGGATCTACGAAATAGCTGTTAAGCTAACCTATCAGCATAGGATTTTCATTCTAATACAATTGCGAGAAAGTATTAGGTATAATGAACTTGATAGATTACAATCCTTGATTGCTGAATGCAGGCACCTTTTCTGCTTTCTCTGATCTTGATCCTTTGTGATCTGATAACCCTTGATTCTGAAAATAGATTTCCTTGTGCACCCTTGTATGTCCACTCATTTATTTTTTACAATGAAATTTCATCATCCTTATAAAGACATTTGAGGATTTAGGGTTAGGTATGGATCTACGATCCATATTCAATCTTTATTTTCCACTTATTATTTGCACTTCTTCTATTGGTTGCATGCCTTCATCATTTTTCTTATTGGCTACATGTAGATTGCATAGGAAAAATGAAAGATTCGATCTCATCATTAAATCCTTTGAGATTTACCTTATGTCGGCTGTAAAAACTATTTGCATCATAGTTTGTGCAATTACAAACTCTTATGCTGATAATCTGAGTTACTCGGCTCCTAAAGTATTGTTGATACTTGGCACATGTTGTTTCCTAGATAGCTCGACACCTAAACAAAACTGTATCACTTAGCACCTTATGTTGCTCGGCACTTGTTAACACTCGGCACCTTATGTTGCTCGGCACTTTTTAACACTCAGCACCTTATGTTGCTCAACACTTACACTTCACTCGGTATCTGATCTTCACTCGGCATCTGAAAACTACTGGGCACATAAAGATCACTCAGCATCTGAAGTCTTTCCTAACTCGACATTTGTTGTGGCTCGGCATGCATGGTGTACTCGGCTCCAATGTGGAATGTGATTAAGTGTGTTGGCACTCAAGTGTCAAAAATTATTATGAGGTTAACAATTTGAGAATCTAGTTAAATATTACTTCACATTTAGTGATTTTCTCAATTAATGAATAATTAAATTCAATAATTCAAATGAAGAGATATTGCTTAATCAAATATATTTAATTTTTTTTCTATGTGTTATTTATCTTAAAGAGGTTATTTAATTTAATTTAATCCACTCAGGCTTTTAATTAAGTTAATTCAATTAGGATGTTTTATTAGCTAAATCAAGTCGATATTTTGGAATTCAATAGGAGTATATAATTATTGTAGATTTTGGATTTTTTGCAATTGATACTCAGATCAAGTAGAGAAATAGATCTAGAAATGCTAATAAATTTGGACTTTGTTGATCAAATGGGAGTTAGGAGAAAATTAGTTTATTAAACCAATTTTGGGGTATTTTAGTTCCAACCAAGCAACCCTAGGCTTTTCAGCTTGTATTGATGTGTCATCAATATCAATAAGGAAAAAAAATTCATCTTATACTTCTAACTAATGATGGTAGAATTTTGTATCTTTGATGCATTTTTATTTTGAATTCCTTAAAATTTGCATTCATGACATTTTAAAAAATTATCTCCTAGCCTTTCAATGTAATCATTTGTTTTATAGATAACTAGCCTCTTGGTATCCCAATTTACATTGTCAATTGTAGGAAAGTGATTTTGGAAAGAGAAAATTCTACATAGGAATAGTGATCTAAATTTGTAGGTGTTTGTTTTTACCACTCGATTTGTTTTTATATTTTATGGAAATTGTTTCAATTGTAACTTGGGAAAGTCTAGCTTCAATCCTTTCTTCAGAATTTTAGATGCTAGATCTATGTGTCCACAAGGCATGCTATTAGGTATACTTGATTGATAAATCTTGTGAGCAACTACATAAGTTCCAAATCTAGTTTCAGGATCTATAATTGATGCTACTTTTAGGAATCTACCATCTCATTCAGCTCTTATGTTACTTTCAATTTCCTTTGATGCTAGATCTATGTGTCCACAAGGCATGCTATTAGTTATACTCAATTGATAGATCTTGTAGGAAACTACATAAGTACCAAATCTAGTTTTAGGATCTACAATTGATGTTACTTTTAGGACTCTACCATCTCACTCAACTCCTATATCACTTTCAATCTCCTTCTTTGATGATTGACTAATAGATTTGGCTTTATTTGTGATGGGGTAACCCATAACCATGTGAATTACATCTCTCATTATCTTCATTGGCTCATCTAATCCCATGGTCAAATTGTGAACACAACTCAAAAAAATATGAATCCACTCAGTCTTGAATACCCTAGAAAAATGCCTAACATGTGTAAGCCCCTTTGTTTCTAGATGCTTGTGTTCCTCCTTCAACTTTCCACCCACACATGATTTCTTGTAGGTCTCTTGTAGCTTATGATCTCCTAGTTCACCAATTTTATACTGATAAAATGCACAAATATCATATACATATTAACCCTTGGTGGAATCGTGGATAAGACACTTGATTCATCAATCTTCATTGCTACTTTAGGGTTTGGTTTGTATTTTAGTTTCTTACAATCTTCATCCTTGATCAACCTAATCCTATTAACATTGGTAGGTTTTGTTGGTGCTGAGCTTGAACACATGTTGTACAGTAGGGTTTGGATAAGTTCTTTGAATTTCTAGTTTGATTCATTCTCATTTCACTCTAAACCCACCTTCACTCTAAAATTCTTGATTAAATCTATAATCTCAAGCTCCAATTCAAAATAGTGCAAACTAATCTCTCAAATTCACTCAAAATGTTATTTTTTGTTTTGAATGCAGTGCAAAAAATGAATCATTTAATCCCTCTTTTATGTGAAAAAGTTGTAATTATGGCTTGTTGTGTTGTGATGTGTAGTCTAATCAGACTAGGAGGTTTAATTCTCTCACTTTATTTGACATGGTTTCCCCTTAGATCATTATTATGGGGGGCTTGGGGGAAACATCCCTTGTAGGGTACTGAGGAAGAGTCCTAGGTGTGATCCTTGTAATAGCATAGGGTGGGGTTAAGGAGAAATGCCCCGTAGGGGATTTTTGGGAACAATTCCTCTGAAGCCAAAAATGACCTCATTATTGTAAAAAGCATAAGTTCCTATTTTTCTATTGCACAACTTATTCTAGCCTTAAGTAGTCGACCTTATGTATCAATGAACATTAGCCTTAAGTGGTCAACTTTATGTATCCTATTTCATCATATATTAGGAACTAATGTAAGATTTAACAATTCAAATGTAGTTCCATAACTCTTCTTATATCTTAGTTTAAAGTGGAGGTTTCACTTAATCCATTAGATGAGGTGTCACCAATAGTTTTAATTAAAGTCCCATTTCCTTCTATCTTCTTTCTCCATGTCTAGTTCATCTTATCATGACCATCATCAACATTAACTTTACCTTTTCATTTTGTATGTTCTTCCTTAGGTGTTGATACCTAGCACCTATAGTTTTTCTTAAGTGGTCAACTTTATGACAATGATAACATGTCATACCAGGACTTCTCCAATGTCTAGGTCTTCTTCCAATGTGTAATCTCATGCAGTTGGAAAAAATGTGACCATATTTTCCATATTTAGGACAATTATACCATGTATTATAGTCCTAATTGATTGTATCACCTTTCTTGTCTAGTATCTAGTTTAAATTCTTATGTGATCTATAGCCTTGTGACTTGTGGCCAAACTTGTTACAAGTATAAAAATAGTTAGTGAATATAGATTTCTTGGGAGGCTGATTGAACTTTGATCTACATTCATATTCTTGGTGACCATACTTATTGTAATTGTAACAATAACCATCAAATTTAGGAGTAACATTGGACATACAATTTTTTCTCATGTAGACATTAGATGTGTGTCTAGGTTTTCCATAGTGATAGCATGTAGAATTTTTTAGCATGGGATTTATGTAGACATTCCTTTTTTAATCTTTCTTAGATAATTCTCCTTTCTCAATAGTTTAATTCTTAGTATACTATAGTCTTGAAGTATCTCTCAGTCACCTCTATTGATGCAGAAGCATCTTGGGTTGCCTTGTAATCCTACTTTTTTTTTTCATTCTTCTAGTTACTATTGAGTTCCACTTTCTAACAAGTTGTCTAGTACTTTCCAAGGTTTCCACTATTGGTCAAGTGTTCTTTCATGTGCTAAGTGAACCTAATATTTGTTAATGCTCAATTCCTTCGTTGACTAATTTTTCTATGATTGGTTCTTAGTTTAAGCCAACTTACATATTTGATTTGGATCATGAATTTAATGATAGGATCTTGTCTTGGGATGTGTGTAGACCATTTTAAGGTTGGAATTCCTATTATGTAATGATATAGAATCATTTGTAAGTCATTTTGGAAAGTCTAAATAAGGGTGTTTAGGTTTAGGTTAAAATAGGAGTAAGAGAGTTTAGAGCAAATGTTTCTAGAAAAGAAATTTTGAATCTAGATTGTGGATCTTGAAGTTGTATTTTGTATTTGGTCATAACCCAGTAGGGCCTTATAGTTGGGCATGCATGCTGATAATTGGATGAATCAATAAAGTGTTTATGTTTATTCTATCCTTGGTGTTGTTCTCTTTGTGTGTTTTCTTCTATTGTCTTGACTCAGCAAGGTGTTTGGATAGTTAGGTGTACCTCTAGCCCTAGTTATTTGCATCCCTCCTTGCATTGGGAGGTATCAAAGCTTGAGGTTTTTCCTTGAAGAGATTGGATCATGTAGAACCCTAAGTTGAATTTTGTAGAGTGGTAGATCTGTAGATTTAACCTATGACTTGTAGAGGGTTATGATCTTACAAGAACCTATTTGTAAAGATGGTTCGAAGTAATGAAAATGTTGACACTTCTATTATGGACATGTGTTGAGACAAATTAAAGCCAAATTAGATGTTGTAGAGATATCCCAGAGGAGAGGAGTGCATCTTCATGAAGTGAGTGATGATGAAGCAATGACACCAAAACCTAATCTAAAACCTGAGGAAGTTTAGGATGAGGAAATATTTTTGAGAGTATTATATAGGAAACATTTAAAGCCTACTATAGAAGTTGTTACTTATGATGGAAAATTGAATGCCAATGTTATGTTGGATTGGATAAATGATATGGAGAAGTTCTTTGAGTTTGAAGGAACTATTGATAATAGGAAGGTGGAGATTGCAAGAAATAGGTTGAAAGGTCATGCTTCATTGTGGTGGGAGCATTTGTAAACTAATAGACAAGGAAGAGGAAATAAAAAGATCAAGACTTGGTTAAAAATGGTGAACAAGGTGAAGAAGAAGTTGCTTCCTATTGATTACCAAGTTAGCTTGTTGAGAAAGATGCAAAATTTAAGACAAAAGGACATGAATGTGAAAGAGTGTATTGAGGAATTCTATAGATTAGATATTAGATCTAGACATGTAGATGATAAGGTTGAGAAAGTTGCAAGGTATCTAAATGGATTAAGATCTGAAATTCAAGGTGAGATATGTTTTGTAAAATTGGAAAGTGTGGAAGAAGTATATCAATATGCCTTGAAAGTTGAGGAGATCTTGACAACGAAGTATGAACAAATACAAAGAAGTAGAGGTGGTAGATTCCAGAGAGGCTAAGGTAGATCTTATGGAGAAAGTGGAAGATCTAACAATTGTATGCAAGACAAGGGAAAATCTAAGTAGAAAAATGATCAAAAAGGAAAGACCAAATGGAAAGGTGGTAATTCCTACTAAGGAGGTACTAGTTCCTACTAAAGAAGAAGCAATTCTTATTCTAGAGGTGGTTTTCATGGTAATTGTTTTAGATATGGAAAAGAAGGTTATAGATCCTTTGAGTTTAGATACTCTAGTGAGAACAAACAAGGTAGCATAAATATTGTGATTCAAGGAGACCTTGAGGGTTTTCCAAGTGGACCTAAGGCTCAAGAAAATCTTATGGTGAGAAGAAAATTGTGTAATAAGGGAATTGATGAGGAACCTTTCTTAAGCAGAAGTTATTTCAAGACCAAATGTAAGATGGTGAGAAAATATTGCAAAGTGATTATTAATAGTGGAAGGTCAAAAAAATTGGCATCAAAGGAGTTGGTTACCAAGTTGCAGTTGCTAAGGTTGAGACATGCTAAATCCTATCATGTTTCATGGATCAAGGATGAACATAAGTTTCTAGTAAGTGAACAATGTGTTATGAAGTTCAAGATTGGAAATTACTTTGATGAAGTTCTGTGTGATGTTATGCCTATGGATTTTTGTCATATTTGGTTGGATAGACCTTGGCAATATGATAGATATGTTATACATAATGGAAGATTGAATCAATATACTCTTTAGGTGAATGGAAGATAGCAATAATTGTTGCTTTGGATTGAAGTTATAGATAAGATTAATTGTACTACTATTTAAGTTTGTGTGGTCAATGGAAAACAATTTGAAAAGGAGATGAAAAATAACCAAGTCTATTTTTCTATAATTCCTAGAGGACCGAGTTTTGAGTAATGACCAAGCAACAGATAGCAGCTAAGTAGCAAAAATTGGTAGAGGCTAAGTGACAACAAAACTTGGTAGAGCTCGAGTGATAGAAAAAATTGGTAATATTAGCCAAGTACTAGTAGAAATTGAAAGCTTGTTAAATGAGTACAAAAAATTGTTGCTAAAGATATACCTAATGGTTTATCACTAGTGAGAAGTATAAGTAATTGTATGGATCTAATTCCTAGAGCTATTTTTCTGAATAAAGAACCATATAGATTGACATCTATAGAAAATGAAGAACTTAATAGGCAAGTGCAAGAGTTGTTGTTGAAAAATTTTATCAAAGAAAGTATGAGTCTATGTGTCATACCTATTGTATTAACACCTAAGAAGAATGGAGAATGGATAATGTGCACTAATTCTAAAGCTATTAACAAGATCATAGTGAAATAAAGGTTTCATATGTCGAGGATGGTTGATATAATGGATTATTTGAGTGGAGCAAATTATTTTACCAAGATTGATTTAAAGAGTGGTTATCATCAAATCAGAATTAGAGAAGGTGATGAATGGAAGACTTCCTTCAAGATAAAATATGGTTTGTATGAATAATTTGTTATGCCTTTTGGTTTGACTAATGCACCTAGTACTTTCATGAGGTTGATGAATGAAGTTCTCAAGAGATTCTTGGGTAAGTATGTGATTGTTTGTTTGGATGATATTTTGATATTCAATAAGACTAAGAAAGAACATCTTGAGCATGTTAGACTAGTATTGTAGAGATTGAAAGTAGAGAAGCTATTGATTAATCTAAACAAGTGTTCTTTTATGCAAGAGGAGATTGTGTATTTGGGTTTTGTAATTTTTAGCTAATGGTTTGAGAATGAATCCTAAGAAGGTTAAAGAAATTTTGGAATAGCCTACACCTAAGAATGTGGGTGAGGAAAGATCATTTCATTGTTTGGCTAGTTTCTCTCAAAATTTTATAAATAATTTAAGTTCTATTTGTAATACTATGACTAAGATTGTGAGAGGAGATAAAAAAAGGATTTTAAGTGGACATATGGGTCTCATAAGTGTTTTGAGACTTTGAAAAAAAAGGTTGCTAAGTTACATGTATTATCCTTGCCTAATTTTAATAAGGTGTTTCAAGTCGAATGTGATGCAAGTGGTAGTGCAATAGGAGTTGTGTTGAGTCAAGAAGGTAAACTTGTTACTTTTTTAATGAGAAGTTGAATGGTGCTAAAATGAAGTATTATGTGTATGATCAAGATTTTTATGCTATTCTTCAAGCCTTGAAGAAGTAGAGACATTATTTGATTCCTAAGGAGTTTGTAATGTATACTGGTCATAAAGATTTACATTATTTGGATAGTCAACATAAGTTGAATCAATGACATATGAAGTGGGTTGAATAGTTGTAGAGTTTCACATTTGTGATAAATCATAAAAGTGGAGTTACTAACCAAGTTATTGATGTATTGAGCAAAAAATGTTCTTTGTTATCCGAGATGAAGATTAAAGTTCTTCATTTTGATGAAATGAAGGAGTTGTATGATATTGACCTTGATTTTTTTGAAGTGTGGAGAGAGTGCAAAGCACCAAATCTATCAAGTCAAATAAGTAAGTTTGATGAGTACTTCATTCAAGAAGGTATGTTTTTTAAAGGAATTTAGTTGTGTATAGAAAAAAGTTCTATGAGAGTTAACTTGATTAAGGAAAATCATTGTAGTGGTTTGGCTAGACATTTTGGAATTGATAAGACATTGAGTTTGATGAAGGATAAGTATTATTAGCCATAGATGTATAAGAATGTTCAGAAGTTTTCAAGGAGTTGTGGGATTTGTAAAGTTGCAAAAGGAGTAAGTCAGAATACTGGATTATATACACTGATTTTTGTTCCTAAGAAACCTTGGAGTGACATCAGCATGAATTTGTTCTTGGATTACCTAAGACAACAAGAGAATATGATTCCACTTTTTTTTTTGTAGATAGATTTTATAAGATGACACATTTCATACCATGTATGAAGACATCAGATCTTATGCATATTGCTAAGATTTTTCAAAAAGATTTTTAGATTGCATGGATTATCGAAAAGTATTATTTCTAACAGAGACAATAAGTTTGTTGGTTACTTTTGGAGTACTTTGTTGAAGAAGATAGATATTGAGTTGAAGTTTACTTCTGCATTCCATCTACAGATAGATGCACAAACAAAGGTTGTAAATAGAAGCTTAGGTAATTTGTTGAGATGTTTAGTTGGAGCTAAGCTAAATAATTGGGATATGGTATTGGCATAAGCTATGTTTGCATATAATAATTTTGTGAATAGGAGTATAGGAAAAATACCTTTTGAGATTGTTACTAGAATGCATCCTAGAGGAGCATCAAATTTTAGGGATGTTGTTGTTGAAGAGAAGAGAAATGATGAAGGGGAAGAATTTGCTAGTTTTATGAAGTCTTTACATGAGGAAGTGAAGTTGAAGTTGGAAAAAAGTAATTAGAAGTATAAGGAGAATGCTGATAAGTCTAGGAGACATAATTTTTTTGAAGTTGGTGATGAGGTGATGTTTCATTTAAAGAAGGGTAGATTTCCTATTGGAACATACGGTAAGCTAAAAATGAAGAATTTTGGACCTTGTAAGATCTAGAGGAAGTTTGAAAGTGGTAATTCTTGTGAAGTTGAGTTACCTGAAGATATGGATATGTGTCCCATATTCAATATTGCTAATTTACACAAGTATCATGAATAAAATGATGAAGCTATTGTACCTGATGATTATCCTAAGAAGTGGATTGAAGAGGTTGAAATATATATTGGATCAAAGAGTTGGTAAAAGCATAAGAGGAAAATATTACTATGAATATTTAGTGAAGTGGAAGAATAGACCAGTTGAAGATGCAACATCAATTTCTCAATCTAAATTAGATTCAGCTCAGGTTGTGACATCTCAATGATTTGGCAGAATCATTTATTATAACCTTGATTGTATGATGGTAGAACATTTTGGGTTTCCTTGTAATCCTACTAAATTTTGTTCAATTTTCCAATTATTGTCAAGTTCCAATTACTATCAAGTTTTCTAGTATTGGCTGAGTGTTCCATTTTTTGTTGAGTTGTCCAGTGTTGGTCCAGTGTTCCTTCATGTGTCAAGTGAACCTGATATTTGCTAACACTTGGTTCCTTCTTTTGCCAAGTTTTTCTATGATTGTTTCTTAGTTTTATTTGACTTATGTATTTGATTTGGATCATGAGTTTAATGATAGGATCTTGTCTTAGAATGTGTCCAAATCATTTTAAGGTCAGCCTTCCTATTATGTAATAATCTAGAATGTTGTGTAAGTCATATTGGAAAGTATAAATAAGGGTGTTTAGGTTTAGATTAGAATAAGACTAAGAGAGTTTAGAGAAGATGTTTCAAGAAAAAAGAATTTGAAGCTGGATTGTGGATCTTTGTTAGAATCTGAAAAGATTAATAACCCAGAAAACTAGTGCAAAGAGTAAATATCTAAACTATGAATGCAAATGATACAAAATCAAAATAGCATCATAGAGTTAGTCTCCAAGAGAGTAATGCAAATGCTGAAAGCAAAATAGAATTAAGAGGATGCAAAAATAAGAGATACAAATACAAGCCAGGTAGCATGCTTATATAGGCTAAGAAGAGGGAGGAGGTGGCAACACCAACCAATGAGGAGCAACCATCTATCAGACTAAAGATAGCAAAGTATCTTCCCAAGATAGCTAATGGATGCTCACATGTAGGAAGATGACACCTCACAACCATTCACCTAATAAGACATGCTTTATTAACCTAAGCGAGATTATTAAAAGTGTAAAAAAAACCTAGAAAAATAGGAAAAATAAAAAAACTACACTAACACCCCCCCATAAGCGAAGCTTAGGTGAATGTAGAAATGGGTCTCGGCAAGTCAAGCCTGATGAGGTACCCATGTACATAAAATTCCCCCAAAAGAGAGAGAAAAGAGACTCCCCAAAGAAGATTAGGACTCCAAGTGAGAGGAAGAGGCCCCCCCAAAAGATGTAGCATCCCACACCTCCAGCAAAGCTTGCAAATTTTGTCCGGTAGATCCACTTACATCGAACAAGTTTTCTTCCCTTAGGAAAAAGGACAAGATCCCAAGTGTGGTTCCTCATCAAGGAACTATACTCTTCCTGCATAGCTGTATCCCACTCAAAAATACCAGAAGCCTCATGAAAGGACTGTGGATTTGAGGCAGTAGCAATGAAGATATGTAGAGCATCCTGGAATTGTGAACGAGTCTGCTTGGTGTCTGATGGATCCCCAACCCAATCACCTGTAAACTGCAAGGTCTGTCTAGCCCAAAGTGGACCGGAAGATGGAGAATCTAGAGGAGAATCATCAACCTGTAAATGATGACTAGGAGAGGAAGGAGGTGAGTCCTCTGAATCACTCCCTGCATCAGAAGTGGAGGTAGAAGACTGCTCAAGTGAATCTGACCCATCATGTATTCCAAGTGACTCCAATGTCAAAGTAGAAGGCAACCCTGTGACCATGCTTTGCTGGTTAAGCTGATGCAAGTAGTGGAAGTTAAGATGGCCAAACCACTCATGCCATAATCTTCTCACATCATTAAAGTGAGTGAGTGAAACAGTAAAAGGAGGATCAGGAACAAAGTGAGAAAACATATAGAGTCGTGACTGATGATCTGCTCTCCCAACTGCAACTGTAGAATCATTGTGCAACTCACATATCTCCACTGAACTAGGAGTGAACTCAACCTGCTTGCCTAAACCCGTGTGAGTGATCTGGTGTACCGATTGGAGATTAGTTGACAATGAGGGTACATAAGGAACATCATGGAATGTACTGTCCCCCACATCAACAGACCCTCTCCCACACACCTCAACAAGAGTGTTATCACCCATCAAAATAGAAGGCATAGTACACGGCTCCAAGGATGCAATTTCTTCCTTAGATGAAGCCATTTGGTGTGAAGTACCCGAATCAAGAACCCAAGTGGATGGTGAGGAAGTGACTGCAAAAAGGGCCTTGCCCTTTCCTTTCCCCTTGCTATTTTCTTTTTCCTTGTTAGACCCTTCATTAGAACTTTGTTTGATAGACTCAGGAACACTGATATTATTCTTCTCAAGAATGTATGTCAAGTGATCAAGTTGTTTCTGCAAACATTTATGTTCATCATGACCAGGTCTTTTACAATAAGCACATTTGACCTTTTCTTTCTTAGGCTTATCGCCCTTGGAAGATATTGTATCAATAGTTGAAGAAATTGGCGTCTGATCCTTCTTCTCCTCGTTATTCTTTTGTTTCTTGTCCTTACTATTGTTGTTACTACTTTGTCCTTGTTGTTCTTTTGTGTCTTGGTTAGCAGCCAAGGCATGTGACTTAAAGGACTTAAGAATGCCCATCTGGATTAGCTTGTCCTGTTCTCGAGTGAGATTGACAGCAAAATCATCTAAAGATGGCATGGTGAATTGAGTACCAAGTGCACTCTTAGTAGCATAGAAGGTAGAAACAAACACAGAATATTCTGAACTTAGCTTAGAGAGAATACTAAGAATCAATTGTTCATCTTTCTTTTCAATTCCACATTGTTTTAACTGCAGCCTTAGTGATTTCAATTTGGTGAAGAAATCTTGAATTGTGTTGAAATTTCCTGGACTCAAACTAATTAATTCATTTTCCAACATATGACCCCTCATTGAATCTTGTGTGCCAAATAGTGTCTCTAGCTTTGTCCATACTTCATTTGGTGTATCCAAAGACTCAATGTGAAATAGAAAGTCAGGAGAAACAGACAAACACAATGTTCCATATGCCTCATCACATTTGTTAAACCACTTAGGCTTGTCTTCATCTTTAGTAGGTTCAGTTTCAAGTCCCATAGTTATCCTATTTAATCCAGCTTTCTTTAAGTGAATTATCATGTGTGATTTCCACTCAAAGTAATTTTATGGAGTTAGGATGGGCATATTTGATTGATCCATGATGAAGGAATGCAAAGAAATGCTAAAAGGAAGAGAATCCAGCCACGACAATGCCCTCCCCTTTTTACTCAATTAAAGAACCCCCCCCAAAGAAATATGATTTGGCACTTTATTTTAGTGCATTTACAATTATCACTAGAAAGAGATATTTAGTGGTCTTGATTTCAATGCATTACAAACCCTCATGAAGAGCATATGCTAAAAGTGAAACTTGGGCACAATAATCAAGGAAACAAATAGCACCACTGCGATCTACTCGAAAAATTATGCACTTTCAAAAAAAGAATCACCTCGATACGAGGTCGTATGAGAAAGTTATGATCCTCTGAAGTTTCCAAAACGAGAACTGTGCACAGTCACGGCTGAGAATCTGCAATTTTTGAAGAATTCATGCATGAAAATCAAAAACTAACTCCATTAGTGGATAGAGCAAAAAAAAATAGCCAAGTTCATAACAAGAATCATCAAAATCGGAGTCCGTATGAGCAAGAAAAAGACATTTGAAAACTGCATTCAAATCTGCGGCTGCCAACGGAGAGGGGTATGGCTGTAGCTTTGCATGCTCGATTCTGAAAAATATACAACTTGCATGCAAAATCTAAAAGATACCCAGATGGTTTTTCGGGGCTGCAAACAAAACCCAGAAAGCGTTTTTCTTGCTGATGAACAAAAGATGTTGCTGTAGTGTAAATCAGACGCTTTTAACAGTAAAAAACGGCTCCAAAAATCAGAAAACGACCCCAGCAACCAAAATATGGCATGCAAATGCTGGATCAGCTTCTTAAGTCCATCAATGGCATGCTGAAACTTGCAAAACTGATTGAAAACTCCAAATATGCAAGTTGGTTGTCAGATTTGAGATTGAAACCCCAGAGAAAAATTGTTTTTGTCAAAACTTTTCTGATTCTCAAGATCATCCAAAGATGCAAGAGAAGAGCATACTTCGTTTTTCAAAAAACTACAATAAAGTTTATTTGCCCCTCCCAAATCCCTCAAATAAGGAAACTAAAATCTACTCTTGCACATAGAAAAGCTCTGATACCATGTTAGAATCTGAAAAGATTAATAACCCAGAAAACTAGTGCAAAGAGTAAATATCTAAACTATGAATGCAAATGATACAAAATCAAAATAGCATCATAGAGTTAGTCTCCAAGAGAGTAATGCAAATGCTGAAAGCAAAATAGCATTAAGAGGATGCAAAAATAAGAGATACAAATACAAGCCAGGTAGCATGCTTATATAGGCTAAGAAGAGGGAGGAGGTGGCAACACCAACCAATGAGGAGCAACCATCTATCAGACTAAAGATAGCAAAGTATCTTCCCAAGATAGCTAATGGATGCTCACATGTAGGAAGATGACACCTCACAACCATTCACCTAATAAGACATGCTTTATTAACGTAAGCGAGATTATTAAAAGTGTAAGAAAAACCTAGAAAAATAGGAAAAATAAAAAAACTACACTAACAATCTTGAAGTTATATTTTATATCTAATCATAACCCAAAAGGCCTTATAGTTATGCATGTATGCTGATAATTGGATGAATCAATATAGTTTTTATGTTCCTTCTCTCCTTGGTGTTGTTCTTTTTATTTTTTTCCTTTTTTTGTGTTGAATCAACAAGGTATTTGGATAGTTAGGTGTGCCTTTGGCCCTAGCTATTCACATCCCTCCTTGCATCATCCATCATCTTAGTTGTTCATCTAGTATTCTTTTAATTTCTTATGATCTCTTGAACCTTTCATTAGATTCCCTCTTTGATGTCAATACCCTTTTCAATTTTTCATTCTCAATTCTTAGTTCAACATTTTCTTCCATCTTTTTCCCAATCTCATAATTTTCACTAAGTAATTGTTTTACCATGTCATATTAATTCTAGGTTAACCTCATGATTTCTTCATCCTTTACATCTAGACTTGCAATGATGTGTCTCTTATCTTCTTCAATCATTCTTTTCTCATCTTCAACTTGTCCATTTTGTTCTAGCACTTCACATATCCTACTAAATTGTAACCCTTATTCTCTTTTTATTGATTTCATCTACTTAGAAATGTTATGGTTTTTCTCTAGTAGATCAGCTATAGCAACATCAAATTCATCTAACATGTTTCCATTAGATAGTTCTTCAATCACATCCTCTTGATATGTTATTTCATTCTTTTTTTGGTAAATTTCCTTCCTTTTATTTAATGGTTGCTTCAACTTCTCCTTCATTTTATTGATTTTATTTAGGACCATCCTAAGTTCTAGCTTCTAATTCTTAGTGTTCTTGTCAAACATATATTATCAACCAAAATACTTTAAAGTAAAAGTAACTTTATCTAAACTAACTTGCATGAATCATAAAAACATAAACCATAAGATCATAACACATATTACAAGTATTTGGTCATGTAGAAACCCCTTATTAGATGGAAAATTATGGTGGAGATGGTACCCACAAATCCATCACTAATGGAGTAGAAGGGTGCCTTGTTAGGGCTACAATAGGTACTACTTCTGGTGACTTACTCTACTAAGAGTAATACAATCATATCTATAAGGATCTACCTTGTCTAAGGATTTTACAACACTATATCAAGTGTGTACTTTGTTAGGATATTTTCATATAGTATGTTAAGTCTACCTTGTGAAAGGATTTTAATTTGTTACAATGGTTAGAGAATAGAAATGAACTTGATCTGTACAATGTAGCTTACTTTTCTTTGTATCGTCCTTGGAATCATGAATAGTCAAATCATATTTACCAATAAATCTTACCAAATCATTTCCTCAATATTTATAAACTTACTTTCCTGCTCAATGAGATCATTACACACAAGATTTTGTGCCAATACTGACTTGTATTTACTCCCTATATAACTTGGTGTATATTCTTATTTATGTTTGGTAGTATTGTTGTAATTTGGTGGCTTTCTTCTTGGTGAAGCTTAATCAGCTCGATGATGTCTATGCTTGTTGAATACTAATTTTCTTAGTAATGCCAGTGCTTGGTTATAATTGTTCTTCCTTATACTTGAACTTCTCTTCCTTGTTTACTTGGATACTATAGTATGGCTCAGTGGCTATGTCTATCAACTAGTAGTCTTTGTCTTTTTTTTTATCTTTTTGTAATTAATGAAAAAATGAATGTGTAATGGAAGTAATACTCTTTTGTACCCCATCCTAGAAGTGTCTAACAAGGTAAGATAAAGATGTTTAGACAATTGATAATCAAAATTAATAAATGGCATAATAAAACTTAAAGATAAGATAAGTGAACACCTTTACATTCTCCAAGCATTCTGAGTTAGTGTGAGGGTGTGGCATATGTATGTTCTCCACTCTTTTGTAGAAGATCATGTGAGGACATGATGTAATGGCCTCTTGAGAAAGTTGAGTACCTCACTAGGTGTGATGGCCTCTAATTAGAGTTGAGTTTCATACCACATATATCTTGGGCTTGTAATTTCCAAGTTATTACACTCCACTAGAGTCCATACATAGTTTTCCTATAGTATCTAACTAGTAACCTATTTTACTACATTATTTTCATGATATTCTGATTGGAATGAGTGTAATCTTAGATGATTGTCTTTTTTATTTGTGGTCGATTCACTATTTCCATCAACTGATGAGTGTGGACCTAAGGGTACCACATAATTGGGAGGCATATCTACTGGGGTTTAATGTACTGAGACAATCTTCTTCTAGTTCAAGGTTGAAGCTTTATATTCTTCTAGATTCTTTGATTAGTCAAATTAAATTACTTGTGATTAATTATTTTCCTTTTGATATCATTTTATGTATTAATGTTCCCTTATATAGCTTGAGGTATGTTATATTATGTACTATGTAGCACTCAATGCAAATGTTTGACTTGGTGTTTATTGCTTTGGATTAGAGGCATGTTTAATGGATTAGAATGTTAGATGTATTATTTGTTTACCTTGATGTTGGTTTACCATTGATTAGATATATATGGATTCTATCATATGTTCACTCCTTAATAAATGTGTACCTAGTTTTCCTTGGTGTGGAGTTTGATTAAATTTTGCTTCATTTTTTTATGTTTTAGATGCTTCCTTTAAACTCTCATATAAAAGTACATTTCACTAATACAACTAGTGCATCTACTCATATGGAAAGGTGCACCCTCATATAAGGAGGTATTGCCTTGTACAACATAAAACTAATTTGTATTGTTCATTTAGAATCATCATATGATATCTAATTCTAGCTCATAGGAGGGTTAATCCTTAATTTTCATATTATAGACTATGAGTGTTCTTTCATGTGTTATAGGGGTGCAAATTGGATATTGGGATAACCTTTTGGGTCTCACACCTTCCCAACCCAAAAAATATCAAACAATGATCATTGTTGGATATAGTTAGAAGATATCTTGTATTGCTAATGTATTTTAATGGGAAATAAACTTGTATATTTCAGGAGCATGTAGGAATTTTACTTTGGGTTTTAAAATGAACATCTTATTCAATGTCAGTATGATTAATAGAAAGAACATTATTTGGTTAATCACCTAGATGGAAAATATGTTTTGCTAAGTAGTGAATACTTGGGGGTATTTGGTTGGATGGTTAGTTTAGTCTTTCATTGCAATCTTATCATTTTAGTCACATGTAATTATACTTTAATTTTAAATAAAATAAAATATGTTATTCTATGTTAACCTTGTTTCCAAGGATATTTGGGTGAAGCATTACATTTGGCATTAGAGACGATCTTCAAACATTGGGATCTTTGTGTATATGTTTCCCATATAGTTTATGTTGTAGCTATGTGAGTGCAAATATCTTCTTTGTGAGCTCATGATAGCTTATAGCTTAGATGTGACTCAAGTAATGTGAGAAGAAGGAAGTGAATCTTCTAGTTTAGTGTGTCTTTCAGGGATGAATGACACCCTTTTGTAAGAACCTCCTTCGAGCATCTTAGACCATGTGGTTGGTGTGTTTCTCTTGGATTTGAGTGGTTAGTGACTTGTGTGTAGTCTAGGTGTGTGGATGCCTTGGAAACTTTGGTTGTGTTGTCCTATGGTATAACATGTTCTCTAATGTGTTATGATGACCCTTGTAGTATAGATGGAATAGATGTTCCTTATTACAATTGGTTGCTAGTGTGACCCCTATGTTAGAGTCATTGATTGGTGTCCATGTTTTATCGTTGAGTGCATCCTATGTTACTACTTGTGGTTATGGTACACTTTATTCTATTTTTTCTTGTAATTGAAAGTAAAGAAATGATTTATGTGTTTTTTATTGTCACCTCATTCTTAGTATTGAATGTTTACTTTCATTAAATAATGAATGTATATTATGTAATCATTATAGAAATTAGTAAATTTGGTAATGAAGAATGCAATTTAGTATTGCAATATATTATTTGGATTAATATATTGTGTCCCCAAATTGTTGTTCTTAGTCTTACAAAATATGAGATTAGTGTGCATTCATTAACTATTTTCCTACAATCTAGTACCCTTGACCCTACATGATATAATGTTGCATTGCATGGAAGGGAGTAAAGAAATTGTAATTTAGGAATAATACTTTTAAATTCATAAGGATATTTTAGTTATGCATATGCATGAGATAATTAATGGTATATTATTTTATGTGTGTGGGTACATTCTCTAACATTGCTAGGATGATGTATTCCATAACACTATGTGGCAATTAATCCCTCGTAGGTGGCTGATCTTAGTCATCACATGTAATATATATCTAATTGATGCCCTTTTAGTTGTCTAGTGGATCTTTCCACATGTGTTTTGGGATAGCATTATTTTGGTATTTATCTCTTTGTGATAGTTCTCAAATTTGACTTATTATTGAAATGTGCACCTTTTGAGATTCACTTCTGGAATAATAGTTTCCTATTTTTGGATTCTTTATTTTTTTCTTGGCAACTATTCAGAGTATTTTCTACTACTACCCAATTGTGTATTGTGACTCTATCATGTTTAATTCAGACCTCTAATAGTATATGCAAGGGAGAACATTTTAGAGAACATACTACTATGTTTGTGAATAAATATAAAGGGGTTAATGAAAATGAATTTTGTTTAGATGTTGATAAAATGCACTACTCTTCATGAAATAAAAGGGAATTTGATAAAAATATACATACTTAATTTATGGCAATTGACTCTTGATGCTTTTTTTGAATTTTTTTTGGTTCATATGTTCATAAATTATTGTAAGATGGTTGAGTTAATTCAAATCATGTAAATCAGATTACATTGGTATATAATTAGTAAATTATCTTTTATTTCATTCCTTGCATTGGTTCTAACATGCCTTATATTTTGTGGTTTAGGATATTTTTCCGTTGCATGTACAATTAGGACTATCTACTTTTAGCTATATTGTATTATTATGAGTGGTAACAAAAATTATTAGGTCCTAGGATTCTCTAATCTCCATAATGTTGTCAATCTCATCAAAATTTTCTCAACACATTTTGAATGGAGTCAAATAGAGTTCTCATGTGAAAGCAATGGTCTCTAGAGTGAAGGCAATTTTGTTGATCATGATGTCTTGCAACAAAACACTGTATTTTTCATATTGTCATTTGAGGCAAGCATTGTGTCTTCTAGTTATGTTAGAATCCTCATATAGGACCTTAAAATTGTAAAATATCATTTGGGAAACAACATACCATTTTTCTCATGTCTGGAAGGTGGAAATTAATGTTCTAGATAACTTTTATTGAGTAGAAGCTAATTTAATCATAAAAAATAGGATTAATGACCATTGGGGAAGTTTCAACTTTCATGTGATGTCTTTAAGGATAAATTTACATCCCTCCATAATCTACCTATTTTGTTAGTTGGGATCAATGTTTATATTTGTGTATTCATTATGATTCTAGTCTACTTCCACAATGTGAACACTCTTACATTTGGGACCAATTTCTAACATAAGTTTGTCGCACAATCCAATATAAAGCCATCAGAATACTGACAAAATGTACCATCACTAAATTAGTGTTAGAAATACTCACTGGGACTAGAACTACAACTATTAGAATATCCACACTAAGGCTAGCCATCAAAAATGAGACATCATCAAAATACCAATGCTAGTTGCCATTGATAGAATGTGGGGAAGTGAAAGTCATGAGAGAAACTTAAGTGAAGGAAGACTACCAAGGATGCCATTGGGGAACCATCAGTATTTCAATGGTAACTAGATCAAGAATCCAATGACGATGTCGTTGGGAGTTAATCATCCTCATCAAAACCTTCATCAATGGTCATTGGTATTCTAATGGTGAGTAGTTGAAGTTTCTAATAAGGATGTCATTAGGCATATGACATCCTTATCAATGTCAAAAATTATTGAGGTCCATTGGAAGTCTGACAACCTATGCATGGTGTAATATTTTCATATAGATGATTTGGTAGTTAATGATTTTGGTATAGTATTCTCGTGACATAAATCTTTTATTATAGTTTGACTTAAAAACTACAAAAAAATGTCCTAAAATAACACACAAATGATTAGATGAGGAGTGTTGATTGTAAAAGTGGTATATATCCAACACAAAGTCATAGTATTTGAATGAGAATAAACTTAAAGACATTTATGCAAAAGATCGATGCAATAAATATATAAAATTTGTAGTAACAATTATATTTGCACAGTGCCCATAATCAAGTCAACATAATGCATACCATAACTTTGAAGAAATAACCATGAGAAAGAGATTTTTGATAAGTTTCCAAATTTCTTCAATGTCATGGTATGCAATCTATGGACTTGATTATGGGAAATGTGTAAATATAATCATTGTGAATTCTAATTTTAGATATTTATTGCGTAAATGTCTTTAAGATGATTCTCATTCCAGTACTGTGACTTTACATTGGATATATGCCACTTGTACAATTAACACTCCTTATCTAATCATTTGCAAATTATTTTAGAACGTTTGTGTAGTTTTTAAGTTAAACTTCAAAAAAAAAATTATGATGGGAGAATGCTATACCACTACTAACATAGAAATCCTTAACTCCAAATCATTTTCCTGACAAAATTCTACCATATTGTTCATCTTCAATGGCCAAAGTAGATGGGATAAAAGGTAATCTAAAAAAAATAGGTAGTATAAAATAAAAATCACACATTCTAATATTTACAGAAGTGTTAGTTGATAGTTTCACATTCTCTAATGCTAAATATGCCTTACCTTAATTAAATGCAAAGACATTACATAGTGATTTAAAATGCAATTATTAAATCAAATTGCTCAAGGTTATAGGAACCACATAATGTCATTTAATGATAAATACAATGATCTAGCACAAGATGGACAATATGAAAATCATAGGATTTCAGTTACATCAATATCAGAGAATGAGTACAATTTGACACATAATGATAATATAGTTATTTCTTGAAGTAAAAGTGAAAAATAAATAAGCATGAAGATAGAATTATAAAAATAAAATATTCTAGATATGATAAATGAAATTCACAAACACAAACAACTGGGACAATCAATTAATTCATTTCCAACAAAGAGCACTTGTGTGATTTGCAAGTTTAAAGAATATTCTCTTTTATTCTCAAGAAAGTAAGGTCAATAATAAAATTTAGATCTATAGACTAATAATAAATATAAAAGCACATTATGGATTTATTAACATTTCCATCATAGAAAAGGAGATCCATGTTAATAATGTTCCAGTTATACCAAAAATGTGTTTATATTATATTGATTATGACAAGGGTAGGTGGATACTTCCATGAGACATTATAAAGTGTACATTGTATTACCAACTATAATGGGGTATGTATATGGTTTCTTGAGAAAAATATGATGAAATAACTAGTTAGTTGCCAAAATTTGTAAAGGACATTTGAAACAAGTATTTTCCTAGGCTTAAATTATACTACTCATCAAAGTTACTATAATTGTGCCACAATAATATATACAAAAGCAACCCCTAATAAGTTCTATGAGGGTTTTCAAATGTGGAACCAAACTAGTTTCATGGAAAAAGACCAAGCTTGGGTCCTTGGGGAAGCATTCATAGTTTACTTCATTGTATCTTTTCACCACTAGACTTTTAAGCCTTCTTGCCCCATAACAAGCCACTGTAGAGTTTGAGCTATGCATATGAATTTTACTTGTGGAATTTTTCTCCCACAATGGGCTTCTAACATAAACATGATGTAAGGGTGATGTTCTTGAAATAGTTTATTTTGATCTAACTTTTTATGTTATTATCTCATGATGTACATCTATTTCATCTCCAACACTTTGTAAAGTATGTAAGATGACTTTATAAGAACAAAAAAAATTTCTTAGCTTCAATCATAGATAATGGTAAAATCATTTTGGTAAATTTTTCTTTGGCAATAACCAAGACATTGCAAAGAAGCTACTATCTATATACACAATATCATCCAAATTGACCTTTAATAAGGGAGTCCTCAAGAAATTGTTGCCTATAGATTTCTTGTAAACTTTACCTTGATCTTCATATTAATTTTTTTCCCATGGTTGTGTTTTCTTCTAAAAAATTATAATATCATTGGCTGACTATTTGAAGACAAAATCATAAGGCTTACAGATGAATAACATATTTTGGACTTCTTTCATCTATTCTTAATGGATCCCTATGCATGCAATCAACAAAAAAGATTTGAGATTCTATTTTAGATAAAAGATGGAAAATTACTGCAAGTAACACCCATTAGAAGTATAGTGATGCTTATTTCTCTCTCTCTCTCTCTCTCTCTCTCTCTCTCTCTCTCTCTCTCTCTCTCTCTCTCTCTCTCTCTCTCATTTTAGAGTATAAGATAACCATATAATTAGAAGAAACTATTGTGTAAACTACTAGCTCATTGTATTTGAATATTATAGTTACGAGTGATAAAGTTATGTACCTTTGATTCTAGATGCACAAACAATGGATGGAAATAATTGATTGACTAGGATAGTGCAAATGTTGAAGTGAAAAATATTGCTACCTTGTGATAGTCAGTCATACAAAAGATCAAACTAATTAATTGATAAATAGAGAAAGTATGAAATGCATAATAAAGAGATGTAATATATCAATAATGAGGAGAGAAAATACCTTAAACTGATAAGGTTCCATGGAAAAGGAGTTTTCAAAACAAAGAGAGGGTAAGAAGATATACAAAAATAAGTTTGGATTAATCTTTCACCCTATCAATCAAGATTTCATAATCCTTTTAAAATGGAACATTTTCAAATGATGTTTTCCTTCTTCTACAAGTACCATACTGATGTAAATAAAACCTATAAACAATTTTTGTAGAACCTTATATTCTTCCTCCCAAAATCCATATGACTAGAGTGTAACACAAATGTTTAAACTCATTTTAAGCTAAAAGAATCTCTTTTGT
The DNA here is from genome assembly GCA_028749045.1 of Cupressus sempervirens. NCBI lineage: Eukaryota > Viridiplantae > Streptophyta > Pinopsida > Cupressales > Cupressaceae > Cupressus > Cupressus sempervirens. The sequence continues at coordinate 503,906,073 of CM053783.1, read as the reverse complement.
GCACAAAATCTCGCATACCATCTTGAGGCTAAACTGAAAATAAAACCCTTGGAGGAAAATTGTGCAATAGAATGCATAAACGAGAGATTAGAAAGAAAGAGGATGCATATGCAAGAATCATAGCTAAAACTGATGCAATGAGGAGAATGCATAATCAATACACAACTTTCTTCAAGATGAGATTGTAGAGATATCATTTGTGGTTAGAAATGCATGTCATTAGAGGTCTACATAGAGTTGTATAAAGTGTTAAGATGGTAAAAGGAGAAGAGTACATTGCTTCAAATACTAAGACTACAACTAGGGGTGAGATGGAGAAAAAAAGACAAATAAGAGGAAAAAATACATTGGAATATTTTCTAATAGAGGCAAGTATAGAGTCTACTACATTAGAGGAAAAAGACAAGGAAGAGGAAAATGAATATTTTATAGTAAAGACAAGTATATAGTCTACTACATTTAAGTATTATTGTTAATCATAAATAGTTGAAATCATTGTTCACATAGTTCAATTTCACAAGCCCAAAATTTTTGATTTCACAAAATTAACCCAAAAAAATACTTTTAAATATTTAAATTTCTTTGCAAATGTATAAATTTTATGCAAAATACAAGTATAGAATGTATCAAATGAGTTTAGATGGGATTTAAAGGCCATAACCTATTGGAACCTATTGGTATTAACCTACTAGTAATTATTATTAGTTACCATTTTTTCCTAGATAAGGGTTGGGCTATAGTTAGAAAGTCTAGTGTTGTCTCAAGTAAGGAGACACAGAAGGGTGAAGTACTTGGCCTTGGGATCCTTAGTAGGATAAAAAAAGTATAGAGTGGGTTTCTATGTTGTGAAAATTTACTGTTAAGTACATGGGTTTATTCAAGACAAGGTTTTGTTAGTCAATGCATTCTTCTTGTGCATCTCCTTTGCATACCAACCTTGCTTTATTCCTTGTTACTTCTCCATTCTCATTCATCTTGTTTATGAAATATCTATTTTGTACCAATGGAATTTATTTTCCATGGGTCTCAATACCAATGCTCATGTATTATTCTTCTTAATTTTTCCAATCTCTTCATTCATACAATTAATCTAATCTTCATTCTTCTCAAGTGTATCTTTGACCATTCTAGGTTCAAATTCACAAATAAAGCATGTATTGTCTCTTAAACTAGTTCTTTCATGATTCCAACATCCTTATCTCCAATAATACTTTTTGATGAATGATTCCTTTTGATATATTTTTCTAATACATCATTAGTTCTCTATTGGCCAACATTTTCTCTGCTCAGTGGGGTTCAACAAATTTCTCATTTGTGATTTTTTGTTTCTTGGGTACTATGTACTATCACTTTGTGACTTCTAATTGTTGCTTGGGTAAATTGCTTGGTGAACCTTCATGTAAATAGATAAATCTTTTATAGTTTTCAAGCTCTCTCTTTCTTTCTCCATCATTCATTTTTGCAAACACATCAATTCTTGCATTTGCACTTTCCACCATTTTGTTAGTATTTTTTTTCAAAAATTTGTATTCTTTGGTTCTAGTGGAATAGCCTAGCAATATACCTTGACTACTTTTAGAATCAAATTTTCTATTCTTGGAATCTTTCAGAATATAACAACTACTTCCAAAGATTTTGAAATAACTAATATTTACTGTATGTCCATACCAAAGTTCAAAAGATATTTTGTTTGTGCCTTTCTTTAATTGGACCCAATTCAATGTATAGACAATAATACTAATAGCTTCTCTCCAAAACATTTGTACAACCTCCTTCTCAATAAAAAAAGTTCTAGCTTAATCAACAATAGATTTGTTCCTCCTTTCAATGATCCCTGGTGTAGATAAATGTCTCTTAATTCCATTCTCCTTCAAAAAGATGGTAAAATCATTAAATATAAATTCTCCTCTTCTATCAGATCTCAAACATTTCAATGGCTAACTTGTTTCTTTCTGAACTACTACCTTATGCCATTTAACAACATTTGAAATACATCAAATTTTTCTTTCAAAAACATCGCATACATCATTCTTGAATAGTCATCAACAAATAATATGAAATATCTATCACCATAATTTCTTTTCACTTTCATAGGACCACATAGAATTAGTCATTTTCCCAATTTGACATTTCTTACACATCATTTTATCAAGTTATCTTAAGCTTGGTAACCTCTCACTCTTTTCTTTCTACCAACCTTGATTGTGTTGTCACAATTTGTACGACACAATATTTTATGCCAAAGGAAACTATCTTCAATCCTTGCAATTAGGACTTTATTTTCAATATAATCTAGATAGAGTAGGTTACCACTTGTTAGCCCTCCAGTGTGGATCAAATTTCTAGCATTATCATAGATCTTCACAATTTTTTTTTGAAATTCTAGTTGGTGACCTAGAACAAATAATCCACACTCAATAGATTATATTTTAGTCCTTGCACCCAATAAGAGTTTTCAAATATAATCTTCTCATTTAACATAATAGAACCTTTTCCTTTCACAGGACTTGGAGCATCATTTCCAAGTTTAACAGCTCCACCATTATAATTTTTAATCTTATCAAACTTATCAATGTGACAAGTCATATGATGTGAAAAACTACTATCATAATCCATTTATCATTCTTGCTAACTTGTGAAATGAGATATTTTACATGTTCATACCTTTTATCATCTTTAGAATCATCTTTAGTTGCAACATATACAACTTTCTCAACATCATCTTGATTAGCAGTCTCATACTCTTTGTCCTACTCTTCTACCAGGTAACAAGACTTCTTTCATTTTTCCTTGTAGTCTATGTTTTCGTGGTATGTCTTCTCTCTTTTTTCATTCCTTTTATTTTTGTTCCTACTAGGACATCAAGTTGTAATATGACCAACTTTGTTACATTAAAAATATTTTAAAGGTAGCTTACCTTTATACTTTTCTTTTTCTCTCGGTAATCTTGTTTCCAACAATGCCTCAAGGTCTTCTAGATCTTTGTCCTCTAATTCATCATGATTTTCATCTTGTTTACAATGTGAGTTCTTCTCTTTCCTTGAGCTACCAATGGTTAGTGATGACTTGAAAGAAATTCAAATCTTAGGTAAATAGTTATCAAAGTTATTCAACTCAAATGTAGTCAATCTACCAACAAAAGTATCCAGTGTAATGACATTACCCGGTATAGATCTCATCTCCTAAATAGAAAAAACTAATAGAATAGGTAGGTAATAGAGTTGCAAGAAATTTTCTTTTCACAATTTCTTCAATTATGGTTCATCCATCTCCTTTGATATCATTGACCACTTCCTTGATTCAATAACTGTATTGCACAATATTCTCACCTTTTTACATTCTCATGTAATCAAACTTTCCTCCTAAACATACAAATTTTTCTCTCAACATATTCTTATCTCCTTCATGCACTAGTGTAATTTTGTACCACATTTCCTTTGCGTTAGAACAATCTTTGATATCATTAAAGTCAATATCATTCAAGGAAGAAGAAATCTCTATCATCAAAGAGTTGTGTTTTTATTTTTCTCTCATCTGTACAACTAACATAGGACCAGGGGTTGGTGGTGTGTATTGATTGTCTAAGTAATACAATGGAAAGTCTCCTATTCTATACATATACAATCTCATTATTCTTTTCCATGATGGGAAGTTTTCCTTTCTCAACTTTAGTACATCTCTCTTCTAAATCTTTGGACCTTTAGGTCAAGTCTTTGAGACTTTATCCATGAGCACATTACTACCAAGATTTAACATGGAAATCTGATAAGGGTAAAAACCACCTAGGACTAGTCATAGGAAATAATTTTTCTCTTATGAAGTGAGCTCGGTTAAGAGAAAAACATGATAAAGGTTACAAGCACATTGCTAGGTGTGGCTCGGTTAAGAGATTTTCACCAAAGATCATCTAGACCTTATTACCCTTTAATGAGTGGCCTATCTAAAAGACTTGTACACCATTTAATGGAGTTCCACCATACAAATGGATTTAAAAATAAAAGACTATTAAGTCTACTTAGTTAAGAGATTTTATGCTAAAATGGTTAGAGCAGAAGTGAAATGATCTATTTGAAATAGAAACTAGCTTTTTTTCTTGATCAAATCTCCATTTCTCTCATATATTTCCTTTACTAACTAACCATCACATAAACAACAATATTCCTCTTCACTTTTCACTTTAGATATGCTCGAGATGATCAATTCATTTAGAGAATTTATCACCACCTTATCAATAACTCGACTAGCAACATTTACCTTCTTTTTCTCTTCATTATATAGACATATTGTTGCCACTTCATCTCATTCATAGATTTTTCCACTTAATCACAATTGTGGATCTATCTTTCCAGCTTAAATACATTGAATCTAGACACTTGGGAACATGTTTTAGTCTTGAACTTTGTGCTTTCCCTTAGATCACTAAACACACTTATATCTTCATCTTTAGATCTTTCTTTATTTATTCCAGCTATATATTGATCTTGATAATTCTCTTTATCCTTATCTTAGAATCTTCTAGAATAGTCCAAATCATCACTTAATGTTGTCCTTTACTTAATCTTTCACAAAGCATTCATCTTTTACAAACTTGTGTTCAAGCTTTGTCAAACACCATATTTCTCAATCAGTACTACACTCAATCAGTACTATTCTCGCTTGGTTAACACTAACTTCCTTACTTGACCTTCCAAATTCTTCATTTTCTTACCACTATTACCAACTTGGTGTAACTCACTGATTCTTTCTCTTTTCTCTTTACAACTTCATTCCTTTCTTTACTAACCAAAGTATTTTTCTTGAGCACCATCTTAACTATCAATTAGATAATGTCAAATAGTTAAACCAATATTATCTTTCCATAGACCAATTCATGAGTTGCCCAAATAATATCACATGCTCAACATCACTTATACATTCTATCTTATATCTTTATCTTCTATTTCTCTATTTAACACCACATCCTTTAGATGATTGCAACTTACAATAATCAAACAAGTTGACATCAATGACAATATAATAATTGATCTAACTCTTATACATACAACTCATAGCTCTATTCTGAGCCCATTTCTCCATCAATATTACTAATATCCAACAATCTCTTATTTTCATTCATAAACATAAGTTATGTCCAAAAATAGCATATGTTCATCACTTGTGTCCAACAACCTAACCTAAAGATAAAAACATTATAGCAACTAACTGGACTTTTAGGAATAAATTCAATGAGAATGGAGAGGCAATAAGAAATAAAGCAATATTAGTTTACAAAGGGTATACAAAGGAATGACTTGATTATGGAAAAATGTTTGCACCTATTGCAAGATTAGGACTAGCCTATATATCATATAAAGGATTTAAGGTTTATCAAATGGATATTAAGTCAATATTTCTAAATAGAATACTCAAGGAAGAAATTTGCATTGAACAAATTGAAGGATTTGGAGCTCAATTAGGAAATGATTTGGTTTGTAGATTACACAAAAAACTGTATGGATTAAAACAAGCATTGAGAGCATGGTATGAAAGATTACACTCTTATTTAATTAAGATTGGATTTGAAAGAACTAGTGATAATAGTACTATTTACTGAAAACTCTAAAGTGAAGATAAAATTTTAATTTCTAAATTTTTTGTTGATGATATAATTTTTGGAGGAAATGATGAACTTAGTAAAACTTTTGTTGAAGAAATGAGAAAAGAATTTGAAATTAGCATTACTAGTGAAACAAAGTTCTTTATTGGCCTACAAGTCCAACAGATGAAGAAATGGATTTTTATTATTCAATCAAAGTACATCAAGCATATACTGAAAACATTTGGAATGGAAGACTCAAGACTTATTAGTACACCTATGGCTACCCATTAAAAACTATCAAAAGAGGATAAATTTGAAGATGTGAACAAAACTTTATACATATCAAAGAATGGAAAACTATAGTATGTTGTTCATAGAAAACCTAATATTGTACATGTAGTTGGAATTGTTGCTCGATTCTCATCTAATTAAAAAAACTTGCATATGACTAGTGTAAAAAGACTATTTCAATATCTTAAAGATATAAAAGACTATGGATTGTGGTATGAAAAGAAAGGATATTTTGATCTCAAAGTATATAAAGATGCAATTTGTGTAGGAAATATTGATGACATTAAAAGCAGAAGTGGAAGAGCATTTTATCTAGGAAGTAGACTAGTGTCATGCACAAGTAAAAAGCAAAATTATATTTAATAATCGACTGTTGAAGCTAAATATGTTCCATAAACCATTAATTGTCAACAAGTGTTATGGATAAAGAAAATACTTGAAGGAATACATGAGAAATTTGAGGAACCTGTTGTGATACATTATGACAATACAAGTGCTATCAATATATCAAAGAACCTAGTAATAGACTCAAAGACAAAACATATAGCTATCAAGTATCATTTTTTGAGAGAACTGGTATAGGAAAATGAAGTTAGAATGGAATACATATCGACCAAGGAAAAATTTGTTGATACATTCACAAAATAGGTAGATTGGGGGTCCTAACCCTATTGGATATCAACTAAGAAGAACATGTAGGGTGCATCAGTTCATAATACTTTAAAATAATATCTTAAGCACGAATTGATATATAGGTAGACAACACTATGGTGGAGCAATCTAGAAAAAAGAAAGAGTGTCACAGCTACATAAATGGAGGAAAAATATGGTAAAGGTTGATCACCTTTGGTATTGTTATCAATGGTGGAGAAGTCAATAAAAAGGGGGAAATCGATAAAAAGGAGATGAATATCAGATAGAATAAGATTTAATATGAAGGATGGAGAGTATAATGAATAGGAAATTAGCATATATATAGTGTGGTGTGATAGAGAAGATTAATACATGTCTCATCACTAAATGTTTGACATCAATGTCAAAGGGGGAGGTTGTTGACATAACTGATTTAGTTGATGAAGTTGTTAAAGAAGTCAAGTTGCTAATTATTAGAACATGGTTGATAAACATGATATCAATTATACTATTTATCATTGATGTCAAACTATTTAGCATATTGTTATTTTCTTTTACCATATCTTTAGAAAAAGAATTATGAAGATGCAGTTGAGAAGGGCACACAATTATGCCTATAAGGATATTATCAAGTAAAAGTCAGAACAAGTAGTGATAGATAGTTAAATGGTTTGATTATTTGTACAAATTAGTGAGCCAAATAGCCTCCTACAAGATTAGGGTTTGCAATAGCAAAAATAATATATTAAATTAAGAAAAATGATAGAAGTTGTGGGGTTTGGAAAAGGATTTATTAAATTTTCTTCTCTAATGTTGGAAAGATAGGGGAAAATGTGAGAAGATACACATTTGTGGAAGCATAGAAAAGGAACACAATCTATTTGCATTTTGGGTTTGTCCCTCAACTATAGTTCCATGAGGAATTACTAAAGAAATAATTCAAAATTAAATGTTCTCCTCTATTATTTAACTTATCTACAATATTATATTGATTAGCCATTGGACAACTTTGTTAACTTTGGCTCTTTAGTAAGATAAGTATTCACTTTTATTAGCTCGATATGCTATTATACTTGAGACTTCCACAAGAATGAATGTCTCATATCGTTTAATTTTCATGGTTACAAAAACTCAATGAAAGGTTTCATCCTCACCATTTGAGACAAAAAAGAAAGAAAGAAAATGTCAAGCTGGACAAGAGAGAACTATTGTGAGATAACCATGCCTGGTAATTTATCATTTCTTTCAAAAAACACCAAAATGCTTGTAATTTGACACTTACCATGGGAAAACCATTAATTTTTATGTGAAAAGGATTTTTCCATGACATGAAATTCTATGTCTACAAACAAAATAGTCAAAAATTTAAATAAAATAATATTAAACATTTTTTAAATAGACAAAATGATTACTTTCATGTTCCTTCTAGCTATCTGTGATTGTATATATTTCATGGATTTCATATATACAAGTGAGCATTACCTAGTAATGTTCTCTATGCATAATGCACTTAGATTGAGTAGGTAGGTAATCCCTCCACCAAATGGAATTCCTAGTTGATCAAGTGAGAGGGAGGAAAATATTCTTATCACTACATTGACAACTGTCACCAAAAAAGGCTGACAATTTTGAAGGGTTTTTGATGCCAACATATGTTCTCACATAGATATTAATAATTGATTTCTCTCACAAATAATATTATATGGAATGTGTACACTTCTCCAATTTGTCCCCTCAATACAATTTTAAAATTCAGTCTCCCATGTAGTGCTTCTCCCATTTGATTTATGTAAGTCATCCTGATGGATGCAACCTTGATGATCTTGCTTGGTGAGTGATCATGACTAGGACCATGAGTGGTCTACACCCTTGAGACATGTTACTGTATCAATTGTTTTTATTATTCTTGTGGATGATTTATGAGATTATGATGTGTTAGATGGTTTCATTGAGGTTTGTGTTAGTGGTTATTTGGATCGATGTGGTGTCATGATGTTATTGTGTGGTTACCCTAAGATGTGTGTAGAGATTACATTGTGTATTATTATCCTACTACATTGGATAGGGTTCCTGCAATAGTGATTATTCATGTATTTGACCATGTTCACATATGTGTTTTAAATGCCTCTTTATGTTGTCTAAAAAACCATTATTAAATACTTAAAAATTAGAATATCCATCTTAGATTACTATGTTGTTCAGTTGATCATATCTGCATGGTGTTGCCTTTTGTTTGAGATGATAGTATGTTTTATGATGATATCTAGTTATTTGGTATTTGGACATATTCTCTAATTAAGTCTATATGTTGGATTTAATGCTATTTTATTTCATTCTTTCTTTGTGATGCTTTATGTGAAATTGAGTGGTGTAAATGGATTATTTCAGTATAATTAAATAAATGGTTAAATTAGGTTATTTAATGCATTTATTGCTTTGACTATGTTATTATATGCAATTGCACTTGATCATGTGTTTTAGTGTATAGGATTTATATCCCTAGCAGTGGCACATGGAGTTGGTGATTCAACTATTCATATTTAACCAATGCCATCCCTATATGGTTGATGTATCCTATTTAATTGTTTAAATTAAATCTTTTGGTGATTTAATAAATCTAGACTCATTTGCATTATGTGATTATATTAGTAAGTATGTTCGTGCATTTAGAGTTTCACATTTGTCATGAAAGTAATTAAGAAAATTTGTATTTTGGTTTCAAGGATTTTCAAGCTTTATTTTAATTGATTTTAATTTATGGAAGCTTTTCCATAAATGAATTCCAATTACTTGGAATAGCCTATTTTCATTTGGGTTGATTCGGGGTCTAACTAGGTTACCTAGTTATTTTTCTTAATTGATTATTCACTCGAAAAGTGAATAAGTATCCATAAGGAATTTTATTATAAACTTCTCACTTTTGAATTAGAAAGTTTGAGAGTAAAACCCAAAATCCTCTTCATGAGGAATTACTATTCTATTCATTATGGGAGCTATGTGAATGAGATCATTATGAGATCAGTCTTGTTGGATCCAACTCGAGGAGATCTTAGTTTTTCGTAACTTTTGGCAGCTTTTGTAGCAAATTTATTTTATATAGTTGTTTTCTATTTTAGCCCTTTTGGTTGTGAGTTAGGGCTCTCCCATTTTAATGTTTTAGCTCTATTTCTACTTCTATTTTTGGTAGCCATTTGTTAGGAGGCTAAGAACTAGTGTTCCCCTCCATTTATGAGTGCTAGCTCTACCCGATTGGACGAGTATGAGTATTTCCCTATTTTTTTGGATGGGGGTTTAGGGTTTTTTTTTGTTATGTTGGTCATTTTTGCATACGAACTCCAAACCCAAATTTTATTTGATATTCATGGCTTTTGTTTCCTAAGACCAAATGGGTTTTAATTTTGATTTTTTTGAGTTTAGAGGTTTTTACCTCAATTTGTGTGTCACCTAGATTTCTTGAGTTTTCTTGGCATGATGTTGGTCATGGACATAGATTATCCATAGGATGTCAGTAAGATCACTGTTGTACTTTTATGTTGCATTGGGATGCATGTCACATATGTACTTTCAACTTTTTGTTTTGGTTGAGTGACTTTGTATCTGGTGTTATTATTCTGATCAAACCCTTTTTTCTTTTTCAACAATGCCAGGATTCATGTAGAATCTATGCTTCTGCATTATAAGCCGGTTAAGTGAGTTCACGATGTATAATTTTACTGTTTAATGGGATTTATGTAGAATCTGTGCTCCCGAGCTTGTTTTTCAATTGAGTATTTTATTGCTTGTGTTCTCATCCAACCTTGTTTTATGATCTTCATGATGGTGGTGTGCTCACACACAAGCACATGTATTTATCAGGTGACTTGTGAGGACCAATCTTTGATTGACTTTGGGTTGGGTTAGGAATATGCATGCCTATGGGTGCTCATCATTGAATGAGTATGGCTATGGTAGGGTAGCTTCATGGAGGGGCTTCTACTGCAACCATGGTGACCTTTCCCAGGTTGGCAGAAAGAATTCTTAACAAGTGATAACTAAATAAATTAACTAGGTAATAAATCTAAGATAATGAGATGCTTTGTGAGCACTCAGTGTTAGTTTGAGGACACAATGCGTGAACCTTTTTTTGGGAAGTTGATTCAACACAATGCTAGCTTGGGCTTTTGATGCCAAGCATTTTCCCCTCTAGGTGAGTCCCTACACAGTTACCCATTGAGTTTCTAACTAGGACCAGTTGTACTTGCATTATCTCAAGATCTTGGTTCCAGTTGACTTGACTGTCTGGCATGAGTATTAGCCATGGATGTTTTCTTTGTGTGATTGGGATTAGATCATTATCTCCATTAGCATGGTAGAAGTGAACCTATTGGTTTCATGTGGTTGGGAGGCATAGCTACCTATACCACTGTTGGGGACCAGTGTACATAGATGGTCTATTATTCCAATGTGATTGATGCTTGATATTTCACTTGGTATATTCAAGATTCCAAAGTATGCTTCCTTGTTATTTATACTTCCATTGGATTGCTTGGATATAATTTAGATCAAGTTAGTTTATTTGATGCATTCCTATATTATGATGTATAACATATGATTAGATGATGTGATTTACTTAGTTGCAATATTTATTTTCTTTACTAGATTAGCATGTTAGATTATGTGTTCTTATATGTTATTATGCTTTAGTAGTGACACCCTCATAAGACAGCTCTAACTATCTAGTTGGTAGTTTGGGATGTTATACGTGGGGGATGGCTAGGGCCTTCCAGGCCTCATGATGCTACTACGGTTGAGTAGAATCGCACATGAGTTTTGATATTTTTGTTCATTGTGATGTTGCTTTCAGTATGTTTCCTTTACTACTATGTTTGTGATGGTTAGTTTCTTTACTATTTTACCTTTCTTGTGTTCGAGTGTTCAAGCCTCAATTTGTGGATCTAGCACTCCTCAGTGTGGAGGAATTATTTTCCCTATCCTTTTATCTTTTTTTCCTTTACTATTATTTCTCCTCATGTGGAAGTTTGTTGTTTTGTGTGGAGGCTTGCATTTCTTTGCATGGTTGCTTCAAGTTCCTCGCATTGGCCTCCACATCAATAATGCGGTTTTAGCAGTTGGGCCAAGCATTTCTTCATGCAAGAAGGTAGTTCCTTAAATGGTCTAGCATACTTCCTTGTGTGAGACTATCAGTTGTGTTTTCTCAGGCAGAAAATAGGGGGCATCTCCATTGTTTTTCAGAGAATGCAATTTGGTGTTTCAAGTACCCTTTTGGATTGTTTATTTTTCTAGGCTTTGACATATCAGAGATTATATTTTTTTTTGTTGTCTTTGATTTTCATCTTTTAGTTTAAGCATGTTAGTTTGGTAGTGGTGCTTGAAGATTCATTGGTAGTCAGGTTTATTGGTTAAGTCTTCCATTGTGATCTTTATGATCCTTGTATGTTGGTTTTCATGTGCATCCATACTTGTTTTTAAAAAATATCTTGGCTTTTATTTATCCTTGTTCCAAAGATCTCTGGGCACAACATTACATCTGATATCAGAGCCCATGTTCAAACATTCAGATCCATATGGTTGATGTTGTGTTGGTGTGAGTGTGAGTTCTTTTTTAGGACTTGTGATTTTTGTTTCGTAGGAATCTACCTATGATTGACTTGCTTGTCGAGTGGATGCATCTAGAGCAATGTGAGGGGAAGTAAGTCCTTGTTTTTTAGATATAATTGATGTGCCTTTTTTTGGTTGGTTTCTTGTGTGCCCCTATTGGATGGAACCACTAATTGGTGTCCATATGTTGGCTTTGAGTGCCTCCTTTTTTTTCTCCTTATGGAATAAGGTGCATAGTTTTTCTTTTTTTCTCCTATTTGTAAGTAAATAAATGAATATCATCTGTAATTATGTGTTATGTAAATATGGTAATGAAATGTTCCTTTTCATTGAGAAATGAGTGGTTATTATGAATCATTGCAAAGGAGTAGGTTTGCATTAGATCCTTAGGGTTAATGACTTAAGTCCCTAGACTAATTTCTTTTGAAACTTATGGAAATTGCATTAAAATTGATAGATATCTAAATGTTGCATTGCATGGAAAATAATAAGGGAAATTATTGTAGTTTGCATATACATGAGGTTATTGATGGTATACTGCTTGATGCGTGTGAGTGTGTTCTCTAATACTGCTAGGATGATGTATTCCTTAGCATTGTGTAGTGATTTATCCCTCTTGTGTGACTATTCACAGTCATCACCTATAATGTGTTTTGATTGATGCCTTATTTTATTTGGTTGGAGGTACTTTCCTCATGTTGTTGGGCTGGCATTGGTTTTTGGTATTTTCCTTTCTTAGAATAGTCATCAAATTTCTCTATCACTCTCTTTGTGATAGTTGTCACATTTGACTTATTGTTGAAATGTGCACTTTTTGAGATTTATTGTTGGAGTTGACAATTCCTCATTTGGGCCTTTTGATTATGTTTCATGGTGACTACTCTACATATTTTTACTATTGCCTAGTTGTGTGTTGTGACTCTATCACATCCATCTCAAACCTCTGGTCATACATACAAGGGATAATATCATAGAGAACATACTAGTGTGTTTGTGATAGATGTTAAGTTGTTAGTATGATTGGATGGTTTAAATGATGATTAAACATAATGTATTTCTGAAAGGAAATTTGAAAAGAAATGTACTTGTTGTATGGAAAGTGACTCTTGAACCTTTGCTTTGAAAACCTTCTAGTTTCATTGCGCATTAATGTTTGTGTTACGATTAACTAATGAAACTATGAAAGAAAAGTAATATTGGTTTCAGTGTGTGAATTGTCTCTCATTTCATGCCTTATGTCATTTTGGACATGTCTTCTTTTTTATTGTTTTGGGTGTTGTGTCTATTGCTTGTCTTGGTAATTGAGACTATTTGATTTTATCTATGATTTTTTATCTGGAGTGGTGATTCAAACTCTTAGGTCTCATGCCTCTCTAAACTCCATCATATTGTAGGTCTTGTCGATATCTTTTTGACACATTTTCAATGGAGTCAATAAGAGTCCGAACGTGAAAGTTATGGCCTCTGGAGTGAAGGCAATTTTTGTGCTGATGTAAACTTTCGTGCGAGTAAACGAGTTTCATGCATTTTTTCACCTAGGACATTGCATTATCTTGCCTGGTTATGTGAGAAACCTTGCACAAGCGTGTGCTAATGAAAAATGTCTCCTGGGAAACAACCAGAATCTCTTTCGCACTTCAAAAGATGTTGATTGATGTTTTGAGTACCCTTTATCAAGTAGAGGCCAATTCAATCATGATATATCATATTTATGGTCATTGGAGAAGTTTAACCCCTCATGTTATTCTTAATGGAGGAGTTCACAAGCCTTCAAAATCTACTAGGTGCTTAATTGGGATTCATGCTTGGGTTTGTGTGTTCCATATAACACCAATCCACCTTTGTGAGATGAAGTGTAGACTATGTGCATTCCTTGCTTGAGGTTGATGTTTCCTTGTCATTTGGGAGTGACTCAATTATTTTGGTGAGTCTTGATCCTCCTTTTGGACATTGACTTTGGTGCATCTCTGTATCCTTGCCTCTCTTGAGAAAGTAGGCTAGCATGGATATGCCACTAGCTTAATTAGTGTTGTTGGATAAGTAGGTGGAATTGTGAGTTTCCCTACCACATCTTGGGCTGATTTAGTGTAGAAGTTGAGAAAGACTCCCTCTCAGTCCTAATGCTTTGTAGTTTCTACCTACCTAAGTTGGTATCTTCAAGAGGATTGTCTCAGTCAAGTTGCTCATTATAGTTGACTTGAAGCTGGAGATTGAGTTTACTAGTAGGTTGGGCATAATATTCATAGCATGTTGCTGGAGGGACATGGTATTGTTGGACACATGTTACCATCTTATGAGTTGTTATGAAGATATTACATGATTTTGTCCACTAATGAAATTATTTACAACCTTGTGGAAAGGTGATATCTTGTTTGGTTGTGTTATGTAACCCTAATTCCCAATGATAGTTCAGCTTTTGATTCATAGAGTCTAAGTGCTCCTATGCTTGGTGGTTAGTTAGGGTGAGTATACTTTGGAGTGTGCAATTTTTGTTTGGATTTGAGGATGCTCATGTGTGGCATGATAGTATTCTTGGGAATTTTGGGATGGTTATTCCCCATGATTCCAACTCTTGTTGGAAGTGTGTAGTTTTTTGACCTTGTTTTGTGGTCACTTGATAGGTGCATGTTGTAGTTGGGCACCTATGGGCGAGGTAGGTTGGTTTTTTCCTTACGTTGTAGTGTGGACCCTATGGCTAGATGGGCTTTCCTAGTGCATAGGAAGTTCCTTGTTGAAGGACCATATGTTAGTGTGACACCTTTTCTCTTATAGTTAACCTATTTGGGGGTTGACAAGAAGGTTTGTTAATGTTGGAGTGATATGGGTTTGGCTTGTGGAGAGGTTGTTGAGTCATTCCTATTGCTTGATTTTGATTTTTCTCTTGGTGTGGTTGGTTTCTATTCTTGGATTACAGGATTCCAGGAGTAAGCCTAGTCTTTGGGGGGGATGATGTAGTGCCTCTCCCATTTGATTTCTCTAAGTCACCCTAATAGATTGATGATCTTTCTTGGTGATTGATCATGACTAGGACCATGAGTGGTCTACACTCTTGAGATGATTGCATTTATGTTATTGTATCTATTGTTTTGATTATATTAATGGATAATTTATGAGATTATGATGTGTTAGATGGTTTCACTGAGGTTTGTGCCAGTGGTTACCTGGATCGATGTGGTATCATGATGTTATTTTGTGATTAACCTGAGATGTGTGCAAAGATTGCATTGTGTATTATTATCCTACTACACTGGACTAGGTTCTTGTAGTAGTGATTATTCATGTATTTGACCATGTTCACATATGTGTTTTAAGTGCCCCTTTATGTTGTCTAAACAACCATCATTAAATGCTTAAATATTAGAAGTGAATTATCCATGTTAGATTATTATGTTGTTCAATTGATCATATCTGCATGATGATGCCTTTTGTTTGAGATGATAGTATGTTTTATGATGATATTTGGTTATTCAGTATTTGGACATATTCTCTTATTACGTTTATATGTTGGATTTAATGCTATGGTTATTTACTTCATTCTTTCTTTGTGATGCTTTATGTGAAAGTAAGTGGTGTAAATGAATTATTTTAGTATAATTAAATAAATGGTTTAATTAGGTTATTTAATGCATTTATTGCATTAGTTATGTTATTATATGCAATTGCACTTCATCATGTGTTTTAGTGTGTAGATTTTATATCCCCAAAAATGGCACATGGAGTTAGTGATTTAGTTGTTCATATTTAACCAATGTCATCCCTATATGGTCGATGTATCCTATTTAATTATTTAAATTAGAATTTTTGGTGATTTAATAAATCTGGGCTTGTTTGTATTATGTGATTAGACCAGTAAGCATGTCTATGCATTTAGAGGTTCACATTTGTCACGAAGTAATTAAGGAATTTTGTGTTTTGGTTTAAGGGATTTTTGGGCTTTATTTTAATTGATTTTAATTTCTAGCAACTTTGCCATAGATAAATTCCAATTAATTGGAATAGCTTTTTTTTCATTTGGGTTGATTCAAGGTCTAACTAGGTTACTTGGATATTTTCCCTAGTTGATTATTCACTCAAAAAGTGAATAAGTATCCAAAAAGGAATTTTATTTCAGACTTCTCACTTTTGAATTAGAAAATTTGAGAGTAAAAACCAAAATCCTCTTCATGAGGAATCAAAATTCTATTCATTGTGGAAGCTACAGGCGTGGGATTGTCATGAGATCGATCTTGTTGGATCTAGCTTAGGGAGACCTTGGTTTTTCATGACTTTCGGCAGCCACTGAGTGATATTTATTTTATTTGGTTGTTTTCCATTTTAGTCTTTTTGGCTGTGAGGTAGGGCTCTCTCATTTTAATGTTTCAACTCTATTTCTACTTTTGGTAGTCATTTGTTAGGAGGCTAAGAACTAGTGTTCCCCTCCATTTATGAGTGCTAGCTCTATCAGTTTGGGTGGGTATGAGCATTTTCCTTATTTTCTAGGATGGGGGTTTGGGGTTTTGCACCGTTATGCTAATTGATTTTGCATACAAATTCCAAACCAAAATTTTATTTGATATTCATGGCTTTTGTGGCCTAAGACCAAATGGGTTTTAATTTTGAAGTTTTTGAGTTTTGAGGTTTTTACCTTGATTTGTGTGTTGTCAAGTTTTCTTAGGTTTTCTTGGCATGATGTTGGTCATCAACTTGGATTATCCGCAGGATGTTAGTTAGACCACTGTTGCACATTCATGTTGCATTGGGATGTGTGCCACATTTGTACTCAAAACTTTATGTTTGGTAAGGTGACTTTGTATTTGATTTTATTGTTCTAATCAAACCCTTGTTGCTTATTCATGGACACTAGGATTTGTGTAGAATCCATGCTCCTAGATTAAGGCTAATTGAGTGAGTTCATGGTGTGTGGTTTGGATGTAGAGTCTATACTCCTGGATTGAGGCCAATTGTGTGAGTTCATGATGTATGGTTTTATTGTTTATTAGTATTCGTGTAGAATTTGTACTCACTAAGCATATTTTTCGGTTGAGTATTTTATTGCTTGTGTTCTAATCCAACCATGTTTTATGATCTTTGTGATGGTAGTGTGCTCACACAGAAGCACATGTGCATGCACTTTTTTTGTGACTTGCAAGGCCTGATCTCTCATTTGTATATTGGTTGAGTTGTGTTCTATGAGGTTGGGTTGGGTTGGGAATATGCATGCCTACGGGTGCTCATCATTGGATGAGTATGGGTAGGATAGGGTAGCTTCATGGAGGGGCTTCTACCGCAACCTTGGTGACTTTTCCTAAGTTAGCAAAAATAAGGCTTAACAAGTGATAGCTAAATAAATTAACTGGGTGATAAATTTAAGATAATAAAATTCTTTGTGAGCACCCAATGTTAGTTCAAGGATACAGTGTATGAGCTTTCCATTGGGAAGTTGATTCAGCATAGTGCTAGCTTGGGCTTTTGATGCCAAGTGTTTTCCCCTTGAGGCGAGTCCCAACATAATTACCCATTGAGTGTCTGACCAGGACTTGTTGTACTTGCATTATCTCATGATCTTGGTTTCAGACATCTTTACTGTCTGGTGTGGGTGTTAGTCATGAATGTTGTCTTTGTGTGATTAGAGTTGGAACATTATCTCCATTAGCATAGTGGGAGTGAACCTATTGGTTTCACATGGTTGGGAGGCACAGCTATCTATACCACTGCTAGGGACCAGTGTACAAAGATGATCTATTATTCCAATATGACCGATGCTTGATATTTCACTTGGTATATTCAAGATTTTGGAGTATGCTTCCTTTTGATTTATGCTTTCATTGGAATGCTTGGATATCATGTTTAGATCATGTTAGTTTATTTTATGCATTCCTATATTATGATGCATATGATATGATTAGATGATGTGATTTACTTAGTTGGAATATTTATTTCTTTACTAGATTAGCATGTTAGATTCCTTGTTCTTAGATGTTATTGTGGTTTAGTAGTGATGCCCTCATAAGACAACTATGACTATATAGTTGGAAGTTTGGGATGTTACACACATGGGATGGCTAGAGCCTTCGAGGCCTCATGATGCTATTATGGTTGGGAGGAAATAGACATGAGTTTTGAAATGTTTATTCATTGTAATGTTTCTTTCAGTACGTTTCCTTTACTGTGATGGTTAGTTGCTTTTTCATTTTTCCTTTCTTTTGTTTGAGTGTTCAAGCCTTGATTTGTGGATCTGGTACTCCCCAGTATGGAGGAATTGTTTTTCCTATCTTTTCAGCTTTTGTTTTCCTTGGTTGTTGTTGTGTTTCCTAACACAAGATTGTACTCTCTTGCATGAGAGTTTTTTGTTTTGTGTGGAGGCTTACATTTCTTCGCATGGTTGCTTCAACTTCCTCATGCAAGCCTTGACATTAGTGTCGTGGTTTGGCAAATGGACCAAGCATTTCTTCATGTGAGAAGGTAGTTCCTCGCGTGAGACTATCAGTTGTGTTTTCTCACACAGAAAAAAGGGGCATCTCTATTATTTTTTAGAGAATGTGATTTGGTGTTTCAAGTACCTTTTGGATTGCTCGTTTATTTGAGCTTCAATAGATTAGAGATTATATGTTATTTTTTCATCTTTGGTTTTTGTCTTTCAATTTGAGTTTGTTAGTTTGGTAGTGGCACTTGGAGATTTGTTGGTTGTTAGGTTTGTTGTTTAAGTCTTCCATTGCGATCTTTGTGATCCTTATATTTTGGTTGTCGTGTGCATCCATACTTGTTTAAAAAATATATCTTGGCTTTTAGTTATCCTTGTTCCAAGGAACTCTGGGCAAGGCATTACATCCCAAATCTATAGATGTCACAAAAGAGGTCTAAGTGATAGAACTTACAATTTGATGGTCCTCGATTCTTAGTTGTGTTAAAGGAAAATTTTCATTTGAGGTGGGTACAATCAGTGTTGCATACAATTAGTAAAGTATCTACATTTTTTCCCATTGGTTTCATTTAATTTTCTAAACACTTGCACAATTTTAGAAAGAAACATTTCATGTAGGAGTCTTATTTTTATCATTTGTTGGTTTGTCTTTTATAGTTAATGATAGAGTTTGCCAAAATACTTAAACACAATAGGGCATCAACAACTGAAATTATGGTCTAGCGATTATAGGATACAATTTAAACTAATTTAATGCCTAAAATCTATAAAATTTGATCCATCCATCATAAATTGAACTAAGTAGTCATACCAAAACTAACCAATAATTCCTCATGCCCATATAAGGAAACAACTTATTTGTCTTGTAAAATGAGAATGTCAAACTTGACTAGTAGAGCAATACCTACAAGGATAAGTATTCTCTTGCACCATATGCTTACAAACTTTTCTTGATAGATACCAACTAAAACAAAAGGAAAAAAACCTAGAGAAAATGTGAATTTTGAGGCTTGTTCAGTTATTGTTAAATCATTGTTTGAAGCTATCTCCCTAAGGGTAAAAGCATAGATTTGTGTCACCTTCTAGGACCTCTACACCTATTTTGGTCAAATCTCATTTCTCTATAAAAAAAAAACTTAAAAAAAAAAAAAACTAAAAATACCATTTTATAGACCTAGAGTCAATATAATCATTATATAAATTTCATTGTGTTTTAATTAGTTGTAATATGCTATAATTTCAAAATATTATAAGTGAGTATTTTAACATTTGAGAAGATGCTCGCTCAAAAAAGGAAAATATATAGTAAATCATATAAAAATAAACTTATAATTAGCCCTAGAGGAGAGAATCCTCTTCAAGAATTTGTAATTCTTTGTCAAAAAGGTGTAGATTTGATAGGAAAGTTTTGATGAGAGGAAAAAAATTGTTTATTTCTAATATAGTCAACCTCGAGTACTTATAACAAAGAATATATATCAAAAACTAATATTTCTTTTTTTGTGCCCTAGCTATACATGTCATCTATAACACATTTTCAAATAAGAGAAAAAATGATTATTTGCATATACTTGTTTAACAACAACTACACTCTATATTTTTTGCATTTAAAACAAAGACTTCACCCATCCTTCACTAGGCTCCTACCATCTGGGGAATAACTTCACTGATTCGATGCAAAAATTATAAATCCATTGGGGAAATGTAGCAACTCATCAACAACTTAACTTATTCATTCATCACGTAGCTCTCTGTTTAGTATATGTTGAATAATAGAAATAGTAAATAGTAAATAGAAGGCATCATGAAAATAATATTCGCAAAAAAATGAATAAATTATTATGCAAAAATTTTTAAATATTATAGGAATAAAGTTCATCCAATTTCACACATTTCATCAATTTACATCATTTTGAAATTCTAAACACAAATACCATTTTTATGTCATTAAAGTTGAATAGTTTGCATTGTAGGATTTTTTTTTCTTTATAAAAAGTGACAAAAGTTTATGCTTTTACACCTCAACTATAGTTTTGTGAGGATTTAATACTTTGGATCTTTAGTTTTACACACACACACACACACACACACACACACACACACACACACACATATATATATGTATGTATGTATGTATGTATGTATGTATGTATACACACACATATATGTATATACATATATATATAGATATACATACACACACACACACACACACACACACACACACACACACACATATATATATATATGTATATGTATATGTATATATATATATATATGTATATATACATATATGTATGTATATATACATATATATATGTACGTATATACATATATGTATGTATATGTGTATATATATATGTGTGTGTGTATATATATATATATATATTTCACAATTACTGGAAACTCACTAAAAAGTTTTATCCCCACCATTGGAGAAGACAAAAAAAAAAAGGAAATACCAAGCTGGATAGGAAAGATGATGCAAGGTAATCATGCCAACCAGTTTATCATTCCTGTTACAAAACACCAAATGCTCCTAAATTGACACTTACCATGGGAAAACCATTAAATTTCATGTGTTGTGAAACAAATCAATTACAAATTCATGTGTTATAAAAGAAATTATACGTACATTAAAAAATAATAATTATTTTAGAAATAAACATAAATTGTAGGCATATTAAACATAGACAAATATGTATATTTTTGTTTCCTTTTGCCTATCAATACAAAATATATATTCTTCATGTATGATCATGCACCCATTTTTGTGTGGCCATCGTCAAGTTCATAGGTCACATGAGAATTGCACTAATTATAAGGTATTGGAAATTAGGATTCAAGTCTTCCAAATTTTACTATTTTTGAATGTGTACTTGATTTCTTATATAACACATGAATTTGTAATAATTTTAGTGAAAGCGTTGTAGGGAAGATCTCATGGAGTTCCTTTACATTATTTTAGAAAAGGCTTTAGGAAAGAGTTCATGAAGATCTTACAATATCATTTCATTCCTCAGTATACATTGAGTTATGCTTTGGTTTAACCAAATGACCTATTCATAAACTTTGGGCATAGTTTTATTCAATTTTAATCAAAATTATTAAATCAGAAATAGATGGTTTTATAGGCAGTGGACCCCACTTAAATTTAATGAAGTGACCCTTAGTGTTTTCTTAGACAAGAACATTGTCCTTCTAAAGCACACATTTTTCCATGGAATTATACATTTAGAATTGGATATAAAATCTTGCTAAGAGTGTCACATATGGATTTACTTTAATTGTTTTATAATCAATATTTTCTAACTATTTGATTTAACAAAAGCATAAATTTCTAAAAATAAAAAATACTGAATTTATTATATAATATTCTACATATAGTAAAAGTATTAATTTATAATATTTAGAACGTAATAATATAAAAATGATAGGTTGCAATAAAATTTATTACATCAAGTTTCATACCTAATTAGAAGCCCTATAAATTGTGGTGCACCCAGCCTACAACCCACAACCAATGACACAGTACATAGAAAAAAATTGCATTTATCTATTATTGCATGTTGAGGTTATCATGCCAAGAGAGGTTTCACTTATAACTATTTTAGACCTAATTGTAAGCCCTTGAAACACAAAGGAGTGTTCATTTTTTCTCACTTTTAAGTAACCACTGCACCTCCTTTTGGTTAAGTGCTAGTTTGAAATTGTTTTTACTTTGATGTATGAAAATACTCACCATTTCTTTTTTCCCAAAGTTCAAATTCATTGTATCCACTTTGAATTCTAGGTCAACTATTTAAGAAGTAGGTTAAGGATATTTTGTGTTTTGTAGATTAATCATGAACAAACTCAAATCAAATTCCATAAATAATCATACATTTTCACAAATTTTAGATTTTATTTTACATTTGTCATTTTTGTTAATATCTCACATGTGGTTTACTAAGTAGGAGATATTTTTTAGAAGAAATCAGGTTGTGATATTGCTATCAAGATTTAAGTTTGTAGTTTTTGAGTCAAACTCATCAATCTATGTTTCCTTAGTAGTGATTCACACAGATCCACAAAGCTTATAATATTTTTAAAGAAATCTTGTAAGATTTTTCTATCAAACTCATTGAATAGTTTACTAATCAAATAAATCAAAAAGCTTATAATTTTTTAAAAATTGATAAAGTAATAAATTATGTCATTTTTAATATTAGTAATTATATTTTATAAATAATTATTTATATATTTATTTAATGAAAGTTGTTTTAAATGTAATTTGAGAAATTTGGATGTATTCTATATGGGGAAACTCAACTTTGCAATCATTCCAAACCCTTGAACCAAAACCAGTGTGTGTATGTCACCAAAATCAGTAGCTTGGTTGAAATCTACTATTGCAGTAGCGGATGCAAGTAGGCACTCGCTAAATAGCAAAATATTTGCACCGACTGATAGCCAATGCCGTTACTTCCATCAATTCTTTGTTTTCCCCAAAACCTATGCACTTCTGACAATACTTTATACAAAGTAAAACTATTTATGCTACCACATACAAATGTACACATGCTCTCTTTTTTGAGAGGATAAACATATTGCTAGATCAATGCACCCTGGTAACCTATGTAGGCCCTATTAATCTAGGGAGTAGCCCATCAAAAGCTCTCTTCGTTTTCTATTACTAATTCCACCATTCCTTAAATAGTGATCAACCTTGTAATAAAATTTCCTCTCTTTTCCTAGATGGTGAAACTGATCAAATAAATTCAAGGTTTCACAATAGGGCTTTCAAACCTTTATATTGGATTCCTTGAATTGTTTTGGAAGCACAATTTTAAAATCAAAATATGAATCACATTATTATTTTTATTTTTAAATATTGTAAATAATAAATTTTCCTTATTTGAAAATTATAAGATTAGTATTACTATATTTTAAATTTTAAATATTATAAATAAATTTAATGTAATTAAAATATATATTTTAAATATAAATAATTTCTTAATTTAGAATAATTTTATTAAAACAATATATGTAATAAATTTTTTAAAAATATTTAAATATGAAATATTTAAAACTTTATTAAAAACACAATTAAATAAATAAAAGAATTTAATTTTATAATAAAAAATATTAAATTTAAAGTGAATAAAAGCTTGACTATTCAATCTACTTTAAAATTTAAATATTTTATTTGTTTGGGAGGAATATAATTTGTTCATTAGTTATTAATTTAAAATTTGATTTGTATTAAATTTGCTTGAATCTTCTTTGTTTCTAAATAAAGCTAATAAATATATAATAAATAAAATTTATAATTATAAAAAATATTTGATAAAAAATCACAATAAATAAATTGTATGTAGAAAATATAATAATAGTATTTATACAATAAGTAATTATTTTGAATTTATTTAAATATATGAATCATTTCAACCAAAATTACATTCATAAGTACAAATATATCTCATATAAAATATTTAAAGGTTGAAGTGTTATTATTGACATAAAAATGTTACTATAGAAATAAATAAAAATCTTTATATTATAAAAAGTACCTAAACATCAGATATCATTCTTCTATTGATCATAAACAGAGGATAAAAATACATCCATACCTATTAACAATTCTAACATAACAATTATATATAATTTCATCTAACATATATCAAAACCATAGAAACTAAGATTAATTAAGGGGGAAAAAATACTAAACGAGAGGCAAAAATTTATTATAACAAAATGAGAAACAGAAGGGAGAGCTCAAGAAGAAGCTCTATCCTGAGCAACAAGGTGATCTAACTCAAGAGACACCTCTAAGGGAAGTTTCCCCCTATCCACAATATTCCAATCCTGAGCATGATCAAATGCCCATTTGCCCAAACAATCAACAACTTTGTTCCATTCTCGGGGAATGTAATTAAAACTAGCAAACTCTAGAGAAGTACAAAAGAGAAGAGTTTGATTAACAATTGAAGCCAATTGCCAACTAACATCCTTAAGAAATTGTGAAATGAGCAAATTCACCACCACCTGAGAGTCAGATTCATAGATAATTTTGCACCATCCCCTCAAATAGCATTGCTCCACAACATGTAAAATGGAAAAAGCCTCCATGAGATTATTAGTATGACAACCCTTATGTACTAAAAAAAGAAATTGAACTTCTCCAAAGTTGCATCAGGCCACTCCCCCAATGCCAACAGGACCTGGATTCCCCCAGGAATAACCATTAGTGTTGACTTTGAGAACTCTGAGTGGAGGAGGTGACCAATGGCCCACACGGTTCACCCGTCTCTTCCCTTGATGTTTGGGATGGTTTTGAACTTTATGATACCAATGGCCTACAACCAATGGCCTACAACCCATGAGAACTCATCTTGAAATGAAAGTTAAGGTGTCTACAAATAGCAAGATCACTAGGATCCATACCTCCATATAACTCACACTTCGCCTGAATAATTTCTTGAAGAGAGTGGGAGATCTTCCACCAAAGATGCATGACACCAATCTAGACATCCTAAAAGATTCATCGGTTTCTCTCCAACCAAATATGCCAAAGAATAAAAGAGAGGCCATCAATCCATGCAGCCTAAAGAGGTGGACCCTTGGAGGGGGGCATTCACCAAGCGATCCCAAAACTCGAGCAAGGAGGAAGCATGCCGACAAGAGCAACCCCAAGCACTCCACCAAAGATGCCATAATTGGGTAGAAAATGAACAATGAAAGAAGAGATGAGAGATAGACTCCTCTCCATTACCACATAACACAGAAAAAGGTGGGCCTTGGAACCCACATTTACAAATATTATCCGATGTAAGAAATTGGTTGCGAGCCACCAACCACATGAAGAAATTACATTTGGACAAAGAAAACTTATTCCAAACTTGTTTCCACCAAGGGACCTTAGCATCCCCTAATAGTTGTCTAGTAATCTCCTAGTACCTAGCAGAAATAAAAATTTACCAGATAGGGTACTACCCCGAGCCAAAACATCTGGCCTCAGCACTGAACAACACTCCTCGAAAGTCAAAATCCTAAAAAGATCTTGGCGGTCTACCTCTGAGCCCTCAAGAGGCAATTCTAAAGAGCACTTCCACCTATATTTGACAACAAGACCCAGTTGATAAGGAGTCTTATAATGAGCCAATTTATCCCATCCAACAACAAGAAAAGAATCACACAAAGTCTGAAGATGAGGGTAAATGGATAATATGGGAGGGTTTCCATCCCAAACATCAGACCAAAACAAAGCCTTAGAGCCTCCCTTACATATCTAGAAAAGGTCGCTCTTCACTAATTGAGCACCAATCTTGAGAGTATTCTACACCATAGAGCCACGACCTTAAAAAGGAAGCATGGAAACAGACCAGGGATCAATGCCTCTAAAATACTTATGAGTAATTATACAAGCTCAAAGATGATTTTGTCCAGAGCACCATTGCCAGTAAAACTTAGCAGCCAAAGCTTTGCTACTCAAGATAGTATATTAGAGACCAAGGCCACTCTCCTTCTCAGATTTGCAAATAATCTCCCAACTAATCAAACTGCATTTAGAATTACACAAATTACCACTCCAAAGGAATTGTGTTGAAAGGGCATCAAATTCCTTGAGAAAGTAAATAGGAGCAACCTGAATCATGTTCTATAGTTAGGAAGAGCCTAAATAATAGATTGAAGAAAGGTAACATAAGCAGCAGTAGAGAGCCATCTATGGGTCCAGTTATTTACCTTCTCCTGAAGTTTGCTAATCAAATTCTGCCAGAAGAGTTGTGGATTCCTAGAAACAACAATAGGAATGCCAAGATAAGTCAAAGGGAGTGAACCAATATGAAAGATAAGGATATTAGCAATCCTTCACTGAATAGGATTAGAAGTGTTAAAAAAATATATATAGAAGATTTGTGTTCATTAACTTTCTAGCCTGTCGCCACCAAATAAATATCCAAAGTATGCCGGAAGGATTCAACTTCCTTGACTCAAGCCATTCCCACAAGAGCAGAGTCATCAACAAATTGAAGATGAGAAAGAGAAGGTAAACCATTCCCCCAACGCCACCCTTGGATAGAGTTGGCATCTAATACTTAATAAATCTGCCCAAACCCTTAGCCATAATAATGAAAAAAAAGGGGGAAAGAGGATAGAGAAAGAGGAAGAAGTGACACAACTCATAGTCCAACTCACCACTCTGAGCTAAAGCTAAAGGCAAGAAGAATATTCCTTAGAAAGGTCCATTTAACTATATCATAGGCCTTAGCCATATCCAACTTAATAAACATAAATCATTCCCTTGAGCTAGCCATAGAGTGGCCATTTGACTATATCATAGGCCTTAGCCATATCCAACTTAATAAACATAAATCACTCCCTTGAGCTAGCCATAGAGTGGATAGCTTTAGTAGTAATAACCACCCCATCTAAGGTTTGTCTTCCTATAAAAAAGCCTCAAATAATAGTACCAAAAGCAGGGGCACCATCCCTCCACCAACTAGAAATAAGATCATAGAGAGAAGTCCTGAAGCCACATGAGCTAAAACTTAAAAGGAGGATTCTTGGGAATAATCACCCCAATAGTAGAAAATTTAATTGTCCAATGATTAGAACTGCTCCAATCCACAATTTCAAGAGAGAGAGAGAGTGAGGGCATCATTAACCCAAAAGAAAAATACTAGAAATCTATCAAGACATTCTCAGATAGCATTAACTCCAATCCTTCTATTATTCCAAGTAAAGAGACCATTAGTGGGCTTAAGATCAGAAAGATGCAAGAGATCTATATTCTGACGAAAAAGATCAGATGAAGGCCCTAACCAAGACAACCCACCCTGCTTCTCTTTTAGACTTAAAACTGAATTGAAATATCTCACTAATACCCAAGGATGGTAAGGATGAAAGTTTCTAACATGCCGAATATGCATCCATAGTTTCACCTTTCCCACAAAATCGATAGGCGCATACACATTAGTAATCAAGATCACCTCACTAGAGTCCATAGAAGAAGCCACCATAAATAGAGATGAAGAAGAGAACACCCAACCAAGGGGAGATATTTTCCGAGGGTCCCAAAAGATACCCAAACCACCAGCCATCCCCATAGCCCACATTGGCATTGCTCTCGAGGCCAAATACTAGAGGCAAATTAGTCCATAGACTCCACCGAAA
The DNA here is from genome assembly GCA_028749045.1 of Cupressus sempervirens. NCBI lineage: Eukaryota > Viridiplantae > Streptophyta > Pinopsida > Cupressales > Cupressaceae > Cupressus > Cupressus sempervirens. Next base: position 503,878,417 of record CM053783.1, on the reverse strand, counting down.
GCTTACTCTCCTAGACACAAAAAAAGTCAGGAGAATGATCAATCACCAAATCATGAATAGCCTTTTGTTTAGGAATGTTTTTCAACCCCCTAACATTCCATGAGAGGATGATCAACACTGAGTAGGATGGGGGAAACGTGTATCCAAGGGTTTCACAACCCTAGACTCTATCAACATATCTCCTATAAATTTGAGCTTCTCTTGGTCTTTTTTACGCCCACTCTTTATAGGAGTAAATGCAACCATATAAAAAGGTCTTTGCAACAAACCCAAAGGGAGAGGAGACCCCTTACCATATGCTAGCACATCCTGAACTAAGTTTGCCAGAACACCAACATTATATTGAGGCACCATAGGAGTCACCAAAGCTCCAAACTCAAGAGTAATAGGGAGCTCATTGGGCTAGCGAACCACAACTTGAGATGCTTCACAGGATTCATGAGGTAGAGCTTCCCCATTACAAATTGGATCAGCTGAGATATTAGGATGAATAACATCCTCTAAAACCATATTTTCTAGCACCTCAAATCGATTAAAACCAGAATCTATCTGTCGATCTTTGAAGGGCCTTTTCTGACCACACCACTTAGCTCGTGGGTGAACAAGAATAAATCTATCTTTATCCAAATCAATATCATTCAATTGAGTCTTCCTTTTTCCCACATTATCTTCTTATGCATGCACTTTGGCTATGTTATCCATTTGAGCTTTTACCTTTTCCTGTAGTTTTTGATTGACCACCATCATTGCTAGTAGCAAAGCCATCTGTCCCTTTAGAAGCTGAGACTCGAGGGCATTGATGTTGCAAATGACCATACTCATGACATATCCAACATCGAAAAGGAAGGGATTCACAATCCAATCGCTACACCCAAGAAGAAGGCCGAAGAAAAATTTCCATAGAATCTGGTAATGGGTTATTCAAATCAATTTCAACACAAATTTTAGAATAAGAGAGAACCTTTTTATTAAGGGATTGATGCATAATCACAGTCGACTTTCCAAGCAAAGCAAAAATTTGACAAAAAATGTCTTCTCATCATAATTCAAGAGGAAGATGTGGTAGGCGAACCCACATTGACACATTTGAGGGGAGATCCTCTGCAAAATTAAATCCTCAATGCCAAGGTTTAATAAATAACCCCACATGGTCGTAAAAATAAGGACCCCCTTCAAAAACACGATCCCGATCAAACATGCAAGAGGAAACAACAAAGAAATAACTAATCCAAGCGAGCATGATCTCCATATTTCCTTCCACCTACCATGAACAACGAATCCATGCCTCAAGAGCCAATAAGGATATCTGAATACCAAGAAATTTACATATCAAAGCATTCTTAGTCCAGTACTCAATGTCCTCCATCACTGCCTCTGGAGGAATAACCAAAATTGGGCAGTCATGGCTTCATGGGAGACAACCATTAACTTTTAAAAGCCTGGAGCTCTCCCCCACTTAAAATGAGTCAGATCCCATTGCATGCATGTTCAGAAGAGAATCATGCATGTGTGGAAAAGAGCCATGCATGTTCGATAAAGATCCATTAGTTACCACCAGTGTTGAAGAAATTTCAAACCCAGGATTCTGACTAGATTGCTTATCCATGTTATTTGGCAGTCACAGATGTCGCAGTAGCATTAGTACCATCAAATTCCATAGTTTTCCCAAATGCTTGTGGTTGATTTGTCAACACTCCTTGCTTGGTTGAATCAACCTCAAAACTACCTCATTCTCTAGCTTTTTTCTTCAAGTTATTCAAACCTCCAACCATTTTTTCATTCTTCGTTCTTCCCTCCTTACAGACAAAGTTTAAATATTATTCTTTTACCTATATCTTTATCAATCATGCTCCTTTAATTAAGAAAATTAAATTCACAAACAAATTCAAATTTTAAATTATTAACTAAAATACAAAATACATTTGTAATTAATAAAAAATATATATTATTTTATAAAATAGATTGTAACTCTTATTCTTTATTAAAAAATAGGGGGGCCGTGTTGCACTGATTCCTGTAGTCTAAAAAAAAAAAAAAAAAGATATTAAAATCTATTTCAAATTAATAATCATTTTATAAAAGATAAAATTATTTCTTTATTAGAAATATATTCATTTCATTAAATTAATCCAAATCAATTGACAATTCATATTCCAAATCAATTGACAATTCATATTCAAAATTATTTTAATTTCAATTAAATTTGATACAATATTCTATAGAAATATTTCTAAATTACTTATTTAATATAAATTAAAAACTTTTTAAAAAAAGTTTGCCATTTCCAAATATTTAATAAAAACTCATATCATTTTATTTTTCAGTTACAAATTGTGTTCTTAATACAAATATCAAAACGCCAATATATCTACCATTTAAGTTGGCATATAGTTATGCACCCACGAAAACAAACAAAATTATAAGGAATGATTTTTAAAAAATTAACCAAGTACAATAAAATTCCATTATATGCTTTTTGATTTTCGTAGCCGGTGCAAATATTCTGCGGTGCAAGTAAAGCAACAAAGGAGTTTAGATGGTTGGAGAGTCCTTGTATTTTTCTCCAGCATTCGTACTGCTTCAACTCTATTACTGTGAGGTTCAACCATATTTGTTTTGCGAGTGCTTCGACAAACATGTGCTACCCTCAATCAGAGTGACACAATTAAACGATGTGCGGTCGCCCTCTCAACCATGAAAATCAAGGGGAGGTGATGAAAACGAGAATCACAAGTCTCAAACACATAAATACATTGATATATTTGAGAAGAGAGTAGTAGAGTACATTGATATATCGTTTTCAATATATGACTTGTGAAGCTGCAATATTGCCTCCTTTAAGGATGCCATTATTTAGAAAATAGATTCAGTCTCCTATAATGCTGTTAAAACAAACTTGGAAACATGCACCTGAGGAGACTTTATTCTATTGAAGAATATTATTTGAATGGTTGCAGTTGATGCAGCAGCAACTACTGCACGTAACATGATCCAGGTTCCTGAGGTGTGCCACGACCTGGTTGATCCAAGGGAGCCGCAGCAACTCCTCTTTGATTTAGTAGACACCTGAATTTCGCCAATCTGTTTGCAGCTTCTCTTGGGTTTCTTGCAACTTTATCAAATGGAGTCCACATACGCTCTTCAAAAGGTGGGGACGAGAGACCAAGTCAGCTGAATGAATGAAGCCCCAATGAAATGTGAATAAGCAAGTGAGGTGAAGTAAATTACCTGCAGCCGCAGCAGCGCGGGGCCAAATAGTCTGCTCAATGTCAGAAGAGTCAACTGTCTCGGCCCACATACAAACCTCACCACCAATGAGCAACGCCTGCTGCTTTGGATTGGTGATATTAGTCAATGGTTCATTCGAGTAGAACTTGTCCCAACTCGTGTATAAGTGGTCCAAATACCAGTTATTCTGGTCACTTACAATGCATCTAAATCCAGCTTTTGTAACTCTCGGTGCAACTCCAGTATCAAGCCTAACATATCAATCAAATAACAACTCAGAGGAAGGGGAACACACGCTTGCAGTTTTCCATACTACACTGTACGGCTTACCCATTGTACAAACGAGTATGGCTTACCAATTGTGTACAACTGTTTTAGGATTTAAATTTCCTCCAAAGTTATTAAACGTCTCTTCCCTGCGAGCCTCAAACATTAGTTACAGCAAACCTTCATAATAAATCTGGATGAGTAGAAGATGATTTTGCAATTCGTACCAGTTAATGGGGTCATAACCATGGGATAGTGCTATTTTCTGGGCTCGCAAGACAAAATATTTATAAGCTTCTGACTCATTTAGTTTGTGTCTGGTTAACCTGCAAGAAACACAACAAAGAGAATCAATCAAAGTGAATCGAGGCAATTGCATGCATTAATTGGTAAACACGGCACGCATTTGAATAACTGAAATATATGTGTAAGAAAAGGATATTGAGTTTTAAGATTGTAGGAAGCAAACCTTTGTTCTAAGTTTTCATTTTGCCCCTAAGGTTTTAAAATATCTAAACATAAAAAGCGTGACTTTGAAATTTATCTCTGTTCTCAGAAGTATTCTCAAATGTGGAAGATGAATTTCAATAAAAGAAAGAATCATGCCTTACAAATCATTGAAATAAAATAACCCTAAACAGCCAACGACTAAGGGCAGACTTTCAGAAGTTAAAACTTTGCAAAGCTCCGTTTCAAAGGGAAGTATAGCAACAATCCAAGACGTGGGACGGATGAGTAAATCTTACACGCACCCAAAGAAGCAGGAAGCAGCAGCAATTTTCAACAATAATTATATAAAAGGAAATAATGTGTATACTAAACAAAGGCTACACTCCCAAATAGAGCGAAAATGGAATGCATATCAGAACCTGTAGGGCAAAAATAAACAAGACAATGAACAAGAACTAATCATAAGCAATTATTATTCGAAAAGCTGATGGATTGAATGCAAAGCCCTAGGAATGTACACAGTATGGAACAATCCAAGACCTACAAAATAATGGCAAGTATAATTTCTCTTTCTGTTTCTATAGCTTGTATTCATTGTAGTAACAAACAAATCAGAGACAATCTTTTATATGGGTTTCAGTAATTTCTTAGTGGGTATAGTGTAACTTTTAGCAAATGGTTTGCTAATTTTGGTACAATGTGATGTACAGCAAAAGGAAATATAAAACTATGAAACTCAACTATTATCTTGCACTTAAAAACCACAATCTTTATTCAATTTTGCAGACATCCAAAATCTGTTTTCCCAGGCTTGCAGACTTACTATACACACACACACACACACACACACACACATATATATCTGAAACTTCCTAATCCACAAAATCTGCAACAAATTACTATATTAAACAGTTCCTAGTTATCTAAAACCTTATCAAAATCTAATTAAGATAAAAAAACAGCTCACTGAAATTATCCTCTCGAAGGCTAATCTTGGATGGTAGGTTGTTGCTTCTGCATCAGATTCCCAAGGAAAAAAAGACTTGTTCATGGGCTCCTATCCATGAGGTCCTCAATATGAATTCCATACTTGAATAGATTGGATCCCGTCATCCATGTGGAATCATCAGATGGATGACCTTTCCATTTGACCAAGTATTTCAGATGTTCCCTACCTCTTGTTTTCATAATGACTTTTGTGTCCAAGATTGACTCAGGTTGCTTTGGAGTTGCCTTGGGTAACTGCTGCTTCCATTGGATGACCTGTTCTTCACCTATTTCAGGGACTAGGACTAGTTTATCTTCACCCTTGTAAGGGTATAGATCTGCAACATTGGAGATAGGAGAAATAACATAGTTACACCGCCCTAGGAGTCAGGGGGACAACAAGATGGGGGTACAAGTTTTTGAGATGGGGGGATAGAGGGTCCTTGATTTGGGGATGCTGAGAGACGGGGGGGGGGGGGGGGGGGGAGCAGGGGTGTATATACTATACAAATGGTACTTAAAACGCTAGTTATGAAAAGATGTACTAAAATTATACAATATAAGATACAAATATGTAAAAAACTTAAACATTGAATCTTCACCCTTGTAAGGGTACAGATCTGCAACATTGAAGATAGGAGAAATAACATAGTTACACCGCCCTAGGAGTCAGGGGGACAACAGGATGGGGGTACAAGTTTCTGAGACGGGGGGATAGAGGGTCCTTGATTTGGGGATGCTAAGGGACAAGGGGGTGGCAAGGGGAGCAGGGGTGTATATACTATACAAATGGTACTCAAAACACTAGTTATGAAAAGATGTACTAAAATTATACAATATAAGATACAAAGATGTAAAAAACTTAAACATTGAACATTGCATTGAAGATTTTAACTAGAACATCATGATTCATGATCAAATGACAAACAAACAATGAACATTGAACATTGAACATCAGCAAATAATAAATATTACTCTATATATCAGTCTTTAGATCAATAGTATGAGTATCTAGATTCTACTATCTAATAGTAATCAATGATCATATGAAAAATCATGACATAAAGATGACGACAATAAGTATCATGTGCCATGAATCATGATATCAAAATAAGTATATAATGCAAACAAAAACTACAAGTCTCCAAGAGTCTAAATCAAAATGCCAAATCAATGATCAATGATCATCCCCTAGAGGTTGGAAGTTGAAACTCATCGCCACTGGAACTATCAGTCTCTCCAAGATCAAGAGCCAAAAAGGGAACACCAACTAGCCCTGTGGCTGGATCTAAAGCATTCTCCTCCTCATCAATCTGTTATGGCTCCTCAGGGTCTACATCCCATCATGATGTTGGGCCCTCCTTGTACACACTTATCTTGTGGTCATCGATACGCAACACACCTTCTTTGCTCTTTGAGAGGTAAGTCTATTCCTCTTAAGAGAGTGGATGAAGCTATATGTAGACCAATTCCTCTCAGAAGCTAAGGAACTAGAAACTTGAGATGAAAAATAATTGGCCAACGTAAGACTTGGGAATTAGAAGTTGAACAATGATCATTGAACAATGAACAATGAAAAGTTAAAAATTGAGGAACTAAGTACCTGGGACAGAAAATGAATAGCTAGTGTGGGGGGTGTAGATTTTGCTCCATAAGTTGACACCGCAAAATGGGATCCTCTTGTGCCGTAGCCTTGATATCCGCCTTTGCCGCTTGATTGTAAACCCTAAGAATAGAAAATTTGGTCCACTCAGTGTCAACCTTAGCTACTGTCTCAAGGTCATATGTCCTATCTATGCACTTGAAGAACCCTTCCTTCACCTGAAAAAATTTAAAAAGTACAAATTATTAGCAAATAGAAGAATCAAGATGCTAGTAATGTAAATGATTTTAATTTATAAAATGATAAGAATCTAAGTCTTAAGAAAAAGTCTTAAAGTGTTATATAATATAAATCACCTCATCATCATGAAGTGGTGTAACTCTACCAGGCCTAGTCATGTACCACCTCAGATTCAATGCATATGCAGGCATGTGTAAGGGTGTGTTAAATTTGTCCCATCTATGCTAAATAATAGGCCGAATGTGATCATTGTAGAAGGCTAATGTGGGGTCCTCTCGCACAATTGTCCTCATCTGCCCAAGCATAGAATCAATGCACTTGTACACCTCTCCAAGTGTAGGCGCATACCCATCTCCATACTTGATCACCTCGAAGACTGGCCTAATAATAGAGACAACATATTTTGCATTGCTCCAAAATACATCTCTTAACTATATCCTTCACCCTCATCCCTTGCTCTGACCTGGAACCATCCCATCTATTCATTCATTTGTGATAACCATTAGTTGCAGTGGCTCCTGCAACTCAAGCATTCTCTCCAAGATAATGAAATAGAATGCATATTGTGTCTCGACTGGCTTTAGTAACTCCTTCCTGGCAAAGCTCCTAAATAGTGCATGTAAGGTGTAGTGGTTGCAGATATACATCTGCACATCACTATCATCACTCACCACTCCCTTTATCCAACTAATCTTCCCCATGTCCTTTAGAGCATTGTTCATAGCATGCACACAACAAGGAGTCCACCAAATATGCCAATATGTGGCCTCAATAAGCCTCCTTGCAGCTTTGCACACATGAGCTGCATCTGTCACTACTTGGACCATATTTTGTGGCCCAATCTCCTCAATGGCTTCCCGAAGAATCTGAAACTGAAAATCAACATCTTTTCAATGTCTTAAACAATCAACCAACCTAAGAAAGAATGGGCCATTTGTACATGTGACTATGACATTAATGAGTGGACGGTGTCTAATGTTCGTCCACCCATCCATGATAATGTTGCACCCTGATTCCTCCCAAACAACCCTCATGGTCTCCATGAACTCACTAATCTTGGCATACTCATCATCCAATATTTTAGTCCTCAATTTGTACTCACTTGATGGCACATATGATGGTAACCCCACCTTCGCTATACTATGAAATGCCTCCTTAAAATAACGAGACTGAGCAATATGAAGTGGAACACCATTGGCAAATAACATCAGCCCAATGCATGCATCTAACTTCTCTCTCATCTGGGCTGCAAACAATTCTGCTATAGGGTTGTCACTAGATTGTGCCCTACATTTCCCCTTGCTTGTCTAGGGTGTTGCTACACGTAGAGCTATAAGTAGAGGAAGGTGCGAAGGCTTCCCTTAGCAATGTAGTAGATGAAGCTTTATGTTGTGGTCTAGAAGAAGACATGCATCAGTGTTGTTGCTCCTGTATTTGTTGCTCATGCACCTCCTATATAGTCTGAATCTGCTACCTACCAGCCAAAGTAGTAGGCATTAGAAGGCCCGAGTCCTCTAGAACTCCCCAAAGCTTGTTGAATTCAATTCTCTAAACTTCAAGTTTTTGGATTCAATCAAAAACTTACATGGTAAGACACCTTTAATTGTCCAAAAGAGGAAGTGTACATTCACTTTAGTGATGTTACCATACCATACATCACCACAAATATTACATTTCCACTTTCTTGTGCCACCTATTCCTAGTCCGCTTGTTATTATAGTGGCAAATTGTTTTAAAGGAGATTTTGGATCAAACTTACTCCTAGAGCCCACTCTGCCAAAGATGGGGAGAGGCAATCAATAGATGAAGTACCAGATAGTATAAAATCAGTACTCATGGAAGTGGAACTAGTTTGGGCCCCTTGCTAATTTGGGCCAGCCCCAGTGTCACTCTCATGCTCACTCCTCTCAACGGTGTCATTATCATCCTCAGCCCCAACCTTAGGCTCAGGTTCACTGCCACTATTTGAATGAAATTCCATCTCGTCATCACTATGAGTATCAATGTGGGAGCTCATTTTGACACTGCATTTCACAAAATGAACTTTTTGTTAATAAAGTTAACAATTTGAATTTACAAACTTTCAGCCTATGCCCTTCTTTAAATTTTTCAAAGTTTAAAACTAAATAACAAGAATTTGCAAAATGAAATATCAAGAATCTTAATCTATTATTTAATATTTATAAAGAATTCAATGAATGAATGATAATCATAACTATAACAAAATGAAACAACACACATTTAGAACTAAAACATTGAGCAATAATTTATAAACATGCATTTGAAAATGAGAAAAACTAGTTAAAAACCCTACCTTTTGCCTAAAAAACTCTTTCAACAAGATGGTAAACCCTCCTCCTCTTCTTCTTGCTCCTAGGCTCTCCTTTTCACTTGCAAACGCTTTCTTCACTCTTGCATAAACCCTTATCCCAGCTTTTCACTCTTCCTCTTCTTGCTATTGCAAACAATGAGAAATGCAAATGTGAATAAAAATAAAGAATAGAAGGCTTTTGAACAGAGGAGGAAGGAATGGGCCCCACAACCCAATAGCATAAAAATGGAGACATTAAAACATTATATAAATGCATTAAACTTTTTAATTTTTAATGTGCCTCTTTTGCTTGATGCGAGAGACGTCCTAGTGTCCCCCCGCAATAAAGGAGACTCCTTCACATCCCCCTGCACCCACACTTTGAGATGTTTGCGCTCTAAGTGGCACTGCCCAAAACGCCGATACAACATCCCCCCGTCCAAGGTGTGTCCCTATCTCCAAGACGGCCCACTTTTGGGGGGGGGGACGTGTCCCCATGTTACATTGAGAAATACCAATTCCCTTTGGAAGTTCTATTTCATATGCATTGCTAGAAAACTTTTGTAAAACCCTACAAGGATTTTTTTTTTGCTTGTCAACTTATTATTCTCCTCTTGGGAACCTTTCTTTTCTGAGATAAGCTAGAACCAAATCTCCAACATCAAAATTGACTTCTTTCCCTTTGACATAAGCTCTCTTTTTGTACTTAATGGTACTCTCTTTGAGTTTACTTTTTACTTGTTCATGCAAATCTTGGATTGCATTGGCAAAATCTTCCCTATTAGTATTTTCATCTCTATTGGACCCAAATTCCTTAACCCATACACTCCTCTAGAATGCATACCATACATGATTTGAAAAGGGCTCATACCTATACTTCTATTAGGAAAATCATCATATGCAAACTTAGCTTGTGCAAGCAGTAAGTCCCATTGTTTTGGATGAATACTCAATAAGCTTCGCAAGATGTTTCCAAGGCTTCTATGGACCACTTCTGTTTGATCATCTGTCTAGGGATGGTAAGCTAAGCTAAAACTCAAAGTAGTGCTCAATTTCTTCCATAGAGTTCTCCAAAAGTGTCCCACAAATTTAGTCTCTCGATCAGAGACAATACTCCTAGGAAGGCCATGTAGCCTAACTACCTCCTTGAATAAAAAAATTGCAATATTGGTAGCATCACTTGTTTTTGTACATGGAATGAAATGAGCCATCTTAGAAAACCTATCAACAACTACAAATATTGGATCATATCCTTTATGTATTCTCAATAGACCAAGTACAAAGTCCATATTGATTGAATCCCATGGCCTATTTAGGATTGGTAGTGGTTGATACAAACCTGTATTCTGGCTGCTTCCTTTGGCATGTTGGCATACTTTACATCTCTCTACAAAGTTCTTAACATCATTTCCCATACTTGGCCAATAATAATGTGAACTTAATTGAGCTAGTGTCTTATTTTGGCCAAAATGTTTTATTAAGCTTCCACTGTGTTTCTCCTTCAATAGATTCTCTCTCATGGAACTTCTTGGGATGAAAAGTTGGTTGCCTTTGAATAGTAGACCCTCTTGTATCATGTAATTCATCCAAGGACTTCTATCACAACGATTTAAACAAGCTTCATATGCTTCTTTGAAGTCCCTATCTTCTTTGTACATCTCCTTCAGGTCATCAAATCCCAATTTACTTACTTGCGATAACTACAAGCTCAAACTCCTCCTGCTCAATGAATCTGCCACTTTATTAGATTGACCGCTCTTGATTTTTATGACAAATGTAAAACTTTGCAAAAATTCAACCCATTTGACATGTCTTTGGTTCAACTTATGTTGACTACTGATGAATTGGAAAGCATGATTGTCAGTATACAAAACAAATTCTTTAGGCATGAGATAATGCCTCTATTTCTTTAATGCTTGTATGATGGAATAGAATTCTTGATCATACGTTGAATATCTCTTCTTTGCATCATTAAGCTTTTCATTGAAGCAAGCAATAGGCTTTCCATCTTGACTGAGGACAACATCTACAGCAGTCCCACTAGCATCACATTCAACTTGAAAAGGCTTAGTAAAATCAAGTAAGGACAAGATAGGTTCCTCTGTAATTTTCTTTTTAAGAATATGAAAGCTCTTATCAGCCGCTTCTATCCAATAGAATTTTTTTTATCTCCCTTAATGGTATCCACTATTAGAGCACAAATCCCACTAAAATTTCTTATGAATTTTCTATAGAAACTCGCTAACCCATGAAAACTTCTTACCTCAAAGATGTTCTTAGGAGTAGGCCATTCCATGATTGCCTTTATCTTGTCCTTGTCCATCTTTATTTAGTCCTTGTGCGATGAGAAATCCTAGGTAAAGTAATGCTGTCTTCAAGAAAGAACACATTTTGAGATTGATTAGCAGCTTTTTCTCATGCAATTTATTTAATACCATCCTTAAATGTTTCAAATGTTCTTCCTTTGAGCTACTATATACCAGTATGTCATCAAGTATACTATGAAAAACTTGTGAAATCTTTGAGCACCTCATTCATAAGGTGCATGAAAGTGCTTGGAGCAATAGATAAGCCAAATGGCATAACCAGCCATTCGTAGAGACCATGGTTTGTCTTGAAGGTCGTCTTCTACTCATCACCTTCCCTTATTCTAATCTAATGGTAGCTACTTTTCAGGTCTATCACTTTTCAGGTCTATTTTAGAGAAATACTTAGCCCCACTTAAACAATCCAATAAATCATCAATCCTTGGTAAAGGGAACCTATACCTGATGGTGATCTTGTTGATTGCTCTAGAATCTATGCACATTCTCCAGCTTCCATCCTTCTCAGAACTCAAAACAGTTTGAACTGCACAAGGGCTTAAACTTTCTCTTATTTATCCCTTCTCCTATAGTTCTTGCACCTGATTCTTTATTTCTTCATTCTCCCTTAGTATCATCCTGTAGGCAACTTTATTTGGAAGATTTGCTCCTGGAATCAAGTCTACGTGATGGCTAATGCTCCTTAATGAAGGTAAATCATTAGGAAGATCATCCACTACTACGTCTTTATACTCTTCCCACATATCTTGGATTTCTTTAGGAAAATCAATAATCTTTGTGCTAGTAACTTCACTTTTAAGCTTTCCTATCAAAGCAAAGTTTACCTCTTCCTTTTTAATTTGGTGTAGAAATTGCTTACCAACCATTAGCATCACTCTAGAACTTGGTTCAGCAACATGTTGCTCCTTAAGGGTAAGAATAGGCTTCTTCCCATCTTTCTCAAAAGTATATATATTGTCTTGCCCATCATGTGTAGCCTTTCTATCATATTACCAAGGTCTTCCAAGTAAAACATGGCACATGTCCATGGACATAACATCACACACTATTTGATCTTTGTAAGTTCCTATTTGTAAATCCACTTTACACTGCTCATTAACCAAGAGTTGACGTCCCTTTTGAAACCATGACACTCGGTAAGGAGTAGGATGTGTTACCTTTTCCAAGCCTAGTTTCTCCACCATCTTTGTTGAAACTAGATTATTTGTGCTTCTACTATCTATGATGACTTCGTGACATTTTCCTCCACTTTTGCATATTGCTATGAACAAATTCTTTCTTTGAGGTGGTTCTATCACCTCTTTGTTGAGTTTGAGTAACACTCTTTTCACCAAGAGTGATTCACCCACTTCAGGTTCAACATTATAAATGGTAGGTTCCTGTGCATCTTCCTCCTATTCATCTTCAACAAAGTGTGTGCTCCTTTGACTTGTGGTAGGATTTTCTTGACACTCGTAAGATCTATGTCCATAACTGTTACATTTAAAACATTTTCCAAAAAATCCTCCACCTCTATCCCTTGAATAGGGCCTTCCTCTAAAAGAATCATTACCTTGGTATGCTTGTTTTTGTTGATGTGAGCTACTAGCTTCCTCATTTTGTGCTTGCCATTGTCCTCTACTACTTTGTGATCCTCTTCCTCTAAAATTTTGAATTTTCCCTCTTGAGCTTTGTGTCTGTTTCTTGGATGACTTCTCTTCGACTTTAAGAGCATATTGATATGCTTCCTCTAAAGTTCTAGCACAAAAAAGGTTCATTTCATCTTGAAAATTATATTTCAGCCCATCGAGATATCTAGCCACTTTTTCAATAGCATCTAATTGTCAACCTATAAAATTCTTCTATGTAATCTTTAATTGACATGTCCTTTTGTCTAAGATTTTGTAATTTCTTGAAAAGACTAAGCTGGTAATCTTTGGGCAAGAATATACCTTTTAATTTTGCTAACATTCTGTCCCAATTATTGATTTTGGCCTTTTCTTGCTGCACCTTTTCATCTTGTACTCCATCCCACCAAAGAGATGCATGACCCTTCAATTAGGCTACTGCAAATTTCACTTTCTCATCATTGGAAACATTTTCATATTCAAAATACTTGTTCATTGCACTGACCCAATTGATCAGTTCCTCAACATCCAAGCTTCCTGCATACATAGGCACTTCCATCCTTGACTTGGAACCAACTCCCAATATCACTCTAACGATTCTTGTTTCAACTCCTTCCTCTTCTCTTTGAGTTTGCACCTCTTCATCATTGACATCCCCTATGTCAGCTCCTCTTCTTTTTGCAATCTCCATAGCTTCCAATCATGCCTCCATACATCTCATCCCTTCTAGAATTTCTACATTGGCTGCTTGCCTTCTTGGACCTCTTCCTCTTCCTTGTCCTCGAACTCTGAGTGCCATCTCTTGGCAAAGAATCTTGTCTTGCACTAGTTGGTACTTGTTCGTTTTCAGCTACCAATAATGGTATAGGATTGAAAAATAACCCTTTCTTCATACACAATTTTTTTAATCCTCAACAAGAATAAAACTCAGTTAAAGAATCAAAAGAACCAATATAAACAATGTGGTGTGTTTTATCTCTCACTTCAACATTCTTCAAATCCAATCTTGGGTAAAATATAGTGAACACCCCGGCGCACCCGGTGCAAGTGCGTCACGCACCCAAGTACCCCCGTTGGGAGTTTTTCCGCTGCCGCACCCCCACCACATCGATCGAGCACTTGGGGGGGACGTGGTGCTTGGGTGCTTGGGTGCTTCTTGGGTGCTTGTGGGGTGCTTCTCGGGTGCTGGTGGGGTGCTTCCTAGGTACTCATTTTGATATGGCTATGATACATTATTATTATTTCATTATTTCATGCTATTCGGCTCATTGTCATCATGAGCATCTTTATGATATATGATATTCATAGAATCATATTTGAACAAAGAATTTTGAATCTTGCATCTTGAACTAAGTTAATTTGTTAAATGGTTATTAGTAATGGTTATGAAGTTTCAAATTTCAAGTTTGAACTTATGGTTTGTGAATCACATTTCAATTTTCTCTATTCATTGTATTCAACTATATTTGGTATGTTAATGTTATATAATATATTGAAGTATCATTTCATAATTAGCATTTTCAGTCATATATATTATATATATACTATGCAACCCCCTCCCCCCACTCCCCTACCTCCCCTGCCCCCCCAACCCCCCTCCGCTCCCCTACCCCCGCACCCCTGCCCTCCCCAAATTGAGGCTATTTTTTTTTCTGCACCCGAAACTCATCCTGACGTCCCCCCGCACCGCCGCACCCCCGCGCTAGGGTAACACCGGAAAAATAAATTCAAAAAGAATGAATTTTCAACTCACAATAATTTTCAGCCAAAAAACTCACTCATGTGCCAATGTAGATGCAAGAAATAATACCGATTTAGACAAGGTGGCAGCTTACACCAACGCTGATAGAGCAACTATGCCGATGTAAATGCAGCTGTGGTGTTGTGAAGTCATGTTGTGTTTGAGAGTAGAGCTTTGTTCCTTTTTATTTTCTTGAAGGTGTGACTTGGCTGTTAAAACATAACAGCCATGAATCCCTCTGAAATCATTCCCTTTGTGGATCTACTTGCAAATTAATTAATCTGTTCTCAGCTTTCATTAATGGCAGCCTCCAACAAAAAATATGTTATATTATTTGTGCATGCATTCTAGGGACTTAACACCAGCCAGCTACTTTTCCTTCTACGATCTCTGCAAATCTCAAACTTCTTTTTGAATCTGTCTGCAACAAACTTTAGAATTTGTGATTATTCTGGCCATCGTCACATGTTGCAAACTCCCCTAATTTAGCTCCTCCAATTCACCATATTGGCTCTGATACCACAATTGATGCACAACAAAAGGAAATATAAAAGTTTAAAACTATTAAACTCAACTATTATCTTCCACTCAAAAACCACAATCTTTATTCAATTTTACACACATCCAAAATCTGTTTTCCCAGGCTTGCAGACTTACAATATATATATGAAACTTCCTAATCCACAAAATCTGCAACAAATTACTATATTAAATAGTTACTAATTATCTAAAACCTTATCCAATTTTATTTAAGATAAAAAACAGCTCACCGAAGGCTAATCTTGGATGGTAGGTTGTTGCTTCTGCACCACAATGCATGTTAGTAAAATGAACAAACTGAATTGGATAACAATAAAAAACCTCCCAGTAGAACTAGATCAGATTCAGATTTTTAAAAGAATAGGTAATTCCATATGCGAGTTTTCAGGTCCGGAGTCTAGCTTAACATACTCCAATGAAGTTAAAATCTTAGTTAAAATGAAGATTGACATCTATAATTTATCCCCAATTAAAATTATCACACAGATCAATCTACAAAATAGATCCTAGTCTGTACCAAGATCATATCCAAGAAATTAAGTTTGTTCGACCCAAATTCAAGATACAATGATTATAACTTTTATACCAATGCACAGATCTAAAGAATTTGTTTGCTAACAAAAAAGAGCAATTAGAACTAGAAGAAATATACAATAAATCAAAGGAAGACAGGTAACTAAATTTAGAAGTGCAAGAGAGAGCAAGGAAGAATCTAGTCAACCTAATCAAAACTTCAGAGCAGGAAGCAAAGGAAGGATAAATGGTGGAGGTAGATGAAAACATAAACCTAGAAAAAAACCAACAATGTTTAGACACAAGAGGACAAGTTCAGGAGCACATAAAAGAAACTAATGAAAATATGAGTATAAAAGGAGTTGGAACATATGAAAAAATAGAGGTGGAGTTTATTTATGAACTTGAAAGAAATGTTTAGTAAATTACTAAATTCAAAAAGAGAAGATAAGATTAATATGATGGAACAATGTGAAAATTGTAAGCAACAAAACTTATATATAGAAGACATAACAGAGAACATCCGAATATATAGCAGGTTGATGAAGGACATCATGCTGATACACAATGATATTTTTGATTGACTTATCTTATGGGAAAGGACTCATAATCTACATATGGGCATGCAGGAGCAACATTTGGAGAATGATTTGGAGATAAACATTTAAATATCACCTGAAGGGGATAAGATACGTGAAACACAAAAGGGGAAGAGAGGAGAAGATCCAATAGGGCCAAATACAATAATGAGAAAGGTGAATATCAATTGGAATTCTTCGGAAACATTGGAGGATAATAGTGGTGAGGCTATTCAAGAAATAGGAAGGGAAATAGGTTCATCGTTACATCTAATTAGCCAAAGAGACACATTAGATCAAGAGGTAGAAATAGACTCGGGCACTAGGAAAAATGAGACTGGGAAAAAAGATAGAGCAGTTAACAAACGGGAAAAAAGAGAAAACAACCCATGTCATAGCACAAGAGATGAGTTCAACAGATACCAAGGGGTATAGTGAATCAATGTCAGATAAAAACACAGTTTTAGGCATTTCAATAGCAACAAGGGAAGATAAACATCTGGAGATAATGACAATAAAAGAGAATAATATAGTAAAACAAAAGGAAATAGAATCTATTCCACCCTCCTGAGAAGCAATAGAGGAAAGAGGAGCTTGTAGATATATTCTTATTGAGGTAGAGATGTTTAAGGGAATTTGAATTGATAAACCAAGAGGGGACCCCAAATAACTGGAGTTTAGACAATTTCAATGGGAATAAAGTAGGAAAAATCCAAAATCGGGAGGACTTCACAATCTAGAAAATTGAAGAATTTCGAAAAGATATAGACAAAATAAATGGTGTAGATAATTAGATTAAGCAAATACAAGGCATAGATGTGGATGAGGATGATAGAGGATTTAGAAATAAAATTATGAAAGAACTAGGAATATAACACTTAGATAAAGAGGAGGATGATTCTATTGTAGAACGCTACTAAAATCAAGGCAACCTTGGTATTGTGGAAAAGTTGATCTCAAAATCAGAATTGAAATCTTCAAACAAATAAGGAGACTTTGGCTTTCTCTCAGTTCTGGTCTCTTTTCCACCAACGTCCATAGTGGCATAAGATAGATCAAGTTGGACATGCCCTCCAACTAGATTTGACCATTGTTTGAACATCAACATGCCATGATTTGCAGGGATTTCCACAACAGTAAAATCAGCTTTATATGAGACTTGAGAATAGGCTGGGAATCTAAATTCAACATCCTTCATGATACCAACCACACAAATTGATCTATTATCCATTGCATAGGATTTTCCCATATGGCGTATCAACTTTTGAACCAATTTCTTTTATTACATCAGCAGACACAATATTAACTATTGCCCTTGAATCAATCATGCAATTTCTAACTACCTTATTGTTAATTAGCAAGGTTAAATAAAAAGGATTTGTAATAGCCCTGTCTGGTAAAACTAAATTAAGCATCAATTTCTTTCACATTTTGATGATTTGACATTTTGTCAAACACTTGGCAAGCAGCCCAATTACCACTGAATTTATGATGTCTTAAATTTTCAAACACAATATCAAAATGTACAACAAACTAATCACAAATTTACTTAATTTTGGGCTTATAAGTTTTGCATAAATAAATACCAAACGCCAATAAACAATTCTGAAATGATTCACACCAGCCTCTGAATTCATTCATCAACAAACCATACAACAATATAATGAAAAGAGAATTTAATTGTTGGTTGATTATAAATCAGAATTTGAAGCCAGCCTATTTATTTTCAAAGTATGTAATATAAACTGAATTTTACAATTAAGAACTTGGTCTTTGCCGTTGAATGTAATTGCAAAGTCAAACTGAAAGCCACTTGTCCAATTTCAATCTGGCATTTCCAGTCTACCCTTACAAATGCTGCCCAAAATTGATATAGAAATCACGCCGAATATAAGAACCCTTGGCATTCAAGCTATAAATCCAACACGCTAATTCTGATGAAAAACGAACAAACTGTGATATCCAGAATTACCAAACTCCAATCTGCAGACTAAACCCTCATCCAACAATAGAAAAATTATAACATTCAATTGTATAAATGCTCCTTAGCCACAGATAATGCAGAAAGAGGAGACGATAATAAAACTCAAAAGTCCACAATACCTCAGTTGCGGATTCTCAGAATTAAATCTACAATACTTTAGCTGTAGATCCCAAACCCTTATACTTCAACAAAGGCACAAACTTCAAACTCAGAAATGTCACAAAGACAACAAGAGCAAAATAAGATAATCAAATAATTGGATGCTTTACTCATCAAATGGGCTCATATTTATAATCTCCAAATGGCACAAAGTTTCCCAAATGAACTTCACTTAAAAAGATTCCCACACACAACATTAAAATATAATAAAGTGTCATTATAATTTGATTTATTAATTGCTTTTGGCTCTGAAAATGACCTTTTCCACCATAACTTAAAATTATGACACGTAAAGCCACTGTTTCTTATTCCCATGATTTACAACATTTTGTCCCGGTTCCAACAAGCTATGATACTGCGGTGACCAACCAACAATACTATCAAAAATAGCAACCTTAGCATATTTATATGAATAATAATAATAATAATTCACCCATCTTGCGAAAATAACTGAAGAGGCATCAAAATCAAAATTTGACAACACCAAAGTGATCCTGATGATGAAAGATGATGAATGAACCTGATGGGGTGAATTACTATAAATAGATGCTCCCTCCAAGATTCTTGGAGCTCAAACTGGAAGCCCAAAATAAAAACTGAGAGCATCCTCTAACTCTTCTAATTCAACTGAGCTCATCAGAACCAATAGATTGACTTACTATAAATAGTATGTCCCTCAAACAGAGCCAAAGCACACCACAGGCTGTTGGAAAGCCTATAACCACACAACTAAGACCCTCAAATCCCACTGTTAGCTCACGAGGGTCACGATGGTGAATTGACCTAGCCAACTGTAGGAACCTGCTAAAAATGGGGACATTATAGTCCTCTCTCCCTAAGATTGCTTGTCCCCAAGCAATCCCGGAGCAAAATGAACATCACAATCCCCCTAGATCCCAAAGGTAGAACTGCATACTATCCTTGTTGTGTACAAGAAACTCCTATAGCATCAGCACCTAGATAACTGATACGAATGACAGAATAATTTGGAAATTGACTGTAGATGTTGATGGTGATGACAACCCATCGAAACTCAATCCAACTGAAATACCAACTCTATCCACACCTAAGTCCCCATCAAACTGATACTCACACCCAACTGCATTGTGGAGATGGTAACAACCATAGGTAACTGAAAAACTACCACCAACTCCAACTTTTGCCAAACTGTCCCGGGTGTGTAGATATTGCAAGGGGTCTAACTTGCAACTGTCAATCCCATCTGCAAAAGATGGTGCTAACCCATCCCATAATGGATGGTATGAAACTAGAGCCAACCCACACTGACATGAAACCAAGTCTTCTACCTGTGGGTCAAAAGAGTAGTGATGAGCACTCCTTACAGTGTAATGTTGATAAAAACTCTTGATCTTTGTCAAGGGCTCATCATCATCAAACTGGGAATCAGAAGATGGCTCCAATCTCTAACTCTGAACTATTGGTCGAGAAAGATCTTGGGGAACCCTCTTAGTAAACCCAACTTGAAAATCCCTGTGGGGAAGCATAGTAGACAGAGTCTTTACAATTCCCACCAACCTCTGAATAGCATGAGAGCCTCAAATGAGAGTACCCTTAGACACTTTGTATGAATCCTTCCTCACATCTGAACTCTGCAATAGATACTCCATAAAGGACTCTATGCAGTGGAAATTATACATGGAAGCATCAACCTACTCCCTTGCAAGTTGCGACCCACAGCTGATCCCTTTGCAAATGTGGCATTGCTAACTATCCAATGCTATCAACTATATGAGATGAAGAAATAGGTTCGCTTCCAACAGAAGGAAGCAGATCATTATGAGAGTCCAACTCCCCTGATACTCTCATCTCATCCATATCTATTGCACCCATATCCTAGACAGATGTGTCGACCACATCATCACATCCATCATCCACAACTATAGAAGAAAACTTACCACCAACCACAATATGCAACTAAATTGGATTTGGGATTGGTGTGGTCTGAACATGCTCCAACTCCACGGTCACCTCATCCAATCGTGATTGTGACTTGAAGAGCCCACTGAGTACACTAAAGAGAGTCCACAGTCACCTCAAGCTCTTGGGTTAGCTACACCATCTCCACTTTCTCTAAGAATGTCTCATGACAAGTGCTACCCCACTCCAGAAGGTAATCCCAGTCAACAACTAGCTGCGAGTGATTATGCTTCAAGATCCTGACAACCTCTCGAAGTGCATGAACCTCTACTAGAGAAAGAGTACTATCACCATGCTCATCAGACGTAGGAGCACTCCAACAATGTGTAGCTAGCATCTAACAAATAGCATCATGATGCCCAAGAGTTGAAGAAATGTCACTATCACTCACCTTCAACTGACTGGTCACATGATGTCTCTGTAACCCCTGACTCCTATGCAATCTCTCTGTCTCACTAACTGCACTGTGATAGGAAACTAAATCAGAACTGCCCACCACAAGATCACTCATACGTGTGCCATCATCCTTGCACAACTCCACATCCGAGATACAACTACTAGGTACCTCAAACAACTCCTCATCCAAAGAAATGGAAGCCCTTGTAATATCAATCTCCTCGCATGTCTCAGCTTCCACCTCAAATGTAAGATCATGTAAACATCGATCTTGGGACTCATCAAAAACCTCTTCGGAGTCATCACCCAATATTTGATAAGGGATATCATACCCGGTGTAGCTCATTGTATAATTAGATGTGTCCATACCATCTACATCCACATCTCCCAACTTCGTTGTGACACCTATATCACTATCATCATAGTTGGGTGACTCCATACATGCCTTAGTCCCACCTAAGGAAGCAACTACCTCCTGTACTGGAGCACCACTACAGTAGTTGACATATAAGTCACCAATAACAACTCCCTCCTTTGGTGAGTTTGAAGAGTGGCAACTACATCATCAACTGCCTCTGAACTAACCATAGCGACTACCTTGGGAGCCTCAACCTGCTGAAGCTCAGTGCTGCTATCCATCAAACGTACTAACACATCTACTAATCTCTGTGAAATGAATCCATCATCAACATTGTAGATGGGGCTAGCAGGTGTTGTACTAAATATAGGTACATCAGCATCATGGACACCTATCGGAGAATACTCAAGCTTCCTTCCCTGCAACCTCGATGTCGGCCTTCTAAAAGTAGAAACCATATACATCGCTGCCCTCTCAATTGTCATAGGATCTGACAAGCTCTCTGCCAACCTCTATTGATGAAGATTTAGTTTCTCCAGACTATCCTAGGAAGGCATTCGCTTTTACACTAACTTCCTCATTACTCCACTGACTTCTAGAACTGCCAATCCTATGTCTATCCATAGCTGGAGAAAATTTAAGTGTTGGTTACTCTAGAAATTAGATCTGAAAATCTTCAAAGTCAGCACCGAACAAAATAAAAACTAAGCCCAATTCCTCCAAGCTAGCAGGAAACCGCTCTGATACCACTATAGTAACCCCAACCAAATATAACTTCAACAAGTATCAAATTCTTTTATAATTTAGTTGTTTGACATTTCATCAAACACTTTGCAAGCAAGCTCTGATACCACTATAATAACCTTGTCTAGTTATAACTAAATCAAGCATCAATTTCTTTCACATTTTGATGGTTTGACATTTTGTCAAACACTTGGCAAATAGCCCAATTACCACTGAATCTATGATATCTTAAATTTTCAATCATAATATCGGGATGCACAACAAACTGATCATAAATTTACTTAATTTTGGCCTTATAAGTTTTACATAAATAAATACCAAACACCAATAAACAATTCTGAAATGATTCACACTAGCCTCTGAATTCATTCATCAACAAACCATACAGCAATATAATGAAAGCGGAATTTAATTGTTGGCTGATTATAAACCAGAATTTGAAACCAGCCTATTTACTTTCAAACTATGTAATATAAACTGAATTTTACAAATTAAGAACCTTGTCTTTGCTGTAGAATGTAATTGCAAAGTCAAAGTCAAAGCCACCTAGTCCAATTTCAATCTGGCGTTCACAACCTATCCTTACAAATGCTTCATCTTCATGTCTTTTTGCATATCCATAATTTCTTTCAAATCACCATTCTTTAGGGCTCTAGGATTATAAAGCTTTACATCTTTTGCTTACCCTTTCGAATGCCTTTCTATCATTTCTTATTGTAATGTCTGTCTTAAAAGCTTGTTATAGAGAACTAGGTCAATGAGATCTTATCTCATTATGTATTTTGCTATCAAATGCAATGAGATAGAAATTAATTAAGAAAGAATCAACTGGCCTGATATCACTTAAGATTCTATTCAACTCCTAGTTAAACCTCTTATTGAATTCTGCAACCGATTCTTTCATATTCTTTTTGATACTTGTCAATTCATGTGAAGTAGATGAAGTGTCATTATGATCTACAAAATGTTCTATAAATTGATCAACAAAATCACACCACTCGGTTATTGACCTATCAAGAAGACTTCTATATCATTTTGCAGTGTCTTGTGTTAAGGATTGAATCATTGAACGAAAAGCTTCATGAAGACATCTTCATAATCCTCATCCAACTCTTCAATTGTACTTTTAAGGTTAATCACATGTTGTTCAGCAGACTCAATCCCACTTCTAGAGAATTTTGGGATAACAAACCTCAATTCATTGGAAACTGGATTTGGGTATCCTCTTATCCTATCAAATTCCAATTGCCAATATCTTTCAATAATCATTGATTGCCTTATAATATGATTCCTTGCTCCCGGATGATGCATTCCATGATCTTGGTTATGGTGATTAACGCTCCCAATACCTCTGTAGATTTGATTCCCTCCATAAGGATGTCTGGCATTTGCATTATGAGAAAATTTGCCATTTTGTGGAATACCTCTGTTGTGTTGTCGTGAATTTTCACCATGCTGACTAGAATGTCTCCCAAAGCTTTCATTCTAATCTTCTCTTCCATTCTTATCTGATGCAGGAGCATCCTAGGTGTAAGGGAAATCTTGCATCACCCAAAAATATTTTATTTTCAGTCTTTTCTATTTTAATAAGGACTAGTACATAGGGTGGTTACTATTTATGGAAACTTGCTATTTTTAGTGAGTTTGTCATACGAGCTTGGATTGTTCTCATTTTCTACAAGAAGGTTCATTTTAGAGATATAAGCCTACCATAAAAATCTCATTGCTCCAGCTTAAGTATCAGAGAAGTTATTGTGGATTTTTGGTAGAAAAATTTGCAGAAAAATCTTCAGGCTCACCGTTGGAGGCCTTAGAGTGTCCTGATGAGGTCTGAAAACTTGATGGAAGGACACTAACATGGTTTCGAGCCTATAGATCACGAGCTAGCATTTCCAAAAAGTGGTTATAATAGCCAATCGGAGCAACAGTTCGTGAGTTATGGCCTTTGGAAGTTGGGCTACCAAAATTTCTAAAATAATTTGTCAAAGATGTATTTGGCCAACTCTTTGTGTATTGTTAGGGTTTGTCGCCCTAGGTATTAAGTTTGAGCATCTAGAACCTTCCCGGGTAGCATAAAACTGTCTATTTAAGAAAGGCTTGAATATTGTCTAGGACAACTTTGGGTGATAGTTCGCAGCATTGTCTTGCAGATTACTGTAATGAAGGCGCCCATTTGGGTTAGCATATTGTAATTGAGAATTCTGTAATTTTGCACTTGCGGTGATAATAAGAAGTCCATATTTTGTTCTCGTATTTGTTGTTGTTTCTTTGTTTTTGTTATGAGTTTATGATATTAAGGGGAGACCCCTACATCAAGTGGTATCAAAGAAGGTGATGAGTGGAAGACTGGTTTCAAGACAAGGGAAGGACTGTATGAGTAGTTAGTCATGCCTTTTGGGCTAACCAATGCATCAAACACTATCATGAGGCTCATGAATGAGGTACTGAAGGAGTTTCTAGGTAAGTTTGTCATTGTTTATTTAGATGATATATTGATCTTTAGTAAGACATTGGAGGAGCATTTAATTCATATTTGAAAGGTGTTTGAAAAGTTGAGGGAAGAAAAGTTGTTGATAAACCTGAAGAAGTGCAGTTTTGTAAAGGAGTTGGTGTACTTGGGATTTGTAGTCTCAGGAGAAGGTCTAAAAATGGACCTAGAGAAAGTGAAGGCTATCCTTGAATGACCTACTCCAAGGAGTGCGACAGAGGTAAGATCTTTTCATGGACTGGCTACATTTTACAGAAAGTTCATAAGAGGTTTTAGCAATATTTGTGGACCCTTGATTGAAACAATGAGAGGAGATAGGAAAGAGTTTAAGTGGACTATAGGAGTAGATAAGAGTTTCAATCTGTTGAAACAGAAAGTTACTAAGCAGCCTGTTTTAGCACTTCCTAATTTTAACAAGGTGTTTCAAGTAGATTGTGATGCTAGTGGTACTGCAATAGGAGCTATTTTGAGCCAAGAAGGTAGACTAGTTGCTTATTTCAATGAGAAGTTGAATGATGCAAAAAGAAAATATTTTGTTTATGATTAGGAATTTTATGCTATAGTTCAAGCATTAAAGAAGTCGAGACACTATCTTCTTCCCAAGGAGTTTGTTTTGTATAATGATCATCAAGCTTTGCAATATTTGAATAGTCAAGGAAAATTGAACCAAAAACATTTAAAGTGGGTTGAGTTTTTGCAGAGTCATACATTTGTTTTGAAACACAGAAGTGGGAAGTCTAACAAAGTTGCAAATGCTCTTAGTAGAAGACAACTTTTGCTGATAGAAATGTAGATAGAGGTGGTTGGGTTTAAGAAACTTAGTACATTGTATCCAGATGATCTTGATTTTGGTGAATCGTGGAAGGCTTGTACAGAACCTGTAACACTTGACAGGACAAAGTGGTTGGATTTTATGATCCAAGATAATATGTTGTTCAAAGGAAGCCAGTGGTGCATCCCAAGAAGTTCAATGAGAGAGAACCTCATCAAGGAGAAGCATAGTGGAGGATTGGCTAGACATTTTGGCAGAGATAAAACTATAGCTTTGGTTGCTGAAAATTATTACTAGCCACAATTACAGAAAGATGTGAGGAAGTTTGTACAAAGTTGTCGAGCATGTCAAATGGAGAAAGGAGTGAAGCGAAATACAGGGTTGTATCAGCCATTACCTGTACCAAAGAAGCCGTGGGAGGATGTCAGCATGGATTTTGTTCTTGGATTACCGAAGACACAATGCGGGCATGATTCTATTTTTGCAGTGGTTGACAGGTTTTCAAAGATGGCACATTTTATTCCTTGCAAGAAGACTAGTGCTATTGTTCATGTAGCAGAGTTGTTTTACAGAGAAGTGGTGAGATTACTGTTATCCAAATTTTCACCAAGGCTCAATTCAAATGCAAATCACGGAAAGATAGTTTATGAGTGTCACGAGCCCATGCTAGAACCTCATAAAATGTTCTTTTGAATATTATAGAAAGAGATAACTCAACATTCAGGGGCTATTTCAGCTTGCTGCAGGAAGGCTGTGACTTGCTGCAGGAAAGTTATGACTTGCTGCAGGAAGGCTATGACACGCTGCAGGAAAGTTACAACTCATTGCAGGAAGGTTTTATGACTTGCTGCAGGAAGGTTATACGTGGAAAGAAAAAACACTTTTTTCACCTTTTGCTCAATACTTAGTGTTTTTCAAATTTTCACCAAAGCTCAATTCAGATGCAAATCACGGAAAGATAGTTTATGAGTGTCATGAGCCCGTGCTCGAACCTCTTAAAATGTTCTTTTGAATATTATAGAAAGAGATAACTCAGCATTCAGGGGCTGTTTCAGCTTGCTGTAGGAAGACTGTGACTTGCTACAGGAAAGTTACGACTTGCTACAAGAAGGCTGTGACAAGCTGCAGGAAAATTACGACTCGTTGTAGGAAGGTTTTATGACTTGCTGCAGGAAGGTTATACGTGGAAAGCAAAAATACTTTTTTCACCTTTTGCTCAATTTTTTTAAATTTTTTGCAAAGATTATATTTTTATTTAATTCTTTTAAAGGGTTTAAAATTAAACATTTTTTCTTGCAAAAATAATTTATTATAATATAATTTATTTTAGTTATTTTAAGTAAATATTAATTATTCTGATAAAATGTTGAGTGATTAAATATTATCACTTAATATTTTATATAAAATAATTAATATTTATAAAACAAAAAGAATAAACTATATTATAATAAATTATTATTTAATAAATATTAAATGCCTTATATTTTGTTTACGGAATATAAATCATTTAATAATTATTATTGTGCAAAGAAATAAATGTTTAATTTTCTTTTAAAAGGTTAAAAACAGATATTTTGCAAATCATTATGACTAAGTGTTGAGTCAAAAAGGTTAAAATAGATATTTTGCTAAGTCAAAAAGGTTAAAACAGATATTTTGTTGAGTCAAAAAGGTTAAAACAAATATTTTGTTGAGTCAAAAAGGTTAAAACAGATATTTTGCTGAGTCAAAAAGTTAAAAGCAGATATTTTGCAAATCATTATGACTGAGTGTTGAGTCATAAGGGTGAGGATTTTTGTCTTTAAAGTGAAGTTATTGCAATTTGGAGATTTTTTGGAGTCTGCTGGGAGATGTGACTGCATTTATGAGGGGCAATTGTGAAGATATTTCAGGCCATGCCTTTTGGGGGATTTTGTACACCTTTTGGAGTCTTTTCAAAGACTGAATTTTGGCCTTTGGGGCTTAATCCGACCCAATATTTATGGCTTTCAAAATGCAGTTGGGTGAAAGGTGGATAAGTATGAGTTGAAGGCCTCATTTTGTAGAGGTTCTTCTTTTTCTCTGTCTTGCTGTTTTGTAAGTTTTCAGACTTCCTGACAGTAGTAGAGATCCTTTTGTAACCCATTATTCAGAGAGATACACAGATTTGCAGCACTTTTGGACAGTGATTTTAGCTTGTGCCTTCTCTTTTTTCTGTGTTTGTGTGTCATGTTGATGCCTTCTACAAGATTTTTTCAATCTTTTGCAGGTTGAAAGTTGTGTTACAGAGTAGTTTTAGATCGTGAGTAATTTATTCTCCTTTAGAAACTGTTATTTTAGCCTTCTTATCAGTTATTGCTGCATGGATTCTGATTATTGAGTCGTGCAAAGGAGTTTCGTTGTTACCGTTTTACTATGTGCTGGTTATATGTTAGATCTCAAAGGATACTTTTCTGGTGCATCACCCTTAGGATTTAGAATTTTATTTACTGTTATCCTTCTTCCCTTTTCCTCCATAAAAAGAATTAATTTCAGGCAGTGTAAAGTGATTTACCAAATAGGAAGCCGGCCTAGAATTCGGAGATTCATTCCATCCACGGTTCACCCACAACCTTGGAATGTTTCCACATTACTCCAAAAGGTTAAGTGTTCTGCAAATTTAATAGGGTGCAATTTTGGTAGATAACAGTTTTGGCACGCCCGATGGGACAGTTTTATTGACTAAGCTCTTTTAGAACTGGTCTTTACAACAGTATTTTCAATTTTTGTGCTGATTTTGATATGCTATCAACATAGAACAAACTCGTGAGAGGTCATTATTTTGCATATCTGGTGACTTAGCAACCATATGTACTGGTATTAAGTAGATTCAGTGTTTACAATGGATTATCATCCTCCATTTCATGAAATTCTTCCTCCATTCTCTGAATTTCAGCCACCTCAAAATGACTGTATTGCTGGTTTCATGCCAGAATTTAAAGGACAGCATTCATCTTATGCTTGCCGCCCACCCACCCCTCCTGAAGGATGGTGGAAGCGTCAACTGGCGTACCAGCAGCCTCAACAAGAGATGCATCAACAAAGATTTGATACGCAGCAACAAGAGCCTATTTTTCAAGCTCATACCCAACAACAAGAGATGTTGGTCGGTCAGGAGCAACATCATCAAGAGATGGAAGAGCAAAGAAAATACTATGAAGAGCTGTTGAAGACCCAGAAAAAGCATATGAGAACAGAAGCAAGGAAGCAATTTGATGCCAGATGGAAGCAGTATGAAGAGGTCATTATAGGACAGCAACAGAATCAAGTGGCCCTTACAAGCAATCTGACAACATTACAGAAGGTTTATAAGGAAGAGATGGAAAAGATTTCTGTTGCTGCAGCTACAAAAGAAGACGATTTGCAAAGAACATTAAGAGTTAATGAAGAATTTCATGATAAAAAGCTAGAGGAGTATAGCGAAAAAATGGAACTCCTACTGAATGAATTCATGAAGAACAAGTACGCTCAGGCTCATCATGAAGAAGTACTTGCTCAGCAAATTTGAGAGAAGGAGAAGCAAATTAATTTTCTACTTGCACAAGTACAACAACTAGAGGCTCAATCAGAAGTTCATCTTCCCGTTCATCCTCAAACAGGGCAGTTTTCATGGACCAAGTATCCTGGTTATGAAATGCCTAATCTTGTCAAAGATACCCCATGGGAGCCAATTCAAAGTCAAGAGACTAAAGATGAGGTCACTACAACTCATTCTGAACTACGAAATGAAGAAATAACCATGGAAGCCCAGTTGGGACAAAACATTTTTGAACAGCAAGGTTCTAAACAGCATGATGAAGGGGCTCTATTAGTTGCAGGAAAAGACACAGGTGAAGAAGAAACCATTGTGTTTCTTTGAAGAGTTACCCTTATTTGCTGAGCAAGAGGGGAGTATGGATGTTCAAAGTATATCCATCCAAGCTTTGCAACAGCAGGACATAAATGATGAAGTTATACTTGACAAAGTATCCGCTCAAGATACGGAAGATCAAGAATTAATTCAGTATGATACCAATTTGTTGCCTTTATTTCAGGAGATTTTTGCAACTTCTCATGCTATTCTGAATACATCAACTGTGCTGAAAGATGAAGAAGACTTGGGAGAAGACCAATTCTGGGATGATCTAGAAAAGTTCTGTTTAAAACTAGATGAAAAGCCATCCTCAACAAGACAACGGTGTATGAACAAACTGACAAGGTACCAGATCAGATACTATTGCAACCTGAAATAGTTGTTTTAAATCAACAACAAGATGTTGTAGCAGCAGGCCATCGTCCTCAAACAATTAATCATGAGCAACCAATCAGCAAACAAAGCTCCAAGTTTGTTTGTTCTAGAGGCTGTCCTATCAGACATCTGGCGGATATAAAGTCCATTGAAGGAGGAGCAAGTGCACACACACTTGATATCAACTTTTCATCAGATGATGTTGTTGTAGGAGTGTGGATTATTATAGATTCATCCAACAACAATGATGTTTTCAATCAGCTTGGTCAAGTAAGTACAAGTCTTATCAAGCTAAAGGTGTTTCAGAAAATGATCAAGATTTTATCATGGTTCCATCTCGTCATGGTTATCAACATGCATATTTATCATTGCAAATTAAGAAGGAAAGGCCAATATTTCTGTCAACCAATTAATGGTTTTGTTTAGCTCCTCATTGTTGGTTAGGCTAGGATAGGTCAGTTTTCAATTTTCCCTAAAGTGCTGTTATGCACAGTTAAGCAGGTGTTTTCCTAGTTTTCCTAGTTTTCAATAAGCCTCCAAGAGCTATCAATCTATTTACAGCTACAACTATGAGTTTGCTACTGCTGCCCACTCCTTATTCATTCAGAATACACTTAAAATTCATGACAGCAAAATTGCTTTTACTGTCACAAATCCTACATCTATGCTCGGTAAACAAGGAGTGAAAGACAAAATTGAGTAGGCTACTTTTGAGAAATGAGTGACTCCATGCCCAATGGACTTTTCAAGGCTACTAGTTTCCCAAAGTCTAGCAGGCAGACTTCCAGCAGATGTCGCCAAGAATGTTATCCAAATTTTCACCAAGGCTCAATTCAGATGCAAATCACGGAAAGATAGTTTATGAGTGTCACGAGCCTGTGCTCGAACCTCATAAAATGTTCTTTTGAATATTATAGAAAGAGATAACTCAGCATTCAGGGGCTGTTTCAGCTTGCTGCAGGAAGGCTGTGACTTGCTACAGGAAAGTTATGACTTGCTGTAGGAAGGCTATGACACGCTGCAGGAAAGTTACAACTCGTTGCAGGAAGGTTTTATGACTTTCTGTAGGAAGGTTATATGTGGAAAGCAAAAACACTTTTTTCACCTTTTGCTCAATACTTAAGTGTTTTTCAAATTTTCACCAAGGCTCAATTCAGATGCAAATCATGGAAAGATAGTTTATGAGTGTCACGAGCCCATGCTCGAACTTCATCAAATGTTCTTTTGAATATTATAGAAAGAGATAACTCAGCATTCAAGGGTTGTTTCAGCTTGCTGCAGGAAGGCTGTGACTTGCTGCAGGAAAGTTACGACTTGCTATAGGAAGGCTGTGACACGCTGCAGGAAAATTACGACTTGTTGCAGGAAGGTTTTATGACTTGCTGCAGGAAGGTTATACGTGGAAAGCAAAAACACTTTTTTCACCTTTTGCTCAATACTTAGTGTTTTTTTTAATTTTTTGCAAAGATTATATTTTTATTTAATTCTTTTAAAGGGTTTAAAATTAAACGTTTTTTCTTGCAAAAATAATTTATTATAATATAATTTTTTTTTTTTATTTTAAGTAAATATTAATTATTCTAATAAAATGTTGAGTGATTAAATATTATCACTTAATATTTTATATAAAATAATTAATATTTATAAAACGAAAAGAATAAACTATATTATAATAAATTATTATTTAATAAATATTAAATGCCTTGTATTTTGTTTATAGACTATAAATCATTTAATAATTATTATTGTGCAAAGAAATAAATGTTTAATTTTCTTTTAAAAGGTTAAAAACAGATATTTTGCTAATCATTATGACTAAGTGTTGAGTCAAAAAGGTTAAAACAGATATTTTGTTGAGTCAAAAAGGTTAAAACAGATATTTTGCTGAGTCAAAAGGTTAAAAGCAGATATTTTGCAAATCATTATGACTAAGTGTTGAGTCATAAGGGTGAGGATTTTTGTCTTTAAAGTGAAGTTATTGCAATTTGGAGATTTTTTTGAGTCTGTTGGGAGATGTGACTGCATTTATGAGGGGCAGTTGTGAAGATATTTCAGGCCATGCCTTTTGGGGGATTTTGTACACCTTTTGGAGTCTTTTCAAAGACTGAATTTTGGCCTTTGGGGCTTAATCGGACCCAGCATTTATGGCTTTCAAAATGCAGTTGGGTAAAAGGTGGATAAGTATGAGTTGAAGGCTCATTTTGTAGAGGTTCTTCTTTTTCTCTGTCTTGCTGTTTTGTAAGTTTTCAGACTTCCTGACAGTAGTAGAGATCCTTTTGTAACCCATTATTCAGAGAGATATACAGATTTGCAGCACTTTTGGACAGTGATTTTAGCTTGTGCCTTCTCTTTTTTCTGTGTTTGTGTGTCATGTTGATGCCTTCTACAAGATTTTTTCAATCTTTTGCAGGTTGAAAGTTGTGTTACAGAGCAGTTTTAGATCATGAGTAATTTATTCTCCTTTAGAAACTGTTATTTTAGCCTTCTTATCAGTTATTGCTGCATGGATTCTGATTATTGAGTCGTGCAAAGGAGTTTCGTTGTTACTGTTTTACTATGTGCTGGTTATATGTTAGATCTCAAAGGATACTTTTCTGGTGCATCACCTTTAGGATTTAGAATTTTATTTACTGTTATCCTTCTTCCCTTTTCCTCCATAAAAAGAATTAATTTCAGGCAGTGTAAAGTGATTTACCAGATAGAAAGCCGGCCTAGAATCCGGAGATTCATTCCATCCACGGTTCACCCACAACCTTGGAATGTTTCCATGTTACTCCAAAAGGTTAAGTTTTCTGCAAACTTAACAGGGTGCAATTTTGGTAGATAACAATTACATGGTCTGCGAAAGAGCATACCAAATTTGTTGGGTATTTCTGGCCTACATTGTGGAAGAAGTTGAAGACAAATTTGAAGTTCAGTTCATCACATCATCCATAGACTAATAGACAGACAGAAGCTATGAATCGTAGTTTGGGAAACTTGTGGAGATGCTTGGTTGGAGATAAACCAAAAGGATGGGATATGATTTTACCAGAGGCCGAATTTGCATATAATAATTTTGTTAATAGAAGTACTGGTAAATCACCATTCCAAATTGTATATGGGAGTAGTCCCAGAAATGTTTTTGAATTGAGGAAGTTGGATAAGGGAGACATAAGTAGTGTTGAAGCAGAAGATTTTGCTGAACATTTGAAGAACATCCATGAGGAGGTGAGGAAGCACATCATAAAGATGAATATACAGTATAAGGCTAAGGCAGATGTGAAAAGAAGATATAAGGAATTTCAGATTGGAGATGAAGTCATGGTTCATTTGAGAAAGGAGCATTTTCCAGTAGGTACATAGAATAAGATGAAGATGAAGAAGTTTGGACCGTGCAAGATAATGAAGAGGCATGATTTTAGAAATGCGTATGAAGTGGAGTTGCCTGCTGAATTGAATATTTCACCAATATTTAATATTTCATATTTGACAAAGTATTATGAAGTAGGTGATGGAGATGAAGTTGCAGAAGCACAGTGGAGCATTCCAGCAGCTAGTTTGGTTACCAAGGAGATTGAGGAGATACTAGACAGTTGTATTGGAAAAAGTACCAGAAACAGAACTTATGAGGAATATATGGTCAAATGGAAAGGAAGACTAGTTGAGGATTCATCATGGCTAGCAAAGGAGGAGGTCAACCGTCTTGGTTTTCCTCTGAACACCTGAGATATGATGGGGTCACTTCTCAAATAACCCCGGGTGTCTGATGTAGGAGCATGCTGGGTGTAAAGGCAATCTTGCATCACCCAAAAATATTTTATTTTCAGTCTTTTCTATTTTAATAAGGACTAGTAGACAGGGTGGTTACTATTTATGAGAACTTGCTATTTTTAGTAAGTTTGTCATAAGAGCTTGGAATGTTCTCATTCTCTACAGGAAGGTTCATTTTAGAGGTATAAGCCTACCATAAAAATCTCATTGCTCAAGCTTAAGTATCAGAGAAGTTATTGCGAATTTTTGGTGGAAAAATTTGTAGAAAAATCTTTAGGCTCACCATTGGAGGCCTTAGAGCACCCGGATGAGGTCTAAAAACTCAATGGAAGGGTGCTAGCACGATTCCATACTTGTAGATCACGAGCTGGCGATTCCAAAAAGTGGTTATAATAGCCAATCGGAGAAACAGTTTGTGAGTTATGGCCTTAGAAAGTTGGGCTATTGAAATTTCTAAAATAATTTGTCAAAGATGTATTAGGTCGACTCTATGTGTATTGTTGGGGTTTGTCGGCCCTAGGTATTAAGTTTGAGCATCTAGAACCTTCTTGAGCGACATAAAATTGCCTATTTAAGAAAGGCCCGAACATTATCTAAGACAACTCTGGGTGATAGTTCGCAAAACTATCTTACTGTAATGAAGGTGCCCATTTGGGTTAGCATATTATAATTGAGAATTCTATAATTCCGCATTTGCGGCGATAATAAGAAGTCCATATTTTGTTCTCGCATTTGTTGTTGTTTCTTTGTTTCTATTATGAGTTTATGGTATTAAGGGGAGATCCCTACATCACTATCATCCACATGATCAAATAGAGGGTTCATATGGCAGTGGCAAAGAGTGAGTCTAGATTTGTTCTATGAGGGAGATTATATTTAGGTGTTTTGTTTGCTACCTCTTGATCAGACATTTCTCTTTCTTCCTTCCACTTTTCTTGCCTTTGTTTCTCCACTATTCATCTTACTTTGTGGGGAAACAATATGTCCTCTTGTTATTTCAATCTTCTCAAGGATGTGATGAGGCTATCTCCTAAGTATTTTCACCATTTTATCATCTTTTTATGAAACATCAGCATCTTCTTAAAAATTGCATCCCATGTCTGCAATTCTTCATCTTCTTCCTCTTCTACCTATGTCATTTCACATTGAGGTTCTTGATCAGCTTCAAGGTTTATGGAAGAATGGATTAAAGTTCTCAATCTCTATTTCAGGACTGTTATGATTCAAAGTGATTCCTTCATTATAACTATTCTACATGTTAACCCTCTCTTGGAAATTTGTATGTCCTGAAAAAATCATGTCTAGTGCCTGACTTTTGTTCTTTCTTTGCTTCTCGTCAAAGCTCAATTGAGTGGGACTATTTTGTCCTTTATTTTTTGATCATCTTCCCCACTTTAGAGATAAATTTCTATACCCTTTCTTTCTTTCTATACAAATCAATTGGGCATTCATGAAATAATATATTTATCATAGAGTTGCTATTCTATTCAAGGGAAATATAAATAAATGTCTTGTGTTCTTCCTCAAGAGAGTATAAATCACAGTGAGTTCTAATTTTACAGCAAGGATTCTTGGTGGTGCACATATCTGAGACACTCACAATATCAAAACTGCAAGAAACATTAGTACTTGTTTATGTCAGAACCTCATTAGATATAAATGCTTCAAAATATATCACAACTCCTAAAAAATTTGAATTATAACAGCTACGAAAATGTCTCAAATAAACAGATAAATGTTAACTTCTTTATGCTGGTCTAAATCAGAAATTCTTTAAGTTTATCTTGCAACTCCCCCCAGTAGAGTCACCAATCTGTTGGTTCCCTCAATCACAGATTGAAATCCTATGACTCTTGCACTTCTGGCTCTGCAGGACCAAGGTGGGTACACCTATTCCTAATCCCACTCCTCCAGCTTTAGGCTAATTATAGAAGATTAATTAAATTTAGATGAAATGAAGTTCTCCAAATGGCAAGGATATGAAGAGCCTTTAGTCTGCACCATTTAGAACAAATATGTAAAAGTATTGAAAATATGTTTACTTCAAAAATTTTAATGATAACTTCAAAATATAGATGCTTTAGATAAAATTGCTTTAAATATCAATGTTCAGAAATTAGAATGCTTACGTGTAGTTTATTTGAGAACTGAACTTATACATGTAATGATGAAATGCAGAAATGAGTCACTAATTCCACCCAAAAAACATATGACAATCCTTTAATGACCTTAAAGATCAATGCCTTGTTTTCTTGGGTTATAGAGTCTAATATAGTATAAATTGTTAAATACAACTTTGTAGGACGATATATTTATTCAAATATCATCAATCGCTCCAAATTTAAAATATAGAAGATTAAATCACATATGCAATTCAATGCTAGTCTAAATGGAGTTGAACTTCTTTGAAAGGAAGACCAATCAGACAAGGATGAAGAAAAACATATATCTTTCACAGAATCCTTGATTGTCAAACAATGAATGCTATGAAAAATATTACTGTACAAATTAAATCAAAGATAATTTACCAAATTTTTTTTTATGACTATAGAGGATCAACTTTTCCTGCAAATTGTCTCTATGCCTTCAGTGAACAAAGACAAATATTTTATTGTTCCAGAAGAAATCAAATGCATCAACTGTATTGCAAATTGTGACTCATTTTCACACTCCAAGTTACAGAAAATACATGTCTTAATAATGATCTTATCTGATCTGTGTTTGTTTCTTTTTTGAGCATCTCTTAATATATTAATGAAGGGATGCAAAATAATTTTCAAGCAACATGGCATTTCATAACAAATAAATGATCGGTAAATCTCAAACTTAATTTGTAATACGGACTGAAGTTTGCTAGATGACTCAAAATTAATATGTTTGGCTTATAGTTAATCATTTTTTTTAGGCGGCAATGTTGCATGAACACAGGCATCAATTAGCCCCTGCTATGGATGAAAAAGATATTTTGGGGGTTCATCATGCAACTTCTAATTTTTCCCCCACTATGGGTTGTCTAGAGTGAATTTGTAATGCTTCATAGTCCACGCGTTTAAAGAATGTGACCATGAATTTTCAACACTTTGTATCCGCCGGCCTTTTGTTCCAACCACTTAGAATTTTCCATATTCCACAAAAGATGAATTCTACTCTCACAAGAAGCATTCGTTCAATCCACAACATCAAAAAAATGGTTATCCTTGTGATACTTGATGAGCAAAAATGGATGAATATTGATAAGAAATCAAATCTCCAACCAATGTTTTTTCTATAAAACAGAGGGGTTTCATATATGCTTCTTTGAATAATCCATGCACTCAAACAAAACATTTTGTGATACAGTGGGGTACCACTAACAAGTTACATATTCCACTTCCAAGAATAGCAAGGACTCCAAGTTTTCTATTCATGAGTTAATTACAAACCTTTCATTGTAGTAGATAGCATTTGGTTCTTCTAGGAGTCAACCTTTTCTTGATTTTGCGATATCTTCTTGAGGATAGGAACTACTCTATAAACTTGTGAAAGAATGCAACATTTGTTCTGGTTTTTGCATAGAATGATTTCCTCTTGTTTCAATCGGCTTTGTATGACCTGCTGTACACTTTTTAATTGAGCCATGCTTCACAAATAGAACTATCACAACCTTGGGCTCCATTTCATGACTGGCTTTCACTATTTACTTGATAGCATGCAAGGGTATTGACAATTATGCATTTCTGATTTACACAGGTCACTTTCTTCCCAATCTTAGGATTCAAGTCCCACCTGATATAACGCTGTCAATTGTTACTTCCTTTAAAATTGCTGGAACGAGAGGATAGAGCCTCATAGATTCAGATGAACATAATAGGGTAGGACTGCATATGAAGTGTTCATTTCTAGCAGCAATATCTGCAAAATAAAACAAAGGACCAAGTCAAAATCAAAGAATTTTATTCCTATCAGATGAAAATCGATGACGATCTAAAACCTTCAGAGCCCTCTAAGCGTAGATTAGGCATAGCGATAAATATGAAAATTACTGACCATGAAACCTTAATTGGAAGGCTCAAGAAACCACATACTTCAATTAGCCATGTGCAGAAAGTATTAAGACTTACCCTAAAATATGACTAAGCTTATGATCTAATTTACAAAATTATAACATCAATAGCAAAAATAAATAGGTAAAGAGCGTACTCAAATGGAGGCTCTAATTTGCAAAAATTAAGGTTCCATCACTACCAATAAGCTGATGCAAAATCACACTATGGCATTGGATTGTGGATGGTTTGCCACCTACAACTTGGGTCATGTGTGGGGACTTCAATATGGTTGAGGTGGTATCAAACAAGGATGGAATTTTATCTTTGCAATGGACAGATGGAGAGAGAGAAGTTTGGTACTACATGCACAATAAATTGGGCTTTTTTTAATCCCAATACTAACTGTCATCATCCTAATGGGTTTGACACACTTGTCTAATTTTAGAGCTAGCTATGACATGATTTTGGAAAGGCTTGATTGTGCTATGATCACAATGCAATCCTTTTTCTCTTTGTCCGAAGATCAAGAATTACTTGTCATTTTTCTTGTTGATATGATGTTGTCAGATCATTTTTCCATTAAGTTTTACATTGAATGGCAAACAACTAGGATGCATCCTTCTAAGACATAGTTCTATCTCAACACGTCATTGTTGAATCATCAACCCACTACAACCCCCGTTTAAAGGTTTTGGAATTTGGAGCTTGAGCCACATCAACCCACAAGTTGGATTAAGAAGTGGAATGATAACATCACTTGTATTCTGAGGTTTCTCCACATTTATGGTAAGCAACTTGCAACGTACCATAGTCGTTCATATGACGTGACTACCAACGGCCTTCATGTTGTGACTGAAGCTTTGGCCTTGAATCCCTTCAATGTGGATTTGCATGTTTGACTTGCCCACAGTTGACACCAAAAGCAAATTGCAAACAGTTAGTTTGCTAGAGGAGCTCAAATTAAAGCCAAACTTCATTGGCTTAAAGTGAGTGATAGAGCTTCTAAAAAGATTTTTCTTGCTTTGAGAGCTCATCATAACTCAGTACGGACTAAGAGAATTAAGGTTAGTTTGTTCTCATTGAAATCCTAGACATTTTTCAAGCCTTTCTGAGACTATGAGAAGGTTTTCACGATGTAGGGAAGCTCTCCTACCATGGATCAAGATTTGTGTTGGTTCCTTAAACCATAGGTTGGAATCCTAAAAGTCTTGCCAACTTGATGCTGGGATATCCAACCGGTTATGGTGAACTTGACAAGACCAATCAATTTGATCTTTTGCACCTCTGTCTTTGCAAGGCCAAGGCAAGTGTACCTAATCCTGAACAAATCACTCAAGTCCAAGATGCTTATAGCAGATTGATTAAAATTTCAATGTAATGAAAAGTTTCCCAAATGGCAAGGATTACAGAAAACTTTAAACTTCCAAATATTGAATTGAGAATAACAAATGAATATATGAATGTAAGGGTGTTTTAAATAAAGAATTACTATTATGGATTATTGCAACAAATGAATATATTCATTCTTTAAGGGGAAAGTATGAAATAATTGCCAGCGTATCAGAATTCAAAGGGGTGAATAATGTCAATATTTTAAGTTATTACATACAACTTTATAAAGTTCTATGCACCTTAACCATCAAAAATTTAGTAATCAAGATGTGACGGATCAAATATATAGATGCAATTTTAAACAGTCTAGAATGCGCTTCAACTCCTATGACAAACCGGACACAGATTGAAAACAATTAAATATTTCACAATATTTGTGATAATCAAGTTTAAAATGCTATAATTGAACTTATCCACCTATCTATCATATAAATCATTAATAGAATTTAAAAATAATTATAAAGGATACAACTTAATAATATTTTACTCTAACGCAAATAAATAAAATAAACATGCTTATTGGTTATGCTAGAAATGACAATGCAATGAAGACACTCATTACATCAATCCACTACAATTCAATTCCACAATAGCATAATAAAAAGTTTAACTCAATGATCCAATATCCATGAGCTTAGTTCAAAATTTCATTTCTTTACTAATGAAAAAATAATATATTTGTTAAGGCCTAAAATTTTCACCCTACCAATACCTGTAATGTATCTTCAGATTTGTGAAATTAAAAAATAGCTTGAAATTCTCAGAGTATGAGGATATCCAGTCTCAATGGCAACAGGTTGGAAACAAAGAAGCAGGTATGAGCACATAAAATATTTGATAAATCTTCAATAAACTGGTATAACAGTGGTTTGAAGAATTTTACCTGTGAGTTCACAAAGACCTCATCCTTGATGAGTTTGGATCATTTCATGATTGAAAAAGATGTTTTGCAAGATCTTTTGAAACTTCGCTAGAAATTCATTATGCAATTTTTGGGTATTGTTGTCCTGCATTTTGTCATTACAAAATGTTGGTAACAACACGAAACTTTTCCAAGCTAGTTTCGTGTTTCTCTAAGCTTGAATTTGATATTTAATTGTTTAATGTTAATCAATTGATCCATTTCAATTCAAATATCAAATTGTTTTACTGAAGGCTTTTGTCAAGTCATTTTCGTTTTGCTTTCTGTTGAGCCTTTGCTTGAATTTTGAAGCCTTCATCATCCATTCTTTGCTTTTGAGTTTGTGTTTGCTTGTTTTTAGTCCTTTGGTTTTGCTCATGTCAAACCCTTCCATTTTTCCCTTTGATTCGGTCTAACCTAGAGTTCAATTGGAGTTGTCAGTCAAGAGTTATGCTCGTTTTAGTTACTCAAAAGTGGACATTTTAGGTGCAACAACACGAATTAAAAATATGATGTTATATTTTCAATTTGACATTCACTTTTTGAAAAATATAACATTATATTCACTTTTTGTTATGTTTTTAAGTTACTTTTACTTTAAATTTATAACTTAAAATGACTATAGTGCACTTTATGTTATAATTTTAAGTTGAGTTACTTTTTAATTTTTCACTTAAAGTAACTATATAACTATATAGTTTCATTTTAAATTTTGGTTTTAAAATCAAATGTTTATTTAGGTGTTACTTTAAAATTATGTTTATGTATTATATTTCATT
The DNA here is from genome assembly GCA_028749045.1 of Cupressus sempervirens. Taxonomy (NCBI): domain Eukaryota; kingdom Viridiplantae; phylum Streptophyta; class Pinopsida; order Cupressales; family Cupressaceae; genus Cupressus; species Cupressus sempervirens. The sequence goes on along the minus strand of CM053783.1, from coordinate 503,838,093 downwards.
ACACCGAGAGGCGTAACCTATAGTGGTAGAATGGGGGAATGAAAAGTTGTGACCGCGTTAATGTTAATTTTTTCATTTTTTAAGGCCGACTACTAAAATTTAAGTCTTATGTATCGTCACATCTTGTAAAATTAATGATATAAATAAAAGTTGTATAGTTCAATGCAAATCTAAATAAATTAAGACGGTGACAAATTCAAAATACTACAGTGAATTAACTCTCCAAATCAATCATTTTCAAAAAAATTAATACTAATTTTGAACTTCCAAATCTATGAACAAAATAAGCTTGCTTCTCTAAGCATTGTGAAAACAAATTCTCTAGATCAATCAATTTGGAAAAAAAACAACCAGTACTAATTTGGAGAACGAATTTGATCACACATATATAGCACAAACATTATGTTCTTTACCCAAGTATAGATGTTCCGACATTATCCTCCATAAGTGAGCCCAGTGATGCTGATGGCATTAGCATATATATACCAATTCCATTATAATAGTAATTATAATAAGAATACGACAAGATGTAACACAACACTCATTGTAGTATATACATAGCATCTTACCCAAACCTCGAAATAAAATATAATGAAGCATCTTAAGCTTCATTTTCCCAGGAATCTATCAAACCCTAAAATAGATTCCCTAAAACATTCACAATGCAGAAACTATTATAGTGTTGAGCTTTTAGCAAGAATAGTCATTCTGAGTTGATGAGAATCACTGAGCGTTGATGGATACCGATTATTTGTGATGAATATTTAGTGCTGAATAACATGATATGTGTACTACTTGACTCAATAATTTCATTGTTGTCCAACTCTAATACGACATCATTTACAGAGTGAAATCAGGCAATTTCCATATTCCATTTCTTGACCTAGTCTCATTTTGCGGCTTTCCAACATCATGCTTCTGCCATTCTGCGGAATCTTGCTTATTCTAAAGTACAACTGAGATAATAAAATTATAAAAAATAATTATGAATATAATATATCTTAAATTAAGAAAGTTTCTATGTATACTTCACAATAATATTTTAAATTGCTAAAATAAGTTTATATTATTATTTTGTAGTATATTTTAGAAAGTTTCTAATTTTATATGTATCGTCACATCTCGTAAAATTAATGATATAAATATAGAATATACATTTAAGAAAATACACATTTCAATAGAGTGACAGTACAAATATTCAGTGCAGAAAAAATACAAAGTGATAGGTATATTGACATTTTTATATGTTTTGGTTAGTTTTATTTGATCAACTATTTTCTAGGTTTCTCTACATTCACCATGTTGCTGACTAAAATATGTATTGTACATGAAAGGAGAGGTGGCTAGCATTTGAACAATTTCAACAGGATTCAAAGTATTTGTAAATTCAAGATTTAAGTGACAATTGCCTTTGAAAATTTTCATACACATAGAAATCACAACCAAAATAGCCCAATGCGGCACAAAAATGACAATCCATACTCAAAATGGCATGGCACCCTAGCAAAAATGACAACCTTTTGTAACAGGCCAGCATCTAGTACTAAAAACAACTATAAATATGCAGTCTAATGATAAGCCTAATCCATATGCAACTGAATATTAGGCCCATTTCTGCTTGGTATCAATATTCTTATTTCCACTACTGTAAAAGCTTTTTCCAAATCAGCTACAATTTGATTCCTGAGTTCTGGACAGCAGCTTCATCGATTGATTGTCACAAGTTTTAATAAATCTCAGCATGCCCACTTCATTGTTAGTCATCGTGCATACAAAGTCCAAAAACAATTCTTTGAGATTTGGAAAACCTAAGTTTGACCCACTTTCCATCTCTCTTCCTAGGGCCATATTTCTTTTTTCTATAGAACACTACAGTCCACAAATATCCATCAAATTTGCTCTCACAATTAACTGGATTTAGGTTTAGGGTTTTCCAGATACCCATTCTTACTAGATGCATTTGACAGTTTTAAGTGGTAAAGCATAACATGGCAGGTTAGTGATAATTCATCATAAATGAATAGTAGTCTTTCTCTTTGAACCTTGACTGTGTTGGGCAGATCTTTTGATGGTCGAATGAATTTCTTTATGGTCATTTCCAATAGCGACTTCGTTGAAGATTCTCTTTCTTCACCATTTTTGAATTCGAGCTCAGTTGAGGACAATGATTATTCACTTTTATTTAATGATCTCATAGCATCCAAACACCTTGTTTGAGAATCATCATAAACTAGAAGGCATTCAATGTGTTATGGCTGGAATAGATGCGCTAAAGCTTGCACCATTTAAATTGTGTTTTGAATGAATGCTTTCTGCTCACACCACTTCTTCTCTTCAGTCATAGATCTGAACATCAGCGTATGCATAACCTGGAAAATTTTAGTATTAGTTAATTAACTTCATGTGCGCACCACCTGAAAATACTTTCAAAGTAAACATAACACTATTCAACAACTGTGGCCTCTAATGTTGAGCTTCAACCCGCTCTAGAATATGATGGTCCTCTGTAGCGATCATATTAAATTTTTATCATAACATGGTCATTTCACTACATTTCTTCTGAATTTTTGAAAAATGTTATTAATGTTTAGAAAATTATTCTAAGAATATTTGGATATAAATCTTTATTATTTTTGTATTATAAAATAATACCTAAAATAAGAGTTTGGAAATTGAGACTATGATATATTATAAATTAATAATAACATCAACAATGAAAAAAGAAAAGGATTATAATTGATGTTATTTATAGAATATGAATTTTTTTTTTCCACTAATCATATAGAGATTTGGTGTAGATACAAAGGAGTTAAAATTAAAATTAATAATATATTTTGGAATACAAGAAAATATCTTAAATTGTTTAATTTTGAAAAGCATCTAGACCAATTTTGTTTAAATTGCACTATATTTCAAATAGATTTTAAATTAATATATAGATATTTAGGATAAATAATATGTATTACATTTTCATATTCTAATATAACAACTAAGTATTGATAGATGGTATATTGTTTGCAAATTCAAGTTTTTTCAACAATTTCTTTCATCTTTGTGTATATATTTTTATAAATTTCATTTAATTTTATTTTCATTTACATATATTTTACGTATTCTTCATTATTACTCATTTAGTACAAACATTAATACACTTATTTGTTCATCTCCCACTTTAATACTTACACTAGCTTGGTCTTGGTCAATCCTAGAATGCCTCGTTCAAGACTAAATTTTGAGAATGAAGAGCAGCAAAGACACTATCGAAGAGAATATGGTCGGAATTATATGAGACAACGACGTGAACAAAGGAATAATGCTCAAAGAGAGGAAGCTACAAGTCCTACAAATGAAGAGCAACAAATACAACAGAGAGAATATGCACAAAATTATATGAGACAACGATGTGAACAAATGACTGATGCAGAAAGAGAAGAAGAAAGAAATCATCGAAACCAACTTGATAGAGAAAGACATGTCACGCATAGGGCAACTATGACAGTGGAAGAGATTGAAGAAGAAATGAGACAATATGCAGATAAGATGAGAGCACATCATGCACAAACACTATTTCTAGATGGATGATGCAATTGGATCGAACCAAGATTGAGAAGAGTTTATCTTTCTGAATTTGTTAAGCATTTACTTCGATATAGAGATCATCGCTTTGAACGACACCCACGATTTAGGTATTATATGATGAATATGATCATGCGACATCGTGCACAAAATTCATCAGCAGTATTTGCCAAAAAGAGCTTGCAAGATCTGCCAATCACAATCAATGAGCTACAAGAACATATAGAAAATGTCCCTCACTCACATCTAGCGGATCGCTTGATGCATTTTGGTACAACTCTAAGGGGTACAAGGTCTTATTGGGAAAATGTCGAGCTGAATTAAGTGATCTCTTGCATCAAATTGGAACACCAACAATTTTCTTTACTTTGAGTGTAGTGGATATGTATTGGTCCGACTTACATGCATTAATGCTAGGAATAGAACCATCTAATCCACAAGAAGCACAAAAATGGCGATGACAAAATATTATTGACTACCCATATATTGTTGCATATTATATGCATCTAAGATATAACAATGTTTCGAAAGGAAGTACTAATAAATGGAATGAAAGTAAAAGATTTTTGGTCAAGATATGAATGGCAACATAGAGGATCACCACATGTGCATGGATTCATATGATCGTTATGAAAAGATGAAGACAGGGAAGCAAGTTGTGAAAAGGAAAGCAAAGGAGGAACAACTCAAATCTTTGGAAAGAGATTAATTGTATGCAATGTATATACTATATTTCAATATCCATAAAACATAATTTAATAGATTTTAGTTTTACATGTTGCGTTGCGGATGCTACTAGCTTAGATATCTTTATACATCTATCTAAAACACACCGAAAGATATCAAGCTCGAGGCGCCTATTTCAATAAAAATATTATTGAAAATAGAGAGGCGCCTCGAGCTTGATATCTCTTGTCGTGTTTTACATAGATGTATAAAGATATCTAAGCTAGTAATATGATAAATAAATATTGTTTATGATCCATTTTGTAACATATTTATAATTTTAAGTGAATTAAATAATTTAAAGTCTTCATAAGTGGACATTTTATATGCAATAACATGTAAAATCCATCAAAAGTGGACATTTTACATGTCACTGCATATAAAGTTTACTTTGGTGGACCTTTTTGATGTCATTACATCAAAAGTTCATCATAAGTGGACCCTTTTGATGCTATAAAATGAAAAGTGAAGTTTTTATGTCTAAATGTCTAAAAGGTGAGTTGCATTTTAAAATATGCATTCTCCTCCAAAAAGTGTGATTTCGCTTGGATGCATATTTTAAAACATGCTATGCACCCAAAAAGGTCTGATTTTGATCAAAAGTATGTTTTAAAATGTGTTGTGCCCTCCAAAAAGTCTGATTTTGAAAGAAAACATGCTTTTGCCCTCCAAAAACCTAATTTTGGTCACAACTTCAGATTTCCTCAATGGATTTGCATGGGATTTGTTCCATTGGAGATGTTTTTGAATGGCAATGATTTCTCTTGCTTCTAAAATGGATTCGTTTACCTCAAAAACATTTTTGGAAGCTTCATAATGGATCATATTTTTGAAGAAATTTGCAAAAAAATCCATTTTTAATGCATGTTTTTCCTCCCAACCAAATCAATTTGGCATATTTTGTGGATTACATTGCATTGTAGTTCACATTTTGGTGTTTAATGATCAAAAAATTTTGATCTTGCAACATGAAGAAAATTGTTTTTTGCTAAAAATGTCTTGCAAGCATGAACATTCAAAAACTTTGGAATATGGAGCATGAATAGGGCATGTTTTGGCATCTCCCAACAACTTCTCCTTATTTGCTACCCTCTCCCATTCAAATTTGTTGAGTTGGAAAAAGTCTACAGTGTTTGGGAAGAATATTTCAAACATTGGAGCATCTTTTCCCTTCATTTTTGGCACATGTAAGTAGACTCTTTCTTTTTTGCTTTAAATTCATGTTTATTTTGCTGATTTTATGCATGAAATTACTTGATGGTTGCCATTGTGAAAATCTTTGCCACGGAAAGTCCATTTTTCCTTTAAATATAAATTTTTTATTCATTTTCATGTTTTTGGTTCTTTCCCAAGTCCCAATTTTGAATTTGATTTTTAAAGTGCATTGCATCTTGGAATCTTTGAGTTATTTTCCAAAGGTACGTTGTTTCTTTTTTGTTTTGTGTTTTGTGCTTGCTTGCTAGTTTTCTCCACTTGGAAAAATTACAAGTTCTTTCCCAAGAACTTGTTTTTGCTTCATTACATGCGAAAGCATCATCATATTCCACTTTCCATTTCCATGTCACAACACTTCATCTCTCACTCAAAGAAATGTGATTACATATTTTTCATCTCATTCGCCATCCACATATGCATGTAATCCCATTTTCCACTTCTATTCTCACCCATCTCACTTTTTGCCTCCATTCACACAACACGATTACATGAAATGTCTTACGTGTAATTGCATCCAAAAGGTCTGATTTTGATTAAAAGTCACATTTTGAAAAGTCGAAAAGATGTCATTTTCACCTCCCATGTACTTTGACTTCTCCTTTTTACCAAAAGTGACTATAAAACTCATTATCTCACTTCCATTTTCTATTTCCATTTCTTCATATGCATTTGCACTTCCATATGTAAATACATGTTTCCGCATCTTTCCATGCTTTCCATCTTGACCTTCATTCACACATACATGTGAAGTGTATTCTTCACCTGCATTTGCATCTCATTTCATTCTCCACCTCCCCTTACATGTTGCATTTACATTTACTCATTTTTCATGCAAGAATGCCTTGAAAACACTAAGTCACTTTTGAAATCAGCAATTTTCATTTGCATGCATTCCCATATGTTTCACCTTCACGCATTCTCATTCCATTTTTCTTTCTATTCCATTGCATATGCATATGCTTTCTCTTTGAAGTCATTTTAATGGATTTGTGAAGTCTCCAATCCATTTTTGAATCTTCACTATTGATCCGAAATTCACTTGTATGGAGATCCCTTTTGATGATGTATTTATGTTTTGGGATTTTTGTGTTGCAGCACAAGCACAAGATATGTCCTCACCATCCAAATCCAAAGGCAAAATGAAATATCAATATGATAAAGAATTGGCTCATGTAGCTCCCTCTTCAGTCATATCTATTTTGGATAATGTGTTGGACACAAAGATTGGTCATGTGGACGTGGCTGATTTTCTACAAAGAGTTGAAGTGAAACATCCCGGATGGATCTCTTCTGTTAAACTGCTGTAATTTTTTTTTTAATTTAATTTTGTTTTCTTGTTTATTTATGTTGTCTTGCAGAACTAGAGAGAAGTGCGGAAAGATTTGCTTGTTTTTGATAGTTTTATAACATAGAAAGGAATAGGGAACAACAAACATGAAACAAGATTGGAATAAATAAGTATGCAACAAAAATCAGATTTATTGCAAATCGTACCAGGCAGATTTGTCTGAATTATAGAGCCAAGCAATCAATCCAATGCATTTTCCAAAGCTCACATACAAATTTGATGTCAAACTGGAAGGTGAAGATTGTTCTTGAATCCAACATACATATGTAGGTGAATATAAGCAATATCCTATACACCACGTGGTGTAACTGCTGCAAATGGCGTTCCACAAGCTGAAATGAACCACGTCCCAACTGGAAAGATGATTTACCACGTTGAAACCCCAATGAGAATTGATGCCTCCATCCTTAATGACCACGCACAATGCCTAAGAAATTTGGTGCCAAAGATAGGTGAGGGCTACGTCCCAACCAACCACTAACCTGGGGTTTGCATCCCAGACTATAAATCGCCCATTCAGAGCAAAATCATAACAAGTTGTCAAATATGCAAATGATGATCTTAGAATGAAGCTTCCATCTCCTTATAACCCCCTCTCAATTGCAAATCGAACCCTAAGTGTCTCCAAGTGGCGTTGTGTAGTGAAAGTGTTATAATTTCTTATTTTAAAGTGGTCATGTTACTAAAAAATGACCTTTTTCCTCATAGATAGAATTCCATTCACTGAAATGCCCTGAGACCAAAGAGAAAGATTTAGAGAATTTCGAGACCTTTCCAATGAGCTATCATACCATAGGATGTGCATCGAGATGAGGCCAAAAAACCCCTTATTACTCCAAAATGGCTAAAACTTAACCTTATTTAATTATTAAATGCTAACTTAGGAAATATTAAAAATATAACCCAAATAGCCAAAAAATGCCCAACTGACACCACAAACCATAAAATCATCCTGTCACCTGTCTGTAACTAAAGTTGGAAATCAAGGATCCACTGGCAGTCTCATCCCTAAAATCTAGGGATGATCCTAAAATTTAGGAAACAAGCCTTATCCCTCTGAAACTGAACCCAAAGAGTAATCTCATGGAGACCCAACCTTGGGCAAGATCGTACCTACTAAAAAGTAGGCACTGCCTCCTAAAAAAACGGAACGTCTCCCAACTGATCAATAACTGCCAGATTATTAAGTCCCCAACATTGAATAACCATACTGGGTCTCTATCCAACCCTGTCAGCCTACAAGACCCCATAATAAGCTAACTCACATGTCTCTCCTAGACTGAGCTAGAGTGGGGACATGACAGTCCTCCCCTCTCGGAGATGCTTGCCCACAAGCAACTGTAAAGCTGGATGTTGTAAAATGTTCTCTCCCTCCCAGGTGGCATCCTCTATGGGAAGATTTCTCCATCGAACCAAATACTCTCGAATCACCCAGCTTCTCAACCGTCATTCCCTCACCTCAAGAATCTCATCAGGAACCAAGATCAATTTACCTTCCTCATCCATAGGAGGTAACTCGGCCTTTTTCAGGCAAGATACATGAAATACATTATGAATTCTGCTGCCAAGTGGTAACTCAACCTCATATGCAACCTCTCCCACTCACCTGAGTACCCTGTATGGACCATAAAAATGTGGTTTGAGCTTCTCAGCTCCCCCCCTTTTTAGGGTGCTCTGCCAATATGGTTGCAAGTGCAGAAAGACCATATCATCCACCTCAAAAGCTCTCTTAATCCTGTGCTTGTCAGCGTACATCTTTTACTGATTCTGGGCTTGCTGTAAATTCTCCCTGTGAGATCTCATGACATCCTGGTTCTCCTGTAACCAATTCTGAGCCAAGGGAACTCTACTGTCACTAAGTGCCAAATTAGTAAAAGATAATGCCTCATATCCATAGAGAGCTTTGAAAGGTGTCATGCCAATGGACATATGGTACGTGGTATTATAACAATACTTGCCCAAATACAACCAACGTACCCATTGCTTTTGCTGCCCTGACACATAGTTACGCAAATATCCCTCAACCCACTTGTTGACTATTTCGGCCTGTCCATCTATTTGAGGGTGGTAACTAATACTAGGTGTCAACACAGTACCTGTAAGCCTAAAAAGTTCTTGCCAAAAGGAACTCATTAACCTGCTGTCCCTGTCACTCACGATGGTCTTGGGAAGACCATAGAGTCTAAACACCTCTCTGAAAAATAACTTAGCCACCTGTGATGCTGTAAAATCTAGTGCAATGGGAAAGAAGTGGGCATACTTTGTTAGCCTATCCACAACAACATAAATACAATCTTTCCCTTGAACCCGAGGAAGGCCTGTAATGAAATCCATTGAGATCCCTGTCCACTTATGTTCCGGTATAGGTAAGGGCTGCAATAATCCAGCAGGGTAAGTATGCTCTGACTTGTTCTTCTGACAAGTCATACACTCCCGAACATGCCTCAAAACATCATCTTTTGAGACCCTTCCATGAGAATCTCTCTCGAATTGCCCTATAAGTCTTCACATAACCTGGATGTCCTGCCGTAGGAGTATCATGATGAGCCTGCACAATTTGTTCCTTCAACTGTGAATCTAGAACAAGATAAACCTTGCCTTTGTAGTAGATTATGTCATCTACTACACTATATCTGTCATCCACTACCAAACCCTCCATGATCTCACAAGCATGCCGATCTTTGGAATACTCAACTAAGAGTTGAGCCTTCCAATCTACTGAAATCTCACTCAATGAGCATAGGGCAACCAATGAAGGTTTCCTAGAGAGTGCATCAGTCACAGTATTATTCTTTCCTTTTATGAATTCGATATCGAAGTCATAAGCCTAAATTTTGCTAACCTATTTTTGCTGTCTATCATTGAGCTCTGTTTGATTTAGGAAATATTTCAGACTGTTGTGGTCAGTTCTTACCACAAATTTGCTGCCAACAAGATACTATCTGAACTTAGCTAACGCATGCATGGTAGCCAACATTTCCTTATCATAAGTAGAGTACAACCTTTCATTACTTTGCAACTTTCTGCTCTCATATGCAATGGGATGTTTGTTCTGCATCAATATGGCTCCTATTCCCAATCCCGAAGCATCACACTCTAGGACAAATGCTCATCACCTCCTTGAGTCTATCAAAGACCCCCTGTGCTTGTTCTGTCCATCTGAAGGCTCCTTTCTTTGTAAGATCTGTCAATGGTGTTGCCAGCTAAGAGAACCCCTTCACAAATCTTCTATAATAAGCACACAATCCAGGGAATCCACGTAACTCAGTAATGTTCTGAGGGACAGGCCAATTCTGAATTGCCTGAATTTTCTCCTCATGCACCTTTACCCCATCAGCATTGATCACATGTCCCAAATATAACACCTCCCTCAATCCAAAGTCACATTTGGAGAGCTTAGCAAATAGAGACTGGTCCTCCATTATGCTAAGTACCTCCTCAAGATGTCTGAGACGATCCACCCAAGTTCTGCTATAAATCAGTCTGTCGTCAAAAAATACTAGAACCAATTTCATCAACTGCTTGTTGAAGATATGATTCATACAGGACTGGAAAGTAGCTAGTGCATTGGTAAGGCCAAAAGGCATTACCAAAAACTCATAGTGCCCATAGTGACAATGGAAGGTAGTCTTGTGTACATCCTCTACGCATACACGTATCTGGTGGTAGCCTGAATGAAGATCAATCTTAGAGAAGTAGACAGCCCCATGTAACTCATCTAACAACTCATCAATGTACGGAATGGGATATCTGTTTTTTATTGTCTTCTTGTTCAAGGGTCTATAATCTACACACATCCGTAGAGTCACATCCTTCTTCTTAACAAGCACTATAGAAGAAGCAAAGGGGCTAGAACTAGGCCGAATGAAACCCATATCCAACAATTCATGAATAGTCTTCTCAATTTCATCCTTATAAGCTCTAGGATGACAATATGGGGTGGTAATCACTGGCTTTGTTCCATCCTCCCATTCTATACCATGCTCAAAACCTCTATCTGGTGGCACTCCAGGAGGTATATCACCAAATACTCTATCATGATGATCCATCACTGATTGAATGTCCACATGAAATACACGGTCATCCTGAGATGTGGGTGTTTTGGACTTAACCAAACAATGAGTAGCCCATAGTACATCATTGTGCCTAAGGATAGTCTCCATCCTATGAGAAGTCACCTCCTTAGGTCCACTGTCGGAAGCTGCCCTAAAAATCACCTTCTTCCCACTAGAAAGAAACTCTAACTGCATACGGTGATGATCAATAATGTAATGCCCAATACCTTGTAACCATTGCATGCCCAAAACCACATCATAATCCTCTATAGGGAGCACATAAAAATCATCAGTCAAAGTATAATCCCCAATCTGAATACTAAGCTGTGGAATTCGTTTGGTACAACCCAAAACTGCACATCTGCCACCTTCACTCCAAAACCACCAAAATCCTCATACTATAAGCCATGCCTCTCAATTAATTTTTGATCAATAAAATTATGCGTAGCACCTATGTCTACCAAGCTGGTGACCTGCTTACCCTTAAGTGTACCTTTCAATCGAAAGGCATGAAACTTAGGATAACTGGAGAGGGTAGCCATAGCTACATGGGCTGACGCCAAAGGCTCAGGGGTGTCTAACTCCAACTGTGTCTGAACCTGTTCAACATCCTCTATACTGTCCTCAATATCAGTATCAGGAACCTCTTCATCCCCTAACTCAGAAGTCACCTCAATCAAATGAACCTTTCCTTTACCCATGCAACGATGTCCTGGTTCCTATGGTTCCTTGCAGGAAAAACATAACTTTTTCCTCCTTAATTCATTCCTCGTCTCTTGATTCATCCAAGGGGTCTTAGATGAAGTCCCTCCTTTGTTCTGTGATGTATTGGCCTTCTGTACAGGCCGTGAATCTCTAAATGGTTTCTTATCTGCCTGATAAGAAGTGGGAACAATATCCAGTCTCAATGTCACATCAATAGGCTCCTTAAGGGTCGCTGGTTGGAAAGCATGCACCAATCCTTTTAGCCTATCCTGCAAACCCTCAATGAACAACATTACACTACATTTCTGGGGCATATCAGGAACCATAACTGCAATACGCTGAAACTCATTAATATAGGCTTCTGCATGACCAGTTTGTTTAAGGTGAGCCAACTCCCTGTAATAAAGTTCTATATCCTTACGGTCAAACCATGTAATGAGTCGCTCAGTGAACTCAGCATAGGAGTGAACTAAGGCGTGATCCTGGGTGACCAATCCATGGTGCCACCAATCATAGGCAATCCCCTCTAAATGCAACACAGCAAATTGAATAGCCTCACTTAGGCATGGGCCTCAATGAAAGATATATGTCTAGCTTGTGGACCAAAGCTCATGCACTAGTGTCTTCTGAGCCATTATATGGGGCCAATGTAATCTTCCCAGTAGCTCTGTTGAGGTCATAATTCTGCTGCTGCTGTAGTAGTCTATTACCACGATCTCCCTTGAACCTGGTTGCATCTCTACGTTGTGCACAATACTGGGGAAGAGGGAAGACGTCCCTAACCTCAGGAGGTAGAGCTCTCCACTCAGCTGTGGCCGCCAAAACTGACTCCTGAAACCCCACTTCTGGTGGTTCCACTTGCGTTGGTCATTCACCTGGTATGAATTGGGGAAGCAATGGCCTATTCGTAGTAGGTGTATGATGGTGATGCCTCCTACTGGAATGAAGGGAGCTCCCGACTGAAGAATGGCACTGATGGCTGCGCTGACTACCAGCCACTGAAACTGATCTACTTTGCCTGCCTCTGTGTCCACCCATCTCCAAATGCTCCAAGGTATCCTGTAATCTATCTAAAGCTTGAGCGATCCTGGGCTGAGTAGTGAATAGGGTCCGCACCATCTCTCTTTCTTCTGCCTCTGTAGGCATGCCGTCGCTAGCAACACCCTGTGCCTCACCCATAGTTGGTATCTGTGTGTCTCTGGTGGCCTCTGCGTGCCACTGGTTTCTCCTGTGCTCGTAGAACCTGTGTATTTCTCCACTAGGATGCATAGATTTTTATTCAATCCACCAACTAGTGACTACCCAGATGCTAATATGAATTATCAAAACTTTTGATCCAGTACCCAGATGCCAAAATGAATTATCAAAATATTATAGCCAGTACCCAGATGCTGAAATGAATTATCAAAACCTTTTATCCAATACCCAGATGCCAAAATGAATTATCAAAACTTTTTAGCCAGTACCCAGATGCTGAAATGAATTATCAAAACTTTTTATCCAATACCTAGATGCCAAAATCTGTTGTGACAATTTCTCACAAACCCTACAGGCTGGCAGGATGTATGCTCTGATAACACTGAAACATCTTGGATGGATCTCTTCTGTTAAACTGTTGTAATTTTTTTTTAATATTTAATTTTGTTTTCCTGTTTATTTATGTTGTCTTGCAGAACTAGACAGAAGTGCAGAAAGATTTGCTTGTTTTTGATAGTTTTATAACATAGAAAGGAATAGGGAACAACAAACATGAAACAAGATTGGAATAAATAAGTATGCAGCAAAAATCAGATTTATTGCAAATCGTACCAAGCTGATTTGTCTGAATTATAGAGCCAAGCAATCAATCCAATGCATTTCCCAAAGCTCACATAAAAATTTGATGTCAAACTAGAAGGTGAAGATTGTTCTCGAATCGAGCATACATATGTAGGTGAATATAAGCAATATCCTATACACCACGTGGTGTAACTGCTGCAAATGGCGTTCCACAGGCTGAAATGAACCACGTCCCAATTGGAAAGATGATTTGCCACACTGAAACCCCAATGAGAATTGATGCCTCCGTCCTTAATGACCACGCACAATGCCTAAGAAATCCGGTGCCAAAGATTGCTGAGGGCTACGTCCCAGCCAACCACTAACCTGGGGTTTGCGTCCTAGACTATAAATCGCCCATTCAGAGAAAAATCATAACAAGTTGTCAAATATACAAAAGATGATCTTAGAATGAAGCTTCCATCTCCTTATAACCCCCTCTCAATTGCAAATCGAACCCTAAGTATCTCCAAGTGGCATTGTGTAGTGAAAGTATTATAATTTCTTATTTTAAAGTGGTCATGTTACTAGAAAATGACCTTTTTCCTCATAGATAGAATTCCATACATTGAAATGCCCTGAGACCAAAGAGAAAGATTTAGAGAATTTCAAGACCTTTCCAACGAGCTATCACACCATAGGATGCGCATCGAGATGAGGTCAAAAAACCCCTTATTACTCCAAAATGGCTAAAACTTAACCTTATTTAATTATTAAATGCTAACTTAGGAAATATTAAAAATATAACCCAAATAGCCACAAAATGCCCAACTAACATCACAAAACATAAAATCATCCTATCACCTATCTGTAACTAAAGTCAGAAATAAAGGATCCACTGGCAGTCTCATCCCTAAAATCTAGGGATGATCCTAAAATTTAGGAAACAAGCCCTATCCCTCTGAAACCGAACCCAAAGAGTAATCTCATGGAGACCCAACCTTGGGCAAGATCATACCTCCTAAAAAGTAGGAACTACCTCCTAAAAACAAGGAACGTCTCCCAACTCATCAATAACTACCAGAACATCAAGTCCCCAACATTGAATAACCATACTGGGTCTCTATCCAACCCTGTCAGCCTACAAGACCCCATAATAAGCTAACTCACATGTCTCTCCTAGACTGAGCTAGAGTGGGGACATGACATGAAGCTCCGATTAGTCATGAAATGAAGCACATTAGGAGAAGCAACATTCACTTGGTATCTACATTTCCTATGGTAGCTATAGAACCTGACTTAGTTTATGGATGTGCAATGTGCTTTACTCCTAAGACAAAGACTATCAAAGATGCTGACAGCAAGGTTATCATTAGCCTAGATTATGAGGTTATGGAACAAATCTTCAAGGTTCCGCATAAATCAGAATGTGCTTATTTGACTAAAGGATCATCATTGGCCAGTTGGAATGAGCAAAAGAGTAATTATCAAAAGTATGTCAACCTTTACTGGTAAGACAATAAAAGAAACAATTTTTCCAGATGGCCAAAGATCGTTCATAGGTCAAATTTCAAACAAGAGTATAAGGATCTCATCATCCTTCTCTGTTGGATTTATGGCCTTAAAGATTCTACTAATTTTGAGCCATGGATGTATAAGTTCATGTTTCAAATTATGTAGAATAAAGAACACATCTTTTGGGGAGAACTTATCCGTACTACACTCTGCCAATAGATATGCAATGTGGGAACGTCAGTACCTTTCTATATGAATTCTTATTTAGTTTACATCGCTAGTGCCATGGGATCTTTTTTTGGTCTTTCTACAAAAGGAGATCATCTTCAAGTTCCTATTTAATATTACTATGACCAAATCACTTTAGCAAATAGTAAATTCCACTACAGAAGAGTCCAAGATGCCTTCCTCCGACATTTTCAGTGTTTGTCTCATAAGCAAATGTCTATCAAAAGAGTATCTGATGCAACATGGGAGAAAGTGAACCAATACGGCTATATTTTTTTTTAGTTTCCCATTTCCACATACTTGAGAGTTGGATATTTCAAGGGAGAGTTGTATACCTTACCTAGGTATGCTATAGATTGAATCATCCTGATGGAGCTAGCTAGACAGCTCATAGATGTGCAGAGTGATCAGCATGCTTCACATAGGCCTAGTTTTGGCATTACTTAAGCTAAGCCTTTGGCTATTGGCAGTTATTCAATCATTTCTATGCCTAAAGCAAAGAATATGGAAGCAGAGTTGTAGTTGATTACCTTGAAGAAGTTCAAGGCTAGATTTGATTTTGACTGTCGAGAGATGAATTCTTAGATAAAAAAAGCCTACACTCATGTTCATCGCATCGAAGACATCTGGATAGACATGAGGACAGAACTTGACATCATGAAGATGGATTACTGCAGATTAACCTTGTAGTAGATAATTGATCTTAACATGTTGGAAATCCCTTCAGATTTTCAAGTTGAAGATGATGGCAACATCCTTGATCCGGAATTTCATCAAGCCGACTTTGATAAGAAGTGTCATTTTCCTATCCAATGGCAACAAGAGGTACATCTATCATGGATAGATTTCAATCCATCCTAGTAAACACCAACAAATGGTTGAAAAGTAAAGGCCTTAAAAGAGTAAATCCTAAGATGGGCTTGGATTGTGGAAGTTTTGGTCCTCCTAGTAGGAAATCACAACTGGAGATTATAGAGAAAGATGGTGCCTCATCTTCTGATGCCAAGGGTTCCTTCAAATTCAAATTGAAGGGTGAGAAAGGAAGAAAATCATCTCAAGTTCCTGAGCCAATTCAAGAATCAGTAGCAGAATCAGAAAAAGAATTGAAAACAAAATCTAATAAAGGAGATTCAAATGAGGAAGGGGAAATCATGATCACATCTCCTCCAAAGCCTGCACAAGCCTGTACGTCTTCTATACATGAAGAACCCTTTTTGCATGAGGTTGATAATGATGTGGATTCATTATCCACTATTTTCACTCCTTTCATTCTAGTCTTGGAGGTTAATGTCATGGCTCTTCCTATTACTTCTGCTGTTCCTCGTGTCCCTGCACATTGTCAGCCGACTGGATGGTCCCGGCAGTGTTTTTGTAGCCGACGGGGTGATGTCCGGCGATGTTTCTGTATTCTGTAGCCGACGTCGTCGGTAAATAGTTTGTAACGGATAGAATATTTGTGGCCGACGGACTCCTTTGGGAAGGTTCGGCGGTAGTATTTATATCCCGTTTGGGATCATTGTAATGCATCTTGTGATATGATATGCTCTGTATGTACTGTCTGGCGTATGCGAATAATAATATAAGTTTTTTTGTTCGTGTTCCAGTTATCTGTATGCGTTAATCTAGTTTACCCGTACGGTAAACATTTGGCGCCGTTGCCTTATGAATCTGGAAGGTGGGAGGAATGAAGATTAATGCCAAATCAGCTTAACAAAGATCGGAATAAGGTAAAGGAAAAAGATGGAACCCATACTGCGCAAGAGAATTTAATTCTGGCACAGCAAGCCAAACGCCGACGGAGATTTCAGAAGATTGCCAACAGAAACCGGAGCGCAGAAGAATTGTTGGAGGAAACTCGACAGCGGGTGGAATTGGTGGAAGAAGCACGGGATGAGTTCTTGAAATTGTGTTTGCTGAGGGAAGAAAATTCAGACGGAAGAGCATCAACTCGCACAGCTCGTAGTGCCGAGGGAGCACGAGCGTGAAGTGACCTTTTCATCCGGGATAGATTTCCACGGGAAACAACTTCAGAAGATCCTTCTTCTTCACCAAGGTTCATAGCTGTCGACACCTCCGGTGTGGGAGAGCAATCCACTGGTGTGGGAGTGCAGACCGTCGGTGTGGGAGTTCAGACTGCCGGTGTGGGAGTGCTGACCGTCGGTGTGGTAGTGTTGACCGCCGGTGTGGGAGTGCTGACTGTCGGTGTGGGAGTTCAGACTGCGGGTGTGGGAGCGCCGACCGCCGGTTTGGGAGTGCCGATCGCCGGTGTAGGGGTGCAAACCTCCGGTGTGACAGTGCAGACCTCCCGTGTTGTGATGGCGGGACCCAAAGAAAAGCTGCTGAAATTTGAAGGTGATGGTACAACCGACCCCATCCGACATTGTAAGCCATGTGAGATGATCTGGCGGAAAAATGGAATCACAGATGCCGACGAATGGGTCAGGCAATTTCCTGCAACCCTACGGGGTGTCGCGATTGATTGGTTTTCGGATACGGATCCGCAAAAGCTGGATACCTGGGATAAGATTAAAAAGGAGTTCCTGGCGGAATTTAAACTCTTGCGGGATGATAATGAAATCGTAGCAGAGATTTTCAATACCAAACAGGGGAAGCACGAAACTGTCAGCGTCTACGCTAGGAGATTAAAAGACTTAATAAACAAAATGGAAAGCAAGCCAGCAAACGGATTGCAGAAAAGATGGTTCGTGGACGGCCTATGATCGAAATTGCGGAGGAAAATGAAAATTGTTCCACCGTCATCATACGTCGATGCATATAATAGAGCACTGGACCTTGAAAGTGAACAGAAGACAAAGAAGAAGAAAACTAGCTCCTCTGATTCTGATGAAGACGAGCCTGCCGGAGATGATAGCAACGACGACGAAGGCAGCAGCAAGAAGGTTCGTGCCCTACAGAAGGATATGGTTTGCATGATGAAGGAATTCAAAAACATGGACAAGGAGCCAAAAGGCAGTGAGTTGTGGTGCACGGAGTGTAAGACAAACGGGCATACTAAAGGATCGTGTCCAAAGAACCAATTCTGTGACATTTGTTAGATCATGGGCCATTCGACAAAGGAGTGCCCCTTTAACATGAAGACAAGAGGATCTCCGCAGGTGTTTCTCACACAGGAGGCTTTCCCGTTGGGTAGCAGCGGAAACACGAATACCGTCGGTGCTACATCCGAAGGATACAGGAATAATAACAAAGGGCAAAATAACAACAATGCAAACAATAACAATAATAATGGGAGCCGAAGTCGAACTCAGTATGATGCAAACGGATAGCCGATCGTTCAATGCCGAGCGTGTAATTTGTGGGGTCATTTTGCGCGGGATTGTACAATGGAAAACACACCAAAATTATTATGCAGATGGTGCGGACCCGGCGATCACGAAGATTCCAAGTGTCCAAAGTCTGGAGTAAACTTGATCACTGTCGGCACGGATGTAGAGGAGGTTCTGGCAATTAGACGGAGGCAAGTGGAGGAAAAGAGGAAATTGGGGGAAGCGCAGGCAGAAATTGTAAAGGCATCGTCGGTAGGGACATCTCAGTTGAAGGACATCACCGGCACCTTGGCAAATAACTTCGCAAAACAAAACATTGTATGACAAATCTTACAAACAGAGATATCGGTCAAGATAAGTGACCTCCTTCTCACAATGCCCCAGTTACGAATGGCCATTTTGAATCATACACCGTTTTTGAAAGCACCGGAGGACACAGGAAGGGACAGTAGGGAAGTGATGACAATAGACCCAATGCTGCTGGCACTCACATTCGGACGGCATCCGGCGGTCGTCGAGATGGGGATTTTGGGAAATGTTTTGACAGAGACAATTGTTGACGGAGGGTCCAGCGTGAATGTCTTATCGGAGGATACCTGGAAGAAGTTAGGGAAGTCGACGCTGTGGCCACCTACATTCCAGTTGCTCACCGTGGACCAGCACGGGATCAAACCGTTAGGAACCTTGAAAGCGCAACCGATAACAATTGATACGCAACCATTTTTATTGGATTTTGTGGTCATTCCATTAAAAAGAAAAGGATATGATGCTATTCTGGGACGGGATTGGTTGGTGCAAGCAAAAGTAAAACATGATTGGAAACGAAATACCCTATCAATGGAGCACGGAGGCAAAAGATTCACAATTGACCTGCATACACAAATGGTCAGTGAGGAGGCAGCATCGTCAAATTCAGAAAGTGACGGCGAAAGTGACGATGAAGCAAAGAGGAGAATGGAACCAGACGAAGGAGTATTGAGACTTGACGGAGGATCGAATGATGACGACTTGGACTCGATGAATGGCCTGTTCCACTGGCAGATAGAAGACTACGAACTGTTTCCAAGTTGCAATATGTTAACAGTCGACGTACGTGAAAAAACACAGAAAAATGAATGTCTGGAGGAATGCAGGGAAGCGGAAGAAGGAAAAGCTGCCATGGTTGAAGCTGAGAGGAAGAACATACAGTCTGAACACAGAAAAATAAAAGATCCCACTGCCCGGTACATGGTGAATGGACCGCGCGGAAAGAAAAGGTTACACCGCAGCATAAAATTAGTGGAAGGGCACCAACAAGGAAATAATCCAGCTGCGCGACGACCGTAGGCACAGTGGGCGACAGAGGTGGCACAGAACAGACGTCAGGCGTATGACAGTCGAAAGGAAATCAAAGTGGAAAAGTTCAAGACCAGATGGGTTGGACCATATCAAATTCGGAAGGTCGGCGACAATGGAGCGATCAAATTATCAACTTTGGACGGGCAGAAGGTACCTCCGGCAGTCAATGGATCCAAATTCAAAATATGTGGTGCTAGGAAGACTCTGTCGTTGTTGCAGAAGGGGACTCCCTCGTCATTGCTGAATGGCGACGGTCAGAGGCAAATTTGAGGCGCTTTGTAGTTTTTTGAAAAAAAAAAAAAAGGGGGCTGCGGAAGTTTTTTCCACGGGGTCTTATCCTCCCACGGGAGTCTGCTGTTCCTGCGGAGTTCCGCGGACTTTTGTTTTTCCAACACGGAAGTTTTTTTCCCGCAGTGTCTATTCTCCCACGAGAGTCTGCCCTTGTCCGCGGACTCTTGTTTTTCGCGGGAGTCTGCCTTTCTCTGCGGGCTCTTATTTTTCCGCGGGGGTCTGTCTTTCTCCGTGGACTCCTGTTTTCCCACGGACTTCCAACTCTCCCGCGGAACCTTCCAACTCTCTGCGGCATCTGACTTCCCACGGGGTCTTGCCTTCCTCTGGGCCTTATGTTCCGCAGTGTATATTTTCCGCGGAGTTTGGATTATAGCATAAGGAGTTTGTTCGTGCGGGAGCAGTCAAATTCTGTTGTATTACTCACGCCCCTCCACATTTTACAATTGCTACGGGCTAAACATGAGAGCCGGCTAAGAACGACAATGGCAGGTCAGATGTGACAAACTTGAATATGTATCCTCGCAGATATTGTTCCATGGTCTCGAATGGGAGAAAGGTCAATAAATGGTGCAGGTCTGGGCGCAGCTTTATTGAAGCAAATTTCCAAGGCTCGGTATTGAAGGGGATGGGTTTGAAGGAGACGTTCTTCTGGCAGTTTTTCCTTTCTGCGGTTGTTCCCGAATGAAATCAGAATGGTTAAGATTTCTTCCGCCCTTTGAGAAGACTAAAAAAAAACCGACGACAGATTCAAGTTGTTCGAAATGAGGAACAGACAATGCCAGACGGAAGAGGAAGCAACACTGGTTATCGGAAAGAGTCTGGAATGGGCAGAAAATGAAAAAAACAGTGTGTTCCATGCAGTTTTGTGTGGGTTTTGAAGTGCTAATTTGGTCTTGGCGGCAAGGGGCGCTGCACCTCTACCCCGTCGGGGGCGTTGCCCCCTGGACCCCCAGTCGTTGCGAATATCAATCGTGGGAGTCTGACCAGTTGAGAAGAGTTGGAGTTGCTGCAGGCATGGACTTTCTGTGTACCAGAAGTAGTGGGAGTAGGTGTTGGCTGTGAGGCTGTCTTGGTGGATGCGTAGAGAGCTCGGGAGGAGCTGATCATCCAGTTGGAGGCAGTGCAACGACACTTGGCTCAAGGTACCGAGGAGTTGGTCAGAGAAAGTAGCACGGGTGGCTATCAAGGTCAGCTTGAGGAGACAATATTGTGTTAGCAAAGGCTACAGGCACGGGATGAATGTGGAAGTGATGGGACAGAAGAAGATTTTTCTTGTTGTAGTTAGTTCGTTAATGTATTTTGTTTGTTAATTTGTCTCAGATATTTTGTTAGTCGTCAGGAGATGACTATTTTTTGGGGGGGGATGGTGTTAGCTGACTGGATGGTCCCGGCAGTGTTTCTGTAACAGACGGGGTGATGTTCGACGGTGTTTCTGTATTCTGTAGCCAACGTCGTCGGTAAATAGTTTGTAACGAATAGAATATTTGTGGCCGACGGACTCCTTCGGGAAGGTTTGGCAGTAGTATTTATATCCCATCTGGGATCATTGTAATGCATCTTGTGATATGATATGCTCTGTATGTAATGTCTGGCGTATGCGAATAATAATATAAGTTCTGCTGTTCGTGTTCCAGTTATTAATCTAGTTTACTCGTACGGTAAACACACATGAACAATATGATCACTTAGTAAATGTGTTTGAAGATTTTCTGACTCTTACCAGTGGTCAAGTTTCCCAACTTGATACATCTTTGACAGGATTTGAACTTTTCACGATGGAGTCTTCTCAACATGTTCCTATGCCTTCAACGGTACATATTGAATCTTGCTTAGTCACTATGGATATACAATCTAGATCAATGCCAATGGTCTCCACTGTGCCTGCTTCTGTAGATGAAAGTTTTAGCTTGCTTTCATGGTTGAGTAAAATAACAACAAAGAGAAGGAAAGTGGTTGTTCCTCTTGACAATCTTCTTGTTAAAAAGACTAAATCCAAATCTTTGAAAGATAAAATTGTTTCCAAAATTTTGGTTGATTCTGATTAAACTAAATTTGTTGAGGCTGTTGAGCCCTTGGTAGATAAACCTGTTGAGAAACTTACTCATTCTAACTACAAGTTTACTAAGGTTGAAGTTGGAAAGCAATTACGTTTGGGTCGTTTGCAAGATTTTCAAGATGCATTGGCCAATGTATCAAAAAGCAATCATGAGCTTTGGGAAAAGAAGAATCGGCTAAAATAGGAGATCTCTCGTTTGTATGAGGTTATCCAGAAACAATCTTCTCAAAGTGTTGTTGTTATGTCTCAAACATCTAAAGTGAGAAGACTGATTGAAGTTGCCAAGTCTTGGATATAGGAAATTATTTTTGAAGGAGTTCGAACAATCACAGAGACATTTGCAGTTCTTAGGCATGTAAAAAAGATGAATGAAATGAAGCAAAACTTAATTTCTTCTTTGACTCAAGAAGCAAATAATTTGAAGGAAATCCTTGATGATTGGGATGAAATGGTGAATTTCAATTTGGATGCTTTGGTTTCATGTGACATTCTTTCGTCATGTGAAATATTCTTCAGATTTCAAGGGCTCATTGTTTACAAGGTAGAGACATTAAGGAAGTTGATCACAAAGTTTCAGGTGGCCTTTGGAGATTGTCAAGCAGTTGAAACAAGTGTCACTTGTAATTTGGAACAGATGGGATGTCATGTTATTGATGAATCTGGTAATCTTAGTGCAACAGAGACAGTAAATTCAGAATATACCAACAGGATCAATGCTGATGTAGATTCTAAAGATTTTGGTTCACATACAATGAAAAAGTTTATTTTGTATAAATTTTTGACAAAACACTTGTTAGATACTATGGCAACAAGTTCCAAAGTTGTGCAATCAACATATGAAAATGCAATGAGAGTTGAGCCACATCGAAGACTATGGAAATTGCTAATCTTCCCACAATGTGTGACATCATTGTCAAATTCAAGGCACTGAGAAACAATCTCTAAGATTTTTGTTTTTATTTTAGTAGTTGTAAAGAATGCATTACATGAAAAAGCATAAAAGGATGTAATGCGAGTTACATGTATGTAAAAGGATGTAATGCAAGTTGGTATTTGCAGTTGCATGTAACCCTTTATTTTCTTCTGTAGTTATAGACTGGGACAAAGTTGGTTGAGATACTCCCACTTTTTCCTCCACCTTTTTCTCAACTCCTGTGCCTATATAAAGGAGTCCCCCTCATTGTAAAATCATCATTATCTTTTTGCAAGAGAGCTTTGGAAAAATTGTGGTAGCAGAACTTTGTTTGTGTAAGCACTATTTTGAGAGAAAGTGAATACAAAGGAGCATTTGAGACTTAACTTTGTTTAAGTGAGATCCTTATTTGTGTGAATTGTAAGCTTTGTCTATAATTCATCCAAGTTGTCTTCGATTCATGTTATCTTGTGTTATTGGTAATTGTATCTCGTGAATTGAATAGAAAAGAGATAAGAAGCAATTGAAGCCAGAGCATTGACTAGGAACAATTGTGAAAGTGTATAGCTAGAAGCTTTGCCTGTAGCTTATATTTTCTTCTTAATTCGCAAAATAGCTAAGTATTCTTACTTTTAGGAGTCTTTGTGCCCTGATTGTAAAGTTTTTCCATATAAAAGTACGACTGGACTTAGAGCCAAACTGTTACACTTTGAGCTAGCCTTTGAGTTAGTAAAGGTTTATCGATGTCACTGTTTCCAGCTCTTGATAGAAGTGTAGTTAGAGATTCACCTTGCCCATTACTCGCTCCACAAGTAAGTGGATTCTTTCTTGAAAGTTAAGGAGAAAGGATATTGGTAACACCCATTTTATAAAATCTCTTAACTTCTTGCTTACCTTGAGTTGATCCAAGGAATAGTGAGATGGGGGAGCCTTCCCTTTAAGGTAGGAGAGACTTTGTTTCACACGCTGTGGCTGGTCATCCTATTTTGCGACTAGATTTTACCCAAAACTGTAGGTTGCAAAATATCCACCCAACAGGTATGTCTGAAATCGCTATTGTTCTTTCACCGTTTCCTTTGTCTTTTGTGGGCATATTAACAGTTGAAGTTTGAGCCACAATGAAGAGCTTGATGCTTTCTTTATAGGGGATGTTGTAATCTTAAGGGTTTTCTAAATCTTTTTCATTCCAAGCATTCTGCAAATGACCTTTCTGGATCTATTCTTTTCTTATTTACCATAAGAAACTGTTACCATTCTATGTGCTGTTACAGTCATTTTCACATTGATTTTCAGCATCTTTCATTACAGACTCATATCTGCAAGAAATGATGAGTAATGCACTTTGAAGGCATGGACATCTACACATCTTATTTGTCTACAACAGCCTTCAAGAAACTTATAGATTAATGAAAATTCATGGTTAATGAAGCCATTTTGTTTGCACCATTTTGATGTTTCCTCGTAGCTCCATTGTTGGTCACCATCTTTGAATTCATCAATATTCAATTTGTTCTTTACTTTTGCAACATTTTACATCATGAATAGGTATCTTACTAAGCTCTAAATCTATACTTGAGGTATTATTTTCCTTTCACATGCTGTTATAAAGAGGTTTCTTGACGGTTTTTTTTAACAAGTGCCTCCTGTACAATCTGATAATCTTGTAGCTTCTGAATTTTGCACTTTGACTCTGTGACTATGATTATGCATACCATTATTAAAGATATCTGTAAGCCATCTCCTGAAGCACATTGTCTCATTATCGCTTTGCATTCATATTCATAGACATACTTTTCTGCTATAGTTCTTCTTATCCTCAAAATGCACAAGATGTTTTTTTTCTCTCAACATTCTGAACTTGTACTTCTCTGAACTGAGGTGCAAAGCTCCTGCTTCTCAAGATGTTTGTCTTATATCAACACAAAATGCATTCCTCTGTTGTACTTTTACTGTTATCATACTTGCTTGCATATATTGAAGCAAAAGGGTTCAAAACTGTTAGTAATGTCTCTTTAATGATTTCATTCAGTTGATTTAGATGCATACCTCTTTTCATGTATTTCTAGTACATGCATGTGATTTATGGTCCTCTGCTGAAAAACTCCTCTTTTTTCTATGCAAATGTATAAGATGTGGCATTAAGACAGGATAAGTATGCACATGAAGAGGTACTATCATTGCTTAGATCTTTCGATCTAAACCATTCTCTCTTTTCTTGCAGGACACAAATGAAGTTTTCGATGCGAGGTATGGGGCAGCTAGCGAGAAGAAGCAATCGAGAGGAAGCTTAACCAGTCATTCACCTTTGCATATCTATTCTTTCATTTTTCCAAGTTCATTACATTTGTATAGAATAGATAGGAACTTAGCAATAAAGCAGCAGTGACTACTCTTACAGTCCTTTGTGTGAGAGATGCATATTCATTTGGTATATCAGTTACATTTCATCAAATGTATATCTCAGTTGTACTCATCTTTGGATAATGAATACAAAAGACATTTCAGCTTACTTTTTTGTCTTTTGTTTACAATAGAAGGAATTGCAAAAAGAATATCTGATTGTAAATATGAATTGAACATGCGCTTTTTGTGAAATCTTTTGCTTACATGAGACTGAATTTTCACATAAGTAAAAATCAGTAACAATATCAATAGTGCATATATAGTATGCAAAATTTTTAGGAAGTGTATAAGAATCTTAATTGTGTTTACTCTTCATTTGTATCACATATGTTTAACAGTTCAAGCCATGAAAAGGTGCGTAAGCGAATGGACACATCCATTTGAGGACCTAATCTCTCTCATAATTGGAACTATGTGATAATCTTAAACCTTACATCTTTAGCAACTAAATTATAATCCTAAATGTGCTTCTGGACTTATTAAATAGTTATAGTAAGCAATTGTATATCTTAGAAGGAGTGTCACTTTCCTTGTGCAATAATAAAAATGGTATTGATGCATCTTATCACACGGAGGTCATGTTTGTTCATTCCGAATGCTGAGAATGGACACCATTACTACAAAATTTCACACCTTTTTTCACGAGTGTGTCAATGGTATTGTGCTAGGAAGACACTATACATTGTCCTACGCTCAAGGTCTTGATTTTGATTCATATGCTTGGTTCATTTGTGTAAAATTCCTTCTCTGCTTGGTTCCAGAGTGGTCTTCTCCACACAGAATCATTCCTTTACAAGAATTAGACATGAGATCCAAATTGGAAGAATTCCATAGTTAATACTTCTGAGCGCTTCCTCTTCATTAGGTACCAACAAATCATTGAGTGCTAAGAAACAAGGTACGGTTTCATTATTCCCATGATGTGCAGTCTTTCTTATCTTCGAATATGATTTCCAAATAAAAACAGTAAAGAGACTTGATTGTGCAGTGGCCATTCGCCATCATCAAGCTCGATAATCTAAAATATTTATTCCCTGACACAAATAAATGTTGGAAATTGGTCAGATGCATGGGCCTTAAGTTTGAGAAAATAAGAAAGACAACATGATAGCTGTTGCTGAATCTTCATACAATCATTGTATTGCATATTGATTTTGTTTCAAGAATTGGTGATCTTCATAACTCGAACACATAAGGCAAGACATGGCACACAATGATTTGCTTGTCTCAAAATTATGTCATTAAGATACTCTATATGACCCGAGTCCTCTCCATCGTATATCTCTTATACAAAATGTCACCAAAAAAAGAATTCGATATCCTAAGCCATTTATTGGTCTTCACAAAATCACTTCATGCTTGACAAGTCCAAAATCCATGCATGTGTGCAAACCAATTTCATCGTCTACTCCTGTGGCATGATATTCGAGTAATCTGAATGATAACTCTTTATACAACATATGTTCTTCTCATAGAATCATTTTCTTCGATTCATACCCCTATTCCTCTTGTGCTTGTACTTGTTTTTTATATTAGGCATGAACTTGGAATACTTTCTTAGTATCATGGAGATCAGTTTGATATGTTGTAACACAATATTCTCTCTTTATATAATTATGCCTTTGCTCGATGCGTGAGAATTCCTTTTCTGAAAACCAATGACCAACATCTTTCATCAAATCAAAGAATCGCTCTTGTAGTTCCTGAGATTCCAACAATCCCATATTCTTCAATATTAACAAGTCCCAAATTAACAATGATTACAAAAACCTTTATAACTAATTTTGGTTGACGGTCTTCAACCTCCTTGAGAGTATCTAGGCACATGGCTGGACCAAGAGATGAATGACTGAAAGCATTTCTAATAACAAGAAGAAATATTGTACTTATCACTAGAATCATTGTTATTAGTTAGACCTTGCCTGCATGCATTCACTTGGTTCAGTATAGCTGTTGTGTCAATTTGTGCAATATTCAGAACCTTTGGATTTAAATCTGAAGAAAATGCATGCATGCTAGACATTACTATTGTCAATCAGGATTGTGCCTTTAGCAAGATGAAATATCTAGCTATCCTATTGAAACATGGAAACTCTCTTGGGTGGTGGGTTGTCCTAAAATGAGAGATGAATCTTTGGATTTGGTCAGTTCCTAAATAGTGATCACCTAAAAACTTAATTGTATGCTGGAAAAGGGATGAGAAGTGACTGATAAAATGAATACTAAATCCCAAATGAGGCAATACACCAATGATTTGTATGTAACTTCAATTTAATTAACACCAATTACCCAAGATACTAATGATTCACAATACCCAGACAAGCATGTAACTATAAAAGTGATTCTATGCAAGGACCCAGAATCTTTTGCTTTGAAAGGAAAACTTAAGCTTTACTAATTTTCTGCAAAAAAAGAATAAGGACACAAACAAAGACCTACAATTACAAGTATCGAGATTCTAATATGCAATAAGGAATATAGCTTAAACAAAGGATGAACACAAGATAAAAAGGAAATCACCCACAATATTGCACAAGAATTAATGAGAAGGAGCTGCTGAATCTGTATAATCAATTCTGAAAAATCTATACTACAAAGTGCTCCTACAATCAACTCAAAATTTGCAGTGTGCAAAAAAACTGAGTAGGAAAGAAGAGACCTCATAATGAGGTGAATGTACAATAAATAGAGCTCAAAAACCCTAACTTGGATATTAGAAAAATGCATTAAAAAAAGTTCTCAAAACTACTCCAATCTATGAAGAAACCCATCAAATCTGCGCTTAAGTACCTATAACTGAAACTAGCCTCAACTACCCCATAACTAGCTAAAAATAGCACTTAAGTTCTCCATAAATGCATGAGAAAATTGAATTGCCCCTTGATTGAAAATAAACTCCTCGTGACAAGTAGTTACCTAAAACAGTCTTCCACTATAGAAAATAGAACTATATGACGAGCTAGAAGTCTTTTATGGCATTCAAATTTATAACCGAAGCTTATCTCATGCTTGCATTCAAAAGGAATTAATAACCATTTGTATATTAAGAATTTTATATCATGAATACTTGATATACTAATTTACAATCTATTATGCATGGAATATATTTAATTTATTAATATTTTATCTATCACAATCAAAATAATTTAATATTTATTAAATAGTAATATTTATTTTTTTAAATACTATTATTAATTACAATCCAAGTGAATAAATAAAATAATAAAGTTTTTATCATAATTTTAACATATTAAATGATAGATATTTTATTATTTCATTTAACAAGCAAAAATAATAATAAAAGTTTTATGAGAAAAGATGATAAGAAAAAGAAAACATCTTCCTGAAGACCGGACCCAACAGCATATTATATGTTGCATTTCAATGACTTTGAGCTCTGGCAATTGAAACTTAGGGAAAAAAAGCCTTATTCTTTATTTCATTTTTCATTTTCAGTCTTGGATTTTTTGGAGCTTTCTCTGTTCACAACGACCATGTAGCAAGGGTTTGCAGGCATTTGTTAGACTTCTGTAATAGCACTTTGTACACAAACCCTTCTTTTTGGGCGCATTTTATTTTTAATCTTCTGACTTTTCAGCACACTCGGTTACTGGTATGTCTAACTGCCATCAAAAGCTTTCAGGTTTCTTAAAAAAAGAAAACATGTATAAAACAAAATCAGACAATTTCTTTTACTTTGTTTGTTTTACAGCTCTCTATAATTTTCTTTAGTTAAACTATTTGAAGCTTCTCCTTTTAATCACTTTGTTCATTTCCCTACTTTGTAGAAATTACCCTTCTCTACAACCAGTCTTTGTTCCATGTTTTTTTATTTGCTGTGAGCTTTTAGCTTATCTTAAACCAAGGATTCTTCCTCTTAGCTGATCTAGGTGACTGGGCTCTCTGTTATTTAGCTGCTGATTTCACTGGATGTTTTTAATAAATCTGACAGCAACAAATAAGCTTTTATCTGTTCCATTTCTGTACCTCCTTGTGTTCTTTTATAGATAAATACTTGTACCTCCTTTTGTCATTCTAGATCTTTACTTCTTCATTGCTGGAACATCTTATTGCTTTGAATCATATACAAGGCTTTCATTCAATCATATGACTCTGTTTACATTGGCCGCAAGCTTTCCATTATTCTTTAGAATTTGATTAGAATTTAAACATTAGATCTTCCACCGTTCTTATTGAATTCTCGCGAGGAGCCATCATTGATCCCTTCTATGTATAGATTAATGAGTTTAGCATTGAATGTCCCTGAGTATTTTCGATACTAGTTCCTTTTGATCTGAAATGTATGTGATCAGCCATAATAAAAAATTAGAAAATGCTTCCTTAGAAAAACGTTGTTATCTCTTTGACCAATTATCTTCTCAAGATTCTGCCTGTGCTGAAACCAAATACGCCTTATTCTGGATAAAACCCAGAAAGCATTTTTTGAGATTGTTTTAAAATCACCCAAAAAACACACCACAATATGACAGCTGTTATATATTTTTAGAAGCTCTGCCTTTGTTTTTTCAATAACCCATATGTAATTATTGTTGAATCCAGTGATTAGCAAATCTTGTTATATGATCATATTCAGGTTTAGAGCTGTTTTGGCAATAAATACTTCCCCATTTTGATATTCTAAACCTTATGTGGCCTCTTTTTAGAAGAGTTCCCTTCATTCAATTTGAGTATATCATTGTATGCTGAAACTATTAAGTATGCTAAAACTTTGAAATGGTATCATACCAAGTAACCTATTGTGAGAAATAGATTCCATATGCTACCCCTTCTCAAAACTTATGATCAAAGATAACTGAAAGAAAAGTGTACCTTTATCCCCATTTTCTTGTGCATTTGAAACTCATAATCCTTTAACCTTTGTTGAACCCATATTCTTCATGATTGAAAGGGTTTCAACCTTGTCTGAAATTTAAAATGTGGTATGCTGAAAGGTTTCATAGTTGTAATGCTACGTCCTTTCAACAACATTGTATCCAATTGTGTGTCTTCAACAATTCCATGACTCAATTGAAAGGTTTCATACTTGAACTTGTGTATGTACCTTTGACAATCTCCTCTTTATCTTCAGTCTCCGCCCCTTCTTGATTTGACTAGAAGGTTTTATGCTTGTAGTTTATGCATTTCCCTTCTATGATCTCCCTAGTGTCTTCAATCAGCTACTTTGGTTCAACCGGAAGGTCCCATACCTATAATCAACATATGTCCTCTCAATAGCCTCCCCAAAATCTTCAGTCCTCACCTCTACATGATTCAATAGAAAGGCTTCAGCTATGTAACTTATGCATGATCCTTCAACAACCTCAAGTCTTCATACTTGAATCTGCACATGAAGCAAACAACATTAGCATAAAACTGATTTTCTATATGTTTTCTTCCTTCTCCTTTGCATCTTTTAATGCTTATGGTTGATGTACATTGTTTTTGTTTAAGTGGAATAGATAACATTGATTAATATGTCTTTGTTTCCTGAGCTTAGTCATTTCATGCGACTGACATCATTCTTCTTTTCTCTAGAGGTTGCAGCAAGGATGCGGGAACCTGAGGTTCCATCAAGTTCAACATAGCTGCCTCTATACCAAGCAATGACAAAACCATTGATCACTTTCAATGTTTTTCTGTTCTTTGCTAAATGATCAATGTTCATTGCTTATTTGCAGATTTTTGTAATGTCCCCTTTTTGGGACATTAGAAAAATTCAAGGTCACATTTATATGGTATTAAAATTGACTATGAAAGCATGGACTCTTAATATAAAAGGTAAATTTAATATTCAAAGTAGGCTAAAGATGACAAGGAGAGATAAGAGGAAAAGCTAGGAGGGAAATCAAATAGTCACAACTGTGAGAATAAAAGGAGAAGAGACTTTCATTTGGCATGCTTAATTATGATTCGGGTTTTAGTCCTCTCTTGCGAGAGTTATTTGGAAAGCTTCTGCTTTCAACCAATGTGAGGACGTAGCCCCTCATGCCGATAGATAGTGGACACAAACCCATTGTCCATGGAGACGTCATATCAAGTGTCTCGTATGCGCTTATAGGTTCTTCTCTTAGTGTTCCAATCTAATTGTAAAATTGTGTTTAAGATTGGATTCTGAATGTTGGTTATTGTATTGTTATTATGTTTGAGGAATTTTATGAGAGTTTTCTGGTTTTCTATTGTGGGTCTGTAATTGCATTTTTATATGCTTGAATCTTGAGTATCAAATTGAGAAAGAACAATTTAATATTTGTTAGAGTTTCTGTTGGTTTCTATTGTGTTTTGTAATACATCTGCATATGTTTAGTTTTGAATATATTTTGAGGAAAAATCAAGTAAATATCTGGTTTGGGATATTTCAGTGGTATCAGAGTTGATTCTCTTGCTAGCCTGTGAATCTTTATGAGACACAATTACATAAGGTTTACTAGAGGGGTTATTTTTGGATACACAATTGTGGAAAAAATAAATTAGAAAGGTTTCATGATAGTTATATACTGCCAACCTGTGTGGGTTTACAAGACAAATATTTGCTGGAATAACATATTTTAATCAATGGAAAATATTGTGGGCGTGAGCTATTTACCTTTTGCAAAGTGGAAGGAATAAGTGAGCTATTTGAATAAGTGTTCAAGTCTTGTAAGGAAAGTCTACAACTTCAACTGAAAAAAAGAAGTGCAAAAGAAATATTTTTGGGGAAGGAATGTACAATTTCAGAGATGCATCATTGATATGGTAGTCATGACCAGAAAGAAGTGCTTGTTTTGTAAACTGTACAAGTCTTTGGAGATGGAGGAGTTATAAAGTTTCTATTGGGGAATATATTTATAACATTTGAGTCGAAATCCTCATGAGAAGTTTTGATTTGAGCGAGAAATATTATTATTATGGAGACCGGTTTTTATTTTTGTGGACCTAACTTATCTAAAGCACCCATGCACTGGAAATTAAATTTTGTAATGTTAAGATAGTGAGCTGAAAATTTTTCCGTGGGCCCAATTATTTATTAAGAATGCTCTGTCTTAAGTTGGATACGTCAACCTCTAATTTTGGTGAATCGAATTGCGGAAAAATTGATTAAATTTCCAAAATTTAGCAAAAATGACTCTACTTGGAAGAAATTGCTTATAAACTTCGATAGAGTTGCAGTGAAGTGTTATACGGGTATTACTGTGAAGGTCCTCAATCTGATTTGAGGTTTAGAGATTGACTTGATTGAGGGTAGTGGGAGGCATAGTGTCCATTACTGGTAACATCAATTTCTTTCTTCAATTGTAGAGGTGGCGGGTCCAATTTGAAATGTAATGGCAGCTGCAGAAGGCATCCTTCATTGATTGGAAACTGGGTCATATTCCTTGATAGGGCCTAAATTTAAACAAAGGGAAACAATGTCGGGAGATATGTAATAGAGAAACATAAGATTGTGACTATTGTTTCCATTTAAAATTTGTGTGCATACAGAGGCATAGTGTTTATCTCATTATTGAATCTACAACTCTAGGCTTAGATTTGCTAAAGCTGACTCACACAAGGCAAATAGATCCTATAGAGACCATTTACACACCTTGAAAATTCACTCCTATGGCATTTGATATTCCACTTGGCATCCAATGATGCATCCTCTCTAAGCAGCAATTATGTAATTTGCATGTATAAGTAACTGT
Source organism: Cupressus sempervirens (assembly GCA_028749045.1). Classification (NCBI taxonomy): domain Eukaryota; kingdom Viridiplantae; phylum Streptophyta; class Pinopsida; order Cupressales; family Cupressaceae; genus Cupressus; species Cupressus sempervirens. The sequence continues at coordinate 503,805,018 of CM053783.1, read as the reverse complement.
TGATTAAATTCATGCCACCTATTCTTATCCGGGTAGAGCGAGCAGAAGGTTGAAGGGATAATTTGCTGATTCAAGTATGTGCTTGTAACGACATCCACTCAGAATCCCAATTTGTCATTATTTTCAGGGCACTATAATAATTCCCCACAGTTACAGAAAAGATTGAAAACTTGCATGCGGCCACCATATGTTGAGCTGGGAATCATTGGAAGGGCAGTAATATTTTGATATTCAGAGGAAGAGTTTCTAAATCTTCTTCATGCCACACATTCACAGGTAAGGCATTCTTTCGGCATTACAATAGTGAGTAATTGGAATTTGGGTTCATAGTTACAATAGGGAGTCGCGATAGGTGATGCTTCCGTGTATGACAATGCTAAGCAAGTATTATTGTTTAAACCAATATTATTGATTTTGTTATTGCGGCAACCGACTATACTTCCTATTTTTTCTTTTAGCCATTGGGTTGTGGTATGAGGTTGAAATTTTGCATGAATGATATTCTAGATAGTTGGCATTCAAAGGGATGGTTGTCAATTTTATAGGAAATTTGTGTCTGTTGTACATGATATTCGCTCATATTTAATATTTGTTGTGAAGTGACTATTGAGACCACACAAAGCCAGTGTTAAAGTAATAAATCGTTCCTCTGATTTATCCTTTCAAACCTCTAACTATTGGTGTGGAATACCTTCAAGCAACTACCCTAGAAAAGTAGCACGGGTCTGAGTCAGGAAGAGTCAATTGGAAAAACGAACACTAAGATTAATAGTCACATGCAGTTGGTCCGGATTTCTAAGAAGCTATAGCCATAAAATTAAGGCTAGTTTGGGAGTATTGTTAACTCTCGCTCGCGGGGTACTTTACAACCATTTTTTGCTCTTATGCAGTTCAGTTCAGAAACTTGCTTATTAGAAGTATTAGACAATATAGAGTAGAGGTGTTGTTTCAAACACAAAAAATTTGGAGGAGTTTCTTCCATGCAGTGACAGTGGGTAATTTAAGTTTGTGTTGGTGTTTTTTATTAAGAAAAACAGGTTTTACAGGGATCTTGAAACTTGAGAGTTTTTACATAATATCTAACATAATAATTTTAAATAAAGTCTAGACCCTATGCATCTGCCTATAAAAAGCCATAACAAAAGACAGGCTTGCGGCCAGGAAACAAAAGCCAGCTAACCTAAACTGAGAAAAGGATGAAGCAAAAAATAAGACCTCTTACTATTAGTTCTCCCTATCTAGATCCTTCAAAGTTTCTGCTGCTTCATTGGCACTCTAGATTTCCACGCCCACACATTTCTGGTTCAAGTCGTGAGATCATTCCACCGGGCCCCTGGTCTCTTTCATTTCTCCCTCAGTCTACCTGAAGTTCGTGCTAACCTTTTCTTCCTTTTCCCCACCGATTCCTACATTTTTCAGCAATTCGCCCAAACTATTGATGTTCTCATTTAGAGTGTTCAGAGTGACAATCACTTCATTAGCCAGGTTTTGGTTTGATATCTCCATCCTTTGCACCCTTTTCTCAACCTTAGAGAGATGATCCTCCTGGTCAGCAAGATATCCCTGGTCGCTGCTCATCCTTTGGCCTTCCTCCTGGTTCCTTTTTTCCTTGAGCTCTTCAATCTTGTGGAACAACCACTTGATTGATTGAAAGTTGTCTATCATACTATTTTTGGTATTATTGAGCAAATTGAGCCTTGTCTCTCTTGCATTATCTGAAATTGCTACTAAAGTTGGGTCTATGAGTTCATCAAAATGGATTTTTCCTTCTTTGTCTTCCATAACTTGAGGTTTCATTGTCTCCCTGATAATCTCCATCTTTGTCGTTTTAGTGTTGAAGTTTCTCCACGACCTCCTTTCTTTCATTATCATCTCCCCATTGTCTTCCACCAAGATTTCCTTAATCTTCCCCTGTGGTGAAGAGATAGAAGGGAAGGGGCCCGAAACCTTAGGGGTATGATCTTTTCGCTCTTCCAGTAGCGAATCCTCCTCGGCCTTCCTCTTCTTGGGGTTCCCCAGTAGAATAGTAATGTCCTCCCCCTTCTTTTCACTATCCTCCCCCTTCTTTTCTTCCTCGGACTCCATTTCCTCTTCTTCTTCATTATACTCCTCCTCCTCCTATTCCACAAGTTTGGGGGTTAAGCCCCGAGGGCTCTTTCTGCTAGGAACAATACTCGTTGAGGGAGAAATTTTCTCCCCTCCCTTAGGCTTCTTGCCTTTCAAGGGGGTGTTATCCTCATCTTCCGAGCTTAGACTTTGAACTTCCTCAGAATCGAAATAATTTGAGCTCCCAGTATCCTTTGAAGCATCCCCAGAGTGACCTAAAGATTTGCCCCTAGTCTGAGTCTTGAGATATTCGTAGACCAGAAGGAGTAAACCCTCATGGAGAGCTGGTTTTGCACTGGGTTTCTTCTTGAAACCCTCAATGCCCTTACTCATTGAAGTAAACAGATAAAAAGGAAAGGAAATTTTTATGCCATGTCTAAAATGGTTTAACAAAACAAAGTGGTGTATTCTGACCCTGTCGAATCTAGTATCTAGAGATATAAATTCAATAACTACCCTTAATACATACCTCCATAACATTTTTACTGACTCCATTTCATAGTATGTCTTGGCCTTCACTAACTTCTTCCTTTCTTCCTCATCCTTCACAAAATCTTTGACTACATTAGCTAACATTTTCTTATACCTGTAAAAATTTATCCCCTCCATGGGTATCTTCGTGACCTGAGCTAGCATTTCCACATTAACTTGGTGAGAGACCCCATCAATTTTAACACGCTCATCCTTCCAGGTGTTCACCATGAGCTTGGTGATCTTCTTATCAAAATCATAGATTTTTTCAATGTATCTCACTATTCCACCCTTCTCCAGTTTGTTCCATACCTTTGTTCTTTTCCTCCATTTTTCCACCTCCTCGGCCAACACCTTCTTACTCCTCTCCCCAACCATCTTGATCTCTTGTTCGAAAATCCTACACCGGTTCTCTATTTCTTCATAGACTTCAACTTCTTGAGATTTTCATATCCCTAAATCTTTTTTACCTTCGGTAATTTTAATGGGGGATGGCAAAGCGACCCATAAAACGTGCCACAAGTACACGAAATGATGGAGAGATATTACCTTCCCATGATTTTCATTAACATCTTGTCTTTCATGCAAGCTTACATATCTTTCCATAATCAATATTTGATTGCCTTCCTACTTCCTTGGATACGTTCCGGCATTATAATATCTTTCACGACCACCAAAAATATGTCACTCTTGTGCTACACTGTTGCTGTGTTTTTGGCTACTGCCTCGTTCGCAAACTAGTCCACGGCTGAGTTGGCCTCTCTATACACATGGCTGACATGCACCCTTTTGAATTTGTCCAAATCTGATTGAATCTCCTCCACCACATTTGCGATGGTCTAGGAGGGCTGAAAGCAACTTTTTAAACAATTTATTATATTTAAAGAGTCTCCCTCCAACCAAAGGTTCTCAATCCTGGTAGCCAGAGCCAATTCACCAATATGACAAGCCACACTGGCCTCCGCGAAGTGGTTTGTCTAAGTCCCTAGGGGATAGGAAAAAACTGCAACACCAATCCCATGACCATTTCTTATAATTTCTCCACAGCCAGCGGGGTCTGGATTCCCTTTGGCTACCCTGTCGAAATTGGCTTTATGCCATTCTTCTGGGGGAAAAAGCCACTTAGCCTCCTGTCTTTGCCTCTCCCTGTCCTTTTTCTTTTTTATGTTGTTTCCTCTTTCTTCAATGTCTCCCCCCTTTCTGATGGTGAAGTTCTCCTTCATAGTGCTATCAATTTTATCTGCAATAACAAAAGCAGGGGTTTCCCTATCTGTGAAGATACAATTATTTCTCTCTTTCCATATTCCCCAATAGAAATGTGGAAGAGACCAGGAGCATATCATGTGTCTTCATTCCTTTATGCATACAATTCCATTGTCCGAAGAAATCCTAGATGTTGGCTGGTTTACACCAACTGACCCCATAGCCCTTGGTCATAAGATCCCATACCTCCGAGGAGTAGGGGCAATGAATAAATAGGTGGTTAACCATCTCCAAATCATGCTTACAAAGGCTGCACCTATTGGGATAATTTGACCCCTCTTAGCCAGGTTATCCACAGTAAGAATTTTTTCTTCAAAAAGCAACCAAAAGAATATGTTGATTTTCAAAGTGAGGCCAATCATCCAAGCCTTTGTCCAGATGGGTTTCTCCATCCTATTCCACAGTGAGAAATAGCCTAAAGCAACTGAATATAACCCATTGGAATTGTCTCCCCATATAATTTCATCCCTCTTGTTATTAAGGATCATGGCATTCAAGATAGTCATCAGTGGTTTGAGATCCTAGGAAACTAGGGACAGGTCTTTCCATCCCTGATCAGCTCTATAGTCATTAACTTTCAAACCAAATCTTCTTATATATAAATAAGTCCATCTCTCATAGTTAGGGTAATCTATGAGGGCCCCCTGGCTTAACCAATTATCCTGCCAGAATAATATACTTTCACCATTGCCTACTTTCCACTTTGCCTTTGATTTGGCCAAAGATTTTGCCTTAAGGATTCCATTCCAGATAAAAGATCCATGTGAAATAGAAGCTTCACTAAATATGAAGCTGAGTGACTACCTTCTCAAGTACTTCTCCACCAAGATATCCTGCCATTCTCCAAAAAATTTAAAAATGTGCCATATTTGCTTTACTGACAGAGCATTGTTGAGGTGTTTGATTTTTCTAATACCTAGACCACCATAGCATTTAGGAAGGCAAACATTGTCCCATGCCACTAAATGATATCTCTTGTTTTCTTCAACCCCTATCCACAAAAAGTCCTTCTAGATTTTTTTCATTCTATTAGCATGTTTAACCGGGATCCCAAAAAGGCTGAGAGCATAAGTTGGGAGGTTTTGAAGAGTTGATTTCACCAAGGTACATTTACCTGCTTGACTAAGGGTGGCTCCTTTCCAACCTGCCAGCTTCTTGTTGAATCTATCAATAATACCATTCCAAAAAGATTCCAGAGGTTTTGACCCCAATGGCATTCCAAGATAACTAGCTAGAAGAGACCCCACACCACATCCCAAGATTCGAGCTATTTTTCTTTGTCGCTCAATTGGGGTGTTAACAAAGAAGATAGAGCTTTTTTCCCAGTTAATAGACTGGTCTGTACCCCTCGTGTAGGTATTCAACAAGCGTTTTAACACCTTAGCCTCTTGAAGCGTTGATTCCCCGCCCAGAATAGTGTCATCCATAGATTGTTGATGGGTGAATGAAATCTATCTGGATGATGGCTTAAGACCGTGCAGGCTCTGATCTTGTCTTTTCCAAAGGATTAACCTCCCTATACACTCATCCATAATAATGAATAGAACAGGCGATAAGAGATCACCCTGTCTAAGCCCTCTCGAGGGGAAAAAGAAATTTGAGGGAGCACCATTGACTAAAATGGCCAGAGAGGGGGTGGAGACAAGCTGAAGAATTTAGACATCAAATCCAAAAGCCTAGAGAACAACCTTCAAGAAGTCCCAATCCACCCTATCATAGGCTTTTGATAGGTCCAGCTTGAGCAGAAAGCCTTCCCTCTTCCTAGCTTCCAAGGAGTGAATCACCTCATGAACCATCATTATTGAGTCTAGGATTTGTCTTCCTGGGACAAAGCCAGTTTCCTGTGGAGAAAAAATCAAATGGAGAACACTAAGAATCTTGGTGGTCAAAACTTTCGAAATGATTTTATAGAAAGAATTACATAGGCTAATGTGTCTGAACTTATCCATGGAGTCAGCCCCCAGGGTTTTCGGAATTAGCACAAAAAATGTAGCATTAAGTTCCTTCAAAAAATTCCTGGCCCCAAAAAATTCTTGCACTGCCTTCACCACATCCCCTTTGACCACCTCCCAAAATTTCTGAAAAAAGAATGTCAGGAATCCATCCGGCCCTGGAGCTTTATCAGCTGGAAGAGATAAAAGAGCTTGATAAATTTCATGCGAAGTGAGAATAGCCTTCAGCATTGAATTATGATGGTCCTATAATAGATTGGGGATTGAAGTCAAAATATCCTCTTGATCTTTCAGCGAAAGTGAAGAGTCCTTAGGAAGAAACGAAGAAAAGAAATGCACTACTTCATCCGCAATCTCATTATCATTTCTCAAGGTGGCTTGCCCCCTTGTTATACTTGAAATCCTATTATGTGCTCGGTGCTTTAAGGTGGAGAGATGGAAAAACCTGGTATTCTGATCCCCCTCTTTGAGCCAATTAACTCTAGATCTTTGCTTCCAAAAGTGCTCTTCCCTGCTAATGATATTATGGAGTTCAGATAGGACAGACCTTTCTTTGATCCTATTCTGATTGTTATATCCTTCCTACTATATCCATTCCTGGACTTTTTGAAGCTGGTCTATCTTCTCATCCTTCTCTTGGAAGATATGCCCGAAATCCGCCTTATTCCAGACTTTGATGTTTCTTTTCACATTTTTCAATTTTTGAGCTATCCTGAACATTGTTGTACCTTCCATCTCTATATTCCACCAAGAAGAAATCTTAGCTTCCAAATCTGGATGGGAAGTCCACATCTTCTCAAAGCAGAAGGGGAAATTCTATTTGGCCATCAGAGGACTAAATGAGAGCGAGATGGGCGAGTGGTCCGATCCAACTCTAGGAAGAAGGGAGAGTCTACACATGTGGGTTTCCATCCAGTCTAGGGAAATAAGGGCTCTATCAAGGCGAACCTGAATGCAATCCCCGCTAGTTCTCCTGTTTGACCAAGTGAATTGTCCCCCCAAAAGATCAACATCCATAAAGGCCAAATTGTTAATAAAATTTGAGAGGTCTAATTTAATTTCATGATTCGGGGCCAGGCCCCCAGATTTTTCTTCATTTGAAAGGAAGTATTGAAATCCCCCATAATAACACCTTTATTTATGTTACTATTATGAATTACATCAAGAATCTTGGCCCAAAAAACCCTTCTCTCCCTTTTGGAATTGGGAGCATACACATTTAAGATAAACCAAGAGTCACCACTATGTACATGGGAGACCTTGCAAAGGAGAGCATTACCTTCATTGAGAATAATAGAGATCTAGAAAGCCTTTTTGTTGAAGAGCATCAGAACCCCCCTGCAGCTCCCTCTGAGTCTATGGCCTCCCTACTCATATTACTGCTGAAGGATAACTTGCCTACCATATCTTTTCTCATTTTTGTTTCTTGAATCAGTCAAAAATTAGGTCTTTGGTCTCTAATCATATTCTAGACTATCTCCTGTTTGTGGGCACCATTTTGGCCCCTTATGTTCCAAGATATGATCTTTATTTCTTTTTTACAGAGCATTCCTTGATGGTTCTCTGGCTCCCATCTGCCAAGTTCTTCCTGGCCTCCTCTTGCAATGCCTGACTCAGGCTTTTTCTACCTAAAGACTTAGGTTTTACCCCAACATTTTCTTTGACCCTACTTCTGGTCGTCGCTGGAGACAATGGGGGATGATCTCGATTTTGATTTTGCTCCTTTTAACCATACTCCACTTACCTTTATTGTCTTGAGAGCATCTGTTTATCCATTCCTCCAATTTTGAGATTTGTTCTTGGGAAGAGTTATTGATTAGATCTGAAAATTTCATCCCCAGGTCATTGGATACTGGCAGATTCGCCAGAGGAACCAAAGGGAGGTCCAAGGAGAGCCTCTGATCCTAATCCTCATCTATCGTCTCCTGCCCACATGGTTTACCTCTTCTCCTTTGTTTCCTTCGCTTAGATTGTGATCTTCTTGATCCTTTCGTTGGGGCCAACAATTCTATTTTCGACTTGTTCTCCATCTAAGGGTCCTCCAACATATCGACTTCCTACTCTTTCTCAGTCAGTGAATTTTTACCTGCCACTTCTATGGCTTGGGGATCGACATCCTGTTCCTCATTTTCAAACACCTTTGATCCTTTACCTCCTACATTGCTCTGATCTCCTTCTTGGTCAAGGACATTATTCTTTCCCACAGTCCTATCCTAGTTCTCTGAGATATTGGTTGTTTTCTATTTCCAGACCATTTTCTTACCCTTTACAAAAGTACTAGTAGGCTTACTCTTTTTCCTTTCTGCCTTAGCTTTAGGACATTGGTTTGCCTTGTGCCCAGATTTAAAACAAAGGAAGCATGCAAATGGCACCATCTCATAAATCAGATTTTGAACATGCACTCCCAGTTTTGAGTGGAACATCATTGTTTCTAGCATGTCTACACTTTCCCTTACCCCTATGCAGATATGAGCATAGGTAAGATGTCTTTTTGAGGCTGTAGTCGGATCTATTGAGAGGAGCTCCCCGAAGGAGCTGGCTAACCCCACAAAAATATCTTCATTTCGAAATTCTAAGGGGAGCTTTGGAAGCCTTACCCAAACAAGGGCTTGCACAAAGAAAGAGTCGTTTGGATTCAACTTTGAAGACCACTTCTGGAGAACCAGAGTGGAACGACCTATGGCCCACGACCCCTCACACAAAATGCTTGAAAGGTCTTCCATATAAGAAAAATCAAAAGACAAAAAGCCCTTAGCCATGGCCGTGACAGAGACTTGACCTTTGAGGGCCCATTTCTTCTTAATAAAAGATCTCACAATATCTATATTTGGCATTGGCCCTAAGAATTTTCCAACCAAGGTTGAAGCCATTGACATAATGCTATGATCTACGAGCTCGTCCAGAATGGCAATGGCATAAGATCCTTTCTCCGCCTCAAGGAGAATCTTAACAGGTGGGAAAGAGGACTTACCTGTAGGCTTGACCCTGAAAATGATGACCATTTATTTAGCAGAGCCTGGTAGACCCACCTTGGGAACCAATGGAATCTTGTCCAACACCTTGGGGGGAGCATCTGGGTCCCCATCATCTTTCTCCATCTAGTCCCCTGTACCAGAACATCCCTGATCGTCCTCCTTCTGCAACCTGTGCCCCAAGCTAGGGGCCCAATTTTGACATTCCAAAGAAATCCCACCCTATTCAGAATTCAAATTTTGAAAGTCATTCTTCCCTCCCTTTCCAATGCTCGCCATTCTAACAAGGCTATAGTTGGGTGTACTAGGAGAAAATAGATTTTTCTTAAGTTTGTGTTGGTGTTGGACAGAGGAATTTGCATCTTTTTTCTTCAAAAATTGGAGTATAGAGTTAGGTGATTGTAATGAGCATAACTTGTTGCATATGATAATAAGGTTAGAGATGAGACGAGAAGTGACTTCTATAGTTTCTAGGTCAATGACAAGAAGTCCTATTTTGAATTGAAGCACGTCATTACTCTTGATTTTGGTTGGACATCAATAGACTATTGTTCTTGCCACCACAAACTCATTATTGAGTTTGACCACCTTGAATTAGAGAAGCATGGAGGTTTGATGGCTACAAGTCTATAAGAGCACAATAGTAATTTTGATTGTGTATACTTTACTTTTGCTATGTTAATTATCTTTTTATCCAAAGGCAACCACAATTCACAACATTTAAACACTATAAAATATGTCCAAAGATAATTAAAATATTAAAAGATTACAAATTTAATATTGCTTTATTATAATTATTTAATTAATCATAATTAAATTAGAATTACATTTAAATAATGAACTTTAATTATTATAATTAAGTTAAATAATAAACTACGCTATAGTGCTTACACTAATTAATAGTGGAGGCAAAGAAAATAAAAAAATATTTTAATTTGAAAGTTCTTTAAGTGCGCTTGAAAGGATTAAATAATAAAAGCTTATTTTAAGAAGAGGCCTTTGCATGTTTGAAAATTGGAAACCCTAGGTAGAGTTAAACCCTTTATTAGGAGATTTGAGCTCATTTCTACGCACAGAGGTTTTGGGGAGCAAAATTCAGAATTGGATAAAAAAATTGTTAAAAGTTTTAAAGGGTTTGGATTTACATGCATTTACAGATTATCTCGGATTTTAGCTGTGGTTTTGAGGTAGTGTTTGAAAACCCATTGTAGAATTTTATTGAAAGATCTGTCTACTTCATGTCTTCATAAGTGCTTGCATAATGCTTATTAATTTATTGTATTAGTTCTGGATGAAGAATTGTGTTGTAGATTTTGAAACGAAAAATGTAGTGATCAAGAAAACTTGATAGAGGAAAATTGTAGAAAAATCTAGAAAATTATTATGACTGTATTCTTTTAAAACCCCTTTCTAATATAACAAAAATTCTATTATAGAAAATTGGAAGAAAATAATAAATTGAGCAGTTAAGGTTTCAACTTTAAATTTGTCATTAGAACCATGTGACTATTATGAATTTGAGTTTTACTTTCTGGATTTGATTGTGTAGAGTTTTTTTACCATCAACATTTCGGATCATACTACATGATCCATCATCAGGATGCAAGAGAACATGAATATAAATTTTCTAAATAAAGATAAATATTTTTTTTACATCTAAAAAAAATTAATTGCAAAAATTATTAGTAAAAGTAAAAGATTAATTAAGAGGAAAGCATATTGTAATAAACTTATATATGCATGTGAAAACAAATATAGTAAAAATAGAAAACTAAGCATATTATGGTTGCATGATTTGAGATATCAAAAGAATGTGAAAATACTAATTGTATGTTTATTTTTATTTTATAAATATATAATTTAATTTTCAAAATTTTTTTTAAAAACATTTTTTATGATTGATTATTAATTTCGAAAATTTGGAAAAAAAATTTGAAAAAACTAATTATTATTTATAAATTTCAAAACTTAAATAAATGTTTATCATTTAGCTATAAAATGAGTGTTAGTATTAGTGATTCTTTAAGTCTAGTTAAACTCTTAGTTGCAGATAAATTATTTTATATTTATCAATGCAAGAGAGAAGCTAATAAATAAATATTTATAGTTTTATTATATTTTAAACGAAGTTGTGGTGAAGTTCACTTTGTAATCACCTAATTAATAACTATTTGATTTTATAGAGAAATTATGAATAATTCAATTAAATTTATAATTTTATATTTAGTTGCATTATGAGTTAAAGGGGAAAAAAATTACTATTGGACTTTAATAAAAGTCAAATTAATATTTTAAAAATGAAATTGACGTTAATATTTAGTCTAATAATATACATTTATGTTATTAAAAAAATTATTTATGATTTAAGATAATTTAAATTAATAAAATGATAATGTTGCATGATATTTTATATGCACAAAAAGATATAACATTTAAATACTTGTTTATTTAAATAGATATATTAACCAAACTATCTATGTAAACATGTGTATTGTTACTTTAATGCTAAACACATCCTTATGACCCAAACTAAACAAGAGAAATTGATGGAATTAAATCATGTGGCTAAAAACTATGTGATTTCTAATATTTTATTTATAGTCTTGTGATGTTTATTTTCTTGATGGTTTTTCTTTGTAGGTTCTTTAGTTAGTCAAGTTAGGATGTGCATTAGAGGTGTTTTTGAGATTTCTTTTATAATTATCTGATTGAATGTCATGATGTACTTTATGATTTGAATTGAGATTTATGTTTTATGAACTTTATGCTATTGAGCATTTATGAGAACTTAGGTTTTGAGAACCAATGTTATTTTCGGGTTTCCTGTTAAGGAACCAAATTTGATCAATATTACTTTTGTGGTATGGGACACAATTGTGGTTTGTGAGTTTTGGGAAGATAGTCTAGGTGCATGTCTATGGAAGTGGTTTGCAATGGGGGTCGCGGCCCAAAGTGGTTGCTAGGGTAACACATTGTAAGTCGTGTTGTAACAACTGATAACATAATAATTAAAATACTTTCCTCCCACATGCCTTGACATAAATTAAAAAGATAAGTTAGAGATTTTTTCTCATCCATGCCTTGAGTGCTTGTATAGACTAAGGATGAGAATGAGATCATACCTTGAGAGGTATGACTAGTCTCTTCGTCTTCACGAGAGGGCATTCTAGTTCTGCATAGAGTCACTAGAGGTCCAAGGTCCTGAGAGACTACTAGGGTAACCTTAGAGTTGGCTCATGTGATAACACTTCATAGTATGTAGCCTGATTCTCCTTTTTTCTATAATATTTGCCTCTAGTGGTGTACTTGTTGGATATTACTTTTGATAGTGTATTTATTGTGAATTGTTACTAATTGATTGGATGTCATTTATTGTTGATAGTTGACTTTTATTAATGAATGATCAGTTATTCATTGGTGATGTTTTTATTATTGGAGTTAGTGATTGGTAGTTTACTTTTATTGACGATAATTGTTATAGGTTGCTTATTGTGCTTATGACACTTCACATTGATTTGGTCATGGTTGTATCTTTTTGGTTTTGATATTTGATTTGTACTTGGTATCAATTGTTGGTTTTTGTATGTGATGTTGGTTTGGATGAGTGTTCTTTCGATTTTGATTATCTCTTCTTGAGTAGTTTGAGTTATCCTTGAGGTAGATTTGGCTATCAAGATTCCTTACCTAGGATTATTTTATGATTTGATTATTTATGTGTGGATCATACATTATTTCTCCTACATGGTGGGAGTGAGCCTGATTAGGTGACCACATCGTCGCGAGGCAGTGTCTTCTTACCATTTGGATTCCTCTCAAATTGATAGATGTTGGATGCTCGTTGATACAATTGTATCATTATCTATGTATCATGTATTTTGAGGTCCTATAGGATATTGTATTGTATATTGATGTACTTGCATCTATTTTCACATACACTATGACATGTGTAGTGGATGTTATTCATTAGATGTGCTTTCATATTATTAGTTGTACTTATACATTTGCTTATGTGATAATGTATCTATTATATCTTTATGATCACGAGACTTTGTACTTAAGACTTAAACTAATTAATACAAACTTTCTTAAATGTGACTCAACGTGAAGGAACCCTTGAGGATGGAAATTGTATATGTAATTTGCTTATGTGTACTTGATGTGTATGTATATATTGCTTCCGCATTATTATTATTTTGATGTTGTTTAAATTTTTTTTTTGAATAGTTCAATAAACATTCTAACATGTTAGGTTTATAATTTTTTTCTCTTGGGTTCCTGAGCGGGGAGTTACAAACTTGGTTTACCTCTTCAACAATTTTTCTTGCCGCTAGAGAGCTATAATAATGTGTTATGGAGATTTAACATTGAATATCAAAGTTAGGGTTCACCTTTCATTCATCCATCTTGATAAGATAGATAGATAGGAGGAAATGTGCATCTTGGAGGGAGATGATTGTTGATAATCTTGCTTGATTTTTTTAAGTTCTTCTATTGACAAAGGTAAGGTCTCGAAGTCCTTCCAATATCATCAAATTGAGGGTAAGATAACAAAATCTCAAACATGGCTTCCTTGTTGTTTTTGAAATCCTTTTGTCACATTTGTCTCCACTATATTATCTAATCTTAGAAATGCACACCATAAATCCCAAAAGAGTGTCGAGCCTCCATAATGAATATCCTAAGAGAGATGGTTTATTATGATAGTCCTGTAGTTTAGCATAAAATTCCAGACCCTAGAGAGATTAGGAGGATTGGTTTTCTTGAAAATCTCTATTATCATTGTCGTTTGGGTATTTAGCTTGGAGAACAAAACCTTAACCCATTTGAATTGAGGCTACTGATACAAACTCCAACTAAGTTTCGTACTCAAAGCTTTTTATTCTGCTGAAGTTGATTACAGAGTCCTACATCACCCTGATCCTTAGGCTTGCATACCTAATTTTAGGAGATCAAATGCCACAATATATTGGTGTTGTAGACCTTGTCAGAAGTATTTCCTCATCTTCTGAATCATCTGCTGATAGATAGCTGCTGGAAGTGAGAGACATGATAGCAGATATATAAGAAGAGCTGAAATACCCGATTTGAGGATGGCAATCCTACCTACTATGGATAGCCATCTATCTTTCCAAGAGGAAAGTTCTTTTTCCAATTTTTGTCTTTCAGGGTATCCCGAAGTTTAATTGTTCTCTGACCTATGTTTGATGATAATCCAAGATTATTACAAGGAATCTTTCCTAATTTAAAGTTTAGTATTCTTAAATCTCTGCCTCCTTCCTTGCTGGGACTGAGAAAAGAAAAATTATGATTAATCAATGTGATAAAGTGTTGGTTATCTCTTTCAACATCCTTCTAGAGTGATTTGAGTGGTTGACTGATTTGTCATCGTACTGTGACAGAAAAGTGAGTTTTCTGATTACACATATCTAAAATTTTGTTACTGGGTCTCTCACATCTTATGCCATCAAGGGCCTCATAGGAGGTGATAAATGTGAAGTCAAGTGTGTGAGATGTTCCCAAGGCAAGTCTTGTTTTTGGGTTGTCAGATGTCATGTATAAGCAAATCAGAGTATGATTGGTTTCTATATTGACGAAAAGTCCTTAATGAGCCACATGAATGTCTTATTAGGCAGTGGTATCTCCCATGAGCTTCATAGTAAACAAAATCTTTAAAAAATAAATAATCTCTAGGCTCATGCTCCAAGTGGAAAAGTGTGCAAGTATGTTCGTCATGCAAAAACATGGCATTCTAACAACATCTAAAGTTGAGAAAAAGCCTCTCAAACCCAAAATTGTGCTAAAGGGATTCTTAGAAAAGTTCTCTTGGAGTATGTTAGAACTGGAAAGCTGCTGTTCCAGAGGCACAAATAACGCAAAAGCATAGTGGAGACGCTAATGTTTGAAAGGATCTATTGGACTTATCCAATTTTTCTTTCACTAATATATGCAAATCTTCTCATGGATACCTCTTATAACGGTGCATACCATGAATTGAGGACATCAACAAAGCTAGGAGAGGGTTTCTCTATATTGTTATTGATTTCAATTGGTTACAAAAGTGTAGCAAGTCAAGCACGTATCATGTATATTTGCATCCCTGTTTGGGTAGCTGTATAGAATATTGGAGAGCTAAAATAGAAAAGCCTGTCACAACCTGAATAGGAACACGTCATCCAAGGAATTTATGCAACACTGTAACAGCACGGAAAATTAATTTAGTGAGTGGTGCATGAAATGAGGGGTTAAGTGAAACAAGACCTTATGGCAGGCATGCTGAACCGTCCCTTTGACCTGCAGATTGGCAGGATCAAAGCATTGATACCAATTGTAATGTCCCCTTATGGGAGTCTACTAGTTATTCTGCTAAATACAAATGGCTGCCTTATTTCTGAATGCAATTTATATCTCAATATGCTCTGCTCTGATCTATCCTTTTTATTACCAGCCCGCTGACAGTGATTCTCTTGCATCATATTTCATAAATGAGCCATCTCCTCTAAACTAATCACTGTGTTTTCTAAATTAAACTGACTCAGAATTCTTATTCCATTCTTGATCCTTTTCCCAGGATGTCTTTTCCAAAATGAACCCCTCTTCCATTTGTACTTCATGCATGCTTTTATGAGTTGATTCAAAAGAGGGACGACTTCTCACCAAGGGTGGCATTCCTTTGTTAATCAATCATTTCAAGTGCTGCTTCTCTAACTGCCTCTTTATTAATCAGTGCCTTGTTATTTAATAATCATGCTTTTTTTTAACTTCTTTTATATTTCTTTAACTTGGGCACTTGTATAAAAGTATTTTTTTGTTTTTAATATTGGTATCATTACAGGTTTGGCCTAAGGGAAATGGTGTTCAATTGAGTCACCCCAAGCATTAAATTGAGGTCTACGATCCATTCTTGTTTGGGGATATGACACTTCCAGACTGGTTTGCTTATTTGCAATTGTATTTTTCCTTTTTAATAGTTAATATAGAACAATATCTTCACCTTTATCCAGATGAAAGAAAAAGAAATTGTGGGCCTGCCTAAGAATGCAAACAAAAAGCAATGTAACATGGCTAAAAAAAAAATTGAAAAACATTATTTTAGGGAAAGGAAATCATTCTAACATTTAGTTGTTCTTTTTCTTGGCATTAATAAATTAGGGCTCTGAGAACTCACCAGTGTCTTATATGTCGAGTTTCACTCCAGCAACCTAACACATTGAAACATTTATTAACGCATTATCTAGTTTATTGCTGTACAGAAAGGGTTCAACGTGAACTACGAAAGAAGTCAAAAGGGGTGTGCAGCAACTGGTATGAAAATGATAAATATTCTGGCTATTTGTAGAAGCCTGATTGTTGTATTTAAGTATCTCAAAATGTATCAAACTTACTTATTTTGGTATTTCCTGCTATAGATTTTCTTGAAACAAAATAGTAGTGTGTAGTATCATACCAGCTTATCACTCAATGCAAGTTATTCTTAAAATCTTGAGATAGACCGTTTCTCATGGATGATATTGAAGAGCAGTAAAAGTGCATCCCACTTCCATGAATAATGTTTCTTCTATATAATCCAAATGGACTACATTGTTTTGAATTTTTTTGCAAGCAGAGCATCTTGATAAATTGTATCTAATATAATAAGTAGGATATACTAGTAGCATCTAAAATATATTGTTTTGTTGTTCCCACGCTACTGTTTAAAATCAAAAAATGCCAAAAAGCAAGATACACATCTATTCACCCAGAGTTATAAGAAGGGAATTTAGCCAAAGACTATTCTTGCATATAAAACTAGTGTCAATATTAGTGTTGATGAGGTCAAATATATTTGAATTAATTAAGTATTATCCATCTAAAATCTTACATTATGTATGCAAGGATGACATGTGTCTGCAAACTCATATTTGTGTAAAGCCAAACGTGAATTTATCTTCTTATTGGAAAAAGACAAAAATAATTTATATTTTTTAATTTTCTTCAAAAAATTCTCAGTTATGCATGGGTTTTGCAAGGAAAATATTGAAAACAATTCATGATCCCCATCGATAACATTAAGTCCAAAATTTTAACCCAACTTTGGTCAGCTATCATAATCAATAAAAAAATTACAGTATTTTTCTCCAACTGAGCGAACAATAGTTTACCTTCCTATCTGAATGTTCTAGCAATGTGAAACCTCAAGTTTTCCCCTTGTGGTACACATTATCTTCAAATATAATATTAAGTGCATCTTCTTAATGCACATATAAGGTTGTGGTGATTCTTCTTCCAATTCCGTTTTATGCTTAGACTGCTCCTCGTCCTCCAATACATGGTTTAATTAGAGTCTAACAGTCTTCCTTCAATTCATGTACTGTAATGTAGTGAACTGAGAGAAGGCCAGAGCATTATGAAAGGGCCAATGATGCTTGAATGCCCACAATTTGGGACCTTGAAAAGTAGACTCATGTACGAAGGATGGACTGATTGGTTTATCCGATTCCCCATCTTCAACTATATTAGTCTATGGATTTTATTCCTATCCCTATAATCTTCCACAATATGTTAGAGACCAAGTCATTCTGATGGAGTATTATAGAAAATTATTACTACATTTGATTTGTAGAGACAATAAACTCCAGTACTGCAATGTTTTATTTAGATTGGTCAACTGTCAATACAACTGTGCATTGGCCCTAATTCGAAAACAGGACATGGAACCTAATTCGAAAACATGGACATGGAAATTTCCAATTTTAAATTCATGTTCCACCATAAAGCAGAAAATATGATTCAAAAGGCCTCATGTTCTAGATGCTTGAAGCCTTGGAATATGGTCATACATTAAAGATTACTATGACAATTGGGCAAATGACATTAAGGTTCAAAGAATGAAATGTGTTCATATGGCCAGGCATTAGATGATTTATTTCATGTTACAAATTGTACCTTCAAGATATTGTTGGTTCAAGTGAGAATATTTTGTCACCTCACTTTCTTCCAGAGAAGTTGAATATAAAACCTTTATGTCCAGTTAGTCTATTAGAGATTGAATGAACAAGTTAGTTGTGTAAAAAACATAAGGCTGCCAAGAATCGATTTTGATATAGAAAATTACAATGACACCAAAGGGAAAAATTTCAAAGCCTTATGATCAAAATCTCTATGTGATCCACCTATTCTGCTTATGGATGAAATATCTGCAATAGTTAAATATTTTAAGAGACTGGTTGAGGATTCTCCAAAGTGGGTAAAGACGTCTTTGGCAAGGAAAAGATAGGTGTGACAATAAAACCCCTAGGTGTTATCTCTTCTTACATTGAGGTGGAAGTTAGAAAGGTGAAGCAACAAAACATGTTAAAAAAGGAAAGAGGGCCAAATTGTTGCAAAAGCAGCGATTCCAGTCCACTTAAAGACAATAATGTTTACAAAGTGCAGGCCTCTAAATTTCAGATTATACAAACCAATTTAGGAACTACAAGTAGATAAAATGATTAGAATGTGACATTATCTAACAAAAAATATCAAGGATAGGGTTGAGAAAGAAGTATTAGAAAAAATAAACCTTAAAGGATGAAAGCTAGATTTTAGGGTTGTTACACAACACATTTGGTCAATCCCTTGGTTGTGATGGAGCCCTACTTTTTACAAAAAATTAGAGCCTCCATTTAGAAAATAATGGTTGAGACTTGATCTGGGGAACTCAAATGATTGTTAAATCTTGTTATTGGTGGCAATGATAAGAAATCAAAGCATACTAGCTAAATGTTGAAATTAATATGGAAATTACTGAGAGTCTATGCCAGTAAACATAAAAGAAAAAGTTTATTAGTCTTGCACAAGCATTGAATTATCAAAAGTTGATTGCAGCATTGGTTACAAAAGAGATGAAGCTATTTGTTTGAGATGATAGTAGCCAGCAAAGGTTATAGCTTTGCTTCCACTTGAGACCAGAATGCTCCACGTACAGAGCAACAAGAAGCAGCAGTTACAGCTCTTTATCATGCAGCTATAGATTGACCTCTTCCAAAAGAAATAGGCTCAGGAACTGCAGTGGATGTTGAACTAAACGAACTTGAATTTGAGCCAGTGGATTTGGTAACCCATTAGCAATGGCAAAGATGCTTCATCTTGTATAGTGTCTGATTTCCTTGCTGATCCCAAATGTGACTGTATAGATAACTTTACAGTCATGTTCCAGGCTGAACCAGCTTTTATAGCTACATCGCAGTCTACAGACAGTGCACCTTCTACTGTTGAACCTTCAAATTTGTGTACAAAACAGATGATAGTAATGCAGCTTCTAGTTCGCTTTGTTCAGAAACTGGTGCCATGACTCAAACTGAGGATGTAGACGCCCTAGTAGTTTCACCTGTTACAGGGCTGAAACTAAATTTAGAAAATAAGGATAGTTCTATGAAATCCAGATGTTTCTGATGATTTTGATAACACCTTTCCTAGTGATATTGCAACAGAAGATCCCACAACTTCTACAAAACTTGGCATTGATCAAAACACCACTACTTCTCCACATATTCCAGAAACAAAAACAGCAGGCTATGAAATATCATGAACCCATATGATTCTGTGGCAAATGATTGTATAAGCAATTCATGGAAATGTCAAAACCCACCGGATAAAATAGTGAAATCCATTTCCAGCATTAACAACACAGAATATGATCATTGATATGTCCAGAGGCTTAGTTGCCAATTCATGAAACAAATCCGATTCAGGTACATGAATCGGATCCATGGATTCAGGATTTTTATTTTTTACCAATAATGATCCATGGAGGATTCGTGTGTGTGTATATATATATATATATATATATATATATATATAGACACACACTAAAAACTAAGAGAAATCATTTCATAGTATGAATCTATGATTCTAGTATGCATCTATGAATCTAGTATACTTGATAATTGATCTATTTTCATGATTATAAAGAAAATCAGAACATTCACATTCATGATTTTATGTTTTTTTGCCTTGTATTGCCATGGATTCATGCTAGATCCTCAGGTTTCGTGACCTTGCCTAGATCCTCACGGATCCACGTGCAGATCTAGACCCGGATTGGACCCGAATCCGGATCCAAGATCCGATACGCGAATCAGTAACTAAGCCTAGAGGTGAATGTATCTGTGTACTTTGTGTGCGAGTTAGATGTGAATGTATACATATATTGCAGTGACATATACATTTGAATTTGAAAGAGGAAAAGTAGGACACGAGCATGCCGTTGTTTAGCCTTGGAAAAGACATCAATACATAAAGACACGATGGTATTATTGAGACAGTGTTGACAAGATAGAGGCAGCGTATATAGTATGAGGAAAACATTGATACGACATAGGTCAAGCTTCAGAAAATATAAGCTTGTTATGGTTGAACCTAGCATTGACAGATGTGTTCGTTAATGTACAAAACACAACTTTTGCCATTACATTTTGGGCCCTGAATGAAGTCAAAATTTTGTTGTTTATTGACCATCTATATAGCAGGATAAACCTTCAGAAACTGTCTGGTACATCGATGAAAGTAGCCATCGAGAGTGTTTATACTGTAAAAGGGGAGGAGACCATGTGCCGTTAGGAATAAGAATAAACTTGTATAGAATAAAGACCATGTCTGAACATAATAAAAGGAGCATATAATAGTGATTGATTAAGAGCCCGATAAGAAGCCACACAAGACAAAGAAGCAGTCAGAGTTTGAAGTGGTGAGACTAAAGTTCATGCGATGAGGATTTTATTGCTAAAACACTAAAATAATATCAAATAGAGATATAAAATATCTTCAATGCTAGGTAATTCTAGCCACATCACCGGCTATGGAGACCTATCAAAGTTGCAAACTTATGAAAAGAGGCGATTGATTTTACTCAAAAAATTGAGACATTGACTTAGTAAAGTCAAAAGCACATTATTATTAATGCGAAGATCAAAGTTCAATCATACAAACCGCATATAGAAGTAGCCAAGATTACATGATGTTTTGGAGTGCATAAATAAGATAAGATAGATAAGTTTATTAATATCCAATGAGAGACCAACAAGGGTCTATGGGATTGAAAACTTACGGAACAAGAAGCAAAGAACTAATAGACCACCAAACAGTGGTTGGGAAAGCAAACAAAAGAGAAAAGAAAACCAAATACAAGACGCAGACTACGAGTTCTTCCTAGGCTGGAAGAAGTCTAGCACTAAAGGATACGGACCCAAGTGAGGGAGAGCATGTAGTTGTCTTCGAGATCTACTAGTGTGCTGACGCTGATGAAGATGAAGATGAAGATAAGCCCTGCAGGGTCACACGGATCTAGATTGAATAGTGGTGAAGGTATTCGAGGGCCACTTCACACCCTGTCCAGAGAGCAGGGGCGAGAAGAAGTCCGTAATGAGTTTCTTTGCAGCCTTCTTTAGGGAGAATAGAAGTTAAAGGGTATGATCACGAAGCTGCATCGCCTCCCAGAGATAAAGTGCCAAACATCTCTGATCTGTGTAGTTGAAGGAGGTCAATGAGCTGCACTCTCTGAATAAACAATAAAATCTTGCTCTGATCTCATAATAAATAGGGCAATGGAAAATGAAGTGTAACTCAGTCTTGGTCTCGGCCAATGTGCATAGCTTGCAAATACAATCCTCTCTATCAATGTGGTGGTCTATTTGGGCCCGTAGACGATGGGAACCAACCCTGAAAGATCCTAACACAAACTGAAGAGCATAGCACCAACTCTGAGATAAATATCTGGGTTGAGCAATAATCCTATCCTACGTGTCCAGAAAGTGCTCAGCATAGAAAGCCATCCTCGGACTTGACCCCCCAGGTGGGTTAGTCCAAGTCGTAATGAGGTACTGTCTGTAGATGTCGAGTCTGACCTGCTCGTTCAACTCATTTCTAGAAGGGAGAAGATGAGCAAGAGTGTCTAACGAGAACTGAAAGGGGGGTAGTCAATAATATTCAGCAAAGTTCAAATATTGAAATAATTTAAACTCCTGATCAATCATTTGCTAGAACAGGGTGTGATTAAAAGAAAAGATGTCATTAAGAAGAGGACGCAACTTTTATTTTGAAAAGTTATGTTTCTTTATTTGTATAAATAGAAGGAAAAAGAGAAAACAAGACATATTCGAAAAACAACATTCACAAGAAGCAAGAAGCAATGTAATATATTTATTTTGTATGGAGGGATAAGGGGCAAATATATGGCTTTGTAATATCAAATTCAAATATTTTATTTTAATAGTAAAATAAAATATCTTTTGTTTATTTTTATTGAAGACATGGAGATTTAAAACGGCAGTTGATTCCTCCATTATAATTATTTTTAAAATTCCATAAACTATTTATGTTAGATAAGTGGAAGTGGTCATCTATGGCAATATTTTTATTTTTGTTGATATTGTGGTGACTGATCATGTAGTGGGGGTTGATGTTGTGGTGCCTTATCTAGTAGTGGCGCATCACCGAATTTTTTTAGTGCTTTTTCGGTAACATAAAACCAAAATTGTAAAAACCCTAAAATGGTTGATTTTAGAGGTTGCCCTAAAATCTTGTTATAAGTGGCTGAGATGCATAATGCATTATAATGTTGGTGAACGTTTTTGTTGGATAATAGAAAGGTTGAAGGTTGTGTAGGTGGACATAGCCCAAGTTTTGTGTGAACCACGTTAAATCTATGTGTTATCTATGTTCTTTGTGTTTTCTTCTATTATTTCTGCATATAATTGTTTATTCTTATATTGTTTTGGATCTATCAAACCCTAACAATTTTGTATGGACGGATAAGGAGCAAATATATGGCTTTGTAATTGTTATCTACCAAAAATTGCACCCTGTTAAGTTTGCAGAAAACTTAACCATATGGAGTAAATGGAAACATTCCAAGGTTGTGGGTAAACTATGGCTGGAATGAATCTCCGGATTCTAGGCTAGCTTCCTATCTGGTAAATCACTCTATACTGCCTGAAATTGATCCTTTTTTATGGAGGAAAAGGGGAGAAGGATAACAGAAAATGAAATCTAAATCCTAAGGGCGATGCACTAGAAAAAGTTATCTTTAAGATCTAACAGATAACCAGCACATAATAAAAATAGTAACAACGAAACTCCTTTGCACAACTCAATAATCAGAATCCTTGCATTAATAATTGATAAGAAGGCTAAAATAACAGTTTCTAAAAGGAGAATAAATTACTTACAATCCAAAACTGCTCTGTAACACAACTTTCAACCTGCAAAAGACTCAAACAATCCTGTAGAAGGCATCAACATGACACACAAACACAGAAAAAGAGAAGGCACAAGCTGAAATTCCTATCCAAAAGTGCTGCAAATTTGTATCTCTTTGAATAATGGGTTACAAAAAAGTCTCTACTCCTGTCAAGAAGTTTGAAGAACTTACAAAAAACAGCAAGGCAGAGAAGAAAAAGAACCTCCTACAAAATGAGCTTTCAACTCAATGCACTCTCCATCCAACTGCATTTTGAAAGCCATAAATGTTGGGTTGGATTCAGCCCTTGAGGCAAAACTTGAGTCTTTAAAAAGACTTAAAAAGGTGTAAAAAATAGCCCAAAAGGCATGGTCTGATAATATCATCATAACTGCCCCTCATAAATGCAGTTATATCTCCAAGCAAACTCCCAAAAGTCCCCAAAATGCAATAACTCCCTGGCCTCCAAGTCTCATCAACACATGACTCATGTTAAAACTTTGCAAAATATCCCAAGATCCTTCTAATTATTTTAAAAGTAAAATAAATATCTTATTCTTATCATTAATATTAAATATTTTGTGATTGAGTTATCTAGTCAATATTTATTAACATCAATTAGATAAATAAATCATAAAATATTTAATATTTAAATTAATAATATTTTATTATAACATTTATAATTTATATTTCAATAAGTATTAATTGTATTAATAATGTTTATTAAATGATGAGCTAAATCACTTAACATTATTAATACAATCAATATTTATTGAATTATAAATTATAAGGTTTATAATAAAATATTATTAATAAAAATAAAATAAAACATTTACTTTACCTATAAAGGAAACTAAAGAAGTCACTTGGGACTATTTAACAAAAGCCTAACAAAGTAAAAGAGAAATGCAAGAAGGCTCACGCATGGAAAAAGGACCCATGGAAAATGAAAGGAAAACCCCACCAAAACGATGGAAATGAGAAAGTTAAAAGGCATCATACAAATACCCTAAACCATGCCAAAAGCTTTTCATTTATACTTTGCAAAATGCGCAAGATAAGCTCTCGCTGCCATGGAGGAAAAGGCGGTTTTGGGCCACCATTGCTGCTGGTCTTTGTCTGGGCTTTTTCTGATATACTAGACCTGCTCTTCCTGATGTTGGTAAGGTTGTAGCACTGCCATTGGGAGATATTTGCTGCTAAATGCAAAGGATGATGAATGTGTAACACATACGTTCCAGTTTACACTGTACGCATATGGGTTTTGTTGATTATTGGCGGCCATTGCTGAAGGATGCTCTTATTCAAGCATTTAAAGGTAATGCTATTGTTTCCCTTTATCATTGTTGCATTCTTTTGCTGAGCTGCCATGAGGGTTTGCTATATGCATATCTCATATATTTTCAGCATTTACCACCTTCGTATTTTTTGGTTTCTTGCTTTGTTTCTCTGCTGAAAATAATCTGCAAGTTTGATAGTTTTAAAACATCACTCAAATCGTTCAGTGATTCTTCTCCATATGAGCTATTACTATGATCTCCTCTTGCATTTTCTGTGTTATCAACGGCCACAGGGACCCATTTCAATTTGGAAACTTTTGATGTTGCTCTTGGACTTACCTTTGCTTTTTTAACAAAAACCCAAGTGGGGTTTCTCAAGATAATTTGCAATCAGTATTTTTATTGTTGCCATTTTTGTCTACTGTAACTTGAGAAAAGAACCCATGGCTATGATGACTAAAAAAGTCTCTGCTCACTAACAAGGGTTTTAAAAGTTTGAACACTCACCGTGCTGTAATTGAACTCACATTTTTTACCACTATTTTTCTCTGAAAAAAGATGCACTCTTAATTTGAAACCCTTTGTTGATATTCACATGAATGAAGGGATTTCAAATAAAAGGAAACTATGCTGGAACCAATGTTTATCTTGCTTTGAAAACTCAAGAGTTTGCATAAAAAATGTGGACTGCTATTTCAAATATGTACTCACGGTTTTCACTTTTGACTTGCGGTTTTTTGCAAAAGACCTTTAATAAATCTCTGCATCTTTGTTATTCTGAAATATATCTTGCAAAAACTATATGCCTCATCTGAACATATTCACATGGACTTTCAAGAAATACTTACTGTTGAAGTTGATGTTTCAGCCTTTGACAATGCACTTGTTTATTTGAATCAACCATTCTCTGTTGATTGCCAGTTTGAACTTGCACTCACTGTTTATTTCCTCTGCAAATTAGTTTGAAATCTCAGATGAACTCGTACTCTTCTTTTGTAAACAGTTGCTAGAAATCTAGAAATGATATTATTTATTTATTTTTATTTTTACAAATGAAACTCTTATGCTGAAAAGTTCTTTAATTGTTCATTTAACTTTGTGAGTTTCACTTTGTAATATACTGTTCCAGATTCA
Organism: Cupressus sempervirens; assembly: GCA_028749045.1. Lineage (NCBI taxonomy): Eukaryota > Viridiplantae > Streptophyta > Pinopsida > Cupressales > Cupressaceae > Cupressus > Cupressus sempervirens. The sequence continues at coordinate 503,779,646 of CM053783.1, read as the reverse complement.
TCATTCCAGTTTCAGCATAAGCTGAAAAGTGCTTCCAGCATATAAGTCCGACAAACATCTCTGCAGGAAACTATGAACACGAACTTTTCCCATTTTCTGACAAGTACTGTAAAATATGTTGCATTCAGCACTCTGAAGTTAACATAACCGGCATTTATTGTAGCTCCTGTAGCTCTGTTCTATGCATCTTTCCTTTGATACTGAACTTGGCGATTTGTCATATGGAGTACAAAAAGACATAAATGTTTAGCATTTGTTAATGAAGTTCGAGCATGGGCTCGTGACACTCATAAACAGACTTCTGTGACTCTATATTTGATTTTTAAAATCAATCCAGCATATGAATAACACCTGGCCAATGCATTGTATCTTGTTTTAAACAGCAATACGTAAATCATTCTTTGTAGGTATGCTGCAGCAATATGTAAATTTATGACAGCATTTTCTATCAAAAGCTTACGATATTTTTGCAACTCTGCAACACTGCTTTTCATCTTTGAATTTTCGATTTCTTCCCTGTTGCTATTCAGCTCTGCTGTTTTTATATGTATTCAGAATAGGAAATATATAGCATGTGTGGGTACATAGTTGGTAATAACCAGTCATTTCTTAGATCTTTTAAGATCTAACCCCATTTTTCCCATGCAGGAGAACGAACATCATGGGGCTATCAAATCGAGAGTTGGACCAGAAGCGGCAACAAAGATCACATAACCAGTCAAAGGCTGAAAGGAAATGACTGGTTACCTCTGACTCTACTTCCTTATGCTATGCTTTTCTTATTTTCAATATGTATAGAAGCAGCAATCAGACTCACCGCTTGTGTGAGATTTTCATTTCCAGCATTTTATATTCATTTCATTCTATGTAAATATCAATTGTATTTTTAAAAATAAAAAATACAGGGACATTTATATTTTCTTGGCACACAATGAATAGCACTTATGCATTTTGCCTGCATACTAAAATTTTATAAGTGTGCAAAATTTTAGTGACAGTAATATCAAATTCAAATATTTTATTTTAATAATAAAATAAAACATCCTTTGTTTATTTTTATTAAAGGCATGGAGATTTAAAAATGCAGTTGATTTGTCCATTATAATTATTTTTTAAAATTTCATAAACAATTTATGTTAGATAAGTGGATGTGGTCATCTATGGTATTTTAAACTCGATCATCGCAGATATTGTGAAATATTTTATTGTTTTTGAATCTATGTATCTTAGGAGTTAAAGTGCAATCTGGACTAGTTTAGAATTGTGTATATATATTTGATCCATCGCGTCTTGATCATTAAACTATTTACTTGATGATTAAACTATTTGTAGTTTATGTGCATAGAAAATTATAAAATCTTCATTACAGTTGACTCTATTGCTCGAATAAGTTAAAGCATTGGCTTTTTTTATCATTCAAGTATTGGATCTATATTTGAAGTTAGAAAATCAATAAATTCCTTCTTATAAACCTCAAATCCATTATTAAAAACCCTATACAATTCATTCAATTCAAACATTCAACATTTAGTTCATTTTGATCAAGTTTGAGGACCTTTCCAGCCAGAGAACTAGCAAAGCTTAAATTTTCTATAGAAAAGCTTTGAACCATGCAGTCAACATTTGAGGTGAAGGTCTACCCACCTCGGTGTAGTGGAGCCTAAAGTGTAGGGGAATCAAGGTGATTCTTGTTTGTTGGCCAAAATAGATTGTGGAATCCTATCGGAGAAGTGGCAGAACCAACAATTTGAACCCATATCAGCATCATAGTTGAGGAAAATAATCAAAGAATCAGATAAAAGGTCTAGTTTCATGTGGTCTGAATATGAATTGGTCAATTTGGTGCTACAGGGTTGAGACCAATGATTTGACACTCGTCATGCCTCACCGAGTCTTGGCAATTTGCAAGAAGATTCACCACTGCCCAGTCAAAATGACCCTGACTCCAACTCTAACGAGTTAGGCATGTCATGCGTTGACTTGTTGAGTCATGAGTCACTATTTCATTCATCGACTTCAAGCCAGTTGACTTGGTTGGTGACAATGTTAAGTTCGGCCCCTGATCTGGAACCTAATATTGAGATAAAATTTGCCTCCCTTCTCCACCTAATAAAGACAATATTGCTGCAAAGGAGATCCCCATTGTGCAAAATGATATTGGGGTGTGATTGTGAAAATTAAAGCTAAACATTGCAAGTATAAATGAGGGAACTCAAAAAACGAGTGGAATGGAGACAACAACAGGTTAGGTGATTCATACATAAAGTCATGCACAACTTGACGACCACAATTTGCATTCTATGGGAGAAAGTGAATGATTGAACGCTGGTGGAGGATGCTAACAAGGAACTTTTCAATTTCCCAACTAGAGATTGGGCTAGGATGTTGTTGTACAAGACCCTTAACAAAAAGAAGAATTGATGTTGACTACTGGTTTTTTGGTTTTTATTGGCTATTGTCGGCCTGCTTGGCATTTGTTTAGGGTTTTTTGCTCTTAGTTTTAGGTACTTCAAAGACTTTATTTTGAATAGCCCCATGTGGTTGAATTTAAAAACTAATGTTACTCATTGTACTCTTGCTAGTATGGCTGGTATATATCGTTGGATTGCTATATGCTTCCGTATTGATAGATTTCTTATTGTTTTGGATAGAGGTGAGCTTAGGTTGTCTTTCTTGGTCCTTTTGTCTAACTATTAATGTGTTGTTAATTCTAAATTTTTGACAATCCCTCTCGAACATTGTATTATGGGGCAACACCCTTGTTTATGTAGTTGTTAATATCAAAAACATTATATTCATTATTGTGTACATATTCCCTATTACTTCCACTAGTGTTAGTCTCCATTCTTGGATGTTGGTTACTATTCACTCCCCATATTGACATATTATATATCCACCGACTCTTTGATGTTGTAATTATTTGAGCTGACATTCACTGGTAGAGGTTAGCTATTTGGATCTCACTTCTCCTTTACTAACTAGGTTGTCTCCCTTATTGATTATAATGATTCCCTATTTCAACTTTACCCTTCGAGATGATGGTATTGTGCTTTGATACCGCATGTAATAGCCCTTACAAAGCACTGCTTGGATAATATGCATCTTTCATTTGGTGCACGTAATATTATACCTTACTAAATTAGAGATTGTTAATCTGTCCATAATACAATCTAGAAATACTATATTCAACCCTAAACCTTACTTCTTTATTAACCTCTGATGGAGGATAGGGATATACTGTCACATGACACTTGAAACCATCTCCAAATTAAGCCCAAGGGTTTCATGAACATCCACCAGTACCACCACTTGGCCCAGGGTTTCATGAACACTCATCAATACTACCTTTTGGGAGTAAGCTATTTTGGGATGGATTTACTTGCATCTTCAAGTAGTGGTATTAATTGGCATTTATGAAACCCTAGGGCTTAATCGTGGAGGTGGTTTCAAGTGCCCTATGACAGAAAACTCCCATTATTCATTAGGGGTTAATAAAGAAGTAAGGATTAGGGTAGAATATAATAATTATGGCTTGTATTGTGGAAAAATTATTTATCTCCAATATGATTAAGGTATAATGTTGCACATCAATGTAAAGATGCATGTTACCTAGGGAATGCCATGTAGGGGGCATTACAACAACAAAGTTAGCAAATATTCTAATTGAATAACAAAGAAAAGCATTTACTTTACCTCTTGGGATGCAAAGATCTAGAAAAAGTGGGGATGGTTGAAACCGTTCCTCTTAGACTCACAATAAAACCTTAAAATAAGAGGAGTTATATGGCCATTAATAACAAAGAGTAAATGCAAATTGAATTTCTATTAGGTGACGAAATGCAATTTGACTACTACAGGGGTAGGTCGTATCATAAGAGATGAATCAGGGAAATGTATTTGGACAATGGGTCTTTAAATAGAAATGACAAGTAGTGAAGTAGATTTTGAGGCACTAAAAAAGGATCAATATTGTGCTCCTAGAACAAAAATATTGGAGCAGACTCCTTGATCTATATAAATGCGCTGAATAAGAACATCTCCCATAGTTGGAGATTGGAAAAGTGGCTAAAAATGCTCAGGAAAGCATTAGAAGACCTAAAAGAATTCTCATTTTTACATATCCATAGAGAAGCTAATAGGGTAGCTGATTTGCTAGCAAATAATAGAGTGGCACTAGTTGAACCAAAAAAGTTGTGGTTAGAGAAAGATGTTAATGATGATAGTGTTGCTTTGGTTGATAAAAAACTGGGTAGTCAACTCTCAAAAGATAGGAAGAGAAGATATAAGATAAGTCTTAATAGCTATCGGGGTGTTAACAATGGACAATGGAACAATGATTCAAGTGAAACATGCATCCAACCTAAATGGAGGCAGCTAGGACAGTGGATAGAGAAGGAAATAAGCAAGTGCATTGTTTGATAGTTTGAAGTGACAAAGGATAGGGTTATTATATAGGACAAAGGGATCGATAGATTGGATTAGGCATGAAGAAATTTGTATTTAAGATATTTAATAAAGATACAAGTTAGACAAATAAGCAAGATTTGGCTCTATCAAGCAAACTTATCTAGAAAAGTGGAGATTGAGATAAACGATGACTATTTACAACTTTGTAATCCATGAGAAAATATATAGAGGTTTTAAACTAAAACAAGAGTATTCGCTAGAACTATAGAGGTCATGGTGTTCAATGCCTTTGGCCACTTGTGTAGAGAAGAAACAAGAGAGCAATAATGTAAGTTTCAGATTGGTGAGGAGCACACTCTCAATGTAATGAACTTGATTTTGGACGCAAGTCCAGGAGGTGTCCATAAGCACAATGAGCAAATATTTAGTGTCCTTTTTAACATAATTGTGCAAACTATGGGTTCTCATAGGATTTGTTTTCAAATAGGCAATGAATTCATGGCCTCATTATTTTGGCCAAAGTCATCTGATCTAATATTTGACATAGAGCTAGGAATTCTGAGGAGGCATTTATCTGTATACATTGGCAACATTACTAAAGAGGTGGAAGACTTAGAAGAATTTCTCGAAAACTAACAAGAGGGAAAGAGAATGCCAAGTAATGTCATATATAAGAAGTTTTAGGATGGTGCAACGCAAAACTATTTTATGGAAGCTCCATAGGCTACTAGTGTATGCCAATGAATCTTCCATCTATCCCAGAAAAGCATGAATTCTTATGAATCTATGTAGGGGGTGACTTGCTTCTATACATTTTGTGTTATGTTCTTTGGATAATAGTATATAGTAGGAATGATATGGATTTTAGATAGTATGTGAAGGTTCTATGATATTTAATGGTCTGTAAAATACTTCAAGAATACATAATGGTCTATAAGGTGCTTCAAGCAAATGTAAACCCTTTTTAAAACAAGAGGGATCTACCCCCATATAGCTAGAACTTACATAGAAAATAATTCTACCAAACGAATCCTTGCAAGCTCATTTAGTAATCTTTGACTTTGAAATCTACAATAGTTTGACTTTGACTCTCAAAATAACACAAATTTGGCATAAGAATTATATATATCGTATGTTTTCATATGAATATTTTAAATATTCCTACATTTTAAAAAACAATTATATAGCTGTTCCCTTTGTCATCACCTAGTCATCTCCAAAGTTGGCAAAAAAACATTTTTATCCCAAAAACTCTCATCTCCTCATTCCTTGTCATCTGCATCCTTGAAAGTTGGTGTAACCTAGATAAAATTAAATCTTACATATAAAACAAAAATAAAAATATAAAATATAATAGAGATAATATTAAATATAAAAATCTAACAAGGCACTATATAAAGTAAGATATAAATAAATAATATTAAACTTAGAAATCATTATACAATAAAAATATCATTTAAATTAAAAGCATATTAATATAATATATTTTTCCAATATAAATATCTATTTTTATTTATTTATAGCTGAAGTTCGGCGAACTCTCTAAGGATTATATTTAGCATATATATCTTAAATATTAGAAATTTTTAAAAATAATAATATTATTTTAAAAAGTAATTTGTCTACCTAATAAATAAATAATAATGTAATATATTAATAAAAAATCAAAATAATTTATTATAGTTATTAAACTAGATGACTATAAACAAATTGAAAAAAATATGATATAAGTTATACTTAATAGAAGCTTAAAAACACATAATTTGAAAAAAATATTAAACATGAAAGTGAAAAATGAATGCAAAATTTTTTAAGTCAAACTGTTCAATCACAAGAACCCTAAATGTACATTGAAAATCACAAGTAGCAGTAGGAAATGATAAATAGAATTCTTGAACTGCATAAAACACCTGAATATAATATGCAATAATTTCACAATAAAAAAATGAACATAATCATGACAATTAATTAGCATACACAAAAGAAATGGAAAAAAAAAATATTACAATGACAACACATGAACTATAACTTTAATCAAAGTTTTTGGCTTTGAAACCCTAGTAATGGAAAAGCTTGATATATTCCCTCGATTGCAGGTGCTTGCAAAAATTGAAGTGGACCCTTATAAATTCCAACTATCTATTTTTTGCACAAGCTTGTAGATGTAGATTTGTTTTGCTATTTCAACATAATTTTTCATAAACCTAAATGTGAATACATGCCAAAAAAAACTAGTTGAAAATCACAGGTCAACAATTTTGTAAACAAACATCATTTTTTGGGGGAAAATTTGACAAACCCATTGATTTCTGATTTTGCCTATTAATCACAAGTTTCTCTGGAAATTTGCTTCTTTGATTTAGGCATTTCCCCATCCTTGCCAACATCAACACTTTTGGACTTATATCCTCATAGGTTTCCATGGTATTTGAGTGACCAATTGTACATAGTTGACAATACCATATTTCATTTGAATACCATATTTCATTTGAGGAGGAAGGTGAATGCTAGGATTCAAATATCTGATTCAGATGTCCATGCAAATGCTTATTAGCCTTAAACATAAAAAACATGGATGCAGAAATTCCTGATTTCAACTTCAAGTTCCACAATAAAAGCATGACCTCTAATTCAAAAATTCTAATGCTCAAGAGGCTTGGACAAAAGTTTGCCAATGTGTTGGATTGTTAAAATTATAGGCAAAATGTAAAGATGACTTTGATGATCGAAGAAGTGCAGTCACATGATTGTACCCTAGGATATTTTCAATTTAGAAGAGGGCTTTTTGTCATCATCTTTTATTAAAAAACTTTGATCGAGAGCCCTTATTACCAATCAATCTGGGTCTAAAGAAAACTACTGTAGAGAATTATCTGGAAATGGTAGTCATGGAAAGAACAAAAGTCTTCTTGAAGGAGCTAGTCAAACAAATTACAGCAACACAAAAGGTAAAATGATCCAAGCCTCTTGGTTAAAATTAGAGCATTTTAGAGAAAACGATAGCCAAAGGTACACAAGAGGTAGTATTGGCAAGACTGAAGAGCAAAGAAGTCAAAGGCTTCTCATGAAGTGAGACTTCTAATGTTTGAAAGTTGAAAATAATATCAACGAAGAGTGTGAAACCTCCTCCATAGATACACCCCAGTCATGCTCTTCCTCTTCTAATCCTAGTTCTTGCATATATTACTCCTTTGATTTCTCTTGTTCTTGTACCCTTTCCTCCTCTTGTTCCTTCTTGATTTTATATTCCCCAGTCCATTTCTATCTAGCTAAATGATCCAAATCTTTCTTCTCAATATTCATTTGTTCCACCTATTTTGCCAATGGAAGAAATATCTCCCATAATTGAGCCTTTTGAGAGATAATCTGAGATTTCTGCAGAACGCCATTGGAAAGGAAACAATGGATTGTATTTAAAACCCCTTAATATAGATGTTGTCTCTGCTCTCTATTATGGATGAGAAGTGGGAAGTAAAAAGGTGGAAAGATGTAAAGGTGTCAATAAGGACAATGGGCAGATCGTTGAAACTATTCCATGGTTCCACCCACAAAAAGAACATTCAAAGATGTATAAGCGTTTGGTTGTTAGATCAAATGGACTAATTCAGGGACTGATAGACAAAGATGCTGTGATTCCTTCTCATCCTAGATGGTCAGTAAAATAGCAAGTTAAAGGTCAAATAACCTTGGATCCAAACAACCCCTTGAATTAGTATCTTGACCTTTAGTAATTGTTCAGCTAGAAGATATCCTGGTTGTTTATTTAATAATAAATATCATTGTTTGTAGTACAATATAAGTAAGCCACAAAACCCTTGTGTCATTGAAGAGGATATGAAAGATACATATTTAGCATCCATGATTATTTTCTCCTAAGAACTTCAGACAACACATGATGTATCTTAGTATTTCTGTGTGCAAGATATGAAAGGAGGTCCATTAACTATGATCTTGTGGTCAAAATGACTTTTCCAGTGTCAATGAGTAGACAAATCCTTGTACAGTCTATGTACATAATGCACTATAAAAATTTATTTATAGATATTTACATGAGATATTAACTAATTGTGTCAACACTCCAAAGGAAAGTTGAGATACACAAACTAGCACTAGAGATTGAGACTCATTATAATTGCTAAAAGATTTAATGTGATTTGATTTTTTATAAAGATTTCCCCTTCAGGTAGGGACTGAGAGATATTTTTGTTCTCTCAGTTAGTAATAAGACGCAAAAAGTACCCTTGTATAGGAGAACAATGATTTCTTTATTTTTCAAGAAGTACCCTTGTATTGAGAAAAGGAAATTCATGAACATATAAATTTAGGCAGCATCTAAATCCATTTTGCATGTGGCGAAAGAGAAAGTAGAGAAACTAAACTAACTTGTATTGACTTCATCTCCACCCAAATGTACAAACTTATATTTGAAGACTTTGGAGAAATCTGCAAAGAAACAATTGTGTGACACATTTGAGTTTAGTATCAAGAATATAAGATAACATGAAGCAAAGAAGAATAGCTGAATCTATCAACTAAATGTAATCAACCAAACAAGAAGCTATCAAATGCCTTTAACCTGTTATGCCTTACAATTTAAATGCAAATTTTGATGTACTGCAATGAACTATGAAAAAGTGGTTTGCCTATCTATAGGATATGTTTCTCTCAAAAATAGAAGACAAAATATAACCCATAAAGTATCCATTCGATAAAAATATTGTTCCCAATCACTATATGACCAGACACATTTTTTATTTCTCATGAAATAAAGTACATGTAAATCTATAAAACAGTAAGAAACTCTAACTTTAAAAGAATTCAAAAACAGCATACCATCTAACCAAAAACCCCAAGTATTTTCAGCTACATACCTTACAAACTAACATCAAATACAAATTCCAATAACCATATATGAAATTACACAATATTAAAAAAATTATTGATTTTGCATCATTAAAATAAAAGGATGGAATGAGAAAAACAGAAATAGGCAAATTTTCAAAGGGCAGATCTTACTGTGAGCTGAACAGGTCAACCTTCTTAGTCATACCAAAATTTCTCATCGAGACAAATTTGATCCCCGTTGCATCAGACCAAAATTGATCAAGTAGATATGCCAAATGGAGAAGTGATGGAAAGAGGTGGAAAGAAGAGCAGTGGAGAAGAGGAAGGAAACGGGTAATATCCATAACACAAACATGCCTGCCTTTAGATCATGATTTGATTTCAAGCAAACATTTAAGAGGCTAGTAGAGGTTGTCAAACCAGATCAAAGGGCCAAAGGATACTCAAAATTCCATACATCTATAATCAAGGAATTCCTCATAAACACCAACGACACGATAGACAAGGAGGATATAAAGTAAGGGAAACAAACAAGAGAATGGATGGTATGCTCCAGCAGAGAAGAATTACAAATCCATGGTCATTTCTTCTATAAACCAAGAGCTTGTATGGGGAGATTTCAAGGAATGGGGCTTTTTTTGTGAAATGGACTAGATGAAACAATTTGATGGAGACAATCATTGATTAGCAGGAAACACAATTTGGAGGTCAAGTAACTGCTTTAACCCTAGCCAATGGTTTTTTTCTGAATAACTTCATTGATAAATTGCAGAAGAAAGAAACCTTATTTGGAAAACTGATATTCTTTGAGGGATTTTGTTTCTGCCAGACTGATTGGGAACTGAATTGTGATCCTGTAAACCATAAACCAAGTAGATTTCCAAAATGGATAAGATTAAGAAAACTACCTTCGACATATTGGAATCTAGGTGCCCTATAAAAGATTGGAGAAGCTTCAGGTTCTCTCATAGGTGTAGAAGAAGATTTTTTCTTTGGGAAACCCATAGTGGAAGCCAGAATTCAAGTTGTTCTAGACACTGATTTAAAAGATATAGACACTTTTGTGATAATAATAGAAAAGGGGAAATGTAAGGCAAAAAATATAGGTGGATTTGAGTGAAGTATTGGGGGGATGGTGTGTTCTTTGGCTTGGATATATAACCGACTGCCCAGTGAACAATGAAGACATGAGAGGAACAAAAGAGATTACGCTCACACCAGATGCTTAGGGGACAAAAAATTGAAAGATTAGACAATGCAAACGAACCCTAAGAATTTGGATTTGGAAGTCAGGGAATTGGCAAAAACAAGACTGAAAATCTTGTAACTAGGAAAGGATGGTACCAATTCTAAGGAAATAAGCTAGATAGAGGATAAATAGGATGTTGAAAAAGAAACATTAAGGAAGAACTCAGCTTTCTCCACCATGAAGCTAAAGACCTATAAAAAGAAATGATAGAAGTCTGGCAATGAAGAAATGAGAATAGCCATCATATATTTAGTGGATGGAGGATATAGAGAGGATGAAGGCATCAATCTCATAAGAAATAGAGCATATTCATATGGTGTAAGGTCCACTTTTCTGAAATAGAATTTAATAATAACTAATAAATAAATAATAAGAAGAAGAAAAATATTAACAGTTAACAATATAATAATATATTATTATTTGATCATATTCAAATAAGCCATTGAAATAATAAAAGAAATAAATAATAATAAAATGTAATTACAATATAAAATAGTAATATTAATAATCATTGTAAATGATAATTCAAATAAGTTACAAATAATAATTATTACAATACTTGCATTCAAGAAAAGGCACGTCTCTTACAAAGGTCACAACCCTGTCAATTCAAAGATATATAGAACAAAGAAATAATACAAAGAAAAGGGGGTGGGGGAGGAAATTGTAGAAAAGAATAATAGAGATTTGGAAAACAAAATACCAGTTAGTGTCCAACTGTTGTGTAGTATTAGAAATAAGGAAACACATCCAAACCCATGAAAGATACTTGAAATTGAACAACTGTAAATCCTAGTGCCATTGATACTATGTTTGAGAAAATCATTTATAGTGAACATCGAATAAGAATGAAATTCATTGACATAAATATTAATTAATTGAGTACAATTACCAAACACTGGTGAAAAACATACTAGTGACGATTATGATAAATATGGAAGAAGACAATCAAAATACTTCTCAGAACATTATAGAAGTGCATGAGGTTGTCAACAAGAGATTCATATTAAAGGCTCAATGCCAATCATGGACTAGACAGCATTCTGAGAAACAAGTCTACCCCAAGTCATTACAATAGCAAGCAAATAATAGGAATTGACGAAGTGAGCAGATTGAAAAGGGATTAATGTTTTATAATACATGAAAGATATAATACCGTATATATGTTCTTATAGACGCAGCAAACACGTGCACTAGAATTGATAGAATAACATATTCATATTGTTAACAGCATGAAGCAATAAGTCTCAGGTAGAGATACACAACATTCATACATTGAGGATATTAAATGATGTGATACACAATTAGTAATTCTAGTCAAACCAAGAAAAAGCTCGCAGCATCGATATATAGAACTTTATGAAGGCTACAATTTGTTAATGAGACATTCCTGATGCAAGGATGGACATAAATAACATCATTTAGGAGATTCAATACATCCAATCAGCAAACCGAATAAGATCATTCATCAAGGCAATTCAACCAGGAATTAGGCATCAAAACATATTAGAAATCAGATAATCTTTTAAATTATCAGAGGGAAAAGGGTATTTCAGAAATATGCCCACAAGATCAGATAAAAACTTTTGAGTAGAATTCGAAGAAAGTTCCAAAGAGAAGCTAAAGACAAACTCTATAGAAGACTTGTGAGGGAAACTATACAAGATTTGAATAGAGAGAATACCTGCAGATATTTATCAGACATTACATTCATTTTAGGATTCATGAGAATATTATAAAACGTTTTACAAAGAGTTGATTTCAAAGGATCACAATAGTTTGAAGAAAAGAGCAATAACTAGTGTGAAGTGCAATCATATATACGTTAGAGTGTTAGAGTGTGTCAATGCACAATTGAAGATTGTTCAAGATTCATAGTGTGAGGCGACTTTGGAATGGGCACATTACATATGGAGTATCTGAATTGAGCCCTGAAAAGGTGTAAAAGGTCCCTCAAGAATTTGATTATAAGGAAGTAATTTAAAAAGATCAAGAAATCAAGAAACTAAATAGATAAATTAGGAGTTTGATGAAGGAAAAAATGATGTGAAAACCAAGTGGGATAATATGGAAAATTTGGAGCTCGAATTAGTATGTGGATCCTTTGGAATCTTTGTAATAGGCTTTAATCAAGAATGAAAATCTCAATAATCTAGATTGTTCTGGTAACTTGGAAGAGATTGAACCCAAGCAATAAGTTGTGACTGGCATGCAAAACTGAACTACAATGCGGAGATTGCTGAAATTGATTCTAGACTGTAATAACCAGCACACAATAATACACTCATAGATGGAAGTTAAAGTTTTAAGTAAACATGACCCAACACCACGTCGTCAAAGATATAAGAAAACATGCACACACCAGGAATTCAAACTTCTCTATAGCAACTTAATGATCATAACAAATAAATGTATCCAATTTGTAAAGTACCTGGCAGGATGAAATACACTATAGCTTAGGATATGCTTGTCCACTTGTGTACTTGGGCTAACCATGAAAAAAATGGCTCCTTATCTAATCGGAAAGTACAGCAAATGCAAAAATGACTTCTTCAAAATGACATCTTTGGTCAATCTCAAACTACAGACTCAGCCCATCATGCTCAAGTTGTCTGCAACATCATCCTGCTAGAGCTCCAGCTCTGTGAATATTCTTCCAATTCGAGCATCGAATGCTAAAGATGGTCCACATCTCAGTCCCTAAATAGCTGCAATCATATGTAATCCATCCAATGTTGACATCTCATGAATGTTCAACAATTAATTGATTGGAAAAGAAAAGAATGAATCCGAATAGGGGGCTACGTCCTATTCAAAGATCAAAGGTAAGGTTGCCCCCTCAGACAAATGGTAATTCACCTCAATAAGAAAATTGTTCTTTTACTCACCAAAAGTGACTCCCTTTGTTCTTGCTTCCTCCAAAGATGCTCAAACCAATCCATCAATGCAACGATGAACATTACACTGGGTGCAACATGCAGCTTCAAACGTTACAAGGTCCATGAAGGAAGATGGCTATGATGGCAGTCATAAGGAAGGGAGTTGACAGTCAACTGCCACATCAGATTGGGGGCTGCCACCACTGAGGAGCAATGAATAGAAAAAACTTAGATACGGTGGAGGGTGGTAGCATGTCATATTACCAATTTTCCACCTCCACACTACGACACCCCTATTTTTATAGCTTAGACCTATCAGGGTGGAGAAATAGGCCAAGTTTAACACCATGGAATAATGAGCGGGAGGGGACATGACAATCTCCCAAATTCCAAAATAAGAAGAAGAGACAAATTGAGAGAAACAAGAATCAATCAAAAAAACTTTAGATTTGGATGAGAGGAAGCAACTCATGAAGCTTTGTCGAGTGTAAGAGCTTCAAGAGGAGGATGAAGAAAAGGAAGAACACAAGGTGACAGGGCTTTTCAAAAATATGGAAAATGAGATCAAACCAGATTATGGCAAGTTGGCAGGCAAGAGAAAGGGTGTTGTCGGTAAAATCTATAGCATAGCTGACGGGTAGAATAGTATCTGAATGGGTGCGTGACGATTGAGTCACCCCTTCGGGAAAGTATATGTACACCGTTCGGAATGGACTTTGGAATCATCAACATCATTGGAATAATTATAATGTGCATATTGCGTATATGAATAAAGTATCTGTTATGTGTCATATCTTGCTCTACTACACGCAAACATTTGGCATTGTTGCTAGTTAAACCTGGAACGAAGGAAGTGTGATAAAGATTAATGCCAAATTTTCTTAACAAGGATAGAAATAAGATAAAAGATAAGGATGAAATATGTACAACACAAGAAGTTTTAATTTTAGTACGACAAGGGGAGCACAGATAGAAGCTTTAGCAGATTGCTAACGGACACCAAGGGGGTGAAGGGGCACAGACGAAGGGAGTGCATTCACCTAGCAGATTGAGGAGTGCCAAGGAATTGCTAGAAGAGACTCAACAACAATTAAATTTGGTGGAAGAGACAAGGGAGGAGTTCCTTAACTTGTATATGCCGAGGGCAGAGAATCCGGACGGGAGGGAAGTAACTTGCACGACTCGAAGTGCCGAAGGAGCATGAACATGGAGTGAACTCTTCGTTCCCGATACACTCGACGAATGGATACAAGCAGAGAATCGAACAACTTCACTTGAGGAAGATCTTTTCTCACTAGGTAACACAGTTGTTGGAAGTAGGACGATTGTCCAAAACAGCACGATTGTGCAGAACAACACGGGTGCTCGGAACAACGCGAGTACACAGCAAGTTCCTTAGAATCAAAAGAAAGTAACAATGGTAGGACCAAAGGAGAAATTGCCAAAGTTTAATGGAGACGTGACAACAGATCTAATCAGACATTGCAAGACGTGTGAAATAATATGGATGGCAAACAATGTAACAGATGAAGATGATTGGGTCCAGCAGTTCCTAGCAACCCTAGAGGGCGTAGCAATTGATTGGTTTGCAGATGTGGATCCCATGGGCAGAAGTCAGAAAGGAGTTCAAAGAAGAGTTTTGACTGCTATAGGACAATAACAAAATTGTAGTAGAAATATACAGCACAAAGCAAGGAAAGAACGTAATGAGCCGTGTCTATGCAAGATGGCTGAAAGAGTTGGTGGGGAAGATGGAGAGTCAACTGGCTGATGGATTGAAAAAATGATGATTTGTGGAGGGGCTATGGCCGGCTTTGAAAAAAAATGAAGATTGTGCCTCCAGCATCATACATAGATGCATATAATAGGGCAATGGATCTAGAAAGCGAACAGAAAACAAGTAAGCAGAAGCACAAATCGTCGGATTAAGACGATTCATCATTCAAAAGTAGCAGCTGTGATGAAGAATCAAGCAAGAAAGTCCGAGCGTTACAGAAGGATATGCCATGGATGATGAAAGAATTTTAAAATTTGAAAAAGAATCCTGACTCGGTGAAGGGAGAATTGTGGTGTACAGATTGTAAAGAGGAAGGCCATACAAAGGGTTCATACTCGAAGAAACAATTTTGTGATATCTACCAGGTTGTGGGACATTCCATAAAAGAGTGTTGGTTCCCAAAACCGCAAATTGGAAATCCAAGAGCCCACCACTTCTCCGATAGGACTTCTCAATCAATTCTGGCCAACGAATGGGAATATTTCTTGATTCCCCTGCACTTCAGACTCCACTACACCTAGGCGGGTAAACCTTCACCTTAACACTGACTGTGTGGTTCAAGGCTTTTCTATAGCAAATTTAAACTTTAGGAGTTCTCCGGCTGGCAAGGTCCCCGAACTTGATCAAAATGAAATTGGATGCTGAATACTTGATAATTGAATGTTTTGTATAAATTTGGTTAATAATAAATTTGATGCTTGTAGAAGGAATATATGGATTTTCTGACTACAAATAAAAGACCAGTGCCTCTGCTCATCCGGGCAATAGAGTCAACTTCGGTGAACTTTCACGTACAACTTCATAATGTTCAATGCACTTACACTACCAACAATTTTAATAATCCAAATGCGACAGACCAATTATAATGCAATCTTAAATTAGTCCAAATTGAATTTTAACTCCGCTGAGAAGGAGACAAATTGGATAGAGGCATGACAACAATTTAATATTTCACAACACCTATGATGATCAAATCTAAAATGCTAATTGACCCTATGCACTTATCTAATATCAAAATCATATACAGAATTCTAAAATATAATTACGAAGGATGATTCCCCTGTAGTTTAAATCTCCATGCCATTAATGATAAACAAAGAATATTTTTATTTTATTATTAAAATAAAATAATAAAATAATAATAAAATAATGAAATTTCATTATAAAGTCATATTGAGCCCTTATTCCTCCTTACAAAATAAATATAACAATGCTTCTTCTCAATATCTAAATGAATGTTCCCATCTCCCTATCTGTCTTCCTTTTTGACTCATCTTATATCTTTTAATTTTAAAAGACGTGATCTTTGAAATAAAGAGTCACTTCTCATATAATTGCACCTCTTATTTTAAATAATTTCTATAACCTTACCATTTCATTTTAATATTCTTCTTTAGCCATAAGCCCATAAGGTTTTAATGTTATTGGCTTTTCATTATCGGCATATCTCACTCGATAAATCCAAATACGTTAATTTTTGAAAGTTTATGGCACCTGATATTCTTAGATTTGTGTGAATGAAGAAATGCTAGAGGTAATAGGGTGGAGTCTCCAGATACGAACTTGATATATTCCTCATTCTCCTATTTTTTCCAATACCCGTGGCAATGAAACTATGGCCATTGCGTAACATATTTGGCTCTATGTTTGTTCTTTGTTTCTTTCTATTTTCCAGTGACATAAAGTGACTAGACGATAGTCTCTTGTAATTTTCCTCCAAGGCATAAGCATTGATCTTGGGCCAACTTCGAGCCTCCACGGTGGATAATTGTTTAGGACCTTCCTCAAAATACTCGTGGTTTCTATGTTGATTGGATTGCCTTCATTCTGTTTGTGCTTCATCGAGATTTTAAGGTTGAACTAGCTAAGATTTTGCCACAGATCCAACTGTATTTACAAGTGCCATGAGACGTCGAAATGACCCTTGTCTCTAGATAAGCTTAAACATATCCTTTGAGTTAAGAGAAGTTGTTGTACATCTATTATAATACTCTTCATCTATAATCTTGACAATATTTGTTGCTTGATCATAAAGTTGTTCACCTTCTACTCGCCTACATAAACAACTGAAGATTGTGGCATCTATAGAATCCAAACTTCTATCCACGTTAGTATTATTGACCTTTCGAACAAGATGTTTGTCGGTTCTTTTATGCAAGCAATCTTGAATTGCATGGATGTTGCGAATGTATTTAACATATTTATTCTTTAACGGATCTAAGGTCATACACTTTGCACAAACCAAAACACTCCAAATGCTTATCTTCATTTGAAATGTAGATCATAAATGGTATGATTGATTGATGTTTTAGTATGAGCCCCATCACAAAATTCAAGCTCAAATGAACTCCTTCAACAATAACAGATTGCTTCCTTTCTTCCCATGCAGTAATTAACCTGTCAAGACTATCAACCATCATTTCACTCTGTGCCTTATATCCTTCAATAGCCATAGCTTTGGATCCGACAGCTTCCACACAAAGATTAGCCTCAAATCTTTCTCCATTTGTAGCATCAGATGTCATTTTCTTTTTGTTCTCGATCTCACTGCCTGCATAACTATCAGCTTGGTAATTAGCTTTTGCCTCTCTTCTAATAGATTGGTCATCATCTTCAGTCCACCAAATTCTATACCCCCAAATCACAGTGATCAAGTCCTCCAAGGAAAGCTGTAACCTTTCATTATACAGATTGAATGTATTGCTTTTACTTGATCTTATGAGCAAGACGCATATATAATAGCTAAGAGATCATGCCTGTTGAAATCATAACTATTATCCATGTTCGATGATTGCTGACTTCATATGCTTTTCTTTACCTGCATACTTCAGTTCCATGTTTTATGTTCATATTGACTTGATGGCAAGACACATCAATGTTAAATGTTTCACTACTTATTTTTGTCCTTCAACTTCGCGATGAGAAATTGATGCCTCTGATTCTCTCCCAATTACATGTGATACATAAGGCATCAAGTGTAGCAGCCATCCCAAATAATCCACTGTGCCATTCTCCTCATCATGACTTATAGTATCTTGAAGTATATTGTTTGAATATAAGTAGTGGGTAAGATCTGAAAATTATCCTCTTGACATGATGTTTGGGACTCTAAAATTTGCCAAAATTTTAGAGTACCATCAGAGTGCCCGTTTAATATGAAATCAAAAGGACACCAGCAAGTGTTATTGATGTAGGAAGTGTCTGTTAGAACAAACACAAAAGATGATGCAACCCCAGGAGGTTATCGCAACAATAATCGACGTAGAAGGTGTGGTAATAATAATAATAATAACAATGGAGGCCAGAGTTGGATACAGTACGATGCGAGCAGATGGCCAATGATATAGTGCTATGTGTGCAACCTCTGAGGGCATTTCGCCAGAGATTGTACCACGAAGGAGACATTGCAACTATTATGTAGATGGTGTGGTCCAGGAGACCACGAAGATTCAAAATGCCTGAAGTGGGGGATAAATCTGTTAAGCATCGAAGCATGTGATGAGAAGGTACGAGCCATTACATGTGAGCAAGCTAAGAAAGCAAGATACCCTAACGCTGAGGAAGAAAAGAAGAGTTTACAACAAGCACAAATGGAGTTGGAAAAATAGATGGAAACAAGAAAGTTGCAAACTGCCAACATCTCGAAGAGGAACCTAGCTGAACAAAACGTGCTAAGGTAGGTAATGCAAATAAAGTCCCTATTAAATTACATGACCTTATAATGCCCCAATTATGGACAGCTATT
The DNA here is from genome assembly GCA_028749045.1 of Cupressus sempervirens. Taxonomy (NCBI): domain Eukaryota; kingdom Viridiplantae; phylum Streptophyta; class Pinopsida; order Cupressales; family Cupressaceae; genus Cupressus; species Cupressus sempervirens. Next base: position 503,760,744 of record CM053783.1, on the reverse strand, counting down.
CTAAATATGACACTACTTCCAAAAGCAATAGAGGAAATAGGAATTGATGCTAATGTAACGATGGCAACAGATCCAATGCTACTAGCACTCATGATGGGAAGGCATCCGGCAATAATCAAGATGGGCATTCTAGGAACTATACTTATAGACACAATTGTGGACGAAGGGTTAAGCGTGAATGTGTTACCAGAATATATATGGAAAAAGTCAGGACAACCTACATTGTGGCCACCTACATTCCAGTTACTCATAGCAGATCAGCACAGAATCAAACTGCTGGGAACCTTAATGGCACAACTGGTAACTATCAGGATGCAACCATTTCTATTAGATTTTGTGGTCATTCCACTGAAAAGAAAAGGGTATGATGCTATCCTTGGACGGGATTGGTTGGTACAAGCAAAAGTGAAAGATGATTGGAAACGAAATACCCTATCCATGGAATGTGGAGGCCGAAGATTCATAATTGATCTACACACACAGATGGTAGGTGAGGAGGTAGTGTCGTCAGATTCCGAAGGTGAAGGTAAAGGTGATGATGAAGGAAAGAAGAGAATGGAACCGAATGAAGGAGTGTTGAGATTAGGAGGGTTGAATGATGACAACCTAGACTCGGTGAATGGCCTATTCCACTGGTAGATAGAGGATTACGAGCTCTTTCTGAGCTACAATATGTTAAGGGTTGATGAAGATGAGAAAGGAGAGGAAAATGAATATCTGAAGGATTACAGAGAAGCGAAAGAAGGAAAGGCGGTTACCGCTGAAGCTAAAGGGAAGAACATACCATACAAACCTAGCAAAAGGAAATATTCCACTGTACAGTACACGGTGAACGGACCGCACAGAAAAAAAATTTTATACCGCACCACGGATTTAGTAAAAAGGTGCCGACAACAAGGAAAACACATCGTACAATTTGCATAGGAAATAAAGAGGAAGGGCTTAATAAAAACTGTAGTTGTATGGAGTGAAGGTTCTAGAATCAAGAATACAATTATTGATGACAAGGAGTGGTAGTTGACAGAATTCATGGTATCGAGTTTCGAGAACAAACTAGGTGATATAGAAAGCTTGAGTGAGAGATTGTATAACTTAAATAAACTTGATGAGCAACAATTGCAGGCACAATGGGCCATGAAGGTTACATAGAATAGGTGAAAAGTATGGCATGACGACCATTTGGAATTGAGTAAATTTCAACCAGGCTAGTTAGTTTTGAAGTATAATGGGCGGAACAAAATCAAACCAGGCAAATTTAAAATAAAGTGGGGCGGACCATATAAAATCCGTGAAGTGGACGATAACTGAGCAATAAAATTATGGGTGCTTGACAGGAAGGAAGTAGCCGATGCAGTGAATGGTTTGAAACTGAAAATCTACCATGAAAGAAATAATGCACCTCTTCTGTGGATGAACAACTGAGGGATAGTATAAAAATAATAAATATTAATGTATATATGTAAGATCAGTAAATGTAGATAATAGATAGAGTTGAACATAATTTATGAGTACGGACCTGAAAGTAATGAAAGGACTTAGTATAAAGAACAGGAATATTAAATTAAAACAAAATAAGTGTTGTACGGCCTTTATAGTAGCATAAAGAGGAGAAAATCAAAACCGTACAGCTATTGGGGGAAGGCAAAATCTACACTGTATGGCTCATGAAAGTGCAAAGAGAAATTGTTTGCACAAACAGCCACCGTACAGCGGTATGGAAGAGGGAGAGGCACCATACGACATGTCCTGTATTTTGTCACCACAAAAATGTAGGTAACAGCACGAAAATTTTTCAAGCTAGTTTCGCATTTCTCTAAGCTTGAATTTGATATTCAATTGCTTAATGTCGATTAATCAATCTATTTCAATTTGAATATCAAATTTTTTTATTGAAGGCCTTCATCAAGTCGTTTTTGTTTTGCTTTCTGTCAAGCCTTTGCTTTAATTTTGAAGCCTTCACAGTCCGTTCTTTTCTTTTGAGTTTTCGTTTGCTTGTTTTTAGTCCTTTGGATTTGCTCATGTCATGCCTTTTGTTTTCCCCTTTGATTCGGTCTAACCTAGAGGTCGATCGAAGTTGTCAGTCAAGAGATATGGTCATTTTAGTGCCTCAAAAATGGACATTTTAGGTGCAACAACATGAATTAAAAAAATGATGTTATATTTTCATTTTGACATTCACTTTTTCAAAAATATAACATTTACTCACTGTTTGTTATGTTTTGAAATTACTTTTCATTTAAATTTATAACTTAAAGTGGCTATAGTGCACTTTATGTTATAATTTTGCGTTACTTTTTAAATTTTTTATTTTTAAATCAAATACTTATATAAATGTCACTTTACTATAATGTTTATGTATTATGTTGATTAATATGATGCATAAATGTTATTTTTGACCCATATTGATGACATTTTTATAAAATTAAGTGAAATACATAACTTAAATGCGTTAAAGTGGATTTTTATGTGCAAATGCATGTAAAAAACTATGAAAAGTGGAAACTTTTCATGTTATTGCATATAAAAACTCACTTTGAGGATACTTTTTATGCCATTACATCAAAAGCTTTTAAAAGTGGACCTTTTTGATGCAATGACATCAAAATTTTGAGTTTTTGTGCTTGTGCATCAAAAAGGTGAGACATGTTTTTAAAACATGTAAGTGACTCCAAAAGGTCTGATTTTGGAGTCTTGCACATTTTAAAATATGCAATAAGCTTCAAAAAGTGAGATTATGCATGAAGACATATTTTAAAACATGCAATGGATTCTAAAAGGTCCGATTTTGCCTTCCAACATGTTTTAAAATATGTAATAAACATGAAAATGTCCTATTTTGTGAAGAAAAAATGTTCTTGCTTCAAAAACCTTCGATTTTGATCATAACTAGAGATTTTCTCTATGGATTTGGATGAAATCACTTGCATTTAAGGTGTTTTGGAGTGGTGATCATTTTGCCCCCATTAAAAATCAGTTTATTGAGCCTAAAAACGTGTTCAAATCTCCCAATCTAGGGCACGAGTTTGCATAAAACTCATAAATCTTCAAAGTTGGATCATGTTTTTGCTTGGAATCAAATCGCTTTTACCTTATTTGCTGATTATATCACATTTTGATCATCATTTTGGTGTTAAAACACCAAATTGATTTGTTTGGAAAAACACGTTTTTGCTTGGAGGAACACGTTTTTGCAAAAAACGTCCCAAGAGCTTGAAATCATCAAAACGTTTGAAAAAGGAGACAATCTAGGGCACATTTTGGCATCTTGCACAATAATCTCCTTGTTTCCTGCCCTTCATCATTCAAATTTTGAAGATTGAAAAAGTTCTCACCATTTTTGAAGAAGATTTCAAACAAAGAGCATCTTTTCCTTCATTTTTGGCACTTATTCCTCCTGTAAGTGGACCTCTTCTTTCTTGCATTTTAATTCATGCTTATCTTTGCTGATTTTATGCATGAAATCATTGAATGGATGCCATTTGTAAAAATCTTTGCCTTAGAATGTGCATTTTTCTTTTAAATATGAATTTCTCCTTCATTTTGATGTTTTTGGTTCTTCCCCAAGTTTCAAATTCGAATTTCATCTTTGGAGTGCATTGCATCTTGACATGTTTTGAGTTGTTTTCAAAAGTATGTTTTTTGTTTTGTTTTGGTTTTATGTGCTTGTTTGTCGGTTTTTCTCCATTTGGAGAAGTTGCAAGTTTTTTCCCAAAAAATTGTTTTTCCTTCATTACATGCAAAAGCATTATCATTTTTCACATTCCATTTCCATGTCATTACATCCCACATCTCATCCGACAAATGTGATTACATATTTTTCACCTCATTTGCCATCCGCACACACATGTAATCCCATTTTCCATTTCCATTTTCATCCATCTCATTTTTCACTTCCATTCACACGACATGATTACACAAAATGTCTTATGTGTAATTGCATTCAAAAGGTCTAATTTTGATCAAAAGTCATATTTTGAAAAGACAAAAGGATGTCATTTTCGCTTTCCATGTACTTTGACTTATTCCTTCCTCCAAAAGTGACTATATAACTCATTATCTTACCTCCATTTTTCATTTCCATCTTCTCATACGCATTCGCACTTACATGAATAAGTACATGTTTCCACCTCATTACATGTTTTACATGTTACCCTTCATTTGCATATATACGTAAAGTGTACCTTTCATTTGCACTTACATTTCATATCACTTTCCACCTTCCGTTACATGTTGCATTTACATATATGCGTGTTTCATTCAATAAAGCCTTGAAAACTTTAAGTCACTTTTGAAATCATCAACTTTCACTTTGCACACATTCCCATGCATTTCACCTTTGCACATTTTCATTCCACTCCATTTCATTTCATTTTCCATATTTGCATTTCCATACCATTTCACTTTTCATTCCATTGCATATGCATATGCTTTCTCTTTGAAAGTCACTCCTTTTCGAATCTTTATTGCTGCTCCAATATTCACTTGCATGGAGATTCCTTCTGATGATGTATTTGTGTTTTGAGATTTTTGTGTTGCAGCACAAGCACAAGAAATGTCCTCCCCATCCAAATCCAAGGGAAAAATGAAATACTGATATGACAAAGAATTGGCTCATGCAATTCCTTCTTCAGTTACATCTGTTCTTGATAACGTGCTAGACACCAAGATTGGTCATGTAGATGTAGCTGATTTTCTACAAAGGATTGAAGCTCTAGGTACTCATGAGATGAAACGTATTAAAAGAAGCAACATCCATTTGGTTTCTACATTTCCCATGGCGGCTATAAAACCTGATTTTGTTTATGGATGTGCTCGGCGGTTCACTCCTATGACAAGGAATATCAAAGACGCTGACGGCAAGGTTATCATTAGCCTTGATCCTGAAGTGATTGAACAAATTTTCAAAGTTCCTCGAAATCAAAGTGTGCTCATTTGACCAAAGAATCGTCATTGGCTTGTTGGAATGAACAAAAAAACAACTATCAGAAGTATGTCAACCTTTACTGGTTAAACAACAAAAGAAACATATTTTTCATGTGACCAAAGACTCTCATCGATCAAATTTTAAACAAGAATACAAGGATCTCATCGTCCTTCTCAGCAGGATCTGTGGTCTTAAGGATTCTTCCAATTTTGAGCCATGGATGTGCAAATTTATGTTTCAAATTATAGAGAACAAAGAACACATCTTTTGGGGAGAGCTTATCAGTACTACACTCTGTCAGCAGATATGCAATGTAGGAACATCAGTACCTTTTTACATGAATTCTTATCTAGTTTACATTGTTGCTACCATGGGATCTTTTTCGAGTCTTTCCACCAAGGGTGATTGTCTTCAAGTACCTGTTTGGGAATACTATGACCAATTCACTTTGGCTAACAATAAATTCCATTACAGAAGAATCCAAGATGCCTTCTTTGGACATTACAGGTGTCTGTTCGATAAAAAGTTATGTATCAAAAGAGTATCTGATGCAGCATGGGAAAAGGTAAACCAGTACGGTTGCATTTTTCTTCAATTTCCTACTTTCACATATTTGAGAGTTGGATATTTCAAAGGAGAGTCGTATACGTTACCTAGGTATGCTATAGATTGAATCATTCTAATGGAGTTAGCCAGACAACTCATAGGCCCGAATTTGGCATTACCTCAGATAGGCCTTTATCTATTGGCAACTATTCAATTAGTTCTGTGCCTCAAGCAAAGAATATGGAAACAGAGTTGTAGTTGATTACATTGAAGAAGTTCAAGGCTAGATTTGATTTTGATTATCGAGAGATGAACTCTCAAATAAAGAGGGCCTACACTCATGTTCATCGTATTGAAGATATTTGGATTGACATGAGAATAGAACTTGACATTATGAAGATGGATTATTGTAGGTTAACCTTGCAACAAATAATTGATCTTAATATGTTGGAAATCCCTCCAGATTTCCAAGTTGAAGATGATGGCAACATCCTTGATCCAGAATTCCATCAAGCTGGTTTCGATAAAATGTGCCCTTTCCCTATTCAATGGCAACAAAAGGAAGGTACATCTATTATGGACAGGTTTCAATCCATCTTAGTAAACACTAACAAATGGTTGAAAAGTAAAGGCCTTAAAAGAGTAAATCCTAAGATGGGTCTAGATTGTGAAAGTTTTGGTCCTCCTAGCAGGAAATCACAACTAGAAATTACAGGGAAAGATGGTGCCTCATCTTCAAATATCAAGAGTACTCTCAAATTCAATTAAAGAGCGGAAAAAGAACTAAATCATCTCAAGTTTTTGAACCAATTCAAGAATCAACGACAGAATCAGAAGAAGAATTGGAAACAGAATCCGAGAAAGAAGATTCAAATGAAGGAGAAATTAGGATCACATCTCCTCCAAAGCCTGCACAAGCCTACACGTCTTCTCCACAAGAAGAACCCTTTTTGCATGAGGTTGATGATGATGTAGATTCATTCTCTACTGTTTTCACTCACTCCATTCCAGTCTCGGAAGTTAACACCATGACTCTTCCAATTTCATCTGCTGCTCCTCATGTTGCTGCATATGATCAATATGAACACTTAGCAAATGTGTTTGAAGATTTTCTGACTCTTACTAGCGGTCAAGTTTCCCAACTTGATACATCTTTGATAGGATTTGAACTCTTCATGACGGAGTCTAGTCAACATATTCCTATGCCTTCAGCTGTACAAATTGAATCATGCTCAGTCACTACAGATATACAATGTAGATCAATGCCAATGGTCTCCACTGTGCTTGCTTCTATGGATGAAAGTTTCGGCCTGCTTGCATGGTTGAGTAGAATAACAACAAAGAGAAGGAAAGTGGTTGTTCCTCCTGAAAATCTTCTTGTGAAAAAGACTAAATCTAAATCTTTGAAAGATAAGATTGTTTCCAGAATTTTGGTTGATTCTAACAAAACCAAATATGTTGAGGTTGTTGAGCCCTTAGTAGATAAACTTGTTGAAGAGCTTACCGGTTTTAACTACAAGTTTACTAAGGTTGGAGTTGGAAAGCAATCTCGTTTGAGTTGTTTACAAGATGCTCAAGATGCATTGACAAATGTATCAAAAAGAAATCATGAGCTTTGGGAAAAGAAGAATCAGTTGAAATAGGAAATATCTCGTTTGAATGAGGTCATTCAGAAGCAATCTTCTCAGAATGTTATTGTTACATCACAAACATCTAAAGAGAGAAGGCTAATTGAAGCTGCTAAGTCTTGGATACAGGAAATCATTGCTGAAGGAGTTCGAGCTAGCATAGAGACAGTTGCAGTTCTAAGGCATGTCAAAGAGATGAACAAAATGGAACTAAGCTAAAAATGTACCAGTTTGGCTCTAAGTCCGGTCGTACTTCTATATGGTAAAAGTTTTACAATTAGGGCACAAAGACTCCTAAAAGTAAGAACAATCTAACTATTTTGCGACTAAGCTAAAAATGTACTAGTTTGGCTCTAAGTCTTGACAATCTCTTGACTTTTTGCTTACCTTGAGTTGATCCAAGGAACAGTGAGAACGGGGAGCCTTCCCTTTAAGGTAGGAGAGACTCTATCTCACACGCTATGGCTGGTCATCCTATTTTACGACTGGATTTTTACCCAAAACTGTTAGTTGCAAAATATCCACCCAATACGTTAGTAAAGGAAGGGTGAAATTTAGACACCATACGACAAGTTGGCAACACAGAAGTGTGGCATACTCACCTACGGCCATTCAAAAGAGAAAAAGGGGAACAGTTTATGTATGACACAAGAAGAAGAGAACATGCACCGTACGGTGGTCCGTATGGTAACCTTGGAGCACACTGTACAGCCTTGCAATTACCATATGACCATACGCCAATAAGAAATCGCATAGAGGAGACTAACACACCGTACAACTATAAAAGGAAGAATGGCCCTGTATAGACAAAGGAGACACTGTACGACAGTGGAGTATGGGTATGATGCCAACCATATAACACAGGCATAGTCAGCTATAAAACACAGAAGTCTGAGATCATCATATAGACTCACTTGAAGGGAAGGAGATTGTAGTACACTGGTAAACACAAAAGAAGGGTAGAGGTTCTTAAAAAAAGAAAAATGACAACAATTCAAAAATGTTTACAATGAATAACATATGATATTGAAGTGAAGGGAAAGACATAAACAGGTAGTAAGAAAATCAAAAAAACGGTGTGTTCTATAGACTTTTGTGTGGGTTTGAGGGTGCTGGAAGTGTTGCCCCCTAGACCCCCAGTCAGTGCAGTTATCAGTCGTTGGAAGTGTGACCAGTTGATGAAACCTGGAGCTGCTGCAGGCATGGAGTGTTTGTATGCCAAAGGTGGAGAGAGCACTAGAGAAAGCCTTTCGAGAAGGATGTTATGCTTTGAGGCACTCGGAATAGGTGTTATGCTTTGAGGCACTCGGAATACGTGTTAACTGGACTTGAGGCTATATTGGTGGATGTATAGAGAGCTCGGGAGGAGTTGATCATCCAGTTAAAGGCAATAGAGTGACACTTGGCTCAGTGTACCCAGGCTTTGGAAACAGAGAATGCGACAAAGGTGGATATCAAGGTCAGCTTGGCTAAAGAGACAGTATTGTGTTAGCAGAGGTTACAGATGCAACGTGTTTTGGAGACCAGTTTGGTGTAGGCATGGGATGAATGTGAAACTGGTGTGACCGAAAAAGATCTATCTTGTTATAGTTAGTCACAATTAGTGTATTCTATTTTATTTATCTATCTCGGATATTTTGTAATTGTCGTGCGGAGATGACTTTATTTTTTGGGGGGGATGATGTCGGTAAAATCTATAGTATAGCCGATGGGTAGAATAGTATCCAAATGGGCGCATGACAGTTGAGTCACCCCTTTGGGAAAGTATATGTACACCATCCGAAATGGACTTTGGAATCATCAACATCATTGGAATGGTTATAATGTACATATTGCGTATATGAATAAAGTATTTGTTCTTTGTTATATCTTGCTATACTACATGCGATAAGTATCCTTGTGCCCTATACGGTAAACAAAGGGTAGATAACCCCACTTAGAGCTTAGATCAAAAGATGGAGCTTCTAAAAATAGAGAAGAGTAACACCATTCCTCAAGAGCCATGATGCTCTTAATGTGAAATTTTAGGGGCTTGAATGCCCTTAACTAACATCACTTAGTAAAGCGCTGGATTTTTGATCAAAAGTTAATTTTAAATTTGATATCATTGGGATGTAGGAGAAAAATTGACTGATGGGGAAATGCCATTATTCCACTAGATGTTGGACAATTGGAAATCATAATGGGTCCAATCATAAGGGACCTTGGGGGGGGCTTTCTATCCTATATAAATTATGAGGGGCTTCCTATGAAAAGATGACAGATGCGAAGAATTGGATTGGCAGACGAATCAAGAGCCTAGTCCCCAAACTAATTTTTAAATTAGTAAATGTATATTGAATGATTCCTACCATAAGAAAGAGGGAATTATGGAAGGAGCTAGATACTTTCTTGGTTGCCTTCTTGATGTAGAGCCCTTTGTGGACTTCTTGTTCTTGACCAATTCTCACTATTATAGGGTTCCCAACCCCAAATCACAAGGGACCAAGAGCCCTCCCCAAGACTCAACTTAGACTTATCTTTACCTTCCTAAGGTAGATTGAGATAGTCCTAACTTCTTCCCTTAATCCAACTACGCCTAAGGATCAAATACAATGATCCTTACCACATTTTCCTTATCCACCAAGATCTATACCAACAAGATCTTATCTCACTTTCCATCTCACTAAACTCCCTACAACATCATCCTTCTCACTCACCAAGTAATGGGTTTTAACCTTAGTCTATGGTGCTACTTCCTGCAACCAAAGACCTAGAATAGGGCTAATAGAATTAGGCCTTCCTTTTGATTAAATTGGGTTTATCTCTTATTCCTCCTGAACAACCATGGGATCCATTTACAATTTCGAGCACCCATTCAGACCCTCCAAACAATATCCAAGAATTGGATCTAGGTTCTACATCTAACGTGTGAAACCCAATTTGAGCAATTTTGATAATTTTAGGCTTTATTAGGCACAGTCTTGAAAATACTCAACCTTTAATCCTTGGCACTTGATAGCTTCCAATCACTTGCATGAGGTCTTGGATAGACCCAATCTCCAAGTCAAAGATTTCACTTCCACTTCTCTAAGCCAATTGCTGGCAACAATTCTTTGTCTACTTCTTGGCTCACCACACTGTGTGATCGGCCTAGGGCATCACCATTTTGAAAGCAAAATATTTGGGGAAAGCTAAACAAAAATGGAAAAGAAACTATGTATGGTGCCATAGGATTTTCTAGCTATGGAGTGTTGGGCATTTTACATTATTACAATCAAAACCCTAATTTAAGGGTTTGTAAGGGTTTCAACTTCAAATCTACAACTCTCTCTAACCAGAGCACCTAAAGAACTGAAACCAAAAGAAAAATAACTGTAAATCAATCTTCTCATAGCTACTAACATCAAATTTGATACAAATTACAATGCACTATGCATTCAAGACCAAAAGTTGCGCACTACAACAACAAAACCAAAACAATTACTCTCAAACCAAACCTTACAATTTGGCTTTCCAAGGTTTATGTATGCTCTTGAACTAGTTGAATCTATTTCCAAACTGATTTTCAAGCTCATCCATCGTTTCTTGCAAAATTGCACAAAATGTTGCAAAGTTGCAACTTTGTAACTTTTGCATTTTTCCACTGCAACTTGAGTCTAAACTTAGCCAATTGCTTCTAAACCATCCTACTTGACATCCAAATCACTTTTCCACTTAATGTTACTTCTCTATCTCCAAATCGTCAATAATCAACATTTTAGGCTAGTAGACCTAAAAGTTGCTCAAGGGCAACTTTGAGCAATGGATCACCAAATTGGACTTCCTAAGGCTCAAACTGACCAGCTTTGTTGCCTAGGAGTCTTATTCCATTCCAAAACTCTTATTTACATCAAGACACCACAAAACTGATAGGGTGCTCCTGCACCACTTCCCTTCTCCTTATACCATGATAAGAGGAGATTTCAATGCAAACTTTGTTTGGCAGACAAGAGAGGTGGAATGCTGAGAGTTAACCAGCAACAAATAGAATTTATGGAATGGATTAATAGAAGAAATTAGTTAGATTGAATAGAAAAATGGGTTATATACATGGAACAATGGATGTTTGGGATTCAGTCATATTGCTAAAAAATTAGATAAATTTTTCTTTCAAGGAGATATTTCCACCTTCCCCTTTCGTATTACGATATTCACACTTCCATGCTAAATGTTTGATGATTTACCATTCCAATTGATGATTTTCAGGAGACAAAAAACCAATATGTTCCCCTTTACTTTTGAAGACGTGGATGAAGGATACAAAGTTTTTCAACATGATAGAAAGATGGTAGGGGGAGGAGCAATTCTGAAGATCTGAACTTTTTGCTTTGTAAGAAAGCTAAAATCCATTAAGAAAAAACTTCTAAAATGGAAAAGAGAATTTCAAGAATACTTTTACAACAAATAAGGAAATAGAAGAATTGAAAGCCTTTATTTTGCAAGCAATGAAGAAACGGATGGACCAAGAGAGATATCTTAGAGAGAGAACTATTCACCAAATATGAGGACATTTAAGCCAACGAAGAAATCTTTTGGAGAAATGAATCTAGAGAGAGATGATTGGCAAAGGGGCACAAACTCTAAGTTCTTCCATAATGTAACTTAACAAAAGAGAGATGTCAATACAATCACTAAATTGATAAAAGCAAGTGGATCAATTGTAGAGGACTTGGTGTAGATAGCTCAATATTCGATATCCTATTTCAAAAATATCCTCAATAATTAGGAAGGCTTTGATTTGAGGAATCAATAAAACTTCATTGCAAACATCCCCAATATAGTAATAGGGGAACAAAATAGCTTGATATAGGGAAATTCACTAAAGAAGAAATAAATGTTGCACTAGATCAGTTATGTATGAATAAAAGCCAAGATGACTCCCCAGCTGGATTCTTTCAAAAGTGTTGGCAACTCATAGGAAATAAGTTAGTGAAGGCCATAAAAGTAGCAAGAAACTCGAGGAGATTCTTGAAGGAGACCAACAATACTTTCATCATCCCCTTCTCTAAGCAAAACACAATAAGTATGGATATACATTCAGACCTGTTTCACAATTTTACACAGTTTATAAAATAATGGAAAAGGAAATGGCTAATAGGTTGAAACTTATCCTGCCATACATCATTTTGGAAGAACAGACAAGAAATTTTCTAGACAGACCTATCTTGATGGAGTAATCATTGCCCAATAGGCAATTCTTTCCCATATAAACACACAAATTCACAAGCACACTCATTAAGCTAGACATCAAAAAGGCTAATGATAAGGTGAATTGGAAATTTTTATGCAAGTGTCTAGAAGCCTTTGTATTTAGTAGACAATAGGTGAATTGGGACTTTTATTGTATTTCAAGTCCAAAACTCTCCAATCTCATCAATGGTTCTGTAGAAGGATATTTTAAAAGTTCAAGAGGATTAAGACAAGGGAATCTCTTGCCAACTTTTCTCTTAACCATCATTGAATAAGCTCTTGGGAGAACATTTAGGAGAGCTCAGGAAGAAGGGGTAATTGAAGGAACAAAAGCTGCATAAGTGCACTACCCACAATAACTATTCAACAATTTACTAATGACACAATGTTATTCGGATCAGGGAAGAAAAGTGAAGCACTGTAATTTAGGGAAATCTTGAAGCAATATGCACTAGCATTTGGGCAAGAGATCAGGCAAAACAAATCTGAAGGCTTTTTCTTTCCAATGGAGCTTAGGACAGAGGCCGAGATATTGCTTCTCTGGGATATAAAATAAGAAAATTTCCTTGCATCAATTTGGGACTGCTCCTAGAAAAGTGATTGCAGTCCTCAAAGCATATGGCAACCTTAAAAGAAAAAATTAAAAAGTGTATGTTCTCATGGAAAGGAAGATAGTTATCTTAGGCTGGGAGGCTGGTCATGTTAAAATATGTTACCTCTATGCTACCTATATATGGCTTTCTTGCCTCACACTTACAACAAGAACAAAAACCAAACTGATGCATATGATGAGGAAGTTCTTTTGGCAAGGTATTGAGGAAAAGAAGATATTGGCAATGATACCTTAGAACAAAATTTGTTGACCCAAGGATGTAGGAGGAGTTGGATTAAGAAGCTAGTAATGGTAGTAGAAAAAGGAACTTGGTGCCAAATTCGTTTGGAGAATATATGAAAAGCCACATTTTAAATGGGTGATAATCCAACAACATAAATATTTGGAAATACAAGAGAATGTGGGATATTTCAAACCCCTAAACCCCTAAAGACCTCTAGAGTGTGGAATTTTATTTTGAGTTGTAAATCCATCATTTAGGAGCATATTTAAGGGGAAATACTGGATGGCAAATCTTCCCTCTTTTGGGAAGAATCTTGGGGAGGATTCCTAGTTATTGATGGCATTATGGACAGTAGAAGGATAAAAGATCAATTCAAGAAGACTGGGGTGTAAAAGTCAAGGATTATGTAGAGATGGAAGAAAATCATCCTTCCCTCGGTTGGAAATGGAAAAACATGGATGGCTTCCCCTTGCCAACAGATGATTTGGTTCAACTTAAACAGATTCTAAAGAATAGATCAGTGGTTTTCAAGCATAGCCAAGACAGATTAGTTTGGAAATCTAAATCTGGGCACTATAGCACAAGGGAGGGCTATGAGAACATCATACAAAAGATGAATATTCAACAAATAGAACTCCCATTAGAACTATGTTGGAGAAAGTTGTGTTTCCACAAAGGAGTTTTTTCATGGGCTACACTACAAGGAAGAATAATCATTGTAGAGTGGTTTCAAAAAATAGGATTTGAAGATCCCTCAAGGTGTGCATTATACAAAAATGTAGAAGAAACAGTTGGTCATCTATTGCTGAATTGCCCTTAGTCATGTGCTGGAGATGGTTGTGTGCTAGATTAATTGAGAAACTACTCTTCCTAATGACATAAGAGCTTGTTCACATGTTGGATACGAGGAAGGAAAGATCTGTATGGAAATGTTTGGATCTATAACCCATCATTATTATTATTATGGGAATCATAGAGACAAAAATCTGAGAGATCAAGATAATGAATGGGTAGGGAGATCCTATAAAACATGGTGGAGACTACCATTGTGGAGGTAGTCAACAATAGAAATTCAACTCATTTTACAAAAGGACCTCATCTCACAGAGTAGAATTGTAAAATCAAAAAATATTGGTGTGGTTTAAATATTTCCCCTTATTTGGTAAAGGTTAGGACACAAGCAACAAAAAAAGGTAGTCTTGCACCAGGAAGCCTTCTTGGTTTGGTTGGTTCATATTAAATTTTGATGGGGCATCACATGGAAATCTAGGTGCTTGGGTGGAGGGATATTTCCTCTGGGATGGATCAGTCATGACGATATCTACAATGCCATTAGTGGGAGACACTAATAATGTGGAAAAATTCACGGTATTGAATGAGGTTCTTAAATTATGCAAAGATTTGCAGATTGACGAGCTTGGAATTGAAGGAGACTCGACAAAGGTTGTCAATTCCATTAGAACCACAGAAAATCCAAATTGGAGATTGGGGTCCTTGTTGGATAGAACATTATAGCTTCTAGAGTTCTTTGAATGATCTTGTATCAATAATATGTTTTGAGAAGGACATAGGGTTGGAGACAAAATGGCTAATGTGCCGGTCGATGGTCTTCTCTTTAGCAAATTGGGCCTTTTAGACTAATTAGATATGGTGAAAGAAATATGGATGATGATATGGAGATGGGGGTTGAGATGGATGTTTTAAAGAAGTATCTCATAGCAAGTCATGCTTATGTGAGGCTATTTTTTAACTAGCTTTGGATCTCATTGGGGATATGATGGGTTTAACTAAAAATGAATGATTTGATAAGAAAATAGAGAGAGAAATGATTATTTAGTGTGGTCATATACTTTCAAACAAACATTTGACAAAGTCTAATTGAATCACTGTAATGTTCCCATTATAAATAAAATAATAAATCAAACTTTTGTAATAGGCCAATTGATTTAATGTATCTCGAACCCATTTTTATTTTGTTTCCATAGTTTGTGTCGCCGTCGGCTATCTTTGTACACGCTTGGAAAGTTTCCCGTCGGGCATTTAAGCACAGCTTGTAGGTAGTTTGTAGGCATGCTTTTAGATTATTTTCCATGTACTGCGAATTCCTGTTGGAGTTCTCTATTATTCGCCATTTCGGAAGTGAAAGACCTTCCCTATTTGGCTTGTCTCAGTTTTGGTGGGAATCAACTCTCACCCTATTCCATTGTTCCATGTAATTCTTCGCTCAGATTTGGCAAATCGAAGCACCATCTTTTTGGCAAATATTATTGAAAGGTTATGTGTTCTAATCTCCATTGTTGATTCTATCTTATGAAATTGGGTCTCTGCGTTATTATATGTCTGAATACTTCCTCTCTACCTGTACATCATCCACTTCTTTTGACATGAAGTAATCTTCCGTGTGACTACATTACCCACTGTACGGCCCACACCCAACTCCTTCATTTCACCATTGTATGACCATCTCCTTCATCTTCTGCCAACCATATGGCCTCCCCTTCACCCATCCATCCATCCATATCACTTTGTACTTCCTTTGTACAACTTCATTCACACCCTATTCCCTCACCATACGGCTTCATCTCCATCCATAGCACAACCAAAAAATTCGGATAGCTTCACCACTGTATGGACCAGCTTCACATCATCGTATTGCCCCAAGGAATGGACTGTATGGCCTAGTTCATTCTCCCGTACGGCAACCAACATCCATCATACTGCACTACTATACGGCCACCTATATAACTGTATGACCTACTTCCAAGCATCACTTGGCAACCCTACACACCATACGACATCCGTACATTGGCAATTTGGCATCCGTACACCTCTTCACTCCACTGTGCTAGTTTCCAGTTCATTGTGCGTATTTCATCAGGTTGCCTAAATTATCTGGAGAAGGATTGTCTGTGCATTGTGTATGGGATTGGAACACTATAGTGGTATCAGAGCTTTTGATCTTGCCTACCTGTGGAAGTGAATGCAAGTTTATACTTGGAGAAAAAGATGAAATAACCCTATTGATAGAATGGTAGATCATTAGAATCCTACAACAGAACTCATGAATCTTTTAAGAGAGCTGAAGAAAAATCAAATGCAAATCAACGAAACCCAAAGGCTTATGCAGGAAACTCTACAAAAATTGGCCGAGGGAAAGGCAACAAGAGAACAAAATGGGCATACCAACGATTCTGTTTTTGGGAAGGAAAAACTTTCAACCCTCACTCTCGACCCTCAATACCCATCTTCCTTTCAAGGACGGAAACACCACACAAAGGAAGAGAGGCCACTTTTGAGGAAATGCGAGAAAAACTTCAGGAAGATTGGCAGAACACAAATATGGAAGGAGATATGTCTTACAAAGACTATGTGGATCTAAGAATGAGATATTCTGGTGGAGGAAATCACAATTATTTTAATGATCTGAGGAAAAAGATTAGAAAGGTGAACTTATCGCCATTTGATAGATCTAGAGTCATTACCACACAATCGTGGGTCTTAAAGGCAGATACTTATTTCTAACTCAATCCAATGCCTGAAGAGGAAGCAATCAAGTTCATAGCACTTCATCTGGAAGGAGTGGCACATGAGTGGTGGCATAATGGTCTGGTCACTCTCAGTCATGACCAAGTGACCTCTTATGTTGAGTTTACTAAGAGACTCATTGATCGTTTCAATGGGAAGGATCCTGAGCTGAACTTCAAAGATCTAGCTCAACTAAAGCAAATGGGCATGGTAGACAACTATGTCACTGAGTTCCAAAGGCTGTCAGTGTTAATCACAGACATCTCTGAAAGATGTCGAATTGTGTTATTCATGGATGGGCTGAGAGAGCCTTTGAGAGGCTGGATCAAAGGGTTCAACCTGTGTACACTCAACGAAGCTATTAAGAAAGTGTGTGACATGGCCACATCTTCCTCCAAAATTCACATAGTTACACCAACACCATCCCCACAAAAAGACAAAGACAAGGAGCCAATTCAAAAAAAACCTCAGTTTGATGAAGATTCTCGGCAACAACTCCGAAGGAAAAAGCTTTGTTTCATGTGCAAAGAACCATGGGGTCCTGGTCATCGCTGCCTCGGGAAGGGAAAGATTCACTACATTGAGGTGATGCCTGATGATGACGAAGAACAAATATCTATAGCAATTGATAAAGAAATTACCCAGCTAGGAGAGAATAAATGTCTTGATACAAAAAGGGGGTTCCATTGCTACCCTCACTACATCGACCGGAGGTGGTATCTTCAGAGTTTGCGGCACACTTCAAGGAAAATGAGTCCCAATCACGATTGATAGTAGCACCACACTCAATTTCATCAACTCATTTTTGGTCACTAGTAAAGGCCTGTGCATAGTTGAGCACAGAGGATTTGAGGTTAAGGTTGCAAGAGGAACCTTGTTACCTTGCACTCATATGATCCCACGGCTACAAATTTCCATGGGAAACTATACCCTGGCAGATGATTTCTTTATCATAGATTTGGTTGATACTGATACCATTTTGGGCATCCAGTGGTTGGAAACTCTTGACCAATACACTCAAAGTTTCAAAAGGATGGACTTTTCATTTGAAACGGATGGCAAGAAGGTGTTGCTAAGAGGAATGTCAAATAAAGGATAGAGGGAAGTCACAATCAAGAAGATGGAGGCAATTTTTAAACAGGATTTGGCCCCAGACGCTACAAGTAAAAACAAGATAGTCAACACCTCACCACATTCCTTGGATAAGTGGCGGGCCCATCTATTGGCCGAGTATTCCAAGAACACTTTTGCATGTGAGTTTATGGATGGTTATGTACACGATGAAAGATACCAAGTTATTGATGACATCATTTACTTCGATGGGAAGATCTACTTAGTGCCTAACTCAGAACTGAAGGAGCTGATTACGGAAGGTTTCTTAAAACCGGGTTTGCAATTGCTTCAGGACAAGCAAATTTTGGGACAGGAGGATTGTAATGTTCCCATTATAAAATAAATAATAATTCAAACTTTTGTAACGGGCCAATTAATTTAATGTATCTCGAACCCATTTTTATTTTGTTTCCGTAGTTTGTGTTGCCGTCGGCTATCTTTGTACACCCTCGAAAAGTTTTCCGACAGGTATTTAAGCACGGCTTGTAGGTAGTCTGTAGGCATGCTTTTGGATTATTTTCTATGTACTGCAAATTCCTGTTGGAGTTCTCTGTTATTCACCATTTTGGAAGTGAAAGATCTTCACTATTTGACTTGTCTCAGTTTCGGTGGGAATCAACCCTCACCCTATTCCGTTGTTCCATGTAATTCTTCGCTGGGATCTGGAAAATCGAAAAACCATCTTTTTGGCAAATATTATTGAAAGGTTATGTGTTCTAATCTCCATTGTTGATTCTATCTTATGAAATTGGCTCTTTGCATTATTATATGTCTGAGTACTTCCTCTCTACCCATACGTCATCCACTTCTTTCGACATGAAGTCATCTTCGGTGTGACTAGATTGCCCATTGTACAGCCCATACCCAACTCCTTCATTTCACCACCGTACGACCATCTCCTTCATCTTCTGCCAACTATATGACCTCCCCTTCACCCATCCATCCATCCATATCACTTTATACTTCCTTTGTACGGCTTCATTCACACCCTATTCCCTCACTATATGGCTTCATCTCCATCCATAGCACGACCAAAAAATTCGGATAGCTCCACCCCCGTACGGACCAGCTTCACATCACCATACGACCACAAGGAATAGACCGTACGGCCTAGTTCATTCTCCCGTATGGAAGCCAACATCCACTATACTACACTACTGTACGACCACCTATATAACCATACAACCTACTTCAAAGCATCACTTGGCACCCTTACACATCGAATGACATTCGTACATTGGAAATTTGGCATCCATACGCCTCTTCACTCCACTATGCTAGTTTCCAGTTCATCGTGCATATTTCATTAGGTTGCCTAAATTATCTGGAGAAGGATTGTCTATGCATCGTGTACGAGTTCGGAACACTACAATCGCTTGGCTTTTTTAGAGCCTTTCCTATTTTCCTCTTCCATGGCATCTTGATAGATGTAGCTTTTAAATTTCATGCTCATATTGTGTGATCATGTTTGACCAATGTAAGGTTTGTACCTTCAAGATGATCTGATTTATGTTGTTGCATCGGCAAATTGTTTATGATTTAGCCTTTATGCAATGTCCTCTTTTTCGTGAATGGCAACTTTTAGAGGATTAGCCTATTCCATGACCCTCATAGCCTAATGTTGTTGTTTAGAGGGTCCAGTTGGTAGAGCTAGAGGCCAATTCCCACTCTAGTGATCTGGGATGTTCAAGATTCAAGCATTTGTAGATTTTAGCTCATCTTATATTCAAGCATTTGTAGATTTTAGTTGCAATCAGCCTCATGTGTACATAAAATAGGTGGAAAGTTGAATATGGTGGCATGAATAAGAGGGGAACTACACAAGAACAAAAATCCTCTTTGTATCTACTAATTGGTACTTTGGACAAGTGAAAACATGTAATGTCCCCATTTTTTCAGGCACTTGGGATTAGCCTATCATGTGACCCTCGTAGGCTAATGAGGACAGAGGGTCTCTTTTAGTGGGCATCTACTTCAGGATTCAGTATCCTATGGTTTGGCTTTCGTTTGGCGTCATTCAGACTTCATTTGCTATAGTTTTGCCATGTTTACTATTTATAGTAAGTCTGATATTGATCGAGAAGGACCCTTTCTATTTTTGAAAAGTGCATTTGGTCACATGGGGAAATAATAGGTGTGACTCCTATTTCAGACGACATATTGAAAGGATAAGTATTTTGGGAGTTATTATTATTTTGATAGCCAAATTATTAAATGGCTTATTATAAAGTTATAATTTAACTTTATAATTTCACTTAAGTTGAGGGTTGAGTCATCATGGGAAGGGGCCATTTATATAATTAATTCATGGAAGCCTAAGCCAAGGTATTAATTTAAATTATTGGAGTAAATGAATTATTAAAAAGAAAAGTATATCTTTTTATCCCACATTGGTAAGAATTGTGTTTGAGCTCTCACAAGAAAGAATAAAAAGGGACTTGAGAGCTCATTCTAAGATATCCATTGTTCATTTGATGAAAATTTATTAAGTTTCTTGGCTGTGAGAAATGGCTAGGGTTTGAGGACTAATTCCTCTCTTGGCAATTTGAATCATCACTGATTGATGATAAATTTTGCAAACTGAATTCGCAAAATACTATTATGATTTTGTGGATGCAAATTTGGTGTTGTTGTATACCAAATTTGAAGATAACTATTAAATTGTTTGCCTCTTCATTGGGGACTCAAGGCGCCACCAAGCTACAGGTTCCTTTGGAGATTTCATGCATTTTTCATATCATTTAGATGCTTATTAGAAGGTATGGCTATAGGTGAAAGTTTGTATCAGATTTAAGCATTATTCTTGCGAATGTAAGCCAGGAGTCTTGGAATCTTTTCATTGTCATCATTATAGGAAATATAGCATTACAAATTAAGTGTCATCCTTTGGGAGTTATATATTACTGTAATGATCATTTGAATATTGTATGAGGATATATGCCAATTGTATGACGAAAAGTCACTTGGCTGTAAGTGGTTAGTTTGATGTTAGAATTCATTATTATGAATAGAAAGGATATAAAAGACTTGCATAAGCATCCTAGGTGTTTGATAGAATCATTATTATGCATAGAATGGATATAAAAGACTTGCATAAGCATCCTAGGTGTTTGATAGAATCATTTAGAAGTGAACTTCAAAGCAATACTAGCAATCACAAGTGTTGTTATAAGTTATTAGAGAAAACTGAAATTTATATCAGTCATATGACCCTTGTATGCAAAGTGTTTGATGAAATTCCTTGAGCCTTTATCAGCATTTTGAGATCAGATTTGAGCAAGGTCATTACAGTGTCTCAGAATACTATTCTGATTCTGTGGGTGCAAATTTGGTGCTATTGTATACCAAATTTGAAGACAACTATTAAATTGTTTGACTCTTCATTGGGGACTCAAGGTGCCACCAAGCTACAGGTTCCTTTGGATATTTCCTACATTTTTCATATCATTTAGATGCATATTAGAAGGTATGGCTGTAGGTGAAAGTTTGTATCAGATTTAAGCATTATTCTTGCAGATGTAAGCCAAGAGTCTTGGCATCTTTTCATTGTCATCATTATAGGAAAGATAGCATTACAAATTAAGTGTCATCCTTTGGGATTTATATATTATTGTAATGATCATTTGAATATTGTATGAGGATGTATGCCAATTGTATGACGAAAAGTCACTTGGTTGTAGGTGGTTAGTTTGATGTTAGAATTTATTATTATGCATAGAAAGGATATAAAAGACTTGCATAAGCATCCTAGGTGTTTGATAGAATCATTTAGAAGTGAACCTCAAAGCAATACTAGCAATCACTAGTGTTGTTACAAGTTATTAGAGCAAATTGAAATTTATATCAGTCATATGGCCCTTGTATGCAAAGTGTTTGATGAAACTCCTTGAGCCTTTATCAACATTTTGAGATCAGATTTGAGTAGGGTCATTACAGTGGTATCAGAACTTTGATCTTGCCATCTTGTGAGAATTGATTTCATTATTTGTATGAGATTATTATCAGAGTGATCAACATTTCTATTTCCCAACCATGGATAGATATAGGAGGTCGAGTTCGGGAAGTCGACACAGTAGTAGAGGGAAGAGAACAGAGTTAGATGCTTTGGTGGAAAGTGTCGAGAAATTAAGATTGCATCAGCAACGACTTGCAGAGAGATTGTCAAATCCGGCTACAATTAACAAGGTAGCGAGATATTTTACTTCTGCTTTTAGTAGGCCGACATTGGGTTCACAGGGGAGAAGACTTGAGTTTTCTCCATCCGTTGATTGTGATGCTAATGTATCATTATCTAGTTCAGCACCTGCTATTGCCATCCGGAGTGTTGATGATAGTTTTGTTGCACCAAACTCAATGGATGTTTCTGTGCCACTAGAGGACAGTAGTGTTGAGCATCATCGAGTTGAGGCTCCCAAAGTAGTTACTGTGGGTTCTACAAAGGCAGTTGATGCTGTAGTCTGATCATTCAGATTCTTCTTTAGAGGGAATTGTCATTGGGGATGTGTATGTCAGTTTTAGTAGTGTGGCTCCAATTCAGGAGGTAGTGGCTTCCTCAGATAGGCTCAAGGCTTCTATGGAGTCTCCCAGTAGTGTACTTGGTGATCAAAGTACTACAGAGGGGACACTTGATTTCAGTTTAGGCTCCAGCATTGTTGGTGTACAAGTTGACGATGAGTCATGTGTACAACGATCTGTGCCTGCAGTTGAGATTCCTGCAGGTGATGTGAGAGTTGTTAGTATGGACACATTTGAGGACACTTTTGAGGATGCTATTAGTTGCATTGGTGACGATGCCTCCTGTATGATATTGAGTGATGACTACAAGGAGAGTTTGAGCTTTGACAGTTTTGATATTTATGATAGCAGTCGCAGTATGGGTTCGGTACAGGAGACAGTGTTATATTCCTGTGCTAAGAATGTGAGCATGGAGATTTCTAGTGACAACACTCAAGATGGGAGTGTTATAGATGTTTTGCCTGATGACACTCCATGCTACAGTATAGCTTATCCATAGGTCAACGTCGAGTTGTGTACGTGGTCAAAGTCGGTAGAGGAGATGCAGTTAGAGGATATATACACTAGCATTTTAAATTCATCCGTTGCTATGAGCATAGTTACGGGATTCAGACTCGCCTCTGACTCGGCAAGGACTCAAAAAATTGAAAAACCCATGAAATTCAAAGATTTTTAAAGATTTTAAGATTGTTTCATGTATCTTTTAGTCAATTAATATCAAATACATAGTAATTGAGATAAATAGAAGCTACTTAATACACATACACAATTTTGCATAGATCACATAAGTATAAAAGTGAATTTCTGAAGGAAAAAACTGAATAACACAATATAAAGTTATAAACTATAAAGTAATAAACATAATGTCACTCCAGTGTCAAAGACTCAAATGTCTATAATATTCATGGATTACAAATTCCATGGTATCAAAATCATAAGTTCAAAACATATATCATAATCAAAATAACAACTAGAAGACTAAGGCTCATAGTAGTCTATGTCCTCCTACGAGTGCACCTGAGATAAGTCATGGAAGACTCTAGAGCTATCCTCTCTCCCTGTGTTTGTGGCTGAGCCTGAACCTCATCCTCATCCTCATCATCATCCTCATCCTCCCTCACATAATCCTCATCATCAGACTGGGATCCATCACTCCTAGCCTCAGGGTCCTGCACTCTGTCTCCTCACGCTCTAGCCTCCTCAACTGCCATTGCCACTGCCTCAGCCTCCCAATCCACCTGATCTACCCACTCCACATCTTCATCACTAAAGATAGGATCAGCCATCTCTGTGTTCCACTTTGCATGAGGATCAACATTCTCTAATACAATCGGTGATGTATCGGTGCCAAGGATCTGTTTATGGCGAAGGCGAAGGTTGTAGTGAACAAAGACAGATCATTTAATTTTTTCACTACCAACCTGTTGCACTTCTTTGAGTGTATGTGCTCAAATAGGCTCCAATTACGTTCGCATCCTGATGCACTAGATGGCTGGCTCAAGATGCGAATCGCAATCCTCTGTAAATTTGGCACCTTTGTGCCAAACATCTCCCACCATGCATCTGAAACAAGAAAATTTTGAATCATATCAATAACTTTGAATTTATCAAATTAAAATGGTAATACCGTAATAGAATTACTATTAGAAATTAGGATGAATCAAAGATTTTTAATATTTACCAGGCATCAATTCTATCCTACTTTTCTTGCACAACTCCCGTGCAAATAAGTCCCCTTGAGCTTTCTTAAACAGCTCAATCTCACGAACTATATCTGTTCCAACTACTGAATCAAGTGACATTCTCTCTATAACATCGTAAAGGTCGTTCCACACCTCATCATCAGCCTTGAAATGTGGGCTGAATTAGTATGTTGGATTAAGGAAGTAGGCCGCTGCATGTATAGGCCTGTGAATTAGATTGTGCCAACATCTATCAATGACATCCCATATAAGCCCATACCTATCTCGATTCCTTGCAGAAAAAGAGCGAATGGCCTCCTTCACCCTGTCCATGCCCTCATAAATGTAGCCCATTGAGGGCTTCTCTCCATTAGTAGTTCGTAGGAGAACAACAAGCGGCTTTACAAACTACAATCATTATGAAAGTTGAAAAAGAAATAATCTGCTTTAAGTTTTACTTTAAAAAATAAACAATAATTTATAACATAATTTCATAAACAAAATAAAGTTGAAATTAGGACAAAAAGCAAAATTACCATCACAATATCAGCAATCGGTGTCTAAAAGGAAGCCTCATCAAAAACATAATCAGCTGCAACAATCTTCGCAGTGGTCTAGTGAATTGGTTGCAAATCTAGTGACCCTTGAACAAGACAATTCTTGTTCCCCATTGTGTTTCCTCATGAGGTTGAGGACCCATGTATGATTATATATGAATTTGCATACACTCCTTCCTCGCTCTATAACTTTTTTTATCCAAGGGATTTTAGCAAGATCCTCTAACATGAGGTCAATGCAGTGAGCAGTGCAAGGGGTCCAAAATAAGTGAAGGTGTCTCTCTATAAGAAGTTTTCCTGTAGCAACATAATTTGTTGCATTATCTGTAACTATCTACACCACATTCTCCTCACCCACATCCTTTATCAATTCATCCATTACCCCACAAAGATATTCAACATTCTTTGTTTTTTTCTGAGGCATCAATTGATTTCAAAAAAGCCATGGCACCTGAAGAAAAAGAAAAAAATTAGTTTAATGATTAATGATGAATCATAATTTATAAATTCATAATTTATAAATTCATAATTTATAAATTTAATCACTTAAGTACAAGTTCTACTTCTAAATTTTTGATGTCTAAGACTCTAAGTACAATTACGGTTTACCTAATGAGGAGACAAGAAAGTTGAGGAGTGTTCTACTCCTATCAGTCCAACCATTAGTCATGATGGTGCAACCTTTCCTCTTCCACACCTCACGCTACTCCTTGATTTCAACTTCTACATCAGCCACCCTTTGGTTCAAAATAGGGCCTCCTAGCTCTTCAGCAGTAGGGGCTTTAAACCCCAGACCACAAGCAGCAACAGCATTGATTCCAATTTGCCAATAAGGGGACCTAAAACAAATAGAATAAAATTTAAAGTTAAACAAATTAGTATATTATATATAGATTTGAAAACCAAATACAAATTAAAATAAACAAAATAAACATATTATTGTCTCTTGAAAGTTGAAAGTTGAAAGTTGAAACTTTGAAAACAAGAGAAGACATAAATTTAATTTTAAATAAGTACCTTGCTGCATCGAATGAAATGTTGTTGTAGATGAAGAAGTCTCCAAGTGCCAATTTTGCATAATCATGTTTACCCTTGTTCCAACCCATGCCCTCAAGCAATGGTTGTGCACCTGGAGCCATACGTGGAGCAAACATGGAATCAAGCGTTGATATTTGCTTACGAATGCAAGACCCAATGGTCCCACTTATAGAAACAGTGGCATCCGTAGGTGGAGTAGGAGATAATGGAGAGCGAAAACTAGAAGATCCCTATTGGGCTTCGACTAGTTGTGCCATTTCTTCATGTTGCATCTTTTTCAATTCTCTTTTCTTTATTTTTTCCTCAATAAGAGCTTGCATGTCTCACATAACATCTTGGGGTACATCTTTGCATTTTTTAGCATCACGTCTAGGTATATGTGCTAGGTGATACTTCAATCTATTTATTCCTCTCCCATTATACACTACATCGCAATGCCAACATGTAACAACTCCCTTTTTGTGCCTTGGGATGGCATGTTTCCAAGCCCTATCCTTTGCTATTGCACTTGGGTTTGCATTAGGGTTAACGGAAGGCCTAGTTCCACTTCCCTCACCCTCAGACATAATGTCAAAATTCAATGTGTTTGTTGCTAGCCTATTGCAATATGAATGTAAACAAAATTAGAAGTAAAAAATAGTAGATAGTAGTAGACTAGTAGTAGAGAGTAGAGATCAAACAAATTTAAACAAAATGAGGAGTAAAAATACTAACAAATATGAATGTAAAAATTTAAAACATAGTACAAAACAAGTTAAACAACACAAAGAAATGCAACTTGTAGCATATGTTTACTACATAGATGAATTGATTAATGCACACAAATAATGAACAAGAACAGCAACCGCAGTGCTCCTTTATTAGCATATGCCAAGAGATTACATACAGAGCATAAGATAAGAAGATTTACAATGATCCCAGACGAGGTATAAATACTACCCGCCAAACCTTCCTGAAGGGGTCCGTCGACCACATAGCAATACTAATCTATCCGTTGGCTACAAATCTTTACCGACGACATGAACCTGTCAGCTACATACTTTCTACTGACAACATCATCCCGTCGGCTACACAATTTCTACCGACGACATCGTCGCCCCCAAAAGAAAAAGTCGTCTCCGGACGACAATTACAAAATATCTGAGACAAATTAACAACCAAAATACATTAACTGACTAACTACAATAAGATAAATTTGCTTCTATCACATCACTTTCACATTCGTCCCGTCCCTGCACCAAACTAGTCTCCACCCCACGCTACATCTATAGCCTCTGTTGAAACAATACTGGTTCCTTTGCTGACCTTGATAGCCACCCGTGCCACTTTCTCTGCTTCCAACTTCTGGGTACCCTGAGGCAAGCATCGCTAAACTACCTTCAACTGGATGATCAACTCCTCCCGAGCTCTCTATGCATCCACCAAGACAGCCTCATGTCTAACACCTACTCCAAGTGCCTCTGGTACACAGACACTCCATGCCTGCAGCAGCTCCAGGTTTCATCAGCTGGTCAAACTTCCCACAACCGATAACCGCAGCGACTGGGGGTCTAGGGGGCATGGCCCCAGCGGATGCAAATTTGGTGCTGTTGTATACCAAATTTGAAGAGAACAATTAAATTTCTTGCCTCTTCATTGGGGACTCAAGGCGCCACCAAGCTACAGGTTCCTTTGGATATTTCATACATTTTTCATATCATTTAGATGCATATTAGAAGGTATGGCTGTAGGTGAAAGTTTGTATCAGATTTAAGCATTATTCTTGCGGATGTAAGCCAAGAGTCTTGGCATCTTTTCATTGTCATCATTATACGAAAGATAGAATTACAAATTAAGTGTCATCCTTTGGGATTTATATATTATTGTAATGATCATTTGAGTATTGTATGAGGATGTATGCCAGTTGTATGACGAAAAGTCACTTGGCTGTAGGTGGTTAGTTTGATGTTAGAATTCATTATTATGAATAGAAAGGATATAAAAGACTTGCATAAGCATCCTAGGTGTTTGATAGAATCATTTAGAAGTGAACTTCAAAGCAATACTGGCAATCACAAGTGTTGTTATAAGTTATTAGAGAAAACTGAAATTTATATCAGTCATATGACCCTTGAATGCAAAGTGTTTGATGAAATTCCTTGAGCCTTTATCAACATTTTGAGATTAGATTTGAGCAGGGTCATTACAAATCAAGATTTCTAGATCCAAAAGTAAACTACATTCAGAAATTATGCCTGTAGTACAAATCTGTTCATATTCAATGCACTTCATGTCCTACCCAAGCGCTATGACCCTATAGCAATAAGAGTGATAACCCAGTTGTAGATGCCTCTAATAACGTAATGAATGTGGAAAATTTGGGCTTAATGCAGAAGGAAATTGTGTTAAAAGTAGTCATGAAAATGTGGTGAAATTTCGAACTGATAATGCAATAGCATAGGTGGCAACAAGGAGACTTCTTTAGAGAGGCATTAATCATGGTTTTTAAACCTGTTACACTCCCCATTTGATTGACTTTATTTTGGAGGACATAGGAAAAATTGACTAGGTGAGACCAATTCTAGAAGAGGTTGGGAATGTCACAAAATGCATTTATTATCAGATTTGGGTTCTTCACATGAGGACATGTGCTAGAGTATCTATTGTTAAATTTATTTAAACTATCTTTAATACAAGAAAAATGAGGACTTGCGGGGTTTGGAGATGGCTTGTTTCTTGCCTGCTGCAAATAGGATATGGAGGTCTGCCAAACAAAGGCATTGAGTGTGGTGTTAATATATAGTTTAGAAACATGTAAACTATAAAGTGCAATTGCACTCCATAGAGGTTGCATTCTTTGCTTTTGACAAAAGTCCAATTAATAAGGTTTTGCGGGGCATGAAGACTTGAGTGCAGATTGCAATTTGCAACATGCAAACTGCAAAATGCAAGTTGACAAAAACACCCTATGCCATAGAGACAACTTGGAGATAAAAGCTGCAAACAAGAAGAAAGATGAAAATTGAACACATGGTAAATTGCAAGGTTATGTCAATGCCAGGTACACAATAGAAAGCACAAGTATTCACTAGGTCCTACCAAATAGGAATCCTAGATTGGTAAGCAATGAGGGGTTAAATAGTGAACAAGGGCAATAATAAAGGTGTAAAATTTTCAAATTTGGGAGACATGCTAATAAGAGTAATGCTAGCATGCAAGGGGAAATGCAAGAATGTCCATATTTCTAATGATGACTATGATTTGTAGTCTGATATGTTTATCCTTATTCAGTGTGATTCATGTTGTGTGGTTCTGTCCAAAAATAGTTTCTCCAGGTCATTACTCATATTGATTCTTTTGTAGTTTAGAACTCACATATTATTTGTGATCTTGAGGCAGCAATATAGTCTCAAACGATTGCACCTATTTCCTTCTAGCATGATTCAAGCCCTTATTTTCTAAGGAGACAAGGGCAAGAAACCAATAGCTACAGGATGCTTGGGAGATCGCTTATGGGGTGGATGTTGGCATCAACTCATTCTCTTTGTGAAGTGGGAACCTACTTGAAAGGCTATATCGTGCTCTTCTATAGTTGAATAATAGCCAAATTTTATTAGGTCATCATCAATATCTCTTATTACAGTTTTGTTTCTCCTACACCCACTCTCTAAGAATCTTGGGTCCAAGATATACTCCATTAACCCATAAAATAATGATTTATCTTTCAAGAGACAGAGCCACTATTACATTTTATCGAAAGAATACATTTGAAAATTTTCCTTTATCAAGTAGCATCTATTTAATTTCTTTGTAGGAAACTTGGCAAAAGAAATGGATTGCTCCAAGTGTTATTGTGGAATTGTTTTGGATTTCTTAACTATTTTTTAGTGCTATTCATTTCTGACCTTTTTTTTGAGTTTGGGCTCATGAGTACTAGTTTCGGTGTAGATTTGCGAATAAGCGGAGGTAGAACAATAAGGTGGCATAGACTATCCATTATTTGGAGTTATTAAGAATTGGCATTAGCATTAAAAAAAAAATTCTCTTCAATATGTCTAAGGGCTATAACACAAATTATGCATGGAAATTCATGTAATGTCCCCTTCTCTATGCTAGACCTATTGGCGCCTAGTTGGTCTATCTTTCCATCTGGATAGGCTAATGGCATATGTTTTAGGATGTCAGCCACTCATAGGAGTCTTTTGGTTTCAGTAGAGGAAACATTTAAGTAAGAAATTCTAAGGTTGAAGTCACATTGCTTTATTAAGTTAATTTATAAAGTACTTTATTATTTAAAGTCACTTTATGACTTAAGTAACTAAAAGAAAAAATAGTCTTTTATCCCACATTGCTTAGTTTTACACATCTCCCCTCACTTCAAAGTTATAAAAGAGAGTAGCTGCATAGGGATTGTCACCATGAGATATTTTGTTATTCAAAATCCTAAAAGGTTGCTTAAATGTGACTGGATATTTCCTAAGGACAAAACACCTTACAGAAAATAGTGAGACTAAACACGAACCCAGTAACTCACCTTAAGCTTTCAGATTGGAGTTAACAATAGCAAATGCAAATCAATAAAGAAAATTTTCTGAGATTGATGGCAGTTATTAAGGTACGAATAGTTGAAGTTAATAATTCCTGAAGCCGAGCATTGGTATATGGGCAAGTTCAAAAGTTGGGCAGGCAGATTAGACGTCCACCATCCATCAACATAGCAGAGGTATCTTCCTTAAAATCTATGTGATAGCATGTAAGTAGAGTCTATTCCTAGAGGTGGTCTGCTTGTAGGGACGTAAGCATATAGTCAGTTGAGAGGGATTCCTTGAGTCGGGCCTTTGGTAGAGGGCAGTTCGCAAGTAGTTGGGGTGTAGATGGCAGCAAGAGTAATAACCTGGCATCCTCCATGTAATAGAAGTGACATCTGCATTGAAGCCCAACGTAAGAGTAGACTGAGCAACCATGACTCTCTCAAACAGCGGACATCACAGTCAGCTCTAGTGGGTATCGACTGACACCACCATGACCACCATACTCAATCTGCATCACAAGTTACTCCTACAGCAGTGGCAATGAATATTTGGATCATAAGGGTGTCGTGTTGGACAAAGCCATTAGACAGTTTGGGTGTGGCAATGGCAGAGAATGGGTTTGTATAAACTCCATTGGCTTTGCATTTCATTGTTTGCTATGTGTGTATTACTTAATCTTCCAAATTAAATCAGAGATTTTGTCCATTACTTGCGGCATAGCAGACTTATAATTTTCTATCCCTATTGCAACCAATGTTACTCTTTCTTGCACATTAATATTTCCATGTCAAACTTAAATCAATTGCTTGGGTATTTATTTCCAATTAAGTTCCAATATAAGATTGCTATAGTAGCATCAACACCTTCAGTTCCAGGTTGTTCATCAACTATTTGATGAAATTTCACTAGCCAGAATTCATCTTCTTTGATCAAACTAAGCAAGGAACATCTCAATTTATCAAATAGTCTCAAAGATGGAGGGTCGTCATGCAACACATAAAGTACTATATGCATCAACTTCATGTGTCAAGCACTAAAAAACAAATATAGCCTGCTTGAAATCAATACAATGCATCCAAAATGCATATCTTGTAACGAAATTCTCCACTTTAAGATGCTTCTCAAAGTGTCGAGGACCAATTCCCTAAAATGGCCTTATCCCATTACTGGAAAATGTCAGAGCAAAACTGACAAAACAAATTCCAGAAATTCAAATGACTTGCTAGTATTGGAGCATCCAAGTTAAGAAAAACAGAAAAAATCACATTAAATTCCTTGAGGGAATAAATCCTGCAAATTGGTGAATTGAACAATGAAGACTGCAGATAATACATTTGAGAAGCAGCAGAAGAGTATTGATGAGAGAATAATTATTTAGTATTATTTGATAAACTTCAGTTCAAGGATAATGTTATTAATTAATTTAATAAAATGTTTTCGAGTGACTTGAGTGAAGTATTAAAAATGGAAATAATAAGGTCAATTTATTTTTGGACTCAAAATAATTTCTTCTATGCACAAATTAATAATGTTTTTGACAATGTTCCACAGGTTGGGTAGAACACTTGGAGCTCATTTTCACTATGCTTGATTTTATTTCTTTTAATTAGACTTTTGATAGCTTCTCGAGGAGCCAAATCCTAGGACAAAAACCCTAAGGGATGCTGGTTTTTGTAGTGAAACTCTCTGCCTTAGCCAGTTGTTGGTAAGGTCATCCATATTTCTCACAAGGGATATAATAAGAATGCAATGGAAATTTGTGAAGTTTTGGGGGAAGACGTATTTCACAAAGGATAGACTATGAAGCATGATTGCATACTGTTCTTAATAGCAAGATTTAATCTTCAGTGCAGTGTTTAAGAATTTGCAAATTTGAATGTATTTGAATTTTGAATACATGCATGTTTCTGGCATTGCTACAACCTGCAAGTGAACTTGAACACAAATTTGCAAACTATTCAATAAGAGGTTTAAAATTTGAAGGGGAAGTTTACAAGTGGTGAAGCTCTTTAAATATTGGCACAAATTGATATTTCTATAGATGAGTACGCAGTGTTGAGCATCTGTTACAAATCTAATCTTCTGTTTTTTAATTTAAAACTATAGTTTCAGTTTTCAAGCCTTATTTTACTTCAACAGGCATATTAATTCCATTTTGGTCTGCCTCTCTGTCACCATGGCTCTCAATCATTTTTACATATCCTCTACCTTCTCTGGTTTGAATATGCCTCCCTTAGTTAAAAGATAAATCCATAAAATATTGGTCATCAGCATAATACAAAAATTTGTTTGGTAAACAGGGTACAGTTCCAATGTTCTGTTTTAGAGTAGGCATTTTCTGCTGACAATAAAAAGGTGCAATAGCAAGCAGCTATGGTTTGGATTCTACTTGTAAATATTGGACAAGACTTGCAGATAAAATATTAACCTTTATTATCAGTATGTTTGGAGAATGAAAATTAAAACCAACTGATGTTTGCAAGACTAATAATAGATATTAAGACCAACAAATTTGAGTACAAGAATGTGCCTCCAGAAGCAATTATAATTAGATGTGTTAACTGAACAAAAAGAAAATCCTATGAGTGCTTTATTACATCTTTAGAAAGAGGAAAAATACTACAAAAATGCAACAATAGACAAATAGTCTAAGGCAATCGACACTGCAAGAAAGAAGCATTACCTGATAAAATACTGTCAATAACCTTGAATGTAAATTCATTACTCACATCAAGCGGTTCTTGACAATGAGAAGAAGGCCATAATTGTGGATATCCAATACCCCTAAAACAAAGAAAAATATCCGTAAGATTGATTAAGTTTTCATATTAATTTCTTCAACATGTTCAGTTTTAACCATGAATTACATATATCAAAGTGACATAGTGAAAAGCATCAACACGTGCATAGCACAGCATCAGTTCACAGACATTATCCTTCAGTCCTGGACTTTTTCTCACTGCCTGGCCAGATGGTTGTTTAGTTTGTTGTAGCTTTCTCTTGTTGTTTCATTTGCTTTCCTTGGGTACTATTTGGTGTTTCTGTGTGGGCTGACCTCGGCTTTGTTTTGGCACTCCCTTGGACCATCTTGTTGGTTTTTTGTTCGACATTAATAAATTTATCTTATCCTATCTTATCTACGCATAAAATAGTAACAGATTGACAGTAGAGAAGTTTGTATGCTCGTCGTGTTTCTAAAAATAGATAACCACGCAAGATACCAATAAACTATTTGAGGCCACAACATTAAATTCTAACTAGAAATGCTGATTATAAAAGAAAATAAATGGCTTGTAAGGAATTTTAAATATGGCTAATAAAAAATTATCTCTGAATTTAAACTATAAAAGTTCTAGTAAGAATTATATCTGATGGAACTAGGAAATGGAAACTATGAAAAGTCATGCAAAGGTAGAAACCAAGCACAATGGTAATTTGGTCTAGAGAATTCAAAAGGGCTCCCTTGACCTTCTAAAATCTACAAAAGGATCGACTATAAATGGTAAATCATCTTTCTCGAGGGTTTTCTATCCAAACTTGAGTAAAGTGGATAAAAAATTTAGACAAATTTTGATTATTGATGGAATTTAAATTTGGATGTTCTAATGTGTCATATCCCCTTTTCGAAGTTTGTTGTCCTCAATTTTGGCTTCACCAAATTGGGGCAACCCTACGCAATATTCTTATGGATTTGTAGTTGCATCCTCTTTGTTTTAATATGTTGATAAGCTGTCATGGAACATTTTTTTAATCCTTGAATTGTACTCTATGTGATCCTATCTCTGCATTCTTTTTGAAGGTTTTCATCGAGTTAAATCCCAAATTGTTTGCTAGTAAGAGTTTTTCTTCTTTGACTGCAAACACTCAATTTTTGACAAACTTTCGCAGCTTTTCTTTTCTTTTTTTTGTGTTATAAATAGTTTTTAGTTTTTTTTTTCCTTAGTTGAATAGCCCTTGGAATTTTGCTCATTTCGAGCTAACTTAGGTTGAAATGGAAGTTGTCTAGCTCAAGTTATAAGAGAAAAAGTGGGATTTTTCAGGCCAACTGCATATCTCAATTAAGAAAACCTCATAAAGTGGGTTTTTTGTTGGCAATTATCCAATACAAAATTATATTTAATAATTAAAGTGGATTTTGTGGTCCATTTTAAAATTTCAACTCATTCTGAGTTGATTTGACCATAGTTTTTTATTTTTTATGAAAATAGCTCATTTCTAAACTATTTTCCATGTTACTTTATTAAAAACTATAGTTAAATATTAAATATAAATACATGAGACAACTTAAGTGCATAAAGTGGGATTTTTATTACACATTGCATACATGAATATGCAAATCACTATGTGAAAACCCACTTCCAATAAAATATAAGTCCCAACATTGATTTAAATGGACTTTTTTAATGCAATTACACATTTTAATATGTTAAGTGGGTTTTCAATATGCATTTGCATATTTAAAGCTTATTAAATCAATGTAAGTGGCAAAATCTAATCCATTTACATATGTTTTTGCATGTATAAGTTTATATATATATATATGCATTTAAATGAGGTTTTTCTAATCCATTGCATATACATCTTTTAAAATTACCACATAATGGACTTTTTTAAACAAATAGCATGTTTTTATAACATGTAAATGCACGTCTAAAATGATTTTTCACTTAACTTAGACATAAGTGGTGATATTGGACCCAATTGCATATGTATGTGATAAAAGAAAACCCATTTCCACAAAGCTTGATTAAAAGTGGCAATTTTGGGTCTCAATACATGTGTTTTTACATATGTTTTTTAGCCTTAAAAGTGAGCCAAGAAAATGTGGCCAATTTTAACCCATTTGTATATCATCCCAACATGTAAATGGCTCTTAAAAACATGTTTTTAATGACTTAAATCCTCACTCAAACCAAAGTGGCAATTTTGGGCTCAATTACATGTATTTCCAACATGTAAATGCAACCAAAAAGTGTGTTTTACTTCATATTATGAGGTGTTTATATCGAACACCTCAAAGTGATGATTTTTAGCGCAAAAACACATGTTTTTAGCTCTCTCATTTTTTTGGGTGTTTTCCTCCAAAAATGAATTTTGCAGCCTTCAAATACTAATATCTTGAGCATTTCTTAGTCATTTTTTATGATCCATGGGTCGTTTTTGCCTAAACTCACCCAAAGAACACATTGGGCTACTCAAAAAGGGAGTTTGTAGAGTGTTTTCTTCATTTCTCAACCCATCTATGGCACATTTTTGCTCAAAATTGCCTTGGATTTGAGGAATTTGCACCATTAAAACAGCAAGTGTTTGGATCAAGGTAAGTTTGAAAGCATTTCCTATATTTTCTAGCTTGCATTCAAGTCTCCTAAATCACGTGATATGCTTTGGACGCCATTTTCCAAATTCTTTGCATGTTGCACATTGCTTGGTCAAAACGGTTGCTAAAATGATGCAATTTTTTGCTCTAACTTCCTACAATTGGCAAGCTATGAATTTTTTACTAATCTCTTGCAAGAATCAAGTCAAGATTCAAAGTCTATTTAACACTTCATCTTTCAATCTTTATAAATCCAAGAAATCTCTTTGATTGCATTTTCAGATTTTTCACAAGTGTTTAAAATGACTTCTTTTGTTGCCTCTTGATAAAAGGGTATGATTCCTTGTTATTTTTCCTTAAGGTATTTTGGTCTTGTTATTTTCTTATTGCATGTCTATCAATTTACATTTTCAAATTTGTATGTTTTTGTATATATGTTGTCTCTTTTTTGTCTTACGTCTTCTTCAAGTTGCATATGCAAGGTCCCATTTACTTGGATATGTAGTCGAGGATAAATTCTCGTTCTAATATGGAAGCAAGTCCCTCTTTCTCCTCATGAGAATGCAAGTGTAAGTCCCACCAATATGCATTCCATGAACCTACATATGGCTACCTATGGTTGAAAAAGAATTTCCAGTGTTACCCCAGCGCGGGGGTGCGGCGGTGTGGGGGGGCGTCGGGACGAGTTTCGGGTGCGGAAAAAAAATAGCCTCAATTTGGGGACGGCAGGGGTGCGGCGGCGGGGGAGCGAAGGGGGGGTTCGGGGGAGGGGGGGAGGAGAGGGAGTGGGGGGGAGGGGGTTGCATAGTATATATATAATATTATTAATATATATGATTGAAAATGCTAATTATGAAATGATACTTCAATATATTATATAACAATGTAACATTAACATATCAAATATAGTTGACTACAATGAATAGAGAAACTTAAAATGTGATTCACAAACCATAAGTTCAAACTTGAAACTTGAAATTTCATAACCATTACTATTACTAATGACCATTTGACAAATTAACTTAGTTCAAGATGCAAGATTCAAAATTCATTGTTCAAATATGATTTTATGAATATCATATATCATAAAGATGCTCATTATGACAATGAGCTGAATAGCATGAAACAGTGAAATAATAATAATGTATCATAGCCATATCAAAGCGAGTATAATCAACAAAATGACAAAATGCCAATAATGAGAATGGATGATTCTCAAGTGCTCTCTAATCATCCCCTATGCCAAAGTCCTCCTGGGTAAGATCCTGATCCTCTAAAGGAACACCAACTAGCCCTACATTGGCTTCTGCATCAGCATCCTCATCAATCTGAGCTGGATCCTCTGGCTCCACATCCCATCGTGCTGCAGGGCTCTCCTTGTACTCGCGTGTCTTGCGATCTTTGAGCCGCAAGTGACCATGTACAGAAAACAGCTTCTCCGCTCTCTTAGAGGTAAGTCTATTCCTCTTAACAGAGTGAATGAAGCTATAGGTGGACCAATTCCTCTCTGCAGCTGAGGAGCTAGACACCTAAGATAACAAAGTTGAAAGTTACAAACAAATGTTCATACAATTTCTAACAAATGATAAATGGTAAATCGATGATTAATAATTATTGAATCAATGAATTATAAATTAAAATCAGCAAGGTAAAACTCTTTAAGTTAAGATTGTAAAGGGCTGGAATTAGTTATTAGTATTACAAACCTGAGAAAGCAGTCGAATGGCTAGTGAGGTGATCTTTAACTTTTGTGACCCATGACATTTCCACCACAAAATGGAATTCTTTTGTGCCATGGTTTTGAGATCCACCTTTGCAATATCCGAATATCCTACAAGTTACAAGTTTTAAAGTTTACAACATAATATTAAAATTATAAATAACTTAAATAAAGTTATAACTTATAAGTAACAATTAATTATTAAAAGAACTTATAATTATAAAGAGTTTAGAGCACTGAATCAAGATTTAAGGATTACCTGAAAGACTAGCGAATTCGGACCACTCGGTACGGATCTCACTAGCAGTCTCAGTATCATACATTTTGGCAATGCATCGAAAGAACCCATTCTTCACCTCATCATCCTGAAGTGATGTGACTCTACCAGGCCTAGGTATGTACCACTTCGGGTTCAATGCATAGGCAGCCATGTGCAAAGGAGTGTTCAACTTCTCCCACCTGCGGTGAATGATGGGCTCAATGTGCTCCGTATAGAATGCTAGAGTGGGGTCTCTCTTACGCACAACAACCCTCATCTGCCCAAGCATGGAATCAATGCACTCATAAACCTCTCCAAGGCTAGGTGAATCTGCATCTCCATATCTAATCACCTGAAACACTGGAGTAATGATGGAGACTATGTATTTTGCATCACTCCAAAACTGATCACTCTTCACTGTTTCCTTTACCCTCTTCCCCTACTCTGTTCTGGACTCAGGCCATCGATTCCATTCTTGTGTCATAACCATGAGTTGCAATGGCTCTTGCAACTCAATCATTCTCTCCAAGAGAATATAATATGATGCATACTTGGTCTCAACTGGTTTCAGGAATTGCTTCTTTGCGAAGCTCCTGAAAAGTGCATGTGATGTATGGTGATTGCAGATAAACATCTGCACCTCTCTCCCATCATTAACCACCTTTCTAATCCACTCTATTTTCCCCATGTCTTTGAGTGCATTGTTCATGGCATGCACACAACATGGAGTCCACCAAATATACCTATAAGCTGCCTCAACAAGCCTCCCTACAGCTTTGCACACATGTGCTGCATCTGTCACAACTTGGACCACATTTTGTGGTCCAACCTCCTCAATGGCTTCCCTAAGCACATGAAACTGAAAATCAGCATCTTTACGATGCCCTGAACAATCAAATGCCTTCAAAAAATATGGGCCCTCTGTGCATGTAACCATAATGTTGATGAGTGGACGATGACTAATGTCCGTCCACCCATCCATGATAATGCTGCAACCTGAGTCCATCCAACATGCTTTCATTTGCTCCATCAAGATCCCAAACTTGTCATAGGCTCTATCCAACACTGTAGTCCTCAGCTTGTGGTCACCTGGTGGCACATATGATGGTTCTCCCTCATTCACTGCCATGGTAATCATCCTCACAAAATAGGGAGATCGAGCCACGTGTAGAGATGCCATTGGCAAAGAAGAAATCACCAACAGCATCATCTAACTGGTCCCTTGCATGCATGTTAAATAAATGAGCAATGGGGTTACTATCAGTACCACTTGAAGTTGCTTTCTGTTTCCCCCTATTGTTGTCCCCAGCTGAACTGTGTGTAGGTGAGGAGAATGATGGTGTAGGTGACATAGTCCCTGCTCTCTGATGCAAGATACGAATAGATGTATCTAGCTGCCCCTGTAACTGCTGTATATGTTGTACCTGTTGCCTAACAGACAAAGATCTAGGCACTGGAACAACACTATCATCAGGAATGCCCCATAGTTTATTTACTTCAATTCTGTATCTGACATTCTCAGGATTTGATAAGAACATGCATGGGTTCACACCATAGCCACTCCAAAAAAGAAGGTGTGAATTAACTCTTGTAATGCTGCCAAACCATTCTGCTCCACATATATTGCACTTCCATTTGCGTGTGCCACCCCCTGAAGGTGTAGGGCGTGTAATTTTTGTAGCAAATTGTTTAAGAGGGGACTTTGGGTCATAAGGACTCCTAGCATACTTCATCAAAATCTCTGAAGGGCAATCAGTAGAAGGCACCCCTGGTGCAACATAAGGAGGCTCTTCCGCAGGCTCAGATTGACCACCTACATCAACCCCATGATCACTTCCTTCAGGCTCAAGTTCAGGCTCATAATCAGATGCACTTGGCTCATTAATTTCCATGTCTTCTGCACTTTGGCTGGATCTAGAAGCCATTTATAAAACTGCATTTCACAAAATGAAAGTAAAATTATAAAAATGATCATGATACATTTCAGCCCAAGTAAAAATAATTTAAAACTTAAAACTTTACTATTTAATTTTAGCATTTACTATTTAAAAATTTTAAGTATTAAAAAATGAAATTAAATAGTAAAATACTAAAAGAAAATATTAAATAAAAATATGACAATATGACATATGCTGAAACGTTTTACTAAGTAAGTTACTCTCAAGTTTCAAGTTTTATTTTTGATTCTTGAATCTTGTTGATAGTTGAATCTTCTTAGTTCTATGATTTTTTATTTTATTATTTATATTAATTTTTAGTTTTTAAATTTTTTCATTGTTCTTAAAATAAATATATGGCAATATGGCATATGTTGAAATGTATTTTACTAAATACGTTTCAGCATATGCCATATTGCCATATTTTTATTTTAAGAACAATGAAAAAAACTAAAAATTAATATAAATAATAAAATAAAAAATCATAGAACTAAGAAGATTCAACTATCAACAAGATTCAAGAATGAAACTTGAAACTTGAAAGTAACTTAGTAAAACTAAATACTAAATACTAAATTTAAAAATTATAAATTGATTTTTAAAACCAAAAAAAAAAGTAAAATAAAAAAAACCCTACCTTGAAGGCTCGAACTTGAGGAGACACTTGCCAAATCAAACTTTCTTGCTCCTCTTGATTTTGCAATCCCTTGCAAAACCACCCACTAATCTCTCACAAACTCCTCCAAAGACTCTTTCTCACTTAGCTCCTTGCTGCTCCAAAATGGTGAAATGAAATGATGAAATGAATAAGAGATCTATTGGTCTTATTAAGCCTTCAAATAGACTACATGGGATCCACACCAAATTAGGGTTAGCATACTTCAAAAACAAAAACAAAAAAAAAAGCAAAAAGTATTGTTTTTTTTTTTAAAATTGGGCCTCTTCTCGATGCACCCCGCGCGCACCCGGGAAGCACCCCACGAGCACCCGTGGCGCACCCTTGCACCCAGGAAGCACCCAGTGCTCGACCGGTGTGGCGGCGAAAAAGCCGCGGGCGGGGGTGCTTGGGTGCGTGACGCACCCACACCGAGTGCGTACGCGCACGGGTGCGCAAGGCTTTTGACCCGGGTGCACGCACCCGGGTTACAGTGAGAATTTCCCACATGCTTGTCGGATAAATAGCATGACTTATGCCTATTAAAGCATGCTATGTCTTCATTTCATTACACTTTACTCCTCATTTACACATTCTAA
The DNA here is from genome assembly GCA_028749045.1 of Cupressus sempervirens. NCBI lineage: Eukaryota > Viridiplantae > Streptophyta > Pinopsida > Cupressales > Cupressaceae > Cupressus > Cupressus sempervirens. The sequence goes on along the minus strand of CM053783.1, from coordinate 503,720,171 downwards.
AGCTCGCTGTCCACATATGCAATCCACTCCAAGAAACCCATTTTAGGTTATTCTAGCCATTCTAAGCTTGACCATTTCGCTCGTTTGCTCTCCGCAATCATTTCATAAACTTTCCCTATTCATACTTTGTCCAAATCCATGTTTTTACACAACAGCTTGCTATGGACTCATATGATGATGTTCTTACAATATGGAACTTTAATATAACAGTTGCATATAGACATCACTCTACAATGTCAAAAAAGCTTGTATCAACATAAGCCAAAGATATGAAAAAGATGAAGTACCAGTATGACCGGTACCACAACTCTATCCCACCATCACTAGTAACTTCTTACAATGATGAGGTTCAAGATACGGATGTAACACACATGAATATGGAAGATTTTCTCATAAGAGTCAATATTGAAGCCACTAAGAATATGACTTGGATCAAACAAAGTCATATTCATTTGCTATCTACCTTTTCCTGTGGTGGCTCATCAACCTGAGTTCATCCTTGCATGCGCCAGACATTTCAATACAACCTCTACAATTATCAAGGACTAAGACGGTAATACCATCATTAATCTTGATTCGGAGAATATTGATCAAATTTTTCATGTTCCTTACACTCCATTTGTCACAAGCATCACTAAATAGAAAGCCTTAAAGTGATGGAATGAAGATAGTTCTTATTACATCAAATTCATTAATGACAACTAGTTGATTCAAAGGAGGCTCAATCTTTCCCTAAAGGCATGCGGAGGTCAGAGTTCAAGGAGGCAATCAATGATCTTATCACATTGCTGAGCCACCTAGTTGGCTCAAGAATTCAAATTTTTCATATGTTTTAAGTAAATAGTAGTAGGAAAATTACATGTAAAGAGCGATTATATTGTAAGTACATGATAACATGTCCCTGTACAATCAACTCATGTAGTCAAGTTGCAACTACATTAGGCATGCAACTTTGAATAAGTCAAATAACTTAGTTAGAAGTTTGTTAGAGAATAAGTCAAGGTGGTTGAGAGTTTCCCCTTTTCCCTCTACCTCTTTCTCTCCTATTTTCCTATATAAAGGAGGAAGGTCATTGTAAATAATCATCTTTTGAAAAGGCAAGAAAATTCTACCAGTTTATTTGTGCACTCTAACACTTTGTGCTTGGATGTAAATATAAACTACTATCAATAAAAGAGGTTGCTTGCTTTCAAACTTTGTGTTGATTCAAGGTGTTATGTGACGACATTTTCTGGATATTGATTGTGAGTTTGGAGCTTTGATCAAGAGGGATTTGAATTTAATCATGCAGACCTAGAGCTGCCTATTACATTTAGAGCCAAATTGAACTCTTGAAGACTTTGTGTTGTAAGAGGAAAAATTGTAATTGATAGTAGTGGCTATAATCACTTAGATTTGAAGACTTTGGGCTTCAATTGTAAGTGTTTATATTGAATTTGAGAAGATCCAATAAGAGACTTTTTGCCTTAATGATTATTCTGTTTGAGCCTTTATTCAAGATAAATGCAAGAGACTTTGAGTTCTTGTCTTTTTTTTTTTTGTTAAATATAAAAATGTAAACTTCTGCCCCTGGTGTTGTTCTTACATCAATTCTAGGGTCACTGGTATTATCGTAGCGATAGAGCATTTTTTGTTAAGTTGGAAAGTTATAGTTGTATGCAAATCAATCTTGAAAAAAGAGGAATTGATCAAAAGAATCAGCATTTTTGTAATTTCAGTTAAGTTCCTATTGAAGCCCCATACGGTAAGAAGGGAGCCTCCCCTATTGCTAAGAGGAAAGAGAAATCTCATGAAATGTTTCCTAAAGTCACAATTTTGTAAGTTGTAGTCAATGATGTACAAAAAATTTAGCCAACAAAGTTAAAAAACAATATTTTCAGTTTGCTCAATTATTTTATTTCAAAATGAACATTTAATATTATTTAGAAGTGTCCTTAACACTCTATTTTAAAATACAAGAGAAAGGCCTTGGTTGTTGAAAACTTTTTTTAAATACTTGGAGGATACAATCAACATAAGTTAAATTAAAATGAACGGAGGGCCAAAGGAAGAGCATAAAAGAGAAGTCAAGGTTCATCATTCTCATCTTCTTCCTGCTTGTTTTTTAGTTTCAAGTTTGAATTCAGGGATTAAAACACTTGGTGAAGAAAATTCTAAAAGACGAAAATTCTCTTGGATTCAGAGGCGAAAACTGTTAAAAATAATGTTTATTATAGTAGTTGGGCATTTAATGCACAGCCCAGAACTTTCTACTTGCTTCTTGGAGCCTCTCTCTTTGTGCAAAATTTGAATTTAAAATTATGTAGAAATCTCTAGAGTGCTTCCTTTCTTGAAGCTTCTCAAGAACCCTCTAGAAATATGTATGAGCTCTATAAATAGAGCATTCCTCTCAGCTGTAATAACATGAAGAAACTTTATAGCTCTTTGATATGTTTGAGTTTGCTGCTCTGTTTTTATGCTCTGTTTTTTATTCTTTGTGCTGCTGTTTTTAATTCATCATGGTATCAGAGCATTTTTAGTTCTTTGGGCTGTGAATATATGATGCTTTTTGGAATGAATATATGTGTTTTTCTTGTGTGAATCTTTACATTTGCAGGCTGTAACTAAGGAGTGAACAGCAGTTTGGTTTGGGACAAAAAACTACATCAAAGGAAGGATATTGCAGCAAAAGAAAAGTTTTTTTTCTTCAACAAATTGGTGAGACTTTTTCAATTTCAAGCTTGGGTGTTCAAGTTCTTAAATATCTTTCATTCTCATCCAAAAAAAAAAAAAAAAGGGAGAGAATTTAACAATGGAATCACTTGGTGTGACTTTGCCTACAGTTAAATTAAATGGAAAAAATTATTATGATTGGGTATCTCATGTTGAAATCACTCTAACCCTTCAAAATTGTTATGATATTGTGACTGGTAGTGAACAAAGGCCTACGAATCCAGGAAATGATCAAGATAATTGGGATAAAAGGGACAAGAGGGCAGCAGCACTAATCAAGCTTACACTTTCAGAAGAAGTTTTTCCAGAAGTTCGTAATGAGAGAAGTGGAGTCAAAGTTTGGGAGATTTTGAAAGATTTATATCAAAATTCAGGTGATGTATGGATCTTATCTCTCACAACTGAATTATACAATTTGAAATTATCAAGCTCACAAGGGATAGTCCCACATTTAAGTAAGTTAAAGGAAAAGAAAAATGAGCTTGCTTCTCTTGGAAAAGATATAGATGATAAAGATTTTGTGCAAATTATATTACAAAGTCTTCCAGGATCTTATCAATCATTTATAAGGGGTTTAGATACTGCAGATAAATTAAAAAGTATTAAATCAGAAGAATTGTGTGCTAAGTTGGTTCAAGAAGAGAAAAGACAAGTTAAAGAAAAAGAATCATTTGATGGTGAATCTCAAGCATTTGTAATGAAAGGAAAACAATATTATAAGAAGTCACAAGAAAATGAATCTAAAGAAAGAAATTGGAAGAATGAAAATAAGAGTATTTCATATATAGATCATAATAGAAGTAAATGGAAATGTCATTATTGTGGTAAAATGGGTCATAAGGCAAATGAATGTTTCAAGAAGAAAAGAGATGTAGAAAAGAAAGTAAATAATTATCCAAAATTAGGAGATTCTAAAAGAAATGCATTTTGTGTTGCACTTAAAGAAAATAATACTTTCAAAGAAGATTGGGTTATTGATTCTGGTGCTACACAACACATGTCTCATAATGAGAATCAATTTGAATCAATAAGTGAAAATAATATAGAGAAAATTATATTTGGGGGATAATAGTGCTTTAGAAGTTAAAGGGACTGGTAATGTCAAAATTGATAATGGTTTGTTCAAAAATGTGAAATTAGTCCCTGAATTAAAAACAAATCTGCTTTTAGTATCTCAAATTGCAAGTCAAGGACATAAAATAGAATTCTACAATGATAAGTGCTTAATCAAGGATGTCAATGATAATTATAGAGTCATTGCAATTGGTAAAATGGAGAATGGATTATATAAATTTCAAGAATTTACTTCTAAATGTGGAGATAAACATATGTGTGCTATTGCTCAATATGATGATATGAGCAGGTTATGGCATGAGTGTTTGGGGCACATCAATTTTCAAAGTCTCAAGCTTATGGAAAAATTACAAATGGTGCATGGGCTGCCAAAGATATCATTAAGCCCTAAGGTGTGTGAAGGATGTGCAATGGGAAAACAACATGTGGAAAGTTTCCCTCAAGGTAAATCATGGAGAGCAAAAACTCCTCTACATCTAGTCCATAGTGATGTAATGGGTCCTTTCAAAACATCATCAATTGGAGGATCAAGGTATGCCCTCACTTTTATAGATGATTATAGTAGAAGAATTTGGGTGTATTTTCTACAAAAGAAAGATGAAGTGTTTCAAAAGTTTAAAGAGTTTAAAGCTTTGACTGAAAAACAAAGTGGAAAGTACTTAAAGATACTAAGAACTGATAGAGGGACTGAATACATGAATAAAGCTCTTTTAGATTTTTGTAAAGAACATGGCATTAAAAAGGAATCAACTGTCTCTTATTCACCCCAACAAAATGGTGTTGCTGAAAGGAAAAATAGAACTATAATAGAAATGGCTAGGTGCATGCTTCATTCTAGAAATCTAGAAGCTAAATTTTGGGCTGAAGCAGTTCATACTGCCGTATATATCTTGAATAGAACACCTACTAAGGCAGTTTTGAACATAACACCAGAAGAGGCATGGAGTGGAAGAAAGCCTACAGTATCTCATTTTAGAATTTTTGGTTGTAAAGCATATGCTCACATTCCTGATGAAAGGAGGAGCAAACTTGAAAGGAAAAGCGAGAAGTGCACAATGGTTGGATATAGTGAGGAATCGAAAGGATATAGGTTATACAATCCTAGAACTAATGAAATCTATATTAAAAGAAATGTATGGTTTGATGAAGATGTTAAGAATGATAATTCTCCAACATTATCTTTCTTTCCAATTTTGATTGATGAAGAAAATTCTACTTCTACCAATAGTCAAAGTCAAGGTGTGCAAACCATTACATGGGATGAGACTCAAGAAAGTGATAATGAAAATCCAAAAAAATTTAGAAGCATCAAAGAAATTTATCAAGAAGGTCCTAGATATATATTCGCTAACTATGCTCTTATGACTAAGGTGATGCAGGTTGACACTCCAAACACATATGAAGAAGCAAAAGGAAAAGAAAAATGGGAAGAAGCTATGCAAGAAGAATACAATTCTTTGATGAAGAATGGAACATGGGAACTAACAACACTTCCAGAAGGCAAAAATGTGGTTGGTTGCAAGTGGACCTATAGAACCAAATTCACATCAGATGGAGCTATTGAAAAATACAAAGCAAGGTTAGTGGCTAAAGGTTTCTCACAAGAAGAAGGTATAGACTATACTGAAACCTTTGCTCTAGTAGCTAAGATGACTTCCATTCGTACAATAGTTGCTTTAGCTGCAAAGTTTGGTTGGAAAATTTTTCAAATGGATGTAAAAAGTGCATTTTTGCATGGTGACTTAAAAGAAGAAATTTATATGCAACAACCACTAGGATTTATTAAGTATGGAGAAGAGAATTTGGTGTGTAGATTAAGAAAATCACTCTATGGTCTCAAACAAGCACCAAGGGAATGGTACTCAAAAATTAATAAGTACTTCCTAGAAGTTGGATTTAAAAGAAGTAATGCTGATCCAGATGTGTATGTAAAATATTGTGATAATAAGGTTGTTATCATTGTATTGTATGTGGATGACTTGATTATTACAGGAAATCATGCACATGATATTGAGATAACTAAAAATCAACTCAAACAAGCTTTCGAAATAACTGATTTAGGACTAATGCACTATTTTTTGGGTATGCAAGTATGGCAAGAAGAAGGAAGAATCATGCTCTCTCAAACTAAATATGCTCTTGATGTACTTAAAAAATTCAATATGAGTGATTGTAAACCATGTAATACACCATGTGAAATAGGAGTAAAGTTAGGTGCTAACTCTACTCAAAAGAAAGTGGATGGAAAATTATATAGGCAGCTTGTTGGAAATCTTTTGTATCTTACTATAACTAGACCAGATATTGCATATGCAGTTGGTATTGTATCGAGATACATGGCAGATCCACACATTGAACACTGGAAAGCGGCTAAAAGAATATTAAGATATATTAAGGGTACTTACCAGCTTGGCATTGAATACAAATATGGAGGAGAACCTACTTTAGTTGGATATACAGATTCTGATTATGCAGGTGACATTGATGATAGAAAGTCAACTTCAGGATATATCTTCCATCTTGGATCGGGACCGATTTCGTGGAGTAGCAAGAAGCAATCAACAGTGTCACTCTCATCTACAGAAGCTGAATATATTGGTTTATCAAAGGCGTCTCAAGAAGCATTATGGCTTAGGAGGTTACTTGAAGAATTGCATCATCCACAAGACTCTCCAACAACAATATTTTGTGATAATCAAAGTACTATCAAGCTAGCAAAAAATCCGGTTTATCATGCAAGGTCCAAGCATATAGAAGTGCATCATCATTTTGTTCGAGATCTAATTGAAAGACAAGAGGTGGAGCTTCAATTTTGCGGAACAGAAGATCAACTTGCTGATATATTTACAAAAGCATTGTCTATCGTAAAATCTACGAAATTTAGAGATCTATTGCAGCTCAAAGATGTTCCTACTCTCTCCAAATAAACATTATGGGGGGGTGTTAAAAATAATGTTTATTATAGTAGCTGGGCATTTAATGCACAGCCCAGAACTTTCTACTTGCTTCTTGGAGCCTCTCTCTTTGTGCAAAATTTGAATTTAAAATTATGTAGAAATCTCTAGAGTGCTTCCTTTCTTGAAGCTTCTCAAGAACCCTCTAGAAATATGTATGAGCTCTATAAATAGAGCATTCCTCTCAGCTGTAATAACATGAAGAAACTTTATAGCTCTTTGATATGTTTGAGTTTGCTGCTCTGTTTTTATGCTCTGTTTTTTATTCTTTGTGCTGCTGTTTTTAATTCATCAAAAACTAATATCCTTGGGTGTGATAACAATTTGAGTTTGAAAGTAACATCACGATAGCATCATTCAAAGTTTGAAGTGAAAATTTTTTGAGTTTGCAAGTAACATCATGACAGCATTATTCAAAGTTTGAAATCATTTTATATATTGTTGGTTCTAAAATACAATAAATTGTGCAAAATTTAATATTATTTAGCTAGAGGATATATTGCTCAATTATCATTATGTTTTTTGATAGGTAATAGCCTAATGCCACGCTTAATTATTGTAATTAATTATTATTATTTGTTAATCTCAAGTAAATATGAACCCAAGACCTCTTAGATAAGAGGCTCACAATTTACCATTGTATTGTAGGCTCTTGCCTTGAATTATTATTATTACTATTATTTTTATTTTCTATTTGTTAATCATTAATCTAACCAGCAAACAATGAACTACAAAAATTCATGAATGTGTGTAATCACGAATTTAGAAGCTGGCCATTTTTTTCCTTGAAAATATCACAGAACCAATTTTGAATGATTGCTTGCATTCAAAGCACAGGAAATTCTGAAATTTAAAAAAAAAAATTACTGACAAAACCTGCAAAACTCAAAAAAACTTAAAACATTGCTGAACCACTCCAAAATAATGTATATCCAAGACAAAATCATAGTCAGTGTAGAATCAACAGGGAAATTTTTTTTTATTTTGTCCCTTACTTTTCTTTCCGACCTGTGGGAAGCCCTAAGTAGACCAGGGAGCACAGCAATGGTGGTTATAAAGTAAATTTGTAAGGGCCTCAATCATCATAAATTGTTGGTAGCATGTGCAACAGTATCAAAGCAGCTGATGAATGTTTTGTTAATTGCAGCTTCAATACGACCCAAGCTTTCTAAACACCCCACCCCATTAATTCTGATGCAGCCAAGTATATAGTTATTATTATACACTAATTTTTAAAATATAACTATTATGCACTGTTGTAGATGTCACTTTGACAGGGAAACAACCAGTCCCTATAATTTATGAATTGTGAAGTAGTTTTAAAATTTAAATTGTTTTTGACTATTAACATATGTTAATAGTTACTAAGTTATGTAATAAATTAAAAATAATGAAAATATTTTTTTTTCATATATATATATATATATATTTGTGTGTGAGAGAACGAGAGAGAGAGATTTTAGTTTTAATTAATATATCTAATTTTATTATTTACATTTGTCTCAAGCAAGAGCCTACAACACAACGGTAAATTGTGAGCCTCTTATCTGGGAGGTCTCGGGTTCGAGTCTACTCGAGCTTAATAAATAATAATAATTAATCACAACACATAATAATTAATCTTAGTTTTGGCCTCTTACAAATCAAATATATATATATATGTGTGTGTGTGTGTGTGTGTGTGTGTGTGTGTGTGTATATATATATATATATGTATGTATGTATGTATGTATGTATATATTTGTCTCCACCTAAAATAGTAGTTACAAGCTATGTATTGACAAAAAGAATGGCTTGCTAATCTTTTAGTTCAAACTAAACAATGTCTTTTGTTGAATTATACTCCATATAAAGGACTGCAAATTGCCATATAAAAGCATTGCAAATGTGGAATATTATTTGATAAGTGATCTCAAATAATGAATTACCCCTTCAAAACTCCTTGCCTCAATCACAATGAAAGTCGTGGTTCACTTCAAGATGGCTTCCACTTTTACTGAATTCCTAACATTAGCTAGATTGTTGTCTAATAAGTTTTTATTTCAGTTACCTTACAGAGTTAGCTAATATTTGATCTCAAACCTAGACAACTATTTGGTGACTGCATTTTGATTTCACTCACTTCATAAACATAGCTAATTTTCAATTGCACGTGTTTTTGTAACATGCTAAAACTTCAAAACTAATTAATTATAAATTGAAATAGCAGATTTAATTCTCAACCGAATAGAAAGAGATTACAATCAAACAGTTATTCAACTAATTCACATGAAAAGGGAAGTACGAACTAACTACTTCATTTAGTTATATTTAAATAGAAAATAACAACGGCTAGTTCAAATGACATCTACTTACTAACTACCATTTCATCATAAGAATATTAAAAAGAAATCTGCATTCACACAAGAATATAAATGAAACTTAAAAAAAGGTTTCCACGGTAAAGACAAAAGCTGAAACAAAGTTGTGCAAGCCTTGACATTAGGAAGAGAGAAGAAGCATTGTCATGGGCTTAAACTCCCAACTATGGACCCTTAGTATCCCCTCACAATCTCCAACGACAAAGGCCCTGCCTACCCTGAGAGTTGGCTTGGGACACCCTTATCCAACCACTGAGCATCCTAGTGTTAGAGTGTAGACAACGTAACTGTCAAGACTGTAGACACATTCCAACTAACCTATCTTACAATTGCTAACACTCTAACCTCTAGTGATCATGGTGACATACGTCGTTTACTACCTTGGCCAAGGATTTTGGATGGCAACTCATGTGTCCGATCACCCACCACTCGACTTGACAACAAGAAAAATACATTTGGATTACCATGAGCTTTTGTTATAAAGTTCTGAAAAATATTATTATTATTATTACTGATTTGTTTTCTCCTTTTTTACTGCAGGGTTTCTCACAATTTCCTCCCTAAGATTGACCTTGATGGTCCTTAATTACTTGGAGAATTCTCATGATTCATGACCTCTTATTCCTTTTCGATTTATCATGCCTTATCGGCCTATGGCATCATAAGATTTAAGCTCATAAATCTGTTATGATATTTTAATGGAAGTGACCCATCTCAGAGACATATTGGCTATGCCTCTATATGCATCTCTTGATCAAATCTTTTTAGCACAGTTCAGCAATAACACTTTGCATAAAGAATAATCACACATCTATCTCCCTTTTAAAGGAATCACATGCATTTCTGATTCTTGCAATAGGTATTAGAACAATGAGCAAGCTTGATAAACATGCTTAGCACATATGACTGTCAAAGTATTTGAATAAAAATTCAGGCCCGGCAATCATGACAATTCAGATATGAATGACATGTCATAACACATTGAATGACATAGCATTTGAAATAAAAGTTCAGGCCCAATACTCAAGAAATTTCACATACAATTAACATAGCATGAAGAATACAAAGAAAGAAATGCATGACCTGATTTTGGAATTGGTCTGAAATAGCAGAATGACCCAGTACAATTACTCTTGATTGGGTCAATCCCACTCAGCCTGGCTTATGAGCTTTGGCTCTGACAATTAGCTTTAGATGTAACACTTAATGAAGTACATTTCAAAATTTATTGCAGACAATTCTCAATACTTGAGATTTGCTGATGGAATGAGAAAACGGTGGATATTGTATTCAAACATAAGAGGGACCCTTTTGCAAGGACCATACAACATATATCTTGTAGTGGCCAAGAAAGGAGCCTCCCATGGTTCAATTACAAACAAGATGGATGCAATGGAAAATGTTATAAGATTGCCTTAGTTAAAATTCAAAAATAAATATATGAACTCTTAGCTCGATAATATGAGGTGGAGACAATAAGGTTGATCAAGCAATAATAATAATAAAACCATGCCCACATCAAAGAGAAGGATTATAATAGAAAGGTGCAAAAGATATTTAAAACATATCTTGGTATAAGAATACCATTTACCATATATTTGTGCTTGCCTGAGTCCTATGACATGTAGGTATATAGATTTGGATACATACATATATATGTGTATGTTAGTGATTATTTTGCGCGCACGCACACAGGTATGTGTGTGTGTGTGTGTACATACGTACATATTTCATACCTTCACAAGCATGAGTATAGACAATATATTTTTATACCAAGGTATGTTAGCTTCCACAGAGCGAGGAATTGATAAAGGTATTATTCTTACTTAAGTTACTTTTTAATGCTTCTTTTATAATTGTTAACCAATTAGCTCATAGTAATCCTTGTACTTCGTAGATTGTCAAGCCATTCAAATCCTTGGACCAAGTAGCTAAGTTCATACTTGTTATATGGACAGTGGATTTGGGTGTCTCCTTCCTAACTCTCATTTTGACAATGCTTCCCCTTTGTTGTCTCACTCCTGCAAAATAGAAATGATTCCTGATAATAACATATTCCAAGATTTAAAAGACCTAAAAACAAAACAAATTGCAATAATTATTCTACATTTCTATAATATTCATTCTTTCAATTTCATCTTAATGGCTAGTTGATATCCACATGATAAATCAACTATTAAACGCTATTCCATTTCACATGAATCAAAAAATTTGTTATTAAAAACAAATTTCACCAGAACTATTATTTTCAATGAGATTAGTGAACAACTAATTTCACATGAAATTTTCCAACGGCTACAATATTATTTTAAGTACCAAAATTTTGGAATGTAACATACCTTTCTCCTTGTGTTTCATCATCCTCAATGAAATTTTACATCAAAATTATCTATAACTAATAACAAGTTGAAGCACATTCAAAATTTAGAGTTCTATTCATAGTTTAGGCTCTGGAAAACAAATGAGGAAATTTTTGGAAGATCTGATCATAGTCTTCCCATGTGGTGTTTTCCTCAGAATACTTGTCCCATTGGTCCTTGCATTGAGTTATGTCTTGATTTCACAAGTGAAGCTTATACACCTCAAGCATTCTGAGTGGTTCTACTTCCACCACCCCTCAGTCTCACACCTGCAAGAAATTCCAGTCAATAATATGTTCATGTTGAGATATATACTTCTTAAGGTAAGATGCATGAAACACATTGTGCATTCGGGAAAGGGCTGGGGTAGAGCAATTTTGTAGGTTATCGGGTTTATGACTTCTAAAACCTCAAAAGGTCCTACATATCTAGGTGTTAATTTGGAGTTTTTGCCAAACTTGATAGTACTTTTCTGGGACTTTTCTAGGGTTTAACTCTTAGGAGAATCTTCTCTCCTATTGAAAATTCCCTAGGAGTCCTCTTTGTGTCTATATAACTCTTTTTTCAATCATTTGCTTCTTTCAGTCTTTGATGAATCTAAACCACTTGTTCTTCCATCTCTAGAAGCATTTCAGGTCCTACGATGATTTGATCTTCAATCCTATTCTAATTTGCTAGAGTTCTACATTTGCACCCATAAAGAGCTTCAAAGGGTGTCATTTTCATTGTAGATTGTTAAGAATTGTTATAAGAAAATTCCACTAATGGAAGATATGTTTCCCTCTGATACTGCCAATCTATACAATATACCCTTAGAAGATCCTCCAACACCTGAGTCACTCTTTTTGTCTAACCATCAATCTCTGGATGGTAGACAAAACTTATGTTCAATTTAGATCCTAAGGCGGAAAATGAAGTCTGCCAAAATCTAAACATTATCCTGGCATCTCTATTTGATATAATCTTTTTTGGAATTCCATGGAGCCTGAAAACCTCTCTAACAAATATATGAGCAATCTTTGATGCTCCATCTATCAAGTTTTTGTGTATGAAATGAGCCACTTCAGTCAATCTATCCACAACCACAAGAATGGTGTTATGTCTATTTTGGGTCATGGGTAACCCTTGGATGAAATCCATGGTAAATAATTTGCCATTTCCACTCTGGAACTTCATTGGGATGCAGAAGCCCTGTGGGATATCTATGCTCTGATTTGACTCTTTGGCACTCAAGACAACTTGCCACAAAATCAGCAAGTTCCTTCTTCATCCCCTTCCAAAAGTACAAGGGCTTGATATCTACTAATATCTTAGTAACCCTGGGGTGTCCAAAGTAAGGTGCAGTATGTACTTCCTTGAGAATCATTTTCCTAATGTCTGGATTTCCAGGTATATACATCCTACCTTTAAATCTCAAGAGTTCATCCCCCTCTAGATCGTACCCTTCATATTTGAAATCTTGAGGATCTCTCTGAAGTGCTTGACGAACCTCACTATAGAAACTATGTAAGTCACAACATTAAGCGAATTTCATCTATAAAATTTGGATTTTGTCAAATGTCAAATATTTATTTCAAACTCATTAAAATTTGGCATATTATTCGTACAAAATAACATTTCACATTTTTCTTTAAAATAGAAGTTTTAGGAGTGTTTTTTTTAGAGTTTCATATAAATGGTCTTATAAAACATGGCTCTTCAACCTGTGAACACAAACTCCCAACTCAATCTGCAAAATGCATTTTGGGTTTGAAAAAATATCAAGGGAAACTGGGTGTCTAAGCATAGTAGCAAACAACAATGTGGATTGGGGCTAGTGACCCTGCTCCATTGAGTGAAAACTTCAGGTAACCCTGCTCTTGCTGCCACTACTGCATTGTTTTGCAGAGGCCTGCATTTAAATTTCTTATCTCCCATTCGTGTATGCTTTATTTTAGGGTTGTTTAAAACTTTTGATATAGTCCAAAGTGTAGTTTATAATATAGTTCTTATTTATTTAAATCTTAGTTGATATTTTCTATTTATAATTGTAGTTTTTCTTTATTAATATGATTATAGTTCATATTTTTTATCTATAATTTATGATTTTATTTATATTTCATAGTTTTTAGTTTTAATTATCAATATATTTTATTAAATTTATAAATTAAAATCTAATTCTCTAAAAATGTTGATATAATAAAAAAGTTTAAAATATTATATTTAATTAGATATATGTTGTTAAACTATTTTGATAATTTATTGGATATTTTACTTATATTCAAAAACTAATATAATTATATAAGGCGAATTTAATCCAATTTTTTTTTGAATTTTTAAGACTATCGAACTCAAATTCGAATTTGAAACTTGTGACTTAGGAAACTGTCATTGAGTAGATATTGTAATCTTGTTCATTGAGGCCAATATATTGCTATCATAGCTGATATATGCTTCCGACGACTTAAAGCGTTTGCCACCTTATTTTCTTTCCCCTTGATATAACTGATCTGAAAATCATAATTTGCTAGAATTTCTAACCACCTTCTCTGTCGAGCATTGAGGTTAGGTTGGGTGAATATATATTTTAACCTGTGATGGTCTGATCAAAGTTCAAATGGTTTTCTAATCAAATAGTGTCTCCACATCTATAACATATGCACAATAGCTACTAGTACCAAATCATGCGATGCATAATTTTGTTCGTAATTCTTCAATTTCTTGGATTCATAGGCAATGAATTGATCCTCTTGCATTAATACAGCCTTCCCCTAATGCATCAATTATAACCATAAACTGGCCTTCTGGATCGAGTACTCTGAGTATAGGTTTTGTAGTTAGCTTTTCCTTTAGGTAGTCAAATGGTTCGTGGCATTTTTCTATCCAAATAACTTCTTCCCTTTCCTATAAAGTGATGTGATAGGGTAAACAATTCTAGAGAAATACCTAATGAATTTCCTATAAAATCCAGCCAAACTAATGAAGCTTCTAACTTTTGATACATTCTTAGGAACTAGCCAATCCTTTATTGCTTTAATTTTGGTGGGGTCTATAGCAATTCCTTGGAGTGATATCATGTGCCCCAAATATTGAATTTCTATTTGATAGAAGGAACACTAGGAGAGTTTCACATACAGCTTATGCTCTCGCAGTCTCTAAAGAACCATCTAGTGCCCCTAGTGTTCTTCCTCATTTTGAGAATAGATAAGGATGTCATTAATAAATACAAATATGAATTTGTCCAAACAATCTTGAAAGATACTGCTCATGAGGTTCATGAAGGTTGTTGAGGCATTGGTTAGCCCAAAATGTAACAATGTGAACTCATAATGCCCATAGCAGGTTTTGAAAGCAGTCTTGTGGATGTCTTCCTCCTTGATTCAGAGCTAGTGATATCCTAACCTTAGGTCAATTTTAGAAAACACTATTGCTCCCCTCATCTGATCAAACAGATCACGAATCCTGGTAAGTGGGTATCAATTATTGATGGTAACCTTATTTAACATCCTGTAATCTATACATAACCTCATAGTACCTTCCTTTTTGATAAATAGTACAGGAGCTCCCCATGGAGAAAGACTTGGTCGAATAAGTTTCTTATCTAATAATTCTTGCAGTTGTACTTTCAATTCCATTAACTTGGTTGTGATCATTGGATACAGTGCCCTTGATATAGCTTCTGCCCCAAACATCAAATCTATAGTGAAATCAAATACTCTGGAAGGAGGTAAACTTGGAAGTTCTTCAAGAAATACATCTTGGAAATGTTTAAGGTATGGATATCTTTCCTTAAAGGTTTCTTTCTACTTCTCTAATTTCTCCATCTTCGATGAGATGGTCATCCAAAATGGTGTTTTATTATGGTTCTCGCAGATCTTCTATCTTAACAACAAAAATTTCACACCCCTTTCTCCTACATCTTTTAAATTGCATGGCTGAAATCTAGCGAGGTCATACTTCATGCATTATTCCTTGAATGCTTAAAACATTACCTCGATCATCTAAGCATTCTACTATCTTGGCAAGACAATCAACCTTGGCCTTGTGCTCACTAAGCCAATTCATTCTAATAATGATATCGTAAGACCCTAGGGGTGCTACATACAAATTCACGTCTGTAGAGAAGTTTGGAAGTCTAGCCGAGCCTCCAACAAACACTACCCTACTCTAGCCCTTGTCTTATTTGCATATTCAACAATCCATGGTTTTTCCATAAATCAAGTTCTTTTAGGAAATCTACTCAGTAATTTTGAGGCAATTAAATATTTTGTTTCTCCAGTGTCAATTAATATAGAAATAGGGTTATCATAGATCTTACCCAGAGTTTCTACTGGACCCGCTTGATGTTCAGCTTGCCAATTGTCTATGGTGGCATGGATTCTCTATTGATAAATAGCCTATTGTGGAGGTAATGGGGGTTGTGGCTACTAATTAGTGTTGAACTTGTTGGGTCATTTATTGGTATAATGATCCTCACCACAAGTGAAACACCATTTGAGTGGTCCTTTCTTCTCACCCCTTTGCTATTGTTATTGATATGAAAGTTACTTTTAACCTCTTTTCCATTATTTCCTTTGAATTTTGGTTTACTAGATTTAAAACTCTTAAAGCTCTTCTTACGACTTCCTGAATCGGTGTTATCATTATTCCAACTGGTTTTCCTCTTTTTATCCCGAATAGAATCCTCCCTTCTGATTTTATGTTCCTGTCGAATGGCTCTTTCAAGAGCTTCCTCCATAGTTCATGGAGGGTGAAGATCAATAGCTCCTCCAATTCTATTGTTTAAACCCATGATGAATTTCCTAACCTTCAATTTTTTGTCTTGTTGGCAAGGGGTAACATACTTTAACAATTGAGTGAACTTTTCCCAGTACTTATGTACAATCAAATCTCCCTATTTGAGGTTCTGGAAGTCTAGTAGCTTTTTTATCATAGAAGGTTTGAGGAAGCCATCAATGTTGAAGATAGAGACGAATCTGTCCCATGTGACCTCTATAGTTTTGATGTTGATTTCTATTTTGGTGTTTCCTCACTAGGCGGTTGCTTCTCTAGAAAGGTGATATATTCCCCAAACAGCTTGAGAAGTTTCCAAGAGACTTCTAATCTCAAAGTATTGCTCCATCTCGGTTAGCCAAGCTTTGACATCTTCTTCCCTATGAGAGCCTGAGCATTTATAGGGTTTGATCTTCTTAACTATTTCCTTCTTGTTTTGCTTGTCAAGGGATGTTATTGAAGCTTGTTTTTACTTGTCACTATGACCCAAAGTTTCCAAGTTCTGATCTAGGAGGAAGTGAGGAATAAGTTTCCTCTTGATCTCGCCCTATCTAGGTTGCCAATTTATTTATTCTTTTTTCCATGTTTTCTAGTTTTGCTAGAGTCTCTTGCAAAATCCGGATCATCAAATCCGATGAGTTCTGGGGATGTGCCCTGCTGTTTTCTTTGTACTCTATGGGGTTTCCATTGCTGGCCATAGTTGAAACTGATTTGTTACTTATATAAGCAAATGTTCTAAGCTAATATTATGATCGAAATTTTTTTATCAAACTTTCTAAATGTTTAAGAGATTTTGTTCATCTTTACAAAAAAAAATGCTAATTGATCATTATATATTTGCTGGTTGCAACTATAACTACATCATTTACAAAAAAATTCCTCCATTGAGGACAAAACAAAAGAATAGATTTATCAGATAAACTAAACACCCTACTTTAGAGTATTCTATCCATTTTCATTCTTAGGCTTATCCTGCCCTTTACATAGTTTATGAAAAATCATAAGAGGATCAGTCTGTTTGGCATTCCATGCCTTAATAAGTTTGTTTCTCAATTTTGCCTTCCTTGCCAGAGTCCACTTGACTCTCTCTTTCCTAATTTTCCGCAATGCTTGTGCTAGGGTCTCATTGTCTTTGGGCAAAGAACAGTAGGAATCATCATGTTTTGGCATGTTCTTAATCAAGTAGGAAAATATGGGATGTTTGGGGGTCTTGCATAGTGTCATACGAGTGTACATCATGCTTATCATTCAATTCTCTTTTATTTCAGTTTTGTTGGTGATGAGCCCAAGGTTCAAAGTTGAACCTAGTGCTTTGATACCATATGTAACATACCCAAATTTCAGAAATAATTAAATCTAAATTGAAATGGCAGATTTAATACTCAACCGAATAAAAGAGATTATAGTTAAACAATTGTTCAACTAATTCACATGAAAAGGAAAGTACGAACTAACTACTTCATATAGTTGCATTTAAATAGAAAATAACAACGGCTAGTTCAAATGACATCTAGTTATGAACTACCATTTCATCATAATAATATTTAAAGAAATCTACAGTCAAACAAGAATATAATGAAACTAACAAAAATGTTGCCAGAGTAAAGACAAAAAATGAAACAAAGTTGTGCAAGCCTTGGCATCAGGAAGAGAGGAGAAGCATTGCCATGGGCTTAACCTCCCAACTGCGGACCCTTGGTATCCCCTCACAATTTCCAATAAGAAAGGCCCTCCCTACCTTGAGAGTTGGCTTGGGACACCTTTATCTAGCCACTGAGCATCCTGGTGTTAGAGTGTCAACAAGGCAACTATCAAGACTATGGAGACATTCCAACCAGCCTATCTTACAATTGCTAGCACTCTAACCTCTGGTGATCATGGTTGCATATGCCATTTACTACCTTGGCCAAGGATTTCGGATGGGCAACTCATGTGCTCGATCACCCCTTGCTCAACTTGACAACAAGAAAAATACCTTTGGATTACCATGAGCTTTTGTTATTAAGTTGTGGAAATTATTATTATTATTACTGATTTGTTTGATCCCTTTTTACTACAAGGTTTCTCACAATTTCCTCCTTGAGCTTGACCTTGATGGTCCTTAATTCCTTGGAGGATTCTAGTGATTCGTGATCTCTTATTCCTTTGCCATTTATCATGCCTTATCGGCCTATGGCATCATAGGATTTAAGCTCATAAATCTGTTATGATATTTTAATGTAAGTGACCCATCTTATAGACATATTGGCTATGCCTAAGTATGTATCTCTTGATCAAATCTTTTTAGCACTGTTTGGCAATAACACTTTGCATAGAAAATAATCATATATTCATCTCGGTTTTAAGGAATCACATGCAGTTCTGATTCTTGCAACGGGTATTAGAACAATGACCAAGCTTGATAAACATGCTTAGCATGTATGACTATCAAAATATTTGAATAAAAATTCAGGCCCGATAATTATGACAATTCACATATGAATGATATGGCATAACACATTGAATGACATAGCATTTGGTATAACAGTTCAGGCCCGATACTCAAGATGTTTCAAATACAATTAACATAGCATGAAGACTACCAAAAAAGAAATGCATGACCTGATTTTGGAATTGGTCTGAAATAGCAGAATGACCTAGTACAATTACTCTTGATTGGGTCGATGGTACTCATCTTGGCTTATGAGCTTTGGCTCTGACAATTAGCTTTTGATGTAACACTTAATCAAGTATGTTTCAAAATACATAGTAGACGATTCTCAATGCTCGAGAGTTGCAGATAGAATGATGAAACAATGGATATTGTATTAAAAAAAAAAGGGACCCTTTTGAAGGAATCATAGAACATATATCTTGTAGTGGCCAAGAAAGGAGCCTCTTGTGGTTCAGTTAGAAAAAAGATGGACATGGTAGAAAATATTGCAAGATTGCCTTGTTTGATATTCAAAAATAAATAAATAAACTCTTGGCTCTATAATATGAGGTGGCAACAATAAGGTTGATCAAGCAATAATAATAATATAACCATGCCCATGTCAAAGAGAAGGATTATATTAACAAGGTGCAAAAGATATTTTAAAATTATCTTGTTATAAGAATACCACTTACCACATATTCATGCTTGCCTGAGTCCTACGACATGTAGGTATATATATTTGCATACACACATATATATGTGTACGTTAGTGATTATTTTGCACACACACACATATATGTGTGTATATGTATACATAGGTACATATTTCATACCCTCACAAGCATGAGTATAGACAAGATATTGTTATGCCAAGGTATGTTAGCTTGCACAGAGTGAGGAATTGATAAAGGTATTTTTCTTACTTTAAGTTACTTTTTGATGCTTCGTTAATAATTGTTAACTAATTAGCTCATGGTAATCTCTATACTTCCTTGATTTTCAAGCCATTCAAATCCTTGGACTAGGTAGTTAAGTTCATACCTATTATCTTGATGGTGGATTTGGGTGTCCCCTTCCTAACTCTCATTTTGACAATGCTTCCCCCTGTCATCTTGCTCTTGCAAAATAGAAATGATTCTCGGTAATAACATATTTCAAGATTTAAAAGACCTTTAAACATAATACATTGCAATAATTATTTTACATTTCTATGATATTCATTCTTTCACTTTCATCTTAACAGCTAGCTAACATCCACATGGTAAATCAACTATTAATCACTATTCCATTTCACATGAATCAACTATTTTATTATTAAAAACAATTTCACTAGAACTGTTATTTTCAATGAGATTATTCAATGAGATTAACGAACAACTGATTTCACATGAAATTTTCAAATGGCTATAGTATTATTTTAAGTAGTGAAAATTTGGGATGTAATAGTTTTAATCACTTGCAATCTATAAATAAAACAATTGATGATAATAAAATAAGATATCATCCTACAAATTTGTATCTAAAAATCTGTATTTGAAATAGACTCTATTGCCCAAATGATCCAGGCATTGATCTTTGATTTCATTAATAAGACTTGTCATCTCTTTTGTGAATCCAAAATAAATTTGAGTGCTTTATTTTCAGTATATTAATATCTGAACTATTTCTCATTTACAAGAATTGCATTTTGAAGTTATCTTTGAAAATTTGAAGTAAATATACTTTCAGCATCAGATTGATCAGTCCTGTCAAGTTGACCATTACCACTTGAAATCCCAGCATTTACTTGGAAAGGCTAATAGGATATCAAGTCTAAGGTTTTGGGAACTAACGGGTCTCATTTTTTTTTTTTTGAAAAGAGGAAGTGGTGCATGCAAAATCTTCTACAATGTATTAGTATTATCACTTGACTCCAATCTATTCCTCTTTTGCCTCAAAGTAAAAAATATCTTTTCAAAGTGATTGAACAAAACATTAATTTTCACATGGACAAGGTTGAATGTCGTTAGAGGATCATAATTTGGATCCATCTCCTTCACAACATCCCAAAGCTTTCTATATGCAACCCACTTCTCTTTATTATCTTGTTGTTGATCTTCATCAAAAATAATTCTGATAAAATCCTCCGAAATTTTGAAAACATGAGGGAGTGGAGAACGTTTTATTCTTTCCCTAAACATGTTCTAAAATCCTTCCAGGTCACTATACCTCATTGTGTTGACACCCAAGTGATAAGGAACAAAAACTTTATCATATCATACCCAATCCTCCTTTGGTTATCACAAAGCTAGGGATAATAATGTAGTCAAGTAAAATTGTGCCTTTAATTCTTCTAGATAGCTCTATCTCCTGAATACATCCAATTTTCCAAATAACTTTTGCAAGCCCTAACCTTAATGGCACATTGTATGGTATCATAGGAATAGGGAATTATATCACCCCAATTGTGCTCAGTGTTTAAATGAGAAACCCTCTTGAAGAGAAACATGTGCATCAATAGAGAATACCAGAAGAAACTAGAATTCTTCTCACCCTATTTTATTTCTTCCAGTCCCTCATAAATTTTCTCTGCAAGGTATGGAGCAAAATTAAAAACTAAGTGAGCCCTAGATGATGAATCTAGATGGCCATGTACATATATATTCGTGGCATAATAGTGCTAGGATTGAACCCTAGTACCTAGGAGCCCACGAATAAGGAGCAAAAGCTTCAATAGGGAAATCCTCAACTGAGCTTTGACCAATGATATATTTGGTTTTTTCCACCTTGGCCAAATGACCTAGGAGAAGATTATGCTTCACAATATCCTTCACCTTGGTATAAGTTTCTTTTATCTCCTCTAGGTCAACATTCTCCAACAATGAAGAAGGTTTGTGTAATCTAAAGATCTTCTAAAATTTGGTTTCTGCAATATGTGCATCTTTGCTAATCAAACCCTCGCCAATGGCCCTTTTTGCCATAAAATTTTGCCCTATATATCTGTCATTTGTCAAAGGTTTGAGTTGAACCAAGAAGTCACCAAACAAATTCCTCTTTTAATATTAGACCTAACTAGAACGGTGTATGTAGCATCTCATCTCATAAAACTAAGGCTTTGAATTTGAAATTCACAGAGAGGGGAAAAACTAGGGTTTTTGAGAATATGAATTACACATAGAAATCAAGCAAATTCAACTCAATTCACTCACCACCCTAACCCCAAAGAACTTAGAGTTATTTTCCCAGAAATTATAGCTCAAAACAACATAGGTGGCAAGGAATGTACTTGCAGGTTCAACGTTGTAGAAAACCCTAAAATCAGCACTGCAACTCCTCATTTAACTCACCTTTGGATCTAGAACAATTTTCCCTCTCGTAAGTGCTTGATGAATACAAGTGCCATTGTAAACTCTCATCTAAGTCTAAAACAAGTTGTCTTCGTCATGTCCGCCATTAATGTCTATACGAGCAAAGAAGCATTCAAATTGTTCAATCATCAAATTTGAATTTCAGCTGATGATCTCCTTGCACTTCAATGCATCAAACAATCACAAATTGTCCATCTGACATTGATTCAAGACCTAGAAAATGGGCCCAACAACCAACTAATGAGAAGACTCCAAGTCATCATCTTCACACATCATCATTTAGTCCTACCATCCACTCTTGTTGGCCAATCGAGGATACATATCAAGATCTTGTGATGTCGTGGTTGGTAACATCCTTGCATCCTTGATCGCAAGATAACAACAACAATCCAATCTACTCGAAGATTATCTAGCCATTGAATAAGCCATTTAACTCTTGCCATTAACTCTTGAGCAACTTTTCCTGTCAGTTAAAAGATCTTCGTCCATTTGAGAGCATGCCAAAAGATGAAAACTTTAGTAGCTCGAAAGTCAACCAAAGGAATTCAGCATATAATATTAAAACATTTCAATGGTTCCTCCTGCTAAGAGATGCTTGACACATGGCAGCATCCCACAATGCCCTGTCAACAAAGGTTCACAAGGTGACATTGTTGTAGCATTGCAGGGCCAATAGCATTTCTACATATAACAATTTGATAAAAAGGTAAATGGGACTTTCTTACAACAACGACGAAACCCATAGCTTAAAGAATTTAAGACAGAGCCCACAGGCAATATTAGACTTCAAAAAAATTATACTTAGAAATAAAATAAAAGGCCAACCAAGCTTAAAGGTAGACCACTTCAAAAAAAAAAAAGATGCCCCTCTTTTATGATTAAAGGACCCTCAATATAATGAACCAAAAAAGGTAATGACAAAACATAAGGTACATAGGGTTTTTCAAAAGATTTTGCTAATTGAACAAAAAACCTAAACCCTAACCCTACAACAAAGATAGAGAGCATGCATAAAGACAAAGGGAACTCAAAAAAAATTGCAAGATAATTCAAAGCACTATCAATACCCATATATACATACATATACATAATATGCTAGAATAAAAGTCATGTTAAAATAACACTAGACAAAAAATATAGAAATAAAGAAAATGTGACAATTATAAAAATATGAAATGTTAGTAAGTAGAAAAGATTGAAAATTATTTATGGAAACATACATTGTATTTATACATCACATGTTTTTCATGTCTTTAAATCTTCTTTAAACTGAGATAATTTTCTTATTTTAATCTTTTATTTTATTAAAATCTTACCAAAGCTTAAGATCTTGTAATATTAAAGTATTTAATTGCTTTCATGATTTTGAGTGAAAAATAATAAGAAAAAGGAGTAAAACTATTATGTTAATTTAATCCCATTTTAAGCGTACAATAAAGCATTCAAGATTGACTAGATTTTGGGCTAAAGTAATGGAATAGTCATCTTCATTATCTTTTAGAAATATTTACAATACAAAAAGGGATAAAAATTAGTGAAAATATTAATATTAGTAAGATTTATTTTTTAAGAAGTAGACGTGGAGAGTTGAAACTAAAATGGAAGAATTTATAGAGGTGTCTATTTAATAGTTTTTGTGTATGCCTATCTATAACACTTATAGGAACATCTTATTGATCAGAAGTCCCCAAATGAATTGAGCATGAAGTTATGTTTCACTTGGAAGGATCCACAACAGGGAGCAGGGTCACAAATGCCTTTGGAAAGGCAAGACACACCTTATAGAAGTCACCTCTTATGTGGATGATGAGCGCATATAGCATAGACGTTCCAAGAATAGTGGTGCAGAGGATGAGTAGGAGGCACAACAAGTAGAGCCCAGTGATGTTGATTTTGTAGAGATGACATGGAGTGCTTGCCACTATGTCAAGAGTTTCCAAAATCCATCCTTTTCATCTGAAGGGTGTGATCAAGGCGCAAGGGGTGACCTATTTGGTAGACAATGGAGCTATGCATAACTCATAGATGAGGAATAGGTTGCTAGACAAGGGTTACACATAGTGCACTTTCCAAATGTAGTGTGAAAGTGGGAAATAGTTAACCTTGTAGTGCACACTAGGACAGTTCCACAGTTGAGTACTCAAATGGGAGATTTTATTTTGACACATGACTTTTATGTTATGGGACTTGGAGAGATAGGCGCAATTTTTGGCTTTCGGTGGTTGCAGTCCTTGGGGAGATATGTGTCGGATTTTAGGAGAATGCAACTCAAGTTAATGGAAGATCGCAAGAAGGTTATGCTTAAGGAACTTTTAGATGAAAGACCGATGGTAGTTCTAGCTCACAAGGTGCAAACTATTTCTGACATAACAATGTGGCTTGGGCAATATAGTGCTTCATTACGTCCAAGTCAACCACCCCATAGGATGACCATTCTTTTTATGTTGATGTTCAGAGGGTATTGGATAAGCACAATCTAATTTCTAGTGACATTCATCCTAGGGTACCACTAGGTCATATGGTTTTGAGCATGTGATATAGCTTGAGGAGGGCACCAAGCCTGTAATCACCACACTATATTGTTGTCCTAGGAAGTTTCAAGATGAGATAGAGAATACCATCCAAGAGTTAACTAACATGGTGCATATTAGGCCTAGTTCTAGCCCCTTTGCCTCTTTGTGGCGTTGGTGAAGGAGGATGGTACTATGCACACATGCATTGACTATTATGCACCTAATAAGAAGACAATCAAGAGAAGGTATTTGATTCATGCATAGATGAACTATTAGATGAGCTACATGGTGCAATCTTCTCTTTGAAGATTGTTTTTCATTTGAGATATCATCATATTCAAGTTACAGAGGAGGATATCTACAAGGTTTCCCTTTCATATCATTGTGAACATTATAAGTTTTTGGTGATGGCATTTGGCCTCACTAGTGCACCTGCCACTTTCTAGTCATGCATAAATTGTATCTTCCATAGGAAAATGTGAAAGTTTGAGCCAATGTTTTTTATATCACACCTTGACATACAACAAATCATGGGAGGGTCAAATGAGACATTTGGATGAGGTGCTTGGTATTATGGAGGCTCGTTTTTGTTTGTCGAAATCTCCAAATGTAAGTTTGGACTTACAAAGGTTCTATAATTAGGACAATGATTGGGCAGAATGGTGTACAAGTGCATGAGGAGACGATTTAGGTGATTCATGATCGGCCACCATTGAGGAACATTAGAGAGCTGCATAGATTCCTTGGCTTGTGTGCATAACAAGGTTTGTTAGGAGGTATTCACAACTCACAACTCCATTGACATATCTCACTCAAAAGGGGGCTTTCAGGTGGTCAAAGGAGGCACGGTTGTGTTTGACAAACTTAAGAAGGTTATGAGTAGTTGCCCAGTTTTAGCCTTTCTAGATTTCTCTCAACCCTTTGTACTAGAGGGTGATTTGTTAGGAGAGGGTATTGGCCTAATTCTTATGTAGAATCATCATCCTACAGTCTACAAGAGTAGGAAGATGAGAGATAATGAGACTTTACTACACCTACGATAATAAGGAGGTGCTCAACATCATGCATGCATTGGCTAATTGCAACAATTTTGGTGCATGGTCAATTTGTGGTGAGGATGGACCACAATAGTCTCAATTCTTCTTGGAACAAAAAAACTAATCGAGCATTAGTGGAAGTGGATGAGAAAGATATAGGCTTTTGATTTCAACATAGAGTATGTAAGGGAAAGAAAAATGTGATTGTTACTGCACTTTTGAGGAAGCCTACAGTTGCTGCCCTATGTTCCTTGAGTGAGATTTTAGTGGATTAGAAGCCTCAACTATTGGTTGAGTATTCCAAAAATTGATTTGCTTGTGAGATTGTGGACGGATTAGTTTAGGATGATAGGTACTCAATGAGTGATGATATCAATGTTACAAAAACATAATCTATTTAGTTCCTAAGTAAAAACTTAAGAACTAGATACCAAGAGCTATTCATGATCCATGAGTGGTGAGGAATGAGGGGTACTTCAAGACTAACATGTAGAGTACAGAGAGGTTCTCATAGAGAGAGTCAAGAATGATGTCTTGTTATATGTGATGGAACTCTAGATTTTTGCAAAATCCAAATACCGTTCCAAGAGGAGAATTCTTACGTGCAACTATATGCAATGCCCATACTCAAACATAGAAGCAAGTTTCGATGCATCTGTCAGGTAGTCAATATCCAGGTATGTATTATCCTCAGATACCAAACCAATCCAGGGACGCACTTTGTTGGGTTGATATTTTGCAACCGAAAGTTTTGGGTAAAAATCTTGTCGCAAAATAGGATGACAAGCCATAGCATGTGAGACAGAGTCTCTCCTACCTTAAAGGGAAGGCTCCCCCTTCTCACCGTTCCTTGGATCAACTCAAGGCAAGCAAAAAGTCAAGAGATTTTATAAAATGGGTGTTACCAATATCCTTTCTTCTTATCTTTCAAGAAAAAACCCATTTACTCGTGGAGCGAGTAATGGGCAGGGTGAATCTCTAACTACACTTCTATCAAGAGCTGGAAACAGTGATAACCATAAACCTTCACTAACTCACAGGCTAGCTGAAAATGTACCAGTTTGGCTCTAAGTCCGGTCGTACTTCTATATGGAAATTTTTTACAATTAGGGCACAAAGACTCCTAAAAATAAAAATAACTTAACTATTTTGCAAATTAAGAAAGAAGCATAAGCTACAAACAAAGCTTCTAGCTATATATTTCCACAAGTTCTCCTAGTCAAAGCTCTAGCTCCAATTGCTTCTTAACTCTTTTCTATTCAATTCACGAGATACAATTACCAAGAACACAAGATAACATGAATCAAAGATAACTTAGATGAATTATAGACAAAGCTTATAGCTCGTGCAAGTAACAATCTCACTTAATCAAAGTTAAGTCTCAAATGCTCCTTTGTATTCACTTTCTCTCAAAATAGTGCTTACACAAACAAAGTTTTGCTGGCACAATTTCTCCAGAGCTCTCTTGCATAAAGATAATGATGATTTTACAATGAGGGGCAACTCATTTATATAAGCACAAGAGTTGAGAAAAAGGTGGAGGAAAAAGTGACAACAATTCAACCAACTTTGACCTAGTCTAACTATAGGAGAAAATATAGAGTTACATGCAACTCCCATTACATCCTTTTACATACATGTAACTTGCATTACATATAATTACATTTTTTCATATAATGCATCCTTTTACAACTACTAATATGAAATAAAATAAAAAAAAACAAACTCAAAGATTGTTTCTCAATGCCTTTAATTTATAATGATGTCATACACTGTAGGAAGATCAACAATTTCCATGGTCTTTGATATGGTTTTGTACTCTCACTACATTTGCATATGCTAATTGTACAACTTTGGAATTTGCTGCCATAGTATCTAACAAGTGTTTCGTCGAGGATTTATACAAGACAAACCTGTTCATTGTGTGTAAACCAAAATCTTTGAAATCTACATCAGTATCGATGTTGATTGTATATTTTAATTTTACTCTTTCTATTGCAATGAGATTACCAGATTCATCAATAACATGGCATCCCATCTATTCCAAATCACAAGTAACACTTGGTTCAACTGCTTGACAATCTCCAAAGGCTGCCTGCAACTTTGTGATCAGCTTCCTCAATGTTTCCTCTTTGTAACCAATGAGCACATGATATCTAAAGAACATTTCACATGACAGAAGAATGTCACATGAGACCAAGGCATCTAGATCAAATCTTACCATTTCATCCCAATCATCAAGGATTTCCTTCAAATTATCCGCTTCTTGAGTCAAAGAAGAAATTAAGGATCACTCCATTTCATTCATCTCTTTGACACGCCTAAGAATTGCAAATGTCTCTGTAATGGCTCGAACTCCTTCAAAAATGATTTCCTATATCCAAGACTTTGCAACTTCAATCAACTTTTTCTCCTTAGATGTTTGAGACATAACAACAACACTCTAAAAAGATTGTTGTCGAATGACCTCGTTTAGACGAGAGACCTCCTATTTCAGTTGATTTTTCTTTTTTCATAGCTCACGATTGCTCTTTGATACATTAATCATTGCATCTTGAGCATCTTGCAAACAACTCAAACATGATTGCTTTCTGATTTCAACCTTAGTAAACTTGTAATCAAAATGAGTAATTTCCTCAACAGGTTGGTCCACCAAAGGCTCAGCAACTTCAACAAATTTGGTTTTATCTGAATCAACCAAAATCCTTAAAAAAATCTTATCTTTCAAAGATTTGGATTTGGTCTTCTTATCAGGGAGATTGTCTGGAGGAACAACCACTTTTCTCCTCTTCATTGTTATTTTGCTTAACTATGCATGTAGGCTGAAACCTTCATGTGTAGAAGTAGATGCAGTGGAAACCATTGGCATTGATCTTGATTATATTTTCATTGCAACACAACAAGATTCAGTCTACACAGCTGAAGGCATAGGAACATGCTGAGAAGACTACGTCATGAAAAACTCAAAACTTGTCAAAGATGTATCAAGCTAGGAAACTTGACCACTAGTAAGAGTTGGAAAATCCTCAAACACATTTGCTAAATGTTCATATTGTTCATTTGCGAGAATGTGAGGAGCAACATAAGAAATAGGAAGAGCCATTGTATTGACTTCCAAGACTGGAATAGGAGTGAAAGCAGTAGAGAATGAATCCACATCGTCATCTACTTCATGCAGGAAAGACTCTTCATGTATAGAAGGTACACGAGCTTGTGCAGGCTTTGGAGGAGATATGATCATGACTTCCCCTTCTTCATTTGAAACTTCTTTATCTGATTCTGTCTCCAATTCTTCTTTTGATTCTTGAATTGGTTCAGAGATTTGAGATGATTCAGCGCATTTTCCACCCTTCAATTTGAATTTGAGGGAACCCTCAACATTAGAGGATGAGGCACCATCTTTCCCTATGATTTCCACTAGTGGCTTCCTGCTAG
This sequence comes from Cupressus sempervirens, assembly GCA_028749045.1. NCBI lineage: Eukaryota > Viridiplantae > Streptophyta > Pinopsida > Cupressales > Cupressaceae > Cupressus > Cupressus sempervirens. The sequence goes on along the minus strand of CM053783.1, from coordinate 503,691,211 downwards.
GAGGACCAAAACTTTCACAATCCAAGCTCATCTTAGGATTTACTCTTTTAAGGCCTTTATTTTTCAACCATTTATTGGTGTTTACCAAAATGGATTGAAATCTATCCATGATCAATGTACCTTCCTTTTGTTGCCACTAGATAGGAAAAGAGCACTTCTTTTCAAAGTCGGCTTGATGAAATTTTGGTTCAAGGATGTTGCCATCATCTTCGACTTAAAAATCTGAAGAGATCTTCAACATGTTAAGATTGATTATCTGTTGTAGGGTTAATCTGTAGTAGTCCATTTTCATGATGTCAAACTCTGTCCTCGTATCGATCCAAATGTCCTCGATACGATGAACATGAGTGTAAGCTTTTTTCATTTGAGAATTCATCTCTCAATAGTCAAAGTCAAATTTGGCTTTGAACTTCTTCATGGTGATCAACTGCAACTCTGCTTCCATGTTCTTTGCTTTAGGTACAAAAATGATCGAATAGTTACCAATAGCCAAGGATTTAGCTGAGGTAATGCCAAAACCAGGCCTATGCATAGCATGTTGATCACTTTGTACGTCCGTCAGCTATCTAGCTAGCTCCATCAAGATGATTCGATTTGTAGCATACCTAGGTAAGGTTTACGGCTTGCCTTCAAAATATCCAACTCTCAAGTATGTGAAAGTTGGAAATGAATGAAAATACAGCTGTATTGGTTCACCTTCTCCCATGCCACATCAAATACTCTTTTGACAGATAACTGTTTATTGAACAAGCATCAGAAATGCCCAAAGAAGGCATCTTGGACTCTTCTGTAATAAAATTTACTATTTGCCAAAGTGATTTGGTCAGAGTAATCCCAAATAGAAACTTGAAGACGATTTCCTTTAGTTGAGAGACCAAAGAAAGATCCTATGGCAACAACAATGTAAACAAGGTAAGAGTTCATGTATAATGGTGTTGAAGTTCCCACGTTGCTTATTTGCTGGGAAAGTGCAGTGCTGATGAGCTCTCCCCAAAACATGTGTTCTTTGTTTTCTATTATTTAAAATATGAATTTATACATCCATGGCTCAAAATTAGTAGAATCTTTGAGACCGCAAATTCTACTGAGAAGGATGATGAGATTATTATATTCTTGTTTGAAGTTAGACCGATGAACGATCTTCAGCCATCTGGAGAAGTTGTTTCTTTTATTGTCTAACTAGTAAAGGTTGACAAACTTCTGATAATCACCTTTCTGCCCATTCCAGCATGCCAAAGATGATTCCTTGGTTAAATCTGCACATTCTACTTTATGTGGTACCTTGACGATGTGTTTAATAACCTCAGGATCAAGGCTAATGATAACCTTACCGTCAGTGTCTTTGATAGTCTTCGTCTTTGGAGTAAAATGTCGTGCACATCCAAGAACGAAATCAGGTTCTATGGCTGCCATAGGAAATGTAGACAACAACTGAATGTTACTTCTTTTGATATGCTTCATTTCATGGCCAACCGGAGTTTCAACTCTCCACTGAAAATCAACTACATTAACATGAACAAACTTCGTGTCCATCACATTATCCAGAACAGATATGATTGACGAGGGAACTGCATGAGCCAACTCTTTATCATATTGATATTTCATTTTGCCTTTGAATTTTGATGGTGAGGACATTTCTTGTGCTTGTACTACAACACAAAAATCCCAAAACATAAATGCATCATCAAATGGAATCGCCATACAAGTTGATCTGTGATCAGCAAAGATTTGGCAATAAATTGGAGACTTGATAGATCCAATGAACTGATCTCAAAGAAATCATACACATATGCAATGGATGAAAATGAATGAATGGAAAGCAGAATGAAGTGTTATGAAGGTAAAAACATGGACGATGGAATGAAACAGAATGAAATGAGAATGTGTGAAGGTGTCATGGGAATGCATGCAAATGAAGATTGCTGATTTTCAAATGTGACATAGGGTTTTCAAGGAATTATTGTATGAAAAATGAATGTGTAAGTGCAATATGTATTGGGAGATGGAAGGTGAGATGAGATGTGAATGTGGATGGAGGATTAGATGGAAAGCATGGAAAGATGCAGAAACATGTATTTGCTCATGGAAGCACAAATACATATGGAGGGATGGAAATGGAAAATGGAAGAGGAATAATAAGCTTTATAGTCACTTTTGGTGAAAAGATGAAGTCGAAGTACATGAAAAATGAACACGACATTCTTTTGACTTTTTAAAAAGTGACTTTTAATCAACATCGGACCTTTTGGAATTACACATAAGCCATTTCGTGTAATTGTGTCATGCAGAGGGATGTGAAAAGTGAGATGAGTGAAAATGGAAACGAAAAATGAGATTACATGCATGTGCGGATGGTGAATGAGATGGAAAACATGTAAGTGCATTCGTTGAACGAGAGGTGAGGTGTTGTGACACAGAAATAGAATGTGAAACATGACGATGCTTTCGGATGAAGTGAAACAAGTTCTTGGAAAAGAACTTGTGACTTCTCCAAAGTGGAGAAAACTGGCAAGCAAACACAAAACACAAAAAACACAAAGAAAAACGTACCTCCGAAAAGTGACTCAAACATACCAAGATGCAAAGCACTTCAACACAAATTTGAAATTGGAACTTGGGAAAGAATTAAAAATATGAAAATGAACAAAATCTTCATTTTTAAAGGAAAAATGCACTTTCCATGGCATAAATTTCAACAAGTGGCAATCATCAAGCAATTATGTATATAAAATCAGCAAGATAAACACAAATTAAATAGCAAGAAAGAAAAAGTCCACTTACATGAAGATTAAGTGCCAAAAATAAAGGAGAAAGATGCGCCAATATTGAGAAATTCTACAAAAATGCTAAGACTTTTTCCAACTTTGCAAATTCGAATGGGAAAGGGCAGCAAACAAGGAATTCTTGTTAAAAGATGCCAGAACGTGCCCTAAGAATGCTCCAAGATCCAACATTTTTGGGATGCATGTTCTTGGGACGTTTTTGGTGAAAAATGTTTTCCACCAAGATGCATGAACAAATCGATTTGATGTTTGATCATCAAATCATGCACCAACATGCAATGTAATCACCAAATAAAGCCAAATCGATTTTTATTGGAGCAAAAATATTGATTAAAAATGGAGTTATTTGCTTATTTTTACAAAAATGTGCCCTAGATTTGAGCTTCTAATAACGTTTTTGAGCATGGTAGATCCAATTTTTTATGTATGAAAACTCATTGCCAAGCAAAAACACCTCCAATGAAAAAGATTTCATGCAAATCCATCAAGAAAATCTCTCTTAATGATCAAAACCAAGTTCTTGGAAAGCAAAGACATGTATTTCTTCAAAATAAGACTTTTTGAAAGGCAATACACATATTAAAACATGCTTTTAGTTTAAATCAGACTTTTGAGGTCAATGACATGTTTTAAAATCCTTCAACAAGGCAAATCAAACCTTTTTGGGTCAATGACATGTTTTAAAATGTGCAAGTGATCAAAATCGCACCTTTTGAAGGGCAATGCACTTTTTAAGTTACATCTCGCATTTTGGATGCAAAGAAAAAACTTACCCTTTGATGCAATGATATCAAAAAGGTCTACTTTTGATATCCTTTTGATGTAATGACATCAAAAAGGTCCACTTATGATACCAAGTTGAACTTTATATGCAATGACATGTAAAATGTCCACTTTTGATAACTTAAAGTCATTTAATCCACTTAATTTCATAAAAATGTTACTAAATGTGGCATAAATGATATTTATATATCATATTTAAAAATATAACATATAAACATCATTTAAAAAGTAACATTTAAATAAGCATTTGATTTAAAAATCAAAAATTAAACTGGAACTATATAGTTATATAGTCACTTTAAGTGAAAAATCAAAATGTAACTCAACTTAAAATTATAACATAAAGTGCACTATAGTCACTTTAAGTAAAAGATTTAAAGTTAAAATAACTTTTTTTTATCGATAAATGACCAAAGCCTTTCATTATATTATTAAATAAATAAAAGAAATTACAAGTCCTCCATTCAAATGGGCACTAGTAGGAAAGAATGGGGAAAGAAAACCTTCAGTTTTGCATGGGACATAGTCCTTTACTATACAGAATTCAAAGGGGCATTCCCCAGTTTATTGCTTACAACTTAGAATATCTTTGTGAGCTTGGGCTTATCAATATGTTAATGTTTTACATTGATTATATTATGCATTTCCACAAGTAACACAAATAAAGTATTGAGGCCAATCGAAGCGAAGAAAGGAGAGAGAAGATCCTAGCTTCCACTTTGCTCCATTGAAAAATGTCTGCCCTATACAACACCAGGTTACCAAACAAATCTTTTGCTTCCAACAGGGTCAATAACATAAGACAAACTGTAGGAATTAGAATCAGACTAATTCTAATCAAAAAAGCATCACAAACTTCTACCAGAATGTATCTTGATTAGGCCACCCAATCAGCAGCTAAAACTATTAATATATAATGCACAGTACTAAAAAAAGATACAAGACCAACATAGCTTATGAAATACTAAGAGTATAATCCAATCTTTAACCATTTAAGCATTGGAAGTTAGAAGTGACTTAATTTAAAATTAGTATATATATATATAACAAGATATGAAATTGTATTTAAATTTCCAAATGAGAGTTCTCAAAATATATGTATAAAACTGAAAATATATATATATATATATATATGAACCTATATATACATATATATATAGGAATAAAGCCATAGACACACACATATGTATGCATGAATGAGTTTGTAAATATATATATATATACTCAAATATATATATATATTATCCATATATATACAAAGATATCTAAAAGTTATGATGCAGCTACAAGAGATAACTAATAAACCCCTTATTGGCTAAATTATCTGTCAAATCTAATTAAGTTATTATGAATGAAAGTTTCATTATCCAGTTTCAATTAATACTTAGACTCTTCAATTTATGCTTAAGTTAATTATGATTATAGATTAGGATATTTTCACTGTCAACAACTAAATTTGCTAACTTATCTACCACTTTATTACCTTCTCAGAAAATATGGAGAATCTAAATATCTTCAAAGAGGTCCATGAGTTTTAGGATTTCTTCCAGTTTAGAATTTAAAACCCATTTTGGTGTTTCCCTTTTTCTAATGGCATTTAGGACGATCTGTAAATCTCCTTCAATGATAAGTTTAGAGATACTTAAATTTCGGCACATTTGGAGGCCTTCTTGAAGAGCTTCTAGTTCAGCAAGGTTATTAGCGGTTGATCCAATAAAATTGGCTCTTTCAATTATCCACTTGCCAAAGTCATTATTAATGATGCATCCTATTCCCACTATACCAGGATTGCCTCTCGAGGTCCCATCAGAACTTAATTTGGCCCACCTACTAGGGGAGGAATCCATCTACACTTGTCCCTCACATCTTTATTCCTTTTTTTTAATACATAAGTGGAGGATTAATAAGATTTTCCCAAATCCTCTTCATTAGACCAGCCCATTCTGAAAATGTTCCCTCTTCTTTCAGAGTTTTCCTAAGGTAAGAGTTTAAGGTTTACACAATACAGGCCTCGATTTTATTAGTAAGCTCAAGAGCACTCATGTCTTGATCATGAAATATTCTTATGTTTCTTTCTTTTCATATTTCCCAGACAAGGATGGATGGACAAATATTCTAGAGTTTCCCATATATACTTTCATTCTTAATAGTTGGCCAACCCCTAAGAAGGTCATCCAAAGATTCTGGCCGAGGAGCTGTCCAACCCAGCATATGACGGAGCCATTCCCAACAATATTGAAAATATGGGCATTTAAAAAAGAGATGACCAACATCTTCACTGTCATATTTCAAAAGCACGCATCTAGAAGGACCCTCAATGCCAAACTTTCTAAGTCTGTCAGTAGATAAAATCCTATTCTGTGAGGCAATCCACAGAAAGAATCCTGCCCTTGGCATATAAGAAGAGTCCCAACAAAGTCTAAGGGGGACATTTACTTCTTCCCACCTTTAAGAGTTAGTGATTACTCAATATATAGATTTAACAGTATATCTATCATCTTTTGATGCTACCCATATGAGTTTGTCATTTCTCTCTAATTGCTTAATTCCTCTTATGAATTATTTTTTCATAAACCTTTTTTACTGCTAGATCAAGTTTAATCTTGTCCATGGTTTTCCATTCCCAACTACTTATGCCATTAATGTCTTTTTAGTTTTATAATTACTAACCTTACATTCCCAAAGTTTGACTAGTTGTTCCTTAAGGATAGAAGGAATACCCATGCTATCAATTGGGGGTTGCCAATCCCACGAATCCTCCTAGAAGAGAGCTTCATCGCCATTACCAACATCTCAAGTGAAATAATTACTAATCAGGGCCCTACTTTTAACTATAAAATTCCAACTTTTGGACCTTTTAGGAAAGGTCCGCATTCTAAACAAGGAGTAAAGGGTTGGCAGCATTTAGATATTTTTTATACATAATTTTTGCCCATTTTTGTTCTCTTTCTAAAAAAAGTCGCCATATCAATTTGGCCCTTAGAGCTTCATTTTGCCAGTTTAAGTTTTTGATACCTAGGCCTCCTAATTCCTTTGGTTTACATACATTATCCCATTTTATGAGAGCCAATTTTTTCTTATCATCAAAGTCATTCCAAAGGAAGCTTCTAAGTTTTGCCTCAAGCTTCTTATTGATATATTTAGATAAAGGTAGGCAGGATAGAGGGTATGTTGGAAGAGCGGACAGCACTGCTTTGATCTTCGTAACTTTACCAGCTTTTGTAAGCAATTTATTTTTCAAACCTCCTATCCTACATCCATTCTATCAAGAATACTATGCCAACCCTTGTTAGTTTTACTACCTTTTTCTAACTCTATTCCTAAGTATTTGCACGGGAATGTACCTCTTTTATATCCAATAATATTACAGATTTGTTTTTCAATTTCAGGTTTGGTGTAAATGAAAAAGATTTTTGATTTTTCAACATTCACTCTTTGACCAAAGGCTTCCATATATCATTGTGAGCTTTGGTAATTGCTCTCCCAAAAGCTTTTGCCATGATAATGTATAGGAAAGGAGATAGGGGATCTCCTTGTCACATACCTCTAAATAGGTCAAAGAAGTCTTGGGAGACCCATTGATAAGAACTGAAATTTTAATTGTTGAAATGCATTGATATATAAAATTAATCCATTGGTGAGAGAATCTGAATGCTTCTAAGGTTTTGCATAAAAACCTCCAGTCAACCATATCGTATGCTTTTTGAATGTCCAATTTCATGAACATGCTTGCCATTTTATTCTTATTCTAGATAAGTGTAATGTTTCTTGTATAATGAGTATCCCATCTAGAATTGATCTTCCTGGTACAAAACCGGTTTGTTCCTCTAAGATAAGTTTAAGAAGAAGCAGTTTCATTCGATTAGCTAAAATTTTGGATATGATTTTATATATGTTGTAAAGAGCTATAGGTTTGAAATCCCCCGGATTTTCAAGATTATCTTTTCTAGGGATTAAAGTAAGAAAGGTATTATTGATTTTTTATAGTAAGGACCTTCCATTTCTTGATGCTTCAATAGCTTTCCAAAGATCAATTCTAATAATATCCCAACATTTTTGGTAGAAGAAAGCCTAGAATCCATCTGGACCTAGAAAGCTATCAAAGATCATGTTGAATACCACAGATATAAGCTTAGGAAGAAGCAGTTTCATTCGATTAGCTGAAATTTTGGATATGATTATGTATGGTGTTGCAAAGAGCTATAGGTCTAAAATCCCCCGAATTTTCAGGATTATCTTTTTTGGGGATTAAAGTAAGAAAGGTATTATTGATTTTTTATAGTAAGGACCCTCCTTTTTTTGATGTTTCAATGGCTTTCCAAAAATCAATTCTGATAATATCCCAACATTTTTGGTAGAAGAAAGCTTGGAATCTGTCTGGACCTGGAGAGCTATCAGGGATCATGTTGAATACCATAGATCTAACTTCTTCCAGAGATATAGGTGAGTTTAATGCTTTATTATCTTCTCTGGAAATCACATTTAGTATGGCTTCAAGTGTTTTTGCTTGTGCAATTAAATTCAAGCTATCGAAATTATTTAATAAGTTATTAAAATGATCTACAAAAGTCCTTGCTATACTGTCAGAGTTTTCAGTGGTGGAGCCTGAGGCGTCTTTAATTTTAATAATTTTGCTTTTAGCTCTGTTATAAAGAGTGCTGTTATGAAAAAAATTTGTATTACAATCGCCCTCTTCTACCCATTTTTCTCTTGATTATTGCCTCCAAAAGACTTCTTCCTTTGCTAGGATGAGTTCCTGCTTGGTGAGCAGTTATTTTTCTAGAAGGAAGTTTTCATTATTCATACCTTCTTTAATTACTACTGTGTTTAATTTTTTTAAACTTTCTTCGTTGTCTAGTTTTTCTTTAAATATATTGTTGAAATATTCTTTATTCCACTTAAGTATATTTTCTTTAATCTTTTTCATCTTAGAGACAAATATAAGCATTTTGGAACCTTTAAATTTTCCCTGATTCCACCATTCTTTAATGAGCCCCATGAAATTTTTCTAAAAACCACATTTTTCACACTTAAAAGGATTTCTAATAGGTTTAATAGGTTCAAAAAAATTCAATTCTAACCGGATAGTGGTCTGATCCTGTTATAGATAGAATTGAAGCTTGAATATCTAAATCTAATCCACTTAGTTCTCCTTTGAGAAAGAACCTGTCCAGTTTCTTAGCAATAAATGCAAAGTCCTTCCTTTTGTTATTTCATGTGAACTTACCATTATTAATAGGAATATCAAATAATTTGTTAAGGTCTATCCATTTTTAAAAATCTAACAATGCTTAGAAAATTTTCTGAATACCTCCGAACTTTTCATCTATACTCGTAATAGTATTAAAATCACCACCTATTAGTATGAGTTCATAGATGTGATTTTTAATAAGAAGACTTATTTCTTCCTATAGCAGTTTTTCATCTATGTTATGGGTCGGTCCATAGATGTTTATTAGAATTAGCTGTAAATTAGTCTTTATGCTTTTAATTCTACTACTCATCCATGAATTGTTTGAATTAAGTATATTTAAATTTACTTTCCTGAGATTCCAAATCATTCCTAATCCCCCTGAGACTCCTCTAGATTCATGTAAATTAATGTTCCAACTACCTAGTTCCATTTCTAACTTAATTCCTTCTTCCTTATTTAATTTTGTGAAAGATCCCTGATGAATCTCTTCCACTGATCTGCTGTAATTTCATATTTTTAAATTTGTTTTCTCTGTTTATTAAAATTTTCATGCAAAGCTAGGGAGAAGTTGCAGAAGGGTTTGATTGTTTTATATTTTTGATGATTTTTCAATAAGTAATAACAGAAATACAACAACATGAATCAGTTCTAAGAATGTATTTCAAATACATTTAAAGCAAAGTCACTTCAAGCAGTTTTTTTGAATATATGCCTAATATGTAACTAGATGAAGATTTACAATAATATCCAGATGATTACAACCAAGAATAAAGCCAACCTGAAAGCATGAAGGTGAAATATGAGCCCAGAAGGAAGCTACAGCCAGAATCCAACTCTCAAATGTTGTACGTGGAAAAGTAGATGGCTGCTAGTCACGGCCGTATAGCTGCAAAGTGCCCACACGTGGATAAAATACCCAAACCCTAGCTAAAACTCTAACTCAGTATTGCGTTCGCCAGAAGAAACAATGCACAATCTCCAAGATGCTTCTGATTGCAAGAATCTAGACCACTGTTTTGGGGGCTACATCCCAAATAGACAAAGCAAGTGGGTTTGGCATCCCAAATGCTGAAAGCTCAATCAAAGCCCAAAACACAAATCCAAGATGTAATATGTCAATAATGCCTTCGAACTTTGTCTTTTACCTCCTTATAACCCACCAAACTTAGCTCGAACGCTAAAAGTGTCTCCATGTGGCGTTGAGTTATAAAATAATATATTTCTCATTTTTAAAGTGGTCAAGTATCCAAAAAATGACCTTTTTTCCCAATAGAAAGAAATCTGTTCACCGAATTGCTCTGAGTCAGAAGAGAAATATTTAGAAAAGTTCAAGACCTTTCCAACGAGCTATTACACCAAGGGATATTCACCCAAATGAAGCCAAAAAACCCATTATTACTCCAAAATGGCTATAACTTAGCCTTATTTAAATTATTAAAATGCTAACTTAGGAGAATATTTAAATATATTAAAATATTTTCCAAATAGCGAACTGATAGCCAAAACACCTCTACAAGGTGAAACTGAACTCGTCACCTCCTGTGACTAATGCTGGATAATCTGAAATAACTAATAGTCTCATCCCTCAAAATTAGGGATACTCCTAAAAAATAGAAACGTCTTTGAATCTCTCAAAACTAAAACCATAGAATGATCTCGTAGAGACTCAAGACTATAACCCATCTCCACTTAAAATGTAGGAAACTCCTACAATTAAAGAACTGCTCTCAATTGCCCTCCTACTGTCTGAAACTCTAGATCTGAACACTGTATACCTTGACTGAGTCTCTAAACACCACTGCCAGCCTACGAGACTCCCTGATAGGCTAACTCTCATGTCCTCCTAGATAGAGCTAAAAGAGGGGACATGATAGTCCTCCCCTCTTGGAGATGCTTTCCCACAAGCAATACAACACTAATCCTCCACTATCCCAAGCAATCCAAATATAGAACACTGATTGACCCCAGCCCTAAAGTGACTCGTCAGGACTAACATACTCCCCACTGTAAGGTGTAGAAGTGAAGTAGATCACATCGTCATAGTAGAGTATCCACCCCTGAATACCCTCACGCCTAAGAATCCAAATAAATGGCCATCATGTCCTCCTATCAGAATTCAAAGCAGTAGTCGGTCCCAAAATAGTCATGTTATCCAACCCAGCCCAAACCTCATACAATCTTCATGGAAAATCTAAGGCACCCGCTCCTGTGTGTTGAGATACTGAGGGACATGGGGTCATGATCAAATCAATGTTACTATCTGAGTCCTGATCAATAATCATACTCCTAGCTGATCCACCTTGAGATAGAAGTGGGCATGCCTTGAGCACGATCTTCCTTCTCCCAACCATAAACTCCAATTGTCTCTTCCTAAAATCGTGGCTGTATCTCCCCAAGTATTGCAACCACTGTACACCCAAACCTACATCCATGCCCCCTAGATCACACATGTAAAAGTCATCTATCAAGGTGTATCCCTTCATACTTCTACTCAATTGTAGGATACCCTTAATGCATTGCAGAGTAAGACCATTGGCCACAGTCACATCGATTCTTGGAAAATTCAGTGCTTGCAGACCACATCGGTCTACCATTCCTGTATTTATAAAATTATGTGTAGACCCACTATCCACCAAACAATACACAGTATGCCCATGGATCATACCAGAGATGTAGAAGAGGTGAATCATCAATGCACCTAACAATGTAGCCATAGTCCCATGTGTTGTGACTACTACCTCAACATCTTTGAGCTCAATTTGGACACCATCATCCTTGTCATTTATATCCCAAACCTCCTCATCATCTACATCTGACATGACCTCAATAAGATGTGCCTTTCCCTACCCAAGGCACCTATGTCCTAGTACCAATGGCTCCTTACAAAAAAAACATAATTCCTCCTCCTTAGTTCATTTCTAGAATCCAAGTCTACTTTGGGAGGTGGAGGTGGCATGTCCTTAGCCTGTAAAGGAGGCCTCTGTGATGCTTGTATATTCCCTGATGGTTTCTTATCAGTCTAATAAGAGGTAGGAGTGGTGCCCAATCTCAATGTCACATCAATAGCATCCTTAAGAGTGGGCGGCTGGAAAGCACCAACCAATCCCTTAAGCCTGTCTTGCAATCCCTCAATGAATAGCATCACACTACACTTCTGCGGCATATCAAGTACCATAACCGTAATGCACTGAAACTCATTAATATAAGCTTCTACATGACCAGTTTGTCTCAGATGAGCCAACTCTCTATAGTAAAATTTTGTATCCTCACGGTCAAACTGTGTAATGAGTCGCTCAGCGAACTTAGCATAGGAATGTACTAAGCCGTGATCCTGGGTAACCAATCCATGGTGCCACTAATCATAGGCAATCCCCTCTAGATGCAACACAGCAAACTAAATAGCCTCACACTCAGGCATGGGCCATAATGAAAGATATATATCCAACTTGTGAACCCAAGCTCGTGCACTCGTATCTCCTAAGCCATTATATGTAGCCAACGTGATCTTCCCATTAGCTCTATTGAGATCATAGTTCTACTGCTGCTGTGGTGATCTATAACCACGATCTCCCTTGAACCTAGCTGTATCTCTATGCTGTGCACAATACTAGGGAAGAGGGAAGACATCCCTAATCTCAGGGGGTAGAGCTCTCCACTCAGTTGTGGCCGCCAAAACTGACTCCTGGAACCCCACCTCTGGTGGTTCCACCTACACTGGTCATTCACCTGGTATGAACTGAGGAAGCAATGCTCTATTTGTAGTAGGTGTACGATGGCGATGCAAAGGGAGCTCCCAACTGAAGAATGGGACTGATGGCTGTGCTGACTAGCAACCATTGAAACTGATCTAGTTCGCTTGCCTTTGTGTCCACCCATCTCCAAACACTCCAAGGTATCCTGTAATCTGTCTAAAGCCTAAGCGATCCTAGGCTAAGTAGTGAATAGGGTCCGCACCATCTCTCTCTCTTCATCATCCTGATTCCCTGTGCCGCCCACTTGTTCTTCTACCATAATAGGTTCCTGGTCTATTCCAAACCCTTGCTCAAGTTGAGCTCTCCTGCATGTATAAAATCTGTGTATCTCAGCTCTTGGATGCATAGATTTGTAATCAAAATACATAGGCTGGCAAGATCAATCTCTAATACCACTGAAAGATCCCTGATGGATCTCTTCCACTGATCTACTATAATTTTATATTTTTAAATTTGCTTTCCCTATTTATTAAATTTTTTTTGCAAAGCTAGACAGAAGTTGCAGAAGGATTTGATTGTTTTATATTTTTGATGATTTTTCAATAAGTAATAATAGAAGTACAACATGAACCAATTCTGAGAATGTATTCCAAATACATGTAAAGCAAAGTCGCTTCAAGCAGATTTTTTTGAATATATGCCTAATATGTAACCAGATGAAGATTTACTATAATATCTAGATTATTACAACCAAGAATAAAGCTAACTTGAAGGCGTGAAGGTAAAATATGAGCCTAGAAGGAAGCTACGGCCAGAATCCAGCTCTCAAATGATGTACGTGGAAAAGTAGATGTCTGCCAGGCACGGCCGTACAATTGCAAAGTGCCCACACGTGGGTAAAATACCCAAACCCCAGCTAAAACTCTGACTCAGTACTGCGTTCCCTAGAAGAAACAAGCACATTCTCCAAGATGCTTCTAACTGCAAGAATCCAAACCACTATTTTGGGGGCTACATCTCAAATAGGCAAAGCAAGTGGGTTTGGCATCCCAAATGTTGAAAGCTCAATCAGAGCCCAAAACACAAATCCAAGATGTAATATGTCAATAATGCCTTCGAACTTTGTCTTTTACCTCCTTATAACCTACCAAACTTAGCTCGAACCCTAAAAGTGTCTCCATGTGGCATTAGGTTATAAAATAATATATTTCTCATTTTTAAAGTGGTCAAGAATCCAGAAAATGACCTTTTTCCCAATAGAAAGAAATCCATTCACCGAATTGTTCTGAGTCAAAAGAGAAATATTTAGAAAAGTTCAAGACCTTTCCAACAAGCTATTACACCAAGGGATATTTGAAAGATCCCTGATGGATCTCTGCTGCAAATCTACTGTAATTTTTTTTTTTTTTTTTTTTTTTCCTGTTTATTAATGTTTTCTTGTAGAACTAGACAGAAATGCAGAAGAGTTTGTTTTTTTTTGTGTTTTTGATGATTATTCCACATAGAAATGAGAAGTAGCAAATGGCAAGAAAAGAGTTTGAAAATAAATAACAATATGCAGTAAAGTCAGAGTTGATACAAATCGTACCAGGCAGATCTCTGAATTATAGAGCCAAATAAAAGATCCAGTACATTTCCTCTAACAATGATGCCACAACTGGCTGATGAAAACAGGCTGATAAGATGCAAGAATCTGCTACTGAGTAACCGATTTTTCTATGTATCCAAGTGCTGCAAATGACAGAGTACGGCTACAAGAAATGGCAGTGTACGACTGCTAGAATTCACCTCCCATACGCCAAAGAACATGCCCAAAAAAACAAACTGTAGGCCCAAGCTGAAGTGGCATCTACCTTCCTCCTGAATACTGTTGAAACTACTGACAAAGCAATACCCAATGCTGCTGAGGGTTACATCCTAGCCAGCAATTACCCTGGGGTTTGCGTCCCAGAATGCAAATCGCTCAAGCAGAGCAAATCTGAAAAGAAGTGTTTGAAAAATATGCATAATCATGAGAAATGGCACCCATCTCCTTATAACGCCTTGCAAAGCAATTTGAACCCTAAAGTGACCCCCAATTGGCGTTGGCTATAAAAAAAATGAATTAAATCTTATTTTAAAGTGACCATGTCACTAGAAAATGACCTTTTCCACCATAGTAATAAATCCGTTCACCGAATTGCCTTGAGACCCGAGTGGAAGATTTATAGAATTTCAAGACCTTTCCAACGAGCTATCATAACATGGGATACGCATCCAAATGAGGCCAAAATTCCCTTATTACTCCAAAATGGCTATTAACTTAGCCTTATTTAAATATTAAACTCTAACTTAGGAAATATTAAAAATATAACCCAAATAGCCACAAACTGCCCAACTGACATCACAAACCATAAAATCATCCTGTCACCTGTCTATGACTTAAGTCGAAAATCAAAGATCCACTAGCAGTCTCATCCCTAAAATCTAAGGATGCTCCTAAAATTTAGGAAACAAGCCCTATCCCTCTGAAACTGAACCCAAAGGGTCATCTCATGGAAACCTAGCCCTGGGCATGATCATACCTCCTAAAAAGTAGGAATGAACCCCATAAATGTAGGAACTGCCTCCTAAAAACAAGGAACGTCACCCAACTGATCAATACCCACCAGAAAACCAAGTCCCCAACACTGAATGACCATACTGGGTCTCTATCCAACCCTGTCAGCCTACAAGACCCCATAATAAGCTGACTCACATGTCTCTGTTAGACTGAGCTAGAGTGGGGACATGACAATATTCACCTAGATGAGGCCAAAAAACCCCTTATTACTCCAAAATGGCTATAACTTAGCCTTATTTAAATTATTAAAATGCTAACTTAGGAGAATATTTAAAAATATTAAAATATTTCTCAAATAGCGAATTGATAGCCAAAACACCTCTACAAGGTGAAATTGAACTTGTCACCTCCTATGACTAATGCTAGATAATCTAAAACAATTGACAGTCTTGTCCCTCAAAATTAGGGATACTTCTAAAAAATAGGAACATCTCCAAATCTCTCGAAACTGAAACCATAGAATGATCTCATAGAGACTCAAGACTATAACCCATCTCTAGCTCCTAAAATGTAGGAAACTCCTCCTACAATTAAGGAACTTCTCTCAGCTACCCTCCTACTCTCTGAAATTCCAGATCCGAACACTGTATACCCTGACTGAGTCTCTAAACACCACTGCCAACCTACAAGGCTCCCTAATAGGCTAACTCCCACGTCTTGCTAGATAGAGCTATAAGAGGGTACATGACATTTTGTTTCTTGTAATATAATAACTTCAGATTCAAATTGCTTTAAATTATGCTTTAGCAAACATTTCCTGCTAGGTGCATTTAAGCTCCTAGCATTCCAGGTAGTGATCTTCATACTGCTTTGGGAAGGGTCTTCCCCTTCCCAGGATTAAGTAATTGGCTTATTTTTTGTTGTTCTTTCGCCTACCCATCTGCTTCTCTGAGTTCATTAAGAGACTTCCTTCCTCTCTTAGCTTTTCGTATGCCATATTTGGGAGTAGTTAATCCTTCTTGATTCATCAGAATACCTAGTTGTTCTATTTCTCATGTGCATTTACACCACTTTCCAATTGCTAACCTCCGTTCACATCTTTTTCTTTGATTTCTAATTCTTTCATTAACTAATATGTGAGGGTTATCTAAACATCTATGTGAATATTATCTGCTACATCTAGAGTACTCCATGTTCTGTCCCAATTATTAGCCTCACCTTGTCCTTTACCCGTTCTATCTTCGGCTGTCTATAAAGCTTTACTTCTCTTATCTTCATCCTCAATGATTAATAGATCTTTTCTTAAATCTTCAAAGGTGTAGTTATCTCCTCCTAGTTTTAGAACTCGCAACACTAGTTCCTCTTTCTGTAAGTTACTATTTTTATCACTATTATCGAGGTTAAAAACTTGGATTAGTTCATTTGTTAGTAGTTCCAAATTCTCTTTCTTAGCCTCCTATATAGATAACCTTTCCAGATCATCAATCTTTGACATATCATTATTTAAGAAGTCCTGAAAATCTTGTTTTAATGTTCCCTTATTCTTACTTTGTTCCTTCTCCCGTAAATTGTGCCCATTGAGGTTATGCATAGGGGATTCTTGTGAGGTATTTGGTGTCTACCAAAATTTGGTAAACATCTTGACTGCCTCTTTATTGGAGTGTATTTTCTCCTTCATAGACTCTCCTTTCTATTGTAATGGAGTTTCTATTAATTCATTTGTGAATTTAGCCTTGCTTTGTTCAGGAGATGTAAAGAAGAGACATTTGTTTTCAATTTCTTCAAGAGTACTATTAGTATCAACCATGATATTTTTGTCCTGAGATTTAGAATCCTTTTCTGACTCATTTTCTTTAATTGTAGCTTTAGCTTGTGCTTTTTTTAGTTTCTTTTTTAGCCTCCTACAGCTGTTTGTTGTCTTTTGTATCCTAGTGTTGGCTAAATAGAGATCTATTTTTATTCCTTCTTTTCTATTGATATCATCAGAATTTTGAGCTTCGCATGTAGGTTCAAATTTCAACTGTGAGCCAATGCCTTTATTTTCTTCCCTATCTAACAGATCAATAATTTCTTTAGTGTTCTCAAGTTTTGAAGATTTTCCGTTTTCTATGCTATGAGATTTTTTTTTTTTTACTGCTTGTAATAGCTTAAACACTTTCTTCTGATCTTTGAGGATAGAAGAAGAACCATCTCTGGTTTCTAAAATTGGAGATATGACTGCTGGTTTTCCATTTCTTATTTCACCCTCTTCTAAATCTGAAATTTCTTTTCCTATTGTAACATGAATGCACTTGCCCTAGAATTCTTTTTTGTTTCTTATATTCATCATAGGGAAGGTATCTTTAAAGTCCAAAGTTGGTTGAAAAGTTTGAAAGTAATCTTTCTTTCATCATCTAATTTGATTATTTCAAAAATTTTGCCTTCAAATCTATCAAAATTTAAGTTATAGATAGATTTGTTTGTTATTACCTTAATAGGTTTAATTTCTGGATAATTAGTCTCTAGGTTGATAAGAAATTTAATATTATTACAATATTAATATGAAGTGTCTATTCCTATCAGATTACCAATTGATGGACCTATATTCCTGATAATCTCTACATGCATATGTTTTGGAGGGATGGATTGAATTGAGATCCAGGTTGGGATGGAGAAATTTAACCTTTCTTCCTTACAATTTGGGGACCATTCTAAGAATTTAACAGCATAAACTTTAAAATAGCATACAAAGATAGAGAAAATATTTTTTGACATATTCGTCACTATAGTGAATGTAAACTAGTCTATCTGAATGGTGAGAGATACATACTTGATTTTGGCAGAAATCCTTTAGCCATTTAATGAGATTGATCAATTCATGTTTTGGCCCATTCCAAAATGTGGATACACCAACATTTTGGCAGTCTTACCAACGATGTTCATTGTCCTGATTGTTGATAATCAGGACCTTTTCCTTCATTATATTTATATTGGAGTGAGGAGCCATTTGGGGATGAGAGGGGGGTTGCCAAGGAGATTTCGAAAAAAATTCCTTCGGTGAGGGGGAATATATGTATTAGGGGGGTTATCTGATGGGTTGAAAATTGAGGTATCAGACTTACGAAAATGTGCTTCATGGGTATTGTAGGAAATCGCATTGGGTTAGTTAGAGAACCTATCTGTTGAGGTTACAGTGGAAATCTATAATGGGTAGCATATTTTTTATGATTAAAAAAGCAAATTGTTTGTCAAGATTCTTAGTGGAAAATATGATATTAGGTCGAAGTCCTTTCCTGGTAGAAAAATTTACTAAATGGGGAAAATCGTTACTTTAAAGGTATGAGGGTTTGCCAGATGCTTACTTGCCTTGTACCGAACCAGTGACAATTGGGCCAAAATTAATTGGTTCGAATCTAGAGTCGTCCTGGCACATATATTTCTTTTGGGTTTTACCACTAGTCGCAACCCTAGCCTTTTTGAGGATTTCCCTAGTTTATTTGGAAGTCTCACCTAGACTTTTAGCATTGCTCTTATGATTGAAATTCGTCTTTTGGATATTAGCATGTTTCAAACCAATGCGCTCATTAAGAGCCGAAAACGAATTTGACGTCTTCACTGCATACCTCAACTTTGCAGGAGGGTTGCCGATGCAAAGTTTCCTAGACTTGTTCGTTTCTCCTCTAGTTCTCTGCGGTGAAGGCAAATGATGTTTCACCGGCTGCTTGTAACACGAAACAAGTTTAGGGTTTTGAGATTTCCCCAAAAACCCTGGATTCTTGTCATCACCTTTAATAAAATCATGGTGTGTGTCATTATTTGCCAAGTTCGAAGGTTTTGCAAAACTTAAAACTGCTCTACGTTCCATATTTTTCTTTCTACACGAATTGGCAAAAGTGGTGTATACTACAACTATTGATTTTAAATCTAAAATTGATGTGGTCTACTTTATACAAGATTTTCCGTGTGATATTGTCAGATAAGTGTTTACTAAAATAAACAACCTGTTTTAGAATTTTGCACCAATACACTAAGCGAATGAAGATCTTCCGCGTGGGAGCCCTAAATGGTTGTTGTTACAGCAAGTAGGCAATATACAACTAAAATGTTCTATTTCAGTCATGTAAGCAGATCAGTAACTTTAATTCTGCATTTAATTAGCCCAAATTTTGAATCAAAATGGAAATAAAAAAGAAAGAGCAATGCAGGATTACCAACTGGCTTGGAAAATCATTCTGGAATTTAATCTCAGATTTTGTCACATGAGCTACATTTTTTAGCCCTAAAACCTTGATGATGTGTGTGGTTGAAGACTAATTTACTAGTATCATAAGAAATTTAACTCTTCGAAAATCAAAATTTTGATGGGCATTCATGAATAGAACAAATTAAAATGAAAAACGAAGAGCCTAAAATTTAGATTAAACTGGTAAAGGCATATACGTCAATAGATAAATATAATTATTGTAAATTTGACGAAATAGAGAGCCAAAAATTTACCCTAAATTGGTAAAATCATACATTCAACATTCTAAATTGGTAAAAATGCACACGTGAACATAGAAATATGAATCCTGCAGATTGTTTAGCTGAAAATAAACAAAATGTTTTTTAAATTATATGGAACCATGCGTTAGCCATGGGAGAATTAGTGTATCTATGTTCTCCTAGAAATGAATTTAAGTTCGGAAGCCTCTGCTTGACCCTTCACCGATTGTTCCAGTATTACATGCACTTGATCAATTGTGATAGGAGAACTTCTGATATTGAACAGAGAACCTCGACGAGCTATTATATATAAGGAGATAGATTGCTATAAGGAATGTGATGATAGATGATTGTTGAATTCTGCAAATTGCTGATTACAGGCACAGTCATTTAAGCTAATTTGCTGCCCTGAAGAAGATGGATCACTATCTGATATTTAAATTCACTTTGTTAACTTTTATTTTCCACAATCCAAATCGAAAAAAGAATGCAGTTTATCGGTTCGCACAAAGTTAAAGTAACTTAAAAACATAACAAAAAGTGATTTTAAGCTATATTTATCAAAAAATGAAAGTCAAATTAAAAATATAACATCATATTTTTAATTCGTGTTGTTGCACCAAAAAGGTCCACTTTTGAGGCACTAAAACAAGCATATCTCTTGATTGACAACTCCGATCGAGCTCTAGGTCAGACCGAATTGAAGGGAAAAGCGAAAGGCGTGACATGAGAAAAATCAAAGGCCTGAAAACCAACAAAAGAAAACTCAAAAGCAAAGAAAAGGATGATGAAGGCTTCAAAAATCAAGCAAAGGCTCGACAGAAAACAAAACAAAAAAGACTTAACAAAAGCCTTCAATAAAATGATTTGATACACGAATTGAAATAGATCAATCGATCAACATTAAGCAATTGAATATCAAATTCAAGCTTAGAGAAACGTGAAACTAACTTGAAAAGGTTTCGTGATATTACCAACATTTTGTGGTGACAAAATGCATGACAACACACTTTTGGACCATAATTTCTTTGCACTAAAGCATCATTATTATATCAATTTGTTTGTTCTACCACATTTTAAGCATCTTCAAATACCTTAATACAAATTTACAGATTCCTATGATATCTTTTGACATTTTTTCTAAGGACATAATGTATGCAATTTTCTTAAATTTACCGCTTGTGAAATAAAACTTTTTTAAAGTGGTCATATTTAGAAAATAATAACATTTTTCCTATAAGCCCCTCTGGCAAACCAATTGTTCACATGTATTATTAGCAGCAAGATGCAACCCTATGCAAAATCTTAATGCCTTATGACCTCATTTGCTGATTTTACAAAACTTGATCCTCCCACAAATTTCTTCATTTTTCATTGTACACTTTAAAATTTGTGTTGAAATCACTAGCTTTAAGAAGTAATATGTTTGTCCCATAAGAACCCTATTCCAAATGAGTAACTCCAATGAATTATTTCTATGTGATGAACTACTACACCAAATTTAATATCTTTGTGCCATAATCTATTTGTCATTATGTTTACAATTTATTTCAAACCTTTTAACAAGATTTTAAGTGGGCATTTTGATGTCTATGCTTGGACTTTGAATGATCCCTATGATGAAAATATTTATCCCTAGATTGTTTTTTACTAAAATACTATCATGTGCAATATCTCAGCCCTCTAAGGATTCTTTTCATATTTTTACCATTTGGCACAAATGGCAAATTATAAATTTACTATTGGAGAGAAAAAAATGAAATACTTTTCTTGCTCTAGATTATGAAGAGTTTGCTGAATCAAAGAAAAGGAATCATGCATAATAGATCCAGAATCATGGATGGATTGATCATTCATACATTTTCGCTATGGTATGCATAGTACATACACATTTGTCCATTGTAGATGACTTTGTTTGTGCTTCTGTAATGATGCATATGGGGAAATGTAAGATAATACTATATTCGCTTTGCAAAATACAATAAGAACATGTCGCAAGCATGGAAAATATAATATCAGTTTGTTGAATTTACGCATTGGAGCCAAATGAAGATCCATCAACAATTTGATTAGAAGATATAAATGCACCATGAATCTAATATAGAAAAATTCTTTATCCATTAATGCATAGTAGCAAGATGAAATCAGAAGATATAACTTCTAACTGGAGAGCATTAAAATATTTAATTTTTAAGAACTATGATTTCATATGCCACTAGATAATGTACACCTGGTACAAAATCTCAAACAAATACATTGATAGATAGAATTCCTCAAACTTTGCCAATGTTCTTTCACAGAAAAAATAGGCGTTATCAAATGTTTTTTGCAGCTGCACAATGTAGAAGCATTTGAGCATATTTAAAAATGACAGATTCAAAGGCGTTCCATATTGGCTTTTTCTTTAATCCATATCAATGGAGATCTCATCTACAAAATGTTTTTTTGAGAAGGAATACTACAACAAGGTCTCATTTGAAGATTTAAAAGAAAGAAATATGAAGCATCTACATAACATAAAGAGAAGAATATTTCTTTTAAAGAAAAAGTGCTGTTGAAAATTGAATCACGTTTTTCATATTCGGGCATAAATTTAAAGATGTTTTTTAGCTGTAAATGAAAGTTCATATCTTCCAAATGGCTCCCCGACCTTTTCCCATTGATGGGAAGTAAATAATTATAGTTTTATATATTTTTGGGATGCCAGCATGCCCAAAAACGCCCTGGCATTTGCAAAAACGGCCCAATTTTATAAAAAACAATCCACAATCTATTTTGGCAGTAGTGTGTGAGATATGAAAAATCAAAAGAGATCACAACATGGTGAAAATGGAGAAAACGCAGCAAAACTAGACAAGCAGATATGATTATAGGCAAAAGAAATGTTCGAAAGCTCTTTGCAACATTAATTTTGTGCATATCCAGCAACCATTACATTCTATGAGGCCAGATGACTGTTCTAAAAACAATATTTTTATTGATCAGCTTGTAGATGTTAACTTTAACACATTTAAGTTGTGTTTCATTCAAGTGCTAATCACTTCTGAATTGATCTCAATAGTGTTACATCTCGATAATTTTATTGTCTTTATGGAAGAATGACTAGCAGCAAGATATGGGACAGTGTGATAGAATATCACAACCAAGATAGCAAATTGACCATAGTCCATCTGATATATCTACCATCAACCAAAATGGAACTTTCAAAATTATAAATGTTGTAATCCTAATCGCCAAATCTCTATGCAGGTTTATGTGGGTTGCAAAATTGAGAAATATCGTCATTTGGCAAAAATAAATTGCTTGCCTTCCGAAATGGTGAAAGAATGTGGAATGCCCTAAATATATAGGGGTAATAATAAGAAAGTATGTCACAAATAGTAACAAGATTTAATTTATCTTAATTGTGGAAAAATGAAACTTAGTTGAAATTTTTTTTTAAAGAGCTTGCAATTGAGTAAATTCTCTTTTAGAGAAATGTTTTATTTGAAAAGGACAATATTTTATTAATCTTAATATCATATTCTTATACTTAGAAATAATTTTGAAAAAAGATATATTTTATAGTATAAGTGATACGTTTTTCAGCGGGCCCTAGTTAAAAATTAATGGTATACAATTAAGCTTGTGGAAACATGAAATTATAAATTAATTATTGATATGTTTCCCTATGTATTTCAAGTAAAGTACCTACAAATTAGATTTTGTATTATTTTGTATATCCGTAGAGGTTATTTAAGGCTTTAGGAAAAAACATTTCAAATCATTATTATCTTAATTTTATGATAATAATAAAATACTTGAAGGAAGAATAATGGAATGCTTTCTTGGCAGAAACACATTGTATTCTTACCCTTAATAAATGTAAAGGATCAATATTAGGGTAGATTTTTATTTTGACCAAAGGATGATATATTGTCAAATAATGCATTTCTAATGTGTCAATTTATACAAATATTGGCTAAGGATTGAATATTTTATCAAAGATGAATTATTTTGACAAAGTGTATTTGTGCAAGAAAAGGCTACAAATTACTCCCAACAAACCTTAAATAAAAGGTAAGGCCTTGATTTATTTTTAATTAAGGTATCTTATTGAGTTATTTTATGTACAAGATATATCATTAACATAGACGAGCACCAAAATGTTTTGATTACGTAAAAATAGGTTTTAAAGGACTCGAAACCTTTAACAAAGTATCAGAGAATTACAAACATAAAAGCTCAGATAACAGAAGGCCTCAAAGAACATATAGAAAAAACCACAGAAATAGGAGGCCAATGTATAGCTATGCACTAGAAGACAGCAAAAGAAAAGCAAAAGGACAGCTCCTGGACAGCTACAGGGTCTTCAACAAGTCCGCAACTTGGTCTGCCAGAATGTTCATATTTTCCACAGAAGCTTTGATTTCATCCAACTTTTTTGCTTCCACTCCTTCAATCTTCTTGGAATTGGCCCTTGTGCGCTTTCTCAAGCCCTAGTCCTCATTCACAACAGGGGAGTCTTGGCCTTTACTTTGTTCCATCTTGTTCAGTAGGGTATTGAAATTATCAGCCACAGTATTCAAAATATTGCAATTTTGATCCGCCAGTTTCTTGACTATTTTTTCCATGTTACTCATTCTAGCATCTAGATCATCCATCCTTTTCTGAATATCTTTGCTAAACTTGTCAGGGTTCCTATTTTTGGTTTCAATTGTTGGCACACACTTCATCAAGTTTTTTACCTCTTCTGCATTGCCAATAACCTCAAAGAACCTATCAATGTGCTGACCCAGCATTCGCTCCCCCCTTGCCATCTTGCTAAGCTGATCAAAGTCCCTTGAGATATCTTGCATTTGTTGTTTAAGGGTGCCAATATCCTTCATGATCGACCCTGGGTTAGCCATGATTCCCTTTAGGAACCCTTGTTCATTCTCTTCCCTATTACGTTCAAAGTTGTCCTCCTACTCCCCCTATTTGTTTCTATCCAGGTCCACCTTCTTGAGATCATTGTCATCACCCACATCCTAAGCAAACGTCTTTTTTCTTTCTCTTTCCATCCTCTTAATTAAGGGTTCATTATCAAAAGGGGCAGAGTCCCTTTCCGCATTCTTTCCCCTGTTTCCCACAACCTTTCCCAATGTTCCTCTCTTCTGATAACCCTTTCTCGGCTCCTCATAATCATTATCTTGTTTTGATTCTCTCCATTCCCTTCCTTTTCTTCTTGGAAGAGCTTCCCACATCACATTTCTTGTTCTTCTTTAAATTAACCTCATCCGCCTCATCCTCGATATCCTTATCAAAATCCTCCTTAGAATCATTGCCCTCAGTCTCATAATCAAGCGATTTCTTACTCTGCCTGGGCCTATCCACCTTTTTTGAGTTCAATAGGTTCATTATTAAAACCATTAACCCCTCATGGAAAGCGTGATCTCCCTCAGGATCATTTTTAAAGGAAAGAATAGAATTACCCAAAGATTATCCGAGGTAAAAAGGAAAATTTATCCTAACCCTATGCCTAAAATGGTTAACCAACATGAAACGGTGATTGTATATCTTAGTGAAGCACCCATCTAAAGTAAGATAATAACCGCAAACATTAAAAATCTCCAAGGGTGTGAAATGGAGCCGGGGTGAAAGTAGGAATTACTTATTTTCCCAAGTCAAAAGTTTGTGAAGAGTATGTTGATCTATGCAATACAGGCATGTCCTTATTGAAATCACATGAGCAAGGTTTTCTTGATCATCTTGAGGTAGTGGTGATTGATGAACCAATCAAGAAAATTGCAGTTGGAAAGAACTTAGAATTTGTTCGATCAAGGGGATGTCCAATCTGACATCTTGCTTGGTTGGAAGCTAATGGAAAGTTAGAGATTCCACATGTACATGAGCATGAAAATACTATCAAAAAAGACGTCAAAGAAGAATTTTCAGTTCTAGATGAGCAAGTTCAATTCATGAACCTTTCTTGGAGCAGCAATACACGTGATTCATTTCAAAAAGATGAATTCTTCCATCTCTTCTAGGAGGTGTTACCTTAGGCCTTGACATCATTGCTCCAATTGTTCGTGTTCCATCTCTATGAAGTTGCATGTGAACATGCAAGGTACTGCAAGCTACTTTAAAAAGGTAGCTATTTTGTTGAACCCGTAAATGGTTTTATTTAAAATTTGCATTTTTGGCTAGATTTAATTAGGTAGGCTTTCCTTTGTTTTCAATAAGTGCACTTGCACATTTTTGTTTTATTAGATTTGCTTTGCTTTAGCTGTGTTAGTTTAGTTTTTTTTTTTGGTCATCTAACTCTATAGCCCAATGGAGTGGATAAAGGCATTTAGAGAACTAAATTCTATGTCACTCTTTGTTTCCAAGAACAAACGAGTAACATTCCCTAGACAAAGCCAGCTGTTGTCCTGCATTTTGTCACCACAAAATGTTGGTAATAGCACGAAACTTTTTCAAGTGTGCTTTGTGTTTCTCTAAGCTTGAATTTGATATTCAATTGCTTAATGTTGATCGATTGATCCATTTCAATTCAAATATCAAATTATTTTACTAAAGGCCTTCGTCAAGTCTTTTTTGTTCTGCTTTCTGTCGAGCCTTTGCTTGATTTTTGAAGCCTTCACAATCCGTTCTTTATTTTTGAGTTTGTGTTTGCTTGTTTTTAGCCCTTTGGATTTGCTCATGTCATGCCTTTCGTTTTCCCTTTCAATTCGGTCTAACCTAGAGGTCAATCAGAGTTGTCAATCAAGAGATATGGTCATTTTAGTGTCTCAATAGTGGACACTTTAAGTGCAACAACACGAATTAAAAAATATGATGTTATATTTTCAATTTGACATTCACTTTTTGAAAATATAACATTTTACTCACTTTTTGTTATGTTTTTAAGTTACTTTATCTTTTAATTTATAACTTAAAGTGACTATAGTGCACTTTATGTTATAATTTTAAGTTGAGTTATTTTTTAATTTTTCACTTAAAATAACTATAGAACTATATAATTACATTTTAAATTTTTTATTTTAAAATCAAATACTTATCTAAATGTCACTTTAACATAATGTTTATGAATTATATTGAATAATATGATGCATAAATGTTATTTTTGACCCATATTGATGACATTTTCATAAATTTAAGCGAAATACATAACTTAAATGCCTCAAAGTGTACTTTTTATGTGCAAATGCATGTAAAAATCTATGAAAAGTGGAAACTTTTCATGTTATTGCATATAAAAACTCACTTCAATAATACTTTTCATGCCATTACATCAAAAGTTTGTAAAAGTGGAACTTTTTGATGCAATAACATGAAAAGTAGAGTTTTCGTGCTTATGCATCAAAAAGGTGAGACATGTTTTTAAAACATGTAAGTGACTCCAAAAGGTCCGATTTTGGAGTCTTACACATTTTAAAATATGCAATGAGCTTCAAAAAGTGAGATTATGCATAAAGACATATTTTAAAACATACAATAGATTCCAAAAGGTTCGATTTTACATGAATACATGTTTTAAAATATGTAATGGTTATGAAAATGTCCTGTTTTGTGAAGAAAATATGTTCTTGCTCTAAAGAGTACGATTTTGGCCATAACTCAAGATTTTCTCCATGGATTTGAATGAAATCTCTTGCATTCACGGCGTTTTGGATTGGTGATCATTTTGCCTCCATTAAAAATCAGTTTAATGAGCCAAAAAACATTTTTAAATCTCGCAAGCTAGGGCACATTTTTGCAAAAAAACTCCATAAATCTTCAAAGTTGGATCACATTTTTGCTTGGAATCAAGTCGTTTTGGCCTTATTAGCTGATTGCATTGCATTGTGATCATTATTTTGGTGTTTAAACACCAAATCAATTTGCTTGGAAATCTTGAAGAAACACGTGTTTGCAAAAAATGTCTCAAGAGTTTGAAATTTTCAAAATGTTGGAAAAAGGAGAAATCTAGAGCAGGTTTTGGCATCTTGCATATTAATCTCCTTGTTTTCTGCCCTTCATCATTCAAAATTTCAAGATTGGAAAAGTTCTTACCGTTTTTAAAGAAGATTTCAAACAAAGAGCATCTTTTTCCTTCATTTTTGGCACTTATTTTTCATGTAAGTGGACTCCTTCTTTCTTGCAATTTAATTCACGCTTATCTTTGCTGATTTTATGCATAAAATCGTTGAATGATTGCCATTTGCAAAAACCTTTGCCTTAGAACGTGCATTTTTTCCTTTAATTATTAAATTTTCCTTCATTTTGTTGTTTTTGGTTCTTCCCCAAGTTCCAAATTCGAATTTTATCTTTGGAGTGCATTGCATCTTGGCATGTTTTGAGTTGTTTTCAATGGTATGTTTTTTCTTTTGCATGTTTTCCATCTCATTCACCATCCGCACATACATGTAATCTCATTTTCCGCTTCCATTTTCACCCATCTCACCTTTTGCTTCCATTTGCATGACATGATTACATGAAATGTCTTACGTGTAATTGCATCTAAAAGGTCCGATTTCGATTAAAAGTCACTTTTTGAAAAGTCAAAAAGATGTCATGTGCATGTTTTCCCATGTACTTTGACCTTACTTTTCTTTAAAGGCATTAAAGTTCATTTTCGCCTCTACATATGCATTTGCACCTCCATGAGCAAATACATGTTTCCGCATCTTTCCATACTTTCCATCTCACCCTCCACCTCCCATTACATGTTGCATTTACATGTAATCCATTTTTCATGCAATGAAATCCTGAAAGCCCAAGTCACATTTTGGAAATCAGCAATCTCCATTTGCACGCATTCCCATGCGCCGAACACTTCAAAAAAAAAAGAGGAGTTAAAGGTGCTGATGGAAAGTTGTTCCAAGTGTACATTCGGACATCATCAAGAAGGTTTTCAAATTGTCTGAGACTCTAGTTTTTGCTGATCTACAAAGGAGAATTCACGACAACTTGAATGAGAAAAGCTTAATCACATCAAGCTATCAAAAGACGTAACACCATGGTTATCAAGGTGAATGCAGCAGTACAAAGTATGAGAACTTTTGATCCTGTGATCATCCAAGATTGCATCGTCAAGTACAAGGTCCTTTAGGATTGTTTCAATTCTCTTCCGTCTTCTTCTTTCATTTTGTAGTTGGAGAGGATGTATTGCATGAAAATGTGTAATTACATGTAATGCAAGTTACATGTGTATGTAAAAGATGTAATGCAAGTTGCACGTGCAATTGCATGTAACCCTTTAGTTTTTGTAGTTAGACTTGGTCAAAGTTGGTTGAGTTGCTCACACTTTTTCCTCCACCTTTTTCTCAACTTCTTTGCCTATATAAAGGAGTGCCCCCTCATTGTAAAATCATCATTATCTTTATGCAAAAAAACTCTAGAGAAATTGTGCCAGCAGAATTTTGTTTGTGTAAGCACTATTTTGAGAGAAAGTGAATACAAAGGAGCATTTGAGACTTATCTTTGATTAAGTGAGATTGTAATTTGAGTGAATTGTAAGCTTTGTCTATAATTCATCCAAGTTGTCTTTGATTCATATTGTTTTGTGTTATTGATAATTGTTCTAGCGAATTAAATAGAAAAGAGTTAAGAAACAATTGAAGCCAGAGCTTTGACCAGGAGCAATTGTGAAAGTGTATAGCTAGAAGCTTTGTCTGTAGCTTATATTTTCTTCTTAATTCACAAAATAGTTAGATTGTTCTTACTTTTAGGAGTCTTTGTGCCCTAATTGTAAAGCTTTTACCATATAGAAGTACGACCAGACTTAGAGTCAAACTGGTACATTTTGGCTAGCCTTTGAGTTAGTAAAAGTTTATCGGTATCACCGTTCCCAGCTCTTGATAGAAGCGTAGTTAGAGATTCACCTCACCCATCATTCACACTACGAGTAAGTGGATCCTTTCTTGAAAGTTAAGAAGAAAGGATATTAGTAACACTCTATTTATATCTCAACTTCTTGCTTACCTTGAGTTGATCCAAAGAACGATGAGAAAGGGGAGCCTTCCCTTTAAGGTAGGAGAGACTCTGTATCACACGGTGTGGCTGGTCATCTTATTTTGCGACTAGATTTTTACCCAAAAATGTCAGTTGCAAAATATCCACCCAACAGATATCACAACAAAGAAAATTTGTGGGAAAAAAGACCCACAATCCATGTGGTATTGATTGGTAATACATTGTCCTTCTCATAATAGCCCGCCGCTTCCCAATTTTGCCCATATAATATATACTCCTTCCTGGCATATTCATCATTAATGAAACGCTTTTGCTTACTTCTAGCTTTATCATGCTCGATCAATAAACACCCCTCAATAAGTATGATATCATTGTGGTTCCAAATTAACTTTTCATCATTCTTGCATGCCGCATTAGCCGCCCAGTCAGCAACTTGGTTCATTTCTCTATAATTGTGAGTGACAATACAAATTTCAAAGGATTTGATAAGATCTATGGCCTTATAATATTATTAATAGTCCAAGAAGAATTGGTAACTTTATTAAGACAATTAATTATATTAAAGGAGTCCCCCTCAAGCCATATCTTACTCAAATTCAAACTTTTTGCATAGTTAAGACCATAGAGGGCCGCACTAGCTTCTGCCACATGGTTAGTTTGAACTCCAATAGGGATGGCCATTCCACCCACTCTATCCCCATTCATATTCCTAGTGATGATACCACAGCCAACAATTCCTGGGTTGCCCTTCGAGGCCCCATCAAAATTTATCTTATACCAGTCCATCAGGGGACAATCCCATCTAGCTAGATCCCTAAGGTTAGGACCAATTTGCACCAAATTGATACCATCTAAATTTCAATTCTGACACACTAATTCTTCCCACTCATTCTAAGATTGGTGTCCTTTTCCACAGGATCTGATATTCTCAATCATCATATTCTTAATCTTACAAAATACCTGACCAGGATTAGATTCTAAACCCCTAAACATCCTATCATTATGTTCCTTCCATTCGCCCCAGCAAAGGAACAGGAGAATAAAATCCCACAATCTCATAACCAAGGTGTTAGTAGAGGGTGACTTCCAACAATTAAAAAAATCTTGAATTGTAGCAGGGAAAACCCAAGTAGTATTCAGCAAATCAAAGACCTTTTCCCATAACCTTTTAGTATAAGAATAGTGAATAGTCATATGGTTAAGCAATTCAGCAGCATTCTTACATAGATAACATCTATTAATTATGTTGAACCCTCTCTTCAATAAGTTATCCATTGTCAAAATTTTATCCTGCATAAGAATCCAAAAAAATATGTTAATTTTGGGAGTCATACCTTTAAACCAAGCTTTAGCCCAACAAGGCTCATGATACACTTCAAAAGCATTAGCATACACCGAGGACACAGAAAAAAATCCATTAGGATTATATTTCCATATCAGAGCATCCTCCTCATGACTTAAAAAGACAGCATTCAGAATCTTGTTGAGATCAATTAGGTTTCTATCCACTCTCTTGAAGTCCAACCAATTATTCTCCTCTCAATAGTCTTCTACAAAAATCTCGAAGAGATTCTTACACTGCTCCATAAAACCATTCCACCTTTGATCAGCACTAAGGGGGTGATCAAGAATCCAAATATCATCCCAAAAAAGAACAGTCATCCCATTTCCCACCTTCCATCTAACCCCTTTCTTAACAATCTGTTTTTTTTTTTAGCATGTTTCCAAATTATTGAACCCCCTCAAAAAGTCTCATTGTTAAGAAAGTGTTTAAGATCTTGATTCTCCCTATTGTATTTATCGTTCCAAATATCACACCATTCACCTTCCTCTTTATGCCATCTCCATAACAACTGAAGCTTCTCCCATCACTATAGAATCATCCACAAATTGCCGATGAGAACAAATCAGCTCTTTAGACGAGGATTTGAGACCAACAAAATCCCCCACAATCACCATTTTTTCCACAAATCTTCCCAAGCATTCAGCCATTAGAATGAAGAGGATAGGTGAAAGTGGATCCCTCTACCTGAAACTATGAGAAGTGTAATGTTCTCGTTATAAAATAAATCATTTATCAAACTATTGTTAATGGGTCGATTGATTTAATATATCTCAGACCCATTTTTATTTTGTTTCCATAGTTTGTGTCGTTGTTGGCTATCTTTGTACACCCTTGAAAAAATTTCCCGACGGGTATTTAAGCATGGTTTGTAGGTAGTCTTTAGGTATGCAATTTGGATTATTCTCTCTATATTACGAATTCTTGTTGGGGTTCTCTCTTGTTCCCCATTTCGGAAGTGAAAGATCTTCCCTATTTGGTTATCCAATTTTGGTGGGATTTAACCCTCACCCTATTTTGTCGCCTATAATACTTTACTCAGATCTAGCAAATTGGAGCATCATCTTCTGGCATATATTAGTTGAAGGATTGTTTGTATTCAATTTTTCTATTATTATGTTGTAATCTATTTATGTAGGAACAAGACTGCATTCTCCGTGTAGTGCAGATACTTAAACATGTGGCATATGGACACTTCATATAGCTTCCTCATTACTCATATGGCATTCATTCCTAGCATCTCCCCACACCACCGTACTTCCCCTCTCATCCTTCATCTATCCTCTGTACATCTTACCATACAGCCCTCTTTGCACTCACCTCATACACTAACCTTCCATCACCATCGTACACCATCATAAACCACCATACGACCCTCCTTAAGCCACCGTATGGCCTCTTATTTCACTCTGTACAACCTTATTTCACACCGTATAGCCAGCAAAGTGTTTCCACTGTACCTTCACTCTTTCCCTCAACCTCACCATACTGCATCCCTCCACCTACCATCGTACAGTCTTCAATCCGTACCATACAGACTCATCTGTATTCCACTTGCACATCCCTTCCTTCTCCATTGTACGGCATACTTCCTAGGCATCCTCCCACAGCGTCCGGACCCCATTCAGGAACACATTTACAAAACTTATTATCAAGCAATTTGCTAATTACGTTTTATACACTGCATTGCTAGCACGGAACATTAGTGGTATCAGAGCGCTACAATCCTACTAGCCTGTGAACAGTGAATGAGAGTTTATAGTCGGAAGAGACAAAAAAACCATTCCATTGATAGAATGGCTCCCGAACCAGAACCAACAACTGCCAAATTCGTGGCACTATTGAGAGAACTTGCAAAGACTCAAGCATAGATCAATGATACTCAGTGACTCATGGAAGAAACTCTCAAGAAAATTGGCAGACAATAAAATATCCGGAAAACAAAATGGTCACAGTGTAGACTTGATGTTGGGTAAAACAAACCCTCATCCAGTACACTTTCGACCTTCCACGCCATTTCAGACACAACTAGAGGGAAGTAGTCGACCTTTGACGAAATGCAAGAACAACTGAGAGAAGATTGGAAGAATGTGAATTTTGAGGAAGATATATCCTACAAAGATTATGCAAATCTAAGAATGAGATATTTGAGAAGTGGAAATAGAGGATATTTTAATGATGATCTCAAGAGGAAGTTGAGTAAAGTAAATTTGTCTCCATTTGATGGATCCGGATCTATATCCATGCAAGCATGGGTAATGAAGGTCAATACTTACTTCCAGCTTAATCCCATGCCAGAAGAAGAAGCAATCAAATTTGCGGCATTACACTTAGAGGGAGTTGCGCATGAATGGTGGCATTGCAAACCATCACATTGGGGCATGATCAAATAAAGACTTATGCGGAATTCACTAAGAGATTGATAGATCGATTTGATGGTAGAGATTCGGAACTCAATTTCAAAGATTTGGCATAGTTGAGACAAACTGGATCGGTCGACCAATACATTGCAGAATTTTAGAAACTCTCTGTTTTGGTCATGGACATTTCTGAAAGAAGACAGATAGTGCTCTTCATGGATAGACTAACAAAACCACTGAAAGGTTGGGTAAAGGGGTTCAATCCTGCCACCCTATCGGAGACCATTAAAAAGGCATAGAGTATGGCATCATCATCGTGAAGTTACTTGCATTCCAAACTGCCGATGTTTCTGAGGGACAGAGATAATAAACCTCTGCCCAAGAAGGCATCATTGGATGAAGCCACCAAATAGGAGCTCCAAAGGAAGAAGCTATGTTTCAATTGTAAGGGACCTTGGGAGCCTGGCCACAAATGCCTCGAAAAAGGGAAGATCCATTACATTGAGGTTGTGTTTGATGATGAGGATGAACAGGAAGAAATACCTACCGAAGACAACCAACATCACAACAACACCAACATGGTTAGTTTGAACCATACGAAAAGAATTGCAACATTGGTATGACACGGAGGAACTATTTCCCTAGCCAGTAGCCTAAGGTGCACAGTGTTTCGCGTACGGGGAACTTTTCAAAGACAAAAAGTTATGGTGATGCTCGATAGTGGAGCTACGCTAAACTTCATAAACTTCTCTCTGGTAAAACGAAGAGGTCTCCCTACGGAGATGCACGTAGGATTTTAGGTCAAGGTTGCTAGAGGGACTCTCCTTCCCTGCACACACCTTGTTCCTCAGCTAAGTATCACAATGGCAAATCACACGATAACCAAAGATTTATTCATAGTGGATCTAGATGATATGATGGTTATCCTAGGCATACAGTGGATGGAGACACTTGATGAATACACTCAGAGTTTCAAACGGATGGACTTCACTTTTGTTGTCAATGGAAAGAATATTGTTCTCTGCAGAATGGAAAATGAAGGTCCAAAGGAAGTTTCTACACATTAGATAGAGGCAATTTTTCGGCATGATGACGCTACGTGGGTTGCACATTGTTTTGTCTCGACAGAACCTATAAAAGGGCAACGGACACCTCCCCAGGATGATGATCTCTAGAAAATTTTGAGCGACCATGATAAAGTTTTTATAGACATTCTCCTCGGCATACCACTGCATCGAGGGTTTGAACATACTATCGAATTGGAAGCAGGAGCCAAGCCGGTCATAACCACACTGTACCGCCATCCCAAGAAATTCAAAGATGAGATTGAAAAAATGATTCAAGAACTGTTGAAAGGATGGATCCATACTAGTTCGAGCCCTTTTGCGTTATCAATGGTATTGCTCAAAAAGGAAGGGATGATGTGCATGTGTGTGAACTACCATACATTGAACAAATATAAATAAAAAATAGATATCCCATTCCAAGGATAGATGAATTGTTGGATGAATTGCATGGCACGGTCTATTTTTCAAAAATAGATCTTCGCTCTAGATACTGCTTGGCCAAAGAAAGGGATCAAAATCCTACAACAACGGGCTGCTTAACCCAAGATTGGACATCTCAAGTGGTTCTTATCCAACTCATTTGAACTCATTTAAATTATCAACCAGGGACGTAAACTTGAAATGGTGTTTGCAAAATATATGCTTCAAACTTATCTCAACTTAAGAACTACTCTACGGAAATTCAAGTGCTTAAACTACAGAAAATTTATGCTAAAGCTGAGAACCAAATCTATATTAATAAAGCATGAAAATACAGCAGAGAATTACTTCAACTGCCTATGTTGCAGGAATAGTTCACTAATTCTGTTATTAGTGGCTACAGGAACAACAGAGTCTACTTTGGTTCTATGAACTGAATATAAATCCTATGTTGACTAATTAGTTCACTCCCTGTGTGGGCCCCCATGGAGAAGTGAGGCAAAATAACTCAGAGATGAAAACCTGAAATGATCTTTTTATTCGTAACAATAAAACGTATATACTGATGAATAGAAAGATTATATTTAGTACTTAAAAACTCAGCAACATCTTTCTATTGAAAAATGACTGACTACAACCTAGCACCTTTGGAACACGGACTTCCAGTTATTTAAAACACAAACTAAGAACAAAATTCCTAGATTCAAGACTCATCAACTACTGAAACAAATGATGGGATTGATTATTATTATTACAATAGGTGCATTAATTCTGGTGCCAAATAGAACATTAATTTAGGAGCTCACAATCCTTGAATTTCCTCCGCTCAAGGCTAGTCTATTAACACGAGCAACCGCTTTGACTCCTGATTGGTTGAGTTGACTTTGTTTTTATATTTGCAAAATATTAGCGCCTCCAAAACAATAACATACATCAAGACTTATTGAAAACATGTTATCTAAACTGGTTTACCCTATGTCACATTGCTGCAGGAGAACTACCCAACCTAGCTAAGGAAGAAAAAGCATCATTCTCACTATTAAATGACATATCTTTTCATAGCATATTCATTTTGATCCTGAAAAGTAATTATGCACACATTTGTCTAAAATCATCATAAATATCATGTTCTTGAACATCAAAGTCTTTAGAAAGTTTGCAAATTAAACTAAAAATGAAATGAAAAAATAGACCATATTCTAGTCTCATCAGATTCGCATGAGGGAGGAAGACGTGGAAAAGATGACTTTTCCTTGTCACTATGGGCATTATGAGTTCCTGGTCATGTTGTTCAGATTAACAAATGCACCTGCTACGTTCCAATCCTGCATGAATTGCATCTTTAACAAACAATTGTGTAAATACTTATTGGTATTTTTTGATGATCCTATTTATAGCAGGACATGGGAGGAGCACTTGAAACATCTGGATGAAGTCCTAAGGATCATGAAGGAGCAGTCTTTGTTTGCCAAGCAATCCAAGTGTGAGTTCAGTATGACAGAAATATTGTATTTGTGACATGTCGTCAGTAAATATGGAGTTCAAGTTCATCAAGAGAAGATTCAGGCTATCCTTAATTGGCCTCCCCCAAAATCACTCACAGATTTGTGAGGGTTTTTTGGACTGTGTAGTTATTATCAGAGGATCATTTAAGGATTCTCTCAACTCAGTGCACCCTTAATGGAATCGACAAGGAAGGGGTCCTTCTAGTGGAACGAAAAGGTACAACTCACTTCTAATAAGCTGAAAGAGGCAATGAGCACTTGTCGCATACTTGCATCACCTGATTTCACTCGACTGTTCATTCTGGAGTCCGACACATCCGGAGAAGGCATTGAGGTGATACTGATGTAGGATAGACACCCCATAGCTTATGAGAGCAAGAAGCTTACACAAACAGAACACTTATAGTCCATCTACGACAAAATGTTGGCCATCATACATGCACTAACCAATTTTTGCCAATATTTGGTGGGTTCCAAATTTGTCATCTGTACGGATCACAACAGTTTGAGATATTTTCTGGAGCAACGAGACTTGAATGAGAGACAACAAAAATGGTTAAGCACGGTTCAGGCTTTTGATTTTGACATTAAATATGTGAAAGGGAAGAACAATGTGGTTGCAGATGCCTTGTTCAAGAAACCTGCCATCTTTTCACTAAACCAAATTTCAGCTAACATGAAGGCACATTTGTTGGTAGATTATTCCAAAAACACATTTTCCTGTGAGCTAATGGATGGTTACACCCAAGATGATTAGTACAAAGTGGTGGATGACATTATCTACTATAAGAATCGGATATTTTTAGTGCCAGAATCCAAATTGAAGCAGAAAATCTTGAAGGAAGCACACGACTCACCCTTGGCAGGACACCCAAGTTTCCTAAGAACTTACAAAAATCTTCAAGAGAGGTTTTCATGGAAAGGACTTAAAGGGGACATGTTGTAATATGTAAGAGAGTGTGCGTCTGCCAGCAGAACAAATCCAAACATACTACCTGTCTAGTTACTGCAACCTTTGTGAATTCCAGAACATAAGTGGGAAAGTATCTTGATGAATTTCATAACGGGGCTTCCCAAGGTAAATGGAAAGGATTTTATTTTTGTGTTGGTTGATAGATTGACAAAATACGCACATTTCTTTGCCATCCCCTCAAATTTTCAGGTCGCACAAGTTGTCAATCTATTTTTTAGAAAAGCCTTTCGTCTGCACGGGTTACCCCAAAACATTGTCAGTGATCACGATGGGCAACTCATCAATATCTTCTGGACAGAACTATTTCAATTAGCAGGGACAAAATTGTCACCAAGTACTAGTTACCACCCTCAGACAAATGGACAAACGAAGATTGTGAACAAGTGGCTCGAAGGTTACCTTCAAAACTATGTTTCAACACAACAACGAGCATGGGTCAAGTGGATACATCTAGGAGAATATTGTTACAATACCACATATCACATGTCCATCGAGATGACACCATTCAAAGCACTATACGGGTATGAAACCCTCTCCTTCATCGACACAGTGTTGGGAGACAGTCACACACCAAGGGCGAGGAATTGGCTTCAAGAGGGACAAGACATCCTACGATACCTAAAGGAAAACTTACAATAGGCACAAAATCAACAAAAGATGTACACCGACAAACACAGAATAGAGAGGAGTTTCAAAATAGGGGACTTGGTTTATCTCAAGCTCCAGCCATATTGACAATCCTCATTGAAGGAAAAGGGAAAAAAAATTGAAGCCACGATTTCATGGCCCTTATCACATAGTCTGTCAGATTGGTGAAGTTGTCTTACGAGCTGAAACTTTCGGAGGGAAGCCGTATTCATAACGTCTTTCATGTTTCATGCCTGAAGAAGGCCGTAGGGAAAAACATCACGGTAGCCACAGACCTTCCACCACTCAATGAAGAAAGAAATCTCATAGTGGAACCAACCGAGATCCTCGAAGTATGTGAGAAGACTCTGTAGAACCACAAGGTTAAAGAATATTTGTTACGTTGGAAACACTTGCCATTGGATGATGCAATGTGGGAAGGCAAGCACATTCTCCAGCACCCGACATTGCATTTGCTTGAGGACAAGCAAAAATTGGGACAAAAAGACTATAATTTTCTTGTTATAAAATAAATTATTTATCAAACTATTGTTAATAGGCCAATTGATTTAATATATCTCGGGCCCATTTTTATTTTGTTTTCATAGTTTGTGTAGCCGTCGGCTATCTTTGTACACCCTCGAAAATCTTTCCTAATGGGTATTTAAGCACGGCTTGTAGGTAGTCTTTAGGTATGCAACTTGGATTATTTTCTCTGTACTACAAATTCCTGTTGGGGTTCTCTATTGTTCGCCATTTCAAAAGTGAAAGACCTTCACTCCATACAACCTCCCTATTTCACACCGTACAGCCTCCAAAGTGTTTCCACCATACCTTCACTCTTTCCCTCAACCTCACCGTACTACATCCCTCCACCTGCCATCGTACAGTCTTCAATCCGTATCGTATGGAGTCATTTGTACTCCACCTACACATCCCTTCCTTCTCCACTATACAACATACTTTCTATGCAGCCTCCCACACCGTACGAACCCCATTCAAGAACACATGTACAAACATTATTACCAAACAACTTGATTATCGAGTTTTATACACTACATTGCTAGCATGGAACATTACAAGAAGCTTGAAAAAAAAGGAGTTGGCGAACCATCCACTAGCACCGAGAAAGTAGCAAAAGAAACCAGCATCAGGACCAGTTCCCTAAATCTCTTATTAAAACCAAAAGCTTCTATCCCTCTTTGCAAAAAAGCCCAGTCCACCCTGTCATAAGCTTTGGAAAGATCAAGTTTAAGGAGGAACCCCTCATTCTTAGATAAGGTGAGGGAGTGAATGTTTTCATGCACTGTGATAATAGAATCCAAGATCTGCCTACTAGGAACAAAACCATTCTACTACCTAGATATCAAATTGGGGATAAGTGACAAAATTCTAAGAGTTAGCACTTTAGATATAACTTTATAAAAAGAATTACAAAGACTGATTGGCCGAAACTGGTCCATGCTCATAGCACCCAGCTTTTTTGGAATCAAAGCAAGGAAGGTACCGTTCAATTCTTTGAGAATTTTCCTAGAACCAAAGAACTCCTTAACCCCATTGCAAACATCTTCACGGATGATATACCAATACTTATGGAAGAACAGGAAAGGAAATGCATCTGGCCCTAGTGCCTTGTCTCCATCAAAGGAAAAAACAGCCTTGGTAATTTCTTCATTAGACGGAATAGAAGCGATGAATTTATTCTGATCCTCCGATATACAGTTTGGGATACAGTCCAGAAACATTCTACTTCTCCTTGTCCAAATTGGGATCACCTTGCAATAAATTATTGAAAAAATCCATGGCTTCCCCTTTTATAATCTCCTCATCCTCCGTAGTACCCCCATTAGCATTGAGTCTAGAAATCCTATTAGCCATCCTATGCTTCAAAGTAGTCATGTGGAAGTACATAGTATTCCAAATCCCCTTCCTTCAAAAAAACTTTTCTAGATCGCTACATCCAGAAAATCTCCTCCTTAGTAATAATATCATGTATCTTAGTCAATTTCACACTCTTCTTCCCTAGAAACAGTCCCATATCAATCAACCTAAATACTATCCTAAATCTCTTTAAGCTCCTCCAAAACCACCTTTTTATTCTCAAAAATGTTCCCAAAAGTATCCTTATTCTATCTTTTGATATTCTTTCTAACATTTTTCAACTTACTAGCAATTTTGAACATGGTAGTACCCTCCACTCGAATGCTCCACCATTCCTTAACAAGATTTTCCAGTCCTGGACGGAGAGTCCACATTTTTTCAAACCTAAAGGGATAATTCTTCTCAAAGGTTAATAGATCAGCCACAAGAAAAATGGGGTAGTGATCCGAACCAATACACACCTGAGCAGAAAGAGAGCATATATATTTAAAAACCCAATCACTACTAATAAGAGCTCTATCCAACCTGACCTGAATGAGGTCCTTTCAAGTTCTTCTATTGGTCCAAGCATAATCAATCCCATGTAAATCCATCTCATGCAATAGATGATTGTCAATAAAATCCATTAAATCCAATCAGTTATCCAAGTTAGTATGACTTCCTCTCACCTTTTTATTTTCTTTCAAAGGAGTATTAAAATCCCCCATAATGATCCAATTCTCCTACACAAAATTTTATCTCTGAGTGGTGATATCTTCCCATAGTGCCTTTCTACCCCATTTAGAATTGGGAGCATAAACATTCGTAAGCACCCATACAAAGCCATCCTTAGAATTGGTAAATCTAATGTTCATCATATTTCTATTCTAAGAGATAAGTTCCTCATTAATACATTTGTCATTCCAGTATACCACCATACCACCTGAGGCCCCATCAGAATCATTCCCAATAATCTTGCCTCCCTGAAAAACCAAGAGACCTTCCACTTTATCCTTTAACATTTTTCTTTCTTGAATTAGTACAATATCTAGTTTATTATCCCTAATCATATTTTTCATAATATCTTGCTTGTAAGGATTATTTAATCCTCTGATATTCCATGATATGAACTTCATTTCTTATGGAAATTTTTAGAATCTAAGATAGTCCTCTAACTACAATCTGCTATACTTCTATTAGTCTCAATTCTTCTCTGCACATTAGATGGTCTACCTACTGATGGAGATAGACCAACATCTCCTGCCTTAATACCTTTACCCAATGGTGTTATAGGTAGACAGCAGTCCTTGGCCTTGTTTCTCTTAAACTCATCTTTTTTACTGCCTTTTCCCAAAGGTGTGCTATGGATATCTCCTTTCTTATTACTCCTAGTTTTTAACAAAACATTCTCTTTAATCTTTTTGGAAGAAACAACCTCATTTTTCTTTTTAGATTTAGTGATTCTTTTACCCCCAACTTGTGTCCAATCTACACGAGAGTCCTCCACTGTCCCCTGTAGAGCTTTAGAGATTTCCTCAACATCCCCCCTTTTTTGATTACTCTCTAGGGCAATAACATCTACAAGAGGTTCAACCAAACATTGAGTTTCCTTTCTCGTGATGATACAATAAGGTTCATCAAATGATTCAAAAACATCTTCAATAGTGTTATCGATATGGAACTCCCCACTTTCTTCTTCATTCCCTTTATTGGGACTGATCGCTCTGCCTTCATGAGCTAGAATTTTAGCCTCACTACTGTGATCCAGTGTCACCCTTACCTAATTCTCCCCTTCAGCATTCACCTTTGACTGATATACTTCCACTTTTTTAGATTCATCAACCACCAAGATTCCCTTCACCAAACCGCTAACCTCTTGGGTGTTCCTTTCCTTGCAACTACTTTTCTCAGCTCCATTCTGATCATTCAATCCTTTGCGGACCCAAATTTTTTAAACCTTTTTGGGAGCTCCATTCAAAGATGGACATCTTTTCGTCCAATGCCTAGATTTTTTGCAATGAAAAAAAGCAAAGGGAATTGTCTCATACTCAATTTTCTACTTCCATATACCTAGTTTAGATTTGAGAGAAATAGCCTCTGGCATATTCGTACCTTGAAGAACTCCCACACAAATTCTGGCATAGGTCATTCTTCTCCTCGACACTGTGACTAGATCCATAGAGAGGAGCTCACCAAAGGTATTAGCAATACCTTGAAACACATCCTCCACCCAAAACTCCAGCTGTAACCCTATCAATCTAATCCAAGCTGGAGCTTGAATCCTAGATTCATCAAGAGAATACAACTTTGGAGCCCATTTCTGTAGAATCAATGTATGTTTAGCCACAACCCAAGGACTATTGCAAAGGATCTCTTGTTTATCTTCTTCACAAGAAAAACCAAAGGAAAGGCAACCTTTTGCCATCACAACAATGTCCACTTGGCCTTTTAAAGCTCATTTCCTTCGAATAAAGGCCCGATCTACCTCAATGTTGGGCCTAGCACCTAAAAACCTTCCTACCAAGGTCGAGTCCATCCTAGAAATATTTCTATCAATGATTTGATTCGGGATTTCTAGTGTAAACATACCTTGATCATTCGAAGAAATATTCTTTACCGACGGAAAGGAGGACTTGCCTGCCAATTTGATGCCAAACAGACTAGCCCATTTTTTGGTGGAACAGCAACCAGCCTAGGACCCCCACCTGATCCTCCATAGTCCTGCTATCATCGGATCCTTCCCCTTTTCAGAGTTGTCCCTTGTTGTCCCTGATTACACTCCCGATCCAAATGATTCTATCTCATTCCCCCCGAAATTTTGAATCCATTCTTCTCGCACACCACACCTGCACCACTCCCGCTCCCGCTCACCATTCTTCCCCTTATAAAACTTTGGGGGAAAAGTCCAGTCCTATACCCCAAGCCAGTGGAGCAAGTACTTGGCACGAAAGTCGCATAAGAGAAACTGGCCCACAACCATTCTCCACTACGAAGGGGATTCGAACCTGTGACCTCAAGGAAGTAAACCTCAAGGCACAGACCAACTCACCTACAAGTGGTGGCTTATGAGCACCAAAATGTTGACAAAAGATTACATTCAAAATTTGAACAACTCGTTTATTATTTCAATTACCTATTTTATTGTAATAAAGGGAATTAGTTGCAATTTAATTTTTAGTTAAGAAACAACACAATGGTCTGAAGCCTATTTGTACCCTTTCATTTTCTATAAGAAAGGGTACCAAGACCATTTTAAAAGATATACATACAAATTTATTAAGTCGGATTTGGAATTATTTTGATGATAGGTAGAATGTTGCAACTGAAGCACAGACTTATTGTACCTTCTTTTTGAAATCAATGCAAAGACTCTATTTCTCTGTTCACTTTGAAAATTGTAAGTTCAAGTACTTTGTTCAGATTAGTTCCCGTGTGATTATTCATTACAAAATCAATTGCTACTAACATATGGTGAAGAAATTGATTTCAGTACATATATTTTATTATCAAAGTTTGCATATGAATTTTTGTCTATATGACTTTGTCTAATCAGTTTTCTCAAAGAAATTCAATTCAATTAAACTAGTCTACATTGCAAATTGAAATTTCATTCCATATAGTAGTGGATGGTATAGCACTATATCTCAAGGTTGCATGTAAGAATCTGAAGAAAGCTTTACTGTATTTGCCCAAGGTTGGATAAGGGACTGGACTGCAGATAATTTCATAAAAATGAGTTATTATTTGAGGCTTTGAAGTTCATTATTATGTCAAACATATTCATAATTCATAAACATTATTACTTCCTTCAAAAGTATTAAGTTCACAATTAAGTACTTCTAAAGAAATCATACAACTTTCATTTTGATTGATCTCAAGGAATTTTTTGCCACCTTGGGAACTCATAAAGCTTTAAATTCACCTTAGAAAAGCCTTCAACCAAGTGATTAAGGTTTAAGGTGAAAGTTTTCCCACCTAGGTTTAGAGAAGCCTAAACTACAGAGGAATTGATTAAGAAGGTTATTCCCATTCATTGGCCAAGATTGGTTAAGTAATCAATCCTATTAGAAAATTGGCAAAACTCTTGGATTTCTAATTTGTGCTTTCGGAAACCCACAATATGTGCATGAGTGTGTGCCTTGTCAACAAAACAACTTAGACCACACCTTTCCAACTAAACTTCTACAGCCATTGTATATTCCTACGAAAAAGTCAGAAGTTATTTATATGGACTTTATTACAAGGCTTCTGAATGTCCGAGGGAGGCACTATATATTTGTGGTTGTTAATAGATTGACAAAATATGCACACTTCTTTCACAAATTGTAGAGTTATTTTTCTGAAAGGTGTTCAAATTACAAGGGCTTCCCATGACCATTATTAGTGATCAAGATAGTAGATTCATGAGAATATTTTGGCAAAAGTTATTCCGATTGATTGGTATAGAGTGGACACCTAGTATTAGTTACTACCCTCAAATAGAAGGATATACAAAGATTGTTAACAAGTGGCTTAAGGGTTACCTATGTAATTTTGTCTTAGGGTAGCAGAGA
The DNA here is from genome assembly GCA_028749045.1 of Cupressus sempervirens. Classification (NCBI taxonomy): domain Eukaryota; kingdom Viridiplantae; phylum Streptophyta; class Pinopsida; order Cupressales; family Cupressaceae; genus Cupressus; species Cupressus sempervirens. Next base: position 503,647,128 of record CM053783.1, on the reverse strand, counting down.
GCATGGGTACATTAGCTTTATTTGGAATACTGATGCTATAACACCACATACCATATGTCCATTAGCATGACACCCTTCAGAGCCTTGTATGGTTATGATGCTCTCTCATTTGTGGATTTGGCCTTGGTTGATACTAGATCCCCTAGAGTGCATGATATGTTATAGGATATCCTTAAAGCACTTATGGATAATATTCAGCACATGTACAATCGGCAAAAGATGTATGCAGACTGCCATAGAAAAGAGAGACCATTTGAGGTGGGGGGCATAAAACCTACACCTTTAGCCCTATAGGTAGAGTACAAGAAACTCAAGCCAAGACTTTCGGGACCGTGGAGAGTTAGCCCAAGAGCTTGAGTTACCTTTTGAGAGCAAGATATTTAATGTGTTCCATGTGTTGTGCTTAAATAAAGCTTTGGGGAAGCACATTACACCTTCACCTAAGTTAACTCCATTAAATGAGGAGCGGAGATTTATTATGTTACTTGTTGAGATTCTAGACATGAGAGTGGAAGTTGAGGGGCAAAGTTATAAGAGAATACTCGGTGCGATGGACAGATTTACCCTTAGAGGATGTCACTTGGGAATGTGAGGCTATACTACACCACCCACCTTTACAATTGCTTGCAAGAAAGCAACTCTAGGAGAAGAGGACTATCATGTCGCCTCATTAGATTTCTCGAGTCATCAAGAGGTTGGCCTATAACTACAATTCATGTAGGCCAACGGGTTGCTAAGGGGACTCACTCTAGGACTTTGTGTGAGTGTTTAGGTTGTTTGGAGTAGGGTTCCATTTGCCTGTAGGGTTCAAACAGTATCATGGATCAGTCAACTTCAGATGGAATTTCATTTTGAGCCCTAGTTTGCATTTTATGAGTAACTGACAAAATAATTATTATTTCCTTAGTTTGGGATTATAATTAAACAATAATATAAATTTATACAATATTCACTTTGTAACAAAATAATAAAAAGTGACTTTATTATCACTTTTTAATAAATTAGTAAAGAAATAGGGATGGATATAAAGGTGTTTTGGGAGCTCATTTTGCACATCTAGAATGCATAATTTCAACCTACAGGTCTAAGAAGACATCAGGATTGAGTTTCCAGCTGTTTTAGCATTAAGAAGGAGGATCTCTCAAGCATTTAAGCTTGGATGTTCCTCCACTGTTGATAATATTCAGTTTTATATGCACTTTTGATTGTTTGTAGCACTTGAACAACAATTTTCTCGTGAGGGGTTTTGACTTTAGGCTGAAGAAAGAGAAGGGATTGCATATCAAGCCCTTTGAGGCATTATTTGGTCATCATTGTAACTCCTAGCATATCATACCTCTAGAGGCAGATTTGGCATCACAAATTAAGAGGTATCATCACTGTTTTAGATTGATGTGGAGTAGCATTGGAGCAAGAAGAGGTCAAAGTTGATCGGGGACTATTTTCAGAGCACATTCATCAATGCTCAGTCCACCATACAACCCAGTTAGCTGTGTTTCTTTTCCTGTAGCTGATGTCAGCCACAAAGAACAACCAACAGGGTATTTTGGAATGCAGATCAGTCACCAATCCATTTCCAAAATTTACAAATTAATTAATCGGTAAAACTTTTTCCTTGGTACAATTTTGTGTAGATCATTTGTGATTTAGGGAGTTTTGGAGTTGTTTCAAATCTGATAAATTTTGTAATTAATATTAATTTTGATGATAATGAAGAAATATTTGGTATAGAATTTTTGTTTAATTTGTATGCAAGTTATTGTTTTTGTTTTCTCTATTTGGCATATGTCAAAACTCCCCTAAACAAGCATCAAACCAAGCCTTAAAACTTGGAAATCAGAGCACAGTGACAAATGCTTGACAAAATGCCAATACACTTAAACTGAAGAAACCAGGTCAGGATTGAGTTGGAATCTTTCAGAAATAGAATTTAAAAAGTAAGCTAAAACATTCATTTTATTTATGTTCTTTTTTTGCAAAGAAGACTATGTCTGCCAGCTGAGTCCCATCATCGGGACTTGGTGAGACAGACTCTGACTCATCACTCACCATGACTTGGAGAGTCACAACCCAGAATCATCCGAGTCCAGGTCTGGGTCGCTGAAACTTGCCCAAGACCACCCAGCTCATGACTCACAGAATCAAAGCGAGTCTCGGCTAGTTTGGAAACTCCAATCCATACAAGTATGGGCAGAACAATGTGTTTCCATGCTCTTGTATGCCAAAAGGTTAATGCATACTAAATAGTCTTGTTTTCAAAGTTAATCCGGAAAAAAAGTATGCTAGAAACAATTAGAATTATAAATGAATAAAGAAAACAACAAAAATAATAAAACAATTTACTGCCAAATAACATGAAATAAACTCATTTCCATTACTAAGACATTAATCATTGACTTATCAGAAAATGGACAATGACCAAGTAAGTATTGGAAGACAATATAAGATAAATTTTAGCTAACGTATAAAACTACCGTCTACACCAACTCTAGGCCCAATTTCGATTCTTGTCTTCTACCATTGAACATATTAGCAAAAACTATTATTCAATACATAGACATAAATTATGCCTCTACATATAGCACTCATTTAACATGATTTATAAAACTATAATAAGTAGCTAAATTAGAATATTTCAATCATTTGAACTATGGTCTACAAAAATCAATGGAGCAAATATCTAAAGATTTATAATGAGAAAGAATATTATGAAAGCATACCAAGAAGCAGCATGTCCAGGAACATCAATTTCTGCTAATACATTGATCCCTCTCATCTGAGCATATCTGTGGGATTTTATTGGAAGTCGTCACTTTAATTTCTAATATCTTGTATCATATTTACATTTAGGTGAATGTATCACTTTAAGCTCTTACCTAACTATTTCCCTCGCATCCTCCATTGTGTACCGCTCTGTAAAGCTATAAGCACCATTCCATAAATTTGGAAGAGATGGAATCTCTAAAGGAAATGATTGTTTATCTACAATATGCCAATGTAGAACATTCTGCATACAAGATATCAAATGTTCAGATCAAATGACATTAAAAAATGAGAACATGTTACAAGGAAAATAACAATATGTATTTTTATTTTCTTCTAACATCAAAATCAAATCTTACTCTCTAGATTCAACTTAGTAAACTATACTAAGATAGAATTTGATTTCTCAATTTTATTTAAGAATCATAAGAAAGAAGGAATCAGATTGTATAGCCAAATGTCAAAGATTTGTCGATGAAAACACACCAACAATACAGATTTCAATAAAATAGTTTGTTAAATTCAAGCATAAGGGTTTGACCAATTTTATTTATAATTCAAATTGCTGAAAAACTTAGACTTGGCAATGAGTTCACAAGCACAAAAATTTAAAGAACTTTGGGCTCAGAAAAACTCAACAATAACTGGAAAAATTATCAAATACTTAAAAATATAGTACCTATAAAAATATTATTCAAAAAGTCAAAAAATATACTAAATGTGTAGAACAAATTTCTAATTTCCATCAGCTATAAATTAATGCATCTTTCTATAGAGAACTACATATTTTGGATATACATATATGTCAAACTAGATCTATGTTTCCAAAAAATAAGAATTTAGATGTAATGACCCCATTTTTATCAGGTTCCTACAATTGGCTTGGTCAGTTCACCATTGCAACCCTCATGAGCTAACAGTGGGATTGAGGGTCTCAGTTGTGGGATTCTAGGCTTTTCAACAACCTATGTTGTGTTTTGGCTCCAATTGAGGGACTTACTATTTATATTAAGTCAAACTATTGGTTCCGATGAGCTCAGTTGAGTTAAAGGAGTTGGGTGATCCTCCCAGTTTTTATTTTGGGCTTCTGATTTGGGCTCCAAAAATCTTGGAGGGAGCATCTATTTATAATAAGTCACCCTATCAGGTTCATTCATTGTCTTTCATCATCAAGATCACTTTAGTGTTGTCAGATTTCAATTTTGATGCTTCTTCAGTTGTTTTCGCAAAACGAATGAGTTATTATTATTATTTATCTAAATAAGTTGAGGTTTCTATTTTTGTTGGTTTTGTTGATCAATCACCTCAGTATCATACCTCATTGGAACCGGGACAAAAAAATTTAAATCGTGGGAACAAGAAACACTGGCCTTGCATATCAAAATATTAAGTTATGGTGGAAAAGGTCATTTTTGGAGCCAAAAGTAATTAATAAATTATATTAATAGCACTTTATTATGTTTTTATGTTGTGTAGAAAAATCTTCTTAAGTGGAGTTCTTTTGGAAACTAGTGCCATTTGGAGATTATAATTATGAGGACATTTGATGAAAAAAGCATCCAATTATTTGATTATCTTATCTTTCTTTGTTGTTTTTGTGGCACTTCTGAAATTCTGAAATTTTGTGCCCTTGCTAAAGTATAAGAGTTTGGGATCTATAGCTGAAGTATTGAAGATTCAATTCTGAGATTGCTTGGCAAATTGTGCTAAGGTATACGATTTGTCATTTCTCCTGATGTATTAACTGTTGCTAAGGAGAAGTTTAATTTTTCTTGTTGTTGGAGATTGTTTTGGAATTTGTGAAGGAATTCACGAATTGTTATATCAAATTATGTTTTGGTTAATTTGGAGTTGGTTGAGTGCCAATTTATATTTGTTGTTGGGTGTTACTTTCTATCTACACTTTGAGAGCAACATTTTCCAAATCTGCAGTTGCATTTGTTTGTCAAAGAATTCTTTGTTGTTGCTAGTCTTCATTTCAGAGGGTTTCAAGGCATGTCTTACCTATAAGTTCATGGATTGTAACTTCTACTTTTTATGGGTATTGTTGTTTTAGATAATTGGGGATATTTTATCAACTGGGTTGTTGGTATTTTGTGAAAATACTTAGTATCTAACTTGCTAGTGAAATCTAGAATTTTTCAACTATATATTCCTTGTGTAATATCTAAATATTTGAGTTGAAATTATTATTGCAAAATCTTATAGTTTGTTACTATATTGTTGTATCAAAATTGCAAAACCCAAAGAACAAAAAATAAAAAAATAAAGCAATTCTTCAGCACAAATTGTTTGAGAGCCAGTTGGGTTATCACAATAGTATCAAAGCTTGCTTGCAAAGTGTTTGATGAAATGTCAAACAATTGAATCATAAAAGAATTTGGTGTTTGATGAAGTTATAACCGATTGAGGTTGTTACAGTGGTATTAGAGCAGTTTCCTGTCATCCTGTGGGGTAGGAAAGTTATTTTATTTTCAGATTTTTTGTTGCATTTGGAGTGACCAGTACTCTAGCATTTTCTAGCCATGGACAGACATAGAGGAAAGAGAGTTCTAGAAGTTGGTGGAGTAATGAGGAAGTTAGTGCTAAAATGAATGCTTTGCAGGAGAGTATGGAGAAACTTAAGCTCAACAGAGGTTGGTGGAGAACTTGTCGGATCCAGAGACAGTTCAGAGGGTAGTGAGGTATATGGTTTCCGCCTTTAGAAGGCTGAGATTGAGATTGTAGGGAAGGAAGCTTGAGTTTTCCCTGACAAGTGTCCATGATGCAGATGTACCTGTATTTAGTATGGCACCTACTAGTCCTAGTTAAAGTGTTGACGGACTCATTTCACAAAGATCAATAGATGTGTTAGTACTCTTGGTGGATAGCGGCATTGAGGTTCAGCAGGTTGAGGCTCCCAGAGTTGTTGCAGTTAGTGTAGAGACAGTTGATGTAGTTGTTACTATGAACACTTTTGGCTCTCTTGAGGAGGGGATTATTATTGGAGATTTGTATGTGAGTTACCATAGTGTTTCTCCAGTATAGGAGGCAGTTGCTTCCTCAAGTAGGACCGATGCATGTATGGAATCACCCAGCTATGATGTAGGTGATTTTTGTGTTACAATGGAGTCAATAGATGTGGGTTCATGCTCTAGCGTTATTGATTCACAAATTGACATTGAGTCGTGTGTAGTGTCAGCAATTGAGGCTTTATTAGAAGATGTGGATGCAGATAGTATGGACACATCTGATGATACATTTGATGATGCTATGAGCTGCAACGGGTATGATAGCCCTTGCCAGGTATCAACTGATAACTCCGAGGAGGTTTTGGATGGTCCTAGGATCAGTGTTTACAGGACCTATCTTTTGAGGTGGAAGTTGAGACATGCAAGGATATTGATATTGTGAGGGCTCCCATTTCTTATAATGAGGAGTTCATTGAGGTAAATAGTTGTTGTATCTCGGATGCAGAGTTGTGCGAGGTCAATAGCACACATGCAACGAGTGATCTTGTGGTGGGTAGTTCTGATTCGGTTTCCTATCACAATGTAGTTAGTGAGACAAGGAGCTTGCATAGGAGTCAATGGTTACAGAGGCATCATGTGACTTGTCAGCTGTGTTAGCCGACTGGATGGGTCTGGCGATGTTTCTGTAGCCGACGGTCCGGCGGTATTTTGTATTCTGTAGCCGACGGTCCGGCGATGTTTCTGTAGCCGACGGTCCGGCGGTAAATAGTTTGTAACGGATAGAATAATTGTGGCCGACGGACTCCTTCGAGAAGGTTCGGCAGTAGTATTTATATCCCGTCCGGGATCATTGTAAATCATCATTCATCTACTATTGCGAATATAATTCTGCTATTCTGCTATTATTGTCTGTATGTGTTGACTTCTTTACCTGTACGGTAAACAAGCTGAAGGTGAGTGATAGTGACATTTCTTCAACTCTTGAGCATTATGATGCTATTTTTCAAATGTTAGCTATATCTGGTTGGGGTGCTCCTGTGTTAGTTGAGCACGATGCTAGTAGTCTTTCCCTAGTAGAGGTTCATGCACTTTGAGAGGTTGTTAGGATCTTAAAGCATAGTTACTCTCAGTTAGTTGTTGACAGGGATTACCTTTTCGAGTGGGGTAGTACCAGTTATGAAATTTTGTTAGGGAAAGAGGAGGAGGTGGTTGAGCTCACCCAAGAGCTTGAAGTGACTATGGACTCTCTTTAGTGTACTGAGTTGGCTCTTCAGGAGTCATAGTCACAATTGGATGAGGTCACTGTGGAGTTGGAGCATGTTCGGACCACACTATCCCCATATCTAGTGCAGTTGCATATTGTGGTTAGTGGTGAGTTTGCTTCTATGGTTGGAGATAATGGATGCGATAATGTGGCCGAGACATTCATCTAGCATATGGGTGCAGTAGGTACAAAGAAGGTGAGAGCATCAGTTGAGACGAGTTCTCATGGTGATTTGCTTCCTTTTATCGGAAGAGAATATATTTCTTCATTTTAGATAGCTAGTACCATTGGACAGTTAGCAGTGACACATCTTCAGAGGGATCAGTTGTGGGTCACAGGGGAGCAGGTTGATGCTTCCACATATAATTTCTACTGCACAAAGTCCTTCACAGAGTATCTATTGGAAAGTTCGGATGAGGGGGAGGATTCATACAGTGTCTCAGGGTACTCTCATCCGAAGCTCTTGTGCTATTCAGAAGTTGGTGGGAAAAATTTGTAGAGACTTTTTCTACTATGCTTCCCCATAGAGATTTTAAGTTTGGGTTTGTTGAGAGGGTTGCCCAGGATCTTGCCCGACCAATAGGTCGGAGTTAGAAATTGGAGCCATCTTCTAATTCCCAATTTGATGATGATGAGCCCTTGACAGAGATTAGGAGTTTTCATTGGCATTACACTGTGAGGAGTGCTCATCATTTTGCTTTTGACCCACAGGTAGAGGACTTGGTTTCACGTTAGTGTGGGTTGGCTCCAGTTTCATACCATCAATTATGGGATGGGTTAGCACCATCTTTTGCAGATGGGATTGACAGCTGCAAGTTAGACCCCTTGTAGTATCTACACACCCAGGACATTTTCACAAGGGTTGGAGTTGGTATTAGTGATTCAAATACCTACGGTTGTTACCATCTCCACAGTGCAGTTGGGTGTGAGTATCAATTTGATGGGAACTCAAATGTGGACAGAGTTGGTATTTCTATTGGGTTGAGTTCCAATGAGTTGTTGCCTTCATCAGCACCTAGGGTCAATTTTCAGATGGTTTTGATGTTGACACTCGTTATTTGTGTGTTGGTGCTATAGGCGTTGCTTGTACATGTTAGGGATAATATGCAGTTCTACCTTTGGGATCCAGGTGAACTCTGATGTTCATTTTGCTCTAGGATTGCTTGGGGACAAGCAATCTTAGGGAGGGAGGACTGTAATATCCCCATTTTTAGCGGGTTCGTGCAGTTGGCTTGTTCAATTCATCATTGCGACTCTCGTGAGATGACAGTGGGATTTGAGGGTCTTAGTTGTGCGGTTATAGGCTTTTCCGTAGCCTATGTTGTGTTTTGGCTCCAATTGAGGGACTTACCATTTATAATAAGTCAAACTGTTGGTTCCGATGAGCTCAGTTGAGTTAGAGGAGTTGGCTGATGCTATGAGTTTTATTCCAGGCTTCTGGTTTGGGCTCCGAGAATCTTGGAGGAAGTTTCTATTTATAGTAAGTCACCCCATTAGGTTCATTCATCGTCTTTCATCATCAGGATCACTTTAGTGTGGTCGGATTTTGATTCTGATGCTTCTTTAGTTGTTTTTGCAAGATGGGTGAATTTTTATTATTATTCATCTAAATAAGCTAAGGTTGTTATTTTTGTTGGTTTTGTTGGTTACCTCAGTATCATACCTTGTTGGGATCGGGACGAAAAGTTTTAAATCATGAGAACAAAAAATAGTGGTCTTGCATATCAAAATATTAAGTTATGATGGGAAAGGTCATTTTTGGAGCCAAAAACAATTAATAAATTATATTAATGGCATTTTATTATATTTTTATGTTCTCTAGGGAAAGCCTCTTAAGTGGAGTTCTTTTGGGAAACTAGTGTCATTTCGAGATTATAAATATGAGGACATTTGATGAGAAAAGTATCCAATTATTTGATTATCTTATCTTTCTTTGTTGTCTTTGTGACACTTCTAAAGTTCTGAAGTTTTCTGTGCTTGCTATTGTATTGTAGATTCAATTCTGAGATATCTTGGCAAATTGTGCTAAGGTATACAATTTGTCATTCCTCCTACTATATTAACTGTTGCTAAGGAGAAGTTTAATTTTTCTTGCTATTCGAGGTTGTTCTGGAATTTGTGAAGGGATTCACTAGAATTGTTATATCAAATTGTGTGCTAGTTAATTTGGAGTTTGTTGAGCACCAATTTATATCTGTTGTTGTGTGTTATTTTCTATCTACACTTTGGGAGCAATATTTTCCAAATCTGCAGTTGCATTTGTTTGTCGAAGAATTCTTTGTTGTTGTTAGTCTTCATTTCAAAGGGTTTCAAGGCATGTCTTACCTGTAATTTCATGGATTTTAACTTCTAATTTTTATGGGTATTGTTTATTTAGATAATTGGGGATATTTTATTAATTGGGTTGTTGGTATTTTGTGAAAATACTCAGTATCTAAGTTGATAATGAAATCTGGAATTTTTCAGCTGTATATTCCGTATGTAATATCTAAATATTTGAGTTGAAATTATTATTGCAAAATCTTCTAGTTTGCTGCTATATTGTTGTATCAAAATTTCAAAACCTCAAGAACAAAAAAAAAGAAAGCAATTCTTTAGCACAAATTGTTTGAGAGTCAATTGGGTTATTACAGTGGTATCAGAGCTTGCTTGCAAAGTGATTGACAAAATGTCAAACAACTGAATTATAAAAGAATTTGGTGTTTGATGAAGTTATAACCGGTTGGGGTTATTATATTAGAAATATGTTAAAATACATAATATAAGTGTAAAGAAGGTTTGAGTCAAAGAAGATCCGTTTAGAAAACAACTAATGGAAAGCTTAAGCAAGAACTTAGGACATGGTGAGCACACAAGAGGTTAAATCTAGAGTGCTGGTTGTTTGCAGGAGGGAGCGTAAAATGATGGTCAGGGAGGAGTAAGGATAGGTAAAGACCGAGAGGAGGTATAGATTCAGGAGATGGGGTCCCACAAGTGGGTGGAAACCCCAAAGGCCCATGCGATAATGTTGGGCCATGTGAAGAGCCTCAGATAAAGGATTAAAGGAAAATAGAGGGTACTTCAGCAAAATCATGGCCTTGGTGCTCCCTTTTTGGAGTCAAACCAAGCGGTTACCAGATTAAAGGAAAACAACAAGTATATCAGCAAAATCATGGCCTTGGTCCTCCTTGTTTGGAGTCAAACCAAACGACAAATCTATTTTTCATCAAACCAATAATATATTGGACCCAATGTTGGTTCCAAAAACTGCAAATTGGAAATCCAAGAGTTTGCAACTTCTCCGATAGGATTCCGCAATCAGCTCTAGCCAACGAACAAGAATCACCTTGATTTCTCTGCACTTCAGGCTCCACTACACCTAGGCAGGAAGACCTTCTCTTCGAACTTGGTCACTTGGTTCAGAGCTTTTCTATAGAAAATTTAAGCTTTGGAGTGTTCTTCAATAGGAAAAACCCTTGAACTCAATTAATATGGAGTTATGTGATGGTTTGACATGAATGTTTTTGTATGAACTTTTTAATAATGAGTTTGAGATTTGTAAGAAGGAAGTTATAGATTTTCTGACTTCAAATATTAATCCAATACTTCAATGATAAAAAGGCTAGTGCTTTATCTTATTCCAGCAACAAAGTCAACTACAATGAAGATTACAATGTACAACTTTATAATATTCTATACACATGAACTATAAAGAATTTAATGATTAAGACACAACAGATCACATATATATATGCAATTCTAAACTAGTCCAAATTACACTTACTCCTAAGGTTGGGGAGATAGACTGGACACAGATTCGGAAACAATTAAATATTTCACAATATCTGCGATGATCGAGTTTAAAATGCCATTGATGACCTTGTCCACTTATCTAATATAAATTGTTTATGGAATTTAAAAAATGATTACAAAGGACAAATTAATTGCAATTAAATTCTCCATGCCTTTTAAATAAACAAAAAGCAAAGAAGGCTTTTATTAATCATTAAAATATAATATTTGTATTTTATATTACAAAGTAATATTTAAGCTCCTTGTCCCTCCATACAAATGTTCTCCGTTTTCTTATAATATGCTTGTCGAATATGTTTGTTCAATATCAAATATTTCTTTTTTCTTTTTCACCATGGCAGACCACCTTTTATATCTTATCCTTGTATGGGTGTGACCACTTGGAATAGAAATTGTTTCTTTTCATCAAACATTGCACCCTTTTGAAATTATTTTCTTAATCTCATTGTTTTCTTTTAGGAAGCATTTAAACATGTTAAATATATTTATCAGGCCTTGCCATTATTTTAAATTATAACTATTGTTGCCGTAATGTCTTTTGAATAAAACTCCTTAAGTATACTCTTAAGTGCTCCCGTAAATTCTTTTCAAAAATTATTTGGCCGTGTGCATAGTTGACCCCCAATACATGTTTTTCTTGAGAATCCATCTATGCATTTGACCTTCTCTTTCCTAATAGTTCACTTTCAATATCGTTACTGTGTGTATCTTCAACCTTTCTTGGACGACATCACAATATTTCCATTGTGGGTGAGAGGAATGCTTGTGACTTCCAATGAAAGCGATAAGTCTTCATAATCTGAATGTGCTTGCTGGTTCCTATATGTTAACATGGAGACTCACGACACCATTTGTATCGAACTTTTCTCATATTGCTCAATAGACATTCAAACTTTGACTTCTCCTTTCACTTTCCACCGAGCTTGTGATTCTTATTGCTTCTAAAAGAGTTATCAGAGCGAATATATTAGAGTGGCCAATATAACTATGTTTTCATGGATTATGGTTATCTCTGACAGATGTCGTGGCTTCAAGTTTGTCGCCTATGCTAGGAGTGATCCATTGATCACCATCATTGCCTGAGATTGCTTGGCATCACTACAAGTATCCAAAATCTTCTTTAGCGGCTCCATTTCTAATCATGTGCATAAGAAACTGAATCCATCACAGCATGAAAGATACTTTCATCATATCATTTTCTATTTGAAGGCTACTGATGGGAATCTAAATGTTTACCATTTGATTGTACAAAGACGACATCATATAATTTTGATTCATTGAACCTTGGATTATGAACACTACCGATAACTTCTTCTATGATGGAATGCAAAATTCTTAGACTTATTGCAGGTTATAAGTTATTCTAGACTTCGTTATATGGTATATAGACTTTGTTATATGGTATAATCTAGAGTTCCACTATCTTTTTGTTTCTTTGCATGAAAATCTGATACCCTCAAACTTCATATCTTTTTTCTGAGTTTGTGTAACTTCCTTTGAATCTTTTCATCAACTATGCTTTGATGCGCTTGTTGTGTTATCATTCTTTGACATTTGATGCTACAATATACTGGAGCAATACAATAGATCCTCATAGATCTGCACATCCCCAAACACGGCACCATACCTGAGAAAACTTGTGATCCTAATTATATCTTTGTGTATTGCATGATGTGGTATTATATTATTGCTAGCTTACTATCTTCACACACATCATTGCTTATATAATTTCAAACATGTATATTCCATCTATAGTCAAAGAAGTTTCAGCTATGCAGCTCCTTCTAGCATTTTGAAACATATTGTTTGAATATAAGTAGTGGGTAAGATCTAAAGATTCTCCCTCTGCCATGGTGCCTGGGACTCTAAATTTTCCAAAATTTAGAGTTCCATCAGTGGCTCTTATTGGGGACATATGCTCCTTGTGGGCATATAATGAGATTCCAACCATCTCTAGAGGAGTAGACCGAGCATCTATGCTTCACATGATGCAAGGTGAAACTTGGGTGGCCCCAAGCCCCCAAAAATGAACATTGATTATTTCCTCTATCAAACACCTAATTCTAATCATGTAGCAACTCCTTCCTCCTAATTATGGTGTCCTTTCCCTTCAACATTTCAATCTGCTGCCCACATCTCAAACTTGTATTAGGTGAACCATCTTCATTGATAATACTAATTGGTTCCACTTCATAAATGAAGTCTTTGATATCTATCTTGTGTTCAGCCTTTGAGAAAGCAATAGGTACACTATGTTCTTTGCTGGATGAACGATTCTTATGCATTTCATCAGCCCTACAAATAGTTGGATTAAGTTCTTCTACTTGGATATCTATTTGCACACAATCTGAGCCCTCTTCATGATGTTGTTTCTTTACATGAAAAGGATTTGAAAATAACTCAAATTCAAGAACTATTGTTTTTCTTTCATCAAGAGTTTGATGAGCTAGGATACTTTGGAAATTTTCAAAGCCATACATATCTGACTTCATCTCATTAAACAACTCTTGCTCATAGGATGAACTAAAAGACACCTCACCTTCTGAATGCATATCATGAGTTTCATCAACTTCCCAATCAGGACTGCTCTCTTCATCATGATGCTGATGAACTTCATGAAAGCTTTCATCTGAAAGTTCCTCCTATTCATATGTTACATGCATTTCTATTTCATCTTCACTATATAATTCTTGTGAATTACAATCTCCTTCATCTCGTACCTCCTGAGTATGTGTTGATCCATCAACCTGTTCACCATTGTGGGTTGAGAGAAAAATTGAGTTATTTTGTCCACATGTTTTGAATATTCCATATCTAACAAAGCTGAAATTTCTTCCACGCTGAGAGAATCCTCTTCTTCATATTTACATTCGCCATCTATCATCGCATAAGTCTCAACTTGGCCCGAAACTTCTTCCCCGTTCAAATCAGGAACACCTTATGTGTTTGTTTCACTTTGGTACGACCTTCTTCCAATATCTTAGAAAGAAGCTTCAAATCGTGGTCACTTGGCAAGACTCTTAACTCAAAAAAATTGCTTATAAATTCCACATATGGAGGCTTGATGTTTGATGGTATCTCATGATAAATGTTTGTCATCCTCATGTACAAATGCGCTAATGACTCCCCTTCAAATCTTTCCAATTGGAAAAGGCATCAAGTAGAGATATGTTAAGATCCTCTTCCATGTTGTAATTTCAGTCTTCATCTGGTTCATAACACATATTATCCTCCTCGCCTACATCATGAAATTCATATAAGAATCATTATTCAAACTCTTCCCAAGACGAGATACATTGTGTGGGTAATCATTCATACACCTCTCTCGCATTGTCCTTCAATGTTCTGACAAACGGCTTCATCACCTGATCCTTTTGGGCAAACCTCATTGTCCTTTATGAATGTATAAAATGCATCCAAATGCCAAATTGCCGAGTCGTCCCATTCTCCATGGAACTTTGGTTCAAGTTGTGAAAGCCTTTGGGATAACTTGCTACGTTCATAATCAAAATTGTTGAAATCCAATGGCCAGATGCCATCTGGAATAAAAGGCTTTCTTTGAAATGATGGATACATTTGAAAAACTATCCACCATCTCCTTCTAAGTCTTCTCCTTTTCAACAGAGCTACCAACTAAAAATTTTATTGAATAGAGTCACTGCATCTTTCAAGGAATGTATTGATTTGTTGATCTTTCGGGTTCTTACTTTCAATAGAGTACGCTTCCAAACAAACTGATAGAATTACTTACTAATTTAGTTCTACAAAATCTGAAATTCGGGATAACTTTACAACACCTATTGTGAGCAACTCTTCCCAGCGGAGTCGCCAATCTGTTGATGCCCAAAACCATAGATTGAAAATCCAAGAGCTTGTCACTTCTCCAATAGGATTCTGTAATCAGTTCTGGCAAACGAATGAGAATCACCTTGATTCCCCTGCACTTCAGGCTCCGCTACACCTAGGCGAGTAGACCTTCTACTCGAACCTGATCACTTGGTTTAGAGCTTTTCTAAAGGCGAAGCTTTGGAGAGTTCTTCAATTGGCAAAATCCTTGAATTTGATTAATATGGAGTTATGTGATAGTTTGAAATGAATATTTTTGTATGAGGTTTTTAACAATGGGTTTGAGGTTTGTAAGAAGGAACTTATAGATTTTCTGACTTCAAATATAAATCGAATACTTCAGTGATGAAAACACCAGTGCTTTATCTTATTCGGGCAATAGAATCAACTACAATGAAGATTATAACGTACAACTTTATAATTTTCTATGCACATGAACTATAAACACTTTGATGATCAAGACGTGATGGATCAAATATATATATGCAATTCTAAATTAGTTTAGATTGTGCTTTAACTCCTAAGGTCAGGGAGACAAACTAGACAGATTCAGAAACAATTAAATATTTCACAATATCTAGAATGATTGAGTTTAAAAAGCCATAGATGACCTCATCCACTTATCTGACATAAATTGTTTATGGAATTTTAAAAATGATTACAAAGGACAAATCAACTACAATTTAATTATCCATGCCTTTGAAATAAACAAAAAGCAAAAAAGGCTTTTATTAATCATTAAAATATAATATTTGAATTTAATATTACAGTGTCATATTTAAGCTCCTTATCCCTCCGTACAAATGTTATTTTTCTTATAGAATGCTTGTCGAATATGTTTGTTGAATATCGAATATATTTATTATTTTTCACTAGCGTAGAACACCTCGTTGGATAGATATTTTGCAACCAATAGTTTTGCATAAAATCCAGTCTTAAAATAGGATGACCAGCCACAGTGTGTGAGACAGAACCTCTCTTACCTTAAAGGGAAGGCTCCCCCATCTCACCATTCCTTGCATCAACTCAAGGTAAGCAAGAAGTTGAGAGATTTTGTAAGGGGTGTTACCAATATTCTTTCCTCAACTTTTACAAAAGAGTCCATTCTAGAGTGGACATCAGAGACGATAGAGTTGGCCTATCATTAGAGTCTCATTACAACCATTAGAACCTGCTAGCCTGTCGGAAAATAAATCAGTTCAGTTATAGGCCAATACCATGGCTAGAAATAAAAATGGGTGCTCTAAGGTTTCATCTTTGTTAACAAGCACAAGTAAGATGCCTCTTGCCAAGACATTCAATGTTGCAGTTATGAGTAGCTAACATCAATATTGTTCTCTTCCTAAGGAGATACGCAATCTCCTTTCTTTTGCAGAATTTATGGGTGTACCTAAAGCAGATGATAACTGGGTATCTACAAGCTCCTTTTAGCAGCAAAAATAGAAAGAAATATTAAATGATAATAAAGAAACCATTGGTCAGAAATTGGAAGAGATTACAATTAAGGGACAAACCATTAGAGATGTTGGAAATGTGACACCAAGGTGTGAGGCCTATTCTGAAATTTGCAACAGCAGTTCAAATCATGAGGTAACATTTATTTCAAATGGAGGTAATGATGTTGATGATGGTATTCAACTTAAGAATGGGATGACAAGTTCAGTATGTAGGAAGTCTAATTTTGAATCTCATAGAAGCCAAGTTGAAGAATTTTTTGAGCCACTTCTATCTAAGCATGTGAAGAATCAAGATGGGGTGTTGTATGATAATTGGAATGGAAGCATGGACGAGGCTCCCACAACTCTGATTTGGGGCAGCGATAGCTTACACCCTCCTTCTTGTAATATGGTAACTCTTTCACTTGGGAATAGCCATGAAGGCCCGTATGCAAGTGGTGGCCATGAGGCTTTCTATGATAATACACTTAAAGGGGTCAAAAATATAACTAGAACACATCATAATAATTCTGAAGTTCACAACAGCAGTGACACAACTGAATAGCCATGAAGGCCCGTATGCAAGTGGTGGCCATGAGGCTTTCTATGATAATACACTTAAAGGGGTCAAAAATATAACTAGAACACATCATAATAATTCTGAAGTTCATAACAGCAGTGACACAACTTCGTTACCTCAAGATGTGGCATCCTTTGGTCAAAAAGAGAACAATGATTTGTATTCTATATTTGAGGGTACACATTGTGCAAGCATGGGATGTGATGATGGGAATGGTACAAGTCACATAAGCCTGATTTTGTGTACTTTGGGATAGATGACATAAAACATTGTCAAAGGTTGAATAAATATTGGTTAGATAAAGCTATGCAAGCAAAGATATTTTCTGCCCAAGCAAGACAATGTCTCCAAAGAGTCAAAGAATGCCATAGTTAGATAGATGATGCAAGGAAACAAAGGGAATCATCCATTAGATCTTTATTTCTTCCAACGGAAGAGGCCAATGTTGATTTAGATGGAACAACAAGTAATATAGAGGGTCAGGATTATTTTGGTGAGTTTGCACAAGAGAGTAATCTGGACATAGGTATTTTAGAGGCATTAGGTGATGAGACTTCATGTCATGATGAGTCTGATTTCTTAGACCATACCCTAGAAATCAGAGTAGTGTGTACTCATAGTGACACTGAATCCCAAGATCATGATTCGGTTGTATGTGCAGACACATGGGGAGCTTAGTGTGGTGACACTAGTTTCATCATTGACAGAGGAGGTGATCTCAGAGGTACAAAGTTACAATACTATAAATGAGGATACATGCATTAGTAAATGCATATTGGATACTCCTTACAGCGATGTACATGACTTCGACACAATATTCTACCATAGCACAGATTCAGAGGTAGTACACATGCCTGAGAACTATCATTTTCAGACTCCTCATCGCATGATTAGACAACTTAGGGTTGATGACAGGAGGGTAGACATAGTGGTTGAGCACTTTGATGTCACTCGAAAAATGTTATCTACACCCAGTTGGAGTGCTCTTACGTCTGATGAGCAGGATAGTGGAGGATTTTCCATGGCAGATTTCCATGCTCTTCATAAGGCTATGGGGATATTGAAGTAGGACTTATACTATCCATATTGTGATAGTTCGCTCTCATCTTAAGAGGATAGAGTTATTGACTATAGGCACTTGACTTAGCAGTTTGGGAGGATTGGTTGGTGGGACCAGCAAACGATCCAACATTATGTCAAGCAGTTTCCAACATGGGCTATCACATATATATCATAGAGATTTCATCCGGGATCATGGTTACAAGATGATGTGGGTATTAGCAAACATGATGCTTTGGACAATTATTACTTTCGTGGTGGTATCACAGTGATTGCAGAGAGATATGGCATGATAGAGGTTTCCAGTTATCCCTGTTTATACCTGATGGATGGGTGCTAGTTTAGATGGTATTGGAATTCGAATGTTTTTTTGTTTGACGCCTTCTCTCACAAGGATTCCAATATGTTACCACCTTGGTTGTGGGAACACTCTCATCCAGTGTGGGATCCTAGTATTATCCTATGCAGTGCATTTCATTGGGTGATCCTTGATGTGTTGCTTCATATCACACACCCAGGAGTGTATATCAGAGTGGCGCAATAGGAGTTTGTTCATTGCTTGTGGACAAGCAATCTCGGGAAAGGGAGGATTTTCATGTCCCTTTCTAGAGTGGACATCAAAGATGATAGAGTTGGCCTATCATTAGAGTCTCGTAGGCTGGTAGTGGTGTTTACAGACTCAGTCAGGGTATACAGTGTTCGGATCTGTAGTTTCAGATAGTAGGAGAGCAGTTGAGAGCAGTTCCTTAATTGTAGGAGGATTTTCCTACATTTTAGGAGGTGGAGATGGGTTACATTCTTGAGTCTCTATGAGATCATTCTATGGTTTCAGTTTTGGGAGATTCGAAGACATTCCTACTTTTTAGGAGTATCCCTAATTTTAAGGGATGAGACAATCAGTTATTTTAGATTATCCGGCATAAGTCATAGGAGGTGACGAGTTCAGTTTCACCTTGCAGAGGTGTTTTGGCTATCAATTTTCTATTTGGGAAATATTTTAATATATTTAAATATTCTCCTAAGTTAGCATTTTAATAATTGAAATAAGGCTAAGTTATAGCCATTGTGGGGTAATAAGGGGCTTTTTGGTCTCATCTCAGTGAATATCCCTTGATGTAATAGCTCATTGGAAAGGTCTTGAATTTTTTAAAATATTTCTCTTTTGACTTAGAGCATTTTGATGAACAGATTTCTTTCTATTGGGAAAAAGGTCATTTTTTGGATACTTGACCACTTTAAATATGAGAAATATATTATTTTATAACCCAACGCCACATGGAGACACTTTTAGGGTTCGAGCTAAGTTTGGTGGGTTATAAGGAGGTAAAGACAAAGTTCGAAGGCATTACTAACATATTACATCTTGGATTTGTGTTTTGGGCTCTAATTGAGCTTTCAGCATTTGGGACACCAAATCCACTTGCTTTGCCTGTTTGGGACGTAGCCCCCAAAACAGTGGTCTGTATTCTTGCAATTAGAAGCATCTTGGAGATTATGCAATGTTTCTTCTGGGGAACGCAGTACTGAGTCAGAGTTTTAGTTGGGGTTTAGGTATTTTACCCACGTGTGGGCACTTTGTAGTTGTACGGCCGCACCTAGCAGCCATCTACTTTTCCATGTACAACATTTGAGAGCTAGATTATGGCCGTAGCTTCCTTCTGGGCACATATTTCACCTTCACACCTTCAAGTTGGCTTTATTCTTGGTTGTAATCATCTGGATATTATTGTAAATCTTCCTCTAGTTACATATTAGGTGTATATTCAAAAAAACTACTTGAAATGAATTTGCTTTAAATGTATTTGGAATACATTTTCAGAACTGGTTCATGTTATTGTACTTCTGTTATTACTTATTGAAAAATCATCAAAAATATGAAACAATAACAATCAAACCCTTGTGCAACTTTTGTCTAGTTCTGCAAGAAAATTTTAATAAACAAGGAAAACAAATTTAAAAATATAAAATTACAGCAGATCAGCAAAAGAGATCCATCAGGGATCTTTCACTTTTTGTGTTTGTTTTGTTACCCATCTTAAGAGCCTAGAACTTGTTTGAGAGAAAAATAGAAGGTGATAAGAAACGAGTGGAGCTGATTTCCTGTAATAATGAATAGAAAGCCAATTCCATGGTGTGGCATACTCTACAAATTGGAGATGTCACAAAGTATTTGAAGAGATTACATGGCAAGAACCCATCTATGACAAAAATCTTCACCGATGATTGGAGGGATGGTAAAGTTGACCTTTTCGGGAGGTCAGTTGATGTTGATGTTGATGTTGGTGTTATTGTGGAGATTACAAGTCTTCCTATGGAGTATTTTAACATTTACAGAGATAGAAAGCTTTTTGATTTG
Organism: Cupressus sempervirens; assembly: GCA_028749045.1. Taxonomy (NCBI): domain Eukaryota; kingdom Viridiplantae; phylum Streptophyta; class Pinopsida; order Cupressales; family Cupressaceae; genus Cupressus; species Cupressus sempervirens. The sequence continues at coordinate 503,627,081 of CM053783.1, read as the reverse complement.
ACAATTATGAATATCCCTAAGGAGGATGTTGAGAAAAAGAAGCTTGTGAAGGTGAAAAAGGCCTATTATGTGCCTAAGAAAATTAGATTGGTGCGAAGGCAAGTGCTCACGGAGGTTATGCAATACTTCACTCTTGATGGAAGGTCAGTAGGGTTTATGGCTATCATTTTGTGCTTCTTAACCATTTCAGGTATGAGGTGAATGTCTCTTTCCTCTTCTACTTGATTTTGTCGAGTAATGATAGCATTGACAATTATAGGGATAACATGGCTCTCTATGAGAGCCTTATGCTGCTTATTTATGAGCATTTTCAAGCTTCCTCTGTTGAACAATAGACCTTTTCCATTTCTATGTTTGAAGAAGATGGGATGAGTTGTGAGGAGTCAGGGGATGATGGTAGGGATATTGATGTTGATGAGGATATAAGGGAGTCCCCCCCCTAAAGAAACCCAAATTGGTAGGTAACTCCCTTGTTCAGAGTGAAAGCAAAAAAGGGGTAAAGCCTTGGCCCCCTCTTTTGCTTGGTCACCAAAAGTGTGGGTTAATTTAATTTTTTCCGAACTAACATTCCCAAACTTGTACCAAAACTAGCTTATGATTTATATCAATCAACTAGTCGCTTGTGAGATATATGATTAATTAGACAGTCTTAAATAAAAGAGGGGTAAAACTTTATTCAAACAAGAAGAAATACAAAACACATGGACCAAACAAACCATATCAAGGTCTACTAAGTGGTCTAACTGAGGAGACAAACCCAGAGGTAATTGATCCTTATCCACAATATTTCAATTTTGCATGTAATTAGATGCCCATTTGGCCAAACAATATTCTACCTCATTCCACTCCTTGGAGATATGATTAAAAGTTACAGGATCCAAAGAAACACACAAATTGAGAATCTGGTTAAAAACGAAAGCTAACTGCCAACTAACATCCTCAGAATGTTAATGAGATGACAAATGCACCACTGCCTGTGAACTAGATTCACAAATGAACCTGCTCCATCTAAGAGCACAAGAACTCTCCACAACATACAAAATAGCAATAGCCTCCATCAACTTGTTATATGATGACCTTTATAAATAGGGAACATAAACTGAACAATCCCTAAGCTATCTCTACCAACTTCAGAATTACTATATTAATGAATCTATAATTTTATTTAGTAATCAATTAATTGACACATTCTAGATCCCTCTACCTCTGAATTATTAGCTAATGAACAAGTAATTACACAATTATGCATTACTTGTAGGTTAACTAAATAATTTGGTTATTATCAAATAAATTAAATAGTTAGTCAACTATTCCATCGACCTAATTAATTAATTTGTAATCTTCCTCACATGTCACTTGATTCCATCCATCTCCATTTTAGTTTTTAGTTTTCTTTCAGATTAACTCCCCTTCCCTTTCTCTAGTTTTCCTCTCTTTTCTTCCCTTTACACTAGTAGTTCCAGCCACTTACCATGTTTCATCTTCCCCCATTAATATTTATAACTCAATAAAATATCACTTTCATTTCAAGATTTAATTGTTTCGTTAGAAATGCATCCACTTGCAAGATCAGAAAAGTCAGAACATGGATTTCCGTTTTATCATGGCCCGTATAGCAAAGAATCAGATGGAAGCAGCTTAAGTAGTCCAAGAATTTGAAGAGACAATATGCCCCAAAGGAAATAATTCACAAACAAGCTGAGAAGAAACACGTTTATTTGAAGGTCCATAGATAGACAAAATAATTGTGGGAATGGAACAACACTAACCATCAAAACAGCGAGAGAGAGAGAGAGATCAGTGTTTATTTTCTTTAAGCATTCTAAGTGATTTTTCACAAACCTTAGTCCTTCAAATGGAATCAACATCAAAAAAACTATAAACTATAAACCCTTTTTTCAACATTTCTGTTTTGAGAGCGAGAGATAAATGTTAAGCATTCTTAGTGAGTGTTTTTTGGCAAACCTTAATCTTTAAAAGGGATGTCCAATTAAACTTTTTGAAAACTGTTGATAGGAATAGAGAATCTACCAATTTTGAGTAAGCCATAGCATCAATCACTTTCTTGAGTATCTCCAAGGGTTGAAAATGCCGTGCTGTATCTGCATTAACATTTTAAGTTGCATGCGGAAATTATTAGAATAAATCCATTGCCTAGGCTCAAATATAAATAACATGTCCTTTTCACTTGTCAATGTTGCTATTGCAATAATAAAATACAAGGGTAAATGATATCAACTCAATATGAAGGTAAGAAGAAATTCTCTGTTAGTCAGAATTTATTGTGCCCGTGATCATGATCCTATTCTATTGCTTTGTGTAGTTTTGCATGCTACTTCTATTTATCAATTGATAGAAGGAAAATCCCTATGGAGTCAATCACAGCAGATCAATCATCTATAACCATCTTGATACATTTCAGTGCATTGCATGTGTAAATAATCAGGCAAAAATTTAAGAAAAAGCTTTTATAAAGGCAAAAGAAATAAGCTTTTATACATAGTGCAACATATATGGACAATATGTCATTTCTTCTCTATCTTACATTTTAAGGAGAAGCCCACATTGTGCAGAAGAGGCCTTACATGCTATGATATTGGTTCTAGTTTGGATCTTGGTACTGCAAGCTACTGAAAAAAGGTAGCTATTTTGTTGAGCCAATTAATGGTTTCATCTAAAAATTTGCATTTTTGGCTAGTTTTAATTAGGTAGGTTTTTCTTTGTTGCTAATAAGTGTGCTTGCACATTTTTGTTTTATTAGTTTTCCTTTGCTTTAGTCGATTTTGTTTTGTTTGGTTTTTTGGTCGCCTAACTCTATAGCCCAATGGAGTGGATGAAGGCACTTAGACAACTAGATTCTATGTCACTCTTTGTTTTCAAGAACAAACGAGTAACATTCCCCAAACAAAGCCAGCTACTATCCTGCATTTTTTCATTACAAAATGCAAATAACAATACAAAACTTTTGCAAACTAGTTTCGCATTTCTCTAAGTTGAATTTGTTATTCAATTGGTAACACCCCTTACAAAAATTAGCTTCACCATCTAAGAAGCTTGCAATTGAAGCAACATTAGCGAAGGCAACAGTGAAGCATCTTGTATCCGAAGCTAGTGATCTTGCTATTCTCTTCCAGGAAAAACAAAAAGAAATAGCTGGCGACTCTAATATCTAGTGCACGAAGTCTCAAAAGGCCAATGATGAAAAGATGATGAAGAAAAAAAAATTGTCCCATGTTCAAAATAATCATGTCATCAAAGTGGACGTACAAGCAAGTTCGAAGTGAGCTGAAAATGATGTATTTGTGTCTCAAGGTCATGAACTTGGGAACACTTTGCATAAATGTTCTACCCCGGAGCTTGTAAAGGAATTTCTCATAAACAATTAAGACATTCCCAAGTCAAAAGTTTGTGAGCACTATGTTGAGCTAGGCAGTACAGTCATGTCATTACTGAAATCACATGAGTAAGGTTTTCTTGATCATTTTTAGATGTTGGTGATTGATGAACCAATCAAGCAAGTTGCAGTTGGCAAGAAAAAATCAGAATTTGCTCGATCAAGAGGAAGTCCAATCCGACATCTTGCTTGGTTGGAGGCTAATGGAAAGCTAAAGATTCGACATGTACCTGAACATGAAAATACTATCAAAGAAGATGTCAAAGAAGAATGCTCAGTTCTAGAGAAGCAGTTTCAATTCATTGACTTATCTTGGAGCAGTAGTACACGTGATTCATCTCAAAAAGGTGAATTCCTTCATCTCTTCCAAGATGGGTTACATCAAGCACTGACATCATCCAATTGTACATGTTCCATTAATATGAAGTTGCATGTAAACATGGAAGGTACTACAAGCTACTGAAAAAAGGTAACTATTTTGTTGAGCCAGTTAATGGTTTCATCTAAAAATTTGCATTTTTGGCTAGTTTTAACTAGGTAAGTTTTTCTTTGTTGTTAATAAGTGCGCTTGCACATTTTTGTTTTGTTTTTGGCCGCCTAACTCTATAGCCCAATGGAGTGGATAAAGTCACTTAGAGAACTAGGTTCTATGTCACTCTTTGTTTTCAAGAACAAACGAGTAACATTCTCCAGATAAAGCCAGTTGTTGTCTTGCATTTTGTAGTGACAAAATGCAGGTAACAATGCAAAAAAATTTCACACTAGTTTTACATTTCTCTGAGTTGAATTTGTTATTCAATTGGTTAATGTTGAGTGATCAATCAAAACCAATTCATGTAACAAATTCTTTTATTGAAGGCTTTCATCAAGTCTTTTTAGTTTTTTAATTTGTTGAGCCTATACTTGATTTTTGAAGCCTTCAATGATCTTTTTCTCATTTTGAGTGTGTGCTTGTTGGCTTTTGGTTTTGGGTTTTGGGTTTTGCTCAAGTCATTGCTTTCGATTTTTCCTTCAGTTCGGTCTATCTTAGGGCTTAATTGGAGTTGGAAATCAAAAGATATGACTATTTTAGTGCCCAAAAAGTGGACTCTTGAGGTGCAATTGCACAAATTAAAATATCATGTCTATAGTGCACTTTATGTTATATTTTTAAGTTGAGTTGCTTTTTAATTTTTAGTCCTAGCTTGGGAACTAATGTTCCCACTAGTGGTCTACAATTTATTTTTTAGTCAAAATGATTCTATTGTTAAGGTTCTAAAAATAATTAATTTTTAAACATTAATATTTTTTTTTATTGGCTGATCCCTATTTTCCTAGGGATATAATTGATTTATCGATACCAAAAATTACCAAAAATTAAACTCTAGAAAATTCCCCAAATTTGAATGGTTGTTCGTAGCACCATGAAACGTTCTTCAAATCTGCAAGCTTGCCTCTCCTCTAGAAATGGCGAAACGAATGAAAATTTTAAAAAGGTAAAAGAATTTTCTCTATATCATTTAAACTGGACATCTACTAATCAAAATCTCGAAAATAAAGCTTTCGAATAGAAACATTTATGAACGTCATTGACAATTGTTGAATTGTAGACCTGAATTTAATCCTACTAGCATCCAAGTGTCTTGTATGCCATGGCATGGTTGAGAAAAAAAGTGGAGGACTCCAAGAGATATTTCATGTCAGTGTTGCATATATTTAGAGAAACCCTAAGGCTTCCCCTGTTAGACTGGAATCTTCAGCTCCTATGCAATAAGACTAGAAAATATTCTCTTGGAGTACTCCATATCCCCACAAATGACAACCTTGAGAGCATCCCCTATTAGACTGGAATTCTTCAGCTCCTGCTGAGGGATGCATTGGGTGCCAAAGATGTCAACCATTTGGAAATTTAGATTGAGTATAGCAATCATGTGGTGAAAACCCAATAGACAATTGTTCCTCCTCTGTCACACTTACAGTGTACAATCTTACAGTTAGTGTATCTTGAATGCGTGGATTTTTGCAAGGGTGAAAAGGCCCTGCATAATAAAGAGGCTTGACATTACCCCATCTAGGCCAGTCCGGAAGTACAGATAAGAACCCATGTTTTCATTGATTATTTGAGAAAATAAAGCTTATGGAATGCTTTAGAATCGACAGGTGTATGGAAATTCCTTTGCCACCGCCCTTTGTGCATGTGCCCAAACGAAGTCTCCAAACAGGTTCTTCACATCCATTGAAGCATAATTCAAAGGCAATCTTTTTCCAAATATTGTAATTGCAAATGACATGATGGTTGTGTAGAATCTGGCATATGATATTGTGCCTCCCAACTCAATACAGTAGTACATAGACGATAACACAAAAAATTCATTGACAGCTGTTGGCTGAAATTTGTGAAAACTTTGACAAGGTTCAACAAAGTGGAGATCCATGGCATGCAAAGGTACCTCATAGACCAGTCCAGCAAGGACACCATAAATGATCAGAATGAGTGGCAAGGCAAGTGCGTTGAAAACTGGAGTGGCAGCTCTTCATCCAAATTTTAAAAGCCATGACTGGTAAATTTGGGGAATATCGAACAGCATCAGAATAGTACCGAAAATCAAAATATAATACAAAATGATGGAAGATATGATGGCGATATTTAGCATATAAAAACAATATGAATCAATTTGTTTATTTGATAAAATATGTAAATTAGTAATATAAAGAAAATTTTGAAAGAGGTTATATTTTAATATAGAATATGATTATGTTTTAGTATAGAATGTTCATTTATACTTATATTTTTTAATAATTTATATATAATGTTTTTGATTTTATAAAGTATTTATTGTGTATTTGACAAAATTTTGTCATCACAATTAAAAATTTCTAATTTATTATAATTATAACTATATAAATTTATATCAAATAAAATTATTATAAATAAAATATAATAAATTTTATAATTATAATTGTATTTCATATGATAATTGTAACTAACTATAACTAACTAAACTAAAAGATAAGTGCTAGCCAAAATCTTATAGTTTATTATTAATTTAAATTGAATCCTTTTAAAGTAAGTTTGTATTTATTAAACATAATCAAGATAGAGACACTAGATCTTATCGTATTGACATAGAAAGCTCTAGCTTGTACACTGTATTACATTATTAGTCATTAATGACCTCTTATATAAGCTCCAACTTGTATGTTGTGATTTGTAACTTGAGTTTGTCTACTAGTGGAGATCATAATAATTGGATTCTCACTTGGCATTCAATTTTGTGTGTCTCAACTAAAACTTAGATGGATTCTTATGGTCCAAATTCATGACCTACCTGTACGATTGTATATAACCCTAACCCAATTTCCTCCACACTAGCCCACTATGGTGACAAATTGTTACATGATGTGTCTCTGTGAAAAAAAATAGAAATTTGATTAATAAAATATATAAACACTTTATTTCATTTTTCATTATTTAATTGCAAACATTGTTCATAGCATGATCTTTAATCAAATCAAATTTACCAATTCAGATTTAATTTATATTCTTATAAAATCTGATTTACACCCTTCAAGAGGCAAGGACTCTAGCTCAAACAGAGCTCTTGTTCACTTAAGTGACTATATTAACTATATAGTTTGATTTTATTCTTTTAGTTTTAATTCAAAACATCTTAATAAATATTACTTTTTGAATGATATTCGCACATTATTTATTAAATTATATAGTGTAAACATTATTTATGACTCAATTAAGTGATATTCCTTCAAAAATTAAATAAACATGTGCTTAATTGATCTTAAGTTGTGCAAACATGTCCTTCAAACCCATTTGCATGTAAATATGCAAATGCTCCTAGAGAATAAGTTTTTGAACTAAAAGCATGCAAACGCCTTCGACATAAAATATGCATTCACCACCCTAAAGTGAGCAATGCATATTTGAGTTTTTAAAATGTGCAATGACCCTCCTAGAGTGAGTTTTGTATGTTTTTAAAATATGTAATGACACTTGGAGAATTTTTTTTTGCCTTGAAACATGGTTTTAAATATGTGATGTCACTTCTAGAGTGTGTTTTACATGAAAAGATCAATTACATGTTTTTAAAATATGTAATGGCACTTGGAGAATGCTCTTTACATATGTTTCATGCATTTGCAAATGATGAAGCCAAATTTGAAGAAAGAAGGGCAAAAACCTTCATGTTTTTCCTCTCCAAGAACACGTTTTCCACTAAAAATGAGCAGATGTGCCCATTATATAGCTTTAAATCCCCAAAACGAGGGTTTCTTTTGCATCTGTTGGCATTATAATGACCTGGGCATTCAATCTCATGCAAAAAACAATTCATTTCATGGCATTTTTTAGCCACATTTTTGTGAAAAACGCCCAGATTTGGGGCAGTTTTGATCACTTTTTGGTTCAAATAGAAGTCATTTTGAGGTTTCGATTCATGTATATGCTATTGAAGAACACATTTTTGTCTTTAGATGTCAAAAACGCTTCATTTCATGCCTTCCATGAATCACGTTTTTGCCAAAAACGCCCAGAAAATTGTGTTTTTTTATCAATTTTTATGCTTTTTGAATTTGTAATAGCATTTGGGGAAGTCGTTTTTGTATATCGAAGCGAAAAAAAATCAATTTATGCATTTGTGAGCCACGTTTTTGCAAAAACAGCCCATATTTTTGCAAAAAAATGGAACCTTTTTGTTAAAAACACTCAAAAAATGACATTTCTAGCCCATACATTTGGATCAATAGAGGTTGTTTTTGAGTTTTAATGCATGCTATTTCCTTTGAAGACCACGTTTTTGGCATTCTCATGTAAAATTTGACCCCTCATTGCTCATTAATATTTGTTGAATACAAGTACAGAAAAATTCAAATTATTGTTTTTGAATCCAAATTTGGAGGAGAATTGGTCTTTAAAGTCTATGATTCTTGCTATTTTGGCTCTTTGATCTCCAAGTAAGTGGACCTTTTCAAACTTGTTCATTAATTCATGCTTATCTTGCTATTTCCATACATATTTTAGCTTGAAGTTGCACACTTGTCCATGTATATGCCATGAAAAGTGCATTTTGCCTATACATATGATGAAAATTCTCATTTTCATACTTTTTGGTTTTTTTTCCAAATTCCAAATTCGAATTTGCATTTTGAAGTAACTTGTTTGTTGACATGTTTGCGAAGGTACATGTTTCTTTTGTGCTTGTGTTTTATTTTTCTTTTTTTGGAAGAAATTGCAAGTACTTTCCCAAGAACTTGACCACGTTTCACTTCACTCCACCTTCCACCTCTTCGTGCAAGTGCATCATTTCATTCCACCTCCATCATTAGATATCATAACGCTTCGCACCTCACTCTTCACATGCGATTACATGTATTTCCATCCATCATCCACACATACATGTAATCTCATTCTCCATTTCCACTTTCACACATCTCACTTTCTACTCCCATTTACATGCATTTCCATCTTCCAAACCTAAATGTATGTTTGCTTTACATGTAATCCAATTTATGTGTAATGATATCCAGAGAACCTGTTTTTTACTAAAGGTCACACTTATAAAGTCAAAAGTTATCATTTGCACCCATTCCCATGTGCCTAGCTTTTATTCCTCAAGGCATCTTTCCAAGAACTCATCCTTTTTCAATACACATTTACATGCCATCCACCTTCCTAAATCCCATTTTAGCCCTCTGCATGCACTTTCCATATCACATCTAATTTATTGCATATGTTCCATGAGTATCTAATCAATACTCCAAATACATTGTTCCTCAGAGACCCATTTTGTCAATATTATCATGGAGTTAGAATCCATATCTTCTAATGATGGATTCAATTCCATTGAAAATTTCATGTTACAACAAGTCAAGATATGTTAGGATTTTTATAAACAATGAAGGCATCCAGTAAAGAAGGTGTGTTTCAAATCAAAGAAGCGGTAATTCATTTGGTCTCCATTTTCCTAATGGTTGTCCGAGAACTTGAGTTTGTGTGGGAATGTGTGAAGCACTTTGCTTCAAAAAAAAAAAAATGTTGGTGGAAAGTTGTTCCGAGTTTACATTTGGACACCATTGAGAAGGTTTTCAAAGTGTCAAAGACTCCAAAATATGCCAATCTATAAAGGAGAATTCATGACAACTCGAATGAGAAAAAGCTTGATCACAACAAACAATTCATCAAAGAGAGTCAGAGGCTATCAAAAGACGCAACACTATGGTTATCAAGGTGAATGTAGTGGCACAAAATATAGGAACTTCCAATACAAGGCCCTTCAAAATAATCCCTAGGATCATTTCAATTCTCTTCCGTGTTTCTTCTTCTTCTTTCATATTTGTAATTGAAGATGATGTATTAGATGAAAATGTGTAATTATATGTAATACAACTTACATGTGTAATGACATGTAATCCAATAATTTCTCTTGTTAGTTAGACTAGGTCAAAGTTGGTTGAGTTGCTCTCACTTTTTCCTCCATCTTTTTCTCAACTCCTTTGCCTATATAAGGATTGCCCCCCTCATTGTAAAAATCATCTTTTGCCGTATTTAAGAAAGCTCTGCCAGACTTCTGCAAGCATAGCTTTGATTGTGTAGTACAAATTTGGGAGAAAAATGAATAAAATAAGCAATAGGATTCAAAGCTTTGACTAAAAGCAATTGTGATAGAGCAAATTAGAAGCTTTGACTATAATTTGTGCCTATTGTCCTTGATTCGTGTTATTATTGTGTGTTCAATAATAGAGCATAGTGATTTAAGAAGCAATCGGAACCGAAGCTTTGATTGGGAGCAATCGTGGCAATACATAGAGTAGGAGCTTTGACTGTAGCTTTTACCACTATCTCAAGCTCACAAAAAATAGTTAGAATCTCCCTACTTCTGGAAGTCTTTGTGCCCCAATGGTAGAAGTTTTCTTATAGAATAGAGATCATCTAGTTCTGGAAGTCTTTGTGCCCCAATGGTAGTGATTTTTCTTATAAATTAGACAAACAGGACTTAGAACCAAACTGGTACGCTTTCAGCTAGCCTTGGAGTTAAGTGTTGGTTTATTGGTATCACCGTTTACAACTTTAGATAGAAATGTAGTTTGAGGTTTCATCTTGCCCATTACTCACTCTGTGGGTAAGTGGATTCTTTCCTGAAAGCTAAGAGAAAAGAATACTGGTAACGCCCCTTACAAAATCTCTCAACTTCTTGCTTACCTTGAGTTGATCCAAGAAACGGTAAGAAAGTGGGAGCCTTCCCTTTAAGGTAGGAGAGACTCTGTCTCACACGCTGTGGCTGGTCATCATATTTTGCGACTAGATTTTACCCAAAACTGTCGGTTGCAAAATATCCACTCAACACATATAATCAATAGAAGCAGTATGCTAATCAGAGGACTCCTTGCTCTGTTCAAGTGGGCAATAGGGTTTATTTGATGTTGCAGCCATAGAGACATTGTAATGTCCCCATTTCAAACACTAAATTTCATAATTAAATATTAAACAATAATGAATAAATAAATATTATAATATAATTTATTATTAAATATGCTATTTGAATAAGATATCAAATTGATATAATATTATATTATATCAATTGATATAGTGGCAATATGAAAATAATGTAACCATATAAATAATAATATAATTATAACATAATCTCTAGTTATATTATAATGTCATCTACACTTAATAATTCATTGATAAATAATAAATATATATTTATCAATGTTGAAATGAAAGATTACCAATGATTATAATATAAATTTTTATATAAAATATTTCTAAAATAATAATATTAAACTAGCAAATTATTCAAGGACAAACAATATTGAATATTAGTTTCATTAGTTAATACAATTCAAACTACAATAATCATAATAACAATATATAATTAAAATAAATGCTAGATAGCAATTGATACAATTTGGAAAGATACCTCTCTTCAACATTCAGGCGATGCATCCCAATCTGATATTTGCAAGGTCCAGGATAGGGTTCGAACTGATCATCATAGGATATTTTATATTACTATTTTTTTTGGGTCGGTTATTACTATATTATCCTTTACAGATTACTTTGATTAGAGCAGCTTTCAGAACATTCTACCAAATTCGATTATGAAGGAAAACAAAGAGCATTAGAAGCAATATACACACTTCAAAAAAAAGGAGATAACTATCAGCGCTTTGAGGGAAGCAAAATTGGTATTAGTTATCATATCAATCAAAACACCCTGCAAACATTATAAGCAGATAAAAATAAATATATGGAAGGAGACGAAAAGAATGTAACATCGCAAGAGTAGCACAGATAAAAAGCATTGCACAAAATAGGAGGAGAATAGCGGAATATAAAGATTGCTAAATTAATTAATCAAAATAGATGAGTGCTAAATTATTTCATCCAGAATATATTATTAGAATCAGCGATAGTGATTATATTAGAAGAAGAATCTTACAAGTATTACAATGAAGAAAGAATCTCCATGGCAAAGAACAGAAGAAGGAGTCGATTCCAACGAAGGAAGAAAATAAATATAGGTTCACCAGTAAAAAAAATTCATAGGAAAAGCTGCGAAAGAGCATAAGAACATTTTGATGTAAACTCCACTGCAAGGACATCATTCTCCATTCGATGTACGCTATCTTCTCTGTAGCAAAAGCTGGACTGGAGAGAGAATACAACATGATAACTCTCTAATTTGATATAGATTAGAATATTTGTAATGGTAAAATTGGGCATCTATCATTTCATCAATACCGAATCTTATGGAGAGCTGCATATGCCGTTAAGACACAATATAGGAAATACATGATTTCAGTGAAATGAAAAGAAAAACATTGCATAGTAAATGAAATCCAATTCGTTGTTGGGAATAGTTTTGAGTTGCAGATGGAATGAAAGCATCAAGAGGAGTCGAAATTATAATACCAGTAACGAAGTTGCAATCCAATTATAATGGTTAAATAAAAGTTCAGAATTAGGAGAGAAGTTTAAAATATCACATCTGAAACTTAGCAGTCAAGGATAACCTTTATATATAATTACAATGGGTTGGTCTTCTTTTATTAAGGGGAAGAAAAGAAAAAGAACCAAAAAATAAAATCATAGGTATTTAAATTAAGGTATATGAATATCTGTTTGAAAAATAACACAAATATAAGTAATAAGAAAAATATTTATAAGGACCAAAATATGTGAAGATGTATTTATAGGGGACTATGGACTATACGGACAAAGAAAGAAATCTTAGTGATAGAAGCATAGAATGGTATTCAAATCTATATGAACAAATAAGTAAAGAAATTATGAAAGGTGAATTATTGAGTAAAATAAGTATGTCTAGAGAGTAGGGTACATCATAGTGGTATCAAAGTGACCTTTTCATCCTCTAGGATATACAACAAGATAAGAAGTTACGAAGGCCTCGTTTGAGACTAAAGACACGACATAATAGACAAGCACAAGATGATGGCACTTCTTATGTAATTGAAAAAGAAAGAGTTCAAAGAGGTTCACCATAGCCATTCCAACAATCTAAGAAATCGGTAATGTATAGATGTATATATTTTGTAAATTTATTTTTGATTGTTATTAATAGACATTTAAATATATAATATATATGAAGGGAAAGAGTGGCAATTAAGAGAGAACCACAAAAGGCACCATATTGTTAGCACCTTCACAAGGTAGTGATTAAGGGAGAATCATTTGAGCACTCTATCACAGAAGCTTGTTAGGGAGAATTGCTACAAGGTCACCCTACTGCTCTATGAGTGAGGGAAGACCGCTAGGGCACCTTATTGCAGAAGAGACCCAAGATGCAATTAAGGGAGAATCGTGAAGGGCAGCCCATTATAGCAATAGTTAAGGGAGAACCACAGAAGGGTGCCCTCATATGCTTTAAGTGAGGGAGAACCGCTAAGGACACCCTATTGCAAAAGTAGTTGAGGTAGAATTGTTGAGAGAACCCTTTTACAATAGCAATCAAGGGAGGACCACACGTAAGGTGCCCTACTCTTTTGTGATTATGGGAGAACTACTAAGGCACCCCACTACAAAGTAGAGATTATATCATTAGAGGCCTTAGAGTGAGTTAGAGTTTCTCCTAAGGATTAAATAGAGATGGATAGTCATAAAGGGATGTTCATAGAGGGCTAGGGTGAGATAAAGTCTCCCCTAAGGATTACAATTGCATACTTAAAGGGTGTCCATAAGATTTGGGAAGAGATAAAATCTTCACCAAAAGATTATAAGGATTACTCCTCAGGGCTTATCATAGGTCAAGGCAATGCATAGCTAGGAGAAGAACATGCCACAACAAATGAAGATAAGTTTATCTTTTTGAATTGTTGTAAATTTAATATCATGATCACCTAATTTGATAAATCCATATTCATTAATTACAATTCTAACCTCATGTTGAAATAAACATTTTAGGGCCGCTATATTAGATATTGGAGCTATAGAATATAAATTTGCTTTGCTTGAGGACAAGCAAATTGAGGAAGAGCGGACTATAATGTCCCCATTTCAAAGACTAAATTTAATAAGTAATATCAAAAAATAGTAAATAAATAAATATTATAATATAATTTATTATTAAATATGCTATTTCAATAAGATATCAAACTAATATAATATTATATTTTATCAATTGATATAGTGTCAATATGTAAATAATGTAATCATATAAATAATAATATAATTAAATATAATCTTTAAATATATTATACTATCGTCTACACTAAATAATTAGTCAATAAATAATAAATATATTTATCAACGTTAAAAATGAAAGATTACCAATGATTATAATCTAAATTTAAATATAAAATATTCAAACAAATAATAATATCATTAAATAAATAATAACAATAAAATAGCAAATTATACAAGGACAAACAATATTGGATATTAATTCCATTAGCTAATACAATAAACATAATATCAATAGATAATTAAAAATTTTGCTAGACTCAATGGGCCCTTAGTCTATTGGTGAAGTTGAATGGCTCACAAAGAGCCCACCAAGGATCAAGTCTTGTTGAGTGCAAGGCTCTAAGGCTGAGATCATGCCCCAAGTGATTTTGATGGCATGGATGCCCCTCGGTCCTTGGCTCTAAGCTGAAGAGGTTTCAAGCACGTGTGGGCCCATATCAGGTTCCTAAATCTTTCAGTGGTGGCCTTCGCTGGTTGGTAGCTCGCAGGCCTCATGCCTCGCTGGGTTGCCTTGCAGCTCTGAACCCTCCATCATATATATAATTGCTAGATAGCAATTGATGCAATTTGGAACAATATGTCTCTTCAACATTCAATCCAATATTTGCAAGATAAAAGATAAGGTTCGAACTCTTTTCAAAAGATCATCATGGGATATTTTTATATTACTATCTTATCCTTCACAGATTATTTTGATTAGAGCAGCGTTCAGAAAATTCTACCCAATTCGATTATGGAGGAAAAAAAGAGAATAAGAAGCAATATACACACTCCAAAATAAGGAGATAACAATTTGCGCTTTGAGGGAAGCAAAGTCAGCATTAGTTATCAGATCAATCACAACACCCAGAAAACATTATAAGAAGATAAAACTAAGTATGAGGAAGAAAATAAAAAGATGGTAACAACAAAAGAGTAACATAAATAAAAGCATTGCACAAAATAGGAGGAGAATAGAGGAATATAAAGATTGCTATATTATTTCATCAAAATAGATGAGTGCTAAATTATTTCATCCAGATTATATTATTAGAATGGTATTTGTGATTATATTACAAAAGGAAAATTATAAGTATAACACCGAAGAAAGAATCTCCATGGCAAAGAACAGGGGAAGGAATCAATTCCAACGAAGGAAGAAAATAAATACAGGTTCACAAGTAAAAAAAAATCATAGGAAAAGTTGTGAAAGAGCATAGAACATTTTTCCATAAACTTCATTGCAAGGACATTATTCTTCATTCAATATACACTATCTTCTCTACAGCGAGAGCTAGTTTGGAGAGTGAATACAAGATGGTAACTCTAAAATTTATATTGATTATAATATCTGCAATGGTAATATTTGGCATCTATCATTCCATCAATACCCAATACTGTGGTGAGCTGCATATGCCGACACACATTATAGGAAATACATGATGTCAGTGAAAACAACAGAAAAAAATTGCTTAGTAAATGAAATCCAATTCATTGTTGGTAATAGTTTTGAGTTGCAGATGGAATGAAAGCATCAAGAGGAGTCTAAATTATAATACCAGTAACAAAGCTGCAATCCAATTATAATGGTAAACTAAAAGTTCAGAATTAGGGGAGAAGTTTCACATATCACATCTGAAACTTGGCAGTGAAGCATAACCTTTATTTATAATTCCAATGGGTTGATCAGCTTTTATGAAGGGGAAGAAAAAGAAACGAAAAATAAAATCAGAGGGTTTTTAATTAAGGTATATGAATATCTGTTTAAAGAATAATACAAATAGAAGTAATAAGAAAAATATTTATAAGGACCAAAATATGTGAAGATATATTTATAGGGGAGTATGGACTATACAAACAGAGAGAAATATTAATGATGAAGCATAGAATGGTATTTAAAGCTATATCAACAAATAAATTTAGAACTTATGGAAGGTGAAGAAAGAGAAATATAAATTCTAATTAGGAACTTTTGAGTAAATTAAGTATGTCTCTAGTAGGGAACATCACAAACAGTCCTCCATTAGGATGAGTGGATCTGAGAAGCTCAAGCCTTTGATATTATGGTCCTTTCTGCATAGTGAGATGCACAGGTGAGATTGCATATGAGTTTGATCTGCAAAAGGACAGCAGGGTGCATAATGTGTTCCATATTTTCGCGCCTCAAGAAGGCACTAGGCAGGCATGTTGCACCATCTCCTATCTTACCCCCGCTTTATGTTGAGGGGCAGCTTGAGTTGATCCCTGAGGCGATTCTTGATACCAAGAAGAGGCAGTTGCAGAAGAGATATATAAGAGAGTTTTTGCTTAAGTGACAAGGACTTCAAGATGAGGATGCCACTTGGGAGCCTAAGGATATACTTCAGCATCCCAGAGTTTGATTTCTTGGGGACAAGCAATCTTGGGGAGTGAGGACTGGAATTTCCCTGCTTTAGCAAGTTCTTGTAGCCAGGATTGATCAGTTCATCATTGCAGACCCTCGTGAGCTGATAGTGAGTTTTGAGGGTCTCTGTGGTAGACTTGCTAAATTTTTAAAGTCTAATTTGGGGTGATTGCTATATTTAGAATTGCAATGGAAGCACAAGTGGTTGGTCTTCATTAGTAGTAGATTGAGCATAATTATGGAGTTCATATAATAAAGTTATTAATGAAGCCTTAATTATTAAAAGACTTTATCTTATTTCATATTATAATTTGATATTGTGAATGAGAAGCCTCCTAAGTGAGAAATGTGAAGGAGAAGTTGGATTGCACAATTGAATTATAAATATGACTCCATGATTAGGATAATTCATCACATTGTCTATTGCTTAGGATAATTTCTTGTGAGGGTTTTGAAGTGTGAATTCTCATGAGGATTGATTCCTCTTGATCTGAGAATCAATTTGTTGTTGTTGTATAGAAAATTGGAATTGCATTTTGAATCTGGATTTTACACTCAATTCATTGCTGAGGTATAGTGAATTGAATTATTTCTTCAATCTGATTTGGGCATCTCTCTACTGTAATTTTCCTGTGAACAGAAGGCGGTCTACTTTTGCAATCATTGGTGCCATTATTATTGGTTTCATTCCAAGCTGGGTGTCCATTAAATCTCTACAAGTTTGTCGTTGATCATTCTGAATTCAAACGACATTCTCTCTGTATTTGGGCGTTGTGATATCTATTGTCAATTTACAGCAGGGCGGCATTCATTTTTTATTTGGTCTTTTATATTTTGGAGCTGCAATCATTTTTTCTTGAAGTTATGAACATTGTTAAGGGTCGCTATCAAGGTTTAACAGGCTGCGATCAATCATTAAGGGTCTGCATTCAAGATATCCGGCCTCATATAGGCATCTGCCTTTGATATTATAAACGCCACCACTGGGTGTGCCTTCTTACAGTCTTGTGGCTTAGTCTAGCTGCCACGGGTGACATTCTGAACCTGGCAGTGTTTCCTAGCAACAGCTGCGAACCATATTGGCTGGCATAGTGACTGGAGTGTAAGATTGGCACATCACCACTGCTGCAAATTCGTTATCTCTAGCGTGCCATACAATGGGTTCACAATTTATATTGTAATTTATCTTAAGTTTTGAACTATAATTGCAGCATGAGTTCTATGATAATTGTGATCTTTGCATAGCTGTTATTTCATTTCAATACTGTTCAAGCATTTCATGCTTTGAGAAAATCCAACAAAAAAATCATATACATTCAAAAAATACATTAAAAAAGCAAAAAACAACAAAACTTATCAAAAACAATATCATCATTCTTCAGCATCGCCAGTTAAAGCCACTTGGGCTCTTTACCAACTCCAGCCAAGGAATAACACTGGATACAATTGTTTTGAAGTAAGCTTGAGTAGTTGGTAGTAGATTTTTTTTTGTAAGGATTGGCTGCCAAACACTGGAATAGACAAGAAATGGATTTCCTTTTGACTCGGACGAAAACTTAATATGAGATTTTCTGTATGGGCACAACATCTTAAAAATTCCCAATAGACTTTTACAATTCAGAAAGACATCAAATTTTGAGTTGCACAATGTAAGAGAAAGAAAACTAAGCCTCTTAATGTTAAACTTAAACCTAATGTTGGAAACACTTATGCTCTATGGTAGTACATATTAAACAAAATAAAACATTAGAGAGTACAGGAATCATTATTAAAAGAGTCAAGAACCATGGAATTAAGAAAACATTTGTTTCGATCTCTTCTTTATATAAGCAGAAATAATATGACACTTGTAAAAATTACTTCTAGCAAGTATTATGCTTACCAATTAAAAGGCCCCTATAGGAAAATCTGGGTTGATCAATTATGATCCATGGAGCCATCGAGACCATTACATTTTTTTGAATTGAATTGAATAAACAAAGCTGGCTTAGTGTCTGCAACATTGATCAATGTGTTAGGAATTTGGGACTTTGTAAAATATTGCAGAAAACTACATTTTAATACATTGGAAACTACCAACAAAATTTAGTGTTCACTGTCTGAGTTCTTAATATTTAATGATTCTCAGGTTAAGATGTCCCGAAACTGGGTTTTATAGGTGCCATTTATCACAATTTAAAATTTGTATACAAAAATTAACATTGATAAAATGCACAGAAACTAAAAGAGATGTGGTGCAATTTGACAGATATTTATATTCATATTAACACCATACATTTTGGAGTTTCCCGAAATTGAATTGTTTTGTCATGTTCTTGTTGGTAAATAATCATTCAGAAGGAAAAAAGATAATATCCTATTCCACACACATCCATTTAAAGAACTTAACATCTTACATATATAGCTTTTCATTCATCGTAATTAAAAGTTTAGGGATAACTGATTTCTAATAAGAAGAAGAAAGTGATTACCTCAAGTCCATGAAGAGCCCCATAGATAGTATCACCCTGCAAAGAGTACCCGTTTATGTTGACAATCCTTCAGAGCCAGAAATGCACATACATAAATGCAAGCAAGCTTAAATAAAATGATGAGATATTTTGATACATTAGACATCTTAAAATGAATCCACAAAATTATTGACTGATGTCCCCATTTGACCAAAAGGGGTACTCAAAATAGGTAATCAAAATACAATATGTCATCACAGATATAATTGAATATGTGCACAAAATGTTTTCTGTATGTACGCAGTGAGAAATGTTATCATGAAAAGAGAACATCATTCATTGTAGACAAGTATATTTCATGAGCACTTCTGAAATATATTCACCATGTATGGAGGTCTATTGAAAGTGAGCCTTGAAAATAAGTGTTTCATATAGTCTATTATATAGGATTTCTTTATTTATAAAAATATTTTTGGCTCTTGATCAATGGAAGCATTAATATTCACTTTTTCTTCACACCTATTCCAAAAAGTGTCCTTTTTGTTTTTTTAAATGGCCCTTAAATAGAAATGAATTATTTATGCATATCTAAATGCCACAAGCCATGATGATGTTTATTTACACTTCTATGTATCAAGTAATTTTATGGAAATAATTTGAGCTGATATCAGTCACATATCTGTTCACTTTCATTTTTAGATAAATTGGTTATATGTCAGAGAGCTGATTGATCACTATTTCCTAGTGCATCACCCTATCAGCACCCACCCTAGTACTCCAAAAAATTCTACATCTAGTTTCCTTTTGTTTACTAGTCATTACTCTGTTCATCATTGATAATGAATCTAAGATTTCTTCAAAGTGTCTGTTGTGACTCAAAATTGAAGCCCTGATTTTGAGTACCATTCTGAAAACAAGTCTAATTGAGCCCCTATAAGAGTTTTTCATGCATATGTACCCGGCTATCATTTTGAGGCCTATGAAGCGTTTCATGTGTTTAACACCTTTCATTCAGTATATGCATGCATCTCATGATGATTAGTTTCCATTCCAAGTCATTCCGTGAAGTTTCATCTTGAGCATTGTTCAAATCTGCATTTTTTGCCCATGTCAAACAGCGATAGGAAGCCTAGTTTGCAATTAAATGTCTTGCACCTGGTAAAGTTTCATGCCTCACCACTTTGAGAATATTTAGTATGCATATCAAAGAACCTATGTTTCAGATTTCAGGTTGTTTCGATTTGTTTTGACTAGGTTTTGAACCCCTCAAAGTTGGTTGTTTACTGTTGTCAGACTGATGCATATCATATTTCCCAAAATTCCAAGAAGCTCTGTTTGACCAATTATAACTTCGACCTAGTTGACCCTATTGAAGAATTTATTTTTGCATTGTATTCTAGGGGTCAGAGACATGCTATGTTCTAGATTTGATCCTATGACAAATCTGTTTGACTAATTTTCAAACGCATTCCAAAATGCAATTTATAAAGTTTTACCGATGTCTAAAAGTGCAGATTGATTGGTAGCCATGTTCGGGATGTCACAACTTTGAAACCATGATTGTCTAAGTCAAAAGAATTGTACCACTGTGTTCTACTCTAAAAATACTTCAAGTGTATTAGTTTTCAAGTCTTGACGAATCCATCTACACACTTTCCCAGGTCCATTCCGTTTGTGAAAATCAATATTCTGCTAGTGTTCCCAGTTCTACAATTCCAAGTACCCAACTTTGAACACTTGCTAAACTTACCTAGTTTTTTGTCATGAGCCCAAATCATAGACTTTTATTCTCCATGTGGCAATGAACCAATGCTTCAGATCTCAAGTCTCCATGTGATCGTTTGATTGATTTTCCAAGCCAAATCTGAACACACTTTTATGCTTCTAATGTGCTTACCTACAAAGACAATTCAGAGAAGGTAACTTTGACAGTTAATAACTTTTAACCCTGACACCATTATGAAGCAAAATCCGACAAGGTAGGAGTGTGTGGACCTAAAAACATGACTACAAAGTTTCAGGACTTGGTCGAGTGTTTTAATCAGTTTTTGGGGCCAGTTCCACAACCTCTTGGCACAAAATTGGACAGTTGGCAGAAGATGCGAAGAATGAATTTTGGAGGTTTAGTCAATGATCAATTTTGAATCTAAACCAATGCAATGACTCAGTGGATCAACTAAAGCAATCTAAGAGTCAATTGTTTGAAACGCAAAATTTTTTTAGCTGGACACACTTTGGGGCCCAACTAATCTCATAAGAGCAATAAGACATTGTGAGGATTATATATTTTAAGAGATCAAAACAATTATGATTGACTGCATTTTTTATATGCATATATGATCATTTGAGATCAAGTGGGTATACATGGGATTATGTATGTAATACATGAAATGGGTTTGACTGACAAGTATGAAGCATGGTAGGATACTATGGCCATGAGAAGATGCCAGTGAAATGGAGATTAAAAGATCAATTTGGGATGCTACTGATACTTTGCAAGAAGACATTGGATGCATAAGGTGCCTCTAGTAGAATGAAAGGATTAATGGACTTTTCTACAATCTTGTCATCATATTTTGTCCACATTTTTTCTACACACATAGAACATGTCTCTTGCCTAAAATGTTGTCACTAATACTCCTCTTAACTTGTGTCAAATGAGACTTGGAATATGAAAGAGGCAACTCATAGGATTATATGCTTTTAAGTATAAACATCGCCATTAAATGTTGCTAGATGTTATACAAGAACATGCATATATCATCATGTGAGACCAAAGAGGTACTTGGATTAGGCACACAATGAATGTCAAAATTGACGGCAATGGTGCATTTTTTGTCAAGAGATTGAACTAAGGCATCACCCCCCAAACTAGTAAGGTTCTAGAACATAAGCAAATGCACATGACAGATCATGGTATGTCCTAAATTTCTGAGAAGCACCTATTATACACAATCATTGACCAATTGTGAACATCCACAAAAAGACTAAATGAAGAGGCACATGTATACTGGACTCCAATTGATGCAAGATACATTGCTCCATGTACAAGCATACAACTCTTCCCCCTTACTACTGAAGAAAGAACATCCTAATTAAGAGGATCTTCCAAACATGCATTTTTCCTTGTGTGGGGTCTGATGTGCACATTGTGTGATAGGTGGTTTGTGGACACTGTTTTGAAAGGGGTTCTAAGGCAATGTAGCTAAATATCACTGCCATCATGTTGGTACTCCTCTGCTATGTCAGTGCACCAAGACACAAGGAACAATTAGAAACAAACCACTATACTCCATGATGCCTTCTTTGCTTTTGCAATTATAAGATCACCATAGAGGAGGTGAGGTTTTGTTTAAGGCATTCCGTCGTGGTTTTAGCACAGGGAAACATTTATAATGGAATGAATCATGCACTGCAATATGGTTTTCATATCATTGTTGTTCATTGCTTGCGATATAAATGGGAGTGAAATGTTATTGGAAAGAGTTGTGAAGGAGCACACAACCTCACAAGATGAGTATAGCCTCCACGTGTTATCCAATGCAATGTTTTTTTTCTTCCTTACATCGTCCGTCTGTTCTAGGAGAACCATTGCATTTGCTGACATTTTGAGTTGATGCATAGAGAATGGGGAAGAACTTATCCCACATTGCCCGTGTTAACGGTATTTATAACATTTTTATAAACAAACATACACTCGGTAAGGCTCAAAAGCCACATGCATTTAGACACTAAGGTGTAGTTGCAGCAGGACCCATGCCAGTTTGGTGAGTTTGTAAGACAATTTTGAACAATGTACAAGATGATGTGGACAAATGAGCTGGTAGTCAAATGGACAAATAATCTTGTGACACGTAGCACACGTATCTAATGACTAATGAACCCGTCGGCAACCAGATGGACCGAGACGGACCAACCAAAAACTGACACGTGGCATGGATATTAAGGAAGCTCAGCTTGCGCGACTAACATTGCAACCTCACACTATCACAAAATACGTGGTAAAAGGTGACTCAGCATGCGAGAATGTGACAGGGCGACAAGTGGCAGGGGCATTGAGGTGGCACTGGTGATGTGGCACGCACTTCAAGGAAAATGAGCTGGTAGAAATGGACACGTGTCGCATTGTCGCATTGTCGCGATGATGTGGCAAAATATTGACTATGTATGCGACAATGTGACACATGTCAAAGGCAATGACTTGGTGGGTTGCAAATGGATGCACCAAATTGCACCACGTGGTAAAAATTGATGGTTGTAGTAAGGTCGCAAAATGAAGATGCTCACTAGTTAGCTAATGCGACAATGCGAGGACCAATCAGGTGGTGACACGTGGCAACGTGTTAGAGGTAGGAAAACAATCAATGGGCCAGTCAGGAGGCACCACGTAGTGCCTCATTCCAAAGGTGTTTGATTGACAATGACATGGTAGTGACTGTGCAGAGTTCAACGAATTGTGTCGTGACACATGTCATAGGTCTGGTCAACTCAGGTTTGACCCGAATAGAAAAAGGAGGGAAGAACCATAATTCAGAAAAATCAAATTTTTAATATTTTCTTCTTTGAACATGCAACCCATTTTAAATAAAAGTTGGATTTTAATATAAAGTTTCAACTTTGGGTAAAAGGTAAATTTTTGCAAGAAATCAAGCCTAAGAATTAGTTGTAAACTTGGAACTTTTTTTGGCCGCCCTAGGTGTTTTTCTTAAGCAAATATAGGACTATTATATATCGACGGAAAGCTCTCAGAGTTTAGTTTCCAGATTTTCCATTTGTTTTTGCATAGGTACCAGCGGGTAAAAGTTATATTGATTTTTGTCCGAGGTTCTTTTTATGCAACTGCATTCTGGTACAAGCAATTCATTTTCAATGTCTGGGAAAGCGGTGAAATGGGTAGGTGCCAAATTTGGAGAGGGTCTTAGTAGGGATATTGTTTTGCCTCCAAAGTTTTGCAATGTGGATTTTGGCAACTTTTGCCATCAAATCTGGTATTTTATCAAAAAAAGGCCTTTTCCATCATTCAGGAAGGTATTTTCAGAGTTTGTTGGGTAGAATGATGGGATTTGATCCAATTTTCAGTTCTAGAGAGATGAAAGATGTTTTGCAACAACATTGGAGGGAGATTCAAGTGGACAAGTGTCGATTCGAGTTTAGATCTGGGATCCCTTCCTCATCTATATCTTTCTTTCTTCTTTCTTTGTAAGGGTTGGTTCCAGTTTATTAGAGGTTGGTTCCAAACTATTGGACAAGTCTCCATAGCTATGATACCACCGTTCTTCAACATTTTTCTCTTGTATGAACAGCAATAAAGAAGTATAGAGTACAGTTCTGGTTTATTTGATGTTTTTATGAGTCTTTCATGCATCTTGAATGTACTTGTTTCAAATAAATGAATACAAAGAATAGTAAGATTACTTAGTTTCATTTTGATTCTTGTCTCCTTTCTCTATTGTGTAACAAAGAATAGTAAGATTACTTAGTTTCATTTTGATTCTTGTCTCCTTTCTCTATTGTGTACAATCTTTTGTGGTTTATGGACAAAGAACATAGATCCAGTTGCATCTCATTCTAGGTTGCATGTCTTGATGTGATTTGCCTTTGATTCAAAGAGTCATGTAAAAGCTTAACACATTTTGACGAGGTTGTGAGTTTCATGTGAAGGATGTATGATAAGTATGAGGCTCAAATTGAACATAGATGTCTAATTCACAAAGTGATGGGATAGATCTGATAACTTGATAAATGAGATATATTATTGATATCTTGGATGTGTGTTGTGATTTATGGAATAACCAATGGATAGAGCACTGATCAACTATAGGATCATTTTAGTTTGTTGTTGCATATGGGGTTTCGTTGATTCAAAAATCAAATATCAATTACCCATTTTCCTTTTTCGTTTAGGAGCTTAAAAGATACCCTCACTCAGCCTGTGGATTTCATAGGTTTTGTAACTTGCTACTGCATACCTTTGTTATTGCATGAGTATAGGAGAAATAAGGGTTTAATCTGCATTGTATAGATTCAGATTTGGCAACTGGTACCATATGAGTGAATCTAAAAGTCTACCCGCCTAGGTTTTGGAGAGCCTAAAGTAGAAGTAGTTCAGCCTTATAGTTGGCATAGGTTCTTGACAAATTGTGTTCGTCATAGGAGATAGCTTCCCTTAGATGCAATCTTGTCTTGTCTACCTAGTAGTTGAAATCACTGTTAAATCAGGATCCAATAGTGTCAACTTGGCCAAATTTATTCATAGCGTTCAGTTTCAATCTACCATTACTAGAAATTTTTTCCTAGCCCATTCGTGCATTTAGGCTTCATTTTTCCCATCAAATATAACTTTGTGAAATCTTCGTATGGGTTTCCATTGTCAAATTTCCCTTACTGATGGTCCTTTATCCCCCAAATGACCTATCCGATGTTGGAAGCTACAAAATGTTTAGAAATTGAAGTTTGGGATTTTCTTTTTGTTATTTTATGATGTTTCTACAATGTTGCAGACTTCTAATGGAAATCTGAGCATTTCCTACCAATACATTATTTAGTTTTAGAGTTCATTTTCTCTTTATAGTGCCACAAGTTTTATTGCTCCTTTCCTTCCATATGCCTTCTTTATAGTGCAGAAAAGTTCATTGTTCCTTTTCTTCCACATTCCTGTTTTTCCTTCTCTTTGTGTGATCTTGATAGAGACCTAGATATTTGTCCATCCTCTTGATCCTTCATCCAATTTTGCATGTTTTCCTTGCATATTCCTCCTTCCTCGTGCAATTATTTTGTACATATTTACATCTACACCCACTTCATATATCCACTTTTAAGTCAACTTATTGCAAAATGCTCATCAAGCCTTTTGTTGTTAATAGACATCATGCCTTGATTTTCAATTTCACATAATTATCCCAATATTTTCCCAATGCTTCTCATCTACTTCTTTCATCCCTTTGCAAAGTTTCATGTTCAGTACTTCTATTCCCCCATCCAATTACAACCTTTGTTCCTAATCCAAAACCTCGCATGTCATATTCCCTCATCCTCTTCCACTTCAAAATTTTGCATATCTTCTAGATTGCTTCTTGCACTAATTGAATCTTCCAATAAACACCATTAATGTTCAAGTTGGCTCTTGTAAATACCAAATTGGTCTTTCTTGCCTAGAAAATTTTGTTTATCCTATGGGCATGAATCTTAGTTCAAAATCAATGGTGGATGATGAAGAATACATACCACCATGAATGTAGTGATTAGAATTTGAGATGGTGATGATCTTTATCCAATTTCAACCATGAGTTTTCAACTTGTTGCACAACCAACATTAATGACATGTAGCTTTTAGTTGAACTCGTGTGAAAATTCAATGACCAAACAATGCTCTAAATATCAAGTCATTTGTCAAAACAATAGTTGGCTGTTTTGTCATGTATGCACTCATGGAGTAATCACTAATGTCGACACTTAGCCTATTTTTCTCTTGCATCTCGATAGGCTAATGTTTTGAAAAAATGGGATGTCATGGGGTGGTAATATGGAAGTTATTATTTCCTATGTTTGGATGTGCATATCGTTATTTATTTTAAAACCCAATCCTTGGTCATTGTCAAAATATCCTCCTTGGTACCATGTTGGTAGTGGTGGTTCTTGATTCATCAGACCAGAATTACATTGATAATGATGTGGGCATTTTAATTGGAGCATTTCACATATCGGAGCACTAATGCATATTCTAAGTGGAACCATTTTATACAATGCCTCTCACTGCTTTGTAACACTATTATGCATGTTATTAGTGGTTTGACTTGGGAAGGATACTCATTTGATTGATGGAGAAATTTTTTCATTGAATGCAATTTTGTGACTAAGTTCCTAAGGATGATACCCCTGCAAGAAGTGATTGTATGTAGCTCTAGTTCAACTCGGGCGGAGCCAAACAAGTCTCACATATGAGCTAAAGGAATTGTCTACAACAATAAAGGAGAGGACAAACCATTACCAAGTAATCTAAAGGTATTATGAGCTTGGTGTTTTAAAATGAATCATCCTCCAATTGTAGCAAACGGGATAAGACTACCAAAATGGAGGGTGAATCCTACTCAAAGTATGCATTTTGTTGTAGCTAGTCATTGTGGGCATTCATCTTTGATATATTTTTGGTGTTGTTGAATTCTAAAGATACACTCAAGCACTGCTAAGATTGGAGAGACCAAGAACACTCAAGGGGAAGCATTGACTCGCTACTAAGATTGATATTATGTGACATATCTGAAAGGCATTAAGTCTCACTACCATTGTACCAGGACTTATCACAAGCTTCTTGTTGGTTTTGAGGATGTGTCAAAGGCTTGTCTAGATGGAGTGACTAAGAATCATAGATATGCCAACATTCATCTGTTAGCTCCAGGTCATTCTTTGTTTAGGCGTTGAGTGGCTACAAGTGCTTATTTACATATTCATGTTTGGTATTATCTCCTATAAGTATTGTTTCATCTTGCCTTAATTTTCCTTTTTAGAATCATAAGTGTCCAAATTGTTTGAAATTTGAATTATATTGCTAGAACCTTGTATTTGTATATTGCTTGTTAAAAGCTTAGCTGTCATGTTTAACATTTCGTGCTGCAACAAACTATTCATAGTCAATTCTATTACAAAATGAACCTAATTGTGTTAATTACTAGGTGGATCATTATATTTGGTGTCTCAAGTGTTTATGCAAGTTAAAGATTCTCTAGATTTTATTTTGTACTAAGAACGGCATTACTATGTCAGTTGAATCCCTAGTTAGCCAGAGTATTATATTTAATTCAATCAAAGAGAGGTAACTGACCAGCATTTTCAATGATAAGGATTTCTTGATCTAAAGGATATAACTTATACGGATATTACAGTGTTATCAAAGTGGAAAAATTGCTACCTTGTGGAAATCTTGACATTGAAATAGGGAGCCATGTAAGATTTGGAAACCTCCATTAGTGCTGAAAGGTAGAACAATATCTAAAATTGTGGGAGTTTCTTCAAATATGGAAGAGGCTGTGAATATTGCAAAAGAAGTAGACAAAGAAGCAATGGAAACCTTGAGATCCATTAGAGACGGGAAAACATGTGTTGTTGATGTATTACAACAGCATATTGAGGCAATACATCAGTTAAATGTAGGACCAAGAAGACCTCAAAGTCATCACAACGAAGGTGCTAGTCTAGTTGGGTCACCACAAGGAGTTAGAGAACCTACACATATGACAAGTAGACCATTAATGCCTATATTTTCTGAGAATAACGATGAAGTGGAAGGGAGAAATGAAGGAGCAGCAGTAGCTATTCCAAATGATGTTATGCACATGCATGTCAAGTGGACTTTAACTCTAGACAAGGTAAAAGAAGACTAGATATTGTTTAGCAAATGGGACAGCGATGAGAAATGACAAGGGCAAGGAAAGATAGAAGACCCAGGGCTCCAAACTGAGATTTCAAATATGCTATGCACAAATTGACTCTTCCTACCTTTGATGGTAGCAGGAAAACTTCAGCTAGAGCTTAGATATAAAAGCTTGACACATTCTTAACACTTAAACCCATGTCAGAAATGGAAGCAATTAATTTTACTACCATGCACTTAAATGGGAAAGCATATGCTTGGTGACATCAAGGAATCGTTACACAGCATCATGGTAAGATCAATTCATATGAGAAGTTTAGTAATAAACTAATCACTTGGTTTGACAAGGACATATAAGGTTACTATAGGAAGCTCACCCAACTTAACCAAAGTGGTGCATTAGACCCATACATTGATGACTTTCAACGAATCTCTATCATGGTTCCAAACATGACAGAAAATAGAAAGGTAATGTTGTTTGTGGAAGGGTCAAGACAAAAGTTCAAAGGGTTTGTGAAAGTGTTGAAATCAAATACTCTTCAAGATGCAATTAAGATGGCACGTGATGTGGGCATTTCATCATCCGCACTTCAGCCTCCTAAGAAGCCTTTCAAAGGATCAAAATCTAATCTGAAATCTGCAAATCAGAATAAGGACACTCCACCTAAATTGGATTCTGAATCTAGGAACAAACTAAGAAGGAATAAAATTATGCTTCATGTGCAAAGGACCTTGGATCCCCCGACCATAGATGCCTTGGGAAGGGTAAAGTTCATAATATAGAGGTGGTGTCTAATGACAACGATGATGAAGTTAATCAATCCCAGGTAGAGCCAGTTGAGGACATGCTTTTGAACAGCCACCCACCATTGCCAACCTCTCAAGAGTTCCTACAGGAAATCTCATTTGTCTAAAGAGAATTGTAAAGGGGTAGCAAGTTGTGTGTCTAGTGGATGCAGGAGCTACGCATAACTTCATTAGTGCATCCATAGAAGCAAAAAAAAAAATTTCAAGTAGAGGCAGTTCCTAAGTTTGATGTTAAGGTTACTAGTGGAGATTTGCTTAATTATTCAAGAAAAGCTTCACATCTTAGCATCTAGCTAGGAAATTATACTTTAGTTGCAGATTTCTATGTAATCAAGTTAGGAAGGATGGCTGTTATCTTAGGTCTACAGTAGCTTCGAACACTTTGCAAGTACACTATTGACCATTAGCTGAACTGTATTGAGTTTATGAGAGGAGATTAGCAGATTATTCTCAGAGCCATGACAAACAAGAGACCTAGGATTGTTTCATCTCATCGGATGGAGGTCATACTAAGGCTTGATGATATAGAGTGGGAAACACTATTCTTTGTATCCACTAAATCTACTTCAGATTGGGATAGCAGCATCACATAAACATACAGGCAATGTTGGATAAGCATAAGGAAGTCCTTGGGGACATTCCTCCCAGTATACCAGTTGATCATGGATTTGAGCATATTATAGAATTGGAGGAGGGTACTAAGCCAAATTCATTATAACTCATTATCGCCACCCTAGACATTTTAAGGAGATTCAGAAAATGATCAAGTAGTTACTTGCCATGGGACACATTAGGCCTAGTTCAAGCCCATTTGCATCATCAGGGGTATTAGTTAAAAAAAAGATAGAACTCTATGAATGTGCGTTGATTATAGGGTTTTGAATAATAGGACTATTAAGCATAGGTATCATATTCGCACAAAAGATTTATTGGATGAGTTGTATGGGGTTCTTTATTTCTCAAATATTGATCTTTGCTCAAGATAATATTAGATTCAGTGCGTGAGGAGGATGTGCATAAGACAACTTTCAGATGCCACTATGGTCATTACAAGTTTTTGGTGATGCCCTTTGGGTCACTAACATACGTGCCACATTTCAATCATGCATGAAACACATTTTTAATAAGTAGCTGCATAAGTATGTTTTGGTGTTCTTTGATGATTTTGTGATATTCAGCGAATCATGGGAGGAACACTTACAGCATTTGGATGAGGTTTTGAGTATCATGGAACAACACTCTTTATTTGCTAAAGAATCCAAATGTAATTTTGGTTTGACAAAGACATTATACCCCGAGCATGTTAAAAGGGCCAATGGTGTCAAAGTCCACCAAGAAAAGATAAAAGCAACATAGGATTTACCACCACCGAGAAATGTTTTGGGTTTGAGAGGATTCCATGGTTCACGTTCTTATTATAGGAGATTTGTTAAGATATTTTCTCAGCTCATAGCACCACTCATAGATCTCAGCAAAAAGGAGTTTTTAAGTGGATAAAGGAGGCATAAATGATTTTTGACATGATTAAGAGGGTCATGTGCACTTTACCCATGATAGCTCTATGAAATTTCTCTATACCATTTGTTTTGGAGTGCAATGCTTCTTATGAGGATATAGGTGTGATACTAATGCAAGATAGGCACCCCATTGCTTATGAGAGCAGAAAAGTCAAGGAACATGAGAGATTGTATTCCACCAAGAAGAGAGATGTTGGTCATTATGCATGCTTTGCAGACAACATTTGGTAGGAAGGAGGTTTGTGGTTAAAACATGTACCATAACAATTTGCTAGATTTTTTGGTATAGAAGGAATTGAATGAGAGGCAACAAAAGTGGGACAGCTGGGTTCAAGCTTATGGTTTTGACATCGACTATGTCACAAGGATAATAATGTAGTAGTTGATGCACTTTCCAAGAGGCCAATTGTGTGACTTGTTGTGCTAAAGCAAAGATTGTAGCTGATTGGAAAGCATATAATTGATCCCCTCGCCCACCCTCCAGTTATAGTGGACTTTACTTTCTAACAATTAGTATCAGAGCATCAAGTCCTTGAAGAAAAACTTTAATAGCTTAAGGAGATCAATGGCGACATTCAGGAAGGAAAGTCTGAAGTTTTTAGGGGTAAACTATGACAGTTGGAACAACAAGATGAAGATACATCTGTTATGCATGGGAATTGATTATTGGACAATTACAAGGGACAACAAGACAATAATTGAGGAGAAAGACTTGGAGAACTGTTCACAAGAACAAAAGGATCTATTCATGTACAATATGTTTGGTAGAGAAGCTTTGTTATCAGCCCTTCCTGAATCACTATATTGAGGTAAATAGTTTACATCTTGCACATGCTATTTGGATTAAGTTACAAAGTCTATTTGAAGGTGATACATTTGCAAAGAAACCTAAATTACAGAATTGGAAAGATATGTTTGTGAGTCCTAAGATGCAAGAAGATAAAACAATTAGAGGTTATTTTGGTAGGCAATCTGAAATTGTTGCGGCGATTAAGAGTTGTGCTAGAGTTGTGACTGAAGATGATATAGTGTGAAAGATTCTGAAATCTTTGCCACCTGCTTACGTAGAAACTATTGAAGAGATTAGTATACTAAAGGGTGCAAATCCAAGTTGAAGATGAATGGTGGATGATGAAGAATGCCATTTGCAAGTCATTGTTTTAATTGATTTCAACTTGTTTCACGCATCACATTAAAGACAGCTAGTACTTAGTCAAATGCCCACAAAGATTTAACAACCAGACAAAATGTTATAAATATCAATTAAATTTCAAAAATAATGTTTGATCATTTCTCCATTTCCACATGACTACAGTGTGGCACAAATTCTAGGATTTTGATAAATAGAGTCACACGAGCAATTCATTTTTCAAATCATGAAGATGTATCTTATTTGTAGCAAGTGTTTATAATCAAATGTCTCCTTCACCATTTGTAGATCTTCAATGAAGCCTTTTAAGGGATGAAGTTTTGTAGTTTTTTCTCAAATTGGAGACTTCTCTTGCCACATTTGCTAGTGTGAATCTATTAGACACTTGATGAATATTAAAACATTCAAAGTCGTTCTCTATAAAGGTCTTTTCAACATTGCAGATATGTGTTCAGAGTTTGGAGAAGCATGATCAAGCACGTTTGGTTATCAATTTCATCTCTTTTGTCATTTGTATGTTTTGAGTCTTTCGTAACTATTACTCTATAACCCCATATAAAGCATTGGTCCTAAAAGTGTTTGAACATCCATACACCTAAATGAAAATCACTTTTAATAAACAGTTAAGGAGTAGAAAGTATTTTGTATGCATTTCATGGTTTAGTATTCTAAGTAAAAAATCATCTATAGCGATCCTAAGGGAATTTACCTTAAGGGAATCATATATTGCATAACCATATCTCGTACTTATGTGATGATCCCTTCATCCATTTAATAGAGGTCATATGTCTAGCTGGTCAATCCCTAGTCTAGTGGAAAATTTTGGGATCATGCATACATTTCTACTACAAGTTTGTATATTTCTATATCTCCACACAAAATTAAATCTTGTTAAAGATTACCTTTACAAATATCCTCCTAGTTGAGCCCAAAGTGAATGAAAGATTATCCACTCTCACTAGTTGATCCCTCATCACTCACATTTTATGAATGAGTTGATCCATCTAGCTTTTTCCTTGGCCTTGAAGTGGGTTATATCCTTTAGAAATGAGAGCAGCAACTTCAGGATCTTATACATAGAATGTGTTTTGCTCCTTCATTACTCAATTTTGTGGCTAATTTGCATAAGGTAAACATTGATAAGTATTAAGGTGTTTGATTGATTTTTAGCCTTTTTCAGGGTTCCAGACTTCTCTCTACTAGTATGTTTTCCTTTCACTCCCTGTTTTTCCACATTTTCTTTGGGCTTTGGCTTTCAAGAATACAGCTATTCTATATTGTGTTCCTTGACTCACAAACCACAACATACCTATTGTAACAATCACCCCTCAACTCATAATGATAGGACTGGGTGTAGTATGGTAGGACCTCTGAAACAGAGAGTTGTAAGCATGAAGTATCCCTGTGCATGTCTGAACAACTAGAAAAATATCTCTGAATTCCTACCAATTGCACTATGGTTGCCTCCCCAGGCTCCCAAACAACTTAATAACAACCCAGCACCGTAGGGAAACCCCCATATGACAAGAATTGTGAAGTTTCAGGTCTGCAAGGTTGATTATACATACCCAGCAAGATGATGGCACCAAAGAATACTGGCAACCAGCAAATTTATGATGCACTAGCACCTCAAACCTCGTTTTCTCAATGTATTAATTCTTAAGTCATTCGCTCATCACCGATGTGTCACAAACTATGAAAAGAAAACTCAAATAAAGCAAGTGTCTTCCTTTAGTCCCACACCAAGTTTTCAGGTCACCTACAAGCACATGGAACCTCTAGAAAATTCGAACCAGCGGCAAGTGGATACCATCACTCAAAAATGTTACAAAGGAGTCGACTAGCAAATGAAAAAATATTGGAATTAGCTTCAAACAATTTATAAATCCTTAACCATAATTTCCATGTACATTATGAGAGGTGCAGCCCGTCTTAGGAAATGATATAGCCAGTCTAGGGCTTTTCACAGAAAACAAGAAATACACACCTAGAAATGGTATAACTGGAGGAATATTCAAACACCATAAAAATCTTTGCCGAAATATCAACACAATCAAACCAAAAGTTTAACATATATTAGCAACCCTCAAAGTCTCTGCAAAAAACAACCTCCATTGGAGCTCCAATGTTGTGAAGTGAAACCACCATAAACCAGCTCAGAAGGATCTTTCACTATTGACACCAAAAACTCAAGAGGGTTTTGTTCTCAAGAGTGTTTTGAGAACAAAAGCTCTCTCCCAAATGCTAAAGCATAATCAAATTTATTAACAAGCATAGCAATGATCCCTCAGCATCCTTTTATAGCATTTTGAGGCAAAATAGTATTACCTTTTTTCTTGCTCCAAAACTACTTTTAACTTTAAGCAATAAATAATTAACTATACAAAATACCTTTCACCTATTTGAGGAAAAATAATATTTTCTCATGAACAAAGTTTTACCACTCTAGGATGCATGCCCAACTTGCACAATGAAATTGATTGTTGAACAAATTACTTGGCCACTTGTGACTCAAGTTATTGTATGGTATCGAATCTATTGATTGATGAATGTCCAGCTCTACAAGTGCTGAAGCATGTTAATAAATTAGGAACAGGATAGTAGCAAGGTTCTACTTGTAAGTGAATGTCTCCAAAGTAGGACATAACGTTAGCAAGGAATCTTCAAACCTAGTTGTCAATTCTCTCTTACCACATTTGTTGGCCAAGTCTAATGAAGTGTAGATTCATGTCGCAATATTATAACTCTTCAAAAATTGTTTTGTAATGGTCTTTCTTTCTTACATTTGGAAGATTGGTGCTCTATTTGGGATAGCTAGGAATTCTCACTTGCAGATTTCCTTATTTTTATTTTATATGTTTGTGCAAGCTTTGTTCCATCACTGATTTGGAAGCATATCTCCATCCTCTTTCATAGTCGTGACACTATTGCATGCTGAATACCAAAGTTGGTTCTAAGCTCTACGAGGAATGAACCATTTTCTAAGGGCAAACTATAGGTTAAATTCTGCAAATTAAACCCTGATGAAAATAAATTGGGGATCTTATTAGTGTTAAAGTAACTAAAATCATTTCTGCAAACGTAGAATCATGGCCATTGTTATTG
This sequence comes from Cupressus sempervirens, assembly GCA_028749045.1. Taxonomy (NCBI): domain Eukaryota; kingdom Viridiplantae; phylum Streptophyta; class Pinopsida; order Cupressales; family Cupressaceae; genus Cupressus; species Cupressus sempervirens. The sequence continues at coordinate 503,592,230 of CM053783.1, read as the reverse complement.
ATGATTTTCAAATGCAGATTTGGATCTCATATAAATATGAGAGGAGGAGACATGTATGTCCATATAGTTAATCATCATTTAGTTAATAAATAACTATATATATAACTCACCTTTAAGCATATATATTTTATAAATATTTTAACCATATATCTAATATATTATTATATATATAATAAATATTATATTACATATATAATATTGTATATATAAAGATATTTATCTTAAAGATGATTTACCATAATCTCAGACAAATCAATCTGACATAACTAATCACCATTGGTGTATGGTAAAACAATTACATTCAAGAACCCGATAACATAATAGTCTCTTTTGATTATAAGAGCCAGATTAGTTAAGTCATATACAATTAAATAGACATACACACACACACACACACACAATCCTTATCAATAATATAAGACATAAAGCAATGTTCATATAAATCATGAATACAAATACTCAATGTAATGAGTATATCACTTCGACTAATGCTATACTTCAAAATTAGATGGTTATTTCGTGGAGTTGGCTGATATAGAAGGCATGTTCATAGGAAATAAATGTGCTCTGAATTCTATTTTTCACATAGGTGTATAATAATAAGAAAGATTTTAGATAGCACTCTAATGTAGGGGGTTGAAAAAGTTATGTGAGGGTCTTTACCTTAAGTTAGCTCTTTTTTAATCTCAAAACACATGCATATCCTAATTGAACTAACTAGGTACATTTTCGTACAATATTAAGTCTATGATGCTCCCAAGTATAGAGGACTGAAATGGTACGGAGATGAACTACTTGATACCCGCACGATGTGTCTTGGCAGGGACCGTACAGTATACAAGGCACAAGAGTGGCCATATGGAATCTATGCTCTGGCTGTATGGTGGACAAAGGTGGCAAGGCTACAGCAAGGTGTACAGTCGATAATGGTCGTACGGTGGAAGTGGAGGGGTCAATGATGGCTGTATGGTGGAGGTGAAGGGGTGATGTACGATGTGAGGGCCAAGAAGGTCGTACGATAGAATAGATGGAGGCTAAAAAAGGAGTTCAAAGGGGAAGGTCATACTTGCATACAGTGATACAAGCAAGAGGATGAACGATGGAGTAAAGATGATTACAGCAAGGGGAATTATAGAGAAGTTCAACAACACCATTTGAAATGCAATGCAATATATTAAACACAAATAATTTGCAGAAAACCAAAGCCAGAACAGATACACACTTATACCAAATAACAATGATACTCCACATACAAATGATGCTCTAATTTGCTAGATCCGAGCCAAGAAGTACACAGATGGAATAGGGTGAGGGTTGAATCCCACCGATACCGAAAAGCCAAGTAGGGAAGATCTTTCACTTTCAAAATGGTGAACAACAAAGAATCCCAATGAGAAATAATCCAAATTGCCTACCAATGACTACCTACAAGCTGTGCTTAAATACCCATCGAGGAAACCTTTTCGAGGGTGTACAAAGATAGTCGATGACTACACTAACCTACCAGAAATAAAACAAAAATGGGTCCAAGTTATACTAAATCAATCAGCCCATTGACAAAAGTTTAATTAATAATTTATTTTATGATGGGAACATTGCAGTCTCTCTGTCCCAAATTTTGCTTTTCCTCAAACAAACACAATGCCAAATGTTGTAGAATATGCTTGCCTTCCCACGTCATGTCGTCCAATGGTAAGTGTCTCCAACGTACCAAATATTCCTTGATAGTACAGTTCCACAAGGTCTTCTTGTGAACTTCAATAATCTCGGTCAGTTCCAAAATGAGTTTCCCTTCTTCATTGAGTAGCGGAAGGTTTACAGCTACCTTGATTATTGTCCCATAGCTTTCTTAAGGCAGGAGACATGAAAAACATTATGAATGCAGCTCCCCTCTAGAAGTTCCAGCTCATAGGCAACTTCACCGATGCGGCGAACTACATGATAAGGGCCACAAAATCGTGGTTTCAATTTTTCTTTCCCTATTACCTTCAATGAGGATTGCCTGTATGGCTGAAGCTTGAGATAGACCAAATCTTCCACCTTAAAATTTTTCTTGATTTTGTGTCTGTCGGCATACATCTTTTGTTGATTTTGCACCCTTTGCAAGTTTTTCTTCAAGCATCTTAGAATGTCCTGCCCCTCCTACAACCAGTCCCTTTCCTGTGGTGCATGACTGTCACCCAATACGGTGTTGATGAATGAAAGGGGTTCATACCTGTATAATGCTTTGAAGGGTGTCATCCCAATGGATAAATGGTAGGTGGTATTGTAACAATATTCCCCAAGGTGCATCCATTTGACCCACACCTGTTGTTGTGTCGAAACATAGCTCCAAAGATAGCCTTCTAACCACTTGTTCACAATCTTTGTTTGTCCATCTGTTTGAGGGTGGTAACTAGTACTTGGCGATAATTCTGATTTTGCCACCCAAAACAATTTTGTCCAGAAGATACTGATAATTCGCCCATCCCGATCACTAACAATGTTTCGAGGTAAACCATGTAGGCAAAAGACTTCTTTGAAAAATAGATCGGCTACCTGTGCAGCCTTGAAGTCTTAGGGGATGGCAAAGAAATGTGCATACTTCATCAGTCTGTCGACAACCATGAAAATACAGTCCTTCTCGTTCACTTTAAGGAGTCCAGTAATGAAGTCCATTGAGATACTTTCCCACTTTTGTTCTGGTATAGGCAGAGGTTATAGTAACCTAACAGATAGTATGTTTGGCTTTGTTCCACTGGCAGACTGTACACTCTCTTACATACTGCAGTACGTCTCCTTTAAGACCTTTCCATGAAAACCTCTCCCTGAGTTGTCTGTAAGTTTTGAGGAAACCTAGGTGTCCAGCGAAGAGTGAGTTGTGTACCTCCTTTAAGATTTTCTACTTCAATTTGGATTTAGGCACTAAGTATATCCGGTCCTTATAGTAAACGATGTCATTCACCACTTTGTACTGATCATCCTAAGTGTTGCCATCCATTAGCAAAAAGGAAAATATGTTTTTGGAACATTCCACCAACAAATGTGCTTTCCAGTTGGCTAAAATCTGAGTTAATAAGCAGATAGCAAGTTTCCTAGATAAAGCATCTGCAACCACATTGTTCTTTCCCTTCACATATTCAATGTCAAAATTAAAATCCTAAACCTTGCTTACCCATTTTTGTTGCCTTTCGTTTAAGTCCCATTGCTCCAGAAAAATATCTCTAGCTATTATGATCAGTATGGACGACAAACTTTGCACCCACTAGATACTTTTGAAACTTGGTTAGTGCATGAACGATGGCCAACATTTCTTTGTCATAAATGGAATATAGATGCTATGCTTGTATAAGTTTTCGACTCTCGTAGGCTATGGGGTGTCGATCTTGCATCAGTACTGCGCCAATGCCTTCTCTGGATGCGTCACACTCCAGAATGAATGGTCGAGTGAAGTCAGGTAAGGCAAGTACTCGACAAGTGCTCATTGCTTCTTTCAATTTATCAAAAGTGAGTTGCGCCTTTTCACTCCACTAGAAGGAGCCATGTCTTGTCAGATCTATTAATAGGGCGTTGAGCTGAGAGAATCCTTTTAAAAACCTCTAATAATAATTGCACAGTCCAAAAAACCCTCGCAACTTCGAGAGTGATTGTGGGGGATGCTAATCAAGGATAGCTCAAATCTTCTCCTGATGAACCTGAACTCTATATTTATTGACAACATGCCCCAAGTACAATATTTCTGTCATACCGAATTCATGCTTGGATTGCTTGGCGAACAGAGACTGATCCTTCATGATCCTTGGGACTTCATCCAGATGCTTCAGGTGCTCTTCCCATGTCTTGCTATAAATAAGAATATCGTCAAAGAATACCAGTAAGTAATTACGCGATTGTTTGTTGAAGATGCAATTTATAAATGACTAGAATGTAGCGGGCACATTCATTAATCCGAATGGCATGACCATGGAACTCATAATGCCCATAGTGACAATGAAAGGTCGTCTTTTCTACGTCTTATTTCCTCATGCGGATCTAATGATATCCGGAATGGAGATCTATTTTCGAAAAATAAATTGTGCCATGTAATTCATCCAGCGATCTTTGAAATAGGATATCTATTTTTTATCATCTTTTTGTTCAACGCACAATAGTCCACACACATGTGCATCGTCTCATCCTTCTTTTTAACCAATACCACTGATGATGCAAAAGGGCTAGAACTAGGATGGATCCATCCTTTCTCAAGCAATTCTTGAATCGTCTTTTCGATCTCATCTTTGAATTTCTTGGGATGGTGGTAGGGTGTGGTAATGACTAGCTTGGCGCCTGCTTCCAACTCAATAGTATGTTCAAACCCATGATGGGGAGGTATGCTTGCAGGAATGTCCATAAAAACTTCATTATGAGCACTCAAGATATTCTAAAGATCGTCATCCTAGGGAGGTGTTCATTATCCTTTTATAGGTCTACCGAAATAAAATAGTGTGCAACCCAAACAATGTCATCATATCGAAAAATTGCCTCCATCTAATGTGCTGAAACTTCCTTCAGTGCCTCACTGGCCTCCATCTAATAGCCAACATTTCCTTGTCATATATACTAAATGATCTCTCTGGTCCACAGAGCTTCCTGCTCTCAAATGCAATGGGGTGCTTGTCCTGCATCAAAATAGCACCAATGCCCTCTCCAGATGCATCACACTAAAGCTCAAATGGCTTCGAGAAGTTGGGCAATGCTAACACAGGGCATGTAGTCATGATCTCCTTGAATCTCTCAAAGCAAGCTTGTGCCTCAGGTGTCCAAACAAAGGCTCCCTTCTTCAGCAAATCTGTCATAGGAGCTGCATGTCGTGAATACCCACTGACAAATCTATGGTAGAAACCACACAACCCAAGAAACCCTCTCAACTAGGTCAAGTTCTTTGGAGCAGGCCAATCCACAATAGCACGGATCTTATCAGGATCCACCCTTACTCCTTCTGCACTAATGATGTGACCCAAATACAATAGTTCTATCATGCCCAAATCACATTTGGACTCCTTGGCGTACAAGGACTCTGACTACAGGATCCCCAAAATCGTCTCCAAGTGCTCCATGTGCTCCTGCCAAGTCTGACTATAAATCAGAATATCATCAAAGAAGACTAACACATACTTCCGTAATTGGTGACGGAAGACCCTATTCATGGTGGACTGAAAAGTAGCTAGCGCATTGGTCAGCCCAAATGGCATAACCACAAACTCAAAGTGCCCATAATGACATCTAAAGGCAGTCTTCTAACTATCCTGCTCTCTAACTCTAATCTAATGGTAGCCGGATCTCAAATCAATCTTTGTGAAGTAACATGCACCATGAAGCTCATCAATCAACTCATCGATCCATGGAATGGGGTACCTATTTTTGATTGTCCTTTTGTTCAACACCCTGTAATCAATGCACATCCTTAATGTACCATCCTTTTTCTTCACCATCACAACCGAAGAAGCAAAAGGAGACTTGCTAGGCCTGATGTGACCCATCGCAAGAAGCTCCTTGATAGTTTTCTCAATCTCATCCTTGAGCCTCTTAGGATGCCTATATGGTGTAATCATCACGGGTTTAGCACCCTCCTCCAACTCAATGATGTGCTCGATACCCCTGCCTGGTGGTCTGCCAAGTAGAATGTCACTGAAAACTCTGTCATACTTCACTCTCAACCTCTATATGTCTAGATGATACTCTATCTTATGCTGTCCCTCCTATGTAGGCATGAGACTACATACGGCTGCCCACTCAATGTCATCATGTCTAGCTAACCTTTCCAGCCGTCTGAAGGAAATAGTCCTGATGTCTCCATTCCTGATGGCTCTCAAAATGTGTTGCTTCCCATCCACTTCAAACTTAATCTCCATGTCCTTCAATCTGAAGGTGACCTCTTCCAATGAGCGCAACCACTCCATCCCAAGAACAATATCCAGATCACCCAAGTTGACAACATGGTAGTCCATCTTGAACTCATAGTTGTTCAAGCACAAAGGAAAATTTCTAACCATCCTGTTACACTTAAGAGTATAACCATCAACAACCTGTACTCGTAGTCCCTCAAACTCCTCAGTCATAATACCACGACATTCAACAAAACGTGCATCAATGAAATTGTGCGTAGCACCAGTATCAACCAAAGTAATAACTCTCTGCCCTGCTAGAACACCACACAATCTAAAAGATCCTTCCTGTTGAATGCTAGACAAGCGTGCCTCTTGGAAGTGCAACTCAGGCTCCTCCTTAGTTTCTGGAGCTTCTGCTTCTGCCTCGCGCTCTGCATCACTATGATCAACCTCATGTCTAGAATTATCAGAATCCAAATCCTCATAGTAGGCCCACATAACCCTGTTGGCCTTCCCCTTAGGCTTCATAGGACAATCATGATCTCTATCGTAGGGACCTTTATAGTAAAAACATAGCTTCTTCCTGCGCAAGTCATTCAGTGTCTCCATATCCAAAGGTGCAATGGATTTACCCTTGGTGTCACCTTTTCTGCCCTTGTTTTTATCAAACTTCTTATTGCCCTTGAATGAAGAAGTGCTCCTGGAGGTGAACCTACTGGTGATTGCTTTGAGCTCCATGCTCTGTGCCTTCCTCATGGCCTCCTGCAATAAAGGGGGATCGAATGCCTTGATCCACCCCTTTAGAGGTTTAGACAACCCCTCTGTGAATAGTATAACCAACCTCCTCTTGGACACCTCCTGCACCATCACTGATAATCTCTGAAACTCACTGATGTAGACCTCCAAACTGTCTGTCTGTCTCAGCTGTGCAAGATCATGGAAGAAGACCTCTGGGTCTTTCTTATCAAAGCACTCTACCAATCTATCCACAAAATCCTGATAGGATGTCACTTGATTATGTTGCAATGTAACCATACCATGTGACCACCAATCATGTGCTATACCCTCTAAATGCAAAGTGGCATACTTGATAGTATCTGTCTCTGACATAGGCCTCAATGCTAGGAATGTATCTAACTTATGGATCCAGGCTTGTGCTGTCATCTGTCCACTGCCATCGAAAGATGGTAAGGTGATTCTGCTAGCAGCTCGCTGCAACTCATTGTCCTGACCTCCTCTATGCCTCTAGTTCTGCCTGCAACTCCTCATGTGCTCTCTTCTCTGACTCAAGTAGTGATCAAAATTCAGCAACTCACGAACATGTGGAGGAAGTGCCTACCATTTTGCATCTGCAGCTTGAAGATCATCCTGAAAGTCCTCTGGCATATAATCCTCTACTGCCTCTTGGGTCACCTCTCTAAGGAATGTAGGACGTGTAGGCATGTTTGCAATCCATGACCTATGCCTAGGAGCACCCTATGAACTTGCTACACTCCTGTTATCCTACTCCGGTGTCCCCCTATCCTGTTCCTAATTACGTCTGTCCTATGCGTTCATGCGCTCAACCATGGTGGTGAGTGCCTGCAAAGCCTGAGCCATCCGCTCTTGTCTTGTAACCATTGCTTTGAAAAATTCTCTTGTTTCCTGATCCTCATTCCTATTATCTCTTGGTGGGCTACACTCTTGTTTGTCACCCATAGTGTCTGACTGCCTATCAAAATCTGATTCCCTGTCAAACAAAGTTTGCCTATGAGTGTAAAATCTATGAGAGCCAACCCCAGGTGGTTGCATGTGATTGCTAAACCCTCAGGATGGCAAGATTTTGCTCTGATACCACTGTAATGGCCCTTTCCAATAGGCCACTAAATAACCACTAATACTGAACTATGAAATTTCATCAAACACTTGGCATGCAAACTAAATATACTGTTAAAAGTAAAATGTTGAATAAAGGAAACTGTTGTGCATCAAATCTACTCAAATAGCTGATGTAAAATAGTGTCAATTTATTCATTCAATGATAACCAAATGCATTTACATAAGATATGCGATTTTCACCTCAAGGCATTACAACATGGCACATTACAAATAAACCCTTACTAGCTTAATGCAATTGAGAATTTCTTGCACCTACAAACTAAAATGAAAGAACCTAGATTGAGTGAATGTTGGAGAATGAATGCTAAAGATGAAATGATGAAAATGCAACTCCAAACTGCCCTCAAATTTGCTGACCGTATAGCTTGCAAGTGCAATCGTACATGCACAGACTAGTAAGGAAACTAGCAAAAATAAATGCTGGGCTAAAAGGTGCCGAAAATGGCATAGAAATAATTACCAAGCTCCAAGGAAAGTTCTCTCAGAAAATAAAAATCAAACTCCCAGCCAACAGTGAGATATAAGCAAAAATGTATGTCCAAACTGAAAATTGAACCTTGTTGGAAATGTCTAAATAAGCCCAACTTGAAGTAGCTGAATACCACTTCCAAAGTGCACTCCTTCGAAGGATATCTCACCTCCTCAGTTATGCAAATCCTTAGGAGACTCCATTCCTAATGATCAAATGACAATCTGCAGACCAAGATGGCACCACAAATGTTCAAAGAGACAAGTAGTGTAAACTCAAGTCATGGGATGTCCAAATGAGAGGCCAAGCACTCTATTTATTCACTTTTCTAAGAAGCCACTAAAAACTTCTCGAAGTATCCATAAAATATTCTTATGAAATCCCTTGTAATGCACTTTTATATAAAAAGTAACTTTATAAAATAAAAAGTACAACTCAACTCAAAATTATAATATTTTGGCCCCGCATAACACATAAAATAAAAATATGATAAACCCCATCTCTCCAAGAGCAAAATAGACCATCCAATCCCCAAATAATCATCAAAATGACTCTCTCACCAAAATCATCTGCCTGCAAGAGTCCATGATACGCAAATTCACTGAAAAATAGCATGTCACTAAAAAGGGGACATGACACCATTCGTGGGGGAAAAGATGGCATGAAAGGTCATGAGAGTGCTAGATGAGGATTTTCTTTACCTGACACTGAGTCTACGCTATGACCATTCTGTTCACCAAATATTTTATTGTCTACCAATTTCTTGAGAGTTTCTTCCATGAGTTGTTGAGTATCATTGATCTGTGCCTAATTCATTGCATGTTCTCTTAGCATCACTATGAGTTCGGTAGCCGTGGGTTCTGTTTATGTCGCCATTCTATCACCGAATGGATTCTTCTTCTCTTTCGACTATAAACTATCATTCATTGTCCACAAGCTGGCAGGATTGAGGCTTTGATACCATTGTAATGTTCCCAAGTACAGAGGGCTAAAATGTTGTAATGCTCCCAAGTACAGAGGGCTGAAACGGTACGGAGATGAACTCCTTGATGCTCATATAATGTGTCTTGAGAGGGACTGTATGGTATGCAAGGCATAAGAGTGGCCGTACGGAATCTATGCTCTAGTCGTACGATGGATGAAGGTAGCAAGGTGTACGGTACGGTCAAGATGGTTGTACAGTGGAGGTGGAGGGGTAACGTACAATGTGAGGGCCAAGAAGGCCGTACAGTGGTCCATATGGTAGAACAGATGGAGGCTAGAAAAGGAGTACGAAGGGGAAGGTCATACGTTCGCACAATGATATAGGTAGGGTGATGAACGGCGAAGTAAAGATGATTACAGCAAGGGGAAATACAAAGAAGTTCAACAACACCATTTGAAATGCAATGCAACATATTAAACACGAATAACTTACAAAAAACTAGAGACCGAACAAATACACACTTATACCAAATAACAATGATATTCCACATACAAATGATGCTTCGATTTGCCAGATCCAAGCCAAGAAGTACACAGACGGAATAGGGTGAGGGTTGAATCCCACCGAAACCAAAAAGCCAAGTAGGGAAGATCTTTCACTTATGGCGAACAACAAAGAGTCCCAACGGGAATTTGCAGTACAAAGAAATAATCCAAATTGCCTCCAAATTGCCTGCCAACGACTACCTACAAGCCGTGCTTAAATACCCATCAGGGAAACCTTTCCGAGGGTGTACAAAGATAGTTGATGTCTACACTAACCTACGAGAAATAAAACAAAAATGGGTACAAGATATACTAAATCAATCGGCCCATTGACAAAAGTTTAATTAATAATTTATTTTATGACAGAACGTTACAAAGTCTCACTATATTAAAATTAACAGGGTTGTTTATATGCTGGACATGTTTTTGGTCAGTATACCCTGCGAGCATGTTAAATTATAATATGCCGTTCAATTCACAATGGCAATTTTGGTGAAACAACTCAAATTTCTGAGCCAAACAATCTGTCATTAATAGAAAATAATTGACCATCACAAATTACTCACACTCACCTTGAGGTATGCATACTTAGGATAGTCGGGGTCTAGCACCTTTAGTGTATAGCTTTCATTTGTACCAAATTGTAACTAGCAAAACAAATAAAGAAAAGTTAGTTTTTTATATGGTAGTTACTTGGCCATAACTCCTTATCTAACTTCCATTTGTTCCAAACAGCAATTTTGCATGAAAATTTCCATTATTTGAGAGTGATATACAACTCAGGTCTATGATATATTCTTCAAATCTCTGTCATGGCAGCACTCAATAATACCATCCATGTATAATATTGAATGGAAACAAATTCTTATGGATTTTAAAGCCACTGTAGTGTGATTCAATATAATATGTCAATCATACAGATTCACTGATTTTCAAGGTTCCCCAAGGCTATTGGGTTGTTTATGACCTGATGGAGAAGATAATAATTAACAGTAGTGCACTACATACAAAACACACAATTCCTCTTCAAAATCGAAGAGAATATAACTTTACAGGATTGAATATACACAAATGCTAAAGGACAAAATACATTTTTCAGATCTTCCCAAATTACTAGAAATTGCAAAAATGTTAAAAGTGAAAAATGGTTATTTAACTACCAAGTGCAGAAGGATAAACTGGTAATGGCGAACACAACAGTGGCATGGAATACAGATAAGTATGAATTGCCATTTTCTGAACTGGTTAAAACAAAATTCTTGACTTTTGCAAATCAAATGTACATATGTTGTACACCTTGGATTTCTGCATTTTGATAGGCCTAATGCAGGATACAACTAACAATTACTCGAAAGGAGCATTTTAATAATCTTTAATTATCTAAGACAACAGTTACTTTAGGATCTTTGCATATCATTACTTTAGTTTAAGCCTTCGAATTTTTTTGTGGTTAAAAATAATGCAAAGAACATAACCTTCTATAAGATGGGTAGAACGTAGGCAATCTATATCAGAAACAAGGATTGGCTACCCTGAAAACCAATGGAATTCAACTAATTTATAGGAAAGGAAAGTACAATCTTTGGATGAACACAAAAACCCCACCGCAATATCTACTGGAGGAGAGCAGCTGGATATTAGAAAACAGAAGCTCTCCAACCAATGTTAATACGTGAATTAGAGAGCACAGCTTGAGCTGGAAGAACTTACACAATCGTTGCATTCTAATTTCAACTTTAGTGGAAATATAATCACAAGCACTTGAAATGAACCAGCACGACAGACAGTTGTTTAGATGAGTCTGCTTATGCTAGGCATGCTTTATACGGAGTGAGGAAAAATAGCAACAATTTCACATCTTTCTTATTCAATATTATTGCCGGCTGTTAATGTCAGATGATCTGCACTGTGCAGGCATAGCGGGGGACAAGGAACATAACAACCAATTCCATGCCTCCATTGATGAGTATTAGTAATGAGAGAAATAAGTAATACACAGTTATATCCAGAATGTCTCACGTGAGCCTACTTGAGCTATTGGGGAGAGAAGTAAATAAAATGATTTTCAATCTATCTTGATTTATATTGGATAAAAATAAAATGCAGGGTACTTGCTTTGAAGAAATAGGCTCTAGCAAATTTCATATAAATATTGGGTAATTTTAATCAAAACAAGAGGTAGAAATTAAAAAGATAAGATGAGGGAAAGCATACTTGGTCATCCCATGAGTCAATGGTAAGACGAAGGCCAAGCAGAAGTTGATCTGTATTGTCTTCCTGAGCGCGATGAAGATTAATGTTTTGCAGCAGTCTGTTGAATCCCTTGAGCAAAATTGCATAGGATTTCGAATGAGAGGGCGGATTATTCCCTACAATAGAAAGAGCAAAGTCCTTTGAGACACCCACTGTTTGACTACCATATTCAACATGTGCGGGCATGGGCCATATGCCCACTTTCTGATCTGCCCTTCCAAACACAATCCCCACTGCCGCTAAGTACACCCATACCCAGCAATGAATAAGAGCCATGAGTACCCTTCAAAGCCTCACACTAGAATATAATGCAGTACAGCCGCTACCTAGATACCTTCAATGGTGAAGAGCAAATACAACTAACATATAGATAACAGACAGAAACTTGAGAGGAGAGAGACTATATTATATTTCTTCTTGTACGTAGATTCTTTCTGTCGCGAGGCTGAAACATTGTCTCTTTTTATACATACTAATAGACTTAAACAAGCCTATATCAAATCCATTACATATCCACTGATTTAAGAAAGATGAAACAATAATCCCTAATATTATTCTTTTAACTTCCGGTGCATTTGTAAAATAAGTGGTATTTGGATCACTACAATGTTGTTTTTAGTGTTCATCCGTGTACGGCAGGAAGTCAAGAGCATTGTTTATATTTCATCACGCTCCACTCCAACATAACAAATGTGATACCAATGCTGCGGGATAGCTGTAAAGCAACAATGTAATGTTTTTAAATAGAATTTCATCAGCTAGTCCATTGCTGCATATGCAACAATGTAATGTTTTTAAATGTTGAGAATTTCATCAGCCAGTCCATTGCTGCATATTACAGAGTAACGCGTCAAATGTATGCCGGCTAAACAGTCGACCAACAATTAACCAACTGAAATGATTATCTGGAGGGAGAGCGGGAGGTGACGGTAGGAAAAGGGAGACGAACCTTTTTGCATTTCGGTAGTTTTGTCTTTTATCTTGCCGTTTATTGGGGTGCCTTGGTCCGCACTCCCAATGCTTTCTTTATTTGTTAACTACCAACTTGCAGTCGCTGCCAAATCCGTTTAACCACCGTGACGTTCCATTCGATGAACGTTCATGCTGCGAAGGGATAATTGCCAAAAATTAATAAGTTAATTAATCAATCAAAAATTATCTGTTCTACTTAATTTATGATTGAAATATTGTAATATAATACAATTATATTACAATATTTCAATCATAAATTAAGTAGAACAGATAATTTTTGATTGATTAATTAACTTATTAATTTTTGGCAATTATCCCTTCGCAGCATGAACGTTCATCGAATGGAACGTCACGGTGGTTAAACGGATTTGGCAGCGACTGCAAGTTGGTAGTTAACAAATAAAGAAAGCATTGGGAGTGCGGACCAAGGCAACCCTATAAACGGCAAGATAAAAGACAAAACTGCCCAAACGTTTGGTGTAAAAATCAGTTCACACAATCAAACCCAGAAATCAAATGCACAACTAAATTATTATTATGTTCATATTTTAAAATATATAAATACAAGGCATTGGCTTGCATCTGCAGCATTTGATGCTTCTCTTTGTAATAAAAAAATCTTAACTTAATATAAAATATATAAATAAAATCAACTTAAAGATATTATTTTAAGCAAGAGCCATATAGTGGCATGTACTTGTCTTATAATTTAATTGTATTTGTAATAAATTTATAAAATATAAATTGTTATTTTTTATATTTTAAATAAAATTAATTTAGTCTAATTCAAATGTTCTTTTATTCAAGACATATATTATAGTTAGAAAAAATTATGTGAAAAGTGAAAAATAATTTATAATTAATAAATTTTGGTGTATAGTTATAAATAAATTAATAGAATTATTGAAAAAATTGAAAACTAATTACATTGATTTTAATTTTAATGTAGTTAGCATGAATCTACAATGTAATTAATATCTAAATTAATATATGTTATTTATTTCTTATATTTTATTTATAGTTAATCTTTTTAAAATATAGTATACACTTCAATTATAATTTCATGTTTTTATATTAAATTTAAATTTATTTTTTAATGGATTTCCACTTCCTTCTTCCCAAAAAAAATATTCCTAATTAATAAAAATATTCCAACATTGTTTCATCACAATAATTCACATATACCTAGAAATCTAAGTAACTTTATTTTATTGCATTTTACTATATAAATATATAAGGTAGCTTAATTTTATCACTTTTTGTTATTTTTTTTTTTTTTAAATTAAGCTTTTCTTTATATTTTATTTATGTGTCTTTTAATATGCATAGCAATACATAGCAATGTGTTTATTTTACCTCTTACAAAATTTCATTATTAATGATATATCAATGTAAGTATTATGTAACTACGAGAATTTCGCTAAAAAGATTGCAATATGGAGAACCTCTAAAAAAAAGGGCTCCTATAACACAAAACCAATTTAGCCAATCATATAATTTATATAAAATATAAAAATTATAATGAATAATAAAACTTTATCAGTATTTGAATTATTAAAAAATAAGAACTGTGATTGGATGATAGAAAATAAACTAATAGAGTACTTGTGCAAATTGAATGCAATAGTACTAGCCTACGACAAGTACAATAATGATGAAATAAAAAATTAATTAATATCTTACTAATTAGGCTAAGTGTAAAACTTCATTTCAAAACAAATGTTACTAGAGGTCTGTACTTGTCATAATATAAAATTATTTACAATATAATTTTATTTTTATCAAACCAAATTTGACAGATTAGAAATGATTAAAGTACTACATTGATTATAATTTTAAAAAATTATTCATAGAGTGATAATAATAGCTTGATTTAATTATGTAAAAAACTCAACTGAAATTGGCTCTCACCATCTCAAAAGTTGGCCCAAAAATGGGGTCTTCAAAATTTATAATAGCATCTGGTAGATTTCCATGTCAAAAGAAACCATAAGAATTTCGTTAATGAAAAAATGTTTATCCCTTCCTTTTTGAACAAATGTGAGTCCTCGCCTTGACCCATCATAGTACAATTGATACATTGTTATTTTGATACATTATGACTCTGATATGTCAAGACATTGTTAGATGGACTGGACATTATTATGTTATCTTATGTCATGTGATGTTTTATTTTGAGATGCTTAATCGTGTTATTTAATATTTTATGAACATGCATATTGATGATGTAGTACAGTAAATAAATGCAAGATTAGGAATATGATTAATACCTTGATTATGCAATTTTTAATGGTTAAATATATGAGTAAAAATAAGATAATAGTTATTTATATGAAAGATTGATGTTTTGATTTATGTGATTATCCAAATGAGTTTTAAATATATGCATGTGATTTTTCTCAAACTACTGATGTGTGAATTTAGTGTATAGGATTATTAGCTGAAAAATTTAATGGAGAATCAAAAATTGGCCCTATGTACAATCTGCAAAAACTAGGATTGAGTCTAATGAAAGATGCAGACCTCATTGTTTCGTATTTTCATTTGTATCATAATCTGAATGTGTGTACCATTTTATAATTATAAAGTGTTTAATGTTTTTGTAATAGTGATCTTATAGTGTCACTTGACACTTGTAATTCTATATATATACACACATATCAGCATGATAATTAGGGTTAGCCGAGTAACTTGATAATCTGAGATGGACTAGGTTAGTAACCTAAGACTAATTAGTTGGTAACCAGGATTAATTACTCTAATTAGGATTTAGTGGTAAGTTTGCATTCTTAAAGTTTTTAGAAAGTTTAAATATTTCAAGCCAATTAATAGGTCCTAAAATGGTCTTAGAAGCTAAAATTAATGGAAACTAAGTGCTTAGGGGGTATATGTATGGTGTTGGAGTTGAAGAAAGCCAACTCCAAAGACGCCCAAGATCACCTGCATGCGAGAACCTGTCAAAGAGAAGCCAAGGAGAGGAAGAGCATGGAGCAAAGGGAAAACCCTAAACGGACATGAGAAACAATATGTGCAAACACAAGAAGAAAATATATTTACAATATGCACAATGCCTTATTGATATGAAAATACAATGAGAGAGTCCCCTTATAAAGAGCTCATGGAAGCTTGTAGAACAAGCTGGAAGTTGGTAGAAGATAAGGATGACAACTCAGCACACATCCACAAAAGGTGGAACATGCTAGAAGGGAACAAACTCATGTGTTGTCAACAACTAACCACTACATGCATTAAATATAAAATATTAAATAAATGCATTTACCTAAGTAAGCTTAAGTAATAGAATAAATAATTAACAATTAATTAATTATTTACTCTAACACCCCCCCTTAAGTGCAACTTAGGGAAATGCCTTAAGCTCACAAAACTAAGATGAATGCAGAATGGGTCCCGACAATGAGGCCATGTTAGGTACCCATGTATAATGCAAGAAGATGCAACCTTTAAAAGTAGGGAAAGAGAGAAAACCATGTGGGAAAAACCCTCCCCCAAAAAGAGGTAAGAACCTAGTGAAGAACTGAAGAAGCCTACAACTAAGGAAATGTCCCCTAAAATAGGAACAAGGAGTGATCATGAAGAAGCATCACTGAATCATGAAGAAGCCGCAAATCTATCAAACTGGTGATCTGAAGAACCTCCATGGAAGAAGAAGGTACAAACCGAGCATGTCTATATGGTAGATGATCCATCTCACCGAAATGCATAGGTAGCCAGCCACTACAATCACCTTGTATCTAGGATCAACCACTGAATACATAGTTCACACTATCGAACCATCGAACCACAGATGCATTAGAACAACAGCATAACCCCCCCTTAATTTAGACGGGGTGTGATGACAGGCAACTGAGAAGGTGGGCCAAAGTCTCCTATAGATGAACCAAGAACGACGAGAGAGGGAAAGAGGTAGAAAACACCTATAAAGACACGGTCAAACTGACTCTACATGGGGCTAATGTCGTGGAAGGGACACTCACTTGACAAAGGGAGAATGCCTAAAACAGTAAACAACTATCCCCCCCATGGTGCTTTATGAAAATAGTGCATGTACAACTAACTCAAAACAACATTCATGATCCTCGGAATGCAAAAGTGGCACTTTATCTCAGTGTGATACATAAAAGTGCTTCAAAATGATAGCTACAATGATCAAAACTAAAAACAAGCTGCAACAAAATAAAGTACAGCTCAAAACAAGGGAAACCATGCCAGGAAAACAATCCTCGGGCCTAACACACTCAAAATATCCACCATATAGCAAAAATGCCAAAACTATGATAGAAAGAGCATGGGCCAAAAACTAAGAAAAAGGACTACATTTTTTAAAAGATGACAGAACCATCTTTCCAAAAATATAAAGTTTTCAAAAAACAGGCATGGGACGCAAAAGATATGCTTGCTGGAGTCAAAAATAGAACTTCAGACTTCAACAAAAAAAATGGGCAATGAAAAATTATCAAAATCTAAAAATACCTACACCAAATTCTTCATCTCGGAACTAGCTTTCCGGTACTTCTTTCGAATCAGAAAAATACCTCTGTATGCTCAAGTTATGGCCAGAAAACCAAAGGTAGGTCCAAAAGTGACCCTAAGAGATGTGCAAGGAAAGATGATGATGTAGTGCTGATGTTATGCTGATGTCAGCAAGTCACTTCATTAAAATTGACGGCCACGTCAGCCATCGCAATAAAAAGTAAGCCACGTGGCAGAATGCAGAGGTAGCAGGGGCCACGTGGCAAAGCGCCACGTGGCAGCCCTGCCATGTGTCATGTGGCAATTAGCGGCTGACACAGCAAAAATGTTGACTACAAACAGGCTGACGGGGAGGCGACAATAGAGAGGCCGAGCGGAGCACCGAGGCGGAGGTGGTCGCAGTGGCGGTGGAAACTGTCGCAGCCGACGGAGGAGGACGGTGTCGACGGAGGTGCTGGAAAGAAGCAGCACAGGAGTGGCCCGCCAGTGGCATCGGGCCGCAACAGCTCTGCAGTGGTCAGCAAGCTGCATGGCAACAGCCGCTGGGTGGTGCAACGGTGGCCGCCCGGTAGTATGCCAAAAAAAACTTTTAAAATTTTTTTTTTTTTGAATGAAAATCGCTGTACAATCTGTACGCAACTAAAAAAATTTTCCCTCCCGGAGCTCTGTCTCCAAAAATGAAAAATTTTATATGTATCCTAACTGCAAATGGCCTTTCGAATCCAATGGTGATGTCCGTTTGGTCCCAATGTGCTCCAAAAAAATTTTTTTCCCTTGATTTGAAAAAAAAATGCACAAACAAACTAGGGTTTGTGACTCCAAATCACGGCTTCAAAAATCTTTCAACCAAGCAGCAATAGGAAGGCTCTAATACCATGTTGAAGTTGAAGAAAGCCAACTCCGAAGATGCCCAAGATCACCTATATGTGAGAACCTGTCAAAGAGAAGCCAAGAAGAGGAAGAGCATGGAGCAAGGGGAAAACCCTAAACGGACGTGAGAGACAATATGTGCAAACACAAGAAGAAAATGTATTTACAATATGCACAATGCCTTATTGATATAAAAATACAATGAGAGAGCCCACTTATAAAGAGCTCATGGAAGCTTGTAGAATAAGCTAGAAGGTGGTAGAAGATAAAGATGACAACTCAGCACACATCCACATAAGGTGGAACATGCTAGAAGGGAACAAACTCCCGTGTTGTCAACAACTAACCACTACATGCATTAAATACAAAATATTAAATAAATGCATTTACCTAAGTAAGCTTAAGTAATAGAATAAATAATTAACAATTAATTATTTATTTACTCTAACAATATGTATGGGTTGGGGGCATTTTCCACCCCTTTAGACCCTTTTGTTGACTTTTGTGACCACACGCATATCTCATTTTTACTTTAATACAAAAAATTGAACTTCGCCATGAGTTTGATAAGTTTATACTCTGCCATAAAGTTTTCTTAATGATAGATTTAAGTTAGAAGATCCTAGAAGGCCTTAGTCAAGTCTAAAGTTATTATAATTTTTAGGTGGTTGAGTTAGGAGCCTATTTAGTTGCAAATTTGAGGGAGAAAGAGTATTCACCCAATCTCTACATTTAGAGAGAGTAAAGTCAGGATTGAAGGAGGAAGAAGGGATAGCTCTTCTCAAAATTTTAGTTGTCATAACCATTTGCGAAGGTAGAAATATTTCAAGTTTGTGTCTTCATGTTGTGTTTCCATTGCTTAACTAGGCTTTTTCTATGTGTGTGTATACATATGTATGATGAAATATGTAAGGGATGAGATTGTGATGGGTTTCTTAATTTTTATTTTTGTGTCTTACATTTTATTTTATGAGAGAAACTATAAGGGTTGTGTTGGCATTACTCACCCTCAAATAGGGCAAAAGTGGCCATGTTTGGGAGGAGGGTTTCAGTTGGACTCTGAGCAATGTAGAGTCTCTCCTCATGATGAGGAGAGGGAGAGAGTAGGGTGATATGGACCCCTACTCGTCAGTACAAACTATTTTGTGTTTTGAAAATCAAGAAGTGAAAGAACAGAAGTTCTTATGATTATAGCCTCGGAAAGGGCATCTATTATGGTGTTGTGACCAACTTCTCCTACCTTGAAAAAATCTACCTTCTCCCTAGTTTGGTTTGATAATGAACCTGTTGTGCAAACCTAGGATAAGAGTATTTGGTTATATGTGTCTTTGTGTTAAATCTACTTTTCTCCCAATTAATTTTTGGTTCTCAGTGGTTATCTTGATGTAATTTGCAGATCTCATAGTGGCTACCTTGATATGGAGCCAACCTGGATAGAGTTTTGGTATTTTGATTCAGATGTCTTGGAGACTTCTCCTCGGGATAATGATGCAATTGTAAAAATTTATTATTAATCTTATTTTTGAAATGATTATGATCTTGAATTTTCTTTCTTGGCTCTTTCCCAAGGGACTCATTGAATTAAATATTTGAATAAAATGAATAAGAAGTAGCTAGCCCACGTGTGTTGAAAAAAGAAGAAGAGCAATTTCCCTTCATATGGCATTCTTTATAATTCCAATTTGTATGCATATGATTATTGGTAATAAGATACAATGAAGCTACTTAAGTTATGCAATTTGATCTCAAACATGGATTAGAGGAAAATCAATTTATATGATTAGTGTATCACTTTTTATTTTTGTAATTATTGAAAAGAAAAATATTGCTATTCAAATGCTTAACTACTACATCAAAGACTATGCTATAATTCAACCTAGAGAGAAAAAAAAATCCCCTTACCATATCAATTATACTGTACTTGAAAATCTAACACTTAGAAAAAAAAACCCTTAAGAAAATTTCTCATTCCTAGAGCAAAATTGCTCTCTACCCTTTGTATGGGAAAGATTTAATCTCCTTTTAGAACAAAGAATATTTCCTTCAAATTTTGTTAATATATTTTGGACACTATTTTAAAAATAATGATGTAATTTAAAAAGGAATTAAAATAAATAAATAAACAAAAAGAAATATCTAACTATCCTATGTCTATTCTAAGCTTCACCTAACAAACTTTAACACCCATTAAACTTTTAAACATTAACCTCCCTTGTCAATGCATTCAAGGTGTTGATGTCACCCCTTCACCCTCCAAGGGAGCGCACAAGCCAAGGGATTGGCAAGGGTTCTTATTGTCAAACATCAATAAATGAAAAAGGGGCAATTCAAAATTTAAACACCACCTCCACCTTGGCATCACTACCCCTCCCTCCTTTCCATGCCATCAAAGTCTACATTAAATGCATGGATTGACTGAGTTTGGGGGGGTGTGGGGTGGAAACATGGTGTTGCCCACTCACACACCTCCCTAGGTTAGCATGGAAAGCGTCGGGCAGTGTACCCATGTGGGAGGAGATGGGTGTAGCTAGGCTTAAGAGGTTTGGGAGGGGGGGGGGGGGGGGGGGGTTAAGGTAAAAAGGAGTTTGGTGGTAGGATATGCTAATGTTAAAGTTATTCAATTAGGTGTTAGGAATTAGTAAAGATTAATTATTGGTAAGTGTAGTGATTCTTTAGTAAGTAAAGTTAATAAAGTTTAGATAGTTAATGTTTTATTAAGTGTGGAGATTGATTTAGTATTTAGTATTAGCATAATAGTTAAGTTAAAGTTAAATTGTTATAGGTATTAATTAAAATTGGTGTTTGAGCATAATGTAATGTTATTTTTTATTTATTTAAACCATATTAAATGTTTAGATATGTTGTTTTTAGATTAGGATTATAGATTGAAGTGCTATTATTTTGTTTTAGTTATTCAAATTTATTAAATTAAATTATAAATGTTAGCTTTATTTAAATGATTGATTGTTAGTTTAGAAATTAGATATGTTTTCTTTTAATTTTGAAAGAAGAATATAGGAAATAATATAGTATAGTTTTTAAAAGGGGGATGTAATTACTTTGTAAACAATGTTTGAGTTTTAGAAAAAAAAATCCATGTGTTTTTGTCCCAATATTTTGGGCATGACAACAAAGTAGAGGCTAACAACATTGAAAATTTAAATAGATAGCTTATAAATATAGCTAAAGAAGAAGGAATCTTTTTAGATTGGGATGCAAAAATGAGACAAAATTGCCAACACTTAATAAACCCCACTATGATGTATCCTAAAGTTGATAAACAAGCAAGATCAAATTGCAAATGGAGTCCACCTCCTAGTGGATGGGCAAAATTAAACTTCAATGGTGCTTCAATAGGTCATCCTGGGAATGCAAGGTATGATGTATCATTCATAGAGGAAATAGAGAGTGGATAGCCAAATGAGCAAAATTCAAAAGAAAGGTATCAAATAATATTGTAGAATTAGAAGCTTTAATAGAAAGTTTAAATCTTACTTTAGAACTAGGGATTAGGAACTTAGTCATTGAGGGTGACTCACAAATCACTTTAAATGCAATAAGAAAATGTGAAACGCCCAACCAGTAGCTTAATTCAAAATAAGAATACGCTCTAATTATAATTGATAAATTAAAAGAAGTCTAAATACAACACATTTATACAGAAAAAAATAAAGAAGCTGAAAATCTAGCAAATCTAGAGGCAGATGGAGAAGAAATACTCATGAAAAAGACCAAATTATTTTAATTTTAAATAAAAAGTCAATTCTAATATAAGAAAAATTGGGATGAGCTTTAGAGTTGGATGGCATCGCGCATCTGCAACTATTTGCTGAGCTAGGGCAGCTATGCCCTAGCTTCTCATCACTGTGTCTGGGTGTGTGCAGGAGGGGGGGGGGGGGGGGGGGGGGGGGACTGTGTTTTTGTATGGGGAGGGGATTTTTGGCTTTTGCAAGCACTGTTTCACCGGTTTAGTGTGGACATTGTGTGAGAGTTGGACGTTGTGCGGGTCAATGGGAGAGCCTAGTTAGATCCCATTATAGTGGATTGACCAAGGCTGAGCATGGGTATGGTGAAGGGTGAGCCCTCTAGGGTGACACCTATTGTAGAATCTCATGATATGGTGGATTTGAATATGTTGGGATAGGAGGCAAGGGTTTTTGAGAATGCCCTTTTTTGTTAGAATACAAATGCTACAGATTCAATCCTACTTGGGGGATCACAGATCATGAAGATTAATGGCTACCTCAAGCACTGCAAAGAGAGACCCAAATTGGTTATTCCTTTTGAAATGATTGCTGAGGATGTCGAATATTACTCTAAACATTTGTTGTACTGCAAGTTTTTGGGATTGAGAGTTTCTCTTCAATTTCTGGAGAATTGGGCTCAAAAAGTTGGGGAACCAGAGGGTGAAATGGAGGTCACATTGCTTGCAAACAATGTTTTCATGGTTACATTTAATTACCTGGCTATTCGTAATAGGGTTTTTGAGGGTGGGCCTTATTTTTATAACCAAGTTGGACTATTCGTCAAACCATGGCATGCAAGATTTAATCCTTTCAAGGAGCTTCCAAATCAGGTTCCAGTGTGGGTTCGATTACCCAAATTTCTAATAGAATGTTGTAGAGGGGATGTTCTTCATATGCTTGCATCGATGCTAGGGAAGCCGGTGGGGCCTTCTACAAAAACTTTGGGTAAGAAAGTAATGACTTTTGTTAGAATTTGTGTGGAACTTGATTTGAGTAAACCATTGCTAGACGCGGTGGAAATATGTGCGGGCTCATATTCCTGGGTGCAATAGCTAGACTATGAGACCTTTCCTTTCTAATGTTGCCTTTGTCACGAATATGGCCACTTGGTGTGAAGATTTCCAAAGGCCAAGTCAATGGAGCAACAGCCTCCACCTCCTCCTCATAACACTTCTGGTATTAATAAGGGGAAGAAGCCTGCTACTAGCGAGGGCAAGGATGCTGAGGGGTTTGTTCAGGTTAAGGCTTGAAATCGAAATAGAGATCAAAAGAGGACTTTAATGGAGAGACAAGATGAGGATACTTTTAATAGGTTTGAGGTTTTGGATGAATTGGGTCAGCAAGAAGTTAATCCTGGATTAATTAATGCAGAACAACTGGTGGCAGAGTCTAGATTGGAGATTTATTCTTCCATTCCTCCTACTTCTTTTCATGTGGAATTTTCCATGCCTATGGTCACAGATGAGTAGATAGGGACTCAGATGATTTTAGAGCCAAATGTTGATTTGGGTTAGGGAGTGGAGGACACAACTCTTCCTGCAAGGACTGCAGCTTCAAATACAGATAAGCAAGGTAAATCTGCTTCTCATTTGGGCATTCTTCAAAAGGATGGTAAGAAAGGTGTTTCAAAGAAAAATGTTAAAATGGGACATAAGAAGGACTTGGAGAAGATTAAGATGATAGGGGAGACTTTGGTGGAGTCAGGTTCTGTTAAGACCTTGGATTCCCACTTTTCAACTCCTCTAAAATGATAATTATTTCTTGGAATGTTAGGGGCTTGAACAACAATGCTAGACAAAAAGTTGTTCGGAAATTAGTTAGAAATCATTCTCCTAATGTTCTTTTTCTCTAGGAGACTAAAGTTTCTGTGGAATGTATGATGAGTATGGCACCTAAACTATGGAGAAGTGGTCAATGTCAGTGCATTGGGGCCCATGGATTTTTGGGGGGTGTGGCATGTCTTTGGAACCCACAAAAGATCCAACCTATGTCATGGATTTCTTCCAAATCCTCCTTATCGATGGTGTATTTGTAAATTGAGTCAAGAGAATTTGTCCTTTTCTCCAATGTCTATGCTCCTATTGAATTTCAAGGTAAGCTTCTTGTTTGGAATAATATTCATTTGGTTTGTAGCTTATTTCCTTACCTGCCATTGATTATTGATGGGGACTTTAATGCTATTCTTGATTTAACTGAAAAATGGGGAGGTAATGCAAGACTGGAGCCCTCTTCTGTTTTGCTCTGGGATAATATGTCAGCACTCAATCTTGTGGATATCAAGCCTAGCAATGGTCAATTCATTTGGAACAATAGAAGGGTGGGTGACAGGTGCATTGCTCAATGACTAGACCGCTTTATGGCTTCCTATTTTTGGGTGGGAGGATTGTGGTCTTCCAGTTCTAGGATATTATATTGGAGAGGTTTGGATCATTGGCCCATTAAGCTTGTCATTTCTTCTTCCCATTTGCCTCAGAAGCCACCTTTCAAGTTTTAGCTCATGTGGCTTAAGGACCTAGACCTTTATGGATGTGTAGTCAAATGGTGGAAGGATGGTAGGCCTGCTTTTGGGACAATAATGTATATCTTTGCTAAGCTTCTACAATATGTTAAGTATTAACTCAAACATTGGAACCAACAATGCTTTGGGAACATTTTCTAGGTGAAATATGAGGCTCAAGTGGAGTTGAATAATATTACCAAGTTGATTAGGGAGGATAGGGTGTCGGAGTATTTGCTGTGGGAGGAAGTCAAGGCTGTAAAAACTTTGGAGCAATGGGAGTTGAGATAGTAAATCTTTTGGAAACAGAAAGCTCAGATTGAGTGGATCTAGGAGGGGGACAAGAATACTACTTTCTTCTTTAATTCAGTGAAAGCCAGACAACATGGTAATTCTATATCATCTTTGGTTACTAATAGGGGGGAGGTAATTTCCTCTACTTAGGATATTTCAAATGAAGCTGTGCAATATTTTGCTTCTTTATTTACAAAGGAATCGTAGGGTGACTTGGTTGCAGAGGCCCAATTCCTCTCCTGTATTCCATCTTTAGTCTCTTTGGAAATGAAAGAGCATCTTATGAGAGCCTATCTTTGGGAGAATTAGAGAAGATTGTTTTCCAGATGAAAAAAGGAAAGGCTCCTGGTCCTGATGGTTTCCCGATTGAATTCTTCCAAGAATTTTGGGATATTATCAAATTAGATTTACTGGCAGTTGTTCAAGAATCTCAAAAGAATAAGAAAATGTTCCGGGCCTTGAACTCTATCTTCCTTGCTCTCATTCCCAACGGGGAGAAGGTTGATCGGCTACGTCAATTTCCCCTATTTCTCTTTGCAATGTAACTTATAAATTTTTATCTAAGTTGATTGCAGAAAGGCTAAAAAAGTGTGTTACAGTGCTAATCTCTAAAGAACAAAGTGGCTTTGTGGAGGGTTGCCAGATTCTAGATGGGGTGGTTGTGGCTACCAAGACTATTCATTCTATGGCTAATTCCAAAGAAAAGGCTATGTTTATCAAGATGGACATGGCCAAGGCTTATGATAGAGTTTGTTGGTCCTTTCTCCACAAGGTTTTGTGTGCCTTTGGTTTTGAGGAGGAATGGATTCGCTGGGTTATGAGTTGTGTAAATTCAACTTCTTTCTCAATTTTGATCAATGAGGAGAATTCTAATCTCTTTGGGGCCTCTTGAGGTTTGTGGCAAGGTGACCTTCTTTCTCCTTACCTATTTCTTCTTTTGGTGGAAGGTTTGGGATGGTTGATTAAAAGGAATGTTGAAGAGGGCTTCATTCTGGGCTAGCAATGGGGAGGGGGGGCTTCTTGTACAATCTCACCTCTAGTTTGTGGATGATATGGCTTTGATGGGGATGGCTACCATTAGGGAGGCTTCTAATATGTGCAAGGTGTTGGATGTTTATTTGGCTACTTCAGGACAGCTAATCAATGAGGGTAAGTCTTCCATTTTTTTCTTCAACACTCCACCTTCCATTCAACGAAGATTTGCTCATATTCTCAGGTTCCAAATTGGGAGCCTCCCATTGTTATACCTTGGGATCCCTATCTCAGCTAGCAGGTAGTCTAGGGAATCATGGCAAGGTATTTTGGATAAGTTCCATGACAAAGTGAATCATTGGACCCATCGTTGGTTTTCCTTTGTTGGCCAAGTTCAGCTGCTTCAATCTGTGGTGTAGGCTCTTCCTCTTTATAGGTGTATGATTCAGGAGGTGTTGATGAGCTTTGTTAGGGACCTTGATTCCTTAGCTAGACAATTTTTATGGGTTGGAAATTTATCTTCAACTATGTGGAGCCTTATTAAGTGGGAGGTTGTCTATAGCCCAAAAAGGTTTGGTGGTCTTGGATTATGATAGTCATTGCTATCTGGTACTATTCTAGCAGCTAAACTATATTGGCAATGGTGTGTGGAATAGGATCGGGTGTAGGCTAGAATTTTGTCTCATAATTATTTTTTCATGATCCCATAGAATGATATCCCTCAGTATAGCTTGATAGGGAAAGGCTCAGTGATCTGGACTACTCTCAAGAAAGGGGCTATGCTCATAAAGGGAGGCCTATTCTAGATCTGTAAGAGGGGGTTAGAGGCACATTTTTGACATGATTCTTGGGATGGCCATCCTCCCATAGTCGTCCAATATCCTCATTTGTGCATTTTGTCCTAGAGGTTTTGTGAAGCTGCATGGACTAGGGCAAGTGACTTTAAATCCTTCTCCCTTCACAAACAATTGGTGAAAGCAAGATGGAAGAACCTAGGGGAGTGTCCTACCTTTGGGTTGGAGATAGAGTTGACTGAACTTTATCACATTGTTTCTTGTCGTAATTGCAGTGCCCTTATGGATAGTGATGTGCTAGCCTAGTCCCCTAATCCTAAGGGTATCTACACTGTGTCTTTTGGTTATCAAGAGTTTCTCTCTCAAAAATTGGTAGGGGGGGAGGTTCATTGGTGGAAGAAAGTCTGGAATAAATTCTCTTGGCCAAAGTGCAATTGCTTTATTTGGACTTTGATTTGGAATAGGTGCTTGACTTGGGACAATATTTGAAAGAGGGGTTTTTTTGGCCCTTCGAGGTGTGTTCTCTGTAGTGGTGGGGAGGAATATGTACAACACTTATTCTTCCATTGTTCCTTCACCCTACAATTATGGCATTTCTGGTGGGATGTTTGGAAATGTCCATGCATTCATGCCTCCTCCTTAGTAGAGTTTTGGATGAGATTGGGAAGGCCCGCTTCATCGGCTCCCTTCTTGCATGATGTTTGGTATGCTCGTCCTATCTTCCTGTTATGGAAAGTTTGGTTGGAAAGGAATCATAGAATCTTTAGAGGCAAAAAATTGGGGACTCAACAGGTTTGGACTAGAATTATGGGAATGATCCAAGAAATTGTTCAAGCCAAGAGTGTGATTGTGTTGCCACTAGAGAAAGGAGATATTGAGATGGTTGGTAGGTTTGGCATATAGGGGATATCTCTAGCCTCAGCTTACATTAGGAGAGGGAGACGTGTGAAGAAAAAAGTTGAAGGGATGGGGAAATGGCTGCCCCCTCCCAAGGGTTTTTTGAAAATTAATACGGATGGTTCTTCTATAGGTAATCCAGGTTCAGCTAGGATTGGTGGATTGGAAGGGATTATTCTGGATCTGTGGTTTTTGTTTTCTCGACCAATAAAGGGATATAGACTTTTGATAGGATGGAAGGCTTGGCTATCCTATATGCTATGAAGTTGGCCTATGCTCTAGGATGGCAAAAGGTGATTTGTGAGGTTGACTCTCAGGTCCTGGTCAATATGCTTCTTGAGAGGAAGACTTCTGATGTTAGCTGGCAGTTGTCTATGATAGTGTAGTAGATATTACAAGTTAGTTATTTAATGGATTCAATGTCTTATGCCCATATTCCAAGGGAATGGAATAGGGCAGCTCATTGTTTAGCAAAATGGGCATCAAAAGCTATAGATGGTTGGAAGATTGATGAGTGGGAGTAGATGCCCTATGAGCTATGTTAGGACTTGGAGAGGACTCTGGTAGATGATAATAGTGGTATTGGGGAGTGATGATAATAGTGGTAGTGGTCTTGGGGTCTCTAGTGTTTCCTGGGGCTTTGGCCCTTTGATGTTTTGTACTCAGCTGTTCTAATTATCAATAAAGTTTTTACCCCTCTTTTTTCAAAAAAGAAGAGTCTAATATAAGAAAATTGTAATTCACACATCTGACACTTGTCATTACAATCATTAATCAAATATGGTTACATAGTGTTATAAATATATTTAGGATCATAATATGTAGTGATTAAATCAGTTCACCTTCTTGTTAGTTATCTATTTTTCCATAAATAAACTAATCCTAGAATAGATTTGATGCGACCTTTCCAAGTCTAAAACAATTTCAACACCCATTAAATTCAAGTGCCTTGCAATTTAGATACATTCGATAGTCCTATTACTAGACAAAGACTCAGGAGCATATTGCTTGCTACCCATTTCATAGTTGTAAGAGTAGTGCAAAGAGTTTTGGGATATAAATTTATAAACTATGGAGATAGATACAGAGTACTCAGGCATTCTAGTGATGTTCATTGATTTATCCTTGTAGGTAGATCCTAATAAAGTTGTCATTGAATTCTTATGCAGAAGAATATTTAAAGTGGCATATATTTAAGATCTTGAAATTGTGATCTCAAACATTAGGGAAGATTTAAAAATCCCCAAACCAAGATTTTATCAGCAATAGAGGATAGGAAACAAAGAGGTTCTGATGTATCCAATATTGGTAGTAGAAGACATTGATGGGATCCTTGATTGGACTCAAACCCTTCATAGAAACTTAGACTTTCTCTTTCACTTTCTTCATGTATGCCCTCCCCCACAATCGGATTGGATTGATGTTTTTATTGTGGAAGATTGAATTGAAATATGAGAATGGGAATCTGATATGGTTCAAGAGGAAGTAGTTGAAAATTCTTTAGATGACAATATTTCAATAGAATTGGATTCTCTATGATTCACTATTGATTGTAATTATAATTATGTTAATGAAATAAGATATTTTTCTAGGTTTTTTTTACCTTGAACAATCACAAATAATCATAGTTGAGTTATGAAATTTATTTACAACTTCCCCTACTATATTGAATAATAAGAAAAGCATAATGTCAAATGATTAAGAAAATGTGTAATCAATCACAAGTTTAAGTAGGAGCAATTATTAGCAACATTTGATCAGAAAAAATATCCATATGCACAAGAGAAAATCTAAATATTTGACAAATCTCAAATTTCAAAGATTTGAAATGAGTAAGAAACATGGCATTTGTCACATACTTTATGGATTAATGGATGAAAATCATATCATATTTGATAAGGGTGTGTTTAGGATGGATAAATAAATTATTAAAAATATTGGGAGTTGAGACTTTTCCTCCTTAAGTCTTGTCAAGCTCTTCATCATAATTATGAATATGTTCGTTTAAACTAGGCTTGATTAGAGAAAATTACACAAGGGTGTTTGATAATTTCATTGGTAGATCTAGGTTAACAACATTCATGGATACTCTTATCTGTATTAGGCTAGGTAAAAGATAGATGTAGTACTGGGGGTTGTAATTGAGTTAAGAATCAACAAGATGGTTAAAACCAAGAAGGACTTGGTCTATAAGGAAATTAATCATGTTCTAGGGGAGGAATTTTCAGCACTCATGGATAGGGAAAAGCTCATTACAGATATAGTTGCAATTTTTGTTGCTACCATTATGCATGTAGATGAGGACAAAGCTTCCATTAGGGATTTTTGTAGAACAATTTTCAACAAACCCATAATAAAGGTGTTGGATTTGGTCTTACAAAATATAGATCAAAATTTATGTATTACCAGACATAGTGAATATGGAGTTCATAACTACCTTGTCCAAGTATAACCTATTCTAGAAACTCAAGAATTTTATGACCTTTACTACTAGAAGGGATGAGATAATTAGGAACTTGATGTTCTTATTTGTTATCACCCATACTCATATTTGTGAAGACTGGAAGGATTTGGAATGGTATCCTAAGGAAGAAGGTTTAATGTAATGTTTTAGGTTTTAAGAAAATGTGTAATCAATCACAAGTTTAAGTAGGAGCAATTATTAGCAACATTTGATCAACAAAAATATCCACATGCATAAGAGAAAATCTAAATATCTAACAAATCTCAAATTTCAAAGATTTGAAATGAGTAAGGAACGTGGCATTTTTCACATACTATATGGATTAATGGATGAAAATCATATCATATTTAATAAGGATGTGTTTAGGACAAATAAATAAATTATTAAAAATATTGGGAGTTGAGACTTGTCCTCCTTAAGTCTTGTCAAGCTCTTCATCATAATTATGAATATGTTTGTTTAAACTAGGCTTGATTAGAGAAAATTACACAAGGGTGTTTGATAATTTCATTGGTAGGTCTAGGTTAACAACATTCATGGATACTCTTATCTATATTAGGCTAGGTAAAAGATAGATGTAGTATTGGGGGTTGTAATTAAGTTAAGAATCAACAAGATGGTTAAAACCAAGAAGGACTTGTTCTATAGGGAAATTAATCATTTTGTAGGGGAGGAATTTTTAGTACTCATGGATAGGGAAAAGCACATTATAGATATAGTTGCAATGTTTGTTGCTACCATTATGCATGTAGATGAGGACAAGGCTTCCATTAGGGATTTTTGTAGAACAATTTTCAACAAACCCATAATAAATGAGTTGGATTTGGTCTTACAAAATATAGATAAGAATTTATGTATTACCAGACATAGTGAATATGGAGTTCATAACTACCTTGTCCAAGTATAACCTATTCTGGAAACTCAAGAATTTTATGATCTTTGCTACTAGAAGGGATGAAATAGTTAGGAATTGGATGTTCTTATTTATTATCACCCATACTCACATTTGTGAAGACTGGAAGGATTTGGAATGGTATGCTGAGGAAGAAGGTTTAATGTAATGTTTTAGGCTTGAATTATCTCTATCAAGATGGTTTTTTGGGCTCTCTTTCTCTAGTCTTAGTCTCTTTTCCTTTAGATATAGAAGTCCTTCTCTTTCTAGCCCTTTGTTTCTTGTTTATAGTTTGTCTAGATCGCAAAGCTATTTTTCTTCTTCAGGGGTTTTAGCTATTTTTTGGTCTCTCCATATGACATCTATAGGTCACTCTGTATATCTTCTCAGTTCTGCCCTTTGTTGGTTTCTCTCTCTTTTGTTCTTCTCTATTCTATGTAGGCTATAGAAAGCCCCTCTTCTATTCTCGCCTTGTGTTTTTGAAGTATAGAAACAAAGTGTAAATACACAAATATAAATGAAAGGATAGTTTACTATGACTTTCTTAGCATCCAAAATATCTATTTTAGTTTTATGAATGTTTCTACTCCATTATTCATGAGTCTGAGATTTGTCATATTTAATAGATCAAGAGTGACTCATTTAGAATTAGCTTTTTCATTAATCCTTATAAATAATTTTAATAATAGACAATGATCAAATCATAAGTTGTTAACATGGAATTAATTAAATTTCTTTGTGTATGCAAACTCTCATCTCAAATGCAGATTTGTTATGAATAAGGCATAGCAATGATTGTGATTTTAGGATTATCTTTCCTCCTTTTCCTTCTTATATTGGTTTTGTTTATTTTCTTTTGTTTGCATTTATAGCTCCTGCTAATCTCTGATGGGAAAGATTGCTTCTTGGGAGCTTTGATTTGTAGGGCCCAAGTTCTTGGGTCTAGTTCTTATGTTTAGGTGGTTAGCTTTATGCTTTTTCCCTTTTTTTTTTTTTTTTTTCTCCACAACATGTAGGCTCTTTCCCTTTATTGTGCCTCTTATTCTACTTTTTGGGCTATATTTGGCTTTTTTTTTTTTTTGGTTTTTATTAATTTTTTGAGTAATTGTTCTTAATTTTTTGGATATGCTCTCTAGATTATTGTTGTATCCAAATGAACAAAGAATAAAAAAAATAAAGTCAATAAATAGCAATAAAAGTTGTAAGGTAACAATTAATGATTATCATTTATAGTTATCAATCTAAGTAATAATAATTTCTTTTATATAATTTGGTTTGGCTAAGACTAGTAAACTTCAACTCATCTTTCAAAAGTATTCTAAACACGAGGACTTGATAAAATGTATTACTTTTTGGAGATATAAATATAATCATGTTTTTCAATATGTGGCTTCCTATAGCCTTGTGCTTTTTTCCTTGAGAATGAACTTATGGTTTGGATTAATTACTAAATTTTACTTTAAGGTTTTTGTGCCCTCTTGAATAAAGCCTTTTGGTTGATCTCAAACTACACTTTAAACCAACCTTAATATGTTTATTTGTACTTGTTCATTCCTAGTGTATATTCCATCCAGATTGTTAATGGAACTAGATTCATAACAAGGCAACTTAATAATACATAGTAAGTATTAAAAGATCAATTTTAGTATTGCTTTCAATATTGACTTCGAAGATCACTTTAGGGTAGTTGAATCATGTTTAATTTTGCACAATCGATTTGGACCCAAGTTTAAAGACTAACAGTAAATCCTATTGTAATGCTAGTTGATTTGGGTATTCAATGGAGTCCCATGTTTTGAAAATTGAAAAAGATGATATAGAAATGCTAATAAAACTATATTGATAATTTACAAACACTTACTAAAAATCTTCTCCAAAAATAAGATAGGACAATAGTGTACTTTGTTACTTTACTCCCTAAGCAAAGTTGATCTTTTCATTATATATACTCAAAATGAAGTATGAATAATGCAAGTGATGTTCTACTATATTAATAACTAGAGCATATATGTGTATTGATATAGGAGAGTAGGACTACTAGATTTAGTATTAGATAACTATTCTTTTTTATTTAGTTTCCCTTTCATTAATTAGACGTGTTTCAGTTCTATTTTGATTGTCATAGGTAGAACATGATTCGATTACAATGAATATTTTCCTTGCAAAATCTCAAAAGAGCTCAAGACCAATTGTAAATTATATGGGTAATGGGTGTATACATTAGAATTGGGATGCAAAAGATATAAAGCCAAGCCAAATATCTAACAAACTAAATCAATTAACAAACATATATGATAAACCAATGAGGAAACCAAATAACAAAATATGAAAACCTGTGTCTTTGTGTAGCCTCCTTGATGTGTTTGTGATCATGGATGTGTGGTCAAATTTGGTGCTCAAGCTTCAATAATGGATGGATTTGATAGATGCATCAAAATTTGAGTATCACCAAATAACACTTTGAAAGTAACTAGCTCTCAAAATGGTACAATAATTTTACTTAGAAGGTAGATGATTTGTGAGGAGCAAAGGGTTTGATCTATAGGCAATTGGGTGAGGAGGAGATAAGAATTCTTGATAGATAATTAACTTAGCGAGGTGTAAGATAGGCTTCAGTTGACTAAGATTGGTGGAGGAGATGGGACTTCTATGTTTAGAGATGGATGAGGGAGATGTGACCCGAGAGTAGACTTAGACACGAGTTAGAGGTAATAAATGATGCCTTAATTTATGCAAGTGACTTGGAGAGGGATTTTAGACATGGAAGAGGAGGTGATGTATTTCAATTAAGGTGGGTGAGGTGGCTTAGTTGACTGGATGATGTGGGAGGTGGAGGGATTTGTTAGAGAAAAGTTTGGTGGGTGAGCTTAATTAAATAAATGAATTATTTGATTAAAAGGGAAATTTTTGGTGCATGAGATTTAATTAAATAAATAAATTATTTAATTAAAGGAGGAATTATTGGTGCATGAGATTTAATTAAATAAGTGATTTATTTAATTAAAAGAGGAATATTTGATGCATGAGATTTAATTAAATAAATGAATTATTTAATTAAAAGAGGAATATTTGGTGCATGAGATTAAGTTAGGTAATTGTTGGTTTAGAGGATGAGTTTTTGGGTGGAGGGATTTAAGTAATTAAATTAATTAAATAGAGAAGGGTTTTAGAGATTAAATTAAACATGTTTTATATTTATTTAATTTAATAGAAGGGAAATTTTATTAATAAATTACATTATTGGTGGTCTATTAATTTATTAATTGGGCTATAATTAATTAGTTTAATTAATTAATTAGGAGATAGCACTAAAATAATTAAATATTTTTAATTAAAATGTGCTTTAGAAGATGACTACATTTGATTACGAATTTATGTGATCAGATTTAGGTGTCTACATTTTATAGTGTTGGTACAACACTATTTCAAAGACATTTTTTAAATAATAGATGACACAAAGAAGATGTTTAAAGCAACTAGGGTGCCTTGGTATTGATAAAAGACTATAATGTATGATGCCCCCTCAAGAAGGCAACGAGGAGAGAAAATGTGACTAGATGACATCTTGAAAAGGAAAAAAATGGGGTGAGATGGAGGATGCACAAATGATGAAAGATGTTTAAAAGTGTTTTGTACTCTCACTACCAGAGTACGAGACAAGGGGAGAACAACTTAGACATAATTGTGAGATAGGATGGAGGACATGAGGGGTAAATGGGGGACTTTTATTTTTAAATTGAACCCTTAGGATGCGGTGGATGAATGGGTGGGATTTTGGAAACTTTGTAGGATTTTATCTGGGTTTTTTTTTTGATAGGTTTCAAGATAGAATAAGGATGTAGTATGGATGCCAATAGGATGATTTTGATAAGGATTAAAAATGGGTTTTTTTTTTTTCCTTGTTGTGAAATGGGAGGATGAGATGGAATCGATTCAAAGCTTTAAGAATTGGACTCTCCATGAGGAGAATCACCATATAGTTAAGCACTTAATTTAATAGAGCACTGTCAATGACTAACTAAGGTTACCAAGAACATCAAGGCCTTGTCACCATTTTTTTATAGGACTAACTCAAAATAAACACACAAGGATTGCCCTAGCATTACACATAAACCTAATGGGAATCATAATGCAAGTGACACTGGGTAACCCACAAACAAGCGATATTTCCCAAGTGCACCATGTAATCATAAATGACCATATGTTTAGATATGCAAGGGTTATACCCAACTAACTCATAGGAAGAAAAAAAAAAAATGAAAGATAGATCAAGACCTTGCTCATTGATTGTACCATTCGTAGCTCACCATTATATGAATGATTATGGTGACCTTGAGGAGGTGATAACTAGATTTCTCAAAAAATATAATCAAGAACCAAAATTGAAATCCAACATTGAAAGAAAGAGTAAATCAACAAAAAATAATAGTGTGCTAGAGAGATCAGTAGGACTCAGACAGGCCCATGTCTAAAGAGAGGAGAGATGTATCCTGCAGGGACTTATTGGTAGCACCTAACACCTAGAATCAAAATGAAACAAAAAATTCTATGGAAAACACTTTAGTGATAGAGGATTGTGCATACAAACTTTTTGAAGTGTGGAGTAGTGAGAACTAAAGGACTTGATCTAATATGAACTAACATGAGATTAGGCTATGTATGATTAGACTGACCAAATAATGATGAATTAACTGACAACAATGGATGACTGACAACTAATGAGTTGATGATGAGTGACTGATATGGGGAATAATGTGTACAACAAAACTAACTAAGATATTTACAAGGATGACATTGTACATGAGCTATTTATAGGGGATGGTGAGGATATTTTGGTGCTATGTACAAGGGATGGTGAAGATTGTACATGACACATTTATATAGTACATATTTTGAGGGTGAAGTATAATGTGATAGAGATGTTGATAAAGTACATAAGACATGTTACATTTGGATCTATTTATAGTACATGTTAAGATCTAGAATGGTGTCATACATGGTGGCACTATAGTACATATGGATCATGATAGAGTACAATATTTTTGGATTTTCTACAAGTATAGCATTTGGTATAAGTGTTTTGATTTTGTGATTTTAGAACACCTTGGGGATATGGGTAAGTTGATGGAAGAATGCTATGAGGATTTGATAGATAATAGAGTAGTCCAAGTAAACATGGTAGCTATTGCTAGGTTTTCACCAAGTACCTATCCAAGGCACTTGAATTGCCAAGTTTTAACTGTTAGATTCTTATTTTTGTGCTTTTGTCTTTTCTCTCTTTTTTTCATGGCTTTTTATGATATTTTTGTACTTTTCTTGAGACTAATGAGGTATAATAAGTGGCTTAGACATAGAACTTCTTGAGGTGAATGATATTGGTAGGATCATTCAAATTTTTTCCTTCTAGAATAGATAACTAATATGCTCTTGAACCAAAAGATAATGTGACAACATATGGACCTAGTTAGGTAGGCTCAAATTTTCTTGTGTTCTCTCTATCTAATTGGACCTCCATGTTCTCATTTAGGACCATGTCACCCACTTGAAACTGATGACAATGAATCTTTTTATTAAAGTTTTGCTCGAGTCCATTTTGGTAAACCACTAGGTGGTCATAGGCTCATTGCCTTTTCTCATCAAGTAGATCTAGTTAGGTGAGTCTAGCAACTCTATAGTCATCATTAGATGTTTCACCCTACAAAGATATGTGCAATGATGTGAGTTTAATCTCTATGGGTAAGATTGCTTCGACTCCATAAACTAGAGAGTATGGGGTTGTGCTAGTGGATGTACAAAATGAGGTGTGGTATGCCCAAAGGACAGGGTTGATTTGTAGATGCCAATCATGGCCAAAATTATTGACAACCTTCTTTAGGATTCTTAGTAGGGTTTTATTGGTTGCCTCTGCTTGACCATTTCCTTGTGGAAGTATGGGCTAGAAAAATGGTGATGGATGTGTAAATAGGAGCACAATTCCTCCATATTAAGGTTTTCAAAATTGCCCTTGTGGTCTAAAAAGATAGTGGTTGGGATACCAAAGTAACAAATAATGTGGTAAAGGATGAATTTAGAAACTTGGATTCCCATGGCATTAAAAAGCGGGTCTACTTCAACACACTTGGTCAAATAATCAATAGCTATGATGATCCATTTATGTCCTGAAAAGATGGGGGTATGATTACCACAACAAGGTCAAACCCTCAACATGCAAAGGGCCATGGTGGTGCAATGGGTCGTAGATCTTGTACTAGCTCATGCATCAGATTAGCATGTTGCTAACATGATAGACATTTCTTAACAAACTCACAAGCATCATGTTCTGTGGGCCAATAATACCCAACCCTTAATTTTCTTAGCTAAGACCATTCTACTTGTGTGGGCACCATGAATTCCAATGTACTTCATTTAAATAAATAGCGGCCCCATTTGAGTCTAGACATCAAGAACGGGTATCTTGATAAACTGAATGATATAATGTGTTTTCCACAATAGTATACTGATAAGATCTATGAATGAGGTTGTGACATTGGTGTTTTTTAAGATGGGAGGAGATGATACTGAATTTGAGGTAAGCATGAATTTCATTGTACCAAAGGGATTGAGGACCAACCAAAATGCTAACCATCATTTATTCATCATTTTCATAAGCATGATCATGTAATTGTTCAACTAAGAATTGGTACAATGAATCTTCCTGTGGAATGTCTAGGAGTGAGCTGATAGTATCCATAGCATTGGCAACCTTGTTCTAAAGGCTATGAGATCTGTGTGAACTGGATCATGGTAAAGTTTTCTTTCATCTTTTCAACCATCTCTTTATAGGGCAATAATTTATCATCTTTTGTCTGATACTCATCCAAAACTTGTTTGATGATGAGTTGGGAATCACCAAACACTTGTAATTCTATAATGTTCCATTTAATGGTTATTCTAAGTCCTATAATGAGAGCCTCATATTATGCTATGTTGCTTGTACAAGGAAACCTTAGTTTGAAGGATTTAGGAATGTAATCACCTTAAGGGGTGACCAAAAAAATTCCTACTCTTGACCTAGTAGATGTATAAGATCTGTCAAAGTAAAGTGTCTATGGAGGTTGTTCTTCTATTAGATAGAGATATTCATTAGGGAATTCTATAATCAAAGGATGATCATCTTCTAGAGGTGCATTTGTCAACTAATCTACTATAAGTTTTCCTTTAACTACTTTCTGATCTACATATTGGATATCAAACTAATTAAGAAGCATGACCCACTTTGCAAGATGCCTTGTGAGAGCTATCCATGAGAACATATACTTTAATGGGTTAATTTTGGAGATGAGCTTTACTATGTGGCCAAGCATGTAGTGGCAAAGTTTGAGTGGAAAAGATCACTTCTTAATAGGATTTTTCTATAGGTGAATATTTAATTTCATAGCCAACAAGAGTTCCACTTATGTAGTATATAGCTCTCTCTTTTCCATTATTAACTAATTGAGCTAAGAGCACCCCAGGGCTATTGGTGTAGCTATTATGTATAGGATCAATTTTTTTTCTGCAATTGGTGGTACTAAAATTGTTTGATTTTCCAGATATTGCTTAAGTGTTTCAAAGCCATGTTAATAGATTGGGTGCAACTTGAAACTCTGGTCCTTTTTCAACAATTGTGTGAATGGATGACACTTATCTACAAGTTGTGAGATGAATCTACATACTAATTACAAATTTCCTTGTAGACTTTTGAGTTTCCTAAGTATCCTAGGAGGAGGCATGCCCATGATAGCTTTTACCTTCTTGGGGTTGATCATAATACTCTATGAAACTGTGAATCCTAGAAGTTTCCTTGATGTGACACCAAAGGCACACCCTTTTGGATTCAACATGAGATGATACTTTTCTAGATGGTTGAAGGTCTCTTCTAAGTGATGTTGATGGTCTAAGATATTTAGTGATTTGACAATGATATTGTCTACATAATCCTCAAGAGTTTTGTGTATTAAGTCATGGAAGATAACTGTTATGGCTCTCTAATTTTGGTTCCATTACTCTTTATTCCAAATGGCATCATGTCTTAATAGAAGGCACCCTAGGGGGTTGTGAATGTTGTCTTATGTTGATCTTCTTCTCCAATGTGGATCTGGTTATATCCTGAAATATGTCCATGAGTGAAAAAATCTCATGTTCAATTGAAAGGTCCACAATCATGTCTATATTTGGTAAAGGAAAATCATCTTTAGGACAAGCCTTGTTGAGATCTTTGAAGTCGGTTCAATTTCTAATGTCACCAGATAGTTTTGTAACATGGACCATGTTGGAGATCCATTCTAAATAATCAATAGGTCTGATGACTTTTGTAGTGAACATTCTCTCCAATTTGGCTTTTACTAACAAGGCTACCCTTAGGGTGCATCTTTCTCAACTTTTTCTTGATTAGCTTTACCTTTGGATCTATGACCAAGTAATGTACAACTAGTTATTATCCTATCCTAGCATGTGTTCATAGGACCATGCAAAGCGACCAATGTTTTCTCTTAGCACTTCAATAAGTGCTTCCTTTTGGGGTACTAGTAATAGTGTGGAGATGTGAACAAGCCTTAGGATCTCTATTGTACTAATGTTGATCAACTTTGTTTCCTCAATGATGATAGATGATACTTTTGGTTTGTTATCCTGTAAGGAAAGGATGAAATCTCTATCTTCATGTGTATTTGAGAGGTTTTCACAATTAGCTATGCCATTTATTGTTATTTATTTTTTGATTGAGTCTAGTGGTGCCCCAAGGGAATTTTCACCAAGAGACCCTTTGGTTTTATGATTTTTCTTTAAAAAAT
Source organism: Cupressus sempervirens (assembly GCA_028749045.1). NCBI lineage: Eukaryota > Viridiplantae > Streptophyta > Pinopsida > Cupressales > Cupressaceae > Cupressus > Cupressus sempervirens. The sequence goes on along the minus strand of CM053783.1, from coordinate 503,552,615 downwards.
TCTATATTTTTTCTTTTGTAATTAGAGATTTCCTCCTTACCAAAGTAGCCCTTTTGGTCCAATTTGAAGACATATGATGTTGATACTTTGAACTTTTGGTGTGATGTTTTAACTCCCATGAATCTTAGGAGTGTAATCTCACTTGGACATTCATCAATATGGAGTATGCTAGGTTGGCCTTAATCAATGAGTTCAAGATGTATAAGTGGGAGGTCAATCAAATGAATGGATAGTTTGTGGAGGATAGATTCTCTTAGGTAGATGTCATTAGGGGTATCGCCATAGGCTCTCTTTTCTACTTCTCTCAAGGTATTTTCATCTTCTGGGAGTTTGTTTTGGATACTAAGGAAAGCATGGCCATTCTTATTTGTGCCCCCAGTTGTGGGTAATCCAAAGCCAAGACCTTTCTTCTTTGTATTTTCATATTCTTCTATAGTTTGTGTAATGTATGTCTCTTTTTGGCATAGGCCACCTCCTTGATATTCACATTGTTCTATCTCAAGATTATGAGAATGAGGATATTTGTCTTTCAGATAGTTTAGGAGATCTTTTCTCTTAAGAGGTGGTTCCTTGTATAGTGAAGTGCTTATGTCTAGTTTCATTTCTTTCCCATTCAGTATGTCATTGGAGACAAATGTATACTTGCCCATATGCTTGAGCTAAGGGGTAGTGTTTTTTTTTCTTTGGTGTGATGGGTGCCTTTGTGTATGTGGGTCAAGGGGCAATGCACCAAATATTTTCCCTATGGCAATACATATTGTCAATTAGTGATAAAACACTTAAGTTATCTAGGAAGGTCGTTTAATATTGCAACTGATATTTCCATAAGGAAACATGTTCTGTTGTAGCCCAAGGAGATTAAGGATATCTAGTGTAAACTAAGCACCACAATGTCTCAATGTGAACCAAGTTCATAGTATTCATCAAGTTTTTAGTGTGAACCGAGCATCTAGTTAAAGATAGATATGCTTTAGTGTTACCTAAGACTCCAGTGTGTTACCCAAGCATCCAATGTTACCTAAGCATCTAACGTCACTTGAGCTCATTGTATTTCCTTAGTATCAGCATAATAAAAAAGTGCACAATGTGGACTGAGTATCAACATTTGGCTGACTTGAAGGTATAATTTGGTTATTATGAAGACATCTCTTGTGTGAGCTAACTTTAAATAGAGATATTGTTTGTTGGGTATATAAGGAAGACAATCAGTTTGTCTAAGAAGTAAGAGGTACCTTAATGATATGTAGAATAGCAAGAAGAGAATATGAATCATGTGAAGAAGTTAATAGTGAATAAGGAATATGAAAGAGAAGTTTGATTAGCAAGCCACCTAGTAGTATAAAGGGAAAATAAAAGACTCATCCATCATAGTCAGGTGATCATTTATTCAAAGGATCTATTTTAGCAAACAGAGTTGCAAAGCAAAGATCAACCTACTGATTCATCCTAACAGATGTATTAGTTAAATCCTCTAACCAGGTAGACCTAGCATTCCTTTGTAAATATCCTAACATAGTAAATACTTCATTTTATTGTAAAATCCTTTTACAAGGTGGACCTAATAGTTCTTCATACTCCTAACTAAGTAGATCACCAAAAGTGATCAATTATAGGCCCTAACATGCCAACTTTATTACTGTGGTAGTGAAGCATTGTGAGTGTCATCCTCACCCTAGTTTTTCCCTCTCCTTGGAGGGTTTCTAGGTTAGCAAATATTGTGTCAAAGTGTTATGCTGTTGATTCATTTATTGTTTTATGTTCATGCATGAAGAAATTCTAGTGTTAACCAAGCAATTGGTTAGTGAAGAATATCCTGCTTGTAGAATTAACCGAGTGGTCAGGCATCAAAGGGCTCATAGTATTAATCGAGCATTCAATTCTAGTATTGACTGACTGATAGAAAAATGCAATTGTCTAATAATTAATTGATTGAGGCCAACTATTTAGATGTTTATTGATTATTTGAAAGGGTATTCAAGCCAACTTGATAAAGCTTTTGATATATAAGAAAGATCAAGTTGTGAGGATAAAATGGAGAAGTGAAATATGAAATAAGATGGATGTGTGAGTGAAGAAAAAGGCATAGTAGAAAATTTTGGAAGATAAGTTGCAAAGAAGATTTGATCAGTAAGGATCAAAGAGTCAAACTAGAACAAAGATCTAAATCCACAAAGAAAGTTGCTTCATAAATCAAGTCAAATTGTTGTTACTTTCTAACCATTATAGTAGTAAAGAAAATTCTTAACAGAGTTGACTTAACAATCATATTATAAATTCTCTAGAAAGGTAACATTTCAATATTGAAGTGTTTGAAGACCTCTAACTAGGCCACTCCAAACAAGTTGATCTAAATCCTCTAACAAGGTCATACTTAATAGTATGTTTTGTAACCTTTAACAAGGTTGGCTCCTAACAGGGCTCACCTCATAAGAGTGAAAAATATTGTAACTTGTATGGGGTTTTCCCAAATTGAGTTTTCACATTAAATCTTGATCCCATATGTGTTCATGTTATTTATTTTACGCTTTATGTTTTTGCAACTAAGTTACCAAAGGCTAAAATAGATCAATAATCATAAGATTACTTTGTTAATCGAGTGACAATAATATTCTAGTGTTAACCAAGCTAGACAATATTGTGTGATTAGTGAAAAGTTTGATTTGACATCTTGTAATGCCTACCCATAGTTGACTTTTCTATTGCATTGCCAAATTCCTTTAGGCCTATTTTATGATTATGTTTTATGATTAGTGGCACTTGGTTACCAGATTTGATTAGATGTATTTCATATTCAGTCGATATATGCGTTGAGTTACCTTGGTAGTAGTTATTTCATGTATGCATGATTATTATTCAATGATGATGATTGTATACAACGATTTTAGTTATTTCATGATGATATTTAGATGGATTATATATATGTAGTTTCTATGGATACTTATCCCTTACTTGCATGTGTATGGTGTACCTATATGTTTTACTTTATGTATGATTTTTATGATGTGGTTGAGGGAGGGAGTCATAGTCACCTGTTAGTCAAGATCTACACAATGTACCACTCCCTACCATTGTCTATTTAGTTTAAATTATATGTGTATTTACATGCTCAAATTTTATGCAAATTGTAGGTACCAGGCATCAACTTCTCTAAATTGCTAGGATGAGTGTGCCTTATCATAGTATCTCAATGGTAAAAGAGGGGAGATAATTCTTTGGTCCAAATCCTAACCCTAAGCTAATTGTCTTAGACAGTAGGACAAGTATATGAAATGTTTACCTTTTTCAATTTGTCAAGTGACGTGAATTCATGATTTTGACCCTGGAGTTTGAATCTATGCTCTATTCTTTATCTTGGGTTTTCATATTTAGTCTGGTGGGTTTGTTGTGATTTTTAGTTATAATTAAATCAAATTAAAGGATAATTTAATGAAAATATTATAAGGAAAAATAAAAATTTAATTATATTAAATTAATTGAGAAATTAATTAAATAAAAGATTTAATTAAAGATCTAATTTTGGCGTAATCATATTTATTTAATTTAATAATAATATATTTAGGAGTTTCATTTTTATAATAAACTCTAAATATTATTATTAGTTAAATTAATAAATATTTTATTAAAAATAGTGTTGTGATTTAATAAGAGAGAGATGATTTAATCTAATAAAGATTATTTTAATTAAACTGCAAAAAAGTTGCACATGAAAATTAAAATATAATAAAATAATTAAGGAAAAAGATTTCGCATGATTGCAAAATCGAAGTCCTAATTTGGGGAAAAACTATTTTTTAGGAAATCAGAGCTTATTTCTCCACGCATAGGTTTTCAAAAGAAAATAAATTCGCTTGTGAGCTCCATGCATTCATTGTTTAGCATCAAATTCAAGTATGATCTTGTGTGTTTTGCACAATAGTTCTTTCATTGAAAATATATGTCTTCTCCATGTTTGAATGAAACCATTTTTAGAATTCAATTGGTTTGAAACCCTTGTTGCAAATTTTGGTGTTCTTCATTTCATAATCATCTATATATGGATTGATAATTAGAAACTCTCATTTCAAATTGTATTTTGTTTTTGGTAGGGTTTGGAAAATAAATCAAATTTAATATACAAATTCAAGTGGCGATCCGTATTTTTCCTATCGAATCTATTGTGTTAATTGATTAAAAAATATATATTATAAAATTATCACAATAAATAAATTTACTATGATAATTTCATATAGTAAAACAATGTTTTGTAATCACCCATGCAATTTAAATTGTGAATTTAATAAGGGGGCGCTATTTTTATTGTTTATATTAAAAAATAAAATAAAGGGAGGGGACAATGACCTCCCCTATTGACTTCCATAGCAGCATCTGCAGTAGCAGCGCATGCTACCAAGGCAATGCATGTTGCTAAGGTAGCAACTATCTTTGGTAGCCAAGTCACTAAGTGACTTTCCCATGAATGGGTATGCGATGTGGTTCACAATTGATATTTTTTCTTTTTAAAAAATATTTTAAAATTTTATTAAATATTTTAATAAATATTATTAAATATTTTAATAAATATTATTAAATGTTAATTATTATTAAAAAAAATTTATAATTAAATATTAAATAATATTATTATTAATTATTATTTTATTATTAGATTAATAATTATTTTATTGATAAATTAATATAAGTTATGTTATTAATAAATAAGTAATTATTATCTTTCATAATTTAATGATTATTGATTTAATTTTAATAATATTTAATTAAAGTTTTAATTAATGTATTATCAAAATGTATATGTAAAGTAAATTCAAAAATTGTAATTGGGAAAACGATTATTTTAGTAAGCTCGAATTTTACTTGATAATTTAGTTTTACATGGAAAATGATTTCTTATACTAGGGGAATTTTATCATTTTGGAAAATTGAAAAACCTTAGTAGTTTTGATTACATTTGGAAGAATGAAAACTAAAACCCTAGTTGTAATCAAAAAGCCTTATCAAATTGTAATACTTGAAAACAAAAATGAGAACTTGAAAATCTATTAGTGGAAATTGAACTTTTATGTTTTTTAAAACCTAAAGAGTTATGAACATTACATTGTCTTGTACTTTATATGATGTGCGGTTTATTGTTGTGGGTTTTGGGTTTGACTTAGTACGCTAACCAAACAAGATGTTTTACCAACGGCTTGGAGAGTTTTGTTATGTGATGTTGTTATGTATATGATCTTTTATACCTGACCATGGTGATGTGTCACATATTTTCTATGTTGAGTTCTAATAAATGATTGTTAGTGCTTTCCAGTTCTTGTGTAGAACTAAGGTAAATGGTATGACTTTTCTGGTTTAACCTTTGAGTCTTCGATCAATTATCTTCTAATGCTTTCTAGTTCCTTGTATAGGACTAAGGTGATTATTGTATCTTATATTTTGGTGCTTTCCAGTTGCTTGTATAGGACTGAGATGATATTGAGATTTGTCTATAGATGATTTCCAAGCACTTGTAAAGGGCTAAGGTGAGAACTATGATTCTATGATTTCTACTTTTATGAGCATAGGGTAGGTAATTTATGTGTACATTGGAAAGTGTCTTACAATGGAGGCCGAAGCCCATAGTGGATGCTTGAGCCCAGATTGGATGTTTGAGTAACCCATTGTAAGTTGTTTTAATAAGTGATAACATTTTATTAAATGGGTTAAAATGAATTAATAAGAGTCATTATTTTTCCTCTCCCATGCCTCGAGTGCTAGTATGGGCTGGGATGGGAGTAGAGAGGATGCTTGGTTGTGACCTTGCTTCATTAGTATGCCTTATATGTATGAAATGATACTGGTGTCACATAGAGACAATGGGGGGCTAGAGTCTAGAGACACTGTTAGGGTAACCTTAGAGTTGGCTCATGTGATGACACTTACCCACTTGCATAGTATATTTCCTACATGTCATTGTTGCCTCTAGGATTAGATGATACTTGCATCTTGGTACCCTTGAGATAGTTTTCTTTAGGTGTTTCATTGACCTAGATGTTGATTAGGACTTGTATTTTGATATCCATTTAGCACTTGAGATTATCTCCTTCGCACAGTGGGAGTGGGTCATTTAGGTTCCATGAGGTTGGGTGGTAGTACATTTTTCTTATACCATTGAGATTTGACCACTCGATGTCATTGCTGGATGTACCTATGCAATTATTCTTTTCTTTTTGATCTTGTATTTCTATTGGATGGTTATATTCTATTACAAGCAGTATACTTGATTTATCAAAGATCTAATAAGATGATGTATTTTATTTATGATGTATTTATTTGATCTTTTCATGCCCTATGACTTGTACAATAGATGAATATACATTTTGGTTATACCAAGTGACATCCTTTGTAATTATATATTAATTATGGATTCGTACTTGTAGTTATTCCATGATGTGGATTTCGGTTATGTGTTAATTTAATATTAGTAAAATTTTACATGTGATTCAATGTCATGGAACCCTTAGGAGATGTAAATTTTTTTGGATGGTTGTATGTATGTGAGTTATTAATTCTGCTATATTATCTATTGATGTCATTATCTTTTTAATTTTTTTTTTTTGGAAAACTTAGTGATACTTTAGGTTAATTTATTTTGGGTTCCCTGGCAAGGCATTACATCTAGTATTAGAGCCTAAGTTCCTACATTGGGAGCTTTGAGTATATTGAAACGCCACTAGTTGACAACTAGTTAAACTAAAACAAAACATAAACAATGTTATGTACATATTACAACTTGAACACTTGAACTTCAAAGTAAAACATGTACTTAAACCTAGAAATAGGAAAAATGAAATTGGAATCTTGTACTATATTCAAAATATGTTTCTTATATATATGCTTTATAGTAGTATATTCTTATGGATTTTATAGCATCTTCTTGTTCTTGGATATTATTATAGGATGGTAAATGGGAAAAGATCTTTAGTGAGAGGTCATAGCTCAAGTCATGGTAGAGGTTGTAGATGAGGTAGGGATATTAGTGTGCATGATTCTAGCCGTGAAGGTCCTGTTCAAGAGGGGAACAAGGAGGAACACCATGGAGAGCATCAATTTGATTCATAGGAGGTTGACCTGAGGAAGATGATGAGAACCATTATGTGGTTCCTACTTCCTCTTTGGGGTGTTGATTGTGAGGTGTCACATCATGTAGGGAATGAGGGGAGGCATAGGTCTAGGATTTATTAGAGATACCTTCATGATGATAGACAGAGGTTAGTTAAGGCCATTTAGATGAAAAACCTTTAGAGGTCCAACCTCAAACCTTTCAATGGGTTGGGTTCAGGATATGTGGCAGAGTAGTGGCTAATTTTCTTAGACATATGTTTTACTATACAAGACTTTGACTCTAATGACAAAGTGAGATTTTCCATCAACCACCTAGAACTCTTTGGAGCTACATGGTGGAACATTGAGGAGATGAAGCTAGGGGTAGATATGAATACTGTCACATCGGAGTTATTTTTGGAGAACTTTTGTGAATGGTTCCTACCAGAGGAATGACACCAATAGAGGGCCAATGAGTATGATCATAGCAGAGTATGAGAAATTTTCTTATGAGATTATACCTTATGTACAGATTAATGATAGCTCAACACTGATGGCACAACATTTTATTCGGGGTCTTAATAATTGTCTCATTGGAGGTGTTAAGGTATTTTAGCCTAAAATTCTCAAGGAAGTGGTACATTGGGCTATACTTGTAGAGCAGAGTCTCACCTTAGGACATGGTGGATTTGTGGGAGCACCTGCATCAGTAGGTTCCAAAGGTAATCAAGGAGTGGGTATTTGTAGGAAGCCTCCTTCTTCTAGAGGTAATCAACAACAATGAGGACCTTATACTCCAGTATGAAGTAGTGGTGGTGGTTCACACTCTAGGGATTCTCAGTACTCTTAATGCAATAAGTGCAACTAGTTTGACGAGCCATCAAAGAGTACACATTCATATGCTAGTGGATGTAGTTTAAAATAGTCTAGTACACCTAGAGTGCAGAGTAGTTTCAATGGACAGTGTTTTTCTTGCGAACAACATGAACATAAGTCATGCCATTGTCCCCAATGAAAATCATAGTTCTTAGATCAAAGACCTACAACTTTAGAACCCATAGTTGGAGATATAGGTAGATCTCATAGGGTGTTTCCAGTGGAGTCTTACCTTCCTACTTGGGGAAAGGTTCAATGGGACCCACACAATGAGTGCTAGAGTTTTAATCTTCCTTGCAAGCTTCTAGGAGTAAGCCTAAGTATGGGGGGCTGGATGTAGTGCCTACCCCTAGTTGACTTTTCTATTATATTGCCAAATTCTTTTAGGCCTTTCTTATGATTAGCGACAGTTGGTTACTAGATTTGATTAGATGTATTTCATATTCAATTGATATATGTGTTGAGTTACTTTGGTACTAGTTATTTAATGTATGTGTGATTATTCTTCGATGATGATGATTGTATACAATGATTTCAGTTATTTCATGATGATAGTTAGATGAATCATTTTATACAATTTATATGGATACTTACCCCATACTTGCATGTGTATAGTGTACCTGTATGTTTTTCTTTATGTATGATGTTTCTGATGTGGTTGAGGGAGGGAGTCGTAGTCACCTACTAGTTGGGATCTACATGATGCACCACTCCCTGCCATTGATGTTTAGTTTAGATTATATGTGTATGTACATGCTCAAATTTTATGCAAATTTTAGGTATTAGGCATCAACTTCCCTAAATTGCTAGGATGAGCGTACCCTATCACAGTATCTCAATGGTAAAAAAATGTTGATAATTTTTGAGGCCAAATCCTAATCCTAAGCCAATTTTCCTAGAAAGTAGGACAAGTATATGAGTTGGTTACCTTTCTGAATTCGTCAAGTGATGTGAATTTGTGATTTTGACCCTGGAGTTTGAATCTATGCTTTGTTCTTTATGTTGAGTTTTAATATTTGGTCTTGTGGTTCTATTGTGATTTTAAGTAATAATCAAATCAAATTAAATGATTTAATCTAATAAAAATTATATAAGGAAAAATCAATATTTAAATATATTTAATTAATTCATAAATTAATTAAATAAAAGAATTGAATTTAAAAGATTTAATTAAAGTTCTAATTTTGGCATAATCATATTAATTTAATTTAATAATAATATATTTAGGAGTTTTATTTTTAAAATAAACTCTAAACATTATTATTAGTTAAATTAATAAATATTTTATTAAAAATATCTTGTGATTTAATAAGAGAGAGAGAAAGGAATTAATTTAATAAAGATTACTTTAATTAAATTGTAAAAAGGTTGCACATGGAAATTAAAATATAATAAAACAATTAAAGAAAAAGGTTTCACATGATTGCAAAATTGAAGCCTTAATTTTGGGGAAAAACTCTTTATTAGGTAATCAGAGCTCATTTCTCCACACTCAAGTTTGGAGGAGCCAATTTCCGAGAAGAGGGTTTTCAAAAGAAAAAGAAATCGCTTGCAAGCTCTATGCATTCGTTGTTTAGCATCAGATCTAGGCAAGATTTTGTGGGTTTTGCGTAGTAGTTCTTTCATTGAAAATATCTATCTTCTCTTTGTTTGAATGAAAACATTTTCAAAATTCAATTAGGTTGAAATCCTTGTTGCAAATTTCATCGTTCTTCATTTTGTAATCATCTGCATATGGATTGATAATTAGAAACTCTCATTTTGTAAATGTAGACAATTTTATTTTGTTTCAGGTAGTGTTTGGGAAAGAAATCAAATTTAATATATAAACTTGAGTGGCTATCCATCTTTTTCCTATCAAATCTATTGTGTTAATTGATATATATATATATATAATATAATATAATATAAAATTACCACAGTAAATAAATTTATTGTGATAATTTCATATAATAAAACAATGTTTTGCAATCACCCATGCAATTTTAGATTGCAAATTTAATAAGGAAGAAGTGGTGGTTTTTATTATTTATATTTAAAAAATAAAAATAAAAGGGAAGGGGCAATGACCTCCCCCCTTGGCTGCCAAGGCAGTGTGGAAACCAAGCCGCTAAGCGTCTTTCCCATGAATGGGATATGTAATGTGATCCACAATTGATATTTTTAATTTTGTTTTAAATTTTTAAATTTTATTAACTATTTTCATATATGTTATTAAATGTTTTTGATTAGATAAACAGGTTTTACAAGGACCCTGAAACCCAAGAGTTAAAACAATAACAAGGCTGATAATAAGCATGAAAAGCCCAACCAAAAGAGTTCAAGTTCAAAAGCTGATAATATGCCCAAGGCCCAGCCTAGAAAAAAAGAACAAAGAAAAGACTAGGAACAAAAATTACATAGAAATGACAAAGGCAAAAGCCCTGAAAAAAAGCCAAAAAATAAATTGAGACAAAAGAACAAGCAGTGGATTAGTCCTCGTTCTTTCTCTCTAGGTCTTGCATGGCCTGAGCAGCCTCATAGGCCATGTGGTTCTCCTCAGCCTCTTGTTGGAGCTCACTTTGATCCTCCTGGTCCTGACCATTGTTGATGTTTTCCTTTGTAGTGTCAACCACCAGTCTGGCTTTTTCCCTATCTTTTCCATCTTCTTCTTCCTTCATAACTTTGTCTTTGATCTAGCCAATTAAAGAAATAATGTTGTTGTTAATGGAGCTTAGCAACGATATCATCTGGTTTGAGAGATTATGATTGTAGATTTTGAGGTTGTTAATCCTTCTTTTTGCCAAAGTGAGCCTCTCACCATTTCCATCTTTGTTATTAGAATTTTCTCCATTCTTGTTATCCTTCATATGACCCACCTACTCTTTGACCTCCTCCAGCTCATGGAAAAGCCACTTGATTGATCTAAAGTTATCAATCATATTGTTGCGGGCATTGTTCAAGAGGTTCAGCCTAGATTCCTTAGCATTATCTGAAATAGCCACAATCATTGGGTCTATGAGTTCATCAAGCCACTCCTCTTCTTGGCTATCCACAACGACCTATGGGTTCATGGCCTCTCTAAAAATGCCCATTTTTGAGGTCCTAACATTAAATTTTTTCCAAGATTTCCTCTTGTCTTTAACCTACATCTCCCCACCCTTAGTCTCAGAATCCATTTTTTGCTCCTCAGATTTGGCTTGAGTATGGATAGAAGAAAGAGGCAACGAAGACATATCCCATTCTTGCTGCATATTCTCATCCTCTAGACCCTTCCTCTTTCATTTCTTCCCTCCCCGGTCTTCCTTATTTACCTCCTGCATCTCTTTTTCCTCCTCTTTCGTCTCCACATCCTCCTCCTCATCACTGTCAACCCTCACATCCTTCACATGATGCTTCTGCCCATGAGCCCTAGGGCTTTTCCTACTTGGGGGAATGAAAGAAGGTGAATTCTTGACTTGAAGGGTGACAATTTTATCTGCGGAAGAAATCCTCCCATCCTCAGAGCTAAAGCTCTGGATATCATCTATGTCTGAAGAGAAGCTAGAGCTTCCAGAGGTCACATTCTCAGTTTGGGGGGGGCATTGCTTATGGTTTGAGCCTTAAAGTGCTCATAAATGAGCAACAAAAGCCCCTCATGCAGAGTAGGGTTATCAGTGGGCTTCTTTTTGAAGCTAACCACTGCCTTGCTCATGGAAGTTAACAAGTAAAAAGGAAAAGAAATTTTACCACTATGCCGAAAATGATTCAAAAGAACAAAGTGGTGGGTACGAGTCCAATCAAACCTAGGGTCTAGAGTAATGTACTTAATAATAGCTCTCAAAACATACCTCCACAGTTTCTTCATGGTATCAGGAACATAGTATGTGTCAATCTTCTTTAAGGCTTTCAATTCCTCCATATCCTTCACAAAATCCCACACAGCGTTAGCCGAGAGCTTCTTGTCCCTAAAAAACTTAAAACCCTCAATCAAGATTTCAGAGATGGTCAATATCACCTCCTCTGTGATCATGAATGATACCCCATTCACCTTGACTCTGTCATCCTTCAATGAACCAACCATACTATTAGTCACCTCCTGATCAAAACCATGTAGTTTTGCAATGTATCTGGTAATCTCGCCCTGATCCAATTGCTCCCAAACTTTTTCCCTACTCCATTTCTCTATTTCACCAACCAGCTCCTTTGTGCACCTTTCGAAAACCATATCTACACTCAGCGCACCCTCAATTCTCATATGCACCTCACACTGTGACTAATAGGAACCTCTTTCATTGACCAGAATACAGAATGAAATAACCTTTCTGTAGCTCCTATTACAAATGCAAAAAAAGACCTAGAAAGCATGTCAAAAAGTCTGTAATAAATTACAACAATTACAATTTTCCATGCTTCCTTTTTGGGAAGTACCCTTTCCCCTTGATCCATTCATGCTCATAATTGCACATTGATATTCTCTGTACTTCCTTGGATCTTGTCCAGTTCGATCATGCTTTTGATGTCCGTCAAAAAAATATTTCTAAGATGCCAAGTCATAATTTGGTTTGTGCCGACCCCTATATTAGCTAATGTATCAGCAACTGGGTTAGCTTCCCAAAAAATATGAGTGATGTGGACTCTACCAAATTTGGCAAGAGTCTCATGAATCTCATCAATAAGATTTGCAATCGACCATGATGGCTAAGAGTTTCCGCTAATACATTTTATAATATTGTTTGAATCCCCTTCAAGCCAGAGGTTAGTAACTCCAATTTCAAATGCCAGTTTGATAGCATTACATGCAGTATTTGCTTCTGCAAAGTGGTTGGTTTGAAATCCTAGCGGGAGGGAAAAAGTCGCAATACCATCACCATTTTCATTCCTTATTATGCCTCCACTTCTCGAGGAGCCAATATTTCCCTTGGACACTTTGTCGAGTTGGCTTCATGCCATCCTTCTGGGTGGAGAAGCCATTTGGCTTCCTATCTTTTCGTCTTTCTGTCTTTTGCCTTCTTTTTTCTACCGCCTAACTCTATATCTCCCCCTTTCCTTACTAAATAGTTTTCCTTAATGTTTGAAAATATTTTCTTTCCTATCACTATAGCTGGCTCCTCTTTATCTTTGAAGATTCTATTATTTCTCTCCTTCTAGATGCTCCAACAGAAATGATGTAGAATCTAGGAACTTAATTCTTGCAAATTAGACCTATTGAACATGCATTTCCATTGGTAGAAGAAGTCTAGAAGGTTAAAAGGCACACACTAGCTGAAGCCCAAGTCTTGGGTAAGGAAAACCCAAACCTCCTTGGAGAAAGAGCAATGAATGAACGAATGATTTCCAGTCTCCATCTGATCTTTGCATAACACACATTTGTTGGGCATAATATGACCTCTTTTAATGAGGTTATCCTGGGTGAGGATTTTGTCCTGAAGAGCCAACCAATAGAACATATTAATTTTTGGAATGAGGCCAAGAAGCCAAGCCCTTGACCAAGGAGGAATTTCATTTAATCTCCAAAGGGCTGAATACCCAGAGGCAATAGTATATAGCCCATTGGTGTTATCTCCCCAGACCAATTCATCCCTGTTGTTATTTAGGGCCATAGAGTTTAGAATTATTATAATAGGATTAAGATCTTCAGAGATGACGGATAGGTCTATCCATCCTTGGTCATTCCTATAGTCACTAACTTTCTGCCCAAACTGGTTGATGTAGTCATTCACCCAGACCTCATAGCTGGGGTTGTTCATAAGAGGGCCCTCAATAAGCTAGCTATCAGACTAGAAATGGACATCCTCCCCATTTCCCAATTTCTAAGAGACTCTAGAATTAGCCAGGTCCCTAGCTTTTAAAAAACCATTCGAAACAGTGGAACCTTTTGGGATATCTTTTCTGAAGAGGGTAAATAGTTTAGAGGGCCTCTTTATATACTTGTTTTCCATGAAGTCTCTCCATTCCCCTGTGCTACTAAAGATATGCCATATTTGCTTAGCCAAAAGAGACTTGTTGAGGTGAGTTAGCTTCCTGATGCCTAGACCACCATATTTCTTGGGAATGTAGACTTTTTCCCAAGAAATGAGAGGGTACCTTTTATTCTTTTCAGCCCTCATCCATAAGAAATTTCTCTAAATTTTTTCTATCCTCTCAACAAATTTCCCAGGGATCACAAAAAGGCTCAAAGCATAAATAGGCAAGTTCTGAAGGGTGATTTAACCAGCTGGCATTTTCTAGCTTGGCTAAGAGAGGCCCCTTTCCAACCAACTAGCTTCTTACTAAATCTATCCATTATTCTGTTCCAAAAAGAATCAGGAGGATTTGTGCCCGAAGGTAGCCCAAGATAGGTAGAGGGGAGCTTCCCCACACTACATCCCAAAATTTTGGAGATTTTCTTCTGTCTATCCTCGGGAGTGTTGATAAAGAAAACATAACTCTTTTCCCAATTGATGGTTGTCCCGATCCTCTAGAGTAGATATCCAAGATGTCCTTCATTTCCTTTTCTTCCTTAACAGAAGCCTCCCCTCCCATTATAGTATCATCAAAAAATTACTGGTGCATAAAAGGGGCACTTTTAGAAGAAGGTTTAAAACCTTTGATTCTCCCTTCCTTCTTATTCTTCTCTATAAGTCTGCCTATGCATTCCACCAAAATTATGAATAGAATAGGTGAGAGAGGATCCCCCTGACGAAGACCACGAGAAGGTTTGAAAAAATCAGAGGGGGATCCATTTACTAAGACAACAAGAGAGGAAGTAGTAACTAGCTAAGAGATTAACATACAAGATTTGACATCAAACCCAAAAGCCTTGAGCACAATATCTAGGAAAGACCAGTCAACCCTATCATAGGCTTTTGAGAGGTCTAGTTTAAGTAACATCCCTTCCCTTTTTCTAGCTTCCATAGAGTGAATCACTTCGTGCACCATCATTATGGAGTCTAAAATTTGTCTGCCTGGGAAAAAACCAATTTGTTGCTAAGAAATAATCAAAGGGAGGAGTTTGAGCAACCTAGAAGTAAGAACCTTTGAAATGATCTTGTAAAAAGAATTGCAAAGACTAACTGGTCTGAACTTGTCCAAGGAATTGGCTCCAAGAACTTTAGGAATGAGAACTAAAAAAGTAGAGTTAAACTCCTTGAGAATGCTTCTACACCCAAAGAATTCATGGACAGCCTTCACCACATCCTTCATCAATACAGGCCAAAACAATTGTAAAAAGAAAGAGGGGAAACCATTAGGGCCAGGAGATTTATTTGACAATAGAGAGAAGAGAGCATCTTTCACTTTTGAATTAGAGGGAATGGCTCGAAGCAATTTATTATGGTGGGGAAGGATTATCTAAGGGATGTAGGAAACGATGTCATCCTGATCCACTTTGGATAGCATAGGATCCCAAGACAACAGGGTGGAGAAGAAAGAAACAACCTCATCTGAGATTTCCTCATCCTTGGTCAGCATTCCCTGACCACTCTTTAAACCTGTGATTATGTTATTAGCATGATGTTTTAGAGTAGTAAGATGAAAAAACTTCATATTCTGGTCACCCTCTTTGAGCTAGTTTACCCTTGATCTTTGTCTCCAAAACTTCTCCTCTTTACTGATAATATTGCGTTATTAAATGTTAATTATTATTAAATACTTTTATAATTAAATATTAAATATTATTATTAATTATTTTATTATTAGATTAATTATTATCTTTATTAATTTAATGATTATTGATTTAATTTTAATAATATTTAATTGAAGTTTTAATTAATGTATTATCAAAATGTATATGTAAAGTAAATTAGAAAATTGTAAGTGGGAAAATGATTGTTTTAGTAAACTTCTATTTTTCTTGATAGTTTAGTTTTACATGGAAAATGATTTTTTATACTAGGGGAATTTTATCATTTTGGAAAAATTGAAAACCCTAGTAGTTTTGATTACTTTTTCAAGAATGAAAATTGAAACTCTAGTTGTAATTGAAAAGCAAACAAAAATGAAAACTTGAAAATCTATTAGTAGAATTAAACTTTTATGTTTTGGAAACCTAATGAGTTATGAAAGTTGCATTGTCTTGTACTTTATATGATGTGTGGTTTCCTATTGTGGGTTTTAGGTTTGACTTAGTATGTTGACCAAACATGATGTTTTACTAAAGGCTTAGGGAGTTTTGTTATGTGATGATGTTATGTATACGATCTTTTCTACTTGACCATGGTGATGTGTCACATGTTTTCTATGTTGAGTTATAATCAATGATTGTTAAGTGTTTTCCAGTACTTGTGTAGAACTGGGGTGAATGGTGTGACTTTTGTGGTGTAACCTTTGAGTCTTTGATAAGTTATCTTCTGATGCTTTCTAGTTGCTTACATAGGACTAAGGTGATTATTGTATTTTATCTTTTGGTTCTTTCTAGTTGCTTGTATAGGATTGAGTTGATATTAAGATTTGTCTATAGGTGATTTCCAATCACTTGTAAAGGGCTAAGGTGAGAACTATGATTCTATGATTTGTACATTTATGAGCCTAGGGTAGGTAATCTATGTGTAGATTGGGAAGAAAATTGTAATGGAGGCTGGAGTCCAGAGTGGCTACTTGGGTAACCCATTGAAAGTTATTTTAATAAGTGATAACATTTCATTAAATGGGTTAAAATCAATTAATAAAAGTCATTGTTTTTCCTCACCCATGCCTCAAGTGCTAGTATAGGCTAGGATGGGAGTAGAGAGGATGCTTGGTTGCAACCTTGCTTCATTAGTATGCCTTGTCTCTACAAAAGGCTATTGGTGCCGTATAGAGACACTAGGGGGCCAGAGTCCAAAGAGGCTTCCAGGGTAACCTTGGAGTTGGCTCATGTGATGACACTTGCCCACTTGCATAGGAGATTTCCTATGTGTCTTTATTGCCTCTGGAATTATATGATACTTGCATCTTGGTACCCTTTGAGATAGTTTTCTTTCAAGTGCTTCCTTGACCTAGATGTTGGTTATGACTTGTGTTTAAATACCCATTTAGGACTTGAGACTATCTCCTCAACATAGTGGGAGTGGGCTATTTAGGTTCCATGAGGTCGGGTGTTAGTGCATTTTTCTTATACCATTGAGATTTGACCATTAGATGTCATTGTTGGATGTACCTATGTAGTTGTTCTTTTCTTTATGATCTTGTGCTTTTGTTGGATGGTTATATTATTTTGTACTATACTTGATTTATCAGAGATCTAATGAGATAATGTATTGTATTTATGATGTATAGAATTTGAGCTTTTCATACCTTGTGACGTGTACAATGGATGATTAAGCATTCTAGTCATGCCAAGTGGCATACTTTGTAATTGTATATTATTTATGGATTCACACTTGTAGTTATTCCATGATGTGGATTTTGGTTATGTGTTAGATTTAATAGTACTAAACTTTTACATG
Source organism: Cupressus sempervirens (assembly GCA_028749045.1). Lineage (NCBI taxonomy): Eukaryota > Viridiplantae > Streptophyta > Pinopsida > Cupressales > Cupressaceae > Cupressus > Cupressus sempervirens. The sequence continues at coordinate 503,535,306 of CM053783.1, read as the reverse complement.
TGATTTAACGTCATGGAACCATTAGGAGATGTATGTATGTGAGTTATTGCTCCCGCTATATTATTTGTGGATGTTATTATCTTTTCAAAAAATGTTTGGAAAACTTAGTGAAAATTTAGGTTAATTTCTTTTGGGTTCCCTGGTAGCGTGTTACACATCTACGGATAGGGAATTTTTTTTTTTTTGTAATTGATTCACCCCTCCTCTCTTAGTTACACTCCATTTCTAACAACAACTACAAATTCATCTTTGAGGTTGTATTCACCACATCCCTAATTGTTGATCTTAATGGTGGATAATGTGGAGGTGAGGATTGTGTGAAGATCATGGAAAATTTTGGAAGAGCTGGCAATGGCAGTGTTAATTTCAATTTTGGGACAATGGTTGTTGTAAGGTTCTTCCATTGCATTATAGTAGGCAAAGGGTTTAGGGTCAACATTGATGGTTACCTCAGTGCCTTGATGCAAAAATTTGACACATCGATGATATGTAGATGGAATGCCCTTCATTAGATGAATCCAAGATTGGATGAGGAGGATGTTAAATGGTAGGTTTAGATCAACCAGGTGGCACATTGTTTCCTCAATAGATGGACCAACTTTGATAGGTAATCTGATGGTTCCTTGAAGGTTATCATGTGCCTTGATTATGATTACTTCATCCATGATGTTAGCCTCATTATACCTTACTCATTTAATTAATTTTATAGTGTAGAAGTTGAGGGCAAAACCATTATCTATCATGAACCTTTGGATGAAAAATTTGGAGATCATGATGGCTATGTGAAGTGGGAGAATATAATCTTGTTGGAAATGATTGAAAAGATCATGAATGAAGAATGATGGAGTTCTGGTAGAGAATGTTTTCAATCATTGTTTTGTCATTGATGTCAAACTTGCTACTTGCAGGAATGACAATTGCTTAAGTGATCCAAATACTATCAATTGGTTGATTGACAAGGAGGAGGCAATCAATAAGATGTAATTAGAGAACCTAGAGAAAGGTTGAAGTTATGATGTTGTAATGAAGTATAATAATAAGCTAATACATTGATGAAATAGTGTATTGATGACATACTCTAAGACACAGGGAATGGACACACTAAGACACATAAAAGATGTGAGGTTTAACTAAGTCATTTGTAGAATCTAACCAAGTTCATTTGTGAGTGTCGAGCAAGCTAGTTAAAGCCAAGCAAGTTCAACTTCAATGTGTTCCAAGCAATCCTTTAGGTGCCTAGTAACACAGAAGGTGCCAAGCAATCCTTCAAGTGCTAAGTAACACAGAAGGTGCCAAGAAATCCTTCAGGTGCTGAGTAACACAGAAGATGCCAAGCATTAGTAAATGTAGTAGAAGTCGAGTAACATAGAAGGTGTCGAGCATCAATAGATATAGTAGAAGCTAAGTAACACAGATGGTGTTGAGCATCAGTAAACCAATGATGTCGAGTTGCTACATTATTGATAAGACAAAAAGATTCACTAGATCAATAACGATAAGTTTGTTACATTGAATTTTGTGAATTAGTTGGATGATAAGGATGATAAGTAGATGTTACAAAATTTCATGTAAACCATGCAAACCAGTTTTGAGCAAATACTGATGGACTTATCATGAAGTTTCTAGAAGAAACAATTTGGACGGAAAATAATATCATTCTCTCTGATCAAATCAAATTGATGAGTGGGAAGATTTGAGCAAGAAATGAAGAAGATAACTTCTTTATAAGGAGTTACAAGTCAAAGTTCAAGGCAGAGAGATTTGGTCATAAGTGTGGTCATGTGAAGAAGCCAAGAGAAGGTTAGTGTGAAGTGTCAAAAGGAGGACATAGTGAGGAGTAAGTACAGAGGATTAAGAATCAAAGTTGATCAAGTGACCATAGAGTGCATTGGCATAATGAATGGAAGAACTCAAGGAGACAGATGTTGAAGGGTGGACAAGCTGTCGGCATTGCAAGAAAGAAAAGCCAAGCAAAGAAAAGAATTGAAGAGTGATCTAAAATCTGCAAGGTTTGAGTTGCAATCTTTATCAGGTCAAAAACCTTTCTAATACTTTCTTAACATTGTATTAGATATTGAAATCCTACATTGCTAGGTTAGCTTAATAGCTAGGTGGATAATCATTAGGAAAAGGATAGAAGATCCCCAGGAGAAGGATAAGAGATCCTCAGGAGAAGGATAGGAGATCCTTAGAGAGGGATAAAAGATTCTTTTGAGAAGGTGACTATAAATCCCATGGACTTGGGTGGGCCTAACAGCTCTATGTAAATCCCTTAACAGGGTGGCATTCTAAGTTGAATGTTCATAAGTCCTCTAACAGTGCACACTCCTAACAGGGTGTAGAAATCCTTTAACAGGGTCACATCTAATAGTGTGTAAAGCCTTTCATAGGGAAAACCATCAGAAGTGGTTGAAATCTATTGCGCAATAATTTTGTGGGTATTATCCCCACCCCTGTTTTACCTTCTTATTCCTGGAGGGCTTCTAGGTCACCAAAATCTCAAGTGTTATGTGGTGATGCATGTTTACTTTTCATGATTGTTTAATATTTAATTGCATGCATGATAAAGACTAGTACTTCTGATTCACCTCCATTTTATTTAAAAAATTTGTAATGGACATTATTGGACCTTGAATAACTGATTCACCCCCCCCCCCCCCCCCCCCTCTTAGTTATTCTAAAAGAATTCTAACAGATCTATATCTATTGTAGGAATATCTTATGGCTTAAAAGATAGTGCACATGGTCTTGATAGGTGTCTTACAAGAATTTTGAATTTAGTGGCATTTATGTAAGTGGGAACACGAGATTCATGAAGGGTATTATTTAGGATCTCTTGATGAAGTGGGCTTGTGTGAAGAAGATGCAAGATGGAGATTTGGGTTGGTGTATTCCCAAGGTGTTCCAAGATGTATTAGGCTCCTGAGTTAGAAGTCCTTGGTGGATCATGGGCTCTTGACGTGGCATATGTATTTGGTCTTGCAATATTCGTATGGCCATACCAAGTTGTGACAACACATTGGTGCTCTATGTCTTTGACATGGATGATATTAATTGAAGGCTCTTTTTTGGATATACAATCAACAAGATTGCAATAGTTGATGAAACATGCATTGTAATCTTTTTTATCTTGAAAGTCACCTTGTTTGTGTGTGTTATTATTGTTGTTGGTCTTATTGATAGGTGCCTTTCTCATGTTATTGTTGTGGGGCAAATTTTTTTTTTGGTAGATCTATAATTTTTCATTTTGGGAGGTTTGTACATTTCCTCCTACTATTATTTCCTTGTGATCAATGAGGTCTCTTGTATGTAGTGTTTGAGGTTCATGCACTTGATGGTCATATGTCCTTTTACTTTATGCTAAGCACAATATTTATTTTCTTTGAACCAAGGTGGCTTAGGGGTGTCATCTTCCATTTGTTGTGTATATGGGAAGACCACTAGATCATTCATTACCATTCTATCAAATATACCATCTAGAGGTTCACCAAGGGGAGTATAAACTCATTTAGGCTCATTCTAGATTTACGGTCTTTGTCCTAGTGCGAGAGATATGACATTTCTTTGATTTGTGAAGGCCTATTTTTGGTTTTCTTGTGTATTTTTTTGGTACCTTTAATGTTGATATGGTTGTTGTCATTATGGTTATTATTGTTGATAAGATTGTTGTTGTTGTTGAGGTGGTTGTTGTTGGTAAGACTGCTGTTGTTGACAAGTGATGTTGTGTTGATTTTGAGCAACACCTACCACATGAATGTGCTTTGTGTCAGTAGCACCATCAATTACCATATTTTTTATTTTTTTCAAGTACCTAGACTTGTCATTATGATAGCTATGGTCTTTGTTATTTTCCTTGTATAGTTTTTTGACACCATTATTGATGAGTCCCTACTCTAGTTCCATACCTTTTTCTCTAACATCCTTGTATGTTTGTAGGCAATTCATGTATGTGGTTTGCAATTTTAGGATGTATGTTGTCAATGAACATTTTAACAAATTTTTTTTCCATCAAGTTGCATGCCACTCTAGTGGTGAGGGTTTTCCACCTCTATAAGAAACCAACAAGGCTTTTAACACCCTTCTATTTGGTGTGGACTAAGTCCACCACTGAAAGCTCTATCTCAACTAGTGAGTGTATTGTACAATGAATGTTTTAGAAATTTCAACAAAGGTATTCACAATCCCATAAGGTATACAATAGAACTATTCTAGAGTAGGACCCCTAAAAATTTTAGGGAATAGACATATAAGGAACACATCACTATATGCTACTTCCTAAAAATGTATCTAGAATTCTTTGACATGTGTTACATGATCTCCCTTCCCCCTAAATTTTTCAAATATGGGTATCTAAAAATTCTTGGGAAAGGGTATAGCTATGATAGATCTATAAAATGGATAGGGGCATACAATCTTGAATTTGAAAGTCTTAGGTTCATTGCCTTTCTTAAGCTCTTTAAAGGATTTTCTCATTTCTTCCCACTCTAGGTTTATTGGTGGTGTGTGGGGAGTGTCCCCATTTCAAGTGCCTCTGGTATATGATATGGATCTAATGGATTGGGAGAATAAGGTGAGTTTTATGGTATGAATGGTAGTGGTTGAGATGAGGATTGTCCCACTACTTGAAAAAGGTTTTGTGTTGGTTGAGGATGTATTGGGACATATTGCAATGATAGATTCTACGCATATTTTAGTACTAAGGAAATGAGTTATTGTTGCATAGAAGGATGAGTTTGCATTGGTTGAGGAAGTACATGACCAAGTGGTGGTATAATGCAGTTGATAGGGGGGTTACCCTTTTCTATTGTTGGATTAGTGGGTGAGTGTTGTGGTTTCTTCTAAAAGAATTGTGAAGTAGTTAGGGATAGGTTTAAGGGCACTTGTCGGTGGTGGATTTGGCATAGCAAGGGTGAAGGTAGGGACACCTATAACTTGTATTTGTGCTTGGTTCAAGCTCCATGAGGTAGATGGAAATGATGTGGACATACTTAGATTTGTTGCATATGGAGTAGAAGTAGTAATAGGTGGTGGGGTGGTTTGAGTAATGGACCCCATGGATGCCATCCCTGTAGTGTATTAGGGTGTAGATTGTGAAACTTTTTTGAGCCATATTGGTAGATATGCTAGTGGATGGAATGATGGATACAAATGGGTTTTTTGGGTGGTAGAGTTTTGGCTAAATGTTGGGGAAGTGATAGGCCATGAAATGGTCAAAGGAATGGATATGAATTGTGCGATATCAACAATAGTGATGGGAATGCTAGTGGTTGGTTTAGATGATGTGATCAGTGATGATTTGCTTTAGGGGGTGAGAGCATTGATTTGGGTAGATGCAACAAAAGGGTTTATTAATTTGAAAGGATAGTGTTGAAGTGAAGAAGATTGATGAAATCTATCATGGAATAATCATTATTTTTTCACTGATGTCAAACCTACTACTTGTTGGTAAGATAATTTCTTACTTTGGTTTGAATGCTATCAATTGATTGATTGATGAAGAGGATTTGAAAAGAAAGGATGACGAGAGAACTTAGAGAAAGGTTGAGTTATATGGTGTATAAAAGGAGTGCTAAGACCAAGCAAGACATTGATGATATAGTGTATAGTGTATTTTTTTTCTGCTTAAGGCTATAATAAAAGGATTCTTGAGCAAAGACTAGAAGAAGGCTAAGTAAAGCAAGCAAACAATGCAAGCTGAGAAAAGTTAGTACAGGCCGAACATAAAATTAATTGAAGCTAAGAAGTAAGTTTAGTATGAAATGAACAAGATAAATATAGCTGGTGTTGAGTGAAGAAAGTTAGTATGTGTCAAGCACCAATATAGACTTAGTGGATGTTGAGCAACCTAGTGTTAACTAAGAATTAGAAGACAATGTTTGTCGAGAAAACAACATTTTATTGTTGAGTGCTAGTAAAATGAGTAAGATTGAAGATTTAACAAATCTGAGCTTAAAAAGTTAATTTCTTTAATTGTGTGAAGTGTGTGAAAGATTACTATGATGAGCTTGTGGCAATAACATGTTTTGAGGCAAATTCAAAAGAGGATTATAGAGAAAGTTTCTAGAAGGAAATAAAATGGAAAGATGGGTAGTTTTATTGAATCTTGCCTAACCCTAGAATGGATGATTGTGGTTAAGTGACAAAAGATCTAAGTTCTCTATTTATAGAGATAACAAGCTAGAAGTAATTTTTGTTATGTGCGAGAACCTAAGGAAGACAAGAAGTCTAGGGTGTTGCTTCATATGGTGGCTAAATAGAAGAGTCTACAGTTGGCATACAAAGAAAGAATGCTTATGGTGATGAAGGCTTGAAGGGAAAACAAGCTGTTAGAGATGAAGATGATGAATGCCGAGTAGAATGGAGGACTAAATGTGAGATCTATAATTTGTAAGTGAGTTTTTTTTATTATCAGGTCAAATCCTACTGTTACTCTCTAACAATTGTATTAGTCTAGATAAATCCCTTAGACTAAGGTTGACCTTGTAGTCATTAGTAAATCCTTTAATAGGGTGACATTTTAATGGAATGTTCTAAAGTCCTCTAATAAGGCTCACTCCTAGCAGGGTGATTGAAATCCTTTAACCAAATCACTTTTAATAGTGTGTATTATAACCTTTAATAGGGTTGGCTCCTCATAGGGATCACTTTAGAAGAGTGAAAATTGGTAACATGTTACTAGTGATTTTTCCCAAATTGGGTTTCCATGCAAAATCCTTGTGATTAAATTAATGTGTGATTGACTTTTTGGTATTGCATGTTTACATTTCTAAAAATTTATTTTGACATAGGACAACAATATGTATATGTTCAAGATATTGAATGGTCAATGCATGCATATAATTAAGTTGTAGTACTAAAAAAATTTATTTGTAAATTTGGACCTTGGATAACTAATTCAACCCCCCTCTCAATTATTCTAAAGTATTCCAACAATTGGTATTAGAGCTCCAAGTGCTCGAGAGAAATGTTTAAAGGTACTTAAAGCTAAAGATCAAGATGTATAGAAAGGAGGTGCCCAAGTTAAATAAGCAAAGTTTTCCTACATGGAAACATTTGATGAAGCTACATGTAGGAGGTCTTGGAGATTATGCATAGTCAACTATCACCACTAAGCATCTTGATCCAACTACAGCCCCAACTATTGAACAATTGAAATAGAAGAAGGAACACAATCAGGCAATGTTGGAGATTTGCATCTGCCCTTAAGCTACTTAGAGTTTTATAATCAAAGAATGTGATTTTGATAAGAAGATGTGGGATGCCCTACAAATGATCTATGGAGGAGACAAGAATGTGCTGAGAGCCAAAGATGAAAGCCTAAGAGGAAAATTTGATGAAAAGAGAATGCAAGATGGTGAGACTATAGTCCAATATAGTCCAATATTATGCAAGGATGAAAGATATTGTTAATCCAATTTGAGGATGTGATTGATAGTTAGAAGATGAGACTATGATCAACAAAGTATTGAGAACCATGTTGCCTATCTATGATATTAGAGTCTCTTATATACAAGAACTAAAGTGTACCCCTGGTTGGTAGAGTCATTGCTTTTGAACTTTCAAATTTTGATAATTTCAGATCTGAGAATGTTGAATCTACTTTCAAAGCTAAACTGACACTAAAAGAACCTAAAAATAAGAAAAAGAAAAAGATCAAACTTGCTGCTAGTGACAATGATTCAAATGATGAAGAGCAAGAACTAGAAGCATTGTTGGCTAGGAAATTTCATAGAGGTAAAGGAAAATACAAATGTAAGTCACCCATTATATGCTTTAATTTTCATGAGGTTGGTCACATTGCAACAAGATGTCCTAATAAGTCAAAAACAAGAATGAAGACAAATTTAGAGGTAGGAAAGATGACAGTAACAAAGGCTACAAGGACAAGGTGTAGGACTAGAAAACTAGCTAATATCTAACATACTATGAGAAAATCACAAAATCAAGAAACATATGTTGATACACTCTAGTCTAGCATGAAAGAAAAATAAACAAAAGGAAGAACACAAAATTAAAACTCCCTCTTTCACTTGTAGCTCCCATGTCCTTCTTTCTTCTCCATGTGATTTAGCTCCAACTACCTAATGCACACAATTAGGAAGAAAAAGCCTATGATAGTAGTAATGCTATGAGAATACTAGAAGATGTGATTTAAGCTTGAGAGAGCGAAAGATAAGGACTTAGAATCTAGGGACTCAAGGATCAGAAATGAGAGGAAGAATTCTCATTTTATAATCAATATGAAAGATGAGAGCATTGGACTTGTCCTCTTAGATATGCAACTTGGCAAGAAATTCCTTTGAGAATCCATGAAACATATGACACAAGATGCCAAATGTAGGATTGTATGATCCTTGGAAGTCGAACATGGCTAAAAAATGGAAGAGTATCTATGATGCATCATGTGACACCTCAAACCCACTTAAAGCCAAGAATCTATGACAATGGAAGCCAAATATAGATATGCATAAGGGAATAAGAATATATTGATTATGACATATCTTAATCAAGTGTCAATGGAGAATCCATGATGTGTCATGTCCTTGTGTCACGATGATTTCAACATCATGTGGAATATTTGAATTAAAAACCCATTACTCCACACAAATAGAAATTAGTTAAAATATGGAATTAATCGTGGACAATGGAACTTAGGAAATTGTAAATTCCCATAGTTTGTGAATGATGAATCAATTAATTAATTGAGGATGTTAGTTAGGAAGAATAATTAATAAAATGACATAGGATTAAATTGTGGGTTATTTAATCCTATAGAGAAAATTAGTAGATGATTGGCCAATTTGATTAAATAAGCATGATAGTGTCTTTTGATGAAATGTGACAATAATGGAGGTTGACTAGGATGATGACAGACAAACCAAAGCCATGGTCAAATTGATTGATTGATTGAAATTGATAATATGACAAGGACACATGACATGAATTAAGGACACATAACATTTTATTGACTTTGTAAAATGCTACATGATCAAGATTGGTTGATAGGGTTGATCATAATAACATAAAAAAAAACTATCAATGTTATTAAATGATTGATAATGCCATGATATGATACTGAGAGACTCAACAATGTCAAAAATCAGATGACATGAATGATATTTTTACCTAGCACTAAGAGTCATGACAGTACTAAGGTTAGATTGATTAGATTTGATAGATTGATAGGTTTCCCAGGCACTCAAAGCCACAAAAATGCTTAAAATTAGATGGATGATGATTTATTTGGGATGTTTGATATGTTTCATGATGATTATGATTGATTCTTGGTAATTCCAAGTAGATTTGGGGTGATTCTAGGTTGATTTGATATGAATCTCAGTTGATTTGATATGATTTCAAAATGATCTGCAATTAATGTGAAAGAGGATACAAATGATGATAGAAACTATTGAGATATGATCAAGTTGGCCAAAAGATCAGAGTTAGTGGAAAGAGAAAGTGGGACATATTAGTATGATAATGTGATGAAATTGTAGACGCGAACCATTTTTGAGTATCTACACAAGGGAAAGAAGGCTTGTAACATTGTTGAAGAAGAATCCAATGATGAATATGAAGATCATGATGATGAAGTTGTCTATGTTGCTCTGAAGGGTGATTCTAATGAAGATGAGGAAACTATATTGATATCTTATATGAAAAAAAGTGATAGATTGATCATTGGCAATGGATGCTCACAGCACATGACTGGTGACAAAAGTAAGTTTGTTACCATTGAGTATTATAATGGAGATAGTGTTAGATTTGGTAATGATGCACTCTATCTGATTAAAGGAAAAGGATCAATAAGATTGATAGATAAGATCATGTGTGACAATGCTTACTATGTGGAAGGACTTAACTATAATTTTTTCAACATGTCACAATCGAATAGTTTAGGTTGTAAAGTTGAATTTGATAATAAAAAGCCTAAGATCTATGACACTAGTGGAAAACTAGCTGGAAGTAGAGGTCAAAATAGAGGTAATCTATTTTATCTTGATATGAATGATGATACTTGTATTTTTGTACAATTTGATGATGTGTGGCTATGGTACAAGAGGTTATGTCATGCAAATTTTGACAATTTGGTTAGTATCAGTAAGATGAAAAGAGTAAAAGGTTTACCAAAACTAAAAAAACCTAATAATGTGATTTTCAATCAATGTTAGTTAGGCAAGATGATAAAGTCTAGTTTTAAAAGTAAGACTCATACTTCAAAAGAAAATTTGGAATTAGTTCATATTGATTTATATGGACCAATTTATGTGCAAAGCTACAAAGATGACAAGTACATTAGCCTATTTGTGGATGATTACTTAAGAATGATGACACTAATGTTTCCTAAAGAAAAATTTGATGCTTTTCAAATGTTTAAGTGGTATCTAGCAAGAGTCTAAAAGAAAACTAGTAAAACATTAAAATCTCAGAGATCTGATAGAGGTGGAGATTTTGCATCAAATAAGTTTGAAAACTCCTGTAATAATAGAGGAATCAAGAGAAAAACTTTTGCACCTAGGACCCCTCCACAAAATGGGATTGCTAAAAGGAGGAACAAATCTCTAATGGATTGTGATAGAACACTAATGATGGAGAAGAATGTTGCTTTGAAATAGTAGAGAGAAGCTATTAGTAAAACTCTCTATACCTTGAACCGAGTACAAGTCAAGAAAGGTACAAATTTCACACCTTTTGAATTATGGCATAGATACTCACCTAATATCAAATATGTTAGTTTATGGTGACTAATTAGTGAAGTACATCAAAAAAAAATTGGGTTGTGGCTGATGTATGGCCGACATGTTGAAACCCTAAAATGGAAAAAATACTTGTATAAAAGGACTTAGGGTTAGGTATCTTTTATCATGTGTGATGCAAAAATTGCTTCTTACAGCATTATTGAGCTATATGGGATTACACATTGTAATCAGGTTGTAATCACTAGATCGTAATAATATTGGACTTGTTTTTTGGTCGACTTAGACCAGGGATTGGGTGAACCATGTTAAATCTTGGTGTCTTGTGCTCTCTTCTATGAAATTCAATATTTTCTTATATTGTTTATATTTGAATGTAATTATTATTTCTGTCTATGATTAATCCTAACAAAATATTTTAAGGTTTTTGGAAGAAAGTGTTACATTCTTAAGGACAATAGAAATGGTAAACTTGATGCAAAAAGTGAAGAAAGTATAGTCCTAGGCTATTCCACAAGAAGTAAATCTTATAAGTGTTTAAATACTAACACTAGCAAAGTTGTAGAAAGTGCAAATGTAAAGTTTGATGAATGTACAAAATTACATGAAGATCAACCAAAGAAGTAACTTGGAAATTATAGAACCTTTATGTACTACTATGAAGGCATGTCTGTTGATGATGATAATTCTACAAATCAAGTTGCTAATCAACAAGAATTAGTGACTATTGAGTCACATACAATAGATGTCGAGTTGCAGTGAGGAGCCAAGTTATAAGAGACAAGACTTGTTGGCTCTGCATATCAACTTGAATGAACAATGTTGAATAACAGAAAACATAAGGGACATTTCTTCTGGGGAAATGTTGATCTCTTTGTTGAAAAGTGTTTGAATCATTTTGAAGATCATTTCTGATCCATAATTCTTTCATGTTAGTGTTCATCTTAATAAAATAAAATTGGTTTTCCTAGATCTGGAAAAATCTACCAGATATGAAAACTTTAAGATAAGAGGTAACAACATTTGGATGCCTAGGAACAACTTGACATGCCTAGGCTACTGAGGTGCCTTCCTTATTGCACCACTTAATCTTTACCAATAGAAGCTAAAATCAAAGTTTCAGAGCATATCCTTGTTCTAGATGAATATATAGCTCTAGGAAAATATTATTTTCTAGCCACCTATCATGTTCTAGGGCCATCAATAAAAGAGGTAGCTAGAGAAAAGGTATCTAGATTTCTCTTTTGGTAGTAGAGTAAAATGTAAGAATGGAGACAAGAGCCAAGACGGTTCCATAACCTCAAAAAGTGGATCATATTGGCTGAAATAGGTCTTTTACCAAAGTATACAACTAGAATAAGTTATTAGACAAAATTTTAGTAGTCTATTGCAATCATTGCAATTAATGGCTGAAACTTTTGAATCCATAGATCCTAATAAGACTGTGTTGGTTAATAGTTTGTCTTCCATAGATTTTGGTTTATATCTTGATTCCTAATGTACCCAAAGTGGTGGAAAATAGAATAGTTAACGATAGAATGGTTCAATGTAGTAATCTATTGGTACAAATCCCTTCTACAAATATTTGTAAGAAACTTGTTTTTAGTATATCAGCTAATTTTGAGGTATGCTTTTAACTAGAGAATAGAAGAGGTACAACTAAATTGCTTAACTCTTCAAACAATCTAGGCTAATTTTAGATTATAACTCACAAACTCCACAAACATGAATGCATGTAAGCCATTGTTAAGCTCATCTAATAACTAAAATGCAATCTATTTTTACCCTTGAATGTAAGATTGTAGTAATGCATGACTATCTACTAATGCACACTATGTAAGAAGAGAAAATATGATTAACTTGACAATACCCAGATTTCCCAAGTTATTGAGATTTGATAATACCTAAATTGTTTTGTACTCAGTCACTTTCATTAACCAAGTCCTGGACTTCCTATATAACAATGAAATGCATATGAACTAACATTTACAAAACAGGAGAATAAGATAATACTGTAACAAAGAAAGTAAACCTCACAACCCATTGAAGTGAAAGAAATAAACCCAAGTTTATTTGTAATCTCTTAGTTTTCATTAACAACACATTTCATCCAAAGCACCATACAAAAACTAGATGAAGAAAAAATTCAAGATGTAGAGACGGATTCTCACACAATAGTCCCAGCTAATGGGGTTTTCCCACAAAGTAATTTTTTGATGTCATTAACTTATCAAAAAGTTACACTTATAGGACCTTGTTCGGAGTGTCTAGTTACATTTGATGATTACATTACAGAGAATCTCTAAATAGACAAAAGATAAAAATATTCTTCCATTACAAAGTCCACCATATGAGGAGAATGCCAAAGATGGCTACAATATTAGCGATTGAGAATAAAAAGAGGTGACACTTGTAAAAGAAAGTGTTAGAGCATCAATTTTTCTTCAAGGTCCTAGCCTTAGACCTTTATACCTTCATTGCATTAGTTACACTATTGAGCTTGTCAACCTCTAGGATGAGAATATTATCAACTCGAATCATCTAGTAATCATGCATCTCTCTCAATTCTTCAACTTCGGTGATCTTTGATTGGAGCTTTTCTAATGCACACCTTAGAATGGAATCTGCTATTGAGAGTTCTTGGGTCTTTGACATCTGGAAGCCTGATGGATTGGTGGCTTCTTCTACAAAAGCTAGAAATTTATCTTTCATTTTCTCAGTATCAACCAACTGACCATTATTGGTGACATATGATTTAGTATGCAACACCTTTAGATGTTCAAATATCTTATCCATGAATTTATTCAGTAAATCATGTACATCTTTTAGCTCATTTTCAAACCTCATTGAGCTCTTAATTATCAATTCCAATGATTTCTTCCAATGAAGAAATGGGTCTTGACCTTTTTTGAGAATCCCATGGGTTATGGAAACATTGGTTTTCATATCAATTATCTCCTACAACAAGGATAACTACTTTTTAAAACTCATCGATGCTTTGTTCATTGAAGCTTGATGGCTGGACACTACTTCTCTCAAATTTTCAGTGTCTAACACTAGGTTTCCAAGGTTCTCAATGAGAGAGGGACTTTAGACCTTTATTTGATTAATCTAGGCATGACCAATTTGACCAAATTGCCTCTCCTATTGTATCTTTAATAATAGATTCTTGTTCTCCTTTGTAATTGGGTCAAATGTACTTGTAGAAGTGTTGCCAAGCATAGACTTGATGTGTAGTGCCTACCCTCGTTCACATCTTTTCTGGACATTGTTATTGTTATTATCAGACTATGTTGGACTAGTTTTATGTTGATGGATTAGTAGTATTGTTTTGAGACTATCAAACATTATGTTATGGATTTAGTGGTTATATGATGAGATCATTTAGACTTTACATTTCATGTATGCATGATGATCATTACATTGTTTTCAGTTATTGTTGATGATTAGCCAGATGGTTTATTATTTCATGTGCTTTATTATGGATACTTACTCCATACTTGCATGTGTATGGTGTGTGTGTTTTCTTATTGTACGGAATTTTTGATATGGTTAAGGAATGGAGTCGTAGTCACCTGCTTAGTCGGGATCTACATGATGCACCACTTCCTGCCATTGTCTTCTTAGCTTAGCATTATATATTGTATGTACATGCATGGTTTTTTTGCAGGTTGCAGGTACTGGTTATCGACTTCCCTAAATTGCCAGGATGAGCAAACCCTATTATACTATCTCAATGATAAGAGAAGGGAGATAAATTCTCAAGTCCAAATCCCAAAACCTTAAACCATTTGTCCTAGTGAGATAGGACAAGTATCTAGATATTTTACCCACCAAATGTGTCGGATGACATATTTCATGACTTTTAACCCTTTAGACTGATTTTGTGTGAATTGCTTTATGATGGGTTTTCATATTTTATCTTGGAGGTATATGGTGAATTTTCTATTAATTAAGTCTTAATAAATAGATTTAATTAATAAATTAATTATTTGAGAAAATTAATATAAAATATCATGGGTTTTGATATTTTGATTATAATTAATTAAATGAGAATTAATTGAGGAAAAAGAATTAAATAAAAGAAAATTAGAAATTAAAATTAATAATAAAATAATAATAAAGTAATAAATAACTAATAATAATAAAAGTTATAAAAATTAAAATGAAAGTTATAAAAATTTAAATAGAAATTATAAAAAAAGTAAATTGGAGTTATAAGCTTGCATGGGAGTTAATGCACCTTTTCATTTCTCATATGTCAACAACACGGGGGTTAGTGCATCAATTAAGCACATGGTGTCTACAATCCTATGACTCATCTAGAAGGTTGGAAAAGACACATGCTTAGTTGGTGACACCTTCTAGCTGTTTCTAGAAGCATTCTAGATGTTTCCTGAGAGCTCTTTATATTCAGACATTCCTAAAAGCTTAGATATAGCATGGAGAGCATTTGGAGCATTGGAGGACTAGGGAATTCTGAAGAAGGGAGGAGCTTGCCCTGCAGGTTTTCTGAGGAAGAGCGAATTAGCATCAGAATCCCTGTAATTCTTGTGATTTTACTTATGCTATCTCCACATTTTGCATTCTTTGTCTTCTTTGTGTCTTCCATATGTCTTCTCAGGGTTTTTTTTATATTTAATTTGTACGCATTCTCAATATGGGTAGTTAAAATTGATTAGATGCATAGATCTGAAAAGTTCTCGGGGCTAGGGTTTAAATTGTAGCAAAATCCATTAGATTAATATTTGGATAAATTTGAGATTAAAAGTTTATAGGAAAATTCTGAAAAATTAAAATTTCTAAATAAACTGTGTATATACATGTTTATATTTTTGAATCTGCATACACACACACACACATATATATATATATATATATATATATGCAATTATATATATGTATATGCATACATGTTTATATGCTGTGATGTTCAAAACTCTGCGTGTATATATATATATATATATATATATATATATATATATATATACCTTCATATATATATATATATACATACATATGTATATATAATATATATTTATTTAATTCAAAATCGAACATCATACCAGTAATCGAAAATATTTTTGAAAAAAACGTTAAACCTTATTAAAATTGAAATCGCATACCCGAATGGAAAATCGCTTATGCAATTTTTTAAAAAAGTGATATGCATTAATGGGGGGGAACGAGACCCGCGCCCCCATGCCCACTGCGATCGCAGTGTACCGGACGGCAGGGGTACACAGTACC
The DNA here is from genome assembly GCA_028749045.1 of Cupressus sempervirens. Lineage (NCBI taxonomy): Eukaryota > Viridiplantae > Streptophyta > Pinopsida > Cupressales > Cupressaceae > Cupressus > Cupressus sempervirens. Next base: position 503,519,359 of record CM053783.1, on the reverse strand, counting down.
TGCGTACCGCCGAGGGTACACACTTTTCTATATATGTGGTATGACAGTCATTTCGTATGAATTTGATTTTTCATTGTTATATAATTTTCATATGATTTATGGTATCAATCAAAATTATTAATTCGATTTAATAAAATGCAATAATAATTATTTATATATTTATATATGTATGTATATATATATATATATATATATATATATATATATATATATATATATGTATGTATGTATGTATGTATGTATGTATGTATGTATGTATGTATGTATGTATGTATGTATGTATGTATGTAATATGTTATTAATAGATTTAAATTATTTGATAAATGATTAAAGGTTCATAATTTAATTGTTTTAAATTATTAAATAAAGTATATTGATAGTTTGGTGGGGGACGTTTTCAAACAAAGATTATAATTGAAAGATGGATTTTAAGGAATTTTTCTATTCATCCAAAATAATATGTGTTAGAAAAACTGTACAAAATGTTCCTCCATCCATTCCCCAAACTTGGAAACAAAAACCAGGACCTCTACATTTAAATTCAAGTATGTAAATTTAGCAAAACCAAAACATGTGTTTACATTGTGTATTCTTTATGCTATTGTTTTGAGTTTTGGGTTGACTAATGTTGACCAGTTGTAGGACATCTACCAGAGGCTTGGGGGTGATGTGATTGCGATGTCATGATGATGTTTTAATCTCGATCTTTATAAACCCAACCATGGTTATGTGATGGAATGCTCTATGTAATGTTTGCAAATTGCTGATTGTTATAGTTGATATTCTTATGTATGAGACACTTGACTTAACTATTTTTGGTCATCGATCAGTTATCCTTGGTTAGTTTCTAGTCGTGATGATGAGACTGAAATGTGGATTTATTCTTGATGATGTCATGTTGTGACATGTTTTGACTCAACCATTTTGGAGTTTTCGATTAGTATGATTGAGATATATTTTGGTTATTGAGAACCAATGGATACTTTTGATTATCAGTGATACTTCAGTTGCCAATAGAGAGTTGTTGTGATCATGATTTTCTATGGATGCTTGCTCATGGAGATTTGATGTTTTTATGCATATTTGATGATTTTATGGATTATCTTTTGTGATTTTGAGATTTATGATTCCATGAGCTTAGGGTAGGATATCTGCATGTAGTGTCGAGAAGTGGCTTGCAATGGGGGTCGGGGCCCTAAGAGGCTGCCAGGGTAACTCATTGTAAGTTGGAATAATAAGTGAAAACATTCACACCTAATACTAACTGAATGAACTTAAAAAGATAAGTGTTTTGGTTCTCGCCCATGCCTTGAGTGCTTGTATAGACTAGGATGGGAGTAGAGAGAACGCATGGTTGCAACCTTACATTCCATAGTATGCCTCGTCAGTATGAGAGGATACTAGTGGCTGCATGAGATCAGTATGGACCCGTGGAGTTTAGCTAACTGCCAGGGCAACTTGTATGTGATAAATGCGATGACATTTTCTCGCTTGCATAGTAGGTTCCTACATGTCTTTGTGTGCCTCTGGGATTAGATGTCGGTTTTGTGATTGGAACCATTGAGTTAGTATACTTTTAGGATTCCTGGTCTTGTAGAGATATATGCTATGTGTTTTGGATAGCCCATTTGGGATTTGAGATTATCTCCTCAACACGGTGGGAGTGGACCACTTAGGTGCCACGCGGGCAGGTGGTAGTGTTTTTCCACTCTTATCATTTGAGATTCATGGAGACATCATGGCTGATGCGTCCTTCATGATGGTGGATATGTATCCTTTTATTGATGATTAGCATATGTTAGATGATGTTATCTTATGCTTTTATTTGCATGTTAGATTACTTTCTGCATATGATATAGTATATGTTAGGAGTGACAATCCTACTATGTTAATATCGATGATCTCTTCAGTGATTTTGGAATGTTACGCACAAAGGGATGGCTAGGGCCCACGATGGTCTAATGATACTATTAACGGTTGGGTGGAACCGTGCACTTAGTTTATTATGTTTGATCTTTATGATGGATGTATATCTTCTATGATCATGTATCATGTGTATCATGTGATTATCTTTACTTTGATGTATCATGGATTAGAATAGGATGACGTATCTTATCTCACATAAGTATATTCTTTTAGGCTTTTCATACCTTGTGACATGTACATTGGATGATTGAGCATTTGGAAATGTAATGTATGAACATTGGACTTACATTATTATTTCATGTGGATGTTGGATTCATGTATGTTAGTTGTTTTAGATGTAATTCAAGGTTAAGGGATCTTTAAAGAACGTAATCTGTTATGTATGTTATGTTTACTTTCAGATGGACATTGCTATTGCTTTCGTTATTGTGCATAAGTTATATGTGGTATTTACTTTCATGTTAAAAAAAAAAAATGCTACCAAACTTAGTGAAATTCTAGGTTAATTCTTTGGATCCCTTGGCGAGGCATTACATGATGTAATCCATTAGCTCTTTTTTTGAGGCCTTCAGTACCTCTTTCTCTACCCTTAATTCTTCTAGTCTATCCTCAATTTTCTCATTTATTGATTTCCATATGTTGACCATGGAATCATGCATATGAATACCTATGTCAATAGTTCTAATTTGGAAATGATTCATAGTCAGCTCATGAAACTTTCCCTCCTTTTGAGGTTCTACGATCTCTATTAGCATATGACTAGTAGAAGAATCAGTGACCAATGCTTCTATAATATTTTTCTTCTTCACCTTATTTGATTGTAGCTAAGAAGGGGTTGCTTGTACAATGAGGTCTTTGGATGGGACAACTTCCTTACACCTTCTCTTCTTTTGATCAATAGTCACTTCCAACCATGACTCAGTTGAAAGGACATTAATTGCTAACTATAGGGTTGTAGGATTGAAGAGCTTCCTCACCACTAGGGGTGTCTCCTTGCTTTGGGTGGTAGTGAGAGAGGAAGTGACCTTGGTTACTGAGAGGGATAAACTATTACCTTTCTAAGATGCATATTTCTCTTGACCATCCAGGGGATTATTGTCACCATCAAGGTTGATGACTTACATAGGGGAGAGAGGCTTGGTCACCGACTTCTCCTACTCCTTTTTGTTCTTCTCATAATTCCCAACTTTTTTGGTATCTGGTAGAGATCCTTCTCCACAAGTTGGAGTGACTTGGATATTATTGATAAGTAGGAAATAATTTCCACAACAAGTCAAATTGTGATATTGCTATCAGGATTTAACTATGTGATTTTGATTCAAACTCACAAACCCATGTTTCATGAGTAGTGATTCAACATGAATCCATCTCTCATGAGAATAAATGGAACACTTAGAATGCATTAGACAATGCATTCTAAGTGTTCCATTTATTCTCATGAAAGATGGATTCATGTTGAATCACACTACTCATGAAACATGGGTCAATGAGTTTGACTCAAAATCACACAATTAAATCTTGATAGCAATATCACAATTTGACTTTCTATGGAAATTATCTCCTACTTATAAATGAATGAGCTTAAGGGGCCTTCTAAAGAATGGTTCATAAGGCAGAACACTTGGTGAAGGTTTTGCAAATGGGGTTGCAAGCTTTGGGTTTAACAATGGAGGAAACTCCATAGTTAATCACACTCAAGTTGGAGTAGTACTGGGATGGTTGACCTCCCAGGAAGTCTTGGTGCTTCACCCCTATGAGCATCAACTAGATCCAATGAGTGCTAAGTGTTCCATTTATTCTCATGAGAGATGGATTCATGTTGAATCACTACTTAGAAATATGGGTCAATGAGTTTGATTCAAAATCACACAGTTAAATCCTGATAGAAATATCACAATTGGATATTATTTTTACGAGTTTGATCTCCTCCTCCATCGACAAACTATGAAGGACCAGTTAATGTTAAAGTAGCAATAGTCATGGATGTGGCAGTAGTCAATTGAGATGTTCTAGAAGCTACTCCACTAGTAGAGCTCACACTTTTAGTTCTTTTCTTCCTTGCTTTGGTCCATTCTACTCAATTTTCCATTCTATTGATGATCCCATGCATCAGGATGTCCTCTGTGTCAACAAGAGGACCCGTAGGTGGATTTGACACAATGGGAGCCTTCTTTACTTGCTCATATCTTGAGGGATACATGTAGGAGCCATCATCTGCAAGATCAAAAACATCAACAATATCATTATATAATTTAATTTCATTGAAGGTAGCTTGGACCAATACCTCTCCCTAGTTTGATATTCATCACATCCATCCTAGTAGCCTTCAATGTCTAAGACATGTCTATGAGTGTACCCAATCTTTAGATGATCTCTCACAAAATTCACTAGGTCATACTAGGGCCTTATTACCTCATAATCAATTAGTTTATTCTTACTTTCAAAGCTTTTAACTTGGTTCTAGGCATCAAACCTAGAAGGACAAGAATAAGGTCCTACCACTTTTGGGAAGGGAATCCCAACTCTCTTCTTCACATTGGAACACAAGGTTCTCACCTCCAATATTTTTATACATAGTTCAACAAGAACAACCTTGTTTTTAATATACCTAGGAAGCCTTTTGGGGAAACCATCAAATGCACCAATCCTCAGGTAGGAGAAAGAAAGGAACTAGATGAAACAACATCTAAATTGGCTCACAACTGATATAACCTCAGGTAAGAACCTTCACTCAAGGAATCCTTGCAATTCCTAACATAACCTCATTGTAAAGGTATCATTAACCTTTACATATTATTCAAAAATACTTTGCAGTTGTAGGTAGGGATAAAACTCATACACCTTCATATTTTCATCACAACATTTGATACTAGGAAGACTTGGCTAGAGGTGATGTGTGTCTAAGGCATATATTAGGTATGAAGACATATAAAACTACTCAAATGCCATAGCCAAACCTAGCCAAGAAGCAAGCTCCTCACATATGATTTCAACCCAATTGATATATAGTTTGTCAACACATATGGCATGCACCAAGAAGAAGTGGTGTTTGATGAAATATAAGATTTCCTCCCTTCCTTTCAATCTCAACAATAGTGCTAATATGTCCACAATATCTTTTTTCAAATTAGTTCCAAAAATACTCTTTGGAATTTTACTCTTTTTGGAACAAGGTGTTCGGAACCAAGTTCTCTGCATGTCTTCTCTTTTCAGAATCTTCCTTTTATTTAACATTGACAGAGAGGATGAAAAGTTGATATCAGAGTTTTCCTCTCTTGCTAGAATGCCAAATACAAATTGCATCAATGCTTTTTTTATAGATAGTAGAATGAATTGATCAAGTAGCAATATTCTCTTTGCCTTCAAATTGTACCTTTTGATACATTCCTTTACTAGTTTTGGTGCTTGCATGACCATGGGGAATTCAATATCTTCAACTAATCCATTTTTCTTCAATTTCTAGATTATTGGGTGAGAGTTGAACCTTCTATGTAGATCACCTAAATCATAAAACTTGAACTAGGTACCTGAGAAGCTCTTGAATTCACTTTCTAGACCAATCAAACCATCATACTTTGCTACTTTGATTGCCACTAACATACAATTTCATAAAGGAGAAAAAACTACTCAATAAATAGCCATTAAGACAATGCAGAACTATGCTTGGATAAAATCTGATCATATAGATGCGAGAATCCCAACATTAGTGTCATATGAATGAAATAAATCACAACTAATGGCCATAATGGTTGGATTTGTAATAAATTTGATGGTTAATAGATATTTAAATCTTTCCATTTCCACCCATATGAAGATTCATAAATTTGATGAACATATCATTCACTTTAAATCTCCAATAGTAGCAAGATCATCTAGTTATTGAATTAGTTGAATTGGGCCTAATGGAAACTACCTTCTTTACTTTAGAATCTAGGGCAAGGGTTCTCATCATAACTTCCTATGTGCAGGGAAATAGATCTTAGACTTATCTTTCTACAAGATTGCCTTTTTCTTTGATTCAGGATTGCAACATGAGCAATACTCGTTGGACACTTCTTTTCCCTCTTTTTCGCATAGTGCTTTCTTTCTAAATTTCAAAACTTAATTCTAGGGAAGCCTCAGAATGGATTCTCTACCTCAATCATGACTACTTGATTTCCTTTGTATCAGGGGTGTAGGCTTGCAACTGACTTCACCAGAAAAATATTTCTAGCATCTCTGCAAAATATCTCTGTATGTATTTCTTAGAATCATTTTCCTCTCTATCTTTTGAAAAGGAGGCATTATTTGCTTCTATTAGATGGAAAAATACCCTTGATACCTCTGCTTTCTAAAGAGAGAAGCCTTTTGAAGCATTTTAATTTACCTTTACCATTTCTTCTTATATTTCTTTGAAACGAATTGCTGATCATGGATTCATTATTTAGTGATTCATATCAAGGGCCTAGATTACCTTCTTCATAACACTACACCTAGGTCTCAATGTACACATAAAATATTTTGAATAGAGCACTGGTCATATTAGCTTTAGAAACACATCAAAAAACACTCACTTCAAAGGATGAGTAGTTATCAACACGAAATCTCATCTCGTTGCACAAAAATGAATTTTGGCTTTGGATTTTTGATCTAAGAGTTTCTTAGCTTTATGTCTTTGATTCTCTTGGGCTTCTTTCATGAATCGATTGGACATATATCTATAGTTTTCATTGTTTCTACATCCTTCAAACCCTTGTTTAATGAAGTTTTCCAAAGATAGATAACCCAAGGAATGAGCTAGAATCCATAGGAAACATGCTTACTTAAGTAGTGATAAGAACCCCACATGAAGGTATAAGGGGCAGTGGATCAAGGAAAACCTGGAAAAGACACAAAAGGGGAGTGTTTAAAATTTTGATGAGAAGAGAGCCACCTAGGGGTGATCTAGACAATGAAATGAACATAATTGCAATGAAAACCATCAAACTCGAAGCTCCAAAGGGATAGATTGAAATTTTGGCAAGAGAGTGTCATAGAGAAAACCTTAAGTTCAACTAAAAAAAAAAAAATGTACAAATTAAGAACAATAATAACAGACAAATTAATTTCATACAGTCTTAGATTTTCAATTTCTCATAGTCATTATGTGTCAATGACGAGATAAAAATAGAGGGATGAATGTAAATAGACAAATATCACGTTTACAATTAGGATTAACATGAAAGATAATAAAACAATCCAAGGAATGGGGAGCCATGTTGCATCCACTATCTGCTTTCTCAATCTTTTTTTTGAGGAACTTAAAGTTTGGATCGAACAATATGCAAAAAAATGTGTATAACACCCCCAAAATATTATTGAATGAATGGGAAGAAAATTAATTTACAGATTTAAAAAAAAGAAAAAATTGTATGTAGACTTCATTATACTAACCAAGAATTTATAAATATTAAATATACTTTTATACAATTGGTCAAATAAAATTCAATTAATAACTAGTTATTAAATTTTGATTACAATAGTATTTGCCTATCGATAAGTACTCATAAGGTTCAACAGTTTCTAATAAGGTGTTAATTGAATGAAATTGTGCCCATTATTGCATGATAGTTGACTTTTTTCATATTTGATCTAGCATATATTTTTTAGTATTTGTAACAAATTAATCACTAGTAACAAATTTGAAGCTCTCTCCTCTTAGAATGGAAATCGACAATGCAAGCCCAAAACATGCACAAACAATTTCAAAAACCTAATCCAATAGCATGCAAAATGAAATGTGATAATTATTGAGAGCCAGAATAGTAGAGGTGAGGAAGGATGGCAGATTGCATAGAATAGGAAAAAATGAAATTGAATATGGCTAAAATAGGGCAAAGATGGTGTAGCATCAAGACTACAAATTCAAAAGGAGTTTTTCAACAAAACAAAGTATGCTACTCTGGAAAATCAAAACACTAGCCCAAGAAAGCAATTCCAAACCAGACACTCAAATTAGCCTAAAGAAATTTTAGAGGCCAATAAAATGCCTTTAGGCCCTACTCTGATAAGTCTCTAGAAGCCATCTAAAGCCCATAACTCACAAATAAGCAGCTACAGAAACATCTCACAAAAGGAAACATTCCCCCCAGCAAAGGAGGCTTACATTCCACTACACTAGAAGAAATATCAAGAAGAAATTAATCAAAGAGAGGCAAGAAAGCCTTATCCAAGTTTTTCAACCAAGAACAAAAGCAATGATGAAATAATAATAAAAAATCACGTAGTGAAGGAAGATGGATGGAATGCGTAGAGAAGGGCATCTATATGTACTAGAATGGACCACCAAAACATAGAAACAAGCTAGTACATATCATATCCATGAAATGGGGTGACAAGGTAAGTAATATAATATCTTTTGTAGACAAATATTGGTTCATCCATTGTCAGAATTCAAAGACTAAAGCTGAAATTATAAGTTCTGATAATTACTTCTATAAGGGACATCACATTAATCTTACAACATGGCAACCAAATTTCAACAAAAACTAAATTAAAATTATAAAAACAGTCAAATGGATGGAATGCTTAGAAATGCCATTAGAACTAATGGAGGACAATATCATTAAGAGAATAGGAAAATCTTTGGGATCTTTCATAGGATTCGAAGATAGCAAAATTAAAACCAATAAATCAGGGTTCTAGTAAAATGAGATCTAAGCAATATAGTAAGTAGGAAAATTATAACCAACAGATCCATCTATAACTTATCATTTAGAGAATACTCAAGAGAAATAGATAAAATCAAGGATCCAAACTTAACTAAAATGCATATCAAGAACAACCTTAAAGACAACATAAAAGTAAGGAAAAGTGTAGACATGGGATAAGGAAGGAATACAAAAGAAGTTGCAATAACAAAGGACAATAGAGGAAGTCAAAGAGAAACATAAAAGGTTAAAAATCCAAATAAAAGAAATCCAAAGAAAAAAGAAGAATACCTACAAGAGAATCTAGAAAAAGAAGGAATGAAGGAAAATGATTGGATGACAAACATAAACTATCAGTACTCACTGGATAAATTTAAAAAATGAAAGGACTATCAAAATGGAAAGGGCGACAATAGAAGAAATGGAACTCAATATTAAAAAAGTAAACAAGCTATTTCATGAGATCCTTCTACTACAGAATGATCTGATAGATCAAAGAATATTGGCAGAAGTTGTTCACAAAGAACACAAAGGTAAAAGGATACAAATAGCAGAAACAAATCAAACATCAAAAAATAGAAGTATCCAAATTGAATTCTGAGGAGAAGAACTATTAGAAATCTTAATTTGAAAAATTAAAAATTGAATAGATGGAACAAGGAAACAATAAAAGAGAAGATCCTGCAAAAGACAATATTCAAGAAAAAGCCCATCAATTCAGGACCTCAGAACAAGAAGTAAACATCCTTTTAGTAGATTCAACCCAATGGAGGAACATCACTATTAGAAAGAAAGAAAAAAAGAAGAGTTAAAAATTCTGGAAAACACCTAGCAATGGCACAAACATGTTTGCCCCAATCAAAGAAGTAATAGAATCAGTATCAGGAATAAGGATAACAACCCCAGAACCAACAAACACACAAAATGAAGAGCAAACCATATGGAACGACTTAGGGGACAAGCCTAACAAAGGCAAAAGAAACAAAGAGTTAAAATTAAATGGAAAAGATCGAATCTTAGAATTTAAAGTTTATCAAAGAAATAAGATGATAATCAAAGATATACTTACAGAAGACTACTAGGAAAGAGAAGATTTAGTGATAGTAGAAAAAGTGCTAAAACAATTTTTTTTTTGGAAAAGATAGGCATCTCAATAAATTAGGAAGGAATTAAGACACCAAATTGCAAGAAAACAAAGCAAAAATGAGGGAGGAAATCACTAAAAGAACTAAGGAAGGAAATAAGATAAGTAAAGAAACAAACCAAGATTTCTGACATTCTATAAGGTGGGAAGAGGAAGAGCCTTCCTAAGGATCTATTAGAATCACCACCTGGAACGCTAGGGGCCTAAATGCCCCTAGCAAGAAATGCTTATTAAAGTGTAATCTCACTTTATTTGATTCAAAAATTACATTAATACGAGAGACAAAATTAAACAAGGAAGAAGGAATAAAGTTAAGTTAGAAACTAGGAAAGTGGAAATCAGAATTTAAATAGTCACAAGGAGTGTTAGGTGGACTTAGAATCATATGGAATTCTTGGCAAGTTAATATAGAAGAAATAACTTCCCACACTAATTGGATGGAAAGAAAAGCCATCAACACAAAATCAAACATACAGTTGATTTTAATAAATGTTTTTAGTCCCACTCAATCATTAGAGAAATTAGTTGTTTGGAATGAAATCAACACATTTATCAATATAAAACCAAATGAGGTCATTATCATAGGAGGAGATTTCAATGTTGTTCCAAGAAAGGAGGAAAAACATGGAGGAAATAACTTAGTTTCTAGAGCCATGGAAGATTTCAGAAACTGGATCCAGAAGAACTCCCTCATTGACAGAATTAGTAAAAATGGCTTATATACATGGAATAATAGAAGGAAAGGCTTTTGTTATATTGCAGAACATTTGGATAGATTTTTACTGAAAGGTGAACCTAACATATTGGATAAAGTAGTCAATGCAAAAATACTACCAATGGCAGGTTCGAATCACTTCCTAGTAAAATTGGAAATCAAAGAGTAGATTAAACCAAGCAAGAACCCCTTCAAATGTGAAAACATGTGGTTTATGGAAAAATCTTTCATGGATTAGATAAAAGGATGGTGGCAAGAAGAATAGTTCCAGGGTTCAAAAATGTTTTTCTTAGTTTCAAAATAAAAAATCATTAAAGAATTTTTTTAAATGGAATAAAATGCAATTAAAAAATATCTTCAAAGAAAAACTAGACATAGAAGAAAAAATAAGTATATTAAACAAAGAAATAATAACTAAGGGGATGAATAACGAATCCTATCAACTAGAGAAAGAGTACCTTTTAAAACAAGAAGATATATTAGCAAAAGAAGAAATATTCTGGAAGCAAAAATCTAGAGAAAAGTGGCTATTAGAAGGAGATCGCAACATGAAATTCTTTCATAACAACACAATTTACAATAGAAACCATAATAACATAACAAAAATTAAGAATCCACAAGGTGAGAAAATTGAAAATCCAAAAAAATAGCTGAAATCTTTGTCGATTATTTTAAAGATACCCTTAATAATTTTGACTCTTCTAATAGAGTAGATCAAGAGGAAATGTTAAAATCTATTCCCAAGTTGATCACAGATGAAGATAATAGATTCCTCAATAAACCCTTTACTTTTCAAGAAGTCAAAACTTCCCTCTTCAATATCAATCCAAATAAATCCCAGGTCCAGATGGATATCAAGCATTCTTCTTTCAACAATGTTGGGATATACTAGGAGAAGATCTATGGAAAGCTCTGGAAGCATCAAGGAATGGAGGATCCCTCTTAACAGAAATCAATCATACTTTCTTTACCCTTATCCCCCAAAAAAATGTATGTGAAGAACCAAGGGACTTTAGACCAATCACACTTTGTAATACTATTTATAAAGTGTTCTCAAAAGTTTTAGCCAACCGTCTCAAAAACTTCCTCCCTAAACTTATATTGGAAGAAAAAACTAGTTTTGTCCCTGGTAGATCCATCTTAGATGGTATTTCTATCATACAAGAAACTATCCACTCTGCAATTAAAAACAACAAAGCATGTATGCTATTAAAACTAGACATTCAAAAAGCTTATGATAAAGTAGACTGGAGATTCCTTTGTAAAACTCTTGAAGCTTTAGGCTTCTCTAAATAGTGGATAAACATCATATATCAATGTATATCTACCCCAAAAATTTCTCTTCTCATTAATGGTCCTTTGGAAGGATTCTTTAACACCTCTGGGGGGATCCGACAAGGAGACCTGATATCCCCACTTTTGTTTATCATTATGGAAAAATCATTTGGAAGAGCATTCAAATTTGCACAAATAAAAAACAAAATTAAAGGAGTTAAAGTAAAAAATGACAGAGAAAATATGACCCACCAATAGTTTGTTGACAATACAATTCTAGTAGGAATTAACACTCTGAATGAGGTAGAACACATGCAACATATTTTAGAGACATACACTAAAGCCTCAGGCCAAAGAATCAATGTTAAGAAATCAGAAATTGTCTTCTTAAATACACCTAAGGAAAGAGAAGACCAGATATGCAACAAGTTAGGATCCAAAAAGAGTACTTTACCATTTAAATATCTAGGAATATTCCTAGACAAAGATGGAAAATCCAACCCAGGATGGGAGCATATACTAGGGAAAATTGATAACCAAATAGAATCTTGGAAAGGAAGATGGCTAACCAAGACTGGGAGAACCACTAAAATCAAAGTAGGTTTATCAGCAATTCTCACCTATCACCTCTCTTATACACAACTACCTAAAAACACCTCACATGGGATATAGGGAAAGGTGATGAAGCTCTATTTTGGGAGGACTCATGGAATGGACATCCACCCTTAAACTTATTAGACATTACCCAAGAAGCTATTACTCATGTTAAAAAAAATATGGGGGTCAAAAGTGAAAGATTATATACAAGAACACAACTCTGAATCAGAAAAGACATGAAAATTGAAAACCCTCTCTAATTGTGGACTCAACCAGGCGGATCAAGAGAGACTCGAAATAATCCTTAAAAACTGCCCAATTTCAATCAAAAATAGGAAGGACAAACTAATCTGAGCAACCTCTAAGGATGGAACTTATAAATTCAAAGAAGGGTATAGATTGATCATAAACTCCCAAAGATGGGAAGCTAGTACCCTAACAATAAATCTACGTTGGGATCCAGTAGGGATCCCCAAATTAGGTATGTTTCTTTGGGCAGCCATGCAAATGAGAATACTAATAGTAGATAGAATTAAAAAATTGGGTCTTGAGGGACCATCAAGATGCATACTACGAAAAGAAAGTGAAGAAACTATAGAATTCCTCCTATATCTCTGTAAATACACTCAGGAATGCTAGAGGTGGCTCCAATATGAACTCAATTGGACTATCCCTCTTGCAGGTAAATGGCTATATCACCTAATGGGTTGGCCTAAAGACCCTACTAATAAAATATATGGGAAACTTTGGAACATATCCCCAGAAATCCTAACCTGGGAGATCTAGAAAGAAAGAAACTGACATATTTTTCAAAATCAAGATCTTAACTTGTAAGCTCTCCTTACAAAAATTGAAATAGCTATTATGGAAGTTATGAATAGAGACCTTAGGAAGAGATCAAGAGAAGAAGGAACATTTATAGAATGGGATGCATAGATTAGAAAATTATGGCCTCTCATAATTAATCCTACTCTCTACTATATTTAAAAAAAAAAAAAAAAAAAAGCCAGGAAAGCTTGTAAATGGGAACCACCACCGCTAGGATGGAAGAAAATTAATTTTGATGGGGCTTCTAAAAGCAATCTAGGTAAGGCAAGCATAGGGTTTATTATTAGGGAAGAATCAAGAAATTGGTTAGCAAAAAGATCTAAACCACTGGAAATAACGACCAATAATGTAGCAAAACTAGAAGCGGTAGAGGAAGGTATAAAAATATGCAATAGCCTTAACATTAAAAAGATTATAACTGAAGGGGACTCTCAGATCATATTAAATGCCAAACTAGATTTTAAATACCAGATTAGAAATAACCCTCAAACTACTAGGAAAATTTGAAGAAGTAAGATTCTCGCAGATCTACAGAGAAAGTAACATGGAAGTCGATAGCTTAGCTAATAAAGGTACCGATGGAAAAAACTTACTAATATTTAACCAAAGTATAATAGGATAATCTTTCATTTTGGTTTTTTTCCTACTTCCCAACTTTTTCCCATATCTAGATTTTAATTATCATTAAATCAGGCCTCGTACCGATTATGATGCATGCCTTTCATCCATGCATGAAAATCTACCTAATTATGAATTTAAGTGACATTTTTGGACCCATTAGGGTGTCCTTGTCATCATTTCAAGTTCTAGATTTTTCCACCTAAAATCATAACTAGTAGATCTAGCTCAAAAGTGTTAATTCTCACTATAGCTCCTTGGTATGTGATTTTGTTTCTCCATGGATACAAATATCTGCCCATATCATGCTTTCAAAAATCGCACTATGGCCTTCTACAAACCTATTAAGCAAGAAAGATGAAATAGGATCTTTTGGCTAATAGATGACATGAGTCAAATTTTAGTAAGTAGAGTGTTGGTTGAGGGGTTTTCAACTACAAGTACTCATGGAGAACAAATAGTGATATTATGGGGCAATGGGTAGGATGCCTTGCTAGGGTAGGGATTGAGAAATGGAACATAGTTAGGCTGAGCTACAACCCTTTTGACCCTTGTTGGTTGCTAGGGCTTGAGATAGTGGTAGCTAGCATTGGTGAAAGGCTATGGATCCCCCTTCCTAAAGCATATATGGAATATGAATTGGATAGTCCAAAGCTAGCTAGAAGCCCAAGGCAGATATGTCTGGTAGTCAGAGACAACATTCAATTCTTCAGAGAGTGGTCGAGGATGGAAGAAAGCATTCACTTCCTGCTAAGATGGAGAGGAATTATTGAGGATCCTGGTAGAGACTGACTCCTGAAGTATTTGCAAGCCTTTGATGCATACATCCACCCAGATGCAAACCTCTCTGATTTGGAAAATGTGGAATTCTGCCTCCCAAATTATCATAAGTCAAGTAGAGGAAAAATGACCTATGAGTTTCCTCTAGGTTCAAAGGCCACAAACCTTCACGAGGCATTTGAGAATATAATGGTATTTAAGAAACAAAATTGACATCTATAGTTGTAATTCTGGGTCATTTTGGTAGTATTATATCCACCCAATTAAATATAAGGCATATTACTTATATACATGATTAGTTTCTATACTTCTAGCCGACTAGTTTCTTGGTAATGGTTGTTTGAAGGCTTTGTAATTAGAATTTTTGACTAAGCCATCCGTTATGACTTTGTTGACATTGATGAGATCTTGGATAACATATTTGAGTTTGAAGCAATTCTTAGTGTTATGACATTTGCTCCTATGATAACTATTGATATGGTCCTCTCTCCACTATAGAGTTCTGATGGGTGGTTCATAGGGACAAAAGTTATTTTTGACCAATTTATTTACAAGTAAGGTCTTCAAGACCACTTTGTAAGATTCTATCATAGGTGAGTAAACACGGTTTGGTTTTTTTTTGGGTTTTATCAAATGTTTGAGAGTTTGAAGTCTCTTAGTGTTTTGCAACATAAATGACATTAGAAAGGTTAAAAGTATAATCCTTGGTCTTAGGAGAATCCACTATTCCACCATTGACAATGTATTTGTTCTTATTCGAAGGCTTATTTTGGTCTTTTTCATTCTTGTTTCTATTTTTATCTTTATTCAAGACAATGTCACCTTTTCTAATAGTAACATCCTCAATGTGGTATGTGCTTTCAACCATGGCATTGAAGGATGTGAATATTTATTTTCTAAGGTCAAAGTAGAGTTTTGGTACAAGTGTAATGATAAAAATGTCAATCTTCTTGGTCTCAAAATTTTTCCAAGGGTACCTAAAAAGTAAGATCTCTATTGCTAGAGGTATGTTGCAAAGGGTTCACCTTGCTTCTATCTAATGTTGCACAAATACAACATAGTAATACGATGGTGAATGTTGTAAGAATACTATTGGATGAAGCATTGTGGAAGTTCATCAAATTTTTTGAGAGGAGGTGACAATTTCATGAACCATTCTATAGCTTTTCCTCTCAAGCTCCTAGGGAATAACCTCATAAGGTAAGTGTGTTCATACATGAACTCCATGCTAAGAGCATAGAAGTGTCTCACATGATCATGAGGATCACCATTTCTAACATATTTATCGTATTTGGGAACCTCTACATCCCTAGGAAATGACACCATAAAGAGCACAAAATGATTCAACAAAGGAGACCTTGGGTTGATCCTTGGAAACTTCTAGTTGTGCAAGTTGATTTTTGAGTTCCTGCATTTCCTCTCTCAAGATCTCAGCCTCGATAGGCTGTAATTTTTGGATTATTTTTTACACATTATATTTCAGATTGATTTGTCAAAATTTTTAAGACCAGAATGTTATGAAAATAGTATAGGACCTCAATTTTCATCAGAGAACATCATGGTTTGCAAATAGTATGGGTGACTCACATGTCTCAAATGGTTGTACAAGGAACAAAACAACCTTTCCAATATGCAATTGTAATATCAAATAAAATTTCTACCAATGCTAATGAGATGTTTGATTTGCAAGAAAATTTACACAGGTCTAGCACATTCAAAAACACATGCCAAGCAGATATACCTAAGAGTCACAATTCATTACTCAACAACTTGGCCCACACCAAGAACTAGTACATTTGCACTTGTTTTTCTACCAAAAATTTTGACCAAAGCTATGAATTCTTTTTTTTTTTTTGTTTTCATTCCCACATTGGTCGAAAATTAAAAATAATTACCCTATTTGGTCAAAATTTTGACCAACTCATGTTTTCCTAGGTTGGTCAAAATTTTGACCAACTTGAAAATCACATTATGAAATTATTAAAAAAATGACCTATATTTCAATTTTATGTTGAAAATTGTAGTTTTTGTGGGGCTTCATTCGAGTGGGCAGTTTTGACTTCATTCGTGTGGGTAGCTTTGCTAGGGTTCTTTAGTGTGTCAGAGAAGTGGTTTTGCTGGGGCTTCTTTTCCATAATAATGATGCTCATCCTTTGTATTGATTCACTGTGGTTGCATATATATAGAGAAGTGGTTTTGCTAGGGCTTCTTTTCCATAATAATGATGCTCATCCTTTGTATTGATTCACTGTGGTTGCATATATATATATATATATATATATATATATATATATATATATATATATATATATATATATATGTATGTATACATATATATATATATGTATGTATACATATATATATATATGTATACGCATGTATATATATGTATGTATACATATATATATACATGTGTATACATACATACATAGGTATGTATACATACATATATATATGTATATATATATATGTATATATATGTATGTATATATATATGTATATATATATATACATATGTATACACATGTGTATACATATGTGTATATACATATGAATATATATATATATATACATATGTATATATATATATATACATATATATATATATATATATATATATATACATATATATATATATATATATATACATATATATATATATATATATATATATATATATATATATATATATATATATATATATATATATATAGATGTTAAATCCTGTCTAGACCTCAAATCATATATTACACTATCAAGTTTTTATCAGGGATTGTGATATCATCATGGAAATTTTAGGGTTCTCAATCAGTCATCATTTCTAATGAATTTTTATGAATCTAGGCTCAAATTTGTTTCTATGCATTTGCTATAACTAATTTTGGTCTTTAATCTATAATGTGAGACACTTATTTTGTTGGCAGGTAATTTAAATAAGAAGCATTTTCTACTGCTAATTTCTAAGAGTTTGTTTTATAAATGATATCTAAGTTTATTTGTATTCATCGCAATCTCTAAACAAATCTTCTCTATTTTGTTGTCAAGATAATTTGTTTATACTACTTCAGTAAAATACGAGAAACTTGCTATCAAAATAAAGGTCAAATTTTAAGTGCTTGATCTACTCTAATCAATCAGCCATGCCCGATTGCAATAAGAAAATTCATAGGAATTGTGACAAAATGGATTTGGGTTTTAAGAAAATTCTCGTTTGTGTCACTGAATTATGTTTTCTCATTTTACTTGCAATTTGTTGCCAACAGAGTGTTTTTTGTTGAGCTAAATGAGGTTCTTACGCGTGAGCTTGTAGAGGATGGATATTCAAGTGTTGAGGTCTGTGTGACTCCTATACATATAGAGATCATCATTCGGGCTACTTGTACTCAAAATGTGCTTGGTAAGGGGTTTAATAAAAAAATCTAAGGCAAGTCAAGTTTTATCTAATTGAATGGAAAAAAATTGGCATATTGATATAATTGAGCATTCTATTGAAGAATCAACAACCTATATTTTTTTCTCTATTTATGGTAGCCTTCTCTAGTATCTGGCCAACTAACACAAAAGAAAACACATCTAAATGATTGTTAGGCTATAGTTCATATGACAAAAATGAGCCAAAAAAAAATTCATAGCACTACAAAAACCTCAAACTTTTGCTAAAACCCAAGTTGAGAAGACGTCAAAATCATATGTCAAAAAAATAGAATGTAGGATAACACCACCTCTGATATCAATCAATAATTATACTTTTGAGAAATCCATATTGATGCATAGTTGTCTACATTTTATTTTCTAACGATAGTTTACATTAGTGCAAGTGTCTGTGACTATTGTAATAGGCATCCCATGTTTTTAGGCATATCCTCATGCCAAGGAACATAATTCGTCCACTGAGAAACACCCTTTTCTATTCCCCACAACATGCATTGGTGGAGATTTGTTGCATCCACCCTCATTTGTACCCACCATCTAATTAAATAGTCTGTACATATCCATTCTTAAAAATAATATGTTGTTGAGTCATGTTAGCTATTGATATAGTTACCAACAAAAGATGAAGGATCCATCTAAAGAGTGAAGTGATTCAAAAACATAAAACTTACAAATTCTAGATGCCTCATTGTAAACTATATATGAGTTGTACTACTATAAGAGGCTTTTAATGATGTCTCCTAGAATTTCAACCCAGAATACCAGGATGGGTATTTTGAGTAAATTAGTTCAAGCTTTTTGGCTTGTTCAAAGTTCATTGCAAATTGTAACAATCTTCTTTGTGCTATTGTACCATTTTGTTATCGAATCTGAACTTGCACTCACAAAAAAGGGAAAAATAGTCGTGTTGTATGTGGGCTTGCCCAAGTCAAATCCAATGTTGGAATTCCCACCTCCAACACAACTATTATGATGAAAATGTGTGTCTTGGGGAGGATGGCAACAAATCAATAATGAAATATTGAAATGAAATGATTATACCATAGATATGAAACCCTCCAATGAAGTTTTGCCAAAAGTTGTGGATGTAATGCTCTTTATGGAAGTCTTGCAAGTGTTAATGCAATAGCATGCCAAACATGAGTTCATACTTAAAATAGAGAATGCTTGTAGCTTGCTGCTCAATATGCTGATAACTCAGAATTAGAATGTTGTATTAGATTAATAAACTCCTTAGAGTTGCTTAGACATCATGAATAATAGAAGTTGTGCTTTTATATAGGGATGACAAAGTATTTTCAAATGTAGGTTGACAACCAACAATCTAATGCAAAGATCCAGACAAGATCACAAATGGTGGAGGTTGAAACTCACAAATCTAGTAATAGGGGCCCCTTTTGGAGGGAAATGAACCAACAAAACAAGTAATGATGTAATTAGATAATACTCAAATTTCTCTAACAAAAAAGCCTATTTTATGGATTGCAAAAGAGGACCTTCATAAGCATGAAAAGTTGCATCAGCTTGAAACCTTCTTCCCGGATATTGGTCCACTTTTGACTTCTAAGTTCTTATAGTACTTGGCAAGCTTGTGTTATTCGAATGTAAGTTGTTATGAGTTATTGTACATATAATATTGAAGTTTATTTTGTAGCTATTTCCTTAGTTTTGAATTGATTCCAAAGTGAAGCAAAAACTTATATTATATATATTTCTTAAAGGAAAAGAATTTTGGCTTAAAACAACAAGGATATGCTTTAGCATGTCCATTTGTATTATACCTAACATTATTATTTAACATAGGTGAGAACTTTTGTTTGACATAAATGTGAGTTTTTTATAAACACAGATACCTTTTAGTTTTTTATAAAAAGTGAAGCAATAGAACATCTGAAAGAATTTTAGTGAGATTACTTTTAGTATTAATGTGCTTTAGGCTATGGCTGAGATGCTTAAGAAATAATGTGCTTCAATATGAATGCGATTTAGCAAATGTGTTTGCTTCTTTAGGAGATTTTCTAATTGGTGGTAAGTGTTCTAGTTATTCTCAAGAGAAATGGATTCACATTGAATCACTACTCATGAAGCATGGGTCAATGAGTTTGACTTAAAATCACACAGTTAAAATATATCACAATTTGACTTGTTGTGGAAATTATCTCCTACTTATCGATAATATATTTATCAAAGATTTAAGAATTTATGAATACAGTTAGACCAATAAATCATATTACAATACCCAAAGTAAATCATATTGTAAATTCTGTGGAAATACTTGTAAATCTACTGAATTAGGGGGTTTTGCCCCTAAATCAACAATGACAATACCAAGGGCTTTTTTCCTTGACCAAGATTTGGATTTCCATCCAAACTCAATAAGAGCATGAAAGGGCTTTCAGCTTTTGCCCTTCCAATTCTTGTGGACTCGGAAGGGATTTCGTCCTTCCTATTTGGAAGGCACTACCTTTATTTGAAATAGATAACTTGATGTATTTTCTAGACTATTGCTGATTTGACGCTTTTTATGAACTGTCTCTTCAATGAATGTCTGATTCTATTTGTTGCTGACTGATTTTCTCACCTGATACTTGAAAAATGAATTTCTAAGTTGATGTCCTCAAACTCAAAGTTCTCCCCTTCATATCTTCAAATTGGACTCAGCCCCACCTCTTCAACAAACCTTTAAGTTTGCAAGAATTACAAGCTTAATTTTATTTATGTTGCAAGAATTAGACCTCTTCATTGCTACACTTGAAGAATAATAATTTAATTTTTTAACAAATTAATTTATTAGCACTGTTTTTTATTACATCGATATCGGTATGTAAAAATTTTGAATGCAAGTCATGGACATTAGAGACTTGTTTGTGGAAAGGACACATAGTTGTTAGTGGAAGAGATGTATAGCTATAACGTGTTATTGTTGGGAGTGAATGAGAAACATTCACTCCCAACAATAATATTTTAAAATGCAAATTCCTCATCAAATGTTTGAGAAACATCATCACCACCTTCACCAGTGTCACATTCTTCAATGTCTTCAAATACAATTAATGCTTCTAGCTTGAGCTTCCTGTTCAACAAGTACTTAGCCCTTTGAAAACGGTTGCACCATATCGCCAATACTCAACTATGTTTCGAAACCACTGATAGAGCCTAATGAAGATGGATTTAAGGACACTACCAAGGATAGATTACTGGACCAACAAATCTCATGTTCAAGCCACCAATATTTTGATTTTAACCAGTCATAAAGGTGACTTTGAATGTTATTTGTCATATTTAATTTTCCAAATTACAACCCCCTTTTGAAGAAATGTTTTCCTCCAAGCTTCCATATCATCAAAAAAGTTGAAGGAATGGACTAATGTGATGCCACATGATAAATTAATGGTAAGGGGACAAGGAAATGTTCTCAAGCCACCTTATCATTGCACATGAAAGTAAGATATATTCCACAGGCCTAAATGTTTCATTTTGTGGTGTAAGTAATAATGACTTGTTTTCCATTTACCAACTATTGCCTCTCTTGAAAATTCCATTTAGTGCAAATGTAATGTAGTTCCAACATATGTCTCTATAAAATGTCATTAGATAATTACTTCTAGCCATTAATGGTTTTAACTTTCAAGAGCTTTCCTTTGGGCTTGTTCAAATTAACTTAAGATATGTATGTGTAAAACTGTAAAAGCACAAAGAATGAAGGCAACAAAGTTGACAGGAATCTAAAACAAAGTTTTTAGTCTCTGATTTTGATGGTAAATGATCTTATCTTCTAATAGACTTGTGGAAGCAATAATTTTTTCTTATGATACAAAATTGCATACATAGCCTACCTAAACTTGAGGCTAACTCTTTGAAACCCTTGGTATCCAAGAGATCATCTCAAACGCCAACCACTTTGAAAATAAAATTTGGTCTTTAAAGTGGACTACAGTGATAAAAAGCTTTTAGATGCACTTATCTTTGATATAATTGTGGAAGCAATGAGTTTTTCTTATGAGGCAAAATTGCGTAGATAGCCTACCTAAACTTGAGCCCAAGTCTTTGACACCCTTAATATCCAATAGATAATCTCAAAGGCCAACCTCAATGAACACAAAATTTGGTCTTTAACGTTGACTATGGTATTAAGAAGCTCATAGGTGCACTTATCTTGAGCTTTCTTCATTTAGATTAGATAAAGCCTGCAAGCACACATAACTTTTACCTTAAAATGGTTCTTTTCATCTTTGACATAGACAATAGCAAAGTAACATGCTTTTAGAAGTAATTTTTGCACTTGTTATCATCTAGATGTGATCTCAATTTCTATGTTGGAGCATTTCTTAATTAAAATCAATGTAAAATCATAGTGAGAATGTTACACAATGAAAGTAAACTCAAAATTAATCTCCACTGCATGTGTTTTAGAATGCAATTTCAATGAAGAAAAAATCAATGGATCTAAGACGAGATGCCACCACAGCTTTGTGGCAACAAATCAGCATTCCACAAAGCACACTTTTGACTTTTCTACAATTTAGGCACAACAACTGTTGTACAAGCTCTATAGCATTTTTTAAGCAAAATTGTTCTGTAGGTTTCAAGAACCATCGAAGTTTAAGTTAGGCTATTAGTTTTCTTACTTACGTGAATAGAATTTCTTGAAAAATCTTCTATTAGATTTATAGCAATTATAATTGATAAGTTTTCCTATTTCATGAAGATTTTTGGTTAAACATGATTAGTCTAAAGACCCGTTTATTTTATACCCAAAAATACTATTAAGACCTGAATTAACAGTTGAGACATAATTAGGATGAATTATCTTTTATAATATTATATAGATTTGAGTTAATTTTCCTAGCAGCTAATAGCCTCAGGCATAATTTTGTTAGTCCTCTTGGTAATATCTTTCATTTACAGAGCAATTTCTGTATTTCAGAGATTGGATTTCTTAGATCTGAAAATATGACGGTGTAACGCCCTTGTCAAACACATAAAAGGAGTAATTAACAAGATATAAATATAGTTTATTATACGTAGTTCTTGATTGATATAACATTTGTATTATTCATCCATGGGAGATTTGTTGTACCTACATTTGGGGATGATGATTGACAAAGCTCACCTAAACTGCTACACCAAAGGTCTTCCCTTGCATGATTATCGTGAAAAAAAAAAAGAATCAATTAAGAATGAGAAATATTGAGTAGATGTATTCTATCTATAAGTTTTTTTTATGAATGCGAGTTCAATCTTTTTAGGCTTTCCTATTTTGTTACATAATATTATCGATGGATTTTAATTTCTTACATTGATAGAGCTGCAGAAAATATGTACTGTTAGCTCTTGCAGTCACAGAGTGACAACAATGTAAAGCTCATTGTATTGGATCAGTTGCAAGAGCTGAAGGCATCACACTGGGATGCAATGCTGGACGTGATCATGGATGTTCTGAGGGCACTCTCAAGTCCTAATTTAGATATTCTACGCAAGACTCTTGATATAGCTTTCGAATTGATCACTTCTTGATACATAGATGAGGTTGTCATGACACTGAAGAAGGAGGTTGTGAAGACCCAGAACACAGAACTGGAAAAAAATGGGGAGTACAGGAAAATGTTGGTCCAAGCTATTCATTCCTGTGCCATCAAGTTCCCTGAACTCGCTAGTACTGTGGTTTATTTGCTCATGGACTTCTTAGGGGATAGCAATCTGGCATCTGCCATTGACATGGTTATTTTTGTGTGGGAGATTATCCAGACTAATCCTAAGCTTAGAGCCTCCATATTGACGAGGTTGTTGGACACTTCTTATCAGATCTGAGCTTCGCAAGTGTGCTCATGTGCTCTGTGGATTATTGAAGAGTACTCCCTTTCTCTTACTGAAGTGGAAAATGGTTTATCAACCATCAAACAATCTCTTGGGGAGCTACCATTCTACACAATTTCTAAGGACGCTGAGGCAACTGATTTGAGGTCATCAGCCACTAACAAACCTCAGACTCCAGCATCCATGACTGTCTCCTCAAGACGACCTGCCATTCTTGCTGATGGGACTTATGCAACTCAGAGTGCTGCTTCTGGAATTGCCATTGCAAATCCCATAATTATAGGAAGTTCTGACTCGACTGGAAATTTGCGAACCATGCTTTTAACAGGTGATTTTTTCCTTGGTGCTTTTAACAGGTGATTTTTTCATACCAAGTAAATCAAAATAAGCATCCAGTGATCCATAAAATATCAGTCCTCTAATAGATCACTTTGTGTTCAATGATGATAATCAAAAACATATTTAGAACCATATAAAAATTGTAATACATAACAGAGATTCATAAATTTACTTCTCCAAGCCCGTGCAAATTATAGGTCCATCAATAAGATCTTTGTTAAATATCGATTTCTATTTTGTGTTAATTTCTGAATCTCTCACCTGATGCTCTCTCCAGCGGGCGTAAAAGCTGTTAGTCTTGAACTTGGGCACTCAAACATCCCACATTTACTGAAGTAAACTACAATAGTTGGGTAACTTTATTTAGTGATGGTTTTTCCCAATTTGGGAATTTATATTTAACATTAGCTTTCCTAAATTTAGGTGGTGTCTATTCTACTCTTTGACATTTATGAAATTGTTTTATTTTTGTTTTTAAATTGTGGGTGTACGACCCATTTTTTCTAGTCTAGTTTTTAAGAGATAGAAAGCATGACAAGGCTCCAGTTTTAATTAGCACTTTAGCTCTGTTTTTGTGCATTCAAAGACAACAGATTTATGTAATCACCATTAGCAATCACTTTTGTAAGACATAATGATAAAATTCATAGTATTTAGAATATTCAGAAAGCAACTCATATAATTTGATTCCATCTTATTTGTTGGCTTTTGTACTCAGCAAATTTATTTTGCAAGCTAATGTACTCAGAAGACTTGAGTTTTCACTAACATTTCAGTTTACTGATTCATTTGTTAAGTGCAGAATCTGCTTACCATCTTCTAAATTTTAGCCCAATTATGATGTCTCTCATGGTGTTTGGTAATATATACCCATCCTCATTGATCACAAAAACAAATATCAACAAGCTTGCACAAAAATGATAGGACGGATGTTTGTATTCATAAAATCCTCAACTAGCTAACAAAATGACATGAAGGAAGGGCAAAATGAAGTCCATGTTTCATCAATGGTTCAAGTCTTTCAAGAATATGGTCAAAGCACACTGCTTTAGTGATTCTAATCTCTAAATTCAATAGTATTTTCCTTTCGTGACTCCAATCTCATTATTCCAATGGACATTGCTTTAGTGATTCATACAAACTACTATTATCAGTATCACACTTCTCATATTGAAATGAATCCAACAATTTTACAAATTACAATCTCACATCAATAGCATACAAATAAAACTATAGAAAATAACAAAAAATAACACCACCAACACTTGAAGAAAATTGGCCATCCTCATGTTCCATAGGGTGATTCTTTCTACAAATTCTTGACAATTCAACTAGACTATTATTATTTTTCAGATAGAATATACGTGTGCAGATCATGCATCCCTTCTTATGTTGAGCTTTATATAGTGTTTATAGTTCATTTCTTACAACCAATTAATCAAAAATGCATGGGAGTTGTTTGGCATACAACCACTCCTCACCATAAAATATGAAACCAAAATATCCTTAGTTATAACAAAATAATATATAGAATTGTTTTTGGCCGATAATAATATCTATTATTGGGCATCAATATTTTGCTGCAACAACCACCCTAATTTTTGTGACAATACTAATATGTCATTTCTAGTTAAATACTGAAAGCATGGTTTTGATGTGTTGGGCAACATCTAATGTTTTTGTTTGGCTTGAGTAGGTTGGTCATTTGAAAAGTGGGTTAAATCCAGCGAATATCAATGATTTTGTCTTTGATGGAAAATATCTAAGACTATAGTAACAACAAGACTGATAAGTGGGCTTGTCTCACTTTGTGTAACCATTACTCCTCTCTTATTATATTTACATACAATTGATTATTTATTTAGGCTGATCTAGGTGACATAAAAAATAGGAAGGAATAGCAATTGGTAGAAGTTTTGGGGCTCATTAAGAACTACCATATTGATGGCAATAAGGAGATGATTGCCATTGGCATGATGAACATTATAGGTCCATGTTTCTCTTGCTACCTCACAACGGGTAAGTCTTTGGGCTTCTTATTTGTTTGGACTCCTAAAGCTTTAGGTTTTGAACTTAGTATGGCACTAAAGTTTTTGTGTTTTTAGTACTGAATAGCCTTGCTTTACTATACATGAGGTTTTTTCAGGTGTCTTTTCAAGGTCAGCTGTAAACTTCAATAATTTTCATAAGCAACATGATGTGGGACTGGGAACCACTGATTAGTGGGAATTTATAGGGGTGTTTGTCAGATCACTGAACTGTGTAGGGTAGGAATGATATCTTTGTATCTCTCTTACATTAATCTTATTGTCTATAGATTTTTGAGGATACATAGGATTAAGTAGTAAGTTCAACTGTTTATTTCTTGTATTGATACCTGTAATCATATTGGATTTAATTTGTGGTGTTAAATTAATATGATATATCTGTTTAAGCAATTATCATGTTGTGAATGCTCCAATATGCTCTTGTACCAAAAAAAAATTCTTTGTATTTCAAAGTTATGATAGCCTGTAATTAGCTTCAAAGATGAATTTCATAAGTATTCTAGAATGTGACATTAGAAAAAAAAATCAATACCAATGATTGATAGAAGTCAGGAGGTTATAGATGCTTGATGTTAAATGTTTACTTGAAAAATATCGACTTGATTTTTGGATTATGATCTGAACATCAAAGAAACGATTTTTTTTCATTTATGATTGATTTGAAATTCTCAATCATTGACATCAAGTAATTAAGATAAAGTTTGTTGAGTCTTGATAGAATTTTTTTATATTGATCAAATTTGATAACAAGGTGATAACATTAGCAAATTAAACTGTTTTATTGTGTGTCCTCCAAGGCACCATCTTCGGCTCACCCAATATGTTTCGTGGTTTCCAAGGCTTAATCTCTACCATTCTTATATCTATACTATCCATTTTAAGCACCCAAAAATGAACTAATAGTTGGGTAAAGGAATTTAACAACACATAAAAAACTAGTAGTGTTATACCATGACCACACTTTGTTCATGAATTCTATCAAAAAATTCACATGCCTTGTCTATGCTTCCATTTTTCAAACATGTCTACCATGGACCATGGTAATTGTGACTACAACATCTAACAAAAATCCTTTATGCTTTAATGCATGTCCATAGCTTATTCCAAAGCTCTTGTTTTGGCATAGACATCAATAATGCTGGCAAAGGTTGTGTGATTTAGCTTTATACCTGCCAAGTGCATTTTCTTAAATATAAACACACATGTTATATATGTGTTTAAACATATATAAACACACAATTTTCTTGGCAAATTGAACAACTTTCTTTCTTAGTTTCAATGGTGTGAGCTCTTTCTTTGCCTCTTGGTCTATGGACTGCAAAACTTTGAGCTCAATGGGCGGCCCATGGCAATCCCAACCAGGCACATAGTGCACCTTATACCCTTCAAGCAGCATATATCTGTTGATAAAATCTTTCAATATCTTGTTCAAGGCATGCCCAATATGCAAATCTCCATTGACATAAGGGGAACCATTGTGAAGGGTAAAAATATCTCTTGTATTCTTGTTTGCAACCCTATTTAATATCTGTTTCTCATCCCGCAACTTTTGTATTTTTGGTTCACATGTTGTTGAATTGGCTTTGAGGGTGAAGCTTATCTGAGGTAAGTCAATTGTATGCTTGTTCCTTCATACTTTCGTATAGCTTCTATGTTGATTTATGCTGACTGGAAATGACTCAGCATATGATAGTCCATTAATTTGACAACACTTGATATTAAACTCATTGTTTTACATCTCTACAATGCTAAGGAGAATAATAAATTGTTGTTCCTTCTTTTCTTCTATCTACCGCCGTTAATCACTGGTGCAAGTAAATATCTTATATATATATATATATATATATATATATATATATATATATATATATATATATATATATATATATATATATATATACAAACTATCTCCCATAAATATATATATGCCTGTATATGTATACATATGCAGATCTGAATCATTCATATGCTCTCCTCTGTATATGTATATTTCTATTTGTGACCAAAGCTAGAAGTGTAAGGTGTTAAATAGTTTTACAGATTCATATTTTGAGAATAGGTGACTTGTCAGATATTTGTTTTAGGGGGGTAAGACCTATTAACCCCTTACCCCCCTTCTTTTCATTGCCATGGAATATTATTTTTTTATTGTAGGTTATTCAAGGATTGCAACATTTACCTCCAGTGTCCACCATTTCTTTAACTAGAACAAAGATCTCCTAGAAATTTTGTTGCTCCAATTTCCTCCAACATTAATATTTGTAACCCTCTTAGCCGCTATTATTTGTATCCCCAATATGTTGGGAAGGGAATGTGGCTGAGATGGATTTTGATCCAACCCTATATTTTTTTTTGGAGGTTCTTCTATCAAAAATCCTCCCCTTGTATAAAAGGAGGTATGCCTTCTTAAAGACCCTTATAAAGGGCATCTGTAACGTATATAGGACTCTGGTCCCAGGCTATATCGAGGGTTTTCTTTGCCCTATTATTTTTTCCCCGGTGCTTGTGCAGTTGAACAGGACAAAAATTTTGTAAAGTCTTCTAATAATATACTATAAAGTCTTAATTACTATTGTGTATTAGTGAATTTTATATCATATTAATGAATGTTATGTGATTGTATTGAATGAATTTTATAGTTCATAAATGGATGAATGAAGTATGTAATTAGATGTTAATGGGGAATTTAGATTGCTGTTAGGGGGAGGGGGTAAGGTTAGATGAGTTTCCATCTTCACGTGGTTGGCCTTGTTAAGTAGAGAATATTATAGTATTCTTTAAACCAAGTGAAGCTCAAACTAACATACCAAGGAATCACAAAGCCCAAACCCATCTACCTCTCATCTTCTCATTCTCATAAGTCATCTTTTCTACCACTTTTATTTGGAAGGGTCTAAAGCCTGATCAATTCATCATTTGCATATCCTGAAATCATAACACTCCAAAGGAAAGAATGATGTGCTTGAATAATGCACACTATTTCTTTCACCCACTTTATTTGGATTCCAATTGCTTGCATCACCAAGTTGAGGTAGTGTAACTTGTAAGTTGGCCAAAATATGTGCTCATATCTTGCCTCAACTGATGCAGAGTCTACAACCTTAATCCACCAAAATCTTCTTAAGTGCCTAGTGGCACCCAACCCACTACAAGATGCCAAGCAAGGTTACCAACCTTTACCCAATGTTGACCTTTGTCTCTCCAAGTAGACTCCACTTCTCTCTAAGCTCTTACCCCCTTTCTAGGGCTCTTAGCAAACTTGGGTCAAATTAAGGCTTTAGGGACAATAGCCCTCAATTAGGCCAAATATGGCAAATTAGGCAAAATGCTTTCAAGGCTTCAAACAAAGACTGGTTTTATCATTCCTACTCCTATATACCTTAGTTTTTATTAAATATAAATACAAGAACTCCACCACTTAACCTTTGATTCAAATATGACCCCATTTTCCAACAAGATTAGCTAATGTGAATCCTAAAATCTTTTCCTACGATAGTGGTTGGCTTTGACATGATTTTTGTTAAGTTCATTTTTGTGTATATAGGTTGGAATTGAGCATTGGGCTAGCTAGGTTCACCAAAAATTATGGCATGGTGCTCTTTGGAATATCCACAAGGCATGAAATTAATGCTATTGTATTTTGAGCTAAAGTGGACTTGAATTTTGTGGTTATATATGACACTAGTAAATAGAGTGGAAAGTGAATATACGAGTTTCACTTTTTTTAATGTAATTGGGGAAGCTAGAGTTCACAAAGAAATAGGTAGATCTATTTTTCCAACCAAATTTTGCTGATGATTTTCTTGTATCCATGCAAGTAAAATGATTTACTAATGACCATGCTATAGGGACTATTTGAGATATTGGTCTCCTAATGCAATTCTTTGATATTAACATATATTACACAAGTATAGTCTAATATATGTAATTATAAATCTAGGACTTCTATTTGTCACATTTCCAAACTCTTTCACAAACTGCATAGGCATTGACCCATAGGAGACAACAATCCCTTCTTTAATGATTCATAGGTATCAACTTATTGGAGACACCAATCCCCACAATTCCTCGGCAGCAACCCTCATTTCTAAGGACCAAAATAGTGAGAGATGCCAATCTCTTTGGCATGACAAGCACTTATAATTCCTTCATAAAATCTTATTGTAAATAACCTCTCACAAGTTTGATACTATCTCTTCCATCTACTTTCTCCTCAATTTGGCATATTCTTTCTCTCACAAATCTGCTCTTAGATGATGCACCATATATATCTTTTGTCATAAATTTAATGTCACCATCTTCAACATATATTCTCCAATTTTCTTTTATAAAAATTTGAAATATTTTTCATTATTTTTCTACTCAAGAGTTGCTTTAAAATGGTCAATTTTTTCATTGTATTAACTATCTCCAACATCTTTAAATATAGATCTTCAATAATAATACTATTCCACACACATTTCCACTATTTTCTTATTACATTTATATCTTCCTTTCTAATTAAGGAGACATCTCCGTGGAAAGCGACATCCATTTAATGGGTCATGTCTCTCGATCAATTCTTTCTGAGAGTAACTAGTTAGTCCCTTATTAATGGCTGCATTAAATTCACTAAGTGCTGCCATAACTATGATATAACTATCATCTAGATGTTGTCTTTATGTTATATAGAACTAGAGCCTTTTCTCACCTCATGCATTCTATTAATCATTGTCTATTGCTGCTTATTATAATTGCTTCCTTCTCAAGGAGTTGCTTCTCTTCATAATAGTGAATAGCCACCTTCATCTTTTAAGCATTGCCACTACTAGTTAAATTAAGTGCTTATTTGTATTCATTAGTCACCACACTTACATACTTTAGCTACTGCCTTCTGGCATATGTATATGTATATTGGCAAGGGCAGTGAGCCATGCACTAGCTTTATATGGCTTTCTCTTCAGTGACAGTAGACAAGTCAGTTAGTAGAGTAATTAAACATTAGTTTTACTTTGCTTTTCTTTAAACATGTTAATCACTTATGATAGCTGTTGACTTGAATGTTGTTTGTATTTTTAAGTATTTTTGTGAATAAGACAAAGTCAGCCAGCTTCAGAAATAATAATTTAACTTTTAAATTTCTACCTCTGCCTCCTCAAGTCTTTTAGGCAATTGTTGGACTCATCTTTATGATGCCTTCAACCAGCTCTATGTCTTCCAACCTTTCCTTGACATATCCTTGAACTTATAATCAAATCATTGTGACATCAATGACAAAAACACTGATCAATAATCTTGTCAATGACAATACTCCAACAATATCTTTCCACATTTCATCTAGAATTTAAGAAAATGTATTATAAAAGTGCACCCAATTTTTTTTCTTTTACATCAAGTGCAACTTGTGTAAAAGATTTTTGTCACAGACTCATTGCAAGTCTCTTTTTGTTGAAATCTTAGCATGAATATAAAACTAAAAACTAAAAATTGTGTGAATACTTCTCATTCTTTTGCAATCTAAAAATTATGATGGTTACCTAGTTCCATTATGTGCTAGCTTGGAATCAAATTTGGCTGCCCACAATCCTACCATGCAAATAACAAGGTTTCAATATAGTTGTCAAACTTGTGGCCATAATAACAAAGTTGATTTTTCAAACAATGGAAGGAAATCAGTTGGTAATGGAACTAGTAAATCTATTGGTGACATTGCTCAGGTAGGTATAATGGGAGATTTTGATGGTACACTGTTAATTTTGATCAAATGATGGTTTCCCTTTTTATTTTTCTTGCTGACATGAAGAAAACTTGAACCAAGGTTGGATAGATTAAAGACATCACCAATAGTTCTAATCAACTAGGAAAGGATGCTAATAAAGGTATGATATCTTACTAGATTCTTGTCAGTATTTCTAAGTTAGTCCATGCCTACATTTGGTATTTGTTACGTGGATAGGTTAGGAATCCATTTGGAGATCTACTTCTTACATTACTTTTCTAGAAAGAAGTATCTGAAATGTTTACACAATCGTCAGGGGAAGGAACTAGTATGAAACTAGAAAAGCTAAATAATTTTTTAAGAGCATTGTTATAGGGCATGGTTGGGTTAGAGATCTCAATTGCCAATGAAGTGGTATCACCAAAGTTGCATTTTCTTCATCAATCAAGTGGTATAATGCTTATCTTAAAATGTTAATACATTAATTTTCTTTGTTGCACTTGGTATTAATATGTTTGGCTAAATTTGTATTCTCTTTTCTACAAGTTATTAACTACTTCTTCTTTGATAAATTTCTTACATTAGTAAATGAGAAACTTGTTTCCCCACTCATTCTATCTTGTCTCCCTAGAGGATCTAGTTTCAATTTATGCTAAACGATTCCACAATACAGAATAAATATTGCAATACGATAAATAAAAATATAATATAATAAAATATTAATATTAAAATCTCATTATAAATAACTATAACATTGTACTCATAGAGAGTATTAGCAGATTAATCAACTTAAGGCCCTCTCAAAGTTTATGGAAAGGTATTAGAATTGTAAATTCTAGTGAGTATATTACACACAAACTATTTGCTAATGACACCTTGTATTTTGGTGAAGCTAGACTTCAAGAAACAAAGGCTATTATGAATTCAACAAACACCTACTACGAGGCTTCAAGATAGAAGTTGAATATTGCTAAATCAAAAGTTCCATATTTAATACTCCTAGGTTATTACCACTGCTATTTAGAGAAAGTTAGGATTTCATATTTAACACTCTTAGGTTATTACCATTGCTATTTAGAGAAAGTTAGGATTCAAGGAATCTACCTTGCCCTACAAATATTTGGGCATTCCCTTTTTTAATGGGGCCAACAAAGCATCATATTGGAATGCTATTGTGGCTTCATTAAAGGATGGGATCTCCACATGGAAAGCTAGATGGCTTTCCCTAGGTGGTTGGATTTTGCTGATTAAGTTAGTTCTAAGGGAAATTTTGAATTATGTTCTATTTTTGTTGCAGGCCCCAAAACTTGTGATGGAAACAATTGCCACATTTCCATCACCCAAGACATCCAAACCAACAAACTGCTTAGTTTCTTTAGTAAACTTTCCATTATCATCTACAAGAGACAACAGTACTGGAAGCTTATACTTTATGCTAGTCAAAGAATCTTCTTGTCTATGGCCTAGAGTAGTATGAACCAGCTTGGTTCTAGAACTTGTCATAGATAATTTGATTAGTTATTATTGGTGTTTGATTAGTTATTTCTAGTGTTTTTCAAGCATTCTATAAAATAGTTCACATGCCTTGCATATGATTTGACATTTTGCATGCATCTTGCACTCTCTCATCCGGCTGATGATGGATTATAGGGAGTGATCTGAAATGATGATGCAAAAAAAACACACACAATCAAATCCAAAATGAACTTGTATTAAAAATGGATTATGGACATCTAATATTGTTAATTTTGCATGCATATCTACTAGGATAGTCAACTAGTGACAAAGGAAAGTCAAGTGATGACATTAGTGAGTGCGCAAGACCTAGAGTCACACATGTAAAGGTTTGGTATGGACTGTGAGCCAACAATGCTATTGTAATTGTAATTAATTATATATCTTATTTTAATTGATTGAGAAATCCTTAAGGTTGAATCAAGGAATTATTATGAAGATATGGTATAAAGGAAAGATGTTTTTCCCCATTGTAATGTGTGTTCAAGTATTGAGATCATTGTTCAAATGTGAATGGCAAAAAGAAGCAGAGTGTTGATTGAATGCATGTAAGTGATTCAATGGATTATTGGATGCAGAGTTCATGATCTAGTTACAAGATTAAAAGAAGCAGAAGTCTAGTTGATAGAACAAAGACAAAGAAATGAAGTACAATTCAATTCTATTAGTCTACAAGGAATAATACAAAGGTCATTTTGACAGTGGGTTCATTAGTCTTTCCCTTGAAGCTATTTGGGCAGTGGATCCAGCTATCTTTCATAACTCCTAACAGGGTTGGGACAACTCCTAATAGGCTTGGAATCTCCCAATAGGGATTCAAAGTCTCCTAATAGGGACTCATATGTATTGAATGTTGTAACAAACTCCGAACAAGGTCTATCCTCTAACAAGGAATAGTTATATTAGTACATCATCTTGTGGGTACCATCCCTACCAAGGTTTTCTCTCTGATCAAGGGTTTCCCTAGTTAACATATCTAGTGTTATTATGTACGAGTATCTTTTTATGGTTTTAGTTTAATTTACTCATATTGTTAAAGATTTTTTAAAGCTTTTATTGGTGATATTATTCATATTACTGATTCACCCCCCTCCCCCCCACCTAGTTATATCAGTGGACTATATATTGTAACAATTGCTATCTGAGTCTTAGGTCCTTGATGGATAATCTTAACAACTTTGGGAGATTGATGGTGAATATTTTTAGAAATGATAGTCGTAGCTTTGATGGGGCCAACAATGATAGTTGGAAGGAGAAGATGAAGACTCATCTATTGTGCATGGGTCTGGGATATTAGATCTTGACAAAGGGAAAGAAGAAAATAGTTGAAGAATCAAAGCCAAAAGATTGCAATTAGGAAGAAAGAGATTTTTTCATGTGTAACATGAGAGGAAGAGAATCTCTATTATTAACCCTTCCAAAGAATGAATAAAATCAAGTAAAGTCACTTGAAACATCTCATGAAATTTGGAAAGCATATTAGAATCTACTTTTGAAGGTGATGATCATGCTAAAAGAATGAGGTTACAAAGTTGGATATGTGCATATCAAGATGCTAAGATGATGGAAGATGAATCTATAAGAAGTTATATTGGTAGAATATTAGAAATGGTTGCAAGAATTTGATCGCATGGTGGAACCAAAGATGATGATGAAGTCATATGGAAGATTTTGAAAAGATTGTCACAACCTTTTAAGCTAATTGTGTAGATGATATAGCTAGTGATGCCTTGCACTAAGGATTGTAGGATTTTAGAAAAAGCACACAACAAATCCATGAAGCCCAAGAAAACATGCATGCAGAAAACATGTCATGGAGAAGAAAAAGACAAGAAGAGGCAAGGGTTTGATCTGAAAAACTCAGACGAAGAAAATATTATTCAATGGATCTTCATAATAAAAAATACAAAGAGATCAATCCTTATAAAAGGAGATCGAAACCCGAAAAGGGTAACCTATAGCCTAAAAAAGCTAGGTTGCACAATATAATTAATAAAATATTATTTATATGCACCTACAAGATAGCTTAAACAAACTAGAGTAATAGGAAACTTAATTAATTAAATCAAAGTGATTTAATTAATCAGTGAAAACAACTAATTTCTCTAACAACCCCCCCCCCCGCCTTAAGTGAAGCTTAGGAGGTAATCTAACCTAGCACAGCTATGAAAGCAGAAAAATTGGGTCCTAGCAACAAGGCTTGATCAGGTACCCAATCACAACAAAATATCTATAAAGAGGAGAAATATAGAAAACCACATGGGAAAAACCCTACTCCAAAAAGAGATAGCAAAGAATGTTCCAAAAGAAGGAATAGAGAGATCAGAAGAGAATCACTGAAGCATGAAGAACTGCAAAACTCTGTCAAAATGTTGATCGATAGAACCTCCATGGAAATAGAAGGCACGAACCAAGCATGTCTATATGGTGGATGATCCATCTCACTAAAATGCATAGGTAGCTAGCCACTGCAATCGCCTAGTATGTAGGATCAAGTACTAAATACATAGCTCACACCAATGAACCATCAACCAAAGAAGCATAGAACAATAATATAACCCCCCCTTAAGGTAAGTGAGGTGACAAGCAACTGAAAAGATGGGCCAAAAATCTCCTACAACATAGGAACCAAACACATCGAGAGTGAGGTACAGACACCCATAAAGGCACGTGTCATCGACACTGCATGAGGCAAAAGAGAAAGAGAGCCTATAAGTGGAAAACAACTATCCCCCCATGGCACTTTATAAAATAGTGTGAGTACAACAAATCACAATGATTAAAAGGATCCTGAAATGCAAGAGTGGCACTTTATCTCAGTGCGTTTGCATAAAGATGCTTACAATGAATATCAACAATGATAAAAAAAAAAAAAAAAAAGGCTGAAACAAGAGAAGGTAGAGCAAAAAATGAAGCATCTAAAGCAACAAAATTGATCCCCGGACCTAAAACAATCAGGATATCCACAAAAATGCTAAAATGAAAAAGACTAAGTAGGATGTGGCTGGTATAGAATATGGAACAACAACTAGCATCATTATAAAGAGTGCAGAAAGAGCTTTCCAGCAATATAAGGAAGTCCAAAAACAGAGATCAGATGCTCAAGATATGCCTCCCGGAGTGCAAAACAGAACACCTAGCTTTGACTACCAAAACAAGTAACCAAACTGCATCAAAACTCAAAAAAGCCCGCAAAAAATATCTCTGTCTTAGAACCATCTTTCCGGTGCATTTTTAAATACGTCCATATGCTCAAGTTACAGAGAAAAGACCACCAAGCCCTTTGAAATGCAAGAATTTTTTTATTTTATTTTAATAAAATAATAATAATAATAATAAAGGCACCACCCCTGCACCATCGGTGGGACAGCGGCTAGGGTGGTAGGAGGGCAGAGGAGCTGCTACTGAGCAGAGTGGTGGTGGGACCGTAGCGAGCGCTGCCAGCGGAGTCGCTACGAGCCACTGGCAGACCGCCAATGGTAACCACTAGCGATTTCTGCCAGCGGTGACCGCAACGGTTAACCGCTAGTGGTTCCATTGTGGCTAACTAATTACCGTAGATAAAAATTGTGCATAATTTTTTTTTTTGTGTTTTTTTTAAATTTTTCACCTTGATCCGTGTGCCAAGGGCCATACAGGCCTATCGAACAAAAAAAATTTGCCTCCCAAATCAACGTTGTCCAAATCGGACAAATTTTATATGGAAATGGGGGTTTTGATGCCTTTTGAATCCATCCATGATGTTTGTTTGGCTTCAAACTGCTTTAAAAAATTTTGACCCCCCTATTTTCTTAGAAAAAGCTTGAAAAAACACCAAATCTGATCCACCAAACCCTTGTTCTCCCTTTTTCTTGAAACACCAGACAAGCTACAGCAGATCTAGCTCTAATACCATGTAGGATTTGAGCAAAAGAACACAAGAGATCCACGAAGCCCAAGAAAACTTGCATGCAGAAAACCTATCACGAAGAAGAAAAAGACAAGAAGAGGCAAGGGTTTGATATGAAAAACTCAAACGAAAAAAATATTATTCATCAGATCTTCATAATAAAAAATACAAAGAGATCAATCCTTATAAAAGGTGATTGAAATCCGAAAAGGGTAACCTAAAGCCTAAAAAAGCTAGGTTGCACAATATAATTAATAAAATATTAATTATATGCACCTAAAAGATAGCTTAAGCAAACTAGAGTAATAGGAAACTTAATTAATTAAATCAAAGTGATTTAATTAATAAGTGAAAACAACTAATTACTCTAACAAGGATTTCACCAAGGAAACTTTGCTTGGCAAATTGGAATCAATAGAAGTAGATCTAAGAAAGTTTGGTGAACTTGGAAGAGTCAAAACAACCTTTAGTGTTGTAAAAATTCAAACTAATTTGACAAGGAGTGCAAGCACCCATGGAGATTCTACTAGCAGTAATAGAGCTGATGAGGACAAGAAGATAGAGAAAGGAATAACCCTTCTGGTGAGAAGAGAACAAGATGGTAGGAAACTCTTTAAATGTTGAACTTGTAATAAATTTCTTTATTATGCATCTAAATATCATAAGAAAGAGAAAAAGTATAAATGAACGTTTAATCCTTGATGAGATAGAGATATAAATTGTTTATATGCAAATGAGGATGAAGAATATGATGAAAAAGGTCAAAGTGAAAGTAATGACAAATTAGGATTTGTGGCTATCAAGGAAGATGATCTTGACACTGAAATTAGAGAAGAAAGAGCTCTAGTTACCCAAGTGGAAAATAAATCTGTTTGGATAATTAATAGTGGTTGTTCACATCACATGACTGGTGATATGAATAAGGTTTTTAAGTTCACGAATCATGATGGAGGAATTGTTAGAGTTGGTAACAATGCAGCCTATCATATAACAAGGATTGGATCCATTACTCTTGATTGTAAAACTAACACCGATGGTGATTTTTTTTTTATGGATTGAAGCATTACTTGTTGATTGTTAGATAGTTGGTAGAAAAAGGTTATTAGTTGTAGTTTACTAAAAAGTCCTACAATATCAAAGATAGAGATGGTAAGATGATTGGAACTACCACTAGATCTAGTGATAATGTATTTTAGTTCAATCTTATTAAGATAACATGTTTGGTACAAAAAGTTGATAACAGTTGATTATGGCATAAAATATTTTGTCATATAAACTTTGATAATATTGTAAAGGTTAGTAGTACATTTGCAGTGAGAGATCTACCTAAGATTGTTAAGCCTACTAATGTTGTATGTAAGGAATGCATTTTGGCTAAGCAGAGGAAATTGTCTTTTCCTAGCAAGAAGTTCACTACCACAAAGAGGTTGGAGATTGTTCACAAAGATCTAATTGGTACTACAAGAACTAGAGGATTCTATGTTGAAAGGTATTTTATGATTTTTCTTGATGATTTTACTAGAATAATGTGGGTACCATTTCTTAAGGAGGAATTAGAAGCTTTTGAGAAGTTCAAGGTATTTAAGAATAGAGTTAAGAATGAATCTGGTGTTAAGATTAAATGTTTGAGATATGATAGAGGGGGAGAATTTACCTCTAGAGAATTTAACATAGTCTATGAAGAAAATGAAATCAAAAGACAACTATCAACACCTAGAACACTTGAGAAAAATGAGATTTTTGAGAGAAGAAATAAATCTATAATAGAGGTAGCTAGACGCTATTTGAAAATAATGTTTCTAAGACATTCCAGAGAGAAGTAGTGAATAAAATAGTGTATATTCTAAATATACTATAGATCAGAAAAGGTATGGACAAGACACCTTATGAACTATGGTTTGGACATTCCCCATTAGTTAACTATTTCAAAATATTTGGGAATAAATGTTATATTAAGAGAGACAATGACATTTGTAACTTTGATCCAAGAAGTGATGAAGGTATGTTTCTTGGTTACTCTTTGAAAAGTAAGCCTTATAGATGCTTTAACTATATAAATAAGACAATAGTTGGCTGTGCAAATGTAAGGATTGATGAAAAGTTTGGAACCAAAGAAAAGATGATAGATTATAATCTAGATGAAGAATTGGATAGCTTTGGAATTGTTAGATATAATGCTGAAGTTTTTCTTAAGACCAATAATGACTTACATAATGATGTGCAAATTATTGAACAAGGAGAAGATACAAGATCTAAACCTAGAAAAGAGATAATAGTTAAGATGTCAACTTCTACCCCTAATAGAAATCTGACAAGGAATCACCCTCCTAAGCATACAATTAGAAGTAAGGAAAAAGGAGTAATGAAAAGGAATGTAGTAAATGAGGAGATATGTTTGATATCTAAAGTTGAATCAAAGTGTGTAGATGAAGCAGTCAAGGATAATCACTAGATCCAAGCAATGAAGGAAGAATTGGATCGGATAATAAAGAATGATACATGAGAATTAGTTCCTAGACCAAAAGATAAGAATGTGATAGGAACTAAATGGGTTTTTAGGAATAAAATGAATAAGCAAGGAGAACTTATGAGAAACAAGGCCAGACTTGTCTGTAAATGTTATTCACAACAAGAAGGCATTAACTATGTAGGAAGAATGGAAGTAGTAAGGATGTTCTTGGCTTATGTAGTGAACAAGAAATTGAAGGTTTATTAAATGGATGTCAAGTCTGCATTTTTGAATGGAGAACTAGAAGAAGAACTCTATATTGAGCAGGCTAAAGGTTTTCCTTTATTAGTAGACAAAGACATGGTATGCATATTGAAGAAATCTCTTTATGGTCTAAAGAAAGCACCAAGAACATGGTATGTGAGGTTGGATAGTTACTTTTCAAAGATTGGATTTTCTTAAGGTACGATAGACAGTAACTTATATCTAAAAGAAATTGAAGATGGTTTATTGATCATTGTAATATTTGTTGATGATATCATTTTTGGAGGCAATGATGAAACTAGTGAAAAATTGACTAAAGGTATGAAGAATGCATTTGAAATGAGCATGATAGGAGAAATGAATTTTTTCCTAAGATTGAAAATTGCACAAAATAATGATGGTATATTCATCTCACAAGCTAAGTACCTAAAAGACTTGTTGAAAAGGTTTGGTTTGGAAAGTTGTAACCTTGTTGGTACACCCATGATAACTAGTCATAATTTATTTAGAAAAGATGAGACACCTATAGTAGAACATAAGAAGTATAGATCAATGATTGGATGTTTGTAGATATAGCAAATGCTATTGGGATAGTAGCTAGATTTCAAGCTAATCCTAAAAAATATCATTTTGCAGCAGTAAAGAGAATATTTAGATATTTGAAAGGGACATTTGACTATGGAATTTGGTATGATAGATCAAATGATTTCTCACTTTGTGCATATATTGATGCTAATTGTACCGGTAGGATGGATGACAGAAAGAGCACTAATGGTGGAGCATTATTTCTTAGAGGAAGATTAGTTTCTTGGTTAAGTAAGAAGCAAGATTGTATTTCACAAAGTATAGTTGAGGCAAAGTATGTTGCAATAACAAATAACTATAATCAAGTTATGTGGATGAAGAAAATGTTGAAGGATATTAGAATTGAGATTGAAGAACTTGTTATCATTTACTATGATAACACAAGTACTAGTGAGAATGTCTAAGAATCCTATATTGCAATATAAGACTAAACATATATCAATTAAGTATCATGTGCTAAGAGAGAAAGCAATAGAAAAGGAGATCAAATTAGAGTATGTAAGTACCAAAGATCAAATTACAAATATATTTATGAAGCCTTTGCCTAAAGATACTTTTGAGTACTTAAGAGTTATGCTTAGGGTGATGCCCTTGCCTACTTTTGAATAGTTGATGCAAAGAGTGCA
Organism: Cupressus sempervirens; assembly: GCA_028749045.1. Lineage (NCBI taxonomy): Eukaryota > Viridiplantae > Streptophyta > Pinopsida > Cupressales > Cupressaceae > Cupressus > Cupressus sempervirens. The sequence goes on along the minus strand of CM053783.1, from coordinate 503,478,146 downwards.
TCATTCCAATGGCGTAGAGAACTATTATTTGACTAGAATATATGATGATGCTTCCTATATGGGGGAGTATCTAGTATATACTATGTCATTAAGGACTCTTGGTATTTGACTTTTGGAAATGAACAGTGTCTTTGGACACTTGAGATGATTTTTTTATTTGAGTAGCTGAATAGCAATTGGTATTGTGATTGACACCATTGACATTGATGTCAATGGGGGAGAGTTAGGCAAGGGAAAAAATCTCCTAGGTCATAGAGGAGAGTGTGCATGAGAAGTACTCCTAAGAAATGGGGGAGAGATATCTTTTTAGAAAGGTTTAGAAAGATTCATGTAAAGATGTAGGAATATGCACTTGATGAAGAGGATTTGGGAAAATGAGAACAACATGCAACAATAGAAGGTTACTTAGTATTCTTGGAACTTAGATAGTGTTTCATCTATGTTGCCATCAATGCCAAAGGGGGAGATTGCTAGCATGAATGCTAATGATCCTACATTATGGGAGTATCCTAAGAATTCAATATTATTGATATGTTGCATTCATGACTATGTTTGTCATTGATGTCAACATAGCAATGATTCTGTAGAGACTGGAAGAATAGCAGTCAAAGATCTTATGTTGCATAGTAACTAAGTAAGGGTTAAGTGATGTGAAGTTAAGGAAATGTTCTTAAGAGTGTTCTGATGATGTGGTTAAGAGGATGAAGTCAAAATCAAAGATGTACAATAGTTGTGTTTGATTTATTATGAGCAACATAAAAACAAAGCATCAGTTTGGCAATTTCTAATCTTTAGCCAAGATATAATGAGGTGATGCATAGTTAGCTAATGAAAAAGGATAGTTAGGTGATGATTTCAGTGAGTGCACAAGACCTAGAGTCATACATGTACATTTTTGTATAGACTATGAGCCGATAGTGCTATTGTAATTGTAATTAACTATATATCTTATTTTAATTAATTGGGAAAGCATTAAGGCCAAGTCAAGGAACTATTATGAAGATATGGTATAAAGGAAAGCTATTTTCCTTTATTGTAATGTGTGTTCAAGTATTGAGATCATTGTTGAAATGTGAATTACAAAAAGGAGTATAGTGTTGATTGAGTGCATGTAAGTGATCCAAGGGATTGTTGGATGCGTACTTCATAATCTATTTACAAGAGCAAAAGTTCAGTTGAAAAGATAGAGAAAGGAAGTACAATTCAATTTTATTATTCTAAAAGGAATAATATAGAGATCATTTAGATAGTGGGTTCATTAGTCTTTCCCATGAAGCTATTTGGGCAATAGGTCCAATTGTCTTCTACAACTTCTAAAAGGGTTGGCACAACTTCTAATAGGGTTGGAATCTCCTAATAGGGATTCAAAGTCTCCTAATAGGGACTCATATGTACTGAATGTTGTAACATACTCCTAATAGGGTCTATCCTCTAACAAGGAATATTTATATTAGTACATCATCTTGTGGGTACCATCCCCATTAGGGTTTTCCCTCTGATCAAGGGTTTCCCTAATCAACATATCTGGTGTTATTGTGTATGAGTATCTTTTTGTGGTTTTACTTTAATTTACTCATATGGTTAAGATTGTTTAAAGTTGTTATTGGTGATATTATTTATATCATTGATTCACCCCCCACCCCACCCACCCCAAGTTATATCAGTATCAGTGGACTATATATTCTAACAGATGTCATTAGCATAACCAAGGGGACAGAAATGGTGAGTGTAAAATCTTAGGGTGATCCATGTAATCTACTAGGATCGATCCTTGCACTAAGATGTTGAGTAGAAAAATAAGATAGTTACTATCCTAGAGTGTTTAGAAAGGGCTTCTATAAATAGTACTCCTCTTGCACGCAATGACGATACACCTTGCCTTATAGAAAGTAATGGACCTTGCGACCACAAGAGAACCTTAAGCATTCTTGCCAAGCATTTTCCTCATGATCTCAATCCCACAAAATCTCACACTAAGTGAGGATGAGAACTACGTCTATTAAGGTTTTGTATCCTTAATAGCCTTGAGCTTATAGTCGATTGGAATAACCGAGTTCGCTTGTCCCCACTTGGTTTGTTCCTCTAGATTTCTCAAGAGTAGGCCCTCTAAAGGATGGTAGATTAAAATATATTCGATCCACTCTTGGCGGTCAAGGTTTATGATTCATTGTGAGGATGAAGAACATACTCTCCTATCCCAATTGTTTCCCCCAAATATGTCAAACAAGTTCAATTAACCCTCTTACTTTTGAAATCTAAAGGTGGTTCAAGATTTCTGATACACCACAAGAGTGAAGAGCATATTTTCCTACCACCAAGAGACCACAATCACAAGTCTTACGTGCCTATGAAAGATAAACAATTAGTAAGATTGCCAGACACAAAATAAGGGAAATATAAGCACTTGTTTAGTTTGCAACAATCATTAGTAGCCTTTTTTTCATTTGAAGCTTTGACATGCATTCTTTCAAGGAAAATTTTCAAGCGTTTAAGGAAAAACCTACAAGCACAAATGTTAGCCCAACAAAGGTTAGTCCCAAAAATAAGGTGAAAACCTATAATAAACCTTTGTTAGATAGTAAGGAATATAAAAAACCTGAAAAGTAGACTTCTAAAGACCCAAAAATTGATCAAAGAATCTTAACAACAACAGGTTTTAAGCTGGGTGAAATTTTTGTGCTAATAGACTATCATACGATACTTTTTAGTAAAGTAGTATGATACTTCTTTGTACATTATTTCTCCCTATAGCCAAGTGATTAAATTTTGTATTCTGGAATGATAGACCTTTGTATGGGCACACAATACTTTTATTGGAAAAGTATCACATGGTAGTAATGAGAACTATTGTATGATACTGAGAAAGTATCGCTTGATAATCGTGATTGCAAAAAAATAAAAAGACTAGACAATCAACAGAAAATGAAAGAAAAAGTGCAGATTAGGAGGCAAAAAAAGAATGTTCTACCCCACCATGGGTGCCAAAAATGTAAACTAAGAAGTGCACTCCTCTAAACCCTTCTATTCAAGACATCCCATAAATTGGAATTCTTGAATGATAGTGTAGAGCTCCCTATCCATGAATTGCAAGGGGCATAAAACATGTATGAAATGAGCTCTCAAATGAGCCTTGGAGATGCATCCCTTTCGAGTAAACCATGAAATAGGAGATTGTTAGAGAAGAGCAAGAATGAAAGTTTCCAAAAGGAGTTCTGTAGTATGCAATGCAAGTATGATCTATGCTAGAATGAGATGCACAATGCAACTAGAATAAGCAAATGAGAGTGTTACAAAATCCATTCTAATTAAACTAGGTGACCTAAGCTATTGAAAAATGAACTAAACTACTTGAAAATGAATCTAAGATAGTATGAGAGTGATGATGAAAGAATTTAGACAAGAAGTGAGAAGTTCTCCACAAGCTCTAAGAAGATCTATTCGAAAACCTGCAACATAACAATACTAAAAAACTAGTATCCTTTGAGAAAGAGAGAGCTCTCTCTTTAAAAAGGAGATGAATGGTTGAGATCAAGATCAAGAAGTGGATAATCAAGGGTGAGGGTTGAATTAGACATGATCCATGTGTAAGAGTAAGTCAACAAATGAAAAGGAGTTGACTTTTCATGTGAGGAAAAAAGCCTTTTCTTTTCATTTGTAAATAGAAAAAGGACTTTATGTGTACATGTTGAGTGGGTTAGAAGAGTGGGGTATTTTATTTAATTAAAAGGGGACATGTTCTTTTAATCAAATATGAACTTACGATAATATTCAAACTATAGGTTAAAATCAAATAAATTAGTTTCTATAGATTTGGCTTAGGAAATAATTAATTAATTCAACCAAAATTTTGAGAAGGGGGTTAATAGTCTAGATGAGCATTTTTAGGTGATTACATATACAATGTCTATTTCACATTAGTAGAATCATCATTCTTGGGCAGCTTATGTCTTGTAGCCATAAGTGTGCTAATTGGTCTTGAGTTTTCCATCCCAAAAGTTTTTAGTATCTCTTTGATGTATTTTGATTGAGTAATGTAGATACCTTGCTTCATATAATATATTTTTAAAACAACAAAGAATTTGATCTCAGAAAACATAGACATTTCAAATTTCTTCTACATTACATTTGTAAATGATTTGCATAATGCATCTTGTCCTCCAAATATGATATCATCAACAAATATTTCAGCTAATAGTATCCCTTTACAACCTTTAGTCTTCAAGTATAGATTATTGTTATCATTAATGCTTGCAAATCCAATCTTTACCAAATAGTTGTGCAACCTTTCATACAGTGCTCTAGGGGCTTGTTTCAATCCATATAGTTCTTTTTGCAGTTTACATACCATGTTCTTCTTAGTGGGATTAACAAGTCCTTGTGGTTGATCAATGTAGACTTCTTCTAGTATTATATTCAGAAATGTAGATATGATATCCATTTGATATACTTCAAATCCTTTGTAAGAAGAATATGCAAGTAATGTTCTAACTCCTTTCAATCTTGCAATTGGGGCAAATGTTTCTTCATATTTAATACCTTCTTCTTGTGCATATCCTTTGCATGCCAATCTAGCTTTGGTCCTTGTGAATTCTCCTTCTTATTCAACTTATTCATAAATACCCTCTTGGTTCTAATAATGTTCTTGTCCTTAGGTCTAGGTACTAGTGACCAAGTTTTGTTCTTCTCTATTTGTTCAATTTCTTCATTCGTTGCTTGAATCCAATCTTCATCATCAAAAGCATATTTTACTAATTTGGGCTCAAATTCATAAATGAAACATGTACCACTTCTAAGTCTTTTCCTTGTCATTACTAAAAAATCTTTGTTTCAAATAATTTGCTCAAGTTGATGGTGCCTTCTCACATACTTTTCTAATGTAGGTTCTTTTCTTCTTTCTTCTTCCATAGGTTCATCTCAAAAATTGATTTCAAGTTCATTTTGTATCTTTGCTTCTAGTTTTGGTTCAAGTTCTACTTGCTTGGCATTGTCTTCCTGAGTTCAACATCTTCTTCAAGTATATTGAAATCATTATACTAAAACTTGTCACCCATAACTTGTTGCTCGATAACCTATTGATGTGCCTCAACATTCATAGTTTGTTGTTCCTCAACAACTTTATTCTCTATTTCAGGTAAGGTGCAGGGAATGCCTACATTGACATATATAAATGTGTTGTAATCTTTAGGTTATATTTTGAATTCAACTTCATTCCTTTCTACATATTCATCAACTTTCACATTTGCACCTTCCACAACTTTGTTAGTGTTAGAGTTCAAAAACTTATAAGCTTTGCTCTTACTGAAATTCTTAAAATATATAGTCTAATGATATAAATAAGGGGGGGGGGGGGGGGGGGGGGGGGGGGTGGGGGGGGGTGGGAGGGGAATGAATTAATTATCCAACTATTATCACTATCATCAACCTTAAACAAACTTAACCATATAAGTAATATAAAATGAAACCACACAAAGATACTCATATATAATCAACACTAGAGATGTTAATTAGGGAAACCCTTGATCAGAGGGAAAACCCTAGTTGGGATGGTACCCACAAGATAATGTACTAATATAAATATTCCTTGTTAGAGGATAGACCCTATTAGAAGTCTGATACAACATTTAGTACATATGAGCCCCCATTAGGAGACTTCAAATCCCTATTAGGAGAATCCAACCTTGTTAGGAGTTGTGCCAACCCTGTTAGGAGTTGTGCCAAAAAGCTCAACCCACTACCCAAATAACTTCAAGGTTAAGACCAATGAACCCACTATCCAAATGATCTATGTATTATTACTTACTAAACAATAGAACTAAATTGTACTTCCTTCATCTATCTCTATCCTGTCAACCAGGCTTCTTCTCCTATGGACCTTGTAACTAGATCTCATATCCAATAATCCCTTAGATTGCTTACTTGCATTCAGTAATCATTTTGCTCCTTTTTTTACTTTTCAATTACTTCACACAATATTTGATGCTCTAATCTAAGATACATGTCAAACAAGTAAAACAACTTTCCTTTATACCATATCTTAATAATAATTCCTTGAGTCAGCCTTGAGCCTTTCCCAACTAATTATAATAAGATAATTAATTAAATTACAATTACAAGAGCACTGCCAGCTCACAATCTATAAAAAACTTCACACATGCAATACTATGGCTTGTGCACTCACCAACATCACCACTTAACTATCCTCTATCACTGTATGACTGTACACTTCTTCATTACATCTTAGATGAAAGCTATCAATCAAACATAAGAACACTATTTTCTAGTACTTTATTTCTACACTGCTCTCAATAAATCATGTACAACTTCCATATTCCATCGACTTAGACTATGTGCACTTAACCACATCATCAACACATAGTCTAGAATATGTCCTTAACTCTACATCACTAGATAATAAAACCATTGTCTATACCAATAAGATCTTTGACTTATATTCTCCTAGTTTTTACATAAACCATGCTATGTTGACATTAATGATAAACACAGTCATGAATGCAACATATCAATACTCTCCAATTCTTCGGATACTCCCCCAATGTAGTATCATCAATGTTTATGCTAAAAATCTCCCCCTTTGGCATTGATGGAAACATAGATGAAAAATATCTAAATTTCAAGAATACAAAACTATACTCTACCATTGTTGCTACTACTATCCTCTCAAATCCTCTTCATCGATCTAAAATCCCTTGGTTGCTAGAACTGGCTTTAGTTTTTCACACACTAAAATATCTCAACACAACATATGCAAATCCTCTTTCTAGATAGACATTAATTGTTCACTTCACACTAACAACTCACAATACATCAAATGCACATGAGGTGCATACCCTTGCTTCTTTACATGAATCTTTCTAAATCTCCCTAAAGAGATATCTCTTCCTCATACATAATTATGAGTTGTTCTACCCCATTTCTTGGGAGATGTTTTTAATGCATATATTCTCCCCCATTGACATCAATGTCAAAGGCCTGAAAAATAAATATAAAATAACTACCAGTTGCTATTATTACTTCTTCAACTCTTCAATCAGCTCAAGTGTCCAAAGACACTATTTAATACCAAATACCAAATACCAAGAGTCCTCAATGACTCAGTACATACTAGATACTTTCCCATACAGGAAGCATCATCCTTTAGTCGAGTTTAACATAGTGCTTTGTAACGCTGGACTGGTGCACTTTCTACATCATCTACTCAGAAGTAGGCAGGGGTATAACCCCAAGCATACTTCTCAGGTACTCAATAGTATCTTTAGGAAAAGGCTTCACAAAGACATCTCCAATTTGATCTTTAGTACTTACAAAATCCAATTGTATCTCCTTTTCTATTGCATTCTCTCTCGAAACATGATACTTGATAGATATATAATTTATCTTAGAATACAATATAGGATTCTTAGACATACTTACTGTACTTGTGTTACCACAGTAACAGATCATTTGTTCTATAAACTCAATCCCAATATACTTCAATGTTTTCTTCATCCACATAACTTGATTACAGTTATTTACTATTGCAACATATTCTACTTCTGATGTACTTTGAGAAATACAGTTCTATTTCTTGCTCAACCAAGAAACCAATCTTGCTCCAAGAAAGAATGCTCTACCATTGGTGCTCTTTCTATCATGCATACTACTTGCCAAATCTACATCACTATATGTGCACAAAGTGAAATTGCTTGATCTATCATACCAAATTCCATAATTAGATGTTCCTTTCAAATATCTAAATATCCTCTTCACTATTGCATAATGATACCCTTTGGGATTAGCTTGGAATCTAGCTACAATCCAATTGCATTTTATATATTTGGTCTAGTGTGAGTTAGATATTGCAATCCTCCAATCATAGATCTATACTTCTTCTCAATTGTAGATGTCTCATCTTTGCTAGATAATTTATGACCAGTTATCATAGGTGTACCAATAGGTTTGCAACTCTCTAATACAAATGTTTTCAACGAGTCTTTTAGATACTTGGCTTGTGAAATGAATATCCCATCTTCGTTCTACATAATCTGCAATTGTAGGAAGAACTTCATCTCTCCTATCATGCTCATTTCAAACTCATTTTATATCTCTTTATAAAAATTATCACGTTCTTTATCATTTCCTCCAAATATTATGTCATCCACAAATATTACAATGATAAACAAACCATTTTCAACTTTTCTCAAATACTAATTACCATCTGCTATACCTTTAATAAATCTAAGCTTAGTCAAATATTTTTCCAACCTTACATACCAAGTTCTAGGTGCTTGCTTCATACCATATGATTCTTTCTTTAGTGTACATACCATTTCTTTTTCTTCTATTGGAGGGAATCCATCAAGTTACTCAATGTAGACTTCTTCTTCAAACTTTCCATTTAGAAAAGCTGACTTGACATCCATATGATAAACCTTGAAATTCTTACTTGTTGCATAAGCCAATAACATGCTTACTACTTTCATTCTAGCTACAATTACATATGTTTCTTCGTAATATATGTCTTCTTGCTATGAGTAACCTTTACAAATAATTCTGGCATTGTTTCTCACAACTTCTCCTTGTTCATTCATTTTATTCCTGAATACCCACTTTATTCCTATCACATTCTTGTCTTTAGGCCTAGGAACTAACTCCCATGTCTCATTATTCTCAATCTGATCCAATTCTTCTTTTTATTTCTTGAATCCAATGATTATCCTTACAAGCTTCATCTGTGCTTTTAGGTTCTACTTGAGAAATTAGACACATTTCCTCTTTCACTCTATTTCTTGTCATCACACCTTTATCTTTGCTCCCAATTATCTACTTTCGAGGGTGATTCTTTTTCATAATTCTATTAGAGGTAGGAGCTGATATATGAACTCTTATCTCATCTCTAGGTTTAGATCTCTTCTATTCTCTATGCTCAATAGATAGAACATCATTTTGTAAGTCATTGTTAGTCTCAAAGAAAACTTCAAGATTTTGTCTTAACAATTCTAGAATTATCCTCTTCTTCGTCAAAAGTATAATCTACCATCTTTTCTTTAGTACCAAACTTTTCATTAATTCTTACATTTGTGCATTCAAATATTATCTTAGTTCTATAGTTGAAACATTTGTATGCCTTGCTCTTTAATGAGTAGCCAAGAAACATACCTTCATCACTTCTAGGATTGAACTTACCAATGTCATCATCTCTCTTTATGTAACATTTTCTACCAAATATTTTGAAATATTTGATTGATGATGAATGACTAGACCATAACTCATAAAGTGTCTTGCTCATACCTTGTCTGATTTGCACTCCATTCAAAATGTACACTACTATATTAACTAATTCTCTCTAGAATGTCTTTGAGACAGCATTTTCAAATAACATTTCTCTAGCTATGTCTATTAGTGATTTATTTCTCCTTTCAATAATCTCATTTTGTTCTAGTGTTCTAGGGGTAGATAGTTGTCATTTGATTCCATTTTTTTATAAAAGATGTTAAACACTATAGAAATAAATTCTTCTCCTCTATCTGATCTCAAACAATTTATCTTAACACTATATTCATTTTCAACTCTATTATTAAATATCTTACACTTCTCAAAAGATTAAGATTTCTCTTTAAGAAATTATACCCACATAATTCTAGTGAGATCATCAACAAAAATCATAAAGTACCTTTAACCATAGTATCCTCTTGTTCTTGAAGGACCACTAAGATCGGTGTGAATGATTTCCAACTTCTCTATGGTAGTGAACTTCTTGTTGGGAAAAGACACTTTCTTCAGCTTAGCCAAAATACATTCTTTGCACACAACATTAGTAGGCTTTGTTATCTTAGACAAGTCTCTAACTGCAAATGTGCTACTAACGTTTACAATATTATAAAAGTTTATGTGACAAAATTGCCTATGCCATAACTAACTGTTATCAACTTTTGCAACCAAAGATGTCATTTTAATAGGATTCAACTGAAATACATTACCTCTAGATCTAGTTCTAGTTCCAATCATCTTACCATCCTTATCCTTGATAATGAAGGTCTTCTCTATGAACTACAATTGATATCACTTGTCCACCAACTTTCCAACACTCAACAAATTATGTTCAAACCATCAACAAAATATACATTGTTAGTGTTATTTGTTCCATATAAAGTAGTGGATCCAATCCCTATAATATGACATGCTGCACTATTCCAAGCCAAACAATACCTCCATTATAGTTTCTAAATTTAACAAATTTATTCATACCAATAGTCATGTAATGTGAAAAACCACTATCAATATTCCAATCAAACATGTTTTCAACCTGGGAAACCAAAGCTCTTTCTTCTCTGATTTCTCTATCCAAATCATCTTCCTTGATAGCCACAAATCCTAATTCATCATCACTTTCACTCTGACCTCTTTCATTAGATTCTTCATCCTCATTAGCACACAAATAATTTTTATCTTTATATCTTCTAGGCTTAAAATTTTCCTTATTATTTTTCTCTCTTTTAGGACACTTAGATGCATAATGACCAAATTCATCAGAATACCAACATTAAAAAAAAAATCTTAACATCTTTCTCTCTTATTACAAGAAGGGCTATTCCTTCCTCAATCTTCTTGTCTTCATCAGATCTATTGCTACCAGAAAAAACTCCTCTTCTGCTTGCACTTCTTGACAGATTAGGTTCAAATGTTTAGAGCATTGAAAGCTATCTCAACTCTAGCTAGTTCTCTAGAGTATCACACTTCTAGTTCTATAGACTCTAATCTTCCAAACAACATTTTTTTTGTGAAATATTTTGTGCAGGGTATTACTAGCTAAATCATCTGGGCTATTTTCTTGAACGGTGGTGTCAAACTTTTCAAGATCTTCCATATAACCTCATCTTTTTCTTTAGTTCCACCAAGAGACCAAATTCCTACAATGATTTCTAATATTCTACGAACATAACTTCTCACAGATTCATCTTCCATCATCTGAGCATCTTGAAATGTGTAAATCCAATTTTGCAATCTCATTCTTTTTTGCATGATCATCACCTTCAAAAGTAACTTCTAATGCTTTCCAAATTTCATGAGGTTTTTGAACTAATTTTACCTAATTGTATTAATTCTCTATAAGATTTGACAAGAAGGCTTCTCTACCTCTCATATTACACATGAACAAATCTCTTTCTCCCTCATTACATTCCTCTAGCTTTCCTTCATCGACAATTATCTTGTCATCTTTTATCAAGAGCCAATATCTTGGACCCATGCACAATAGACGAGTCTTCATCTTTTTCTTCCAACTATCATGGTTGGCCCCATTGAATTTTGGACTTACTTCTTGAACATATTTTCCATCAATCTCTCAAAGCTATTAAGCTTATCCTTTAAGGACTTGATGCTTTGATACCAATTGTTGGAATATATAGCCAACTAATATAACTAGAGGAGGGGTGAATAAGTTATCCAACTATTATCATAATCATCAACCTTAAAAAAACTTAACCATATGAGTAATATTTACTAAAAACACAACAAGATACTCATATACCAGATATGTTAACTAGGGAAACCCTTGATCAGAGGGAAAACCTCAGTGGGGATGGTACCCACAAGATGATGTACTAATATAAATATTTCTTGTGTTAGGAGTTTTTTACAATATTTAGTACATATGAATCCTTTTTAGGAGACTTTGAATCCCTGTTAGGAGTTGTGCCAACCCTATTAGGAGTTATGGAAGATAGCTAAACCTACTACCCAAACAACTTCAAGGTTAAGACTAATGAATCCACTATCCAAATGATCTCTATATTATTCCTTGTAGAATAATAGAATTGAAATGTACTTCCTTCCTCTATCTCTTTCCTACCAACTAGACTTTTGCTCCTTTAGCTCTTGTAATGAAATCTCATATCTAATAATCCCTTGGATTGCTTACTTGCATTTAGTAAGCATTTTGCTCCTTTTTGCACTTTGTAATTACTTTGCACACTACTTGATCCTCTAATCCAAGATACATTACAAACAAGGAAAACAAATTTCTTTTATACCATAATAATTTCTTGAGTTGACATTGAGGCTTTCCTAATTATTTATAATAAGATAATTAATTAAATTACAATTACAATAGCACTATCTGCTCATAGTCTATACAAAAATTTACATGTGCAATACCAGGGCTTGTACAGTCACTGATGTTACCACATGACTATTCTTTTTTCATTGTGTGACTACACACTTCTTCATTACATCTTAGATGAAATATATCAATCACACATCAGACCACTATTTTCTAGTACTCTATTTCTGCACTGCTCTCAGTAAATCATGTAGAATTATCCTATGCCATCGACTTAGACTCTGCACACTTCACCACATCATCAAGACATAGTTTGGAACATGTCCTTAACTACACATCACCAGAGAATTAAACCACTATCTATACTAGTAAGGTCTCTGACTATTGTTCTTCTAGTCATTACACAAACCATGCTATGTTGACATCAATGAAAAATACAGTCATGAATGCAACATATCAATACTCTCCAATGCTTAGGATACTCCCCCAATGTAGTATCATTAATATTCATACTAATAGGAATATCCTAGAAATATGCCTTCATCACTTTTAGCATATAGTTTTCTATTTCTATTGCCATTCAGTATATAACATTTACTTCTAATAACTTTAAAATATTTCACATTAGGTGCATACCCATACCATAACTCAAAGGGTGTATTATTTTAATCTTTCTTTAATTATACTCAATTCAAAGTATAAACTATTGTACTTACAAGTTCTCTCCAATATTTCTTTGACACATCCTTCTCCATCATTAGTGTTCTAGCACAGTCCATGATTGATATGTTCCTCCTTCCAACTATCCCATTTTGGGGAGGGGTCCTAGGTACTTACATCTGCCTTTTGATTGCTCTATCATTACAAAATATTTTGAATTAATTAGAGATAAAATATCCTCTCTACCAGATCTCAACCACTTTAGACTCTTACATGTTTTCTTTTCAATTCTAGCCAAATACCACTTAAACAATTGAAAAGCATTAAATTTTTCTTTAAGAAACATTACATTCATCATTTTAGAGTAGTCATCAACAAATATAATGAAATATTTGTTTCCATAGTAGCTTTGCACTCCAAGTAGGTCCACAAAGGTTAGTATGAACCAATTCCAAAATGTCATTATATGTATAGGTTTTTATCTTGAAACTAGACTTTGTCATTTTTCCCAATTGACATTGTTTACACATAGCATTATCAGGTTTCTTAAATCTTGGTAATCTTCTTACTGTTTTCATTTTTCTAATTCTTACCAAATTATCAAAGTTCACATGACATAACCTCTTACACCACACTAGTAAATTTGGACTTAATTTTTGACAAATTTTGGTCAAAATTTTGACCAAGCAGTTTGTGGTAATTTTTCTTGTCAAAATTTTGACCAATACATTCGTCAAAAAAATTTAATTTTTCCTAGCTCTAATTTATCATTGTTGGTTGAAATTTCCACCAATGTTTGGTCGAATTTTTTTTAGAATTGGTGGAAATTTTGACCAATTCTTCGTAGAAAACTATCAAGAATTGGTCAAAATTTCTGCCAATGTTTGGTCAATTTTTTTTAATAATTGGTGAAAATTTTGACCAATTCTCTGTAGAAAAATATCAAGAATTGTTCAAAAAAAATTAATTCTATATAAAGTAATTGTTTCTTATCCAAGCCATTTAATTTGTAAGCTTTTAAATCTCTACAAAGATAAAGTTGGAATACGAAAAAAATTCTTCTCAAAGGTGTCCTTTGATTGTAAAGCATCCATTCCATTATCTATTCAACAAACAAGACATATCTAGTTCAAAAGATAATGGAATGGACGCTTTACAATCAGAGGAAACCTTTGAGAAGAAAAATTATTTTTCTCCAACTTTATCCTTGTAGAGATTTAAAAGATTGCAAATTAAATGGCTTGGATAAGAAACAATTGCTTGATACAGCATGTAACAAATGGACATTTATGCATAGGGCACCATCAATTATGTGAGTGATGTAGATGCAGCCAAAATAATTAAAGGGCTAGCTTGCTATAGTAAGATATGACATCTTATAAGAGACCCTCACTACAATTCAAGGACCCTCAAATTACCCTCACTACAATTCAAGGACCCGTAACCACACATACATGCAAAAAGTCTATGCTAAATGCTAAATGGGCATGGAACCCATGAATAGACCTTGAATTTGAATCCAAACATCGCCTAGCAATAGGCTGACATGAAATAGAACTTACCTAAACAACAATCAAGATTTACCCATATAAATAAATAGAAAAAAGAAAAACTAAATAATTGAACAATTTTTAAATGACAGTAACTAATAACCTATCTTCTATGAGATTTATGCAATGGGTAGAATGGACTACTCTTGCAGGAGTAAACTAGATTCAAATCAATAGAAATGTTGAAGGGGAGTTTTACTATCTATATACAAAAGTGCTTGTCACCTCTACAAGTCAAAAAGTAGACTAGTATGTGTTAAAGGCATGTTTATAATGACAAGAGATAATGCTTGAATGAGATGTACATTCAAATTGCTCTTGGCACTATTAGACAGTCCTATATGCAACAAGGTTGAGTTGCATGAATGTGGGTGCCTGTGAATATAACTCAAGTTTAAATAATAAAAGTATGTGTCAGTCTTATGTGGCTTGGCTCATATGGCATATAAGTCAACATAACAAAAAAAACCAAGCTTTATTGAGAAAAAAAGGTAACAAATGAGAAAATTGTGAATATGTTTGCGAGTGGATAGAATTTAAGCAATCTAAAGAAGTTGAAATTGTAAATGTACTTTCTAAATGTTCTCATGAAGATTTTGATCACCTCTTCAAGTGAAACATTTCCAACTCTTTCTCCGATGCCATTAACAATCACCTCTAATTGACTTGGTCCTACAAGTGCACCTTGTAATTCACATCATGAGAAGTCATAAACTTAACAATCAATACCACAAATTTATAGATAATGAAAGTAGTGAGAAGGATAGAAAAGTATTATTATAGCTAAGGTATTGGCAGTTGCAAGACCAAGGTCATTGTGGCGATGAATTAAAATAATGGCATTCTTAATGCCTGGAGTATTGGCTTTGATGGATACAATCAATTCATAGCATTCAAAAGGAAATAAATATCCCACAATATCCCCAATGCCAACAATCATGGCTCCTTCCTTGATCACATATCCCAATATCTTGTACAAAAAAATTAGATCAATCCTACCAGTATTTAATTTCATCAGTTTTTGTGACTTGATAACTCCACACTTTAAGCAGCTCAATAGGCTACATACAAAAAACTTAAGCGAGCCTCAACTAAAAAATAATCTATGTTTAAGGGAATCCACTAAAAGTAATTGACATGTGGCACTAAATGAAGAGAAATGAGCAAAGAGATTAGATTAATAGGTGAACACCAATAATTTCAATTTTGCTACACCCACATGGTGGTTTGAAATTCTTAAGATGCCCCAATACAAACCAGGTATGAATTTTTTGTATTGTATTTATGAAAATTCATATTTGCATCCTAGGCAATGCATTGTTTAAGGATGAAGGAGATTTTTATTTCATGTTGTTCTTGTTAAATACAAACTAAACAACATGAATGAAAGCTTGTATATCTTTTCTGATGGTCCTACAAAAAGCCTCTACCCTGATGAGTAGTTTGATTCTTATGACTTCAAGTAATTTAGAGTCCTCATGATTACAATAAAAAAAATTGCATGAAAAGTGCTATGCAACCTCTTCAGAAATCCTAAAAAATTAGAAGTCTCTTGGTGAAAAATACTTCCCTAATGATGCAACTAATCTACATAGGTGTGGGTTATGAATTTGGTACTACTTATACTTTAGGCTGCCTATTAATATGAATAGTAATATTACACACTCCAAAGCATCTAATCTTAGAAGATCATCTTGGATGAAATAAGTAACAATGGCTAGAAACATCCAAGTGATTTTATTCTCATATATGAAAAAAACCACTCACCATGGGAACCCTACTATTTGTTAGTCTACAATCCTCCAGCATTGAGCCTTCAAAAATCAAACTCTCCCAAGCATCAAACTTATGACTCGCAAAGGTAAGCTCCATTTTCCTATTTACCTATAATAAAAGCATAACCAAAGTTAAGTAAATTTTACATATTTGCATTAGACATTAAATCTAGAGATATTTTTCTGAGCAAACATAATACAATGATTAGGACTAATAGTATCTTTAGAATAGAGTTTGTTACAATGCAACATAGATAAACAACAACATGAAAAATAAACAATGATATACCTATTGACTCTGATCTTCAATGCTACAGGGTGTTCAAAAAAAAAGGTATAACAATTCTAGGCTAAAGTGTGGTACCAAGATTAAATTAAGGACAACATAGAGTTCCAAAAAAGCTTGTTTGATAATATGATATATTCATCAGTTTCTCAATATTGAGTCCTTAATGCATAGTAATAGCTACAACATAATATAATAACCAAAACTAACAAAAGGTTGTATGAAAAAAAAAACCCAAGAGAGAAAATAACAAAAATGATGGAGAGATCACACTCGGTATCCAAGTAAAAAGAAACTAGAAGCCCAATAACTCTGATGATTGCAAGTCCCATCTTGGGTGATTGCACTACCAAATGAAAGCACCTAGATTATATCAATCCTAAGGACTTTAATCTGATCACCTACCAATTTCTTTGCATAGATATCTTGCACAGTTCCACTAATCCAAAGTGATTTTTTTATAGGAAAGTTAAAAACCATGCAAAGATTAAAAATACCTATCATAGGATGGGTGGTCCATAAATTCTTTCCATAGTGGAGTTCTTATACAAAAAAGAACCAAAAAATGCCTACTAGAAGATCAAATATATTATACATGGAACATCTAACAATCCACAATTTACATAGCCTAATAATCATCAATTGTATTTAATAGATCAGTTTCCCAAATATCGAATTAGATTGTCATTTTGATGTTAGTACTATGCTGATAATAATTGCAAGATGTTGCATGCTATAATGTTCACTTGTAATCATACTATTCAAGGAACATGAGATTGCTTAAATTCTAATACTAATAAGTGATTAATATAGCACTCAATATGTAGCAAGCTAGAAATTGGAATGTATAGTTGCATGTGACATATAATAGTCATCCAAACAGATAAAGAAAGGCTCCACATTATAAACTAGACAAGCTAGAATAGAAAATTAGATAGTTCACAATACCACATTACACAAAACATGGCCAAAGTTTGAGTATCACTTGAAAAATAATTATATGTACAATAATTTTCCTCCACCTGCTAAGGAACATAGACAAACATGGTCCTACACAAGATCAACCAAGGGATGAATTTTTTAGAGAAAATCAGTACATTATAGATATGTACATGTTGTAACTGTTTAGTAATTTGAATGATTAAACTTTGGAAAATTTACTATATCCACTTGCCTTGCTTTGGAAAACAACAAGAAATTGGGCAGGAGGATCTCTCTTAGTCACATTGGACATCATGTCTAGACACCAACCACCCCTAGACCTCTTTGTCTGGATACATGGTATCCTAGTCAACCTTTTGCACGTAATTATATAGCAAGTCCATCTTTCAGGAGGTCACCTAATGGAGAGTAAGGGACCCTACTGATCATAGTCTACTTCTCAGATGCTATGTCCACTATTGACCCACCATCACCACCACGTCTATGCCTTGTATACTCAGGTGAAGTGAACCATGAACTAGAACTAAGCACTTGATCTCTTCTACTAATTATAGAACCCTTGAAACTTCATTTAAGTTATTTCATTACAAAATGCTTGTGTGATGTCATTTTACAAGTCTAAGGATTAACAATTTCCCTTGTTTGCACAATCAAAAAACTGATACATTGCTAATCAAAACCAACTCAGAAGAATGTAGTCAGTGGCACTTTATTGCAATGCATTTTCATAAAGAACAAGCACTATAACAATCATTTATGATGCATGGGGATTTTTTAATTTTTGAGGGAAAAAAATAGCCCAAAATAATTTTAAAAAAGAACATTGGATTCCTTATGATTTTTTCTAACCAAATTCAAAATAAAATTGTAGAAGTTCTACTCATTTGTAAGAGGCATAAAAAAGTAGTTGGGTACTTCGGTGCAGAAATAGAAATTTTTTGGCAATGCTTCCAACAACACACACAAAAAGGGTAGTAGAGCGTGGGCAATGCTTCAAGCAACATGCACAAATAGTAAGAGAATGCAACAGACGAGAAGCACTTGGACAAAGGGGGTTGATGGAATGAGGCTACATGCACAGAGACCAGCTTATATTCAAAAATTGTGAAAGAGGTTAAAGAAGAGTGTCTCTTGAAACCACAAATGTTCCATTTGTTGGCCAACACACACACTTGTTTTATAGTTACAGATATTGTGATCATTCATGAACTTGAATTAATGACACCATGTTGGAAATAGTGTGGTGCAAAAGGACTACAAAATAGAGGGAAATGGCCATGAAATACACATGATTTAAATAGCTACATTAAATAGCCCTTTACTTCATAAATCACTTCAACTCAATCATTACATTGTACAGACAACCTCATCATATGTCACTTGAACAAACCTATCATGTACAAATGAGGTACAAATCCATAGAATTAAATCTTAAAATGTTACAATAGTACAAACCTCATGGAACACACATGGGATGAATATACATAATCAAGTATTAACCCTTTCCAACATTCCAACTTTATGATAATAATTTACTTGTCAAAGTCCAACAAATTGGAATGCAATGACTACAAGTATTCTTGGGTATCTATTACAAGCAACCATGGTTTGGAAGCAAATTAAGAGTATTAGTCTTGTAGCCAGGAAAATGAGCTCAATAAACACTTTTGAGATGGTCATCTCTTGATGATCATGGATAAATCATTTTTAGGTTCTCTTACTTGTTTTAGAATATACTAACTATATTTCATATTGATCAACTCTAGAAAGAAATTGATTTGAAAAGAATTATTTTATGCGACATTGCATCAATACTTTAAGAAAGGACACATGAGAGTGTCTTGCTTTCAAATTTGAACCCAAAACACATAAGGAAATAAAAATTGTAAGAACGAAAAAAAACCAAATAAATGTAATCTCACGAGGGAATAACCCTCTATACTAGACTCTATTAGGCTACAATATGACCAATCAGCTTATAGGGCGATTCTAGAAAGTTCTTTACTATTCAAAGCATAAGCTGAACCTACCCAATATATATATCTGCATCACTTCTGGTGTATTTAGAACTTTTCCAAGTGACTAAATCAATCCTCCATATACTCTCATTAGCTACAATGACAATCGACAAATGTAATAAAATAGATAACAAGACAAACAGAAAACCAAAACCATATAGTTCTAAACAAAATATTAGTAAGTATACAGGACACAGATATTAGTAAGTATATAGATTAGGAAAGTGAAGCAAACTATGGATCTCTAGTCAAGCATTATCTTAAAGCTATACAGGACATGGCATGAAGGACCCAAAAATTTCGTATTTAGTTTTAAAAAGTAAATTGAGTAATGACATTGTTATGCTATAGCTAAGAGACAAGTTGGTTCAATAATATAAAAAATAAAAATTATTACCTCTTTTGATCTAATTTAGGATCTATAAATTTTATGACTTAATCCTAAGAATCAGATATAATTTCCTAATCCATGCTGTAAATGCATGGTTATGTATCTTAAACCGTTGAAATTACAAGAAGATTTATGATTTGAACACTTAAAATTAACAATGTGTTTAATAACATAAAATAAAAACATAACTAAAAAAGAAATGAGAGAAATAAGAAAGAGATAGAAGAGATACAAATGATTTGATAACGGAGTTCATCTGGTTAGGACTATGTCTTTGGGTCCGCTTCTCAATTTGGGGACCACTTTAATAATGTCACAAGGCAAAACACGCCTTCTTACAACATCCAAGCTTCAGCGCTTATAGTCTCTCTCTTTCGCACTTGAAGATAATAACTTCATGCTTAGAATAATCTCTCACTTACAAGCTCTCTCAAGAATTACAAAACTTCTCCAAATTCTCCCAGATGCAAATTTTTCCTTCCAAGCTAATTGTCTATCTCTTCTAAATTTTCCTCCTTTTATACATAAAATTTCCCTTATTTGGTATAAAACCAAATAACAAAATTTACAACCATATCCCCATTTTAAAATAACAAGTAACGTCATTTTTGGCTTTTATAATTATAAGCCTTACAAAATAAAGCTAACACCTCAATAATTATAGGGAACATAATGAAAAAATATTTTAAGAGGGAGTTTGTATAAAACAACTTTTCGTGTAAATTTTAAATTATATTTGGAATTGTTTTCCCAATATAATTTTAAATTCTTCCAAAATTCTAATGACATAATGATGACATCATCAATACTTCTTCTTTTTTCCCAAACTTTGAATGATGATAACTTTCACATACATACTCTAATTTTGACAAAACAAAGGCCATTGGAAAGCTCTTGATAAGCTCTTTAATTTGACACCCATAGTTGAATACTTTTACGATAGTCAAATTTCACCCCTAGTTCACCAATTTGACTCAAACTTTGACAAAGCATATCTTGAGCAAACGGGCTCCTTTTTCACCCATTCAAGTTACGTCAGTTTTAATTTTCCAAGCTCTTCCCAATGATGTCATTTTTGATAGATTTTGAGACTGCAATTTTTTTAGCCTTTCTAGATCCACCTGGATCATCTTTGTTTTCTCCTAACACTGCTCTTGCCTACCCACATCTTTTCTAAGACTTGCCAGTTGATGAATTTGATTGTATTGCCTTACCAATGCAAACCAAAAATTTAAATCATTCAATGTAGTGACAATAAGAATTGATTTAGTATTGATTGTCTATCCACATCTTTTACATGTTGAGTTGGAAGAAAACCAATCCCTGAGGTACATCTACAAGCCATATCGACATGAAAGGCTCTTAACTTGAATTTGAACCTTGGTCTTTTTTGTTGTAAATAAATTTTATGTTATTTCCACTAGAATGGAACCTAATAATTTTTAAGACTTACTCTAGTCATGGTGTTTACTATTTGTGTTTTTAGTGAAGCCAATTCAATAAATGTGGGACACAATATCACCCATAGCATATTAGCGAAGATATGATGTTAGAGTTAAAAAAAAATTTAAGAAAATTTTGAAGTTATGATTTTTATGTTTATAAATTATTGTTGATATAAAAAAAACAAGCTAAATTAGAGGTCAACATTATGACAAGAGTTTCTCAGAGCTCAAGTCTTTTGGCATGTTTGTTCTATTGAATAGAAAATACCAACATTGAGGTTGAGAATTCCACGTTATATGTAAGAAATTGAGCAAAATGAAAACTAATAAAACAATCCAAGAGAGCTTAATGTGAAGAATACTACCATAAACCAAATGAGTTTTCCAATGGATCAACAAGAATGGAGACAAGAGATTTTGAAAAGGGAAAGCAAAGAAAACCCCTTGTGTAATATTAAGAATGTGGAAAAGAGGCCTAAAAAAGAGAGAGGAGGAAGAAGTATTGTGGAGCAAATTAGCTCATTACAATAACATCAAGAAGATGTGTAGAAGAAGTAGTTGTAGAAGAATGAGAGAGGCATCTCTTTTATAGAGATGAGAAAGGAGTTGCATGTGTAACTCCCATTTCTATGAATGCCACCATTCATAAAAAGTGTGTGCAAAGTGTCAATATCCTCTTAAGGAGGAATAAACTACTTTCCTTAATAAAAGAATTACAAAAAAGAGTTATCCTCACATGTGGACTAGAGGACAAGAAAATAATATGTACTTCACATGTGTACTAAAGGATAAAATACATAAGGGATACCTTGGTTTATCTCATTTAATAAATAAATACAACCAAGGAAAGATTACTACTTCTAACATCCCCCTTTAATCTTTACTTGTGGAGATTTTATCAAAGGGTGTCAAACCCAATTTACAACATTACAACTTGATTTTTTTGAAATATCTTCATTGTGCAAGAGGTCTCTTATTACTATGGGTACATCATTGGAGAGCCAAGAGAAGTGGATATTCCTTCAAGTGTGTTACATCTTCAAGTGGATTCATGTGGCATAGGATCTATACAACAAATAATGATGTCTTGTATGTGCCTTGATGGATTACCTAAAACATAGAAACAAGAAAAAAGGAAACTATCCACAAGGATAATTTCATCTTATATTCAAGTTAGAAACTTTTTATGTATAAGTAAACTCTCATAAAGTAAATATAAGTTTAACTTGGTACCGCAAAGAAATCAAGATAAATCATATCCTACAAAGAACAAATATGTTATCAAAACTTTCAAGAAAGGACCATAGAAAAGGCTAGCTAATGAATCCAACATCAACAATTCTTCAATCACGTGGATATAGATAGTCCACTAATAAGTCAATTTACTGCAAATTAATGGGTGATCAATCCATAACTTGCATGACTCATGATTTAAGTAATGAAGTATACATAACATTATATGGCATGTTTTCAAAGATATCAAAGGGGAGAAGTATAAGTATTAACAATAGATTTCCTTCAAATAAGAGTAAAATGCCTTCAAGATGGGTCAAATTAACTAAAATTGGATGGAAACTTCAAGAATAAATGGTATAAACCATAAAGTGTCAATATGGCAATAGAATGATACTAAAAAAGCATACATTGCACTTATGTGCCACTCAGTAGAACAAAATAAATGTTGAAGGCAATAGTGTACAATAACTCATAATCCCAAAGAATAAGAAAAAGTGAAAAAAATATATTTACTTATGTGAAATAAAGAATGCACTCATATTTGATAAATTACAAGAGACACAATAATTTGTATATTTATTAGGATATATATGTGGTCCCCCATATATACACACGAATAAATATATCTAAAATATCATGGTATGAAATTATGCAAATGAAATTAAGATCATATAGTGAGTAGTTAATAGAACATAATTTCTAGGCAACATACTAAAGGAAAATGCCAAATATGATGAATGAGGATCATTAACATCAAACCATATTTGCAGTAATTAATCCTCCTAGGTTAAAGTCCAACCATTCTAGAAATTGATCTCTTTTACTAAGTACTTTTTGAAACCATTTATTTTTCCTCTTAACAAATTTATCACTAGAGGAACAGTCATAATGTATGAATGTACCATTTGTATCAACATTAGCATTATTACCATTATCAATATTAGCATTATTACCATGATCTATAAATGCATCATTATCATTACCACTATAAGAAACAATAGGAGAAATAAAGGTAGATATATGAGGAGTAGGGTTTAGAGAAGGAGGTTGTTCCTCCATTAACACAATTCTACTTCCACTAAATTGTTCATTTTGAGCATTAGAAGAATCATGCACACCATTTCTTGGAAGACAAACATTTTGTGCTATGTGCACTTTGTTAGTAACAAGATTATAAGCTTGACAACCTTTGGTATTTTTCATGTTTTCACTCATGCACCCTGTATATGCAATCCTAGATGAAGCAATAGGAGGTAAATTTTCAACTGCATTAGATGAGATATACTCATTTTTCAAATGAGCAAGCCTTTCATGCTCCATATTACAAGCAATATCTTTGTGCAAAGAGTGTCTAGGAGAGGTGAACCTAGAAAATTTAAATAAGTTATCATGGCCTAACTTAGCATTAGCAACAACTTCATTAGTGTCAAGATCAATAACAGAGCACATGTCCATATGAAACTCAACTTTGTAATTTTGACATAATTTTACAATAGAAAGAAGATTGTATTTCAACTCAGGAACATAAAGGACATCATGTAATTTTCTATTTGGAATGCTAACATTACCAAATCCTTCAACTTTGCAACTATGATTATCAACTAATTGAATTGGAATATTAGAAGGATCGGGTTTTAAAGAATCAAACACTTCTTTACGAAAAGTAACATGTTGAGATGCACCAGTATCAATAATCCATTCTAAATTTTTAGGAACATTGTAACTAACAGTAAAAGCATGACGAGATGGATGAGAGTTTTGATTATTGTTATTGATAGGTTGCTTATCTTTTCATTTTTTAAAACAATTATTAGTTACATGACCATCTTTCCCACAATAAGTACAGTGGGGTTTTTTATTAGATTGATTAGGATGAGTATTATTACAATGTGTGTTTGGATTATTATTATTAAAATTATGATTATTGTGATTATTATTATTATGAGTATTAGGAGAATCATTATTAGACGATTTGAAATTTTGATTTTGACTTTTAGACACAAAGGCATCTTCATTAGATCTAAGAGTACCAAATTGTAACAACTTAGCTTCTTCTTGATGTAAGAAATTTTGAAATATACTACAAGTTAATTGAGTAGACAAAGTAGGAATAGCAAGTTGAGAATGAACATTAGTGATAAATTGTTGAAATTTTCTAAGAAGACATTTCTTTAAAATAATGGTAATTAATATAATATCAGTGAGAGTAACACCTAATCCAATTAGTTGACTTTTAATATAATCAAATTTAAGTAAAAAATTATCCATAGATTTGAAATCAATATACCTCAAGTCTTCCAAATTGTCTTGCAATTGAATCTTGTGTGATTCAGATGGCCTGTCATATGTTTGCTCTAAAATATCCCAAGCTTCGTGGGCAGCAGTGCAATGAGTAATTAGAACATATAAATCCAGGTTAAGATATATACCAATGAGGCCAAGGGCTTCATCATTTTTAGTATTCCATGGATTTTTTTCATCTTGTGTAGCCGAGGTACCGGAAACTACAGAAGGGTCAGTAGCAACATCTAAAATATGCTTGAAACATAATATAAATGAAAGATGAGTTTTCCAAGCATGATATTTGAGTTAGTTAACTTGATTTCTGAAATTAAAGTTGACATTATTATAAGATGAGAAAAAAAATACCTTCTTTACTAAATAAATTTGAAAAATAAATTAAAAAAATTTTAAAAATTATTTGAGAGAGAAAAATAATAATAATAATTAAACCCCTTTTTTGTTTTTTAAAAACTATTTTAATAATTTTAATTTCAAATTTTAAAATTAAATCTAGATTCTATTTTCTTAAAAAAACTAACTATAATATATATATGTAAAGTATATGTTTTTTGTTTCTTTAAAAAAACCTCCTAAAAATAATCACGTAATTTACTTTATTTTAGAAAAAAATCTCAAGTTTGAATTAAGATTTAATTAAAAAATTTATGAATAATAATAGTAAATAAATTTTTTTAAAAACACATCAAAGGAAAAAAAATATGATTGAAATTTTTTTAATATTTCAATGCAACTTTTTTATGAGAGCAATCATTTTTTTTAAATTAGTAATTGATTGAAATAGTGGAGAAGAAATTTAAGTAGTTTGAAAAAAAAAAAACAGAATCTCATAAATGATTAGACAAAAGGAACAAACCACATGGCTAAAGTTAGAAGGAGAGAATAAGACACACAGTTATGATTGTAAAACTCACAATAACCTAATAATAGGAAATAAGTGTTATAAATAGAAAAGAAGAATAGTTATGATTGTAAAACTCACAATAAGCTAATAATATGAAAGAAGTGGAGAAGAAATTCAAGTAGTTTGAAAAAAAGAAAAAATAGAATCTCATAAATGATTAGACAAAAGGAACAAACCACATGGCTAAAGTTAGAAGAAGAGAATAAGACACATAGTTATGATTGCAAAACTCACAATAAGGTAATAATAGGAAAGAAGTGTTATAAATAGAAAAGAAGAATAGTTATGAATTATTAGTTTTTTTTTTTAGATTTGAAATAGAAACCCTTATAGCTTTGAAATTATAACTATCATTAAAAAAACTATGCCAATGATGGATATAAATTTATTTGAAAGAAATATGGAATAAAGAGAAACAAGATAGTTAAAAATATTATTAATGAAGCTTTTAATAACTTGTAAAGAGTAAAGTTTTTTTTGCTAAAAAAAATGAATTGATTAATATTTTTAAAGTCTATGAAAGAAGGTGTTAAGAGCAATAAAAGTATATCTATTTTTTCTTTGTTTTGGTGGCAAGCCTTCCAAAGCAAAGAAAAAAATGGGTTAGATGATAAAAAGAACTCTTTGGCGGTAAACCTTCCAAAGAGGGTTAGAAAAAAAACTTGAAAATTGAATAAAAAAACCTGCAAAAAAATAGGAATGAATTTTTTTCTTCACTTCTCTCAAAAAAGTTCTCCAATATGGTAACTTTCACAAAAGCTCAAAACAAATATTAGAAAGCTATGATACCATGTAAGAAATCGAACAAAATAAAAACTAATAAAACAATCCAAGAGAGCTTAATGTGAAGAATACTACCATAAACCAAATGAGTTTTCCAATGGATCAACAAGAATGGAGACAAGAGATTTTGAAAGGGGAAAGCAAAGAAAATCCCTTGTGTAATATTAAGAATGTGGAAAAGAGGCCTAAAGAAAGAGAGAGGAGGAAGAAGTATTGTGGAGCAAACTAGCTCATTACAATAACATCAAGAAGATGTGTAGAAGAAGTAGTTGTAGAAGAATGAGAGAGGCATCTCTTTTATAGAGATGAGAAAGGAGTTGCATGTGTAACTCCCATTTCTATGAATGCCACCATTCATAATAAGTGTATGCAAAGTGTCAATATCCTCTTAAGGAGGAATAAACTACTTTCCTTAATAAAAGAATTACAAAAAAGAGTCATCCTCACATGTGGACTAGAGGACAAGAAAATAATATGTCCTTCACATGTGTACTAAAGGATAAAATACATAAGGGATACCTTGGTTTATCTCATTCAATAAATAAATACAACCAAGGAAATATTACTACTTCTAACATTATATTTATTTTTTGTGTTGAATAATGCAAGGCAGTAAATTTTGCAAGCCTATACCAAAGTTAATTATGTACTTAATTTCAGTGTGTTACTATTAGCTTGATGGGAAAATTGATAACACACTATTAGCATTATGTTATTTTAGTTTTTTGATCTCAAATGAATGAATTTTAGTAGGGTTCAAAATGATTTGAGTACTCAAACCTTGTTTCAACAAAATCCTCACCCATTTTGACAACTAGAACACAACTCAATGGATCATCAAAGAATACTTGTCAGACATTGCTACGGTTTGCAACATTTTTTATTTTTATTGTTTCCTAAGCCTATTCAGGCATATGAGTGAAGGTATGAAGTTTGATTCAATTGTTTTCATGTTGATTAAATTAACCTTAATCTAGTTTCACCATAATGATAATACTCAAGATTATTGTTGAACCTCAAAGCTTTGGTGTATGTACTATGTTTATTTTGTTCAAAAAATAGGGAATGCCATAGCTGAGGCTTATAAATTTGGTGTTATACATGTTTGTAGTGTTAAGTAATAGATGCAAGTTATTTTTCCAAGTCCATTTGAAAGAGTCCATTGAGGAGTTCTAATTTATAAAAAGAAGTCAATACTCGACCAACTTCTAAATAGTTTCTTAGGATTAAAATGTCTTTACTAAAAAATTATAGAATTTGCAGTACTAAAAAATGGATGCTTCATTTGACCATGGGTTTGTCTATGAGCATAGTGTTTGATGCAAAAAAATACAATGACCATGAATTAAAGAGCACAATTAATTGTGTAACATAAAGCACATTGTGACATTGATATCATGATTCAACTCTATAGTTTTTCAGTCAAACTCACACACATGATTCTTGAGTAGTGGTTCACAAGAACCCATCTCTTATGAGAATGAATGAAATTTTTAACACTAACTGCATCTAGGTGATGCTCATAGAGTTGAAGCATCAGAACTTCCAATCGGGTCACCTATCTCAGTGCTCCTCCAGTGCACTTTAGCTAGAGTGGTATTGGAATGGGTGACCTCCCAAGAAGTCCTAGACCTTTGTGAGCATCACCTAGATGCAATGAGTGCTAATTGTTCCATTCATTCTCATGAGATGTGGGTTCTTGATGAGACACGAATAAGTGTGTTTGACTAAAAACTATACACTTGATTCTTGATAGCAATATCATAATTTGACTTGCTGTGGAAAAATATTCTACTTATTAGTTAAGACACATTATCTAAATCAATTGCACAGAGACAATAGTTTCTCAATAAAAAATAGCTCATTAAGAAACATATATAGTCTGAGCTCATTCTCCTATCTACTATACTTATATAATTTGAGCTTCATAACATTGATCTAAAAGTTGCACTTAAAAGAAAAACACTCTTTGCAAATAGAACTCCCAACCTTAAATCATGATATTTGCAAGTTCAAAAAAATGAGTTCTCAAACTATTTGCCTAAGTTATTTTTCAAAATAGCTATTATCTTCACTTTCGAAAATCGTCCTACATAAAACTCTTTGTATTTAACAATATTGATTATTTGTTTTAATCTTAATTACATGGAATATTCTTTTTAGAAAATTCTTCCAACAATTCCAAGTTTCTCAATCACCTTTTTTTCACAACCTCATTTTTATACTCATCTACTTTTTCACCTCTGTAGTTGTTTTTCATTAACTTGCAAATCCCTAGTTTGCTCTTCATATTGCCTATTATTAGCCCTTATTTTCCACTGGACATTTTCATGCTTTGTGATCATCACCCCTATGTTGGTAATAAATTATTTCTCTACTTCCTCCATGTCATCAACCATATACTTTACCTTCAATTGTGTTTAAATTTTGGTTTTGAGAATGATCTCATCTATCTTCAATACTATATGTTGGATTTTTTGTTCTTTTTCTCTTATCCACTATTACCACCTTAATTTTCTTGTATTTCTACATCTCCATTTAATGACTTTAAGGTCGACTCTTCCAAATTTCATATGATTATAACTTTCTTTCCTTTTTAGGTAAGGCAATTTTAATTCATTTTGGAATCTGTTATATGTTAAGTATAACAACCATAATTGGACACCATTTGAGAATTTTCTTATAGTGCTTAAGCTTCAGATATTTAAAAATAATTCATTACCAACTCATCATTTCATAATCAACATGTGTTCTTCACAACCCTAATTAGTTCTACACATTCCCCTCTCCATACATCTTTTTGTGCAACTATTCCACCACACATATATTTTCGTAAAGGTCTCAATTTGTTTAATCTTGATGGGCTATTGAATTGGAAAATTTTGTTATTTAACATAACTATTTGATGAACTTTATATTTATTTTAATTTGTTGTTGTGTCAGTCACTGTAACCAGTCATTTTGTGTTTATATTTGCTATTGTAGTAAGAGTTAGGAATGATTAGAGTCATTCCATGAATATTTAGGCCTAATTTATGGAGTGACAATTGTTTACATGTAATATATAAAGCTAAAAATGCATATGCAGATAAATGTGGCTCTAAGTGATCACAGTGAAAAACATTGAGGGAATACACTAAAATTGGGTACCTGAATACAAAAGTGGCTAATCTAGCCAAGCAAAGGAGGCCTTTCATGTTTGGGAACATTATGTGATGTTCATCAAATGGTGAATCCATCTTCAAGTTGTGTCAGGAGGGTCTAGAACTGGGAGATTGTGGAAGCCCTAGATAATAAGGGTTTTAAGGCACAAATTGGGGGTTTTGATGCTACAGCCCCTTTGGAGTTAATCCCTTTTGCTTACGATCATTTTAAGGCATACCTAGTCACTTTCCAAAAGTTGGGTTTGATAAGAGGTCACTAGGGGGTACTTCCTTTGTTAATTTGAGCAATTTTGTGCATTAAAATAGGGTACTTGTTGGGTTTAGCAATGTTTGTCCAAAGTAGTCCCATAATTTTTTTTGATATGTTATGGAACTCTATAAAGGGTATTTGTAAATGATAATGTCTGATCAAGTGTTTTGAGAAAAACCAAGGTTATTTTCACTCCATGTATACTACAATGTATTTAGACAACATTTTAGGCCTTTTGGGTCAATTTGTGAGAATTTCTTGAACTGGGAAGTGGAAATTGAAGTCAAAGCCCTAGAACCCCTTGAGTCTAAGTAAATAGGAGCTTTTAAGATCACAATCATCAATTAGGAGTATTTTAGAAGGCTTTAACAAGTCAAGTTCCTGAAGCATTTGAGATTCTGGATAGGCCAAGTGCCTAAACCTTTGAAATATGTAAACTTTTATTGGTGTTTTGAATAGCTTCAACTTTTTCACTGCATCAACAATAGAATGGAGTGATCAAATACATAAATAGGAAAATTGTTGAAATGGCTAAGTGTATAATGCATATTCAAAATGTAGCATATCGTTACTGGGCAGAAGTAGTACAAACTACTATACACATTCTCAATTGATGTCCTAGTGAGTGTTTGCAAAATACTACTCCTAAAGAGTTTGGACAAGTCTTAAGCCTACCATTGATTTTTTTAAATTTTTGGGTCTATTTATTTTGCATTAGTTAAACATAACACTGCAAAAAAGACTAGATATAAAAAGTTATAATTTCAACTTTGTTGTCTATAGTGAAAAATCAAAAGCATATTGCTTAATTGATGTAACTACTGATAAATTAATTTTTAGTAGAGATGTAATTATTCATTAAAGAAAATACATCTTACTTTGCAGATGATGATTCATGAAAGAGTTTGTAAGTATAGAAGATGATTCATCAAGTAGCCAAAATTTAGAGTTTGGTGATGACAATGACGAGGATAAACCACAACTCCCCTTGGATACAATATGTTCTCCTCCAAGTCAATCTTTTGACTATCCACAAGAAATTCCTTGAACTTGTCTAAAATTGTTTGATAAAATCATCAAGGATGTGAAAGAAGATGGAAAATAAATTCTCAAATAAGACAATTTGTAGAAGGAAATAGCCAAAGTTTTTGAGCATGCAAATTTTTCCTAAATCCTAAAATTCAAACCAGCCCAATTTAAACAAGCCTTTGACTAAACCAAAATGGGAAGCTGCTATGAAATTAGAACTCGATGCCTTGACAAAGAACAACACATGGAAGCTTTGTGAATTACCTCATGCAAAGAAGCCTACTAGTGGCAAATGAGTGCACAACATGAAATATAAATCAAATAGGCCCATTAACAAGTTCAAAGCTCTACTTTTTGCGTCAACATAATAATGGAAAAGGATTTGTGAATTAGGGAGAGAGATCAAACTCACCTTGTTGGATTTGATGGTTGAATTGACTAGCTATCCTTAGATCTATGGTAGAGGATTGAAACCTCTATCCCACTGCACCAGAACGAGAACTGTTGAAATGCTGCAAAGAAAGGAATGAAGAAAATATATCTATCTAGCGCATGAATGAATTTTTCTCGCATTCATACCTTACTAACTTAAAAAACTCAAACCCTAGTTGCTTCTTCATCTTCACTAGTTTTTGCAACTTTCATGATGAACACCATCATCTTCCATTGATTGCATGTTGTTGGATCATCTCTCCATTTTCACAATGTCTTCTCAAAAAAATCTCACTCATAGGCCATATTACTTGCAAATGAATGAAATTTTTTGCTTGTGAATGAATGAAATTTTCTCTTTTTTACCTGCAAATGAAACTTTTTCTTTTTTTGTTATAACATTGAGTTGGTCAAAATTCAACTTGGGAAAACATAGGTTGGTCAAAATTTCAACCGAAGTGGGCATATAATTTTTTTTGGACCAACGCAGGAATGAAAACAAAAAATAAGGAGGATTCAAAGTTGTGATCAAAAATTTTGGTAGAAAAATAGGTGCAAATGTACTAGTGCCATAACCATATATCTTCATTTTGTGTAGATAAGCATGTCTCATCAGATAAATCTAGATAGAACAAGTTACTTCCTATCTGATCTCCACTTCCAATTAGTTCACCAATAGCATCAAATATCTTGGCCTTCCTATGATGAAATTCAACTCTATATCCTAATTTCTTCAACTGTGAAATACTCAAAAAATTATACTTGTCCTTCAACCTAGTAAAAATTGTCACACTTGATCTTATTAGTCAATTATATTCATCCTTTATCTTTCATGAGACATGGTGTGTCATTATCAAACTTAACACAACTACCTTTGTATGATTCCATGGTTTCAAACTTACTTTTATCACTAGTCATGTGATGTGAACAACCACTCTTAATTATCCATCTATCACCTTTACTCATATGAGATTAATGTAGTTTTCTCATCTTCATCAAAATCTCATAGAAACATAAAAAACTTCTTCATCATTACTATTGAAATCATTATCGATTTCTTCTTCAACAATGCAACGTGATTTCTTACCTTTCCTTTGGTTGTCCTTGTTTCTCCTATTGTCTTTGTTATTCCTTTTGTCTTTGTACTTGCTTTCCATTTTCCCATCCTTGTCTTCTCTACTAGTCTTGCAACAATATGACCAACTTTGTTACATAAAAAAATTAATTATATGAAGTTTACCTTTGTATTTTCCTCAGCTTCTTGGAAGTCTTCTTGCCATCAGTGCTTCAAGCTCATTGAAGTCATCATTAGAGACATCAATGTCACTATCCACACACTTTACTTTTTCATTTTTACTAATAACCAATTGAGGTTTGAAAGAAAAGTCAACAATAGTAGGAGTGAAATTATCAAATTTTGACAATTCAAAGGTAGTAAGCCTACCTATTACACCTTCCAGTGTTAGGTTATTACCAGGGGTACATCTCATTTCTTATACTGTAGAAACCCTAATAGCATAAATAGGAAGTAGAGTTCTCAGTACCTTGCTAATCACAATTTCATCATCAATATTTCCATTTTATCTTCTTATAGCAATCACCACCTCTTTGATTCTTCTAGAATATTTTCTCCTTCTACCATTCTCATTTCATCAAATTTACCTCTCACTCTTTTTTTATTTTGATCTCAAGACATTTTTGTCTCCTCCATAGATAGTTAGCGATGTATCCCACATTTTATTAGCAATATTTTACTCCTTTATGTCATCAAACTTGGCATAGCTTAGGGTTGATGTAATATCCAAGATATGTTGGTTATGTTCTTGCTTCTCTTTCACCTATTGAGATGTCAGAGGACTTGGTATCATCACATGTGCATGTTCCACATAGTGTATTATATTATCTCTAGTTTCTACTAGATAATATTGACATTATAGTAAGGTTTTTTTATTAGTGACACACACACACTTAATCAGATAGTTAACAACTACAGAGCTTATCTTGCAATTTATAGTGTTAACCAAGTAATTCAGGCTCTATTGAGTTATATATTTGCTACCAAATACTAGGAACAATATTTAGTTTGCACTGGGAAATATCTACCAAGTTGGTGATTATTAGTGTAAACTAAGCTTCATAGTGTTTATCAAGATTCTCAGTGCATACCAAGTTCTCCAGTGTTTACCAAGTTTGCAGATTCAATAATGTGAATCTAGTGTTGATCGAGCTATGCATTATCAACCAAGAAATTTAATTTATATGTCAAGTTTCATAGTGTTCACCAAATCACCAGTGCAGACCAAGTTCAGACTACTTGGAAGTCACTAGTATAAACCAATATTCTATTTCTATTGAGTGCATGATGATGTTGAGCATTGAGAATGGTTTGAGTGTCAGAACCTCATTGAATTTGTCTTTAGAACCTAAGCACCTGTAGTTGGGCCAACTTTGTGTATTCAGTGAAACTTGTACTATAGCCAACTTTGATGAATTATAAATTGGATTGGTATATATGTAATGTATTTTATTACATCCAAAAAGAATAATTAATATAGATGATAAGTATAAAGAGTAGAAGTGCAAAGTAAGAAGGCTACAAGAAATATAAGGAGCAACAAAGATTTATCCATCACATCAAGGTGATCATTACACTTCAAAGGATCATCAGAAGTGATTATTATAATCCTTAATAAGCCAATTTTATACTACAATACTAAAGTTTTTGGGTATCATCCCCACCCCAATTTTACTCGCTATTTGGAAGGTTTCTGGGTTACCATATTGTGTGTCAAAGTGTTATGAATATTTTCATGCTTTCATTTTTTCATGCATGCAATTAGTTCAAAATACATATGAAAGATTAATTGGTTAATTAAGCTTAAGTTTTATTGGTTACTAATTCACCCCTCCCCTCTTAGTAACCTAGCCTATCTTATATTTCCACTAATTAGTATTAGAGCTTTGTGGTTCTCAAAGAAGAAGTTTAACAGCTTGAGCAAAGATTAGACGCAATGAAGGTATTTAGACTTGATAAAGATATTAACAATGAAAAGCTAGATTTGGAATTGGCTATCAGGCAACTTAAAAAGGAAAAAGAGCAATTCTCTCAATCCCTAAAAAGAAGAAAAGATCTTGCAGTACAGATGACTGACAAACTCTACATAAAGAAAGAATTGAAGATATCCATTTAGAAAGTAATTCAAATGAAGCTAATGAAGCAATAAGAGAACTACTAGAAAATAATGGTATACTTCAAGAAGAAGTTAGAAATCTGAAAAGAGAACAAGAAATTTAGTTAGTAAGATTGTGTGAAGTTATGGAAGATAAAAACAAGATAAAAGAAGAAATAGAAGGAAAGAACAATCAAATTCAACATCTATCCCCTCAATAGGAAGACTGCATTAATCAACTTACTAATGCAAATGAAGTAATCATGAATATAAGATCAAAGAATTAAAGATTACAAAATGATCTTAACACTGAAAATAAAACCAATAAGAGGATGATGAAATCTCAAGCAGA
This sequence comes from Cupressus sempervirens, assembly GCA_028749045.1. NCBI lineage: Eukaryota > Viridiplantae > Streptophyta > Pinopsida > Cupressales > Cupressaceae > Cupressus > Cupressus sempervirens. The sequence continues at coordinate 503,443,400 of CM053783.1, read as the reverse complement.
CATGAATCAATTAAATGAGAAAATCCAATATAGATAGAAAGGCAAAGCAAGAATTGGATATACAGAAGAAGGTGAATCATCCAAGCAAGGAGCTCAAAAGAATCAAAGACCTACTTGTGATCACTATGGTAAGTTAGGTAAAACATCAAACAAATGTTGGAGTAATGGTAAGGCTAAATTCAATGGAAAATGCTACAAATGCAATAAGCATGGTCACAGAGCTAATGAATGCAAACAGAAACCTAAATTTGAAGTCAAATGTCACAAATGCAAGATGCATGGGCATAAATATTCTGAATGCAAAACCAAGACATTGAATCTAGAAAAAAAAATTGTAAATGCTATATTTAGTTGGGACTACAACACATGGTGTTGATGTCACTACTGTGGAGAATTTGGACACATTGGAATAAACTGTGCAAAACATCACATGAGGACAAGAGACACCACTAAACATTGGAAGAAATGAAGATGAAAAGAAAACCAAGGCTAACAATATTAGAAAGTAGATGAGACAATAATGGATTTTGAAATCTTCTATGAATGCAAGTCTGAGTAATGAAGCACATGTCACTCAAGAATTAGGTGACTCAAGCATTTCTACTTGATCTCCCACAAGGATAATTGGAACTAATATATTGAAGCATACATCTTACATTAGTTCCAATCAACTAAAAGGAAAGATTCATATCAACATTCAAGATGCAAAGGGATCACCGAGTGTCTAAGGTAATTCTAGACCTTACTTAGCTAGGTTAGGTTGAAAGAGCCTACCAAGCATGGTCAGAAGTAAAAAATTCATTGTGTGGACACTGAGTCATGGATGACTCTACCTAGCAATTAGATCAAATAGAGTGGAAGATAGTCTCTCACCAAGAAAGCAAACATACCAAGCATTTAATATGATTGGAAAGTGAAATTTGATAAAAGGAATGAAATTGAATTCATTTGTCATTGTGAATTTTAAAAGAACTATATGCGAAGAGATATTTTTGTGCATCCAAGTGATCTATGTGATTTATTGTTGAATTTTTCCTATGTTTTTGTAAACCTACAAAGCATGGAATCCTCCAATAGCAAAGCCAAGAAGGGGTCAAAAATGTTGGTTCGAGGTGTTGAGTGGAAAGCACCAGACTTCAAGTTGAGTCTGACAATTGCAAAAACACTTGATCCAACTGGAGCTTAGTTGTAGATTCCACCCAGGGTACTACTAGTTAATGATATTTTCTCACATTTTCATTGCTCAATTCAAGACATTGGAACCCTAGAATTGGATGAAACTTTGGCAAAGTTGTGTGTGAATGGTACATTGAAACCTGAGCATCAGCACTTTGAAACCAAGGGTTTAACCCACATTCCACACATGCCCCAAGACTTTCAAATAAAATGGATAAGGTTTATTCTTAGCAGTGTACACAACGAGCAGCTATGGTTGGAGTATCTTATTCTCATAACAAAGAAAATGATTCATCGAATCATAGGGCTCCTAATGTTGACCAAGGAAAAGACTACCAAAACCCTAAGTTAGGTTAAACTAGAAAAGAAAACTCTTTCCAAATGAGATAGTAGGTGTATGAAGATCAACTAAATTATAAACATGTAAATTATATAGCTCCAGTCATCTCAATAATGTATAATGTGAGGTAGTCAATCTCACTCTCAAGGTGGTAAAGAACAACATGTTCTTTTTACCTTATCAAGTTAATGTTGAACTAATTCAACAAGAACATGGAGAGCATCAAAACTTTGAAGAATAAGCCATGTAAGTTTGTTTCACGTTTAACCTATTTATTCTTCTATGTTCAAAATTTTATCCCTTTGAAAGGTACAGTTGTATGGAGAAAAGATGTGCCTATACTATATCAGATCAATGAGTATATAGCACAGATGGGCGAGAACTATGTCAGTATAATGGGTAAGTGTTTTCATTCATTCAAAGAAAAGATGAATAATAGATTCAAAATTTCCAAGAAACTTGTAGAAGATTACAAGAATGATGTTTGTTTCATGGTAGACTGTGACAAGGTATACATACAAGTAGTCAAAACTAGAGTGGTGTGGATTAAGCCTCTAGGCTATGAGGTTAACATTGATGACACTAAGGATATCATTGAAGCATTGTTGAATGAACATATGGATCCCAAGGCTACATATTTTGGTACATATGATGAAACCAAAGCTAGAATTGAACTAGAAATAAAGCTTCCTCAGGCTATCAATAAAGGAAAGAAGAGAATAGAAAAACTAAGACAAATTAGTTCTACTCTCCTATTGATAGAAGGTAAAGGAGATGATGTCATAGAAGATGATGTAGAAGATGAGATAGAAGAAACTAAATTAGAAGAAGAAGAGTCAATTAGGAAGAAAGGTAAGGTTATCATAACCAAAATACCAAGTCATCTATTGTAGTATTCACTAGAAGGACATCTAGAAAGAAATTGAAATTGGGTGAAGTAGCAGAGGATGTTATTTTCAAAGAGCCTCCACCTACATTTCAAGAGAAATTGAAAGAGATTGATTCTAGGGCTGGCATGGAAAATTTTGAATCAGTGAGATATGAGACCAAAAATGAATAGGAGAAGAAGCAAGTTGAAAACATGATTATTTCTAAGTTACGTAATTGAAAATATTCACTTGATCAACTTGCACATCAAATTCTCAATGAACTGATGGAAAGAATCAACCCAATATGGGAACATGCCAAGAAAGCTACAAAGGATATATATGAGAAGACTCTGAGGCAACTCATGTCAAGTCTTAATGAGAAAGAAGTAAAAGATTCCATAAAGAAGAATGAAGAAGAACTCACTTTGAAATTTAACACTTGCTTGATATTAATTAATGACATTGAACATGTGGTGAAGAATGCCACTAATACATGGAAGAATATCTACAATCTTCATTAGAAGAATGATTTTTTTGTTCATGTTAGTGATAAAGATGATGATGAAGATGAGAAAGAAGAAAAGGATAATGATGATGATGAAGAAACAAATGATGATAATAAAGATGATTAGGAGCGACGATAGGAAGCTACTAAGGAGAATCTCCCTGAGATCTAGAGCATTGAGGAAACTGACCCTGAGAAGATTGCAGTAGTGGTTATGGCCTCATTTCCTCACTCTTAGAGAAAAGCTTTAAAGCCATCAAGCCCAGAGAAAGATTCTACCAAGTTGGTTGTGGAAAACACTGCAAATCCAAGCACTTAACCAATCTTTGCACCTATTTAGCTAAGTACTTCATTCATTGAAGTGATCAACACTTCATCTACCAAGCAATCAATGCTTCCTCTTTCATTAGGTTTGGTTACTTAGTAACTAGTTATTCCTATAATTAGTGCTATATATACTTTTTTGCTAGTCCTTCTATTTCCACTATTGTTAATATTCCTAGTGCATAAGTAGTTAGTACAAAGACAGTTGAGAGAAAGCCTCAACTAAGTACTAATGTTTCTAGCAAAGGTAAATATAAAGAAGAGGACATTGATCTTGATGAGGATATAGTTTTCCCAAATTGGGAACTCTAAATCCTAATCAAATTCATATAGTAGGTGAGCTTTTCTAGAAGAAAGCTCAGTAACAGAGGCTTAGAGAGGAGAGAAACAGATAAATCAAGTACTAGAAGATGCAAAGAACATACTTATAGATGCACTCAACACTAAGGTTGATATTTCTCAACCTATTTTGGCTCAATTAGAAGTTGTTAAAAGATTTAATGAGGACCTAAATGGGAAATAAAATTAATTTCAAAGAGCAGAGAAGCAATTCAAAAAAAAAGTATTGAAGCTATTTGCACAAAAGATTGCACTATATCAAGTAGACTTGTCTACTATTCTTAACTCATTGGAAACCACTACCAATAATGTTACTTATCTATTCAGTAAAATATGTGATACATCTATTTTTAATCAAGAAATCAAAAATAAACTCTCCAAGATAGATGAAGACCTGAAGGTGAGTACACACCAGTTATCACTTGACCCAAGCTATAGTTCTACTCACTACACAAAGATCATATTTCTAACTAATATGCAAGAAAATTTACTAAAAGAAGAAGCTAGGATAAAGGCCACACATGTAGAAATACAAGGCATGATTCTTCCAAAAATGGATGCACTACAAAAACACATTGCACATGCCAAAACTCTCATCCATGGAAACAACTTCTCCATAGCTGATCACATGATGGAGATATTTGTAGAAGTTCACATTTCATTGCATGCAAGCAAGGTATTGTTAGAAAATTGGGACAAGACATTTTTTTTGATTTTAAAGGTACATTCTAACTTCTTGTCAGATTTTGGTATTACCATGTAGTATATACCTTTAGCATTTATTTCAAAAAGGGGGAAATATGCGATGTTGCAATAAAAGGGGAGAAGATGAGAAGTTGTATATAACATGTAAAGTATATTGAATATATTTATGGGGGATCATCATAATATTATACATATACATGTATAGTTATTCAGATAATCATCTCTTACAAAAGCAATTTTGAAAAATCTCAAAAATAGAGTATGTTACCAAGTTGAAAACATAAGATGGAGACTAAAGATTGTTTTGAACTTTTTTGAGAATTCAATTTTGATTGATAAGCCTTTTTCTCACTAATACCAAAGAGGGAGATTTTTGATATTATAGTCAATTTTTTTATTAGTGACACACACACTTAATCAGATGGTTAGTAGCTATCAAGCTTATCTTGTAGTTTACAATGTTAACCAAGTAATTTAGGCTCTACCAAGTTCTACAGTTGCTACTAAGTTCTAGGAACAATATTCAGTTTGCACTGAGTAATATCTACCAAGTTAGTGATTATCAATTTAAAATAAGCTTCACAATGTCTACCAAGTTTCTCAGTGCAAATTGAGTTCTCCAGTGTTTACGATGTTTGCAACATCAATAATGTGAATCTTATGTTGACCTAGCTATGCAGTATCAACAAAGTGATTCAGTTTATATGTCGAGTTTCACATTGTTCACCAAGTCACTAGTGTAGACTGAGTTTAAACTACTTGGAAGTGATTAGTATGAATTGGGCTTCTACGTCTACTGAGTGCATGATGATGGCAAGCGTTGACAATGGTTGTTGATTGTTAAAATCTCACTGAGTTTGTCTTTAGAACCCAAGTACCTACAATTGGGTTGACTTTGTGTATTTGGTGAAACTTGTATTATAGTTGACATTGATGAATTATAAATTGGATTGGTATATATGTAATGTATTATATCACATCCAAACAGAATAATGAATATAGATGATAAATATAAAGAATAAAAGTGAAAAGTAAGAAGGCTAAAAGAAGTATAAGAAGAAACAAAGATTTATCCATCACAACAAGGTGATCATTACACTTCAAAGGAATCTTGTTCAGCAAATCAAATCAGAGATCAACAACTGGTTTATCCTAATAGGTGTAATAAATAAATCCTTTCACAAGGTAGACTTAATAGTCATTATTAAATCTCTTTATAAGTACATACTTCACTGTATTTATGTAAATTCTTTTGCAAGGTGGACCTAGTAGTCCTTATTGCTCCTAATAGGGCAGATCATTAGAAGTGATCATTGTAAGTCTTAACATGCCAACTTTATATTGCAATACTAAAGCTTTTGGGTATCATCCCCACCCTAGTTTTACTTTCTATTTGGAAGGTTTCTGGGTTACCATATTGTGTGTCAAAGTGTTATGAATGTTTTAATGCTTTTAATTTTTCATGCATGCAATTAGATTAGAATACATATGAAGGATTAATTGGTGAATTAAGATTAAGTTTTATTGGTTACTGATTCATCCCTCCCCTCTTTGTAACCTAGCCTATCTTATATTTCCAACAAATACAACTTTATAAAACTCTGCCATGTAGGGAAGTTCTCTTTGTTCGACTTTGGCACCTCCTTTTTGTACCTTCAAACTTTTCTCTACAAGAACCAATGCTCTTATACTAATTGTTAAAATAATTTAGGATAACTAACAGGTGGGATGAATTAGTTATCGTTAGGTCTAAATGTACCAATTTAACTTAAAATTAGTTTAAATGCTTCATATCTAAACATTTCTTAGTTCGATCTCTATAGAAAATAATTAGTAACATAAACTTGCAATATACTATCCACTAGGAATTAACATGGAAACCTAATTTGGGAAAAACCATCAGTAATATGCTGCCAATTTTTCACTCTCCTGAAATGAGCTTTATTAAGAGCCAACCCTATTAAAGTTTACAAAGCACACTATTAAATGTGACCTTGTTAAATGATTTAATCACCCTTTTAGGAGTGGACTTGTTAGAGGGCTTAAAAATATTTAATTAGAATGTCACCTTGATTAAAGGATTTAGATATGACTGTTAGGTCAACCTTGATTAAAGGATTTATATACTAATACAATGGTTAGAAAGTAATAATAGGTATCTAAAAAATACAACTCACATTGCAAATATATATCACAATTCAGTTCATATGTTTATTCACTAATTGGCCTCCATTGTCATCTCTATATCTGATCTACTTGGAAACACTTCAAGCAATCATACTTCACCTCTTCACCACTTTTCTTAGCTTCTTGCTCAAGTTCACTATTCAATAACATCAATAATTGCTCCAACCATATTAGGTTACCCCTTACACCTCCTTAAATAGGTAATTTTGATATTTTTCTACTTAAAAATCACAATATATGTTAGGGTTTGGTTAGATTCTTTAAATCCTTCCTTCATTTCATTTTCTCTTTTCACTTCTAGAAACTTCTCCAAACTTCTCCTTGAATTCTTAAATAGAAATGCTCAAACATGGTTTTCCTTGAATTAAATGTTCCAGATCATCCATCCTCATCTTTAACACACTTTACATTTTCCAATAAATCAACTATGCTGACTAGAAATTATGATTTCCTCATAATATGCCAACTGTTGTCCCTCGGCTAACACTGGGTTCTAACACTTGGTCATCATCGGATTACTCAGTCACTACTAACCAATTTGTTTGGCACATTTATTGATACTTGGTCAATATTGATGCTCAGTTGGCACTATATTTTTCTTGACTTATATTGCACTCAATCAACTCTACAATCACTCAGCATAAACTTCAAGTTCCTTAATCTTCTTATCTTTTTCTCTTTTGCTCAGTCAAGCCTATACATTAGGTAATTCTTTGATCATTTCTTTTAGGCAATAGTGCAAATGTCTTCTCCACTTAGGTTATCATTAAAAAATCATATGATCTTGTCAAAGTCTAACTAATTAAGTTCCCATTATAGTTCCTCATAACTCAACCTTTTCTATAGGTCCTTTTGATGTTAGAAATAAGGAATACTAAGAGGAGGGTGATTCAATATTTTATAAGCTTTAGCCCTAAATTGGATATTATTAATTACCTTGTAACTTTCATATGAAAGTAAACTAATTATGTTGAATAGTAAACATAACCATGTAATAATAGAAATCATAACACCATATTTTGTTAACTAGGGAAACCTTGGTGGAGATGGTACTTGTTGAGTTGTCGTTTCACATGATGTTGAACTACATGGATCCTTTCAAATCCCTCTCTTGAAAAGATGATTAAGGACCAACTCCAAGGTTTAGGGTGGTCTTGCAACCTACTAGGTTTTCTTAGTTGAAGATAAATGTGTATATTCATGAGGAGGCCTTTGTTGATTCAAACCAATTTTAGATAATCTATTTGGTATGTTTCTATTTGAAAAAGTAACCACAAAAGAAATATATTTATGGTATTTTCTATTTTTATGATGAATGCAATTTATCAATGCAACTATATGAATTGCCATTTTAACCAAGTTTTATAAATTAAATTAAAAAGATAGAGTAATGAGAGATTAAAGCAAATAACTGAAAGGAAAATTCTTAATGGACATAAACCACGGTAATAACACATATGTGAATTAAATTGTCAAAAGGATTGGATAGAAAACCAGTGAAATTAGGAGAAAAACTTCCTCAAATCCACTAATGCAATCTTCAATGGGAACTCTCAATATAAAATGAAAGATGTTTCACAGTTCATCAAATCATAAGGCCACAAAAAGTGTGCTCATGTGAGACACTATGCAAGAAAAATAAATGAGCCTTTCTCTAATTCATTACATCAGCAGAATTCATTAAAATGAGGTAAAAACCATAACCAAAAGGTCACATGATCATAACAACACAATAAAACCATTGACTCCATTATTTTCATGAACATGTATTTACAAAAATAACACACTCTGACAAGAATAACTACACTCAGAATGAGAGCACCAATAGCACATATTATTGCATCAAAACAATGGCATAGAGTACATATTACATCAATGCATTTATAAGAAATCATCTCCTCCTTTTGTGTTGGGATTGAGAGCTCTTAAAATGCAAAATCATACTAAAAACTAATAAAATAAATCTAATTGTATACAAAATGTCTCTCTAATTGGTGCTAAGTAAGTCTCCACTCTTTTTTATATCAATTAATGGGTGCATGAGCCTTTACATAACACAAATGAATAAAAGAATGAGAAGATAAGAAGAAGGAAGCTGTAATATGATCTAAAAGTCCCTAGAAGCTCTAAAAATGAAAGCTCGACCTTCTCTAGGTGTTTCTAGGAGTTAAACTGCCATTAAGATGCATTTCTAGTGCATGGAATACTCTAAATTAGGAACTACCAGCTAACTCTTGACACACTACTTCTTCTTCAAAACTATTGACACATCTTTGTGAAAAGTGCACTTGTGCACTTATGCACCTCGGTAATAGGTTCCAAAAATCCAAAATTCTTCTAAGTGTCAAAACTTGATTTCCAGCATCTGGGTTTTCTCCCTCTTTAGACCAAAACAATGTCTAGATGTTTGCTTTTAAACTTCTCTATTACCTCTAATACTAGGTTATCTTTTGGTAGATCCAAAGCCTCATATTTATTCTTTACCACTTATTGGTATTTATTGACTTCAATCCTTGTCTCTACAAAATATTCAAGCTTAATGTCCAATTCCAACAACACTTCTTCAATTTTGAAGGCTTGTCTGATGTCATATTTTGATGAAGCTTCTTCAAATGTCCCTCTAAACTGTTGGACTATTGATTGCACCAAAAAAAATGGTTTTTAGATTCATCCTTAAAAATTCCAAGGTAGGCAGCATTATAATACCTCTCCACTTCCAAAAACTACTCTTGAGCTTTATCCTTAATCCACTCGATCTCTTTGTGCAATCCCTTGATTACTTTATTCCTTGCTGACATCTTCTCTACCCAATCACATAGCTTATCTAGCTCCTCTATAGTATACACCTCCATAAATACTCAATACATTTAACCTTTTTATAAATTTTAATGCTCGTAGGTCCTTGGCTCAGGTATCTACTTCATCCATCAACCTAAAATCTTGGTTCACTATAGAAACCAACTTATTGAAACTTGATTGGATGTGGTATAATAGGTTCAAATTACCCTACATTATTTGTACACTTTTTTCCTCAAAAAATTAATATAATTCCTAACATTCTTCAAAAAATGGATCCAACTATGTTCTTGTCCCTTTTCTTCCTAATACTGTTGCAAGAGCAATCTCTGTATTCTCTAGGTTAATAGGGCCCATCAATTTATTCAAGTAGCCTCTCAGTAGCTTATTCTACTTTCACAGTGTTATTATCTCTCACTCATCTTGATCCATGTGCTAGAACACCTCTTTCATGTCTGTGGTGATCATAACTTTAGTTATGTCCACTGTAGGAATTCCCAACATGACCTCTTTGATTTGATAATCTTTTGGAGTAAGTTCTTCAATGTCGGTGCAAGGAGGAGGAATGGAAATATGTAGAATTAGGTCCTAATCTTGGTTCTTCATTATAAATGCCAATGTTCTTACATCACCCTTAGGTGTCTCAAGCCTCTTCACTTCTTTAATCAATTCCTTCATTCCTTCCTCTACTGTTAGGTCCATCTACCTTTTCTAACAAAACATAACCTCCCTCTTTAGCCATGTTGGTTTAGTTCCCATGGGTGACATGTACTTATTTGAAGAGATTGGTTCTTTAACATCATCATTTCCCTTATCCCTTCTCTCTAGAGTCTTCTCACATTGAAGATCTTTAGTAAGAGTTTATGCACTCTGTTGGATTAAGAATCTAGCCTTTGTATCTTGAGGAGCTTGCTAAATTTCTTCTTGTATTTGTCCCTCCTTAGATACTTCATTCTCATGAAGTTTTTGGAACTTCCCTTTCTTGGTTTTTTGTTCTTATGTCTTTGCCTAATTTCCTAGAAGAATTGGAGTTACTAACCCTTTATCTAGAATGACCAAATCCTATAATGGTGGTGGTGGAATGCCCAAAGGTCCTTGAGGTAGATAATTCTATCAATTCCAATCCTCTCCTAAGGGTTCACTTTTGGGTGTGTCTTTGATCTTCTCACCTACCATCTTAGTACCTACTAGCATAAAGTTAAAGTCCAAGAGGTTGAAGATATTAGTTCCTTCACTTTTCATCTCTACTATCCACTTTTGTTGTTCATATTATGAAGTTGATATCTCAATAAGATCTCTTAGAGTGGATGGAGGTGTTGCTATGGAGCTTCTTCTCCTCTCTTTCTTTGTGGCTTTGGTAGAGAGTTCTTTGGGTCAAGGGGACAACCTCTATTTTTTCCCTTTCTTCTTCATCCTTAGCTTCTAGGATGATTTTAGGAACCTGTAGGGATGGATTATTTTTCTTCTTTAATCTCCTCCTCTATGTACCCACCATAGTTATTTCAATTTACTCTTTCTTTGGAGCTAAGGGGGAGGCTTCTTCCTTTGTAGTTGTCACTAGCGGAACCCTCTACTCCTCTATTTGTTCCTCCTTTAGTTGTGCCTACTCTAGAGGTTCTTGCACTAGCTCTACTTGAGGCTCCACTTTTACCTAGTTAGGTTCTACCTATTATGAAGGCATTTGAGCTCGAGCTACTTATTTCTTCATCCTAGGAGGTACCCTCTTCCTCTTCACACCTTTGTTATCCTTAGAGTACTCAACCTCCTGCTCATGTTGTTGAACCATTTTTGACCTTACTGGGGACTAAACAAGGTACGTTGGTATAGTGACCTTTGCACCTTTTCCTTTGATCAACCTATTTGTGGCTTGTAGGGATATGGAATGAGGAATTGGATCCATCTAAACTGGATTTTGGATCCATTTCCTTGTTAATTTGACCACATGTTTGGCCCAATGATCTATGTTATCATTTTCATCTCTTCCTATCTCAACATTCATGATAGGCCTATCATAGATTTTATCTTGATTATACAAAGGATCCATGACTTCTTTGGCATCCTTTTTTATGACCTTCAAAGGAATCTTCATCTTTAGAACATTTTTTGCTAGGTATAGACTCATCCTACAATAGTCCCTTATATAGACATCATAGTCGTCTATTGCATTCATCCAATGATCTTCCAGGGCATCAATATGTACAAACTTTTTCCCTACTAGATGTTGCACCATCACAATGTTGTCAAAGAATGGGTGAGAGAAGTTGTATTCTTCTAGGGGACACTGATCCCATTCAGAGTCAAAGGTGAAAATATCCTATTTCTACTTCACTTCAAAGGCACCAATTATAATTGGATAGACCCCTGTCTTCTTATGTTGTTTTCTCACTCTGTCATGTGCAGAAGTGAGTTGGTAGCCTATCTCCAAGAGTATCAACCTATCTGATAGGTATCTTTGGAGATTCTTTGGGCATATCAAAGTACCAACTACCTAAAGATAAGTGAAGGTCTTGAATTGAATGTAGTAGGTACCAATCTCTATGATTCTAATTGTTGCCTCTACTAACATTCTCTTTGCATTATCACCTTTAATAAACCTGATAATTGCAAAGATGAAACCATCATTCACCACTCTATATTCCACACTTTGTAGTAGGAGTTTCTTCTTTCCCAATTATGGGTATACCACATAAGGCTAAGCATGTGCATCCTAAATGCTTCCCTTTCTATAAAGGCCTAGATAATCTATGATTCTAGGTACTGGCAAGTACACCATGTATGATGTCATGTAGAAGTGAGGGTCTACTTTGACAATGACTAGTTTCTCATCTAGGTTATCACTTAAGATGGTGGCCTAATCAATGGGCATCTGTGTGGTCATGATGGTTTCAATGAAATGAACCATCCAAGTCTAAAGGTGACCTACTACTAGGAGACCCATGACTCTTCTTAAGAGGACAATCACATATCCAATATCATCCTTCATGTATCTCACGGTCATATCTACCTTGCCCATTCTGTGGCTACAGGTTTCTTGTCAATTAGGAAAGACGATTGCACTATTTCCTTTGCCTCTTTCTCTTTCTATGGTACCATCTTTTTGACCCATCATATGAAACTTGCCAGTATTGGTCCACCCTTAGGAGGTGAAACACATTTTCTATGTTCTAGGGTTAAAGGTGCTAGACTATCTATCCTATGATGTTCTTTATGAACTTCTCTTTGGTCGCATAGTGCACTAATAGGGTCATTATTAGCTCTAAAGATTAAACTTCATGGAGTTCAATATTTTATAAATATTTTTCACCTTTTGTTTTCTCTAATTACTATGCATCTTTTTTATTTACTATTAGTTTTGCAAATTACTTATCATTTACATAGCTTAGGTTGATTATATGGTTGTGATCAAATAAAAGAATCACTTACTACATATATTTTTGTTCACAAAAAGATATAATTTATCATCTAAAGTCAAAGGCTCCTATTTCAAAATTTCATTCCTAGGGTTTACTCATCACATGGAAATCCCTATAAACTGATTATGGTTCTAATTTTCTTAAAATCATGTGATATTTAAGTTTTTCACATATCACTATAGCTACAAGGATGAAGAATCAAGTATTGTTATATGCTATAGAGATAAAAACAAGGTTAGCTTTAAATTTTGGTGAGGCCTCATCATAAGATATAGTGATCAAAGTTCTACAACAATAAAGTAATAATATTTTCAAGGGATTGCTATGCACTATAGTGATAGATCGGGAATGATCGTGGATTACACTTGGAGTAATAAAGACATAGCAATAAGTGATGAGCTATTGAATATCACTAAGAGTTATATCTAAAGGATAAAAACCTACATCAAATACTAAAGTTCTTAATTGCTATACCCTATAGAAAGAACATCCATCAAAGATTGCAGATAGAGGATTTTCTACATAGCGATGAGCAATGGAGTTATCACTATTTGCTATAGCAATAAAATGAAAATGAAACAAATTTCTATTATAAGGATTGAGACATGGAAATTAGAGGTGTCCATGCATTTTTTCCAAGAGTTAAAACAATCAAATATTTGAAAAAATACTTTAGGAAATAAAGAAGTAATGACAAGAAGTGATCACAGACAGTCTATCTTATATTAAAATGATCAAAAAAATTATGCATTCAATTTATGTGGAAAAATAAATGCATGAGCACAAGGTGTCTATTATTAAAGAAGTTATTTTTCCTTATTCTAAACACAAAGAATTTGAAAAGAAGCTGTAAGGTTTTCAGTCAATCTGTAGTGATAATATTCAGAGAGAATTTTTCAAAGAAGTATTGAGGGTTCTAGCTGAGCACAAAAGAGGAAAGTTAAAAAAGTGAAAAAAAGTAAGGTAGAGAAGAAGCATAAAATAGAGGATGAAGTCCCTCCCAAAAAATTGAATGAATATTTGATTGCGAAAATGGATTTTGCCAAGCCAAAATCCAAAAGAAGCAAGTTTGTCTCTCCTAACAAATTAGAAGACAAATATAGTAAAGTAGGAGATATATGGACAATGACAAGGGGATATGATCTTCTTCTATACCACAATGTTAGAAGGAACCATAAAGAACCTATCTATCATACATTGGACATGAATTTAGAAATACTTTTGAATGTGGAATTGCTTAAGGTCATCATCAGTAAATACAGTGCTAATGATAGATGTATTTATGATAATGATGGGGAGAAGTTTATGGAGATATCAATTGATTCTTTAAATTAAGTTTTCAAATTAATAGATGGTTTCACCAAGAACTTATCATTCGCTAAGTTAAAGAATGAATACAAGAGGTCAAATATTTCTTATATGCAGTGGAAATTAATGTTACACAAAATAATTAGGGAGCTATTGACTGCAATAGATGGACCTCCATTTAATATTAGCATGTTCAAGAGATACCTTGACATGACTTATCAGTCTTGAGGACAAGTGGAAGGGATGGGAGTTCTTGATTTAATGGAGATTGGACCTATGGTTTTAGCATCTAACATTCAAATGTTGGAACCTAGGCCCTATGACTACACAAAGTATATTCTTGATAATAATCATACTTCTTGTGTCAATTTAAATGATGTTGAATATCCTACTTTTGGGCATTACTCTTTTCTTATGCATACCATTTTGTATTATGGTCAATTAAGAAGTTTAGGGCATGAGAATTTGAAATTAAATGTGTGGGAAACTAATGAAGAGGAAAGGCCTATTCAAATGTGGACATCAATATGGGACTATAGATACAGTGCATTCTACTACCTTACTTTTGAGGATCACTTTGTCCAAGCCTTATATACTTTATTTGCACATCAAGAGGCTTTTGAGACCTAAAGATAATGGAATGGGAGAGAAGATTAAGAAAATTTGGGGAGATTGGTATGCCTATGATTATTTCACTTGTTTTAGAGTGTTTGGGGTTGATGGAAAACCATGTAGACTACCGGTCTCAATTCCTAATAGAATTGCATATTTAGAGATTGTAAGGGAAATGTCAAAGTCTAACAAACAACACTTTGGAGGGAAGCAAATAAAATCAAATTTTCTCCCCGCCACTCTATCTTTTGGAGACTTTACAATCTACGACACCAAGTCTTATGACAAGATTGGGGGAAATTATAGAATGTGTATCACACGTATACTATGGATCCATGGAACAATTTAAAGATGAAATTTAAAATATACTATAATCCCTTGTTCTAGTAACTAGGACCTTGGATAGGCCAACACTTCAAGTACTTGAACATGATGTTCATATACTGGACAGAGTAAATGCTGAAAAGAATGAAATACTTCTTGAATCTAGCAAGTTTTTAAGTGATGATGACTTTGTTGAGACAAAGGAATTTATTTCCATGTTGTAAAATTTTATAGGCAAGAAGTTGAGGTAGAGTGTCCAAAACATCACTCTAGAGAGTGAATAATATTTGATGGCTAATTTTTAAAAAATATTAAAAAAGAAGTAGTAAAAATAACTCAAGCATGAGGAAGACAAGTACTCAATGAAGCAGGAATTGTGGTTCTACTAGGATGGGATTTAAGTGCATCTTACATCATTGATAGCATGATCAAATTTGGGAAGAAGGATATGAAGTTAGATGTATAGGGTGTGAAAGATGTAATCATTGGTTCTAGGTTTGTTGAAGATGAAAAATCTATGCTATTATGAGCTCTATACCCTCCACACAAAAGGTCATAGATCATTGATGTTGATCAGGATTTTGGACATTTGATGACATCAAAAGTAGGGGTGACAGACCTTAATAAGTCAAAAACTATGGAGGTTGACCTGGCCCTATTTACCAAGGTCAAATGAAATAGGTAACATTTGAAAGAGAAAATTGGAGAGCAATGCTTGAGAGCTCGCTTGAAGCAAGAAAGCCACAGGTGCATCCCATGATTCAATCATCAGATGTGTTGAAAGTAATTGATTAATTATTTATTATCTTTGATGTTACAAAAAATGTCATATCTTTACCAGACAGTGTATGCTGAGCTCACTTGAGCATTGAAGATAGTTTCTCGTGTCTACCAAGCATTCCAAAGTTTGCCAAGTTTAGAAGGTAGTGTCTACCAAGTTGACTCGAGTGTTGAAGATAAATTCATAGAAGTTGAGTGTTAACCAAGCTCACTCGAGTAACAAATGAAATGTTGGATGGAACTAGTGTTAATCGAGCTCACTTAGTTACCAAAAGAACTTTGTGAAGATGCAATGTTAATTGAGTTCACCATAGGAAAATCATTTCTAAATTAGTGTCTACCGAGATTGATTGACTAATGAAGAATTTTTTATTTTTGGCATATTAAATTCAATGGATTTGTTTGTTGGTTATAGCTGACTAAGGAGATGAATATTAATTATTCTAAGTTATATTCAAGTTGACTTGACAATGCATCAGGTCAAGTTGAGGATTTAATGTATGCAAGTGTATAGAAGAATAGAAGATGCTTAGAGGAAGTGAATTATAAGGATAAGCGAAATATCCTTGAGGATCTACAAAGATGCATTTGATAAGGAAGGATCAAGTATTCAAGAGATAATTGAGATCTATAATTAAAAATTAGCTGCATAAAAAATCAGGTCATTTCATTGTTACTCTCTAACCATTGTAGTAGTGATCTAAATCTCTTAATAGAGTTGGCTTAACAACTATTTGTAAATCCTCTAACAAGGTAATATTTCTAGATTGAAGTGTCTAAAGACCTCTAATAAGGCTGCTCCTAATAGGTTGATTAAATTCTCTAATAGGATCACACCTAACTATGTGTTTTGGGACCTATAACAGGGCTGGCTCCAACAAGGCTCACTTCAGAAGAGTGAAAATCAGTAACTAGTTGCAATTGGTGGTTTTTTCCAAATCGGGTTTCTACATTAAATCTTGGTGTCACTTATGTTCATGTCATTTCTTTCATGTATATGAAACTAAGTTAATTAAGGTTAATCATAAGAAATGTATTAAGATTTTCATGTTAAGTAGTTATTGAGTTACAACATAATATCAGTATTAACTGAGTGCCCATGTATTTTCTCAAAAACAATATTTCCAATAATGTTTATGTTTTGAGCTGACATCTAAGGGATATGGGATTTATTTTAGTGGTAAATAATTCACCCCTCCCCTCTCAATTACTCCTCTTATATTTCTAACAACTGGTAGCAAAGATTTTGGTGCTTACAGAAAAGGTTTCAAGAACCTAAGCTAAAGATCAAGATGTCATACAGAAGGGAGATCCCCAAGCTAAACAAAGATAACTTCAAGGCATGATAGGAAATCATGAGGATGAATTTGGAAAACATTGGAGATTTAGGCCTAGAGTACCTAGACACCAAATATGCAACACCTGTTGGAACTATGACTATTGAAGAAATTGTAGAGAAGAAGTGTCATAACATTATGATGATTGATATTGCTTCATCTCTCAACCATGCTAAATTTGATGAAGTTGAACATTGTGGAACTACTTATGAAATGTGGATCAAGTTGAAATCCATTTATGGAGGAGATGATAATGTAAGAAAAGCTAAATCTAAAATTCTTAGAGGACAATTTGATCAAATAAAGATGAGAGAAGATGAGAACATTGCAATGTATAGTGACATAATCAAAGCCAGTGTTTGTGCAATCAAAGCTTTAGGAGGGAAGATCGAAGATGAGATAATGGTAAGCAAGTTTCTTAGAACACTTCTTCCTATATATGTAATCAGAGTATCAACAATTCAAGAAATGAGATGCAATCCAAAGAATGACATAAAATTGGATGCAATAGTGGGTAGATTGACAACATTTGAGCTAGAGAACTATGATAATTATGTTCCTAGTTGTAATAATTTTGAGTTTGTATTTGAAGCCAAGTTGTCACTCTAGTAGAAAGCTAAAAGGTCAAAAGGAAAACAATTTTAAAGTGAAGAAGAACATAGTTTAGACAGTAAGCTTGAATCCATTGAAGTATTACATACAAGAAGGTATCCCAAAGGCAAATAAAAGTACAAAGGTAAAATTGTTTTAATTTTCTTTTCCTCTGAAGAAGTTAGTCACATTGTTGCAAAGTGTCTAAATAGAGAAGACAAAGATGAAAAGAAGCACAACAAGTTTAAAGGAAGAAGTATTTCAAGAACTTCAAGGACTACAAGGACAAAGGTAAGAAATCTCATTTTATGGCTAAAGATTCAAATAGTAGTGATGATAATGAGATGGTCTATATTGCTATAAAAGATGAGTCTAATAATGATGAAGATAAAATGACACTTATTTCTCATGTTAGAAAAAGTGATACATGGATTATTGATAGTGGTTTCTCACATCATATGACTGGTGACAAAATAAATTTTGAACATATGGAACATTATGATGGTGGAAGCATAAGATTTGGAAATAATGAACCATGTTGCATAAGAAAAAAGGTTGAATCTCATTAACCAATGAACTCAGATGTGATAATGTTTATTGGGTTGAAGGACTAAAGCATAGTCTACTAATTATGACACAATTGAATAACATTTGAATCAAGGTAAAATTCATGAATGGGAAGGCTAAGCTGCTAGATGGAAAACAAAATCTAGTTGGGTTTTGTAACCAAACAAAAGGTAACTTATTCTACCTAGATCTTACTGAAAGTTCATGTTTCATTGCTCAAGTAGAAAAAAGTTGGTTATGACACAAAAGGTTATGTCATGTGAACTTTGATAACCTAATCAAGATAACCAATTAAAAAAAGAGTGAGAGGTATTCCTAGTTTGAGGAAACTTGATATGGGCCTATGTAAAAATGTCAAATTGGCAAGATAGGAAAGACAAGTTTGAAAAGCAAGACCTATGATTCTGAAGAAGTCAGACTTACTGGAATTGAGAGCTACAATGGAGATATGTATTTTATTATTTTTGTTAATGATTATTCTAGAATGATGATTGTAATGTATCTAAAAGATGAATCTAATGAATTTTAAAAATTTAAATGGTATCTGGCAAGAGTGGACAAGGAAATTAGAAGGAAGATGAAGTGTTCGAGATTAGATATAGGTGGTGAATTCATTTCCAATGAATATAATGAATTCTACATTGAAAGAGGAATTAAAAGACAAGTATCAACCCCTGGTACACCACAACAAAATGGTATAGCTGAAAGAAGGAATACATCCATCATGGATTGTGCAAGAACTTTGATAATATAAAACAATATTGCAATCAAATAATGGAAGGAAGCAATCAGTACTATAATGCATACCTTGAACAGAGTACAACTAAAGAAAGACTCAGATCAAACTCCTTATGAAATATGGTATGGCTACAAACCTAATGTAAGTTACTTGAAAGTATTTGGTAGAAATGTTATATCTTGAAGGAATCTAGGAAGGTAAATTTGATGTTAAAGGCCACGAAGGCATATTCCTAGGATATTCCTTCAAAAGTAAAGCATATAAAGTAAAGCATATAAATGTTTGAATTTATCAAATCATAAGATCATAGAAAGTGCACCTGTGAGAATTGATGAGTTTGTAGAAAAAAGTGAAGTAGAGAAAATTAAAGAACCTGAGGACTATAGAAAGTGTATCTACTATGAACTTGATACATTGCCAAATCCAATTGGAAGTTACAAGACTTCACCTCCCAAGTCTCCAAAATCTCCAGAGGCTACCGAGTTGCAACTGCTACAACCCAAGTCACACTCTAAAGGACCTAAGTCATAGTCAAAAGCTACCAAGTTGTTGCTAGAGAAAACCAAAATTGAAGGACCTGAGTCACAGATATTGGGACCTAATCTTGATGTAGAAGAACATGATGAGGAAAGTGGAACAAGTTCTAGATCCAAAGTACCTGTGTTGGCAAGATATGTCAAAAGGAATCATGCTCCAGATCAAATCAATGGACACAAGATAGATGGACCAATGAAGAGAAACAAATTGAAAGGTATATGTTTCCTTACTAAATTTAAACCTAGATCAGTTAAAGGTTCTTTGGATAATGAAAGCTAGATTGAAGTAATGAATGAAGAGATAGAATAGATAGAAAGGAATAAGACCTAGACTCTTAATTCATAAACCCAACGATAAGAATGTAATAAGTAAAAAGTGGGTTTTTTAGAAATAAGTTGAATGAACATGGAGAAGTTTACAGAAACAAAGTGAAGTTAGTATGCAAAGGTTATTTTCAAGAAGGTATTGATTATGGTGAATCTTTTTATCCTATTGCAAGATTATAAGGTGTTAGAACTCTAATTTCTTATGTGGCACATAAAGGATTTAAACTTTATCAAATGGATGTGAAATCTATATTCTTGAAGAGGAATTTTACATAGAACAACTAGAAGGTTTTGTAGATCCTAGCAAAAAGGATATGGTTTGTAAATTGCAAAAAGAATTATATGGTCTTAAGAAATCTCCCATAGCTTGGTATGAAAGATTTTCTAACTAATTGATAAAGATTAGTTTTCGAAGAAAAAATGATAACAACAACCTATATATAAAAGGACCAAACAAGAAGATTTTGTTGGCATAAATTAATATGGATGACACATTGTTTATTGGAAAGGATGAATTTTGCAAAGTTTCTTCAGAAGAGATGAATAAACAATTTGAGATGTCCATGTTTGGAGAGATAAAATTCTTTGTTGGATTGTAGATTTAGTAGAAGTAAGATGGTATCTACATTACTCAATCCAAGTTTATCAAGGAGATACTAAAGAAGTTTGGAATAGAAGATTCAAGACCAGTTGGAACACCTATGTCTACTAGACATAAATTTTCCAAGAATGATGATTCCAAAGAGGTAAATCAAATCACACATAGATTAATGATTAGAAAATTGCAATATGGAGCACCATAAAAGCTCGATATTGCATTAGTAGTTGATATGGTGGCAAGATTCTCAACAAATATTAAAGAAAATCACATGATGGAAATCAAGAGAATCATGAGGTATTTGAAAGGTATCGAAGACTATGGATTATTGTGCAAGAAAGGAGGTAATTTAGATTTGAAAGCATTTACAAATGTTGATTGGGTAGGAAGTGTTGATGGTGGGAAGAACACTAGTGGTGGAGCATTCTTTCTTGGTAAAAGACTAGTGTCTTGGACAAGTAAGAAGCATAACTGCATATCTCAATCTACAATAGAGGTAGAGTATGTTGCACCAATAGTTAATTGTTCTGATGTTGTTTGGTTCAAGAAACTATTGGTAGATATGAAGGTAGAGATTAAGGATCTGGTGGTTATCTTTTTTGATAACACTAGTGCAATCAATATATCAAATTATCTTATGATGCATACCAAGACCAAGAAAATTGCAATAAAATATCATTTTCTAAGAGAATTGGTGCAACATAAAGAGGTAAGATTGGAATATGTGAATACTAAATAGAAAATTGTAGACATATTCACTAAACCTTTACGTAAGGATGCATTTTTGTATCTAATGGGTAAGTTAGGGGTTATTACCCTATTTAAAGCTCACTAAATAAAGTTTAGTGATGCATTAATTAGAGTTGAAAAAGGGTAGAATGCATATGAATCAGTAAATGAGGTACATTAGAATTTACTGTATATTTTCTTTGGCATGAGATGTCAAAGAGGGAGATTTTACTATCATATTCATAAAAAATTTATAATGAAGGAGAGTTCTATGATGAGGAAGAGTTTGCAAAGAGTTCACTCATATATCAATCAGAAATGTCAAAGAGGGAGAACTGAAATATTCAAAGTTGATATTAAAGCGGGAGAGTTTGCTTATAGAGCGAGAAATTGAAGGCAGAGGGAGTTCACACTAATGGAGGGAGTTCTCAAGGATGATAATTATAATTAAAATAAGGATATGTTCCTTACTATATTTTTGTCTATAAATTTCATTATATTATGACATGTTGTGTTGCCATCAATGCCAAAGAGAGAGATTGTTGAAAATAATTAATTAATTATGTATTATCTTAAAATTTACAAAAATGTCATATCTTTACCAAATAGTATATACTGAGCTCACTTGGGCATTGAAGACAGTTTTTTATGTCTACCAAGCATTCAAAAGTTTTCCAAGTTCAAAAGGTAGTGTCTACCAAGTTCACTCGAGCATCAAAGAGAAGTTTGCATAAGTTGAGTGTTAACCAAATTCAGCTGAGTAACAAAGGAAATGTTGGATGGAACCAATGTTAACCAAGCTCACTTGGTTACTAAAGGAACTTTGTGAAGATGAATTATTAACTGGGTTCACCTAGTTAACATAGGAAAATTATTTCTAACTTAGTATCTACTGAGTAAGATCAGCTAACGAAGGATTTTCTTGTGTTGGCATATAAAGTTCAATGGATTTCTTTGTTGGTTCTAGCTAACTAAGGAGATGAATATTAATTATTCTATGTTATATTCAAGTTTACTTAACAATTCATAAGGTATAAGTCTAAATTCAATTTGAGGATTGAATGTATGCAAGTGTATGGAAGAATAGAAGATGCTTAGAGGAAGTGAATTAGAAAGATAAGAAGAATATCCTTGAGGAGCTATAAAGATACATTTGACTAGGAAGGATCAAGTATTCAAGCTAGAATTGAGATCCATAATCAACAATTTAGTTGCATTATAAATTAGGTCATCTCATTGTTACTCTCTAGCCATTGTAGTAGTGATCTAAATCTCTTAACAGAGTTGGCTTAACAACTATTTGTAAATCCTCTAACAAGGTGGAATTTCTAGATTGAAGTGTCTAAATACCATTAAAAATGCCACTCCTAATAGGGTGATTAAATCCTCTAATAAGGTCACACCTAATAGTGTGTTTTGTAGCCTTTAATAGGGTTGGCTCCTAATAGGGCTCATTTCAAAAGAATGAAAACTAGTAACTAGTTACAAGTGGTCATTTTTCCCAAATTGGGTTTCTACATTAAATCTTGGTGTCACTTATGTTCATGATATTTCTTTCATGTATATGAAACTAAGTTAATTAAGGTTAATCATAGTAAATATATTAAGATTTTCATGTTAAGCATTTATCAAGTTACAACATAATATCAGTATTAACTGAATGCCTATGTGTTTGTCGAGCAACAATATTTTTAATAATGTTTATGTTTTAAGCTGACATCTAAGGGATCTGGAATTTATTTTAGTGGTAACAAATTCAGTTCTCCCCTCTTAGTTCCCTCTTATATTTCCAATAAGATGATGGAATGAGAAATGAATTAAAGAGTCTACAAGAAGAAAACAAAAAGGATGAAGGATGTATCTACGATTCGAAGGGAGATATTTGGTTCCATAGTGAGAAATTGTTTCAAGATGTTATTAACCAAGTTAGGGAAGGTTTGGGATTTTTATAATACATACACAACTTTATCTTTGCAACATAATGAGGTGTATAAAAAATTGGTCAAGGAAAAGAATGAACTGGCAAAGGATGAAGACATCCAAGAGGCAAATAAATTGATCCATGATCATAACATATACACTTAGGAGTTTAGAAATAATTTTTAGTTGTTTGAATAATTTGAATTAGGGCATGGATTCTTATCTTGGCATGATGTGTATGGAGAGACAGTTGACTAGGAGACATGGATGGGGATGTGTTATGTGATATAGGATCAAGCCTGAGAAGTGACAAAGAATGATGACTTGGAGATGACAGGAACAAGCAAAAAAATCAAGTTGGAGATGACATTTTGTGAAGTGATTGTTGGTGCTAACTTTCTTGAGATGAAAAATACCAAAAACATATCAAACAATGCAAGGACTTTACTTAGGAATCTTTATTAGATTTGGCACAATGAATCTTTGGTGTAGGAGCACCTAGGGGTAAAGGTAAATGCTAACTCATTTTTGGTTTCTAAATGGTCTAAAAAACAAATCATTGAGGAATTAAGGACTAGGAATAAATTACCAAGGTAATTTTAGGAGGTTTGAATAGGTAGGATTTGGAATGTGAGTCAAGTTTTGCCAATTAGGTCCTAATAGGCAAAAATTTCTTAGAGTTTCTCAATAAGGAATCATGTGGGAAAAAGGCCTAAAAAGGGTTACATATGTGTTAAAAAGTTTAACATAGGTGTTATAGGTTCATTTTATAAGGTTTAATAACAAACTGGTCAAGTTTGAAGGCTCAACTTGCAAAATTGCAAAAGCTATCAAAAAGTTGCATTAACAACTTTGTAATTTTTGCAAAATTGCATAGAAAATTTTTGCACAATTTTGAAGAATGAAATACATGGGTATTTGTGGATCAAAAAAGGTCCAATATGGAGGAGGGTACTTAAACACTTTCCAACTCATTTCCAAGGGTTGGATGCCGGTTGTACGGACAGTATATTTTGAAGGAGAGTTTTGTGTGACAAAAGATGTGGCTTGAAGGATTGAATAAAAAAAGTGGATTGAATAACCTAATTTTTTGAATGGAATATTTTCTTGGGATCATACTTTGAATCTATGCATTTTTTTTGGTATCAAGCATTCATTTTATAAGGTTTTAAAAATTACTCAATTTTTGTGTCCATGTAGTCCAATTTTGTATTACCAACATTCAAATAGTTGTGGCTCAAACTTCCTTGGTCAAAACACCATGGATCTTGGAAATCAAGAAATAGCCCTTGTAAATAATTTATATAATTATTTTGGGTTTTTTTCAAGTCAAGTAGTTAATTTTACAAGCGAGCCCTAGGCAAGCAATGAACGCTTGGCAAGATGCAATGAAAGATTGAATTGAAGTTTTGGCGAGAACAGTGGATTGGCACATGCCAATCTTGTTCAAGAAATGAAGGAGTAGTATGTTAAGGGTTTGTAACTCAAAGGAGGGGATTGGAAGTGGAGTTTTAAACCATTGGTGAAAGATTCATTGCCATTATCTTTAAAAACCCTTGAAAAAGGATTTTTTGGAGCCATACTGTACGGTTACCTCAAAGACCTAAGACTTGGAAAACATCCAAGCATAGGTCATTAGGAATAAATTTCTTGAAGACACCAAGTGGTCTTATTAATATTTTTTGGGAGTTATATCTTGTTCCTTGTTTTAGGAGGGCTAATGGGGGCTCTTAGGGCTACAAGGGTAAACAAGGCAATTTGAAGTTGTGGGTGTGTGAAACTAAAAAGAATGATGTAGAATGGTGGGAAATATGTTAAGAACCTCATAATTATGTTTCAAACTTGATTTGGCCTTTTATGTGCACTTGGTAGAATCTTGGCACACTAGGTCAAATAGTGCATAGTTAGTGAACTAGAGGTAGAGGATGCAAACTTGAATTGTTGGGTGAGTTTCTTGGTGAAAGGGAACTGGGAAGGAGCCCTCTAGGTTTGGATTTGGAATAGTAACCCTAAGTAGGCTAGGAATAGCCTTGATAAAGCAATAAATCTCTAAAGTGAAGAAGCTCCCCATCAATCTTATTCTTTATAAATATTTTTTTCTTAATTGATAGTTATTATTAGTCACTCGATTAGTTTAAATTTTGTAAACAAAAGGTCATGACCTTTCATTATGTAACCAATTCGATGTCTATAATTATATGGACCAAATTTACAAATATATATCATAATCGTTACCATATATTTCATATATATATTTTATAGAAAGTTGATCCTATTTTTTACTTTCGATTGTGTTATCTATACAGACCAACAACACATATAGTTGTGGCAAAAGCATTTAAAATTCAATACAAGGATTCATGTGCTTGATTGATCTTTTGGTGATATCATTTCCATCTCATGTATTTTGTTTCCTCAGATCAAGTTTCAAGTTTTCTTTAATTGACTATTAAATCTATTGAATGCAATAAGTTATTTTAGTGTTTGTTAAAGAGAAATATTGTATTGATAAATAAATATTCATTGTTGTCTTATTGGGCTTTTTAGTTTAAATTTAGTAAGACTTAGTATTGAGATTGACCTTAGCAATCAACAGTTCATACATCCTTAAAGTGAGAACAATTTATCTCAAAGGGATTTATTGTTTGTCTCTAATGGTTACTTTAAACATTGTAAGTGATTGATAGAATAATGATAAAGATTCCATCTATTAAGGCATTGGTCTATTGATTATTGTTTTGAGTCTTCACATTGATTATAGAAAGGACATACATCCAAGCGACAAAGGTCATCAAATTCATTATACATTTATATATTACACCTACAATTATTTATCAACTTTGTAATCAATTTTCTAAACACCTAAGTCCCCCAAGTTTTCTACTCTAAAAGGCCTCTATGATGTGAGGTATAGGCCTACCAACCTTGGTTCTACAGAGCCAAAAATTGTAGAGGTTCACATTCATTTGGAGTGGAACCTATCAATTGGAAAGTTGCTATTAGGAATTCCCATAATTGGATCATCATTCCATAGGAAACCTAATATGCTAATTTGGGAACCAAAAAATTGACAACTCTATTCGGGAGTTGTCTGCACAATAAGGGTTGTTAGGAAAACCCATAAGTTATTGATTCTACAAGATCATAAATATAGAGCATGGAGTTTGTGCACTCTACTAGAAGTAGAACCAAAAAGAAGAAATTTTAATTTTTCCTTTATAATAGAGGTGATGACACTATAGCTAAAAACTATATGAACAATTAGTTGGTAGTAGTAAGAAAGCATGATACTTTCAGAAGGGTGTCATTGAATTTTATGTGGGGAAGGAGATCTACACATACCAATGAGAACTGAGAGTATATTCCTAAGAAGCGTAATAGAAGAGTAGTGAACATGTCCAACATGATATTAGGAAGCTATGAGAAAGTGGCTAAAAATTGAGAGACCTTTCTCTTGATGATAGAGTTAATGCGACTAAGGTTCAAGAAGAAAACAATCTTGATAATGGAACTCAATTTCAAGAGCACCTCCCATTTTAGAGAGGGACTAACTTCTTTCAGCAAGATCATGAAAACACCCAGATAATTAGTCTTTATATGATGAATTTGAAGATGATGAAGGTGATGGTAGAGCAAGAAAAATGATTAAAATTTTTGCAAAGTGCTTTAAAAATGTAGCCTAGAGTGAGGTCCTAGAGTTGATTAGAATAACAAGGTATCAATGTGCTATAATTACCAAAAAGAGAAGAAGAAAGAATTTGAATAGTTATGAATGGTATTCATATATTTCCTAACAATTAGCCTAGACAAAGAACAAAAATAATGTGGATCACAGAGTAGATAACCATACACAATATCCACATATGGCTAAAATAAGAAGAGATATTTATAGAAATTCAAGACAACTTGCAAATAATCAAAACAAAAAAAATGCATATTATAATAATAATGCATACAACTACAATAATGCATAAAAAAATAGAGCAACTAGAGGAGAGAAGATGAATAATAATCAAAATATGCAAAGAAATAATAGACAACAAAATGATAGGTTCAATAAGATTGTTAGCCCTCATGTACCATTAGAGCAATATAGACAATTGGATTTCTATGCTATATTTGGATTTCCAAATCCCATATCAAATTATTTAAGAACTACAATCCCCAAGTACTCTAGGAATGGAGCTATATCAGCAGAAACTCATTGTATAAATTTAAAGGAAATAATTGAGGAAATGAGTGAAGCCCATGAGGATGTCCTAATAAAGTTATTTATCAAATCCTTAACTTAAGATGCAACATAGTGGCATAGAATTTTACCTGATGGGTCCTTGGGAAGTTGGTAGGAATGTGTTGGTTAACTCATTCAACATTTTGGTGATCATAATGATCCTTCCTTTGCTTCACATGAATTAGCTAGTATCAAGAAAATATTGAATGAAACCATACTCAAATTTAACAGGAGATTCAATAAGGTGCTAAATAAGGTTCCAAGAGACATTATACAACTTAACATGTTTCTTATAGACTTCTATATAGATGCTCTACATCATAAAATGAACTATGAGATCAGGAAGGAAAAGCCTACCACCCTGTAGCAAGCTTTCAAGATTGCTTCATATTTGGAAAACATTAGAAAGGAAATATGAAAAGGATTGGAAATTGATGATCCTAAGTCATTCAATCATAAGGCTCCTAAGAAAAAAAGAAAAAAAGATAAGATTGACAAAATTTCTAACATGATGAAAGAGATGAATATGGGAAGTCAGAGAAACAACTTCCCCCAAAAGATAAATAATCACCCTTTTATGAAGAGTGATAGATATAGGTTGCAAGAAATGCCCTATAATACTAATTAGAAAGATGGTAAACTAGTGGACACCAAGGAGACTCCAGATCCTCTCAAAAAAACTAATCATTTTTCTTATAACAAGCCTTGCTATGATTTTTTCCTACTACCTTACATGGCATACCAATGTGTAATCACTCAAAATATTTTGGATGAGCAAAATAATGAGAATGATCAAAAACATAGATGTAATGCAGCACAAAGTGGACCATGTTGGTGTGAGGAATCATCAAAGGATGACTACACAACAAATTATATAGATGCAAGATATCAAATGAATCAATAGGTATTTTTAGATAATGAAGAACTCCTACGAATCAAAAAGTTGTCTAAAGAAGAGAAAGAAGCTTATACTATTGAAGCAATGGAGCAAATGAGAAGCAATTACAAGATGAGGAATTGAGAAATAAATGAAGAATAGAGAAAATGGGTAGGAATGTTTACCAAGATGGGGGCTAAACAAATCAAAGGTGAGGACCAAAATATTAATAAATAGGAGGAGCATCCAAAATTTACAAAGACAACAAATGACAAGTAGCCCACTGGTAGGACTTTTCATGACTATAATCCCTTCATAGCTCAATCTTTATCTCAAGTAAAATTTGTTGTTCCCAATGGAAATTATGAAATTCCCACATTACAAGAAAGAGACTTTAAAACTAATATTTGGAGTAGAAAGTCATAAAGAAGAAAAAGAAGATGGTCAAAAGATACCTAAATATATATCTAGGAAATATTGTTAAAAATGACCCTAGTACTCAAGTAAATCCATTTTATTTAATTCTGCTCATAAATGGTAGATTTCTAAAAATTGCATGATTAATTCAAGAGCAATTGTAAATATTATGCCTATTGATGTGATGAAAAGTTTAAATCTAGATGTTGATATTCCTTATTGTAAACATTATGTCATGGAGTTATAAAAGATCTTGATTTTTCCCTATTGTAGGAGTTATAAAAGATCTTGATTTTAGATTTCCTTCTTGTCCTAAAATGGTTTATAAAACTAATATTACATTAGTGGAGATTCCTACTATGTATTGTATACTTTTGTCTAGAAAATGGTCTAATGCAATAGGAGGAAATATTCAATTAGATTTATCTTATGCAACTATCCTAGTAAATGGCAAAAATGTCACAATAGATAGATAGGTCAACATATTTGGTAGAACACATCAATCCAGATCAAATGACTTGTTTTTTCCATATAGATATAGACAATTTTCAAGTATCACTAAGGAATCCTTACAAAAGATGGATCCCATCTATGAATGCATTTCCATAGATCATCATAAAGTATGGAGGATGAACTTTGATGACTCATGTTTCAAAGAAGGAAATGGTGTAGGTATAGTATTTGTTTCTCCTAAAGGTAAAACTTTCAAGTATTCATTTTTGTTATATTTTGAGTGTACTAATAATATAGCTAAATATGAAGCCTTGTTGTTAGGATTAAGAATAAAAAATAAACATGGCATTAAAATTTCAAATATTTTCGATGATTCTGATCTAAACAAGTTAGAAATAAATTTGCTACAAGAAAATTCAAGAAGAAACGATACAAGAAATAGGTAAGTGATACCACTGAATTTTTTGAAGCATATAAAATTATTGGATAGACAAATTAGAAAATGCTCAGGTAGATGTTTTGGCTAATTTGGTAGTTAAGCAAGATAGTATTCATTATGCAGATATCATAAATATAGAAATAAAAAATAGGCTGATAGTTCTTGATAATGTGCACTAGAAAGAGTATTTGACAACAAGGATGCCAAAGAAACGGATAAAATTATTGTTAATAATGTTGAAAGGATAAATATAAGGACTAAATGCTCCCCTAAAGAAGTGTTTATAGGGAAGACGTTGACCTCTAAAATTAGAGCATATATCATTAATTTATTGGGGAAGTATAGATGTGTTTGCATGGTCATATGATGACCTCAAATCTTATAGAGAAGACCTATTCCAACATGAAGTGCCATTGAACCTGATGTTAAAATTTTAAGAAAAGATAGAGGCCTACTCTTGCTCCTAAGATGAAAGGGGGGCTACTCAAAGTGAGGGATGCTAGAATTATCAAACCAATTAGACACTCCACATGGTTTCTAACTTGGTCCTAGTAAGAAAAAAAGAATGGAGGTAATAGATTGTGTGTTGATTTTAGAAATTTGAACATCTTGTCTCTCAAAGATAACTATGCTTTCCCTAACATGGAAGTATTATTATAGGAGGTTAAAGGGAATGAATTGTTATTCATGATGGATGGATTCTTATGATATAATTAGGTTAAGGTGAAAGAGGAGAAACAATACAAGACAATATTTTCAACATCATGGGGAACTAATGTATATGCAAGAATCTTTCCAAAGAGCTATAGATGTAAATTTTGATGGTCTGAGTCATTTTATCATGGTAGTATACCAAGATGATCTCACAACCTTTTTCAAAGAAAGTAGAGGATCATTGTAAATATCTAGAAAAAAAAATTAAAAGAGCTTTGGAATAAGGAGGGTCTTTGAACCTAAAAATTATCATTTCATTTTTGCAGAAGGAAAGCTACTTGGTCATATTTTATCTAAAGATCAGGTAAGGATTTTCCTTGAGAGAGTTGCTACTATAGATAAGACAAAGGTTCAAAAAACCTTAAAGGCAATTCAATCATTCTTTGGATCAATTAACTTCCTAAGAAGGTTTATTTCAAAAAACTTAGAATTAGTAAAACCTATTTCTAAAATGATGAAAAAGAATGCAATTTTTTTGGAATGATGAAACATTGAAAGTATTTGGAGATATAAAAAATGCTATTAAGGAGGCTCCTATGTTAAGATTTCCTGACTTTGCTAAACCTTTCCAATTATTTTATTTTACATCATTTCATACTATAACAATTATCCTATTACAAAAAAATGAGGATGCTCATGAGCAGCCCATTTCATTTTTTAGCAAAATTTTGCAAGCATCTAAGCTAAATAATGATATTACTGAAAAACAAGCTTATGCCCTAGTAAAGGCAGTGAAGTTTCTTAGGCCATACTTGGTAGGTGCACAAATAGTAGCATATGTTTCTAATACTTTCACCAAAGACATTTTCAAGCAATCAAAACTTGTAGGTAAAAGATGCAGATGGATTAACCTAGTACAATAATTTAATATAGACATACAAATTACCAAATTGGTTAAAGGATAGGGATTGGCTAAGTCAATAGAATAATCAAACTTGGAGGCTAATAAAGTGAATCAAGTAGAGGATCAAAGTGAAGCAAGCATTGAAATAATTCCTTGGTATATTGATATTGTATTCTTCTTAAGAAGTATGGGTTTTAAATAAGGAAAGATCGATAGTTAGAAAAGAGCTATAAAATTGTAGTATGAAAAATACACTCTTATTAAAGGTGATCTTTACTAGAAAAATAGAAATGGTATATTAATTTTCTGTGTGGATCCCTATCAGTCAAAAACATATTGTTAGAGATACATAGAGGAGTATGTGGAGGTCATTTTTCTGCTAAAACTACTTTACATAAAATTCTAAGGGCAAGTTATTTTTAGCCAAGAGTTTTTAAGGATAGCAATGATTTTGTCATAAGATGTGAGGAGTGTTCAAAATTTCTCTAGCAAGTTGAAATTTAACATTATCTTATGCATGAGATCTATGCAATCAAAAGAACCATTTCAAATGTGGGGAACTGATTTTATAGGTGAAATTATAGAAAAATCAAGTGGAGGACATAGATGGATTCTAGTTGTGACAAATTATTTTTCAAAATTGGTTGAAGCTATTCTAGTAAGATAGTCTACTCATAAGGGAGTTATGAAATTTTTGATGTAGAATATTATTTGTAGATTTGGAATACCTCATAAGATTATTCTTGATAATGCTATGTGTTTTAGAGAAAAAGAACTTGTTGAATTATGTAAAACTTATGGCATCACTATATCTTACTCTGCTCCATACCATCCACAAGGGAATGGGTAAACATAATCGAGCAATAAGAACATACTTAAAATTATGAAGAGACTTTTTTATAAGAATTTAAAAATATGAGATTCCAAGTTGAATTTGGCTATATGGAAGATAGACTAACAGTTAAGAAATCCACTGGTTTTTCTCCTTTTGAATTCATATATAGCAAACAAGCAAGAATGCCAATACATAATTTGTTGCCTATCTAAAATTTTATAAATGAAGAAGGTTTCAAAGAATTAGATCTATTGGATGACACACTGAATGCATTGTTCAAGCTTGAAGAAAATAGGAAGACAACTCATAATCAAAACATAAAACAACAATAGAAAGTAAAGCTATTTACATGACAAAAGAGCAGAATGCAAAAAAAATTGGGAAGGAGATTAGGTTCTATAATAGAATGCAAAAGATCAAGACAAAGAGAAACATGGAAAATTTTAAGCGTTGTGGCTTGGGCTATATGTTATCACTAATAATAATGGTGAAGATTCTTATTACTTGCAGGATATTAATGGATATGATCAAGAATTATCTACCCATGGTCAATACTTAATTTATTTTTTCTTTCAAAACTAAGAATTAGGTGTAGTCCTAAACTTTCTTTCCTTTTTTGTTTTTGTTTTATTTGCTTATGTTTTTTTTTTTTTTTTTTTCTATATCTAACTATTGGTCTGCTTCTTCTAGAGATAAATAAATTCTCATTGTACCTGCAAGGGGTCCATGTCCCCAATTAGAGCCACTAGTGGAGCTCAATATTTTATAAATATTTTCCATGTTTTATTTGCTTTGATTATTATGCATCTTTTTTATTTAATATTAGTGTTGCAAATTACTTATCATTTACATAGCTTAGATTGATTGTATGGTTGTGATCAAATAAAAGAATCACTTACTGCATTTTTTTGTGTTGGCAGAAAAGTATGATTTATCATCTAAAGCCAAAGACTCCTATTTCAAATTGCATTCCTAAGGCTTACTCATCACATGGAAATCCATATCAATCAATCCTAGTTTTAATTTTCTTGAAATTCTATGAGATATTTAAGTTTTTCACATATCGCTATAGCTACAATTATGAAACACCAAGTATCACTATATGCTATAGTGATAATATCAAGGTTAGCTTCAAACTTCAACGAGGCATAGCTATGACATATAGCAATCAAAGTTCATTGCTATATAGGGAAGAAATAATAGAGACATAGCAATCAGTGATAAAAAGAAGCATATCACTATGACCTTCAACAATCATTGGATGTCGAAGAGATATGATTTGGGTTTTGCTACTTAGCAATGAAATGGATGATATCGCTATATCATATAATGATCAATGTTTTTAGTGACTGAAGGAAGGCATTTTGTGTTGTAATGATTAACGATGAAGCAGGTAATTTCCATGTTCTATAATAATAAAATAATAGTATTTTCAAAGGGATCACTATGTACTATATTGACAGATCAGGAATGATCATAAATCGCACTTGGAGTAATAAAGACATAGCGATAAGTGACGAGATTTTGCATATCACTAAGAGTTTAGTGGAAGGATGAAAACTCTCATTAAAGACTAAAGTTCTTGATCGCTATACTCTATAGCAAGAACATCCATTGGAGATCGTAGATAGAGGATTTTCCACATAGAGATGAGCGATGGAGTTATCGCCATTCGCTATAGTGATAAAATGAAAATGAGATAGATCGCTATTGTAAGGATTGAGACATAGTGATAAAATGTACACATGCATTTTTTACCAAGAGTTAAAATAATAAAATATTTGAAAAAATACTTTAGGAAATAAAGAAGTAATGGAAGGAAGTGACCATTGACAGTCTATACTATATTACAACAATCAAAATATTTATGAATTTGATTCATGTGGGAAAATAATGCATGAGCACAAGGTGTTTGTTATTAAAGAAGTAATATTTCCTTGTTCTTACCACAAAGAATTTTGGAAGAAGTTCTTATCTTTTCTATATTACAACAATCAAAATATTTATGAATTTGATTCATGTGAGAAAATAAATGCACAAGTACAAGGTGTCTATTATTAAAGAAGTAATATTTCTTTGTTCTTAACACAAATAATTTTAGAAGAAGTTGTTAGCTTTTCTATTACTCTGTAGTGATAATATTCAAAGAGAATTTTTCAAAGAAGTATGAAGGGTTCTAGCTCAACACAGAAGAGGAAAGTTGAGAAAGTGAAAATGAGTAAGGCAAAGAAGATGAAGAAAATAGAGGATGAAGTCCCTCCTAGAAAATTGAATGAATATTTGATTGAGTAGATGGATTTTGCCAAGGAAAAATCTAGAAGAAGCAAGTTTTCCTCTCCTTGCAAATTAAAAGATAGATAAAGTGATGTAGGAGATATATGGATGAGGACAAGGGAATATGAGCTTTTTCTATACCACTATATCAGAAGGAACCATAAAGAACCTATATGTCATCCATGGGAGATGAATTTAGGAAAATTGATAGTGTCTAATGTATTTGTAATTGTGGAAGTATATGGAGATATCAATTGATTCTTTGAATGAAGTTTTCAAATTAATAGATGGTCTCACCAAGAAGTTATCATTCACTAAGCTGAAGAATGAATATGAGAGGTCATATATTTCCTATATGCAGTGGAAATTAATGTTATACAAAATAGTTAGGGAGCCATTGAATACAATAGATGGACCTCCATTTAATATTAGCATGTTCAAGACATACCTTGATATGACTTATCAGTCTTGTGGACAAGTGGGAGGAATGGGATTTCCTAATTTAATGGAGATTGGACCAATGGTACTAGAATCTAATATTCAAATGTTGGAACCCAAGCCTTATGATTATGCAAAGTATATTGTTGATAACATTTATACTTCTTTTGTTAATTTCGATGATGTTGAATATCCTACTTTTAGGTATTACTCTTTGCTTATGCATATGATTTTGTATTATGATCAATTGAGAAGTTTATGACATGAAAATTTAAAATTAATTGTGCAAGAAACTAATGCAGAGGAAAGGCCTATTCAAATGTGGACATTTGTATGGGACTATAGATACAATGTGTCTTGCTACCTTACTTTTGAGGATCACTTTGATCAACCCTTGAATAATTTATTTGGGCATCAAAATTTTTGATCAATCAACCCTAATAGCAAGAGGTTTTTGAGACCTAAAGATAATAGACTAGGAGAGAAGGTTAAGCATAATTGGGGAGATTTGCATGCTTGTGATTATTTCACTTGTTTTAGAGTGTTTGGGTTTCAACTAAAATCATATAGATTGCCAGTCTTAGTGATTGACAAAATTTCATATCTAGAGATTATAAAGAAAATGTTAGATTCCAACAAACAACATTTTGGATGGAAGAAAAGAAAACAAACTTTTCTCCATGCTACTCTATCTTTTGGATACTTTGCAATCTATGCCACCAAGTCTTATGATAATATTCGAGAAAAATTGCACAATCGATATCACATGTATATACTATGGATCCATGGAGTCATTATGATCTTGAAGGATACATTCATGCCTTTAGAAAATCACAAAATATGGGTGACAATATCCATCAAGGGATTGAATATGAAGAAATTTTCAAATGTATGGAATGGCAAGAGGTTTAGGAAAAGGTGTAGGATCAAAATAGAGAACTAGAAGAGTAAAGACAATAAGCACTGGAATAATTTAAAGATGACATTCAAAATATACTAGAATCCCCCATTCTAGTAACTAGAAACTTGAATAGGCCAGCACTTCAAGTTCTAGAACATGGTAATCAGATACTAGATAACATAAATTCTAACAAGGATGAAAGATTCCTTGAATCTAGCAAGTTTGTAAGTGATGATGACTTTGTTAAGACAAAGGAATTTATTTATGTGTTTTACAATTTTAGAGGCAAGAAGTTGAGGTAGAGTGTCCAAAACATCACTCCAGAGAATGAATAGGAGTTGATGACCAATTTAAAGAAAGATATTAAAAAAGAAGTAGAAAAGATAAATCCAACAAGAGGAAAATAATTACTCAATGGAGCAAGAATCATGGTTCTATCAAGATGGGATTTAAGTGTGTCTTATATCTTTGATAGACTGATCAAATATGGGAAGAAGGATATGAAGTTAGATGTATAAGGTGTGAAAGATATAATCATTGGTTCTAGGTTTGTTGAAGATGCAAAATCTATAGTATTATGGGCTCTATACTTTCCATACAAAAGGCCATAGATCATTGATGCTTATCATGGTTTTAAAAATTCAATGACATTAAAAGTAGGGGTGAAAAACCCTAATAAGTCAGCAACTATGTAGGTTGACATGGCCCTATTTAACCAAGCTCAAATGAAATAGGTAACATTTGAAACAGACAATTGGAGAGAAATGTATGAGAGTTTTCTTAAAGTAAGAAAGCCATAAGTGTAGCCGATGATTAAATCATCAGATGATGCCTTCAGAAATGAATTGAAGAGGCTATAAGAAGAAAACAAAAGGCTGAAGGATGTATCTATGATTTGAAGGGAGATATTTGGCTCCATACTGAGAAATTGTTTAAATATGTTAATGACCAAGTTAGGGTAGGTTTGGGATTTGTATAATGCATACAAAACTTTAGCCCTCTAGCATAATGAGGTGTACAAAAATTGGTCAAGGAAAATAATGAAGTAGCAGAGGATGCATGCATCCAAGAGGAAAATAAGTTGATCCATGATCATAACATATACACTTAGGAATTTAAGACCATTTTTTAGTTGTTTGAAGAATTGGTATCAGAGCATGGAGTATTTTTCTTATAATGATGTGGATGGAGAGACAATTGATCGAGAGACAGAGACGTGGATGGGGATGTTCCATGTGATACAAAATCAATCCTTGGAAGCAAAAAATAATGTTGACCTAGAGATGACAGGAACAGGCAAACAGATCGAGTTGGAGATCAAATTTTGTGAAGTGATTATTGATGCTAACCTGCTTGATGATGAAAAAATACCAAAAACATAGCAAACAATGCAATAAATTTATCGAGGAATCATCATTAGATTTGGCACAATGAATCTTCTTCTTTATAAATATTTTTTTCTTAATTGACAGTTATTATTAGTTAGTCAATTAGTTTAAATTTTGTAAACAAAGGGTCATACCCTTTCATTTTGTAACCAATTTCATGTCTATAATTATAAGGATCGAGTTTGGAAATAGATATCATAATCATTACCATATATTTATTTATTTATTATATATATATATATATATATATATATATATATATAGAAACCTAATCCTTTGTTTACTTTAGATTGTGTTATCTATATGCATCAACAACACATATATTTGTGGTGAAAGCATTTCAAATTCAATACAAGAATCTTCTTAATTTACACCATAAATCAACTTGATATATTATCTTTCTTAACATGTTCTTGTAGCTCATACTTAGTGAACATTATATTTCCCTTGGGTAATACATCACTTGGTTAACATATGAATTACTTGGTTAACACTATAGAGCTCAGACAATATTTTACTCCTTTAACCTTGTAACTTGGTGTATCCTATATAGCTAAATGAATACAAAAAATTCATCATTTCATGACATGATTATATTATTTTAAAAAAATCAAACTAATATTACATTATTACTATGCAAATCATGTAAGTTCCCATTGAATATCATACTTATCAACTCTGTCATCATCATACTTTCTTCAAATCCTCTTCATCAATCAAATCATATGGCGCTCTACTAAATTACCATAATGTCTAGCCAACTAAGACTTTGACATCAATTACAACATAACAACTAATATCACTCTTTCACATACATTTATAGCATTCTTAGTTACATCATTAGTTAGGGATGCCATTGAATATTATTTTGCAAATTGTACTATTAAAACTATAAAAAAATAGGATTGCATTAACATATCCAAAAATGAAGGAGATCCAAAGTTAGGATAAAAATTTATGCCACCCATACCAAGACCCAATTCGGCTACCACAAATATTTTAGTCTGTCCAGCATAGAGAATATCTCTATTTTGTCCTAACATATTCAAATGTCACCATCCTAATCTATTAGATTGTCTTGAACCTTAGATAGTTATATTTATAAGTTATTGATTTCAAATATTTATAAAAGGTGTAAAGTATAAGTGGAGAAAATTAATAAAATGGAAAGACAAGATAAAAAATAATTTAAATGAATTATTGTTTCAAGATTTAGTTACAATATTAGATTTTTATGAAGAAGTGTTGTATATTGTAAAAATTCCAACAAGACAAGGGTTCTCTTTTCTTGAAAATATCTTCAAGCTACATGGGAGGGAGTATTTTTCTATATTTGATTGTAATGGGGAGGTGTTATTTCTTTTTAGTTCAATTTTAATGCATGGAAGGGAAGTCTTTGAGCTCACAATTTTTCCATTTTGAAAAATAAAAGAGGTGTTTCAAAATTTATGTGTTTCTTAGTATCTATTTTGGATCATAATAATCTTTAATTTATTATCATCATTCTTTTTTAATTGCATCAAGTTGTATGCATACTTAATGTTGGAGATTTAAATCTAAGATTTATTATTTATTAGGAATAATTAGAACTTCTTACTTTATATTTCTCTATTACTTATGAATGTAAGGAAGATTACCTATGTATCGGTTTCTTCCATTTATCCCTTTCATTCAATTAAATTTATCCACATCTACTCCATGGTTATGAGTAGGTTTTAGTGTCATTCGTTTCTTTCTAGTAAAAACCATATCCACATCTTTTTATTCATTGCAAATATTTAAACTAGGAGTTGTACCTCACAATTCAAAGGAAGGTTATCAATTTAATGATAACCTATCCAACGATTAGTAATACTTATACTTCAATTGAGGCATTGTGAGTCATTTTGTATTGGTATTTTTCAAGTGCATATCTATTCACTAATACATTTGGTGACTCTATTAGGGAAATGAAAACAAAGCTGAGTACTAGACTAGTTTTGCTTAGTTAAATTTCATACATAAAAAGTTGGTGATTGTGTGTTTTAATTTAACGTAATATCTTATTAAAGATTCTCATCATATATGGCTTTGGTTGCAACATAGTAATGAGCAGCTCACATTAGGCCTTTTTCTTTGTCTTGGCATTCATCCTTGCCTAAGGAATCAAGGAAATAACTCCCTAAGTTTGTTGGAGATAAAAATGCATGCTCTAGATGGCCAAATTAGAATGGTTACAATTGCCTGTATAATCATTGGTGTGCAAGAAGAAAACATCTTTGATAAGGTATTTTCTTGAAGTGTCATTGGCAATGATGTTGATTGGTTCAAAAATCTGTAGGATGATTGTATCACTTATTGGGATGATCTAGAGGTAAAGTTATTTGAAAGATTCAAACCTCCAATTGATGTTGGCAAGATGATGTGTAATTTCTTTCAAATTAAAATGAAAGAGAATAAATCTATGAGGAATATTTTTTTTTATTCAATAGGCGTGTCAGTATGATCTCTCAAACCTATAAGCCAAGCAAATGAAATCAGCTATCTACTTTTATTGTTGTGATACAAACTAATATTAGGTTCTTGTTAAAGAGTCTAAAAGTGAAAATTTTGGGAGATACACAAAGGGAGGCCATTGGATTAGAGGATGATATGTTTCTTAGTGAGGTAAAGAGTGCAAATGTTTCACAAGAAGAAATATGCCTTTATGAATAACAATATTACTTGAAAACAAGTTCTACACAAAATAAATATGTTATATATAGATCAAAGGAAATTCTCACCATCTCTTTTTATCAAAACTTAATGGCCTTCCAAAATTAAGGTTTTCAAGAGCCTGCATAAGCTAAGAATATATTTTCTAATATGGAATAGATAAATTGCCTACATGTTGAGAATGATTTTGATCATGTTTCACAACTTGATGATTTAATTACTTGCATAGATATGCCTCCTATTAAGAAAAAACTTGGTGATGAAAAGTTAAATGAAATATTGTCAATGGTTTCTTCTTTTCCATAATTTGATTCCTTTACATTTGAAGTTCCTTATACCATTTTATCCATTTATGCTGATCAAGGGAGTGTGGTGGATCAGCATAAGCAAGAAGGAAGTAACAATGAGGAAATAAAAGGTGTAACTCATCTTGTGCAAGTAGAATATGAAATTTTTTCATTTCATTGCATATTGTATCAAGAGGAATGGTTGTAGCCTAGAACAATGTAGGATCATGAAGACATTAAAGAGGAAAATGAGGAAAATGTATTCATCCCGGTGCTAACACATAAATAAGATGAAATGGAGGTTCCAAATTGACTATGAAGATGAGATACTTAATAGTTATTCTATGATGGATGCATTTAATTTTAAAGATGGTCTTGGTGATGCATTCTTTGGGGAGAACTTCTCAGCAAGGAAATTTTCATATTTTGACAATAACACTTTTCAATGCATCCCAACTCATCTACTATCA
This sequence comes from Cupressus sempervirens, assembly GCA_028749045.1. Classification (NCBI taxonomy): domain Eukaryota; kingdom Viridiplantae; phylum Streptophyta; class Pinopsida; order Cupressales; family Cupressaceae; genus Cupressus; species Cupressus sempervirens. The sequence goes on along the minus strand of CM053783.1, from coordinate 503,403,116 downwards.
AAGATCTAACTTATTTTTGAGAGTTGGGAAACTTAGGTGCTTGTGATACAAACCAACTCATCCAAGATGATGTTAGAATCTTGTAGTTAGAAGTTTATGGAGCATAGTGACTTCTTGGACCCCATATGTTTCATAATTTTGTGCCATAAATTATGGTTGGGTCTTTACTTATGGTTGTTGCAAAATGTTTATTAGGAATGGTATATCTTTCATATCAGCAAGGTTTTCATACTAACACTTATTTTCACAACCATTCAATGATTTTGCATGAGTGTCATATGCATTCTTGGACATATGGCCTACTTGCCCTATACTTTGTAAATAAATTTAATGATGTATTTTATGAGTATTTTGCATTTGATTTCATTTTTTGTTAAAGTCAAATAATAAGGAAATAGATTTTGAACTCCTTTAAACTTGAATAAAACTAGTTCAAACCTATTTAGAATGGTTCAAAAAGTTTCATGGATTTGACAAGATCATAGTGCCATAGTTCAGGTTTGTCAATTCTAGGGCATACTCTTAGAAACTGGGTTCAAGCTAGCTTAGCATAGTTTGAACAGGTTCATGCAGGGATTCATCTCAATTCATACTAGTTCAAGATGATTCAAGATGGCTCAATTTTTTTTACAGTTTCATGGGTTTAGGTAAATTCAATGAGGTTCACTATAGTTTGTAGCTCTAAAAAGTTAATGTGTTATGTTTGAAGATTTGAATTCCAAGGGAATAACGTGTTGTTTTGATTAAATGAAAGTCATTAAAGTGTATTGGGTGTTGTGTTTTTATGGAGTATATGTAATAGGCAAAGGAATTCCAGGCACCCTCACCCCCCACCTCCAAGCGTAGGGATGATCTTACGTTATTCGAACCATTAACACTTCTATCATTTCAAAGGTGAGTCACTGCCATGTGTAGACTATGGTAGTAATTATTAATGGTTGACTAGTATGTGGCTTTCCTATTGTGTGCTAAAATATGAATTTCTCGTAGAATTGAGAAATGGGAAGTGAATGATGAATGTAAAGAATTTTGTATGGCAATGTTGGATGTTGAGTGTTTGAGTGCAAAAGATGTGAAAGTCACTAGCAACATCAGCTTAGCAAGTCCATTTTAATGATAGTTTGATAGACCCACATAGAGTTGTTAGAAGATTGGTTGGAAGCATGAATGTTGATGGTATTCCTATGGGGGAGTATTGTAGATATTTTACTATGATGATATGTTACATTCATGATTGAGTTTTTCAATGATGTCAACATAGTAGTTTTCTATGGTATCTAATAGAAAAACAATGGAAAGATCAAGTTGGTACAGATGGCTAGTTGAGTGTTTACACTATCCAAGGTTATGGGAGATACATTTAAGTATTTGGTTTGTGCAGTTAATGTTGGAAGAAGAAAGGATAAATCTAGAAGAAGTTATGTAAATTTTGGTGATGTCTATTTTGAGATAGAGTTTAAAGAGGCATGTTCTGGTAAACTTGTTATATATCTTAGCAGAGTTGATATTCTAAGAATCAAGGTTGAGGACATGGAGAAGACATGTTCGTGGTGATGGCTAAGCTTACTCATGATAATATTATGTTTATGAAAAGATATTCAAGTTGTAAGGCAGAAGATTTATGTTATCACTAAGTGCAACATGTTCTTAATGTGGTCCTATAATAATTAATTGAGAAGGTATAACAGATGACTCAAGGAATTTTTTTGAGGACTTAGTATAAAGGAAGCATATTTTCCTTTATCATGATATGGAATGATATGGTTTTTTGATTGATGATATGCAACAGTAAGAGTTGAGTGTGAAGTTGAGTAGGGCAGTGTAGAAGTGAAGAAAGCTTCATTATCAAGGTTTTGTTCAGTGATCCAAGGTTAGATATTTGGATCCAACATTTGTGACCCAATCTACAAGGTCTAATAGTGACTAGCTTGGTTGATAGAACAAAGGAAAGAAGAACATTATAGTAATTTACATCTTTGAGTAGTGAGCTCTTCTTGTAGTTGAAATTGCATGTTTGGGCAATGGGCTCATCTTGCGTACATTGTACTAAAACTCCTAACAGGGTTGGCACAACTCCTAACAAGGTTGGAATCTCCTAATAGGGATTCAAAGTCTCCTAATAGGGACTCTAAGTACTAAATGATGTAATAGACTCCTAACATAGTCCCTCCTCTAACAAGGAATATTTATATTAGTACATCATCTTGTGGGCATCTTTCCAACCAAGGTTTTTTCTTTGATCAAGGGTTTCCCTAGCCAACATATATGGTGTAATTATCTATGTGCATTTTATTATGGTTGATGTTCACTTTGGTTGAATGGTTAAGTTTTCTTAAAGAAGATAAATGTTTTTTTTTTGTATAACTGAATCACCCCCCCTCTCAGTTATCTTGGTAGACTATTGTTTCTAACAATTGGTATTGAAGCATCAGGTCCCTAAAGATAAAGTTTAAAAACTTTGGGAGATCCATGGTAAACACTTTTAGGAAAGATAGTCTGAAGTTTGATGGAACAAACTATGATAGCTAGAAAGAAAAGATGAAGACACGTCTATTTTGTATGAGTCTAGGATATTGGATCTTGACAAAATTAGAGAAGACAGTCATTGCTAAAAAGGACTTGAAAACTTGTGCCAAGGCAAAAAGAGATATTTTTATGTGTGACACGAGAGCTAGAGAAGCACTATTGACTGTACTTCCTAAAATTTAGTACAATTAGGTAAAATCACTTGCTACTTCACATTTTATTTGGAAAGATTTAGAACATAGTTTTGAAGGAGATGCACATTATAAGAAATTGAGACAATAAAGTTGGATTTGCATATTTCAAGATGCTAAAATGATGGAAGATGAATCTATAAGAACATATATAGGTAGGATATCTAAAATTATTGTAGGTATCAAAGCTTAAGGAGGAACCAAAGAAGATGATTGGGTTATATGGAAGATATTGAAGACTCTAACACCACCATTTAAGTCAGTAGTTCAGATGATACAGTTGTTGATATCTTGTACCAAAGATTTCACAAAGGAGACATTGCTTAGAAGACTTGAAGAAGTAGAAAATGAACTTAAATAGTCCAGAGAATTGACTGGTACAAAAACAACTTTTAGTGCCTTGAATATTAAACCTAATTTATCAAGGAGCACAAGTGCTAGAGGAGATTTTTCTAGTAGTAGTAGATGTGAGGAGGACCGAAAGATTGAAGGAGTAGCCCTTTTCATAAGAAGAGAAAAAGGAAGTAAGAAAATTTTTTAATGTTGGACCTGTGATGAATATGGTCATTATGCATCTAAGTGTCCTAACAGAGAGAAAAAGTATAAGGGAAATTACAAGCCTAGAAAATATAGAGAGTGTTTTTATGTAGATGAAGATAATGATTTTGATGAACAAGCATTAAGTGCTAGTGATGATAAAATTAGATTTGTGGTAATTAAACAAGGAAGTCTAGAAAAGGTAGCTTTGGTGTCACAGGTTGAGAAGAAATCTAATTGGATAATTAACAATGGTTGTTCACATCACATGATTAGTGATATGAACAAGTTTGTTGACTTCAAAAGTCGGGATGGAGGAATTGTCAGAGTTGGAAACAATGAAACATACCAAGTTAAAGGTATTAGATCTATAACTCTTGATGGTAAAACTAACACTAAGGATGTATACTTTGTTGATGGTTTAAAGCACAATATTTTGAGTGTTGGACAATTAGTAGAAAAAGGTTATCAGATGTAGTTCACAAAAAAAAATGCATGATCAAAGACAAAGATAGAAAGGTAATTGGAATAGGAACTAGATCTAGAGGTGATGTGTTTTAGTTGAATCCTACTGAAATGACATGTTTGGTTGCAAAGGTAGATGACAATTGGTTATGGCATAAGAGATTTTTTCATATAAACTTTGATAGTATTGTGAGGACTAGTAGAATGTTTGTAGTTAGAGATTTTCCAAAGATTGTAAAGCCTACTAAGACAATTTGCAAGGAGTGTATTTTGGCTAAACATAACATAACTTCTTTTCCCAATAAGAAGTTTACCGCTACAACAAAGTTGGAGATTGTACACATAGATATTAGTGGTCTTAAAAAGACTAGAGGATTCTATGGTGAAAGGTATTTTATGATTTTAGTTGATGATTTTTCTAGAATGATGTGGGTTGTATTTCTTAAAGAGAAACGTGACACATTTGATAAGTTTAAGATATTCAAGAATAGGGTTGAGAATGAATTTGGTGTGGAGATTAAATGTTTAAGATCAGATAGAGGAGGAGAATTTACTTTGAATGAGTTTAACATGTTTTTTAAAGAAAATGGAATTAAAAGATAGTTATCAGCTCTGAGAACCCCTAAACAAAATGGCATTGCAAAGAGAAGGAACAAGTCAGATATAGAAGCTACAAGAGTTATGTTAGCTTAAAATGAGGTATCCAAGATATTTTGGAGAGAAGTTATGAATACAGTAGTCTACACTATGAATAGAGTGCAAGTCAGAATGGGCACAAACAAGACCCCTTATAAACTATGGTTTGGTCACTCACCTACAATTAAGTATTTCAAAAATTTTGGAAGTAAGTGCTATATCAAAAGAGATGATGATATTGGTAAATTTAATGCTAGAAGTGATGAAGTTATTTTTCTTGGTTATTCATTGAAAAGAAAGGCTTATAGATGTCATAATCAAAGAACTAAGACTATTATGGAACATGCAAATGTGAGAATTGATGAGAGATTCAAAATAAAAGAGAGAATAGTTGATGAGGTTGTTACTAAACCAAGGAATGATGAGGTATTTGTTGAGACTAACAATAATTTATAGAATGAAGGATAGCCAAGGTAGGAACAAAGCTCAAAACCTTCAGTAGAGCCAAGAGTTGAGATAGAAACTCCTACTTTATGACGTAGGCAAAGGATGAATAACCAGGGCCAAAGGCTCACCCAGCTATCCAAACCACCCTGCAAGAGTAAACACAATGGAAGCAAACACAAGAGGATGGCAACCAAAGGAGGAGAAGAGGAAAATACTTCTATTGATTCATCAAAATATCTTCATATATGCCTAGCTATGAGGCCTTCTGGGTTACGGCCAATTCACATTCAAAGATCCAACAGTAAATTCACACTTTTAGTTTTGCTCCCACAAAACTTTCCTTCTTCTAATAACTTTTCTTAGCTTCTAAGCCTAAACTCTCTATTTATACTCACCAAAACAGCTTACAGAACATTCTAGAACATTACATAAGAGGAGGGTCGACCCAACAATGGTCTGGACTCATCCCAAGAAAAGATCTTAAATTAAATGTCACAAATGAAATAATTCTCGCAAGTCGGCTCATAGAAATCACGTCCAAATACTAGCACTCGGCATACACTGGGTAACTCGGCATCTAAAGGAATGCTATAGTAACTCGGCACCTGAAGAGTGCGATAGGAACTTGGCACTTGAAGAGTGTGACAGGAACTCGGCACCTAAAGAGTGTTATAGTAACTCAACACCTGAAGAATGCGATAGGAACTTGACACCTGAAGAGTATGACAGGAGCTCGGCACCTGAAGAGTGCAACAAGAACTCAGCACCTAAAGAGTGTGACAAGAGCTTGGCACCTAAAGAGTGCGACAAGAACTCGACACCTGAAGAGTGCGACAGGAGCTTGGCACTTGAAGAGTGCGACAGGATCTTGGCACCTGAAGAGTGCCACAGTAACTCGGCACCTGAAGAGTGCTATAGTAACTCGACACCTGAACTCGGCATCAACTACAAAAGAAACAAAAAAAAAGAGCAAGATAACAAGGCAACCCAGGATGCTTCTACATCAGACAACCGGGGTTGGAAGAAATGATTCTCTTGAATCATTGAGATGTCCCAACCTGAGCTAAATCTAACTCAAATTAAGAAATCCATGAAGCATCTTCAATAGGTATGTTCTTCCACTTCACCAAATATTCATAGTAATCTTTTCCTCTTGTACTCTTTCCAACTCTCTGATCCAATATCTGTTCAACTTCCTCAATATTTTTATTAGGATAATCATCTGGTATAACAACTTCATCCTCTGACTCATGATACTTATACAAATCAACAATATTAAATATAGGAGATATATTCATGTCATCAGGTAACTCAACTTCATAAGCATTACCACTGTCAAACTTCTTTACGATCTTACAAGGTCCAAATTTCTTCATCTTTAGCTTGCTATATGTTCCAACTGGGAATCTTCCTTTCTTTAGATGAACCATCACCTCATCACCAACTTGAAATTCATGGTGTCTTCTAGACTGATCAGCATTCTCCTTATACTTCAGATTACTTTGTTCCAACCTCAACTTCACTTCCTTATGCAAGGACTCCATAAAGTCAGCAAATTCTTCCCCTGCAACGCTTTTCTTTTCTTCACCAACAAAATCTCTCAAATTTGATATACCTCTAGGATGCATTCCTGTAATAATCTCAAAAGGTGTCTTCCCTGTACTCCTATTCATAGAATTGTTATATGCAAATTTAGCTTGTGCCAATACCAAATCCCAATTGCTTGGCTTATTCCCAACTAAACATCTTAGAAAATTACCCAAGCTTCTATTCACAACCTCTGTCTCTCCATCTATTTGTGGATGGAATGTAGAACTAAACTTCAATTCAGTACCCATCTTCTTCCACAAAGTCTTCCAAAAATAACCAACAAACTTACTGTCTCTATCTGAAATAATGCTTCTTGGTAATCCATGCAATCTCACAATCTCTTTAAAGAAAAGTTCAGCAACATGCTCAGCATATGATGCCTTCTTACATGGTATAAAATGAGCCATCTTAGAAAATCTATCCACTACAACAAACATGGAATCATACCCCTTCACCATTTTTGGCAATCCAAGAACAAAATCCATACTGATATCAGTCCAAGGTTTCTCAGGAACAGTATTAGGTGTATACAAACCAGTATTTTGACTCACTCCCTTTGCAACTTGACAAAATCCATAGCTCTTTACAAATTTTTGAACATCCTTATACATTTGTGGCCAATAATGTTTCTCTTTCAGCAAACTCAATGTTTTATCAATTCCAAAATGTCCAGCTAATCTGCCACTATAAATAACCAGGGCCAAAGGCGCCAGCTATCCAAACCACCCTACAAGAGTAAACACAATGGAAGCAAACACAAGTGGATAGCAACCAAAGGAGGAGAAGAGGAAAATACTTCTATTGATTCATCAAAATATCTTCATACATGCCCAGTTGTGAGGCCTTCTCGGTTACGGCCAATTCACATTCAAAGATCCAACAGTAAATTCACACTTTCAGTTCTACTCCCTCAAAACTTTGCTTTTTCTAATAACTTTTCTTAGCTTCTAAGCCTAAACTCTCTATTTATACTATCCAAAACGGCTTACAAAACATTCTAGAACATTACATAAGAGGAGGGTCGACCCAACAATGGTCTGGACTCATCCCAAGAAAAGATCTTAAATTAAATGTCGCAAATGAAATAATTCCCGCAAGTCAACTCATAGAAATCACGTCCAAATATTGGCACTCAGCATACACTGGGTAACTTGGCATCTGAAGGAATGCTACAGTAACTCGGAACTTGAAGAGTCTGACAGGAACTCGGCACCTAAAGAGTGCTATAGTAACTCAGCACCTAAAGAGTGCGACAGGAACTCAACACCTAAAGAGTGCAACAGGAGCTTGGCACCTGAAGAGTGCGACAGGAACTCAGCACCTGAAGAGTGAGACAAGAACTCAGGACCTAAAGAGTGTGATAGGAGCTCAGCACCTGAAGAGTGCCACAGTAACTTAGCACCTGAAGAGTGCTACAGTAACTCAGCACCTGAACTTGGCATCAACTGCAAAAGAAGCAAAAAAAAAGAGCAGGATAACAAGGCAACCCAGGATGCTCCTACATCACTTTAGGAAAGAATATGATAAAGAATCACCCATCTAAGTAGATCATTAGAAGAAAAGATAAAGGTGTGATGATAAGAAGCAGTGTAAATGAAGAATTTTGCTTGCTATCTCAAGTTGAGCCTACGAATGCAGATGAAGCATGTAAAGATGATTATTGGAAACAAGCCATGAAAGAGGAATTGGATCAAACAGTAAAGAATAAGACATGGGAATCGGTCCCTAGACCAATAGACAAGAATGTAATAGGAACTAAATGGGTATTTAGGAACAAGATGAATGAGTAAGAAGTTGTAAGAAACAAAGCAAGTTTGATATGTAAAGATTACTCATAGCAAGAAGGAATAGACTATAATGAGACCTATGCTCTAGTGGCTAGAATAGAAGTAGTAAGATTATTCTTAGCCTATGCAGTACAGAAGAAATTCAAAGTATATCATATGGATGTTAAGTCAACATTTCTGAATGAAGAACTAGAAGAAAAAGTATACATTAAGTAGCCTAAAGGATGTCCTTTAACAGATGACAAGGACATAGTATGTAGACTAAGGAAAGCATTGTACAGATTGAAGCAAGCACCTAGAACCTGGTATGCAAATTTGGACAAACATTTGATAAAACTTAGATATAGCAAAGGTATGGTAGACAGTAATCTATATTGGAAAGAAATTGAAGATGGTTTGATAATTTTGGTAATATTTTTTGATGATATCATATTTGGACGTAATGATGAGGAAAGGAAGAAGTTTTTTGAAGATATGAAGAAAGAATTTGAAATGAGTATGATAGGAGAGATGAAATATATCCTAAGATTGCAAATTGTACAAAATAAAGAAGGAATATTTATTTCTTAGACTAAGTACTTGAAGGATTTACCAAAAAGGTTTGGTTTGGAAGTATGTAAACCCATTGGAATACCTATGGTAATTGGACATAAGTTATCTACAAAGGATGAGGCACTTATTGTTGAGTAGAAGAAGTACAAATTTATGATCGCAGGATTGTAATATCTGACTCACACAAAGCAAGATATAGAAAATGTAGTTAGAATTGTTGCAAGATTCCAGGATGATCCTAAAGAAGCACATTATGTAGTAGTGAAAAGGAAATTTAGATATCTGAAGGGAACATTAGAGTTTGAATTATGGTATGATAAATCTAATGATTTCTATAAGTGCTTAAACTGATGCAAATTGGGTAGGCAGTATGGATGACAGAAAGAGCACCAGTGGTGGAGCCTTCTTTCTTGGAGGAAGATTAGTTTCTTGGTTAAGAAAGAAAAAAGATTGTACATCACAAAGTACAGTGGAAGTAGAGTATGTTTTAGTAGCAAATAATTGTAATCAAGTCTTTTGAATGAAGTAGATGTTGAATGGTATAAGGATAGAAATTAGTGAACCTATTGCTATACATGGTGACAAAAAAAGCACGGAAAATATGTGTAAGAATCAAGTATTGCATTCTAAGACCAAGCACGTTTCTATCAAGTATCACATGTTGAGAGAGAAATTTTTAGATAAGGAAATCAGATTGGAGTATGTGAGCACAAAAGAGCAGATTACAGATATATTCACTAAGCGTCTTCCCAAAGAGACTTTTGAGTATTTACAAGGTATTCTTAGGATTATGCCCCTTCCTACATTAGAGTAGAAGATGCAAGAGTGCATTAGTCCATTGTAAGAGAGCACCATTTTTTTATGGATTGAATGATGATGTTTCTTATATGGGGGAGTATCTGTGATGAACAGAGTCATCTAAGACTATTATTGGATATTGTTGTGAATAGTGTCTTTTGACACTTGAGATAGTAAGAATTAGTTATTGCAAAGTTTGATACAGTAAAGTTGGTTACTGAAACCTTTGACAATGATTCCAATGGGGTAGAAATATTGCATGAAGAACATTATGTTTGGCATGAAAAATAGTATGGAAATGTTTGGCATAATTTTAAAATGGAATGAAAGTTTGATAGAAAATAACATTGAGGTATATCAATGGGAAGAATGATTAATGATGAAGAGGATTTGAAAAGAAGATTAACGGTCTTTTGTTGATATTCTTGGAACTAGATGTTTTTCATCTATGTTTTCATCAATGTCAAAATGGGAGATTGTTAGAAGATTCGTTGGAAGCATGAATGCTAATGATATTCCTATGGGGGAGTATTGTAGATATGTTACTATGATGATATGTTACATTCATGACTGATTTTTTCATTGATGTCAACATAGCAATTTTCTATGGTATTTGACAGAAGAACCACAAAAAGATCAAGTTGGTATGTATGGCTAGTTGAGTGTTTACACTATCCAAGGTTATGGGAGATGCTTCTAAGTATCTAGTATATGCATAACATTGGAAGAATAAAGGATAAGTCTAAAAGAAGTTATGTAAGTTTTGGTGATGTCTGTTTTGAGATAGAGTTTACAAAGGCATGTTCTGGCAAACTTGTTAGATCTCTAAGCAGATTTGATATTCTAAGAATCAAGGTTGAGGACATGAAGAAGAAATGTTGGTGGTGATGTGGCTAAGATCAGTCATCATAATATCGCATGTATAAAAATATATTCAAGTTGCAAGGTGGAAGATTTATGTTATCGCTAAGTGTAAGATATTCTTTATGTGGTCCTATAATAATTAATTGAGAAGGTCTAACTACCAACTTAGGGAATTGTTTTGAGGACTTAGTATAAAGGAAGGATATTTTCCTTTATCATGATATGGAATGATATGGTTTTTTGATTGATAATATTCAGTAATAAGAGAAAAATGCAAAGTTGAGTAGAGCAGTGCAGAAGTGAAGGAAACTTCATTGCCAAGGTTTTTTTGAGTGATCTAAGGTTTGATATTTGGATTAGAGGTTTGTGAAATAGTCTACAATGTTTGATAGTGATTGGTTTGGTTGACAGAACAAAGGAAAGAAGGACATAATAGTAAATTACATGTTTGAGGAGTGATCTCTTCTTATAATTGAAATTGCATGTTTGGGCAGTGGGCTCATCTTGAATACATTATACTACAACTCCTAACAAGGTTGGCACAACTCCTAATAGGGTTGGAATCTCCTAACAATGATTCAAAGTATCCTAATAGGGGCTCTATGTACTAAATATTGTAATAGATTCCTAATAGGGTCCACCCTCTAACAAGGAATATTTATATTAGTACATCATCTTGTGGACATATTTCCAACTAGGGTTTTCCCTCTGATCAAGGGTTTCCTTAGCCAACATATCTGGTGTAATTGTCTATATGCATTTTATTATGGTTTTTGTTTACTTTGGTTGAATGGTTAAGTTTTCTTAAAGAAAATAAATGTTTTAATTGTTGGATAACTAATTCACCTCCCCTCTCAATTATCTTGGTGGACTATTGTTTCTAACATCGGTAACAAATAAATTTTGAAAAAATTTATATTTTATAAATTACACCATTCAAATGTAAAAATCATGATTGCATCAACATATCTAAAGGAGATCTAACAGTGGGATAAAAAGTTGTGACCCGCATACCAAGACCAAATTTGATTGTTTGAAATATCTTAGTCCATCTAGCATAAATAATATATCCATTTTATTTTATCATATTCAAATGCCACCTATCCCAATCTAAGAAAATTGACTAGAACTCAAGAAAGTTATATTTTATAAAGGTGTAAAGTATACATGGATAAAATTCATCAGAGGGAAAGAGAAGATATAAAATAATTAAATGAATAACTCTTCCAAGAATTGGTTACATGATTAGAGTGCTATGAAGAAGTGTTGTATATTTTAATAGATCCAATGAGATGGGGGTTCTTTGAGCTACATAGGAAGGAGTAATTTTCTATTTCTAATTGTAATGGAGAGGTGATCTTTCTTTTATATTCAGTTTTGATGCATGGAAGGGGAATCTTTGAGCTCACAATTTTGGCATTTGGAAAAATAAAAGAGATTTTTCTTGATCTATGTATTTCTTAGTATCTCTTTTAGCTCATAATGATATTTGTGTTATTATCATCATTCCTTTTTAATGACATTTTAATGCATCAGGATGTATGCATACTTAATGTTGGAGCTTTAAATCTAAGATTGATTGTCTATAGAAAGAATAAAAACTTCTTACTATTTGTTTCCTATTGCTTATGATTGTAAGGAAGATGACCTTTTATCATTTTCTTGCATTCATCTCTTTCATGCATTTAAGTTTCTCCATGTCTACCCCATGATTGAGTAGGTGTTAGTACTTTATGGTAAAAAGCATATCCACATCTTTTTATTCATTGTAAATATTTAAAGAGGGACTTTTACCTCACAATTTAGAGGAAGGTTATCGATTTTATGATAACCTATCCATCTATTAGTAATATTTTTACTTCAATTTTTGCATTGTGTGTCATTTTTTATTGGTATTTTTGAAGAAAAGATTTGTTCACTAAAAATTTGGTATGCCTTATGAACCATTCATTAGAAAGTCCCTTGTGCTCATAAATTGGTAAGTAGGAGATATTTTATTGTCAAGTCAAATTGTGATACTGCTATCAAGATTTATGTAGATTTTGAGTCAAACTCATTGACATGTATTTTATGAGTAGTATTTCACATGAATCCATCTCTCATGATAATGAATGGAACACTTAGCACTCATTAGATCTAGGTTATTCTCACAAAGGTGAATTACTCATGAAATATGGGTCAATGAGTTTGACCAAAAAACCAAATAGTTAACTTCTTATGGCAATATCACAAATTGAATTCTTGTGGAAATGTTTCCTACTTGTCAATTAATGAGATTAAGGATCTTTCAAATGAATTTTCATAACTCACAACACTTGGTGGAGGTTTTTCAAATGGGTTATAAGAAGAGTGAGGTCAATTATGGAGGAAATATCATAGTTAAACATGCTTAAGTTGGAGTAGTACTTGGATGGGTGACCTCTCGAGAAGTCTTGGTGCTTCACCTCAAATGAGTTCTAAGTATTCCATTCATTCTCATTAGAGATGGGTTCATGTTAATGATAGAAATAATAGCCCACCAATATAACTGAGAGGGGGGTGAATTAGTTATATGATAATTAAAATAATTATCCCTTTTAAACAATCTTTGATCAAATAACCAATGTAAACAACAACCATAAAGAGATGCTCATACACAATTACACCAAATATGTTGGCTACGAAAACCCTTGATCAAAGGGAAAACCTCGATGGGAATGATGCCCACAAAATGATGTAGTAATATGAAGATTCCTTGTTAGAGGATGGACATTGTTAGGAGTCTATTACAATGCTTAGTACAAGAGTCCCTGTTAGGAGACTTTGAATCCTTGTTAGGAGATTCCAACCCTATTAGAAGTTGTGGAAGTCAGCTAAACCCACTGTCCAATCAGCTTCAAGATCAGATCAATGACCCCACTGTCCAATTGACCTCAGTACTATTCCTTTCAAAATAATAGATGTGTAATGAGATTTTACTTCTTTCTCTATCTAGTACGTCAGATTCCTTCACCTTCAGATCATGCAATCAAATCTAAATTTTTGTGACCAGTAACAGTAACCCTTAAGGTCACTTACATGCATTATTAAATCACTCTACTCTATTGCTTGGTAATTTAAAAGTTTTCTCCTTGTTCACATATCTAAAACATGTAAAACATATTTCCTTTATACCATGCTCAATCATAAATCCTTAAGTCAGGTTCACATTTTATTATCATACATTAATTAAATAAAATACCCATTTAATCAATGTTGTTAGCTCACATTTATACAAAAACTTTCACAGATGTGACTTCCATACATGTGCACTCTCTGAAATCATCAACAACTAGTATATTACCTCCAGTTAAGTTTGCAACCCTTCATTCCAAATGGAATGAGTTGTATCAATAATTCAATAAGAATTTCTTTCCTAGTGCTCTATTTTGATGCAGTTCTTTGTATATCAACAATATCTTCTGTACACTATCGATTCAGGTTCTGCGCACTTGCCCAAGTAACAAATACATACTGTAGTACATGCTAGTAATTGTGCATAATTAGATAAGTAATATAATGTCCTCAATACAAAAATTAGAATATGTTGCTCTATCAATCTTTTACAAACTTATTACATCATAACAATGTTCTACAATGTTCCCCCATGGCATCAACATTCATGCTAATAGTTAACTACTACTCATGAAAGATGGATCAATGAGTTTGACTCAAAAACTACATACATAAATCTAGATAGCAATATCACAATTTGACTTGTTGTGGAAATATCTGCTACTTATGTACATGTTATGTGTGTTAGATAACTGAGAGGAAGGTGAATCAGTTATTCTTAGGCCCTTTAAAATAATTTTCTACACTTATAATAATACAGTAATAAATGCATCATCATAATGTTATAAAATGCTCCCCCATGGCATCATCATTCATGCTAATAGTTAACTACTACTCATGAAAGATGGACCAATGAGTTTGACTCAAAAACTACATAGTTAAATCTAGATAGCAATATCACAATTTGACTTGTAGAAATATCTGCTAGTTATGTGCATGTTTCGTGTGTTAGATAACTAAGAGGGGGGTAAATCAATTATTCTTAGGCCCTTTAAAATAATTTTCTACACTTATAACAACTTTAAGTTATCAGTAAATTAACTAGATAAACACATTAACTCATTCAACTATAAACTGATAAATAGATTTGTAGTCTCTGCCAAGTATTAGGCTCATTAACCAACTTACAAAAATGTAACAATTTCAACATGTAAAAAATTCATCCACACATTAACACTATTATTTTTAGTTTGGAAACTTGATTAGGGTAAAAACCACCTAGGACTAGTCACCCAAAATGATTTCACTCTTCTAAAGTAAGCTTAGTCAAGAATCAACCTTGTTAAAGGTTAAAAACATGTTGATATGACCCTATTAGGGATTTTTCATCAAATATCATCTAGACCTTATCACCCTTCCCTGAGTGGCCTATCTAAAGTTCTTAAAACATGCAATGTAATGTTGCCTTAAAAAGAAGTTACAAATAAAGACTATTAAGTCCACACAATTAAGATTTTTTTTTGCTACAATGATTAGAGAGTAACAATAAAATTATCTAATAAAATTGTAACTCATTTTTTGTATTTAGATCCCATTCTACACATATCTCTTTCTTACTAACTAGCTATCACACTAACATCATCAACCACCTTCACTTTGCTTTTTAGAGGTGCTCGGTATGATCAATTTTCTCAACAACTTTATCTCCACCTTGTGTGCAACTCTATTAGAAAAATTTACCTTCTTTTTTCTTCCTTATATAGATAGGATTTTTCTATTTCATCTCATTCATGATATTCCTCCACTTAATCACAATTGTTCATTAATCTTTCTATATCATATATATTGAATCTAGATACTTGATAAACCATTTTATTCTTAAATTTTGTGCTTCACCTTGGATCACTATAATAACCTCAAATCTTCACCATGGATCTTGCTTTATTTATACTAGTCACTGATATTTCTAACTCACTTCATCCTTATCCTTGTAGTCTTCTAAAATAGTCCATATTATCACTTGATGTCATCCTTTACTTGATCATTCACAAAATATTTTTTTACTAAATTGTGTTCTTTCTTTGCTAAACACCTCCATCACTCAGGTAATATTTTTCTTGCACAGTCAATACCTTATGCTTAGCTAATACTTACTTACTTGACCCTCTAACTTCTTCATTTACCTACCTCCATTTCTAACTCTCTAACACTAAATGTTTCCTTAGCTTTTCACTTCATAAATTTATTTCTTTCTATACCAACCAAAGTATATTACTTGTACATCATCTCAACTCCTCATCTGATCATGTAAAATAATCGAATCAATAGTATCTTCTCATAGACCAATTCCTTATTTGTCCAACTAGGTTTTCATATTCAACTTAACTTCTTTACTTAACTATTATCATTATCCTTCATATATCCATTCAACATGACATCCTTTACATTATTACAAGTTACATGAATTAGTGAAGTCAAACAAGTTGACATCAATGACAATAAAAAAATTGATTAGAAACTCTTCTATATACAACTCATATCTCTATTCTGACCTTTTTCATCATCAACATCACTTGTTTCTAATAATCTCTCCCTTTTATCTATCATCATTACTTATGTCCAACAATAGCATTATTTCATTAGTTGTGTCCAACAATCTCTCCCTTTGGCATTGATAGAAACACATATTGAAATATACCATCCAATATCAAAATTCATCAACAATATATTTTAATTTTCAATCTCAACATTTAATGATAATCAGGAGGAAAAAATCACCCAGCTCAAGTAGAAGGTCCAAAGGCTGGATTTCGTCCACCAGGTTGTGACTAAACAGATTGTGGATACCCTCCATACCTTGAATGAAAACATTGTTAATCTAGGGGACTATCTGACCAATGTCGATCTTGTGGGGAACATGGAGTAGAGTACAGAGCACGAAACCAGCCGAGAGGATCCTTAGAAAGAGACTGGAATCCAGGAAAGTTAGGGGGACCAGATTCATTTCCTCCCCATGATTCAGGAGGAAGAGGCCAACCAGAAGGAAAGTGACGCTGCAGAAACCCTGCAGGCAATGGAGAAGAAGGGACACTAGTCTGCCAGCCAGGCTCTGTTCCTGGCCTTTGTTTCCCAGGCTTTGGGCCTTTTTGTTTCTGGCCTTTTGAGGCAGCTTTTTTTCAGTCTTTTATGCTTTAAGTTTTTTTTTTCTGTAAAACTTTGGGTTTTAGGATCCCTGTAAAACCTGTTTTCCTAATCAAAAACATTTAATGATAACACTTCAATCACTACAATACTCTCCCTTTGATTATAATTCTTAGTTCTCTATTCTTATCATTTTGTCTCAAAATCTGATCAATTAATCTCTTCATTTTCATTTTCTCCCTTACAACATTGTCATACTTTCTCCCAAATTTTATTTTCTCCCAACAATCATCAATAAATCATCATCTTCTTTTGACAATAATTAGCAATATATTTCATACAATACTCTCTTTTACATCTGATACTCTCTCCTTTGACAATAATGCCAAAGGTATCAATGAACCTTCATATTCCATGTAGTTATACCTTGTACCTTGCATGTACGAATCAATTTTGTTTCAGCACATATTTTACGTTTCTTCACTACATTAGGATTGCCAAAAGAGTGAACTTCTACATCAACTCAAATTGATATTCCAAATGAATTGATGCAACACACATCTTCTTCTAGTGAACATTAGATAGGTGAATGACCCCTAGTTTAACTCTTAAATATTCAAAGGCATCCTTAGGTAATGTCTTAGTAAAGATATCAACAATTTTTTTGTTTGACTTCACATACTCTAGCCTCACTTGTTTCTCCTAAAGTTTCTCTCTCAATTAATGATATTTGATAGATATATGATTTGTTTTTTATTTCATCACTGGGTTCTTTGAAATATTTTTAGAACTTGTATTGTCACAGTAAATTTTCATAGGATCTATCACTTGCTCTTGCATACTTTCTATTAATTATTTGATCCACATAATATTTGAGTAATTGATTGAAGTTGCTACATACTCTGCCTGAGTGATAGATTACGAAGTATAACTTTTTTCTTGTTTATCCATGTCACCAATCTTTCTCCTAAAATCAAAGCTCCACCACTTGTAATCTTTCTATCATAAATATTGCCTACTAAATTAGTATCAATAAAAACAATTATCTTAAATTATCTATCTTTCTTGTACCATAAACCATAATGCTTAGTTCCTTTCAGATATCTAAAGATTTTCTTCATAGTAATCATATATGTCTCCATAAGGTTAGAAGAAAATGTTGCCACAATATTGTTAGCCATATTTTCCCTCCCACCAAAAAATTGAGTTTTACCTATCAAGCATGGTCAATGATCATATTTATTCAAATATTCAAATGATCAAATAAAAGATATCTTCAAAGCTTTGGCTTATCCTTTTATATCCTATGTCTTAGCTTTTTTATGCTTTGTTTCCTTGGAGATTCAAGTCACGATCATGCAACTATCTTTCATCACCCAGTTGTCATGGTCTATGGCTTAACCATTTGGGGAGGTACAATTGCACAAGATGTTCTTTTTAAGAGGTCAGTGTGACTTTGTAGTTTAAAAGGCTAACATCTAGTTATGAGTGGTGACACAATAATCTCTCTTTATCGCTTGGTTGCAAGGTTATGATCTTCACTCTAGGTTTAAGCTGTAATATCATGAGCCTTCATCATTCACATAATCGCAAAGAGTTTAATGTTAACCATGATCAAGATGGAAAAGTCATGAATCACCTTGTGTGGACGGTCATCAAGGTCAGTGATAGGTTAAATATTTAAGCTATGAAGTAGTGATAACATAAAATGAGAGGACCAGGTGAACATCGCAACTTTGCTAGAGTTGTGGCATAAATTATAGTTAGTACTGTGATCGTGCATCTCTTCTTTTTCACATGGTCAAGATGAGTCAAGTTGTGGCATAAACCATAGTTAGTACTATGATCATGCATCTCTTCCTTTTTGCATGATCGTGATGGCGTTAAGAGTAATCTCATGGGTTAGGGTTGCAAAATTATGCATGGTGCTATGAGGATGACCTTGGTGATGTGGTAGTTCCTGGTTGATCAAAGAATTGAACTATGTGGGAGGGGGTCCTAGTTATATTTATAACCATTGGATCTAAAGAAATCAATGCATGTTGCTATGTCGTTATGGAAAATTGTTTGCTCAATTTATATAGCAATATAACAATGATGCAACATGTGTCTTTGTGGGGCTAGGTAGAGAGAAAGAAATAGTAGTTAAGTCTATTTTCACATGGTAATGAGCATTTCATGTCAAGTCAAGGATCATGCTATGATGGTGTAAATATTATGTTGGTAGTTTGGTCACAGTCCGTATGATTGTAGGCATCTAATGCTAGGTTGGATATCAATGACAATGTTGCAAGATGTCTATTTCACATTTTCATCGGGTTACAACTGTTAGTGGATAATGTTGAAGATAAGCTACAAAGTAGTGATAGATAGTCAGTCATGGTTTTGCAAGGAATAAATACTAATCAAGAAAGTTGGAGGCAAATATTTGATCATGGGTGGTCAAACATAAAGCATAAGTTGAATATTGGTAGGGTGGTAGAAAAATAAAGTATGATTGGTCCACGTCGAAAAGCCTGAGGATTGACTCCAGTTGATAGATAACCTAGCTAACTTGGCATACTAATAATAAAGGAAGTAGCTCTTTAATTTTAGATATGATCTTTTCAATCTTTTGTAACCACTTGCATCATTCAACATCCTTAATAAATATGAAGAGATACTCCATCGTTGCCTGTTGGTCCATATAATCAGCTAGAATGATAATGGTCATTATTTCTATCTTCTCAAGGCTATGTTTGGTGAATAAGTGATTTTCCTACATCTAGATGTGTGCCCTAGTTAGATCTTTCCCAAATTTGTAGTGACTATTCTCTATAATCTTTAATGTAGTTCTTGAGTTTTGCCTTAGGGTAGAAGCTATCTGAGTTATGCTTACATCGTAAAAGCATATATTGTAACCTTTCTTAGGGTCGATCTCTTTCTTTGATTCTATAGTGTTGTATGTCTATGTTCTACTACTATAATTTCCTTTTGCCTCTAAGTCAATATATTCCTCTATGATATATCTTTCTTCTATTAATAGATTGTGCAATGCCTTATTTCCTTTGTGTTAAAGTATTGTTTTCATCTCTCAACGGTATGATTGTATCTACTCGGATTTTGAATGATATAAAGTGAAGTCTCTTCCTTATATCATTCTTTTGGTTTTCGATCTATGTAAGGTTGTTGTATTAAAGAAGAATTAAATTTTTATACTTTGAGGTTTTATTGATAAACTGTGCATTCATGGGCGAAGAAAAGGTTGAACATAATATTTGGTGCATCACCTCCTCTTAGATTAGATTAGGTAGTTTGCTTCATGCATTCCTTCTCCCTTTTCCTCTTAATAAATAGTTAGGTGCATCCTAATAGTAAGGAAGTCAACCTTCTCCAAAGATTCAATCTCAAGTCACAAAGTTCCACACTTTCGAGATTTTTTCCCTATTACATAAGGTTGCCTTTAGGTAAGACTTTAAGAAAGGGTGCAAGCTTTTGTGTCAATAGTTTCTAGCATGCCTGGTGGGAGTAACACTTGAAGCATTATAAGTTCACTAGTGTCAAAGAATAAAATTTCAAATATACGGTGAGAAGATAGTGTTGCTCTCAGTATTTTAGGCCTTCAAAGGCTTATTTTTAAAGTACTTGGCAAATGCATCTCTACATTTTGGTTTCTAAACCAAATTTTTTGTGATTCATGCCCAAGGATCACATGAGGGAATCTTCTAGAGGTAATTTGCAATATGAGCTCTCATTTTTAAACCCAAAAGAAAGAGAAATAGTTATCTCTATCACCAATTAGGAGTGTAGCAATAGCACATACATCTACAAGATCTCTCTCGACTCCTATTCATAGATCATAGCCTAAGTTTCCATATTTTTGTATAAATAGGTCCTTATTCCATATGGCACAGCCTAGAGCACATGCATTTGCTACCTTTAATGGTGGGAGTCCTTTCCTTTTGGCTCAAAGACATGATATTCTAGTGTCAGCTCTCAAAAGTATACATGATTTCACTGGTGAAAATTCCATCTCCCCTATAGAACATATTCAGGAGATTTCAAATGTTTGTAATAGACATGGTATTAGAAAAGATGATGTTGTTGTTATGCTTCTAGCTTCATCCTTAAAAGGAAAGGCATTGCAATGGTATAGCGATTTTCCTCATTACTTTATTATTGATTGGTATGGGTTAAGATTAGGGCTTTGTAAATATTTTGAGGATAAAAGTGATCAACTATTACTTCTAGAGAAGCTAACAACCATCAAGAGAGCACCTCATGAATATATGACTGATTTTAATTATAGGTTTCAAAAGACATGGAGGATCAAGAAAAGAAGATGGTGGACAATGGTACAGTAATGCAAAAAATGAGTAATGAGTTGGTGACTATGACGAGGTAACAAGCTCAAAATAATAAGCCTTCCCAACTTTAGTATCAAGGTCCCATACATAATAGATCCCCAAACTAGAGTAATGTCCCCTACAATCTGAATAGACCTATTGATAACACCCATACTACAAATACCAACCTAAATAGGACTTTAGTCCCTCAAAATAATCTTGCTCAAGATCAAGATTTTTGTCCTTCTTGTAACTACTCCTATGGCTATTGTATGTGTCAAAGAGTAGAGTCTTATTTGGCATTAAGTACATAAGAAAAATAAGTAGAGTAGAAACACAATGCTAATCAACCTATTGATGCTTCTCATCTACAATGGCAAGGTGATTGTTCTTTTATGACTCATCATTTAGAGGAACACAACCATGTTAATCATGATGTCATAGTTCAAAATACTAGAAGTAAGAGAAGAAATATTGAATATGTTATGCCCCTCTCTCCTCATTAAGCTTCAATTTTAGATGTTGCTCCTCATGTGCCAGTGATGAATGTACAATCCAATATTACTCCTCAACAAAGACAAGATATGAGTAGCAAGAATTTTATTGAACGTTAGAGTTCTCAAGTTCAGCAGCCTATCCATACATTTCTCAAAGCTTTAGCCAAAGTAGCTAATACTCCTTTCAATGTGCTAGATCAAATGAAAAAGAATAATGTCAATATCTCTATATGGGATGTTGTTGCTATTATACCATCACAGAAGAAGCTATTGCAGCAAGAGCTAGAGAGCATAGAAGTGAAGGATCAACCACGTAGAGATGAGAATGCAACAACCTTGGTGAAACTAACCAAAGAAGGAGAAATAAGTAAGAAAATAAGGCCTCCTCCTTTCTACATCTCTTTAATCATACTAGTCCATAATTGTATGATAGATTCAAGGGCTAGTAGCTTTGTAATGCCTAAGTGTGTAGCTGATGTCATGGGTATTAAATATGAGCCAATGGTTAGAGATGTGCTCCAATTAGATGGCAGCTCTATCAAGACTGTAGGAGTCTTAAAGAATGTAGAAATTGTATTGCATGCCTTCCCTAGTTGTACTATAACACAAGATATATTAGCAGCTGAGGTCAAACTATATTTTTCCATCTATCTTTCTAGAGACTTTACTGCACAAATAGGTGGCTATATTTCATTTGATTAGTCTTACATGTTTTGTAGAATAAGGTATGGAACAAAAGCTTCCATAAGGGAAAAACCTCTAGGCCTTAATCACATAGAGACTTATACTCCAAGTCCCATAAACATGAATTACACTATTTTTGAAGAAGAGGATGGAGACATCGCACATAAGCCTACCATTTCTTTGGCAGAGGTGTCTAACTTTCTTTTGGATGAGTGGGTCACTTCTTATCAGTTCAATCTGGTACAAGAAGCTCTAGAGACAATCGTTGGCACATATTGCATTTCAGAGAGAGAAGCTCCTATTCCTAATCTCATAAGGAAGGGAGAGAATATTGATGGATTGAGGAGCATGTTCTTCAACAGCTCAAGAAATAAGAATGGTTCATGGGCTGGTGTCATGCTCATCTCTCCTGAATTGGAGAAATAGTATTTCTCTTATAGGCTCCAATTTAGTTGCACTAGTAATGTAGCAGAGTATGAAGCTCTAATCTAGGGTCGCCAACTTTCCCAAAGGAGAGGAATCAGATCCTTAAAGTTATATGGGGATAGTGAGATGGTCATTAATCAAATCAGAAGCCACAATGTTACAAAGAACAACTTCTCAGATCATACAAGCACAGAGTTTGGGATTTTCTTGAGGCTTCCAAGCATTCAACATCCAGAGTGTCCCTGGGAGAGAAAATAAACATGTTGATAGGCTTACAAAAATTGGTGCTTCTTATGACATACCAAATCATGTTACTAATGAATGGAAGCAATAGAACAAAATTTGTGTAAGGCCTAATGTTCTTGATAATTGTACAAATTGTCAATTTCTTGCAAAATGAAGTAGAGTTTTCGGCTAAAAATTTGTCTAAGCTCTAAAGTTAGTATGGGGACTAGATTTTTAACTTAAACTCCAACAAGCTACCTAAAGGTCTAGTCACCTTAGAGGGAATTTTCAATTTTGATGATCAAGCAAAGGGCAAGAGTTCAGATCTAACTGCAAGAAAGGATGATATTATGCCTATCACTGTTGTTAATGGAAGGACTCTCAACCTAGGAAAGGTATACACTAATATAGAAAAATAAGTCTTCATTAAATTATTTTAAGAATTCAATGATGTTATTGCTTGGATATATGAATACTTAAAGGGCTTTGACCCAAAATTATCTCAACACATTATAGATTTAGATGATAATTCTAAGCATGTTAGGCAAAAGCAAAGGCCAGTTAACCCTAAAATTGAACCACTAATGAGAAAATAATTATCAAGGATCATAGAGGCCAACATTATTTACCCTATCAAGCACTCCTCATGGGTGGCTAACCTTGTTCCTATTAGGAAGAAGAGTGGGGAGATTAGACTATGTGTAGATTTTAGAGACCTCAATAGGACTTCTCTTAAAGATCACCACCCACTTCCCTCCATGTAACAAGTCTTATCCAAGGTTAGTGGTTCAAAAAGGTTTTCTTTCTTAGATGGTTTTATGTGTTAGTACAATATTCTAATAGATATAAGATTTCTTTCACTACTAAGTGGAGCATTTATGCTTATTGTAAGATGCCTTTTGGACTAACCAATGTAGGTTCCACATTGTAGAAGGCAATGGAGATGGCCTTCAAGGGTATGATGGAAAACTTTGTGCTAGTGTATCTAAATGATATAACTATATTTTCAAAGGATGTAGTAGATCATTTTGATCACTTGAGACAAGTATTTGAAAGATCTAGAGAGTATGGTGTGTCCCTGAACCCCAAGAAGTGTGCATTTGCTACTAACCAAGGAAAGCTCTTAAGGCATCTTGTGTCAAGAAATGGATTAAAGATAGATCCAAAGAGGGTAGAATTAGTTCTTTCTCTCCCACTTCCCAACCATAAGAAAGATTGCATAGTTTTCTTGGGAGGATCAACTTCATAAGGAGGTTCATAACTGACCTTGCTTCTTTGGTAAAGCCTCACACAACTATGTTAAAGAAGAACCTAGTGTTCAATTGGACCAAAGAGGGAAAGGCTAGTTTTGAATAAATCAAGCAATCAATTGCATATACCTCTACTGTTGTCAACCCCAAATTTGATAGAGATTTTATCCTCTACTCCCTTGGAGGAAAGTCAAGCATTTCAATTGTTCTTACACAGTTAAAAGATGAAATTTTGGAACATCTCATTGCTTTCTTCAATAAAGGGCTTAATTATTATGAGTAAAGATATAGTTATATAGAGAAATAAGTCCTTGTTGTTATGAGGGCTCTCAAAAAATTTAGGCATCTCTTATCTCACAACAAGGTCTAGCTTTTAGTTCTACATGCAAGTGTAAAAGATTTCCTCTTGAATAGGGATATCAATGAGAAGAGAGCTAGATGGATTACCAGAGTTATGGAATATGGTATTGATATTAAGATCACCAAGTTGGTAAGAGGTAAATGGACTGTGTCAACAAATGGCATCATCTAGTGAAACACATGAAGAAGTTGCCCTCTTAATCCAAAATGATTAACCAGTGGAGAATGAAGATCAATTTTTGGTTACAGGACATGAGTGCCTTCTTAATAGAAGGAAGATGCCTCCAAGGCCTAGATAGAGCCAAGAGGAAATAGTTTAGATTACAAGATATTCCCTATGTCTTGGTGGATGGAGTATTATTCAAAAAAGATTCTGATGGATTCTTGCTAAGATGTATACAAATAGATAAGATTAGCTAGTTATTGAAGGAGTTTCATTATGGTCCTCTTGGTGACCATTTCTCAGCCAGAGTCAATATAATAAAGATAATGAGGTCTTATATTATTGGACCACCTTATTTAAGGACTACCATAAGTGGGTAAGGAAGTGTGAGAAATGTGATTTATTCTTAGGAAAGCAAAGATTGGTTGCCCTTCCCATCCATCCCATTCAAGTTGAACAACCTTTTTCCCAATGGGGTTTGGATGTCATTGGTCTAATAAATCCACCCTCTAGTGTTGGTCATAAATGGATCTTGGCAGCCACATATTATTTCATAAGATGGATTAAGGCAGTGGCTTTGAATGATGTAATAGAGGCTTCAATAGTTAAATTCCTTGATGAAATATGACAAGATTTGGTGTTCCCTCAACTATTATATCTAATAATGCCAATTTTTTTGTTGGAGCTCACATATGTTCTTGGGCTCTAGAATATGGGATATACTTGAGCACTTCCTCAAATTATTATCCCCAAGGCAATGGCTTGGCCAAATCCTCTAACAAGAATCTCTTCAAGATCATGAGGAGGACAATTGAAGACAATCAGAGGAGTTGGCATGCCAAGTTGAAGATAGGCCTTCTGGCTGATAGAATTACACCCAAGAGAGTAGTTCAGAATTCACCTTTTATGCTAGTTTATGGAAGGGAAGCCAGACTTCCTATTTCACTACAATTCCCCTCTCTTGAGCTGGCTAATCAATTGGAGTTAGAGGAAAATGATCGCATGAAAATCAAATTAGTAGAACTAATTGAATTAGAAGAAAAAAGGCAACAAGCTATGCATATACTTGAGCTTCATCAATAGTGGGTCAAAAGGAGTTTTGATAGAAAGGCTATGGCTAGGATTTTTAGGGAAGCAAATATTGTTCTCAAGTGGGATGTCAATAGAGCCAAGCTAGGAAGACACTCCAAGTTTGATAATATCTAGAGTAGACCTTATGTTATCAGTAGTTGCAAGTAGGCCAATGCTTTCTAGCTATCCAAGCCCAATGTTGATATTCTACCCATTCCACTTAATGGGATTTACCTCAAACCCTGCTTCTAGAGAGGGTTAAGGTTTTTTGTATATTTTAGGTTAGTTTCCAATTTTCCAAGAAGTGTTGAGAACATGTTATCTCTCTGTAAGATAGCCAGGTTTTGAAGTTTTGCAATTACAAAGAAGTCAGAGATAGAGTCATTATTTAATAATGTACAAGATCTTTTTTTTTATGACTCCATAGCCCAATGGATACTTAAAGGCCACTGATCATATACATAGCAAGTTAGTATCCCCTCTGAGTCACCAAAATTGTTAACCATATTTTCCCTCTCACCAAAAATTTTGAGTTTTACCTATCAAGCATGGCCAACAATCATATTTATTCAAATATTCAAATGATCAAATAAAAGATATATTCAAAACTTTGGCTTATCCTTTTATATCCTAAATCTCATCTTTTTTATGCTTTATTCACTTGGAGATTCAAGTTGAGATTGTGCATCTATCTTTCATTGCCTAGTCACCACAGTCTATCGCTTTACCATTTGGGGAGGTGTGATTGCACAACATGATCTTTTTAAATAGTCAATGTGACTTCACAGTTTAAAAGGCTAACATCTAGTTATGAGTGGTGATGCAATGATCTCTCTTTATCACTTGGTTGTAGGGTTATGATCTTAACTCCAAGTTTAAGCTGTGATGTCATGACCCTTCCTCATTCACATAATTGAAAAGATTTTAGTGTTAACCATGATCAGAATGGAAAAGTCACAAATCACCTTGTGTACATGGTCATCAAGGTTAGTGATAGGTTAAAGATCTAAGCTACAAAGTAGAGATAACATAAAATGATCAGACTAAGCAATCCTCATAGCTTCACTAGAGTTGTGCCATAAACTATAGTTAATATTGTGATCATGTGTCTCTTCCTTTTGGCATGGTCATGATGAGTCAAGAGTAATCTCTAGTTAGGGTTGCAAAATTGTGGCATGGTGCCATAAGGATGTTCTTAGTGATGTAGTAGTTTTTGATTGATCAAGGAGCTAAATTATGCAGGAGAAGTCCATTTGTATTACTAACTATTGAATCTAAAGAAATCAACACATGTCTCTATGTCATTATGAAAAATTGTACACTCAATTTATATAGTAAGATATCAAAAATTCAACATGTATCTCAATGGGCCCAAGTAGAGATAAAACAATGGTGGTTAAGTCCATTTTCACATGGTCACAGGTATTTCATGTCAAATCAAGGATTATGTAGCAATGACATGAATATTATGTTAGTAGTTGGGGTCACAATTTTTCATGATCATAGGAATCTAATACTAAGTTGGATATTAAGTGGAAATGTTGCAAGATGCTAGTTTCACATTTTTGTCAGGTCACAACAGTTAGTGGAGAATGTTGCAGATAAGCTATGAAGTAGTGATAGATAGTCATTCATAGTTTTGCAAGGAATAACTCCTAATGAAGAAAGGTGGTGGCAAAGCTACGATCACGGGTGGTCAAACATGAAACATAAGTTGAATATTGGTAGGATGGAAGAATAATAAAGTATGGTTGATCCATGTGGTAAAGCCTAAGGATTGACTCTAGTTGACTGATGACCTAGCTAACCTGGTGTGCTAATAACAAAGGAAGTAGTTCTTTGATGGAAAATCTAATCTTTTCAATCTTATGCAACCACTTTCATCATTCCCCGTGCCTAATAAATATGAAGGGACACTCCATTGTTGACTATTGGTCCATCTAATTAGCCAGAATGATAATGGCCATCGTTTCTATCTTCTCAAGGCTCTGTTTGGTGAATAAGTGATTTTCCTACATCTAGATGTATGCCCTAATCAGATCTTTCCCAAATTTGTAGTGACTATTCTCTATAGTCTTGAATATAGTTATTGAGTTTTTCCTTAGGGTAGAAGCTATCCAAGTTATGCTTGCACTATAAAAGCATATTTTGTAACCCTTTTTAGGGTCAATCTCTTTCTCTAATTTTGTAGTATTGTATGTCTATGCTCTACTACTATAATTTCCTTTTGCCTCTGAGTCAATATATTCCTCTATTGTATCTCTTTCTTCCATTAATATACTGCACAATACCTTCTTTCCTTTGTGTTAAAGTATTGTTTTCATTTTTCAACTGTATGATCATATCTACTTGGCTCTCAAATGATATAAAGTGAAGTCTCTTCCTTATAGCATTCTTTTCATTTTTAATCTGCATATGGTTGTTGAATTAAACAAGACCTAAATTTTTATACTTTGAGGTTTTATTGATAAACTTTGCATTCATGGGAAGAGAAAAGGTTGAACATACTATTTGGTGTATCACCTCCTCTTAGATTAGATTTGGTGGTTTGCTTCATGCATTCCTTCTCCCTTTTCCTCTCAAGAAATAGTTAGGTGAATCCTAATAGTAAGGAGGTCAGCCTTTTCTAGAGATTCAATCTCAAGTCATAAAGTCCCACACTTTCACGATTGTTTCCATGTTACATGAGGCTACCTTTAGGTAATACTTTAGACAAGGGTGCAAGCTTTTGTGTCAACACATACTCACATCGTGTGCAGTATCAAGTTTTTTATGCACCACATACTATATTTTCCTAATTGTAGATCTATAAAACATTTCATTTACCTTGAAAGAGTATATCTTTCTTTAATAATTTGTAGCATGTGATCATCGGTGTACGAACTAGTCTTGAATCTTTCATGTAAAATGTCTTCAAGATCTCCTTGATATACTTGGACTAAGTTATGTATATACCATCTTTCACTTGTTGAACTCATAATCCAATAAAGAATTTGATCTCTCCAAACATAGACAATTAAAATTCTTTCCTCATGTAATGTTATGCACATTGGTTCTTGACCTCCAAATATGATATCATCAATAAATATTTAATAAATCAAGATCTTATCATCTAGTTTACTTTTCAAATATAGATTAATGTTCTCACTAGTTCTTACAAAACCAATTCTCGTCAAATATAATGCAACCTTTGATACCATGCTTAGGATTCCTACTTCAATAACTATAAAGCTTTGCGTAATTTGCATATTATGTTTCTCTTATTTATCCACAAATTCTTTAGGTTGCTCAATGTAGACTTCCTCATCCAGAATTTCATTAAAAAATGAAGACTTCACATCCATTTGATATACCTTAAATCCTTCATAGGAATCATATACAAGAAAAATTCTTACACCTTCTAGTATAGCAATAAGGAAAAATATCTCACCATAGTCAATTCTTTCTTGTGTATAACCTTTAGAAACTAATCTTGCTTTATATCTTATCATTTATCCATTTTTATTTAGCTTGGTCCTTAAAATCAAATTTGTGCAAATGAAATTTGTATAATTGCATCTTAGTACTAGTGTCCTATTGATTAATGGAAGTATAAACAGGATAACAAGATACTGAGAGGGGGACTGAAACAAAATCTTAAGAACTTTTACTTTTCAATAATTCATTCACACATTCACAAGTTGTCTTGTGCATGTAAAACTTGAAAGAGTGAACTTGTTGTAACATATAAATCTAATCTATCACATGCATAAAAATAAACACATAGCACAATATTTGTTACCCAGAAACCCTCCAAGGTGAAGGTAAAACTGGGGTGGGGATGACACCCACAAATCTTCACTACTATAGTAATAAATTTAACCTATTATGGTTACAATGTTTGATCATAATATATAATCTACCCTGTGAGGGATATGCCCTATTAAAAGTGTTTGAGACTACTAGGTCTAACCTTGTTAGAGGATTTAACACTTACAATAAAGTAAGGACTCTAATAGGAGATTTACAAAGATCTGTTAAGACACTCTATTAAGAGATTTACCCTGATTCAAATTTATTAGAACTAATTCAGTACCTAACTCTCGATATACTCTATAAGCTAATTTTGAGTCTTCTCCTTGTAAATTGTTCCTCTCTTTTGATCTAATAACACTTTTCTTCCCCTTTGCTACTCTAAATAGGTCACTTTCCATATTAAGAGATAAAAGAACTCTTCCACTAACTTAGGATCTAATCTTGATCCTTCACTTCACTATTTACATATTACTCTTTATCTATCACATTGTTCACATCATTTTTCATACTATCTCCTCCTCTCTTTGGATCTAGGTTCATATCTTCTCTATTTAAAGAATTTTGTAAAGAGTTTTCTAGATACTTCTATAATTTTGCCTCTTCATCTGAATAGTTGATCACAAAACATAGGGATCTATGATCCATGTCATAAATGTGTATAAATCTCTATAACAACCTCTACAAATATTAAATGTTCCTTTCATTTCAGCTTGAAAATAATTTACTACAAAATCTATATCATTTCTAACTTTTATGCATAGTCTATATTGCTTAGCACTTATTATTTTCTGATACTCGGCACTGTTGTTGCTCAGTCTATATTATGCTCAGCACTTACTATGTAACTTGACACTTATATTCTTGAACTACTCGATAGGTTTTGAGCTTGACTTGTATAGAAAATACTCAGTGACCACACTTGCTCAACTTCTATATAGCTTGGTACATACATACTTATGTACATGACTTGGCCTATATAGAGTAGCTCAGTTTTAGTGATGACTAGCTGACTCTGCCTAGTAAATGACTAAGTGTTTAATACTAATAGACAATAATAGTTAGAGATACCAATAGTGCCCATGTATTTTTCTTCTTTGTTTCATTAATATCTTCATTTATAGTATTAATTAAATCTTCATTTTTAAGTGAATCTTTGATTATTTTAGGCTCAAATTCACAAATCAAGCATGTATTATCCCTCAGCTTACTTCTTTTCATGATTCCAACATCATTGTCTCCACTTTGATGGTTCAGTGAATGATTCCTTCTAACATATTTTTCTAATATAGGTTTGATTCTCTATTATTTAGCATTTTATTCACTCAAAAGGGGTTCAATAGTTTGCTCGATTGTAACTTTCTATTTCTTAATTATCTATTGCTAACACTCTATGACTTTTGGTTATTGCTTGGGTAGGGTACTTGGTTAACCTTCTTGTACATATACAAATAACCAATAATCCCTAGGTTCTCTCTTGTTTTCTTCATCACTCTTTTTAGCAAACTCGTCAATCCTCACATTTGCACTTCCCACCATTTTGTAAGTAACTTTATTCAAACATTTATATGTTTTTCTTCTTGTAGAATAGCCTATGAATATACCTTAATCAATTTTAGTAAAAAGCTTTCCATTCCTATCATCTTTCATAATATAAAATATACTTCCAAAGATTTTTAAATGACTTATATTCAATGTATGTCCATACCAGAGTTCATAAGGTGACTTGTTTGTACCTTTTTCAATTTTACTTAGTTTAATGTATAACAACATTATCGATAGCATATCTCCAATATATATATATACACACACCCACACCCACACACACACACACACACAACCTCCTTCTCAATCAATAGTGTTCTATCACAATCAACAATAGATCTATTTCTTCTTTCAGAAATCTCATTCTATAATATCTCAAACATTTTAATGAATTGCCTATTTCTTTCTCAAATCTTTCCTTATACCATTTTAAATGTGATAGTTTTTTCTTTTAGAAACATCATACACATCATTCTTGAATAGTCATCAACAAATAATATGAAGTATCCATCACCATAATAGATTTTCACCTTCATAGGAGCACAAAGATTAGTAGAAAGTAATTCCAATGCTTAATCAGATGAGTAAGACTTACTTGTGAAACTTGACTTAGTCATCTTACTAATCAGGCATTGCTTACACATCACTTTATCAGGTTTTCTTAAGCTCAATAAGCCTCTTACTTTCTTCTTTATACTAACCTTAACTATGTTACCAAAATTCACAACAAAACCTTTTATGCCACAACCAAATATCTTCAATCCTTGCAATCAAACATGTATCTTCAATAGAATCTAGATATAATAGGCTACCTCTTGTTTGTCCTCCATTACTAATCAGATTTTCAACATCATCATATATCTTCACCTTTTTGTTTTTAAAAATTCTAGTTGGTGAACTCAATTATTCAATTGAGGCACACTCCAAAAATTATATTTTAGTCCTTGTATCCAATAAGCATTTTTGCATCTAGTATTCTCACTCTTCATAATAGAACCTTTTTCTTTCATAGGATGTGGAGCATCACTTCCAAATTTAACAAATCCATCATCATAATGTTCATATTTTTCAAACTTCTCAATATCACTAGTCATATGATGTGAGAAACCACTATCAACAATCCATGTATCATTCTAACCAACTTGATAAATAAGCAATTTTTCATCTTTGTACCTTTCATCATCAAAATCATCTTTCATTGCAATATAAACAACTTCCTCACCATCATCTCAATCTGCTCGGTGTTCAGTTCTTCAGCTAGGTAACAAGATTTCTTTCCTTTGTCCTTGTCATCTCTATTTCCTTGTAGCATTTTATCTCTTTTGTAATTCTTATCATTTATGTTCTTGTTAGGACATCTAGCTGCACTGTCACCAACACAAATCAAAGGTAGTTTACCTTTATACTTTTATTTTCCTCTTGGTAATCTCCTTGCTAGTAGTGCCTCAAGTTCTTCTAGATTCTTATCCTTTGATTCATAATCACTTTCATCTTGTTTGTAATGTGCACTATTTTCTTTCCTTGGACAACCAATGGTTAGAGATGATTTGAAAGTAATTTTAGCCTTAGGTAGATAATTATCAAAATTATTCAAATCAAATATAATCAGTCTACTGACCAAAGTATCAAGAGTAATATCATTTATAGGCATAGATGTCAACTCTCGAATAACAAAAACTCTAATAGAATAGATAGGTAATAGAGTTCAAAGAACTTTTCTTGCCACAATTTCTTCAAAAACTCTAATAGTATAGATAGGTAATAGAGTTATAAGAACTTTTCTTACCATAATTTCTTCACTTATGGTTCATGTAGCTCCTTCAATAGCATTAACCACTTCCTTGATTCAATTACTATATTACACAATATTCTCACCTTCTTGCATTTTTTCGTGTCACCAAATTTTCCTCATAAACATTCAGCTTTTTTTGTCAAAACATTATGATCTTGTAACGCCCTGCCAAGGGATCTAGAAGAATTAACCTAAAATTTCACAACATGAAACATTTTTTTTGAAATATGAAAGTTAAACTATTCACAACATACACAAAGAAGTAGAAGCAATAACAACATTCAACTGAAAGTATACATCAACATACCTAATAGGTTACATTCCTTAAGGATCCCTTAATGTTGAATCACATTTAAGTTAACTAATATTCATTCCATCTAATTCCACATCCACATGAAATAATAATGAAAATTCCAACATTCTTGAACAATATATTTTTGTTCCAAATGTGTCTTAGTAAATTAGTTATCAGAAAGCTTAATTATCCACTGTACATGTCACAAGGTTTGAAAGACATAAAAGAATATACATATGAAAATAAAGTACATCATCCTAATCTAATCCATGATGCAAGTGCAATAAAGTAAATGAAACCAAATACCATGCATGATACATCATCATAGAAGATATAAACATCCAGCATAAAGTATAACCATACGTCACAAACATAACTAACTAAGTGCATGGTTCCTCCCAACCATAAATAGCATCATTAGACCATCATGGGCCCTAGCCATCCCTCCATGCATAACATCCCAAGTCACCGAAGAGATCATCAATTTTTAACATAGTAGCAATGTCACTCCTAAAACATACTACATCATATGCAAAAAGAAATCTAACATGCTACAACATATACATAAGGAATCTAATCATGTAATTTAAAACATAAGATAAGTAAATAACAACATCTATCATATGTTAATCATCAATATAAGGATACATGTGCATCATCATAATCCAAGAATAGAATGAAGATAGATGCCAACAAAGAATGCATCAGCCACGGTGTTTCAAACGGATCTCAAATGGTAAAAGTGAATAAGCACTACCACTCGACTGTGTGGGACCTAAATGGCCCACTCCCACTGTGTTGAGGAGATAATCTCAAGTCCCAAAAAAGATATCAAAGCGCATAGCACAAGTACTTTCTAAGTCCAAGAATCCTAAAAGTATACTAACTCAAAGGTTCCAACACAATCTGACATCTAATCCCAGAGGCACACAAAGACATGTAGGAAACCTACTATGTAAGTGGGAAAGTGTCATCACACGGATCATGCTAGAGTTACCTTGGTATTCTCTCAATAGACCCCAACCCCCTAGTGATCCCTATGCGTCCATAGTATCCTCTCATACTGATGAGGCATACTACAGAATGCAAGGTTGCAACCAAGCATTCTCTCTACTCCCATCCTAGTCTGTACTAGCACTCAAGGCATGGGCGAGAAAAAGAAATTATCTTATTAGGTTCAATTAAGTCAGTATTAGGTGTATGTTTTCACTTATTAAACAACTTACAATGAGTTACCCTGGCAGCCACTTAGGGCCCCAGCCCCCATTGCAAGCCACTTCCTGACACTACAAGTAAATAACCTACCCTAAGCTCATGGAATCATAAAGCACAAAATCACCATAGTCCTATACAAGTGACTGAAAAAATACCAAAAGATAATCCAAAAATAGAGCATCAAATCTCCATGTGCAACTAAAAAGCATCCATTGATAATATGACCACAACAGTTCTCTATTGGCAACCAAAGGTATCAATGATAATCACAATATCCATTGGTTCTCAACAAGCAACCGAAAGAGCATATCAAGCAAATAATACTGATCGAAGACTCCAAAATGGTTGAGTCAAAACATTTCACAACATGACATCATCAAGATCAGATAAACACTTTAGTCCCATCAAGGTGACTGGAAAGTAATCCAAATACAACTGATCGATAACTCATAAATGGTTACATAAATCACAGCTTACTCAAGAAGATTGGAAACATTATCAAACAGTAAACCACACACACCATAGAGCATGCCATCTCATAACCATGTTTGGGTTTAAAAAGATCGAGATCAAAAGACGTCATCATGTCATCATAAATTGTAACCCCCGACCCTCTAGTAGACGTCCTATAACTGGTCAAGAATCTAGTCAACCCCAAAACATGGATAGCAAAAAAGAAAATAAGATACAAACACATGTTTTAGTTTGCTTTTGAAATCACAAGGTTATGCCAAATATGAGGTTTCAGTTTCTGTTTCAAGTATATTTCAAGTGTATAAAATTCTTTGTTTAATCTACAAGTCAACCCATTTATCTCTTTGAATAAAACATAGAATTATCCCTCCATTATTTTAAAACATTTTTTCTAAAATGATCATAAGATAATTATTTACTTGTACAAATCATCCAACTAGTTCCCATCGACTTTTCCCAAAAACTATTTGCATTATGTTACAAAAGTCAATGTTACTAATGATTAAATAAAACTTCTTTAATTCCAAGAAGTGTCTCCCATTATCCAAGTCATTAGAACAAAACTCATCAAATTTCAAATAAATAGTTTACAATTTCCTTAAAATCGATATTATCGATAATCATATCAATTAAAAAAAATCTCCATTGCATAACTTAATTATCAATTAAATTTAATTAATTCTACAATCAATTAAATTAATCAATAACTAACTAACTTGTGTATTAGTTTTAATAAGTTAAAGATTTTCCCATGACTCTTAGAATTCAATTTTCTAAAGTGCCTATAGGATAAATACGTATTTGGACAATATTCCCCCATCGAGTTCCATGACTACAGTTTATCCTCATAATAATTTATCCTTCACAACTAGATTCAATTAAACAATTAAATTAAATTTATATTATTACACTAAAATATTACAAAATGATTAATTATTAAAAGAAGTAATCTATTAATAAAATTTTATTTATACTAAATATATTAATTAATATTATATAATAATTAATATTTAAAAGTTATAAATATTTAATAATTTTAATGACAATATAATATTAAAATTGAATTATTAATATACACATATATCAATTTTTTTGTAAAAATGAAACATAATATCACATATCTCTGTCGCGATACGCAGTACCTGCTATCGCAGGTACTACGCTGATAGCGGGTACAAAGTACCCCTGTCGTCGCAGTCCCTATGACGGTAGGTCTCTGGCACCCGCAGGGGTAAGGGGTACAAATTTTCCCCCCCCCCTTCAAATTCAAATTATTATTTTTAACTAATGTTTTAAAAAACTTTTTTTTTCTTCCAAAATGCGGATCAAAACAATTTCATTTTTAAATGTTTTTCCACTGTGACATTTTTTTTTTAAATAGCATTTTTAACAAACATGTGTGTGTGTGTGCGCGCGCGCATGTGTGCATGTGCGCAGAATTTTTAATAAACACTACAGCATTTTTAAATGCAGATTTGTAAATATATATTTATATTTTTAAAAGAAAACATTTACAATAATTCTTGCGAGCATATACATAATTTTTTAAACAAAAAGGGCTTTCCAATTCTATAAATTAAGAATTTTCCTTTAATGATCGTTCTTGAAATTTACCTATTAATCCTTCTAATAGGTTTGTCCATAAGCATCTTAAAACCTAGTCCCATAGATTCCTCATATCTACGCATGTGGAATTTTCTCATATAGGAATTTAAATACCCATGACAAGAATGCATACAACCAAGATATTCAACACATGAAATCCTCAGAGCATTCGGAAGACAAGAAGAAGACAGGGTGTGCAAGAAGCGAAATATCATATGTAAAAATCATGAGTGTCTACCTGGACACTGATGCTAAATCACTTCTCCTCAAAGTCTGTA
This sequence comes from Cupressus sempervirens, assembly GCA_028749045.1. NCBI lineage: Eukaryota > Viridiplantae > Streptophyta > Pinopsida > Cupressales > Cupressaceae > Cupressus > Cupressus sempervirens. Next base: position 503,366,552 of record CM053783.1, on the reverse strand, counting down.
GAGCAAGCTCCTTCCATCTCCAACATTCCCGGATCCACCCAACATGCTCTCCCCGAGCTTCTAGGAGTGCTTGAATATAAGGACCTCTCAGGAAGCACCTAGAATGTCTCTAGAAACAACCAGAAGATAAGATAAGCATTGACAACTAAGCACGAACCTTTTCCAACCTTCTAGATGAGTCACAAGGTTGTAGACACCATGTGCTTAATTCATGTGCTAACTCCTGTGTTGTAGACACACGTGCATTCAAGAGGTGCACTTACTCCTAGGTAGACTTATGACTTTTATTTTAATTCTTTTATTATTAATATTATTATTATTTATTTATTATTTTATTATTAATTCTAATTTCTTTTATTTAATTCTTTTACTCAATTAATTTCCCATTTAATTAATGAAAATCAAAATATCAAAATATCATAGAATTATATTAATTTTTCCAAAATAATTAAATTATTAATTAAATCTTTTAATTTTTAGACTTAATTAATAGAATATTCACTAAAGACCTCCAAAATAAAATATGAAAACCCATCATAGAACAATCCATACAAAATCAGTCTAAGGGGTTAAAATCACGAATTACGTCATCTGACGCATTCGGTAGGTAAAACATCTTAGATACTTGTCCTACCTTTCTAGGACAAATGGTTTACAAGTTTAGGATTTGGACTTGAGAATTTATCTCCCCTCTGTTACCATTGAGATAGTGCGATAGGGTATGCTCATCCTAGCAATTCAGAGAAGTCGATACTAGGTACTTGCAACCTACATAAAATCTATGCATATACATACTATATATATATATATATATATATATATATATATATATATATATATATATATATATATATATATGCTAAGCTAAATAGGAAATGGTAGGAAGTGGTGCATCGTGTAGATCCTGACTAGCAGGTGACTACGACTCCCTTCCTTAACCATGTTAGAAACACCATACATAAAGAGAACAAACACGCACACCATACACATGCAAGTATGGGGTAAGTATCCATAAGAAAACACATGAGATAATAAACCATCTAACTAATCATCATCAATAACTGAGAATAATGTAATAATCATCATGCATATAGGGAATGTAGAGTCTAAGTAATCTCATCATATATCAACAGAATCCATAGCGCAATATCTGATAGTCTCAAAACAATGCTACTAACCATCAACATAAAACTGATCTAACAGAGTTCGGCAATGATAATAACAATATAACTAGAAGAATGTAAACTAGGGCAGGCACTACAAATCTTCTCTATGCATAAGTGTAATTTTTCCTGCATCTCCTTTGCAATAGCATAATTTTTTATATCATCAAATTTAATAATATTCAATGAATAAGCAATTTATATCATCAAGGAGTTATGTTCTTGATTTTCTCTCATCCACACAATTTAACAACATTCAATGAATAAGCAATCTATATCATCAAGGAGTTATGTTCTTGATTTTCTCTCATCTGCACAATTTATATAGGCCTAGTGGGTGATAGTGTCTATTAGTTATCCAGGTAATACAATAAAGATTATCCAATTATAGAAAAATATAATCGCATTCTACTTTTCCATGATGAAAAATTCTCCTTGTTCATTTTTGATACCTCTCTCTTATATATTTTCATATTTTTAGCTCAAGTCTTTCAAAGTTATTCCTCTCAGGATTGTTTCTCTAATACCAATTGTTAGATTATCAAAGGGTGAGGGTGAATCATTTATCTTGATGACCTTCAAAATAATTACCACACTTACAAAAACTTTAAATTACTAGTAAATTAACTAGATAAATACATTAACTCATTCAACTATACATTGGTAAACAAATTTGTAGTTCTTGTCAAGTATTAGGTTCATTAACTAACCTACAACAATATAATAGTTTCAACATGTAAATAGATAACAAAATGTAAAATATTCATCCATGCATAGACACAAATATTTTTAATGCAAAAACCTGATTGGGGTTAAATCCATGTAGGACTAGTCACCCAAAATAATTTTACTCTTCTAAACTGAGCTCAGTTAAAAGCCAACCATAAAAGGTTACAAGCACACTACTAGTTGTGGCCCTATTAGGAGATTTTCACCAAATATCATCTAGACCTTATCATCCTTCAATAAGTGTCCTATCTAAAGGTCTTGAAAATATTCAATGCAATGTCACCTTTAAAATAATTTAAAAATAAAGATTGTTAAGTCCACTCGATTAAGAGATTTTCAGCCATAATGATTAGAAAGTAATAGTGAAATGATCTAATAAAAATGCAACTCACTCTACTTGTTTAGATCTTTATTCTTCACATATTTCTTATTGAATGACCATCACACGAACATCATTAACCACCTTCACTTTGCACTTCAAATATGCTATATATGATTGATTGGCTCAAAAATATTATCGCTACCTTGTCAAAAACTCGACCAACAACATTTGCCTTCTTACCTCTTCCTTATATATAAATATTTTTGCGACTTCATCTCATTTATTATATGTTTACACTTAATCCTAATCGTCAATTAATCTTTCTAACTCGTATACATTGAATCTAGACACTTGATAAATTGTTTCTATTGACCTTATGGTCAAATCATTTGTCAGTTAGTGACTAAACACTTAATCAGTTTGATTGGTTACATTGCTACCAAGCTTCACAATTGCTATCCAACAACACATATAGCTAACAGTGTCCGCTGAGCTTCGTAGAGTCTACCGAGATCATTAGTAAAAACCATGGAGGAATTAGGGTTAACCAAGCTTTGTAGTGTTAACTGAGCTTATCAGTTTCTACCAAACTAGAAATGTTAATGAAGCATAATGAAAGAAGTATTGATCGATCTTTAATGTCTACCAAGTTCTTTAATATTCATTGAGTCACCCAATCCTAAACAATTTCATGCTACTCCTGAGTGATCAATGTGGACTGAGCACTAGTGTAAAATGAATTCTAGAGTTTGCCAAGTTGACAGTGTTGCCAAGTGTTAGAATATCACCCAAGTGGTCTTCAGAACCTAAGTTACAACAGTAAGCCAACTTAGTGAAGATTGTTTGAATTGGGTGTTGTAGCCAACTCCAAAAGGTAATTTATTGAATTAGTACATATGTAATACATCTTATCTAATGCATCAAAGAGTAACAAGCAAGAAGAAGCATGAGTGTGAATTAGAAGAATGATACAAGTAGTATAAGGAAAAGAAGAGTCTTACCTATCGCAGCAAGGTGATCATTATATTTCAAAGGAATCTCATTTAGAAAACTGAGTTGTAGATCAAAGATCATGTTGGAATATTCAAATGGGAAGAGTACTTCTAAGAGGGGGGGTGAATCATAAGTACCACACTTTTATCCTTTTCAAATCCTTTAGAACAAATAACTGAAAGTAAACTACATGCATGTAAATATATTAAATAAACATAAAGTAAACACATGCAAGTAAACACATGACACCAAAATTTGGTAACCTAGAAACCCTCCAAGAATAAGAAGGTAAAACTAGGGTGGGGATGATACCCACAAAATCACTACAGCAATAATTGTTTGACCACTTCTGATGGTCTGCCCTGTTAAAGGCCTGCCTTGTTAAAGGCTTTACACTATGTCAATAATGACCTAGTTAAAGGATTTACAAACACTTTACATGAAGTGTCACCCTATTAAAGGATTTAATCACCTCTTTAAAGGATCTACAAAATAGTTATTAAGCTAACCTATCATCATAGGGTTTTCACTATCTAATACAATTGCTAGAGAGTATTAGAAACCTTTGACCTGATTGCTTACAATCTTCAATTTCTGATTTCAGGAACTTGATCTATCCATTCTGATGTGATCCTTGCTTGATCTAATATCTATTTGTAGCCCTTGTACTATTCTTATCAACTAGATGTGTAGTTGTTGCTCACTTCACTAAGTCTTGTGATGCCCCTGTTGTTTGCCCTATTCTACGATTTCACTATCTACTTAGCAATTCCTTAACTTCTATTCAACAACATAAAATTGTGGGGTCTAAGTCTTCTTATAAAGACTTTGTAGACTTAGGGTTAGGTATGGATCTATGATCCATATTGAATCTTTAATTCCCAATCATTCCTTGCATTTTTCTCATTAGTTGCATGCCTTCTCCATTTTTCTTATTGCCTGCATGCTGATTGCATAGGAAATATAAAAAAAGATTTGTTCTTATCCTTATTATCCTTCAAAATCCTTCTATGTCAGCTTTAAAAATGGTTTACATTTGAGGTTATGAAGCCACAAACTCATATGTTGATTCAGTGTTACTCGGCACATATTGGACTACTGATGCTCGGCATATGTTTGATCCTGGTTTGCTCGACACCTATTACATTCTGTCTTGCTCAGCACATGTATAGTTCTGCTCACTCAACATCAACTATGACTTAGCACTTGTATATCACTTGGCACTTATATAATCCTTGGCACCTGAAGTCACTCGACACCTATTGGAATTCTAGCTCGGCACATATTGTGGCTCGGCATGTATAGTGTACTCGGCTCCTATGTGAAGAGTGGTTAAGTGTGTTGACATTCAAATGTCAAAACCATTCTAAGACCAACAGTCTCCCCCTTTGACATGAGTGTTAAAAACATTTAACTAGACATTATTGATCTGATCTTATGAGGCTATCCAATCTGCTATGCATATGTACAAAATTCCAAAATTTGTTCAAAATACCTTATAACTCCCCCTAAGCTGATTGTGCCATTTCATTCTTTGCAACCAAAATTCTTTTGCAAATGTACCTAGTATTATTTTCCTTTGTCCTATTTCTATAATCTATACCTACTGGTTGAGCTATTCTATCTACTCTAACTGTACTTGTAGGTTTTATTCATATCTCCCTCAAAACATTATTTCTGCCCCATACTATTACACATTAAGTCTTATCTCCACGTTATTCTCCAAAAGAATGAATGAAAGAATGTAATTACTAGAATACTTAGTATTCTCCCCCTTAGTCATATCTTCCTTATTATTATTTCTCCTCCTTTTGACACTTATGTCAAAGGGTTTTAAGGAGTAATACCATATTTCGCCAAAAAGGTAAGTTTACCTCCATTATCATCTTGAGAGCTCCATCCCAATTCTCCAAAGCAATTTCTAGTGGCTTGTGCTAGATGGTAGTCTCTGCAACAAGATGTACAAGTCCATCTAATGTAGAAAGATTAGGATCTTTCTTTAAAATATTTTTAGCATAGACTTGTTCTTTGTGGAGGACCTCCAAATAATGGAGGATTGAATCTGCATCAACTTGGCCTTTATATTGGCCTCTTCACTTGTTAGTGCAGCTAATTCTCTTTGAGTGTGAAGCAATTGGGAAAAATGGTTCTCACTTTGAGTTGGATCTCTTGGTAATTGCATGCTAGAAATCTTAAGATTTCTCTCCAAGCTCAATATCCTCTGGCCTGTCGCTCGTGTGAAGTTCTAATAATCACATAGTTTTTTGTGCAGTGAGAAGACATTCTCAAGTACAGTTTTGACCTTTTCAATTTTCTTGGCCAATTATACCTATTCAAGTGTTATACCACTTGATATATTCTCAGTCACCTTCCCCTAAGATTTCCTCTCAGACCACTCCATAAGTTTGACATTTGTGTCCTGATCTTCCGTAGTCACCTGGTTAACTATATATGATAATTGTTCCATTATGGGCTCAAACTCATCTAATGACTGCAAGCTGAAGGCATTCATAAAGATGTCCTTAATCTCATCTAGTGCTTGCTTATGTTTATACTCTTTTCTAAGTATTTCTTGTCTTTTTCTCCTATTTAATGCATCCTGAATTTGTATAATTTGCTCCATGGTGATAGTATTTGAGTCATAGGTAGCTATTACTATCTCTCCATCTAGCTCAAGGTCTCCATAGTGAATTACCTTGGTCACCTTTGTAGAACTCAAGCCTAGTGTGGAGATTTGCAAAGGTATGGCTTCAATGCTTGGCTTCTAAAGGGTTTTTGTAGGAGTGCCTATTTTTGGTAGCTCTACCAATGTCTAAATAGTGGCTTGCTCCTTTTCTTTTGATGTATCCTCCTTCTCATCAGACTTCCCTTCTTTTGCACTCAGCTTCTAAATGGTGTCACCTACTGCTATTGGTGGTAGAAGCATTAAAATTTGAGTGTTAGTAGCTGTATAGATGAAAGGTGGTTCTTGTGGTTTCACCTTGTCTCTTTTTGGTTCTACTACTGCCTTCTGTAACTCATCCACACTCACCAATACAAGATTTGTGCATAATTGTTCCTATAGAGTGGATTGGTGAAGGATTTTGGAGAGATCCTCGGTAGTTAGGGGATTGATATTCTAAGCAGAAGTCTCAGGAACATCCTTAATAGTTATTGTGTCTGCAAGTGTGATGGTTACATGAGGAGGGCTGGGAGGTGGTATTTGTGTGTCTTGCACACTCTCTTCCTCTTGCTACTACTGCTCAACTATTGCCATGTCTTCTCCCTTTTATGTTTCCTCCTCTCCTTTTTCTTTATCCTCCTCATCTTCCTTATCTTCTTCTCTTTTCTCTTCTTCTCCTTTCTTTTCCTCTATCTTCTCCTTGGCACTAGCCTCTGCCTTATTTGCTTCTTCATCAGTTATCTTGTAGATTGTCTTCCACAATTGTGTGGACTTATTCACTACATCTTCAATCTTATTTTGTAGGATGTTGAAGGCTTTATATTTAGGTGCAAATTTTCCACCATGTTTCTTATTAGCCTTACGTATTTTTCCTCTTGTTAGGTTAGCATCACTTATGCTAAGGTAGATTCTCTAATCTCCTTTTCCATTTTCAAACAATAATGCCATTTGCTTTCAATTATCTCATATAATTCCCTAGGCATGGTATTGTCTAGCTGTAGAGGTGTATTCTTAAATTCAGCCATCATGGCACACACTGATTCCTCTATTTTGTTTTGTTCTTCTCTACTTAACTTGTTGAAAAGAAGGTTTTTCAAATCATTCAAATTTGCATTAACATTTTCACAAATTTTTTCAATAGCAGATTTTGGAGAATGGCTTACCACTCTGAATTGGCTGATATCCTTTGACTCTATTCTCTCCTCATTATCAATGTCTATCTATGCCACATACTTTCTTATTTTCTTTGGCACTTCATCAATCTATTCAGTATCCTTCTTCTTCTCTTTTGTTTCCTCCTTGGCCTTTTGTGAAGATGCCCTTGTGGTAGCCCTTGTTATTGGTTCTAGCTTGGCTTGAGCAGGCTTGGTTACCTTCTTGGGTTTGGACTAAGCTGGAGGCTGAGTTTTAGCCTTTCTCTTCTTTTACTCGGCTTGTGTAGGTGCTTCCTTGGCTTTTTCTTCCTTGGCACCTTCCTCCTTATCTTCTCCTAAACATTGGGCAACTCCATTAGGCCTTGCCCTCGTTCTTCTTCTTCACTTTCACCTTCTTTTTCTTCTTCCTCTTCAGCACCTACTTCTCCTTCAATATCTACACCAAATTTCTTCTTTATCATCTTCACTAATTTATCTTTCCTCTTGATTATAGAGGTTTTCTTCAATTCTGTTTCAACTTTGGATTTCACATCATATGTGCCAAAATGGGGTGCCTCTTTATCAATCTCTTCTGCAACCAATGTTGTAATTGCTACTGAGGCTTCATCTATATCAAGTTCATATCCTAATGGCCTTAGCCATCTTACCCTTGAAATTGCTACTTGGATATAGGTATAGTCAATGTCAACCAAAAAGCATATGTCATTAATATGTTTTTCCACTAGGCAGACTGGTATTCTAACCCTTTGCTTCATGGATTTCTTAAAATCCTCAAAATAACTTATCATTTGGACTTCAAAGTTGTCACCCATCTAATCAATGTACTCATTGATTTGTGTGATTGCAGTTTTGTTTGGGTTCTAGTTCACCTTTCCAATTGATGGAAACTCTTCCATGACATAGAAAAATATGCACACAAGAACTAAACCAAACTTGCATTGAGCACCTTTTGACCTCCTTAGTGCTCCTAGGTTCTCATTTATTTGCTGCAACATTAGTTTTGGTAGATCATATGTATGATCTTTCTTCACAAGCTTGTAAGCTACATCAATAGCTATACATGGTACACTATTCAGTCTATTGGATTGGTAAAATTTGTGAGAAATCACTCTCACTGCAAAATCTAGAAGGGGATCTATTACAGTATCAATTTTCATACCCCTTTTATTCCACTTAGCTCCTGTATTCCTTTCAATAACTTCTTTCGAATCACTTCTTAGGGTTTTAGGCCAATCTAGGGTTGGGAAACCCATAACTCTATGCACTATTTTCTTTGTAATCTTAACTAGTCTAGATTCTAACCACAAACGTCCATTGTAAATCCTACTTAAAAAAAATTCTATCCATTCTGTTTTGAAGCCTTTTGGGTAAACTAGGGCATTTGTTAAACCCTTCTTCTCAACTATCTGAAACTCATCCTTCAAAATTTTGCTATCACACAATTTGTCATAGGCTTGGAATATCTTAAGGTCACCTATAGCTCCTATTTTGCAATTGTAACACTTCCTTACATCCTACACCATGACTACCTTGGGTGGAATTATGGACAACGCACCGGCAGGTCATTTCTGTAGGCTACCTCAGGAATGGGTCTAAACTCATGTTGTTTTACTTTGTTACTGACCAGCTGAACCTCATGACTTTACTTTCCCTTGGGGTTCTTAGAACTAGAAGCCATTATACCAATCTAGGGTTTCAATATATTAAAAACTTCAACACTGCGTAGCTTGACACTTGATAAATACCTTAGATCGACAAAATTTATGTTGAATTGCTATTGAAATTGATGCAAATGGCTTCAAGGTTGATGTTTGATCACTTCTACACTCTTCTCATCTTTTCTCTATGTTCAAATGGCATAAAAATGATTAAAAATTGACCTTATACCTTTCAAAACCTAGCATTAAATGCTCAGTGCATATAGCTATAAACTCAACAATTGAAGGTTTCAACATGACTTGGCTTCGATTGGATTTCATTCACTTGGCTTCTACTAGATTTCCACTTCACTTGACTTCCATTAGCATTTCTCAAATCATCATCACCCATCAACTCGATCGTTATTAGCAACTTGGCATCCAATAGAACTTTCCTCAACATTTAAGGACAACTGGGTAGTATTTGCAAAAAATTCAAATTTTGACTTGGCAACTTTGCTCATGCTAATTTCTTCTTTGCAGTACTTCTTTGTCTTGGGATTGATGTATGATATACCTTTTTATATCAGTCCCATACACCTATTCATGCTTAGTTGGATGAGGTGTGATCACTTGACCTCTTGGGTGAACTGATCCCTCCATTTGATGTGTTGCACTCATCTTTCTTCTTCCAAGTCTTGTTCATTTTCCCTCTGATATGTACAACATCTACCTTCTCTTTTCCTTTGTTTGCTTTTGACTTGGGTGCCTTTGACTTTGTTGGACAATTTTTGTTGATATGACCTATCTTCAAGCAACTAAAACATGTGGTTTGACTTAACCATCTACTGTAGTTTCCTCTAAAATGTGTCCTTGTGCAATTTTCAAGAATGTGTCCATACTCCTAATAGTAGTGATAGCTATGCCTAGTATTGTAATCCTAATTGTAGTGGTGTGCATGGTTGTTTCTCCTTGCAAGCTGATTAGGTGTCCACATAGGCTTTGATTTGCACTCAAATGCTTTATGTCCATACTTTTTACAATTGTAGTAGTGACCCTCAAATCTTGGTGTCTTCATGGTCTTAGTTCTGCATTCATGTGCTTGATGTCGTTTCTTTTTGTACTTTTGACAGAAGCTTGTATTTTTAGGCTTATCATGCTGATGACCATCCTTGCTCTTGCATACATTAGCAGTGTGTCCCTTTTTACCACAAAAATGACAAGTATGTTTAGTGTTCTTATGTTTAGTGTTCTTACATTTGTTACTCCTTTCTTCTATAGTCTTGGATGATTCTCCTTGTTTAGTGTTGGTGTAACCAACTCCTGAAGTATCATTACTAGCCCTTGGTGATTTTAGTAATTGCTCAAAATACTTGATAGCCTCATTGGGTTTGTTGAAACTTTTTGCTATCTCTTTTATGTCCTTAATTCATTCTGCAATTGTTCATTTTTCATTCTCAAGGTAGAGATCTCAATGTCCTTCATGTTTAGCTCATGATGAGCATTCATCATCTGGCTTAAGGTGTCAAGTTGCATGTTTGAGATTCTTTCAAACTCAATTGTCTTCTCCTCCAGTCTATTGGTAAGATTTCTCTTGTCATCTTCTATCATGGCCTTGTCTTTAATGGCTTTCTTCTTCTATTTAGTTACTTCACAAAGCATTATGGCTTGTGATTCTTGTTCAAGCTTGAGTATTCTGATTTCTTTTGCTTGAGCTCTATTCTTCTCCATCAAATTCTTTAGAATCTCCATTTGAAAACACTTGTGTGGTGTCAATCTCCTTGTAGTGTGTGTAATTTTCAACTATGACTATATCCTTCCTTCTTTTCAAGGACTTTCTCAATTCCTCTCTGGCTTCCTCCAATTTTTGTAGAGAGAGATGCACATCAATTACCTAATTGTCTATGATCTTCCCAAGTTTGAAGACTTCCATCTTCAGATCTTTTCACTAAGTTGTAGGCTTATCCTTGTGAGAACCTTTCTCCGATACCAATTGTTGGAATATTCAAATTGGAAGAGTATTTTTGAGAGGGGGGGTGAATCAGAAGTACCACACTTTTATCCTTTTCAAATCCTTTAAAATAAATAACTAAAAGTAAACTACATGCATGTGAACATATTAAATAAACATAAAGTAAACACATGCAAGTAAACACATGACACCAGAATTTGGTAACCCAGAAACCCTCCAGGAATAAGAAGGTAAAACTGGGGTGGGGATGATGCCCACAAAATCACTACAACAATAATTGTTTGACCACTTTTGATGGTCTACCCTGTTAAAGGCTTTACATTATGTCAATAGTGACCTAGTTAAAGCATTTACAAACACTTTACATGAAGTGTCACCCTATTAAAGAATTTAATCACCTCTTCAAAGGATATACAAAATAGTTTTTAAGCTAACCTATCATCATAGGGTTTTCACTATCTAATACAATTGCTAGAGAGTATTAGAAACCTTTGACCTGATTGCTTACAATCTTCAATTGCTAATTTTAAGCACTTGATCTTCTCATTCTAATGTGATCCTTGTAGCCCTTGTACTATTTTGATCAACTAGATATGTAGTTGTTGCTCAATTCACTAAGTCTTGTGATGCCCCTACTATTTGCCCTATTTTGCAATTTTGCTATCTACTTAGCAACTTCCTTAACTTCTATTCAGCAACATAAAATCATGGGGTCTAAGTCTTCTTATAAATACTTCGTAGACTTAGGGTTAGGTATGGATCTAAAATCCATATTGAATCTTTAATTCCTGCTCATTCCTTGCATTTTTTGCATTGGTTGTATGCTAATTACATAGGAAATATAAAAGATTCGTTCTTATCCTTATTATCCTTTGAAACCCTTCTATTTCGGCTCAAAAAGTGGTTTACATTTCAGTTTGTGAAGCCACAAACTCATATGTTGATTCTGTGTTACTCAGCACATACTGGACTACTAATGCTCAGTACATGTTTGATCCTAGTTTGCTCGACACCTATTACATTCTATCTTTCTCAGCACATGTATAGTTCTGGATCACTCGGCATCAACTATGACTCAGCACCTATATAATGGTCGGCACCTAAAGTCACTTGGCACCTGTGGGAATTATGGCTCAACATGTATAGTGTACTTGGCTCCTATGTGAAGAGTGGTTAAGTGTGTTGACACTCAAATGTCAAAACCATTCTAAGACCAATAGATCAGCCACTAATTCATCTTAATAGGTGCATCAATCAAAATTTTCTAATAAGGTGGACTTAACATTCTTATGCTAAATCTCCTAACTGAGTGCATACTTCGTTGTATGTTGTAAATCCTTTCACAAGGTGGACCTAATAGTCCTTATTGCTCCTAACAAGGCAGATAACCAAAAGTGACCAATTGTAAGCCTTAATAGGATAACTTTATACCACAGTACTAAAGCTTATGGGTATCATCCCCACCCCAGATTTACTTTATATTTGGAAGGTTTTTGGGTTACTAAATATTATGTCAAGTGTTATGAATGTTTTATTTCTTTCAATCTTTCATGCATGGAATTAGATCAAATTATATTGTGAAGGTTTAATTGGTGCATTAAAGTATAAGTTTTATTAGTTCCTGATTCAACCCCCTTCTTAGACACCTAGTCTATACTACATTTCCAACAATTGATATTAGAGCTTTTTTGTTCTCACATTAGAAGGTTAGCAACTTGAGAAAAGATTAGAGGCAATGCAAGTACATAGACTAGAGAAATCTATTGAGAATGAAAAGTTGGATCTACAATTGGCCATGGAACAATTCAAGAAAATGAAGGAGTGACTCTCTCAATCCTTGAAAAGAAGAAAAGGTCTTGCAACACAAATGAATGAAAATCTCTACATTGAAAAAAGAATTGAAGACATTTACCATGATAGGAGTTAGATGAATTTGATGCAGCAATCAAAGATCTACTTGAAAAAAATCTTAAGCTTCATGAAGAAGTCATAATATTGAGAAGAGAACAAGAAATTCAACTAGTTAGAATGTGTGAAGACATGGAACAAAAGGACAAAGCCAAAAAGAGAAAATATTGCTAACTAAAAAGATAGAAGAAAAGGATAATGAAATTCATCAACTATCCCTTCAACAAGCAAATCTAATTAATCAACTCAATGATGCAAATCAAGAGCTTATCAACTTAAGGATAGAGAATGAAAGATTGAAAAATGACCTTAGCATAGAGAAGCAAACCAATGAGAGAATAATGAAATCTTAAGAAAGCATGAATCAACTAGACAAGAAAACCCAATTTAGACACAAAGGTAAAAAGGGGTTAGGATACACAAAAGAAGGTGAATCATCTCAACAAGGAACTCAAAAGACAAAATGCCTACTTGTAATCATTGTGGAAAAATATGGTATACATCAAACAAGTGTTGGAGCAATGGAAAATCAAAATTTAGTGAAAAATGTTATAGTTGCAAAAAACCAAGACACAAAGCAAGTGAATGCATAGAAAAACCCAAGTTTGAAGGAAAGTATTTCAATTGCAACAAACAAGGATATAAATCTTCAAAATGCAAGACCAAGAAATGGAACCTAGCAGAACAAATTTTGAAAGATATTTTTGATAAGGATTACAACACATGGTGCAAATGTCACTATTGTTGTGAGCATGGTCATATTGGAGAAAATTGCATAAAACATCACATGAGTAAGAGAGACCCTAAAAAGAGATTTTTTGTATGTACAAAACTTGGACATCTAGCTACAAATTCTATGAAACAAGCTAAAGTTGAAGATGAGAAGAAAGAAAAGGTTGACAAAATTAGAAGTCAAATGAGGCAACAATAGATAAAGAAATCTCCAAATAATTCAAATCAAAGTCCTAAAAATGTTGATACCCAAGTCAATGAGTTGGGTAACTCAAATATTTCAAACTAGTTAGACATGGAGATCACTGAAACTATGATTCAAAGGAGACATCCCATATCACTTCCAATTAGCATGCAAGAAGATCCAAATTAGCATTTCAAATGTACTAGGATCACCGAGTTAAGATGAGAGCTGAAGTGATGTTTTAGACCTTACCGAGAAAGGTCAGGTTGCATAACCTAACCGAGTTTGGATGTAGTGGCAAATTGAAGACTCTACCAAGTTGAAGACTCTACTAGGTTAGAGACTCTACTAAATTTAAAGACTTGACTGAGCTTGATCTTACCAAGTCAAAGGTATCTTCTGAGTGTTGAAGACTTAACCGAGTTGGATAGCTTTTCACTAAGCTAACTATTGTATGATGTATTAATGGTGATTTAAAGACAAAATTAGGGCAAAAGGAAGAAATTGAAGGTTTTTGTTTCACCATAACTTTCAGAGCAAAGAGTGAAGAGTATCTTTAAGCCACTAAGAGATTCAGAGCATATTTCTCAAATTTTATTCCTACATTTGAAGCATCACTGAGCCTAATGGAATCTTCCAACAACAAAGTGAAGAAAGGTTTAGAAATTTTGGTATGAGGTGTTGATTGTAAAACCCTAACATTTAAATTGAGTTTGGCAGTTGGAGTAGAACTTGACCCAATTGGAAATTCTCACAGCTTTCCATAGCGAGATAGCGCCCATCATTGATCTCCACAAGATCAACAATGGTCAAAGATCTGCGCTTGCCTCCATAAAGTTTCTGATCCATGAATCCACTTGGCAACCACCTGGCACATCTTGGCATATCCATCTTGGCAAGACCTACCCCCACTAGTCCACATGGCGAAAGGGTGCTATGTCGCTATGGTTAAAATTCTTGCAGCTATCCATAGCGAGATAGCACCTGCTATGGATTTTCTTTAGATCTAACGGTGATCCACCAAATTGTACAACTGCGCATTGAGCTAGTTGAATGGACCAATGAAAAATCAACACCGTACTATGACCCACCTGACAACATGCCACCGAGGACGAGCCATAATATTGCTTTGGAGAAGGGTGGGCCCATTACATCATTCGTGCCACGCGTTGCCAAGGCGCTATGTCACTATGGTTAAAATTCTCACAACTTTCCATAGCGAGATAGTGCCCACCGTAGGTTTGAACTGATCTGACAACGAGCAAGATAGATCTGACTACCAGTGTACTAACCAATAGAAACTAGCCATGTGTCAACTTATCTAACAAAATTCATCATGATCTCTGATAGGGCATACTTGGGGCCCACCTTCCTAATGTTGTCATAATGTTATTTTTCATTTGGGCACTATGTCGCTAACGGCAAGGAATAGAGATTTTTTGATCTGTCAAAACTCGGTGCCAAAGAATCAAGGAAAGGAGGACCCACCTGACACGTGGCTGAAAGGTGCTATGTCACTAACACAAAACAATGTGCAACTTTCAATAGCGACATAGCACCATCCATCGATCTAGATTGATCCAACGATGAGGAACTCGTGGGCCCACAGAAATAAATCATAAGGTCTGATCATTTTTAAAAAATTGATATTTTTGGGACATTTAAAATAATATTAAACTGGAGAGTGACTGTTGGGCAAGGTTTGTATTTGAATTCAAATTTTGGCGAGGCACAAAAATAAGCAACATTTCTGGTGACTCACAGGGGATGTGAGCCTGCTATGCATATGACCAGTGGCCTGAAGCATCCATTGGGCTACAAAGTTTAGAAAAATGTGGATCTTGTGAAGACTATGAAACTCTAACCCTACCTCTGAGAGGAAAACACTGAAACCCCCGTCTCTGCAACTAGAACCAGAGACGAAGCTTCTCCATCTGCAACCTTCAAAACTTCAAAACTTGTTGTCTCACGGAGACAATCCTGTGCTTGTGCACTTCTTGGAAAAGTAGGAAATAAACTAGAAATGAAACTATGCTAACTATGTACAAGTATTTACAAGGAGAGGGGTCAAACAAACCCATTAACTGGTTTTTTGAAATAGTTGCCTTTTCTCACCAATTGATTTCTTGTTCCATGCAAAAGGGCAGCCAAATGGATCAGCGGGTATAACAAGCACGCTGCTACATGAAATAGCTCCTTCCCAATGCTAAAAATAATGAAGCTTTCTAGCACTGGGGTGTTACCTTGTAGAGCAAGACATACCTGCTCCTCTTTGTAATAATCTTCCTCATGCTCTGGAGTGAGCATGACTGGGGGCAACTTGTTGATTTTTTGCAGAGCTAGATACCTTATGGGGCACCCTCTTGATGGTGTAGGGCCATAGGAATCATCCTTGACCACTTGATTGTGCTCTACAATGTTAGTCTTCAACTGGTTTGGAAGTGGCTCCTCCTCTTGATTTTTTTCCACATCTTGTTCATGCTGCCCATGAACCACTTCCTTTGGATCTACTGGTATGGTGTGATCTCCCACATCATAGAGGGTTGTCTTCTGTAGCAAAAGATCCTCTTCCTTCTCAACTTGCAGCAGATCCTCATTCACTGACAAGGGCTCAAAAGCCATGACTTGTTCCTCAAAGGGAGGAACAACCTTATTATCTCCTTCTTCTTCCTCAGCAAAAGAGGGAAGTTCTTCAAATAAGAGGATTGGGTCCTCTTCCTTTGGCTCAGCAACCTCCTCTTTGTTCTCCTTAGCAGACTGCAACTCCTCACATGGAATCTCTGTGGATTTGGATTCACTCTCCCAAAACTCTGTATTTGAACCATCAGAAGTCCATACAACTTGCCCACCTGGAAATAACCTAATAGTGATAGGCTTGGGAGGTTCATGACTAGTCCAACTCTCTCTTACAGGGGATGGAGGGGCTACAATAGTAGGCTCTTGTAAGGGAGGGGACTTCCTAAAGCTTGGGATGACATATTTGGGAGAAGGGGGGGTATCTACCTCTTTGGTTTGAAAATTAGCTGATTGGAGCCTCATTTCCTTCTCTCTTGCTACAACAATTTGCCTTGCAAGGTTCTCCTCAAAATGTCTCTATTTCTCCCTCTCTTCTTCCTCATGTTGGAGGTAGGCCTAGTAGCCCATCTCCTCCTATTATCTCTCAAGTTCTCGTTGCCTCGCAAACTCATTAAGCTGCCCATCAATTTCCTCAAGTTGTCTATCCCAGGCCAATAACTGCTCATCTCGTTCATCTATCTTCCTATCCCATGAATCCATCTTTCTTTGGAATCCCAACAACATATCTTTAAGTTCTTCAATTAAGGATGTTAGGACTAATGGAGTAGAAGCAGGTGGAGGGTCAAAATTTTGAGTAGCTTGGCTATAAACAGCTTGGGGTGGAGATTGAAATTGGCAATATGAGGGCTGAGGAATAAAATTTTCATGATATGGATGGGAATAATGACTATTTCTATGAAATGAATCCATAACAAAGTTTTCATAAAAGCTGCAATTTCATAGAAAACTTGAAAATCACAAAAGATAAAAGATGATCTTTACATGCTAGCACTGTTTCTGCTTGAAACTAGTAGATTTTCACTAGAGTCGCCATGGTGTTTGATTGAATGCCTCCAAAGGCTGGTAGCACTAAGAATAACACCCAAATCCTTAGTGTATCAGGATCAACTAGCTAACCAGTGGACTTCTAATTTTTTGACTAAACGTCCCATCGAGCATGCCAAAAATTGTTGTCACTTAGGTTTGTACCCTTGTCCAAAGCCTATGCATGAGGACAACCTAGTGAAACGTGGAAATAACCTCCAAGCTATGGGACTTGAACTATGAGATTGAGTCTCCGAAGAAGGTCGGCTTCCTCTTACTATCAAGATGCACCTAACTACTCTTGGAGAGGAAAAGGGAGAAGGAGAGCATGAAAGAAAATCTACCTAATCTAATCTAAAGAGGTGATGCACCAAAATAGAGTGTTCAGACCAATCTCTCCCCATATATGCACTTTTGAACTAGAATGAAACTAAGGATATACACATTTAGACTTTCTTTAATCTAATAATCACATGCAGATCAGGAAACCAAGATGAATGACACAAGGAAAGAGAGATTTTCTTATATTATCATTCATAGGCCAAGGAGATATAGTCATGCAGATTACAGATTTCCACAAAACACTAGTGGAGGCAAAGAATTCTTGCACTTCACACCAATGGCTGAAAGAGATAAGGCAGAAATCATGCAGTTCAGAGGCAAAGGGAATTTCACACTAGAACTGCAGAGCAACAGAAGCGAATAACAAAGAATGATCGACTAAAAAATTCATAAAATTTTGCCTTAATAGTTCAAGCATAACTGAGATGTCCTCTCCCTGTAGTTACTCCATAACTACTGCATGAAGTCCTGCAGAGAACAATCATGAAGAAAATCTGATCTAGATATGGATCCAGATGCAATGATATCTGATCTTTTGTGTCAAATAATGCCTTGAGAAGATAGAAATGATGCCATTGATTGTCCTGATTAGGTAGGTGGATCAACTGGGGGGATGGTGGAGTGCTCTTCCTTATCTCGCATTCATTTCGAGTGGTTGGGATTGATTACAGAGATCAAATTGCGTGGCAAAACCTGATTTCTTATCATTTTTTGGTGCATGAATCAGCAGAGTCAGCGAATCAACTAAACTTTGCAAGCAGGATGAGCCACGTGGACCAACGAACTTATTTCTTTATGCCACCTTACGGGTCTTCACGAGTTTGACCACATCTTTCGTTACTAACCGCACCATCTCTTCAAAACCCTGACTACGATGGTCTCACTAACTACCAGCCCTCACTATTAACACCTAGCATTACCTTCTTGGGCCCACGAGGACACATGTCCTCAAGTCGCTATCTCACTATGCATATCTTTTGAGCACCTTTCCATAGCGAGATAGCAAGGACCATCGATTTGCCACCATTCAACGGCCTTGAAAGTACAATAAAATCTGTCAGGTAGCCCTACATTTTGTAGTTCGCAAGGAAACAAGACCCACAATCCATGTGTCGCCAGGTCGCTAACTCGCTATACCTAAACAACATGCATCTTCCCATAGCAAGTTAGCAAGGACCATAGATCCATGCTGATATGACGATAGTGAAAGACTCGCCATACGCTATACTTGCCCCTTCTAGGCCCTCAAAACACCTCAACACACCTGGCATCTGACTCGACTCGAACTGGTACCATCCCTGTAGTTTCATAACACTCGGCCCCACCCTGCTACGTGTCACTAAGGCGCTATGTCGCTATGGTTAAAATTCTCGCAGCTTTCCATAATGAGATAGCGTCCACCGTTGATCTCCACGAGATCAACGATGGTGGAAGATCTGCGCTTGCCTTCATAAGGTTTCTGATCCATGAATCCACTTGGCAACCACCTGGCACATCCTGGCATATCCATCTTGGCGAGACTCAACCCCACTGATCCATGTGGCAAAAGGGCACTATGTTGCTATGGTTAAAATTCTCGCAATTATCCATAGCGAGATAGTGCCTGCAATGGATTTTCTTTAGATCTAACGGTGATCCACCAAATTGTACAACTGCGCATCGAGCTGGCTGAATGGACCAATGAAAAATTGCCACTGTACTATGACCCACCTGACAACATGCCATCGAGGATGAGCTGTAATATTGCTTTGGAGAAGGGTGGGCCCATTACGTCATCTGTGCCACGCGTCGCCGAGGCATTATGTCGCTATGGTTAAAATTCTCACAGCTTTCTATAGCGAGATAGTGCCCACCGTAGGTTTGAACTGATCTGACGATGAGCAAGATAGATCTGACCACCAGGGTACTAATCAATAGAAACTGGCCATGCATCAAACTGTCCAAAAAAATTCATCATGATCTCTGATGGGGCATACTTGGGACCCACCTTCCTGATGTTGTCGTAATGTTATTTTTCATCTGGGTGCTATGTCGCTAACGGTGAGGAACAGAGATTTTTCGATAGTGCCATAGCACCCATCATAGATCTGTCAAAACTCGGCGCGAGAGAATCAAGGAAAGGAGGACCCACCTGACACGTGGTTGAAAGGTGCTATGTCGCTAACACAAAACAACGTGCAACTTTCAATAGCGACATAGCGCCATCTGTCAATCTAGATTGATACAACGATGAGGAACTCGCGGGCCCGCAGAAATAAATCATAAGGTCTGATCATTTAACAATTTTTTGATATTTTTATGACATTTAAAATAATATTAAACTGGAGAGTGACCGTTGGGCAGGGTTTGTATTTGAATTCAAATTTTGGCAGGGCGCAAAAATAAGCAACAATTCTATCGAAAGATATTGAATTACTTGTCAAGTCTATGGATTACACAAGCCTACTAAAGAGGTTGTTCAAATAGATGATAAGGACGATGAGGAGAAAGAGGATGTTGAGAAAGAAGATGAAGAGATAGAAAATGTAGAAGGAGATGATGAAGAGGATCAAGTAGCAAGTGGAGATCTTCATAAAATACAGAGTATTTAAGACTTAGATCCTAAGAAGATAACAGCAAAGGTAATGGCCTCCCTCCCTCACTCTCCAAGAAAAGCCCTAGTGTCACCAAGCTTAGAGAAGGATACTGCTGAGTCAATTGAGGTAAAAACTATCTTATCAAAGCACCCAATTGATTGTTGGAGAAATTATATCGAGTGCAATGATGAGTTTTGTTTCCATCACTTCATCTACCAAGCAACACGTTCCAATCATCTCAGCAATAGCCCAGACTGAGTCTCAACAAGGTATTTCAAATATTCCTACTATTAGAGTTGTTTCTCCTATCATTGATACTATTTCTACTATTGTATGTGCAATGATTGTTGAGATTAAGCCTCAACCAAGCACTGAAGGTTTGAGCAAAGGAAAGGAAATGATTCCTTCTGTTGTACATAAAGAAAAGGGTAAAGAGGTAGAAGCCTCTAATGAGGAAATTGATCTAGAGGAAGACATTATCATACCAAATTTAGATTTTTCCCATCTAACACTTGATCCAACGGATACCCTTGGTGAGCTATGGAAGAAAAGGGAAGATAGAAAAATCTTAGAGAAGAAAAGACAAATAAAAATCAAGTGCTTGAAGACATTAAGGGCATATTTGTTGATGTACTGAGTATAGAGGTTAATAAAAAGCAACCAATTTTGGATCAACTTGTTGAAATTGTACACAAGTTTAATGAGGAATTAAGTGGATAGGAAAAACTTCTATAGAGAGTAGAAAGGAAATTTGAAGACAAATTTTTGGAGAAAGTGGCTCAAAGAATTTCTATTGATCAAGTGGAATTGTCTACTATTCTTTCTAAATGTGATAATTTTGTAAATAATGTTGTTTCTTTATTTGTCAAGTTAACTCATACATCTAGCTTCGCCAAGGAGATAAAGGATAGGTTGTCAGAAATAGATACTGATATGAAGGCAAGTTCACACTAGTTGTTACTTGACTCTAGCACCAGCTCTGCACATTCAATGAAGCTCAGGTATTTGAAAAAATTGCAAGAATAGTTCTTGAGGGAAGAAGCTAGGATACGGGTCACACTTTTAGATATTCAGAGTATATTAATTTCCAACATTGATATAATACAAAATCATATTGTACATGCTAGAACATTAATCCATGACAATAATTTCTCAATTGTTGATCACATGATGGAACTATCAGCTAAAGTGTAGATAGCATTGCACATTTCAAAAGTTTTGCAAGAGAATTAGGATAAATCCATGTCCATAATTTTGAAGGTACATAGTGATTTCCTTTCACATTTTGACATTACCTTGTAATTATGCATTTTTGGCATTTGTGTCAAAAAAGGGGAAAAGTAGGCTATATCATACAAAAGATATATATACAAGGAGGAAATATATGTACAAAAAGTAAGATATATATACAAAGAATAAAATATGTACACAAAAATAATTTTGAAATTTTTTTTAAAAAAGAGTCATAGCTTATCGAGCAAAAAACAACAATAAAAACTAAGTTGTAGACCTAGACATGTTGATAGAAGGAGTTTTGACTTATATTTTTGAGTATTCAGTACTTTGGTATGATGTGTTTTTTTGTCACTAATGCCAAAGGGGAAGATTGTTGACCTTATGGTTAAATCATTTGTCAATTAGTGACTGAACACTTAATCAATTTGATTGGTTACATTACTACTAAGCTTTATAGTTGCTATCGAGCATCACATACAACTAGCAGTGTTTTCCAAGCATTATAGAGTCTTCTGATCTCATCAGTGTAAACCATGGATGAAGTAGTGTTAACCGAGCTCTATAGTGTTAACTAAGCTTATTAGTGTCTACTAAGTTGGTAGTGTTAACGAAACAGAATGAAGGTAGTGTTGATCGAGCTTCAATGTCAACCAAGTCCTTCAATGTCTACTGAGTTCTTCATTATTTGCTCAGTCACCCAATGCTAACCAATTTCATGCTACTCCTAAGTGATCAATATGAACTGAGTAGTAGTTTCAAATGAATTCTAGAGTTTGCTAAGTTGACAATGTTGTCGAGTGTCAAAATATCACCTAAGTGGTCTTCAAAACTTGAGTTATAGTAGTAAGTCGACTTAGTGAAGATTGTTTGAATTAGGTGTTGTAGCCGACTCTAGAAGGTAATTTATTGGATTGGTATATATAAATACATCTTATCATATCCAATGCATCAAAAAGTAACAAAAAAGAAGAAGCATGAGTTTGAATTAGAAGAAGGCCACAAGAAGTATAAGGAAAAGAAGAATCTTATCTATCACAACAAGGTGATCATTGTATTTCAAAAGAATCTCATTCAGCAAACCAAGTTACAGATTAGAGATCAGCCACTGATTCATCCTAACAAGTGCATCAATTAAATCCTCTAATAAGGTGGACTTAACGGTCTTATGCTAAATCTCCTAACCAAGTGCATACTTCCTTGTATATTGTAAATCCTTTCACAAGGTGGACCTAGTAGTCCTTATTGCTCCTAACAGAGCAGATCACCAGAAGTGATCAATTTTAAGCCTTAACAGTGTCATGACCCCTCCTAAAGAGAACACTATAATTAGATAAAATATAACAATAATTCATATATTATTATTCATTATTCACAAAGGAATAATATTGATAAACTATATAGATAAATACTTATGATTTATTTATTTAATTATATTATTCATAATAATATAATTTATAATTATTCATAATAATAGTTCTATTTAATTTATATTATTCATAACAATATAAAGTATTATTCATAATAATATAAATATAAACATATTTGATTAAATATGTAATACATATATATATACATATTTAGATCTTGAAACTAATATCATTTAATATTGATACAATTAATTGTAATTTGATTTAATTATGAATTGATTGATTTAATATCGATCAATTCTCCCTTATAATTATATATCAATTATTTAAACCTTTCAATTAATATAACTCTTATAAATTATATTGACCATTGAAGATAATGATCAACTATGTAATGGGCACCATCGGAGAGACACGTTAATGACCATACAGATCGACATGTCGTTGCCCTGATTTATATTCATATATTTATTGAGTCCGATTGGACTTGAAAGGAACATTGATTGGATTCAGCACCGAAACATATTTGAATATTCCATTTACAACAAAAGGCGGGGAGCAGCAGGGAGTGTGATCTAGATGACACTCTAAATCATCGGAGGATATTAAGTAGAGCATATTTAAAACAGGTATCAACTGTCACGAAGAAAGCAGAGTAGATTTCTCATTCGCCATTAGTACAAGTGATGACGTCGGTTACGGTGAGTAGGAAGATTAGCTGCATTGAATATTATACTCGCCCGTGAGCGAATCACGTTAAAGCAAGAACAAACGTTCACATTAAAGGGCAGAGGGCATCCTCATCGGGTTTTTGGAAGCGTCAGCACCCAAATGCAAAAGGATTGGTACGTGACAATGCCATCACTGAGTGTCTGCATATACGAGTTTAGGGAATAAATAAAGTTTAGGAAAGGATCAGATTATCGATAGGGATATTAAAGGATATTATCATAAATGGATATTGTTAATAAGGGAGAAAGGCATAAACCCATAACAAGGAATAATACAATCTAATATATAAATATATAATTAGGAAGAATTTTCCAATTAAGTAAGTTATCTTTCTCTAGATGTGTATATATTACCAAAGCTTTGGAAACTCTTGGGAATAAATACTAATTTGCAAGTGGAGAACACGAATTTAAAGATTTATAAGATCTTAAATTAGGAAACTAAGAGCAACTTGAAAGGAGCAATAAAATGGGACATTACAAACAGGGTAAATTTATACTACAGCACAAAAGCTGGTGGGTATCATCCCCACCCCAATTTTACTTTCTATTTGGAAGGTTTTTGGTTTACCAAATATTGTGTCAAGTATTATGAATGTTTTATTGCTTTCATTCTTTCATGGATGAAATTAGATTAGATTATATTGTGAAGTTTTAATTGGTGAATTAAAAGTATAAGTTTTATTAGTTCCTAATTTAACCCCCCACCTCCTCTCAATCACCTAGTCTATACTACATTTATAATAGTTTCATCATTAAACTTTTTCCTTCACCTTGGATCACTTAACATCAAATCTTCACCATAGATCTTTCTTTGTTTATTCCAACCATTGATCTTACTAAATAAATCCATCCTTATCCTTGGAATCTTGTAGAATAGTCCAGATCATTTATTGATGTCATCCTTTACTCAATCTTTCATTAATTACTCTTCTTTTACTGAACTATGTTATTTCCTTGCCAAACACCTCCATTACTTAGTTAATATTGTACTCAGTTATTATTATTTTTTCTCAGTTAATACCTTCTTCTCAATTAACACTAACTTACTTACTTGACCTTACAACTTCTTCATTTGTTGACCTCCATTTCTGACTCAGTATCAATAATTGTTTCCTTATCTTTTTTCTTCACGATTGTATATCATCCCAACTCTTCATATGATCATGTAAAATAATCAAATCAATAGTATCTTGTCATATGCCAATTCATTAGTTGGTTTTGATACTCAATTTCACTTCTTTACTCAATTGTTAATGTTATCCTTAACATCTCCATTCAACATCACATCCTTCATATGATTGCAACTTACATTAATTCATGTAGTTAAACAAGTTGACATCAATGACAATATAAAAGTTAATCTAACTCTTCTGCATACAACTCATAACTCTATTCTTACCTTATTCATTATCAACATTACTTGTTTCTAGCAATATCTCCCTTTCATCTATCATCATTAGTTATGTCCAACAATAGCACCATTTCATCATTTGTGTCCAACATTATGAACTTGAATGACATGTCCTACATCTAGTCATATTGTCTCTAGACATACTTAAAATAAAAAAACTTCTCAACAAAATGAGGTAACTATCTAAATAAGGACTAGGAGGTGAACACATATGGTACCTGAGAGTATGTTTCATCCCAAGCCTTAATCCATTTATAGGGTCTCCACACAATAGATATCAAGTCATCTATCTATCATCACCAATAGTTGGTCTTCTTGGTGTATGGTTGGGTGATAAGACTAAAATGCCTCATTACATATGGATCTTGATCTTATCTCTAATCATTAAAGTGGGGGCATATAATGGGAATATGATCCCATGCTAATACTTGAAAAATAATAACTCCAATGGCCATATCCTTGGTTCATCAATAGACCAACTCATGTATCTCATTGTATATGTGTCAATAGATAGATCTCCATCTAAACACTATAGGGTCCATCAACATGCACTCCAACCTGCATCCCAATCACAAAGAAATCCCTATTGGATTATATATGCCATCAAAAAGAAACCAAAGAAACTAGCCAAAACACACAAAAAATTGGATTATGTGGTTTGTATCTCCTAACAAGATCATCCAAGGTGATGGATCCACCTAGAACCATGAAAAGGAATTTGGAGAATCCTATAGATGTCTTTTAGGATCATGGTAAGCTCACTAGTAGGAAGGTGGAAATTATTATGCTCACTATAAAAACACTTTATGATCATAGTAAGAAAGCCATAGTTTTCTCAAATATTAAGGATGACAGTAAGGTGACAAAGACCAAGAATATCAATCTAGAAAATATCTGCATATAAAATATTTTCCACTACTCTCTATATAGGTGGATATGTGGAGAAAATTTGTATGTCTGGCATATCAATCTACAAAAGTAAAACAAATCTCATGTTAGAGAATGATCACTATAGCTAATAAAAAATAATGCAGATAAACATAACAACCTAGAAAGATGCCAAAGATATCCAGGAATCCATCAACTTGGTTCAAACAATAACTTTTGTTTTCAAAAAGGGCTTAAAAATATTTGTTGTTTCCCATATGACAAAAAAAACTTTAATAAACTTTGTCAAATTCTTGTATCAGGATTTTCACTACCCATACAATATTTTTTGTCATATGAGTAATGATAAAACTATAGGCAACAAAACAAGCTCTAGTTACTGGGTACCCTTAGGACAATAAATCTAATAGGGTAATATGGAAAATCTCTTTGTTAGAGAATTGCTAGATGAGTTTATCTTACTACCCATATATAAATTTACCCACCCAAGTGACAAAATGAAAAAATGACTTGCAAACTACTAAAAAAAATAAACAACTACATTAAAAAGTATGAAAAAACTATTGAAAGGCTAGATTTTGATGACTAACTACTATTGGGTAGGTTTGAGGCTAGGTATACCACCTTTATAGCTTGAATTGATGGCTTTCCATGGGGACTAGCATTTTGATCTCAGAAGGGCCCTCAAAAAACTAAAAAAGGTTAAAATGAATTGAAAATAACCTTTAGGTCCTTATAAAGGTTTTGACCTTATCTTTAAAAGTTCTTTAATTGGTGTAAGAATCGCCCCTACCTAATTTGATAGTCTTGAGTCTATTTTTAAAATCAAAATAAAAAATTGATATCATTTAGCTATTTAAAATTGTGATTTAAAATTTTCAAGTCAAATATAGTTGACCTCTTGTACAATTAATCTATATGATGTGTTATCAAACCAAGAATATTACCAAATTGATTATGAATCAATTTTCAACACTTATAATGTCAATTCAATCTTTGTCAACCAAGGTCAAAATTTGTTAATGGGGCCTTCATATAACATAGAATGCATTCCAAAGCTTATGAAAATCATCAAAAATTAGATCAAATTAACCTTAAATCATTTCTAACCAAAATTAAATATTTTTCATCTACCAAATTTCCCAAAATACTCATCATACATTCTCATTTTTTAATTTTTCTTTCAAGGGGGCTTGCTTATTGAATCATTAATCCATCAATAATTAATCATAAATTGGGAAATATTTTCAAAATTCTTCATCAAATCAATTTACTAAGTTGGTAAAATTAATTAAAAGACCTTATCACTAGGGGAATCTTAATTTAATCATAACCCATGCCAAGTTGAGACTCTCTAACTCTTGTGATTTATCTCAACTTCATCAAAACCCAGAACAAGTTGAAGTTCTTCAATCTTTTTAAAGGTATAGTTTCATTATAATCCATATCAAATAACTTTGGCAGATGTCTAATCTATTGTACCTAGATTAAATCTTCAAGATCAAACCAGATTTTTTTATGACCCATATCAATCTAATATTGTCTTCTTAATTAGGTAATTGGCTTCATCATGACCCATATCAAGTCAATCATCTCATGTAGTCTATTGATGGTAATCAAGCTCATTAAGATCCATATCAATGTGATTATTTATCCAAATTAAACTCATGACAAATATCAATTTTACTAGATGTATATTAAATTAGTTATATGTCATCATCTTTTAACAGACTTCCAGATTCATCAGAATCTATATCAAACTCAATATTCTAGTCTCTTATCAATCAATCTTTGTTCAATCAAGTTCAAATTTGGTTTTTCTATCATTTTTTGATCTTTGTACAATCAATCTTGGAGTTAGTTTTATCTTCTTTTCAGGAATAGATTCATCAATCCATATCAAGATGTCATGTGCTTAAACATCAAATATTCTTTGAATTAATGTGTTGCTCGCACATCAATTCAAAGAGGGACAAATGCAATCACCTAAAATTAGTACTTTAAGCCATACACCCCTAATCTAAAATATTGATCAAAATCATTGAAGTCCTAACCAAAAAACATTCAATTTCTATTATCAACTCAATCTAATCATTGAAATCACATAATTCATTAACACCTGCAACAATCATCAACAATTTGTTAATTTCTAAATATTGACACTAGTTGACAATTGAATCAATCTAAGTCAAATGATTTAATTTAATATCCTAGCACGATGAAAAAATAATTAGTGTCACTAATTAAATCTCTAAAAATATAATTTAATTGAATCAAATATTCAAAAATAAAAAATATATAATCAATAGAAATATAAAAAATTTAGATCCAAAGTTAATCAAAAAAAGGATAAATCCAAGTTTTAGTGGAAAGTTGACTTTGCATAAATAGAGAAATCAAAAAATAAGAATAAAATAGTTAACTCAACTATGCATAAATTGAAAAATAAATCAACTACAAAATGCATATTTTTAAAAAGGGATAAAGATGTTAGCTAAGTTTTATGGATTAAATCAATCTTTAAAATCTCTTATCTTTTAAAATCACTCAAAAAATAATTGGTTAACTATACCTCCAACTCTTAAAGAAATTGATTAATTAGATGGGCATGCTTTAAAACTCAACTTTAACTCACATTTGGATGAATCTTAATTATTCATCACAATTGATCTTGATCATCAAATTTCTTAGTTTTCATATAAAATTAATGGCTCCTCTCCTTATTTCTCATGTGCAATTTAAGAATAGAGTTATTATCTTGGTTTTTCTATGGAGATGTTATGCAATCACCTTTTAAGAATATTTCTTATTGTATTTGTTTAGCTTAATTTTTCATATCATTTTGATTGTCAATCATGTTTTCCTCGTAGATTAATCTTTCATTATTGTTATTGCACATAGATTAATTTATCATATAACATAGAAATTTTTGTTAAGTAGATTAAATTGCATACATTCAAATCCTTCATTATAGTATTCTCTAGCTAGTGATAGCTTAACAATCTAAGAACAATCATACTTGTATTATAAAGAGCCAATAGGCCGAATTGTCATGGTTTTATGTGTTCGATTATATGATTATCTATTGATTCTAACCGTGAATGTAATAACTTATTGAAGTCTTGAGTCATAGCTTTGCAAGTACAATTTACACCCCTGTGTGTGTGTGTGTGTGTGTGTGTGTGTGCATGTGCGCACATATACATACACATACACATAACATGTCTATGTGTATGTGTATATGCATGTGTATGTATGTATGTATATGTATATACATACATATATATATGTCTGTGTATCTATATATGTATGTGTATATACTTATATATTTCTATATGTATGTGTATACATATATGCATACATATACATATAGACATATATACACATATATACATACACACATAGATACACACACACACACACACACACACACATGGAGATGTGTGTGTGTGTGTGTGTATTGATAGGTAAAAGGTCATGAGGCCCAAGATTATATTTAGATTAAAAAAGTATCTCAATTGGGCACCAAAGATCATAAATGGATAGGTATATATCCTTGGTGTAGCCCTTACATTAATATCTCAGAGTAATTTAACCAATTTCAGCACCTAATTTTTTTTTCCAAATTTATAACTTTCCTCTTGATAATTCCTTATGAATATAACCTAAAACATAAACTTGACTATGATCAAGTTGTTAGAATAAAAGGAAGTATGCTTCATAATAATAAAAATGAAACGTATATGCTATGAACTTTAATTTTAAAAGCAAACAATACATAAGGAAAAATTTTGAATAACCAAAAATATGTGACTTACTGACATTAAACTTCTATGATATCAACTAAATTTAACATGATTATTGTATCCAAAAAAATTCTAAACCAATTTTGCTTCAAGAACAAATGTCTAACTTATACTTATCATATTAGCTTGTCTTATTAGAATCTCTTCTCCATCTGCTCCTTTGTTAGAAAGATTATTTGCTTCTCTATTACATTCTTTATAAATATGTTTTATGATAGTTTCTTTGAACTAATCAACAATAGCTAAGACATAATCAAGTTTAGAATTAAGGATCTAGTTTGGGTTCTCTCTTTTTCTTAACACATTTAGGATAATTTGTGAGTCTCCTTTGATAACTTAATTGTTAATACCTATATCTCTACTTAGAGTTAAGCCTTTTATGAGGGCCTCTAATTTAGCTAAGTTATTAGAAATTACTTCTAAAGGTTCAACATGTTTAATTAGGCATTGATCCATTATCTAAACAAATAATACATCATAATCCTATTGGTCCTGAATTACCTCTAGTGGCCCCATTAAAGTTTAACTTTGACCATCCTATAGGAGGAAGTTCCCATATACATTCTCTCCTAGTGATCTTGTTGGATTTTGCATATATCCATAATGGATTAATTAGTTTAAACCATTTTTATGCCTATCAACATCCCAGTCTAAAAAGGAATCATTCTCCTTATATGAGTTTCTAAGATTATTATTGGCTACCTCAAAAATACAAGCCTCCAATTTATTAAAAAAGAATGTTAGATCTATCTTTTTATTACAAAAATTTCTTCTACTCTTTTCTTTCCATAATTCCCATAGTAGTATGGAAGGGGATATTTTCCATAAATTACTATAAACCTTAGAACAACCACGTTTCAACCAACTTTTTAAAAAAATTAATAGGTTATCAAGGAATGTGGTTTGCCAATTTAATTTCTTGCATAACCAATACCAATAATTCTTAAGAAAGGGATAGTCATAAAGAAAGTATTTGGATTCTTTGAATTCTTTTTCACAAAGTGGGCATCTAGATGGTCCTTCAAAATCCATCTTGAAAAACCTATCTGTTGTTAGAATTCTCTTTTAAAAAGAAGCCCAAAGGTAGATACCTACTTTCAAAAGACATGCAGAATCCCAACATAGATTTAGAGGGATGTCATTCATATCTCATTCTTGAGAATTTATTATCTTTTTATACCCTTGTTTGAATTTATATTTTTTGTCCTTCAAGGCTCATCAAATTATTTTATCTTTTCTATCTTTATGATTTGCATGTCTACTTTTAAAAATTGGATAAAAATATACTTTTCTTGTGATGAAAGTGGAGTTTCCCTAGGGTTATCCATTTCTATCCTTCATTCTGATTATCATTAATTTTAATGTTATAATCACTCACATTCTTACCCCACAAAGCTAAAAGAGTGAATTTGATGTTTATAGATAGATTTACAATATCTGGATAAGGGAACCCATCACATGAATCTTCCCAAAATAAAGTATCCTACTTTAAAGTAGTATCCCAAATTAAGTTATTATCTATTAATGGGTGGCAAATCAATATAAAGTTCCAAATTCTTGAACCTTTTGGAGGATTTCTAGTTCTGAACAAAGACAAAGGATTATTATTGTTTAAATATTTATGATATAAAATGTTGGCCCATTTACTATTATGCTATTTAAACATTATCCAAATAAGTTTTTCCCCAAGTGCATCATTTTGCCAACTCAAATTTGTTATACCTAGGTCTACATATATTTTTCCCATTTTATCAAAGATTGTTTTTTCTTATCTCTAGTACCTTACCAAAAGAAGTTTTTAAGTATAGAGTTTAATTTCCTTTTTCCACATTTGGGTAGGAGAACACATGACATATGATATATGGGAATTGTCAAAACTATTTTTTTGATCATAGTCATTCTACCACCTTTAGTTAACCATTTTCCTTTCCATCTCTCTATTTCTTTGATCTAATTTTTCTAAAATTGTATCCTAAGCTTTACTTTCTCTAAAGCCTTTTTCAAGTTGAATACCAAGGTATTTGCATGGAAATGTTCCTTTTCTAAATTCCATTATTCTACAAATTTCTCTCTGCCTCCTCTTTGATATTAATAGAGAAAATATCTTATTTATTAGCATTTACTTATATGTATATGCACAAACACACACACACGTGTGTATACATACATCTATGTATGTGTGTATGTAATTATATATACACATATATTCATTTGTATTTATATATATGTATATACATATATATTACACACACATAGATATGTATGTTTATACATACACAAGGATAGTGATGGAGGAGCATTTGGGGTAGTCAACAATCCTATATGCAGGACCATCATGTTCAGATTTATGGACTTATGGTTTGTGTAGTTGGGTGTTTGTTTGAGGCACATTGAGTGTGCATAAAGTTTGGACTAATCGTATTGTAGTTAGAGTCATTTTGGTGGTTGATGGTAACATGTTCCTGATTTACTGGTAGAGTTTGGAGATTATTTTTATGAGCTTTGATCCTAGGGAGTTGGCATGTGTGCTCTTGGATTTAGATTGTTGGATAAAACGTGGACCTATGTCTAAGTAAGTGTACTCTTATTTGGTCGTATGAGTTAGTTATGCATTGTAAACTTGGGGCCTCTCCTAAGTATTTAGTTATTTCATATATTTAATGTATGATGTCAAGCTAACTTGTGGCTTGCAGGTTTATTTAATGCAACTTTCTAAGTAAACCCATGGCTTGGTTTAGTATAAGTAGATGGTTTTGTCTTTTCTAGAGTTATTCATTTAGCATCAAGTTTAGGATGGAGTAGCTGAGAAGAGAAAAGTTGGTAGAGATAGTACCTAAGTGTGGGCTTTGAAAAAATAAGGTTGTTTGGTGGCTGTGAGCACAAGTTTATATTCTTCTTGGGGTTTTCTACTAGATTGTGGGTTTAGACTAGTTGGTGTTTAGATCTTGTGAGATCTTGCATAATTGTTATTGTAATTATTGATGTATTTGATCATAACTTAGAAGGCCTTACAGTCGGGCATTTTGGATGTAAATATTATGATTCTATTATGAGAGTTGGAATTGTTTTGGATCTAAATCTCTATTTTATTGTTTATATTCTGCTATGTGGCTATTTTCTAGGGTCTAAGACATCTTCTTTGGGGATACACCTACCTTGTACTACATCAAGTGGTATCAGAGCCAAGTTCATCTTGTGGTATTGGTTGACCTTGTGGATTTATTTCTTTAGGTTTATAATGATCTTGGAAGATGCCTCTAAAAAGATTAGACCCTGGGGAAATTGATCATCTATATGATTCTATAGAGACTAGGATTTCATAAAAGGTCAGATCAAATCTCAAATAGAGATGATGAAGAATGATATGGTTACTAAGATCATGAGAGTTATATCTGTTGTACCTAGGAATGTGGGTATTGAAGATGGTTATGAAGAATCTATTAAAGACTTTGAAGTTGTTGGATCTAGTGGTAAAGATAGATTTGATCCCATGCAAGACCTCTAGAAGATAGAATTGGTCGATTGGATAGATCTGGAGCTAGGTTGAAATTGAAGAATAAGATGGATGTTTCTAATTTCTTAGGTACTTTGAATCTTGAAGACCTAGTTGATTAGATTGGTGAATTGGAAGACTATTTTGAGTTAGAAGATATTGAAGATTCACTTAGAGTGATGTTGGCATTAACTAAGTTGAAAGGACATAATGCTTTATGATAGAATGAATTGCAAAGAGACGGAGAAGAGGAAGGTGAAATGAAGATCACTAGGTGGAGATTGATGGCTAGAAAATTAAAGGTTGAGTTCATTCTTGTTGATTATGAAGTTGAATATCATTGTGAAGGATTATACTAAGGAGTTCTACTAGTTGACTATTCATTCTAGACATAAAGGACTTTCTAAAGAAAAGGTGTCTAGATATATTAATGGTTTGAGATTCAATATAGGATGATATCGGTATGTTGAAGATTGGTTCAATTGAAAATGCATATCAGTATGCTCTAAGGAAAGAAGAGAATTTGAAGAGAAGACATTAAGGTAATTCTTAAGGGAAGGAGAAGCAAGTGAAGGATAAATAGATTGATGAAAATGAACCAAAATCTATTGAACAAAGGAAGAGAGTAGATTGAGGTGCATTTAAGGGTACTTTCTATAAAGGTGGTGAAAAAGGTCATAGATATTTTGAATGTTTCTACAAGGCTAATGATAAAAGAGTTGTGGTAAATGAGAATGTGGATTCGAAGAATGAACTTGAGGGGCAAGATAACTTAATAGTTTGAAGATTATTATTTAGTAAGAAGGTGTTGGAACCTTGCCAAAGGAGGAATTTTTTTAGGACTTGATGTAAGTCTA
Organism: Cupressus sempervirens; assembly: GCA_028749045.1. Lineage (NCBI taxonomy): Eukaryota > Viridiplantae > Streptophyta > Pinopsida > Cupressales > Cupressaceae > Cupressus > Cupressus sempervirens. The sequence goes on along the minus strand of CM053783.1, from coordinate 503,332,786 downwards.
GAGGTAAATGTTCGAATATAATAATGGATGGTGGTAGTACTGATAACCTAGTTGTTGAGGAGATGGTTCAAAAATTTGGTTTGAAGAGAGTGGGACATCCTTGTCCTTATAAGATCAATTTTTTGCAAGATGGAGATGCTTTGGAAGTAAAGGAGAAGCATCTTGTTGATTTTTAGATTAGACAGTATGTTGACCAAGTGTTGTGTGATATTGTGGACATGAGTAGTTGTCACATGTTAATTCATAGACCTTAGCAGTATGATTGTAGGGTAGTGCATGATTATGTAAAGAATGTGTTTACTATTGAGAAGGGTGGCAAGAAGCATTCCTTGATTCCTTTGTAGAATGCACAACTTGGTAGGAGGAACTCAATTTTTGGTAGGAAAGTTGAGTTGAAAGATTCTAAAAGGGGTAGATATCAACCTAGAAAACTAAATTGTTGCACACTAAGGACTGATGTAAAGATGACAGTTGCAAGAAAGAAGTTTTAGAAGTGGAACAGAGGAAAGAGTATATAAGTTGATAACTTGGAGGACATGTATGTGTAGAACAAGTATGAGGTTTATGTGTTCAGCCCTGAAAGATGTTCTTCAAGTTGTTGAGAACGTCTTTTCTTCACACTTGGGGTGTCTAATGCAGGAGCATCTTGTGGTAGTCAATAATCTTGTATGCATGAACATCAGGCTTAGATTTGTAGACTTATGGTTTACACAATTGAGCATGTGTTTGAGGTACATTTGGGAATCTTTTCCTAAGTTTACATGAAGTTTGGATTAATCATGTTAGAGTTAGAGCCATTTTGGTGGCTACTAGTAATGTGTTCTTGATTTACAGGTAGACTTTGGATATTGATTCTATGAGCTTTGATCTCCAGGAGTTGGCATGTGCACTCTTGAATTTGGATTGCTAAATGGAACATGGACCTATGTCTAAGTGTGTGTACTCTAATTTGGTCTTATGAGTTAGTCATGCGTTGTAAACTTGGGGCTCATCCTAAGTATTTAGTTATTTCAAGTATTTAATGTCTTTTTCCAAGATAACTTCTAGCTTGAGGCTATATTTAATGTAAAGTTTTATTTAATATAACTTTATAGGCCAACCTCTAGCTTGGTTTAGTATAATTAGAGGGTATTTTCTTGTCTAGTCATTCATTTAGCATGGAGAAGTTGAGGGGATCAAAGTTGGTAGGGCTAGTAGCTAATTATGGGCTCGGGAAAATAAGAAGGTTTCTTGGTGACTTGCGAGCACAAGTTTAGATTCTTCTTGGGGTTTTTTACAATATTTTGGGTTCGGACTAGCTAGTGTTTGGATCTTGCAAGATCTTGCACAACTAATATTGAAATTATTGATGTATTTGGTTGTAACCTAGAAGGCCTTACAATCGGGCATGTTGTATGTAAATATTATGATCCTATTAAAGGTTGGAATTTTTTGGATCTAAATCTCTATGTTATTATTTACATTCCACTATCTAGCTATTTTTTTTGGGCTAAGACATATCCTTTGGGGATATACCTTCCTTGTACTATAGCAGATAGTTACAATATTATATTTCTTAGTAGTATAGCTTGTGGTAACTCATTGTCTTAATGTATTGGTTTTCTTTTCCAAGCCTCATTATTTTAGTCTAGACTTGTGTTGGATGTTGAGTATGAAGTTTTTTTGGTTTTTATCATCACCATAAAGATTTGTATTGAATTATTCTATTAGGTCACTAAGCCATTCAAATAGATATGTGAGGGAAAGAGGGGAATTTCCTAATATGATTCCACTTCTAATCCAAATTAGATTAGCTAGAATCTAGTGGAAGAAGGGTGCTAATACTAAATTTAAATTACAAGGTGGAATACAATACAAGGAAATGTACTATTTCAGCCTTAATAAAATAATGTAAATGTTGAATTGAACTAATTAATAAAATAATATAAATCTAGATGCTATGTAAAGACAAATAGCCCAATTAAGATATAAGTCTGGGGTAAAGATATGAAAGGAAATAAAATATGAATAAGCCATCTCAAAATGCATAGAGGAGATGTGTTTTCACTCCAAAGCTCGCAAATCTAAACTATGTCTGATTATATGTCTATAGATCTCGCAATAAAATGACAAAAGGAACAAAACCAAAAGATCTCTAAATAAAAGACAAGATAAATTGAGAAATCTAAATGAAAATGACTAAAAGACAAGATAAATGTTAGGATTCACCTTTCTTGAAACCCTTTCTTCTAAGGATTTTGTATGTAAATGTAATGTAGATCTTGAATTAGGAATGTAGGGTATCTCCACTGTTTGTAATAATTCTATCATAATTCCATCATGGTGCCATGGATATAAAAATGCATCAATGAAGAAGATGATGAATGCTTCAATGTAGATGTCCTCTCTTGATGGCCAAAAATAAGCTAGACATTGAAGAGGAAATTTCACAAAGGATCGTACAACACTAGATAGAAATATCCTTGCTTAAATGCAAAAGGTGGAAATATTCACTTGAGAGAAAGAACTTAAGTGTGTAAATTAATGAGATCAGATTGATATGAAAATGAAGCCTCCAACTCTCCTTGTATATAAGTTTTCAGGCGAGAAAATAATACAGATTGACTAGGTAATGATGACAAACTAATTAAAACCCTAATGCCTTTCGGACCCGAGTTCTAAAATTGCCAAGGACTAGCTCAACCTGGGTTGACCTAGTCTAGGACTATGTTAACTTGGGAGGACTGGATCAACCCAGGTGAACCTATTCTAGACTAGGTCAGCTTGGGTTGACCTGGTCCTAGAGGCCAAGTCTCAAGTACTGTAGAAATAAGGGGTAGGTGCCAAAAAGATAAGGGTGGAAAGAGGAAGAAGATAGAAGAAAAATGAGATTGAGCACATGCATATCCATGGTCTAAAGAAGGGTATTATGAAGATAGAGATAAAAATTCTAAGGCAAGTGCATCCATTTTAAGATGGTACTCTTAGAAATATGTTTTATGATTTTTTGGGCCCCCTTTATCTCTTGGAGTGGACCATAATCACCACAATTATGTTTGGTGGATGACTTGATATGACTTATGTGTATTCTTATTTTGGCTAATCTATTTAAGGTATTTGATGAAGAACTTGATATATATTGAAGATATTCACATTATGTCGAGTGTAAAAGACAAGTGAAGTGTGTTGTGTGAATATGTGTTAAAAAAAGGAGCAAAGATCATTTTAGACAATGAATCTTCAAGATCGTATCAATCAGTATACCAATGTTCAAGATAAAATATGTGTATGTGGTGTTTGTGATGAAGTTTATTGCTTAAGATAATGATTCAAAGTTGAATTCTTTCTTTGAGAATTGATAGACACTATATGCTAAAGGTATTTCTCATTTTGATTTATAATATTCATGTTTCCTACTATAAGAAAATTATTTTCCTTCTTTATAGTTTAGTATATTTCCTCTAGAAGTGCATCTTAGTCCAGAAGCCCTTTGTATCTTTCCTTAGAACTGTGTACCTTAACATTGAAGCCTAAAGTAGTGAGCTTCCTTGAGAATGAGCTTATAACAATTAGTGCAAATTTTCTCTTCATGTAGTTTGAGTTGGATGTCACTACGTTTTTTTCTCTTCTTGGGTTTTCCATGCGAATTTGACATTCTCATGTCTATGATGTACATTAATTTATCTTTCTTTGGTGATGATTTGGTGAAAGTTAATTGATGTTGAATTGTGATTGAAAAAATTATAAGTATTTGATCAAAGACTACTTTAACCCACTGCTCGCTCTTGGGGCATGCTAAATAATATCAATCCTAAGGATGATATATTAAATTTTTTTGCATCTAATCAAAAATTTAAAAATCATAATATATTTTTGCATGTGTTTTCAAATTATTTAATAAAGGTAAAAAATTGTCTTATCAACATGTATGTTACTAGCTACATAGATGTTACCATTGGGTTGAGTATGAAGTGCACATACAAGGACAACCTTGGTCCAAATCGTTTGAAAAGGAAAAGTCAAAATGAAATAAAGAACATGAGTTTGGGAGAGTGAATGAGGAATTAATATTGAGGAGTGTCTAAATATGAATGCAAAAATTTAAAGGTATGTAAAGGAAAGCTTAAATCATTTATAGGAATAATTTAATGCGGACACAAATGAAAATAAGATATTAAAAAATTCAATATAAATGTGATTGATTGGTGTTTTGAACCAATTGTTTGATTATCTTGAAAGAATAACCATTTCTAATGTTCAAGACTTTCAAATTAGTAGCCAAAAAACAATAGACAATAATTTTGGTGTTCTTTGCACCTTAGGTTCCACTAGACTTTGTAGAGTAGTTCTTACTTCATTACTAATTTTTAATAAGATATCTAATATTGACTAGAAATGGGCTAGATTTTTAGTAATTCTTCATTACTAACTCTAAGAACATGCATAAAATATAAATATAAATATAAATATAAAATAAAAATGTTATTTGTCTATTTAGAATACATAATCATGTTAGTGTTTTTTTAGATTATGTGATCATGTTATTCCAAATAGACATCTCTTCTTCACAACTTATTTACACAACAAAATTATATAATTTGTCATTGGGCCCTTTGTCTTCTTGTGAACTTGAATGGTTCCAAATAAGTCCAAAAGGTATAAGTCTTGTTGGAGAATGAATACCCTTATATGCCTCATTGCTAAATAAATAATAATAACAATGAACATAAACCACATTACTAAATAGAAGAGATTGTGGTTGTGAAGTGTGATATCTGATACTATAAATACAATCAAACAATAGTAAAGTTGGTAAATATGCAATTAAGCATAAAAAATGAAAGAAAGGTTTGGGGTAGGAGGTATGAAAAAAATCCCTAGAAGTGACAATGATAGCTAAGGTAACGAATATAACTCATTACAATGAGGGCATATCTAAGGATAGTTGGTACACAACTACAACTTATATGCTACCAACTCCAAGTTGACAATCATCTAATATTGCTTGGGAAATATGGAAGTAGTGGATTATTTGTTCTTTGATTTCTGATTACTTGGATTTAGCTAGTTTTTCTCACAATCTTGTATGTAAAGTAATTTGAACCCTGCATCTGATAATTTGATCATGGGACATTTGTTTGTTGTTGCTTTACAATAGGGATTTCATTTACATTTCTATTTTTTGGGATGGGGTGGGCAGTGGTTTTTATAGACATTTTCTTGGGGATTTGAATGTGGAAATAAAGTGAAAGCAGAAGGTTATGTTGTTTGGAAAGATAATTCCAATGAGTGATGATGTGAATAACCGCTCTATATTGCAAGAATTGTATGAGAATGCATAGAATGAAGTGCATACCTATTGTTGCTTGCATTGAATACAAGAATTTATTTCATCCAAATAATGATAACAAGTGTAACTCACCAATCCAAGCCCAAATTGTGGAAAATAAAAAAGGTGGTTTATATATTAAAATATACATGGCTCCAATTTATGTAATTTGACATTTATTGATTAAAACTCACTTCATGGACTAAGTGTGGATGAGAATATTTTATTAGCAATGGTCAAGGATTGTTAATGTTAGAGCATGTCATGAAAGGAGTCAAATGGTAAGTGAAAAGAGTAACAAAAACAATAGATAAAAGATATATATGAATATAATTAGTCGAAGAGCTAGAATCACTCAATGACATTTAAATCATTAGTGCTTATTGTAAACATTTTTTAATGATGATGAGGAGTTATTATTGGGGGTTGGTTTCTAGTATGGTATTTATCTTGTTTAGAAATTTAAAAAGTATTCTTAGGATTTTGACATTAGTAATGGTGTTCATCCAATTTTACACCTTCAAACATGGTTTTTTTTTAATCATTTAAACATTGAAGTAGAATGTTGTACCTAGAAGTTCATTATATTTTACTACAATCCATAAAGAAATACGTATTTTTGTTGGAATCTGATGTTCTAATTATAGTGTGAGAAAATAATCAAATAAGATTATAGAAATGCATTTTTAACTATAATTTAAAATTATGTAATACATATCATATATTATGTTTGATTTAAAGAATACAAGTTGTTGTTTATTAACAATAATAATATATATTATATGTATAATGTATAAATTATTATCTTTATGTAAATTATTAACAAATATAATATATTTAAAGTATATAATGGTGATGATAATATATTAGGTGAAACAATGTTTGAAATTTGGTGAACCAAAAAAACTAAACGATAAAGCACAAAGGGAGTAGATTTAATTTTTATGAATTGAATTACTAATCTTTAAATAGTCTAATTATTACATATTAATATTAAGTAATATTCCTAACACTAACCTTGAGTCAATTCTCAATCATAATACTAAACTTAATCTTAATAGAACTCTAATCCTAACTTGAACTTTAACCCTAATAATGGCACTAATCCTGACCCTAATTGTTGGATAAGTACAACTTTGATAAAGAAGAATTTAATAATATCTTTAATAATCCACATGAATTTAAAACTTCAAGATTTATATCCTATATTATAAAAATTATATTAAATTTTTTAACAATAAAAAAGAAAGTGGTTATAAAAAATAGCATAGGACACTATCTCTTTGCAAAACAAAGAGAAGAAGTCGAAGTCGAAGTGATGTTGAGATCTGATTGAAAAGATCATTATTGTGAGAGATTATTGAAAGAGGGAGATTGTTGAAGAAGACTATGTGTTTCAATCATTATTTTGTTACTAATGTCAAACATGCTATTTGTTGGTAAGACAACTACTTATAAAATTCAAGTACTATCACTTAGTTGATTGATGAAGAGGATTTGATCAATAAGATGTAACAAAAGCACCTAGAGGAAAGATTGAGTTATGATTATGTAATGAAGTATAAGGACTAGTTAAGACAGTGATGACATGTTGTATTGATAATCTACTTAAGGTTATAAATGTTGGCTACACTAAGAAATTTTAAAAGAACAAGTTACACAATTTTGTCAGCGAAGCTTGACTGAGTGGATAGTAGGTGCTAAGAAAAGTTAGTACAAGCCAAGTAGAAAGTTAGTTGGAGCTGAGTAAAAAAAAATTCTAGTGGATTCTAAGCAAGATAGTTGATGTCGAGTAAAGTTTAGTTGATGTCAAGCATCAGTAAATTTTAGTTGATGCTGAGTGAATTCACAATGGATGTTGAGCAACGCAATATGTGTCGAGCATTAGAAGGTATATGTCAAGCTGCTGCATAATTTTAAAGATCAAAGATTTTTTGAATTTGAGCCAAAAAGTTTATTTTCTTGAATTTTATGAACCAGGTGGAAGATAAGGTTGATGAGTTGGTGGCACAGAATTTGAGGTAAACTATTTTTTAGGTGAATTCAAATGCATTCTAAGAGAAATTTCTAGAAGAGATATGAAATATGGGGTAGATACATTGTATCCTACTTAATCCATCTAAACCCTAATTTTGACAATGGAAAATGAGTGAGAAAATATCCTAATTTCTTATTTATAGGAAGTTTCAGTCATGAGGAAAACTTGTCATGTGTGAGAACCTAAGGAAGAGAAGGAATTAAGGGTTTTGCTTCATCAAGTGACCCAAGAGAAGAATCTGCAATGGCATATTAAGCAAGAAGGCTTATGAAGATGAATGCTTGAAGGGAAAACAAGCTAATAGAGCTACAAAGTATGAAGGCCAAGCAAAATTGAGGACTAAAAAGAGATCTATAATCTGTAAGAGAACTTGTAAGTTGTATCAGATTAAAGCTCTACTGTTACTCTCTAACAATTGTATCAGTCTAAGGTAAACCCTTTAGATTAAGGTTGACCTAATAGTCATTTGTAAATCCTTTTAACCATGTGGCATTCCAAGTGAATGGCATGAAGTCCTCTAACAAAACTCACTTCTAACCGGGTGATTGAAATCCCTTAATCGGGTCACATTTAACAGTGTGTATTGTAACATTTAATAGGGTTAGCCTTTTATAAGGCATCACTTTAGAAGAGTGAAAAGGAGTAGCATGTTACTAGTGTTTTTTCCAAAATTGGGTTTCTACATAAATCATTGTGTCAAGTGTGTTGATGAATTTGTTATATTTCATGCTTTACATTTATGCAAGTTGATTTAACAATAACATACAAGTTTTAGTGATTGCATAATCCAGTAGGATGCATGCATGAATATGAATGTTTTATGGGTTCACTAAGCTATGTAAAGTTTTATTTATAAATTTGGACCTTGGATAATTGATTCACCCCCCCTAGTTATTATAAAAATATTCCAACAATTGATATCAAAGCCATCTACTTAAGAGGATTAGTTTCAAGGTACTAGAAGCACAAAGATTGAGATGTCTAAAAGAGAAGTACCCAAACTCAATAGAGATAACTTTTCTAGCATGGAAAAGTTTGATGAAGCTACACCTTGGAGGACTTGGAGATTATGCACAATCTACTATTTCTATGGTACGTGTGATCTAGTTGGAGTTCTAACTATTAAAGATATGAAGAACAAGAAATAACACAATCATGCAATGTTAGAGATTGCCTCTACCCTAAGCTATGCTAAATTTGATGATATCAAAGGTCTTAATAGTGCAAAAAAAATGTGGGATGCCCTAGCCACCATCTATGGAAGAGACAAAAATGTACAAAGAACCAAATCTAAGAGTCCCAGAGGTAAGTTTGATGATATGAGAATGGAAGAAGGTGAAAATATTGCTCAATATGTTGCTATGATAAAAGAAGTTGTTAGTGCAATAAAAAGAGCTTCTGGTCATATAGATGATGATATTGTGTTAAGCAAAGTCTTGAGAACACTACTACCTATTTATGCTATTAGAGTCTCTTCAATTCAAGAACCCTTGAAGGTCTGGTAGGTAGACTCACTACTTTCGAGCTATCTAACTTTGATAATTACAAACTTGAGAATCTTGAATCTACTTTCAAAGCTAAGCTGTTATTGAAGGATTCATGAGCTAAACCAAAGAAGAAGAGAAAGATAAAATATGTGTCTAGTGATAGTGATACAAATGAGGAAGATATTGAACAATTGGAAGCACTACTGGCAAAAAGATTCCACGGAGGTGAAGGCAAGTTCAAAGGTAAGTTACCCATCATTTGTTTCAATTGCAATGAGGTTGGTCATATTGCTGCAAGATGTAAATAGAAGAAGAACTACAAAGGTGGTGACAAGTAAAAGATCAAAAGAGAAGATGACAGCAAAGATTACTAAGACAAAGGCAAGAAGTCATGCTACATTGTTAAAGAGGAAACTAGGGATGATTCTGATGAAAATGATGATGAATTGGTGTATGTCATAGTGAAGGATGAATCTAATGAAGATAAGGCACCTACACATATGACATGTGTGAACAAAAATGATAGATGGACCATTGACAGTGGATTTTCACATCACATGACTAGAGACAAAAGTAAGTTAATTACCTTAAATTATTATGATGGAAATAGTGTAAGATTTGGTAATCATGCACCATGCTTGATAAAATGAAAAGGTTCTATCAAACTCATAGATAATATTTCATGTGACAATGCTTACTATGTTGAAGGACTAAACTATAACTTGTTGATTGTGTCACAATTGAACAATTTGGGATGCAAGGTTGAATTTGAAAAAAATATTGCTGAGATATATGACACAAATAGGGAACTGATTGGAAAGGGTGATCAAACTAGAAGTAATCTATGATATCTTGATATAGAGGATGTTGCTTGTCTTGTTGCAAAATTTGATGATTTATGGCTTTGGCACAAAAGGTTATGTCATGTTAATTTTGATAAAATAGTTAGTATCAGTAACATAAAGAAAGTTAGAGGTTTTCCTAAGTTGAAGAAGCCTAATAATGTAGTGTGCAAACAATGTCAACTAGGCAAGAGGACAAAGTCAAGTTTTAAGAGTAAAACTTATACCTCTAAAGAAATACTAGAGATTGTTCATACTGACTTTTGTGGACCAACTCAAGTGCAAAGTTACAAGGGAGATAAGTACATAATGGTATTTGTTGATGATTATTCTAGGATGATGACAATTATGTTTTTGAAACAAAAATCTGATGCTTTTCAAATGTTTAAGTGGTACTTAGCAAGAGTTGAGAAAGAAACAGGTAAAAGTCTAAAATGTTTGAGATCAGACAGAGGAGGAGAATTTACATCAAATGAATTTGAGATGTTCTGTAATGATAAAGTAATCAAAAGACAGACATCTGGCCCTAGGACCCCTCCACAAAATGGAATAGCTAAAAGGAAAAATAAGTTTGTAATGGATTGTGCTAGAACACTCATGATGGAGAAGAATGTTGATTTGAAATACTAGAAAGAAGATATAAGTACTGCTATATATACCTTGAATCATGTGTAAATCAAGAAAGGTACTCATTCAACACCTTTTGAACTATGGTATGGATATCCACCCAATGTAAAATATTTTAAGGTATTTGGAAGTAAGTGTTACATTCTTAAAGATGTTAGGAATGACAAGCTTGATGCAAAAAGTGAAGGTATATTTCTAGGATACTCCACAAGAAGTAAAGCTTATAAGTGTTTGAATACTAACACTAATAAAATTGTGGAAAGTGCAAATGTGAATTTTGATGAATTTATAGAAGTACATGAGGCTAGACTAATGAAAAATCTAGAACAATACAAATCATTTGTATACTTTTATGAAGGTATGCCTATTGAAGAAGATGTTGCAAATCAAGCTATAAATCAACAGAAAGTTTTAGTGATTACCGAGTCACATCCCATGAATGTTGAGTTGCATTTAGGAATCAAGCTACATTTAGATGCCAAGTTATAGTATGAAGTGGATGCATATTCTGATTTTGAAGTTAGCATACATGAAAGAGATGTTGAGATACCTGACAGAGATGTACATAGTAATTATGAAGCTAAAAAACAAAATGAAGAAACAAGAGCTGAGACAAGATTGTCCAAATATGTCAAAAGACATCATCCTGCTACTCAAATCGTTGGAGATAAAAATGCTAGAACAATGACAAGAAATATATTGAGAAGTGAATCATGTTTGTTGAGCATGAAGGAACCCAAAATAGTGAAAGATGCATTAGAAGATGTAGATTAGTACAAAGCCATGAAAGAAGAGATTGAACAAATAGAGAAGAAAAAAACATGGAGTCTAGTTCCTAGACCAAAAGACAAGAATGTGATTGGCACCAAGTGGGTATTTAGAAATAAGCTAGATGAGAATGGTGAAATCACAAGAAACAAAGCAAGATCAGTTTGCAAGGGATATGCACAAGAAGAAGGAATTAACTATGGGGAGACATTTGTCCCTATTGCTAGAATGGAAGGAGTTAGAACTCTACTTGCTTATGCTGCATACAAAGGTTTCAAAGTATCAGATGGATGTTAAATCTACATTTATGAATGGCATAGAGGAAGAAGTGTTAGAGTAACTATTTATTTATGTTTATTAATTAGATCATGTTTGTTTAATTAATTAAGTCATGTATTACTCTAGTCTACTTAAGCTTACTCTTAGGTTCATATAATTAATATTTTATATTAATTATTATGCGCAAACCTAGCTTTCTTTCCCTTTAGATTTTTTTTCACCTTTAAGGTTGATCTTTTGTACTTTTTGTTTTCATAACTTGGAATAAAATTTTGCTTTCACATTGTTAAGATTTTCCAAGCTCTACTTTTTCCTTTTCTGGTTTCTCTTCTATATAGGTTATTTGGATGCAAGTGTTCCTAGCGATCTGTGAAGTTGGTTTTCACAATTTCTACATGGTATCAAAGCATCCATGTTGCTTCCTAGTTTGAATATTTTTGAAGCCATGATTCAGAATTAGAAACCCTAGCTTTTTTTAGGTTTTTTTGTCAATTGGGAGGAGGGCATTTTTTTGGCTCACTTTAGGCCAAAACAGACATTGCAATCATGCTCAGGAGGCCCAATATAGTCAAAAATCTTATAAAACTTTTGATTTTTGGTCACTGTAGCTTCAAGAAAAAAAATTGGGCTCTCAGAGGGCTATACAAACAAAAATCAAAAAAATAAAAAATATTTTAAAAGGCCGCATCGGCCACTCTACCCGATAGTCACCATCTAGCCAACCCGCCACCACCAAAGCACAACCTATGCCTGGCCTATGCTCAGCTACCACCAGCCACACAATTGTGGTGTAGCCCACTCCTAGTTGTCATTTTCAGGCCACCCTTCAACCACCTCTTCTTGCCCCAACCACCACCGACACTGGTGACACTGCCCAATTCTGCCACCACCACTACAGCTCTCTACTCAACAACCACTACCTAACTTACGCGCACTGATGTCACTCCATGAAAAGGTGACATCATCAAATTGACTACTGATGTCATTTTTAATCCTGCTTACATCATCTTCCTGGCCACCCTGCTAATGTCATTTTCTGGTAGCATGATGTCAACTTTCTGGCAGTTGGATTTTTTTCGATGACAGGCAGTTGATGACCGTATGGTCGTCAATTTTTTTGTAGTGACTATAATTTTCTAGTGAGCTTGTTTTTGGAGTAGCAATTGAATTTTTGGCCATAACTTGAGCATACAGAGGTCTTTCTTCAATCCAAAAGAAGCATTGAAAAGCTAGTTCCAAGATGCAGACAATGATGTTAGTTTCATTTTGTTCCAAGTCTGTTTGAGCTCCCATTTTTGGCATTGAAGTAAACGCTTCTATTTCCTCCCTCTTTGAATCCAGTATTCAGTTTTTTTTTTCAGTTTTTGTGCTTCCAGTAGTTGTTTCTTTGGTTTTTGGGAGATATTTTTATATGTTGTGGGGTGAGCATTTTCTTTTCTATAATTTACTTTAGAATTGACCCTTCTACTTCCATCTTCTTCTCTCAATGTTGGACCCCTCTGTGGCCCAACTAATGCCACACAACTATCACAATTGGAAAACACACATGACTTGGCTTCTTATGTCACGTTGCTTATGGTCATATCTGGATGAGAATCAACTTGTCTTGCAATGTCATTTTGATGTTCTTCACCATAGGTTCAAAATGGATGAAGCCATGGGATTGATTGCAATGAACATCTTCGATAGTTTGTTGTTTCATCTAGATGGTTTGACCACTCCTCAGGCTATTTGGACCAAGTTTCATAACTTGTTTGGCATAGTAAATGAGTTTTGGGCACTACAACTTGATGCAGAGTTGACTTCTTTGACATTTAAAAGCTTCTCCACCATTGAGGACTTCTCGATGAAGTTCAAATCTCTACGCATAGTTTTTTAGGGATGTGGAAAAAACAAAATAGATGATGAGTGTATTTTTTTGATAATCTCAAAGTTGCAAGGATAGTATTAGATCTTTTCTTCCACTTTCTACTCCACTATGGATGCCTTGGGTAATAGACATCAGATGCCTTCTTTTGAGACATTTTTTGATTGGTTGACATAGGAATAGGTGGATGCCTCTGGCTCTTCTAACCAAACATTGGTTGCTTAGAGTTCTCAAGAGAAACCAAAATAGAAAGCCAAACTAAAGAAAGATACACCAAAAACTGATTCCAAACCTCTAGCTAACCCTTCCAAGGGTAAATCTACTTCGAAGTCTACTAAATCTACCTCCAAGACTAAGAAGAAATTAGCTGAGACCTACATTTTTTATGGAAAGGATGGACATCCCATTTCTATGTGTTGGAAATTTTTGGAGGCTTTAGAGGAAGCCATGTAGGAGCATCACATTTCAGCTCCTAAGTCTTCATCCCCCCTATAGGAAAAGGTCATGCTCTTACTATATGAGCTATGACTTCTCGGCCTACTTAGATTCTTGATTTCGGTGCCTCTGACCATATGACAAGCACTCAGTAGTTGGTCACCTCACTTGCCCCTTGTGCTACTTCATAGATTTGCTATTGGGAACTCATCACATCTTTTAATCATGGGTTCTCGTTCTATTGCCTTAGCTGGGGGTTCTCTTTAAGATGTTCTTTTTGTCCCTAACATCTTGACAAACCTATTGTCTATTTATTAGATTTTCCACTCTAGCTCTAGTAAGATAATCGAGTTCTCACCACATGATGTGGTTATTCAGGACTTACTTGATTTTGAGTTGATTGTGGCTACTAGGAGTGTTGACTCTATAACTCACCTCTACAGATTTGATGGATTTGAGTCTTATGATGACACAAGTTCTTGTCTTGTAGCACATACAAATTCAGTAAGCAAACTTTGGCATGATCATTTGGGCCATGTCAATTATAGATATCTTTAGTAGATGAGCACATAGGCAATTATTCTTGGGCTTCCCTAGATTTCTTGCACATATGGTATTTGTTAGGGTTGTGCTCTTGATAAAAAACAAAAGATCATTTTCCACATGGATGAACAACTCATGCTTTGGCACCATTGGAGTTGATTCATTGTGACCTCATGTCATTTCCCATTCCTTTTTTCAGTGCTAGATATGTGCTTACTTTCATTGATGACTTCTCTAAACATACATGGGTGTACTTTTTTAAGTACAAGTCTGATGTCTTTGATTCACTTTGAGTCTTTATGACATTTGTAGAGAAGTAGTATGGTCTTTCTATTTAGTGGATAGGCACAGATAATGGGGGGAGTATATGAACCAAGCTTTTAGGGATTTTTTCTCTAAACATGGTCTTCAGCATCTATTTTCAGTACCCTACACCCCTAAGAAAAATGGTGTGGTAGAGAGAAAGAACAAAATACTTTGGGAGATGGCTAATTGTATGATTTAGTCCAGGTCCATGGATTTGTCTTTTTGGGTAGAGGTAGTCAATTGTGCCAACTATATTTAGAATTAGATACCTCACAAGGTTGTTTGACATATGACTCCTAAGGAGGCTTGGTCTCATGTCAAGCCTAATGTATCTTCATTTCAAGTTTTTGGTAGTGAAGCATGGACATTTATACCTGATGCTTAGAGGAGAGCAATGGAGCGAAAGAGCTAACAACTCATTTTTGTTGGCTACTACAAGGATTTTAAGGCCTACAATTTTATTGATCCTGATTCTAGAGAGGTCTTATTTTAACAAGATGTCTTGTTTGATGAGTGCCTTCCTACAGTAGATACCCTGTCTCTAGAGTCTACTTCACTTACCACTACTCCCTCATCCTTTCCAATCTCTTTTTATGGATGATGAGGATGATGATCTTGGGGATCCCCATTTACCTCCACCACAGGATCCTCCCCAGATGCCTAAATGGGCTCAAACTATAGTTGAGGCCGTAGGATCTCTAGCTAGTGACCCTTCCACTTCTCGTTGCACCTGATCTCATACGGTGGGTTCTAGTCTTCTCAATCATGCTAGTTGTGATGATCCTCAAACATTTTTAGTAGTGATAGGACATTCTGAGTGGGATAGTGCAATGGAGGAGGAGTATTCTTCTTTGATGAAGAATCACACCTAGGATCTTTATTCTCTTCCTAAGGGAAGAAAGTCAGTGCAATGCAAATGGTTGTATCATACTAAGTTTGTTGCTGATGGTTCTATTGATAAGCACAAGGCATGTCTTGTTATGAAGGGTTTTTCACAGGTTGAGGATATTGATTACACTAAAACATTTGCCCCTATTACCAAGTTGAACTCTATTCACCTTGTCTTATCCCTTGCAGCTTCACATGGATGGCCCATTTTTCAGATGGATGTGAAGAGTACATTCTTGCACGATGATCTCACTAAGGAGATTTACATGGAGTAGCCTTAGAGATTTGTGTAGGATTCCTCCTTGGTTTGCAGACTTTAATGCTCATTGTATGGTCTTAAATAGACCCCTCAGACTTGGTATGAGAAGATGGACTCCTTTCTGCTTTCTACAAGCTTCACCCATTTCCATTCTAATCCTACAGTGTACATTCAACATCTTGAGGCTGAGGTTTTGATCCTTGTGCTATATGTTGATAACCTTCTTCTCATAGGGAGCTCATCCTCTGTGATTTAGGATGTTTAGTGAGCATTGATGGAATAGTTTGAGATGACTGATCTTAGTCTCTTACACTATTTTCTTGGTCTCTAAATTATTCAGTCCTCTATTGGAATCTTTGTTTACCATCAGAAGTATGCTCTTGACATGCTTCAATGCTTTGACATGCTTAATTGCAAGCCTGCTCCCACACCTTTTTAGTCAAGTGTTACTTTGTCTACCTCTTGCACTTCACCTTCAGTGGATCCCACATTGTACTGGTAGTTGGTTGGCATTTTGTTGTACTTGACACATACTAGTCCTAATCTCTCCTTTGTAGTCAATCTTGTCTCTTAGTTTTCACATGAGCCTCATGAGTGTCATTCGCAAGCTACCAAGCATATTTTGAGATGCATTCAAGGCACACTTATGTATGGAATTCATTACACATTAGGGACTCTTCACATTGTTGGCTACATTGACTCAGATTGGGCCAATGATGTTGATGATTAGAAGTCTACTTCTAGCTTTGTTTTCTAACTTGGCTCTAGTCCTATCACATGGTTGTGCAAGAAGCAGCATGCTCATGCACTTTCATCTATAGAGGTTGAGTATAGAGTAGTAGTGCTTGCTAGTTAGGAGATTTTATGGCTTCAACAGTTGATGACTGAGTTTGGTTTTCCTCTTGATCGTCCTACTATTGTGTGGTGCAATAATTAGAGTGTTATTCACATTTCTTGCAACACAGTGGAGTATCAGTGTACTAAACACATTGAGCTTCATATGCATTTCATTTGTTAGCTAATCTAGGATGGTGTTATCTTGTTGGAGTATATTCCCATTGATGCACAAGTTGCTGACATCTTCACCAATTCATTTGCATCACCTTGCTATCTTCAGTTGCGGTCTATGCTTGGGGTTACAGAAGTTGTCCTTGGGGGTTCTTGTTGAGGCCTTCCTTTCTTCATGTTTTTTTAGTATGTTTGTTCTATCTCTTTTTGGAGAATGGTTTTTCCCATTGGTTTTTTTTTCTTTGTCTCCAGTTTATAGAGATTTCCTTGTTTTGGGTACCTGATCAAGCCTTTTTGTCGGGACCCATTTTCTTGCTTTCATAGATTTGCTAGGTTAGCTTACCTCTTGAGCTTTTCTTAAGGGGGGGTGTAAGAGTAATTTTTTATTTATGCTTATTAATTAGATCATTTTGATTTAATTAATTAAGTCATGTATTACTCTAGTCTACTTAAGCTTACTATTAGGTGCATATAATTAATATTTTATATTAGCTATTATGCACAAACCTAGCTTTCTTTCTCTTTAGGGTTTGTTTAACTTTAAGTTTGAAATTTTTTTATTTTTTTTTTCATAACTTGGAATGCAATTTTTCTCACACCATTGAGATTTTCCATGCTCTTCTTTTTCCTTTTCTAGTTTCTCTTCAGTATAGGTTATTCGCATGCAAGTGTTCTTGGCAATCTGTGAAGTTGGTTTTCACAACTTCTACAAGAAGTTTACATAGAATAGCCAGAAAGTTTTTTTAATGATAAAAATAAGAACATGGTATGTAGAATATACAAAGCTCTAAATGGTTTGAAACAAGCACTGGGAGCATGGTTGAGAGACTTCATAATTATCTTGTGAAGATTGGATTTGAAAGAACTGATGACAACAACAATCTGTCCATAAAGACAGAGAAAGGCAAAGGTATTTTGTTATCTAATATATTTGTTGATGATATCATATTTGGAGGATAAGATGCTTTATGTCAGGATTTTGAAAATCAGATGAAGCAAGAATTTCAAATGTCTATGTTACAAGAAATCAATTTTTTTGTGGGTTTTCAAGTATATCAGATGAAGTATGGTATATACATCACTTAGTCAAATTATGTCAAAGAAATATTGAAGACTTTTGGATTAGAGGATTCCAAACTGGTAAGTACACCTATGGTGACAGGACACAAGTTGTCAAAGAATGATGATTCTACTGAGGTGAATCAAACATTATACAAGTCTATGATTGGAAAATTGCAATATGTAGTACATAGCAGACCTGACATTGCATTATCTGTAGGGATAGTTGCAAGATTCTCTGCTAATCCCAAGGAGAATCATTTAATGGCTATGAAGAGAATAATGAGATATATAAAAGGAATAGAAGAGTTTGGTCTATACTACAAGAAGAATAAAAAGGTTGAATTGAGAGCCTACACAGATGTAGATTGGGCTAGAAACATTGATGAAAAAAAGAGCACCAATGGAGGAGCATTTTTCTTAGGCAAGAGACTAGTTTCATGGACTAGCAAGAAACAAAGCTATACTTCACAATCTACTACTAAAGTTAAATATGTTGATGCTACTGTAAATTGCACAAACATTGTATGGATCAAATAGCTACTCAAAGGAATGAAGGAAGAGATTACAGAAGTAGTGATATTTTATTGTGATAATACAAGTGTTATCAATATATCAAAGAATTTAGTGATGCACGCAAATGTTAGAATTACTTTAGAATAACTTGGGGGGGGTGAATCAGTTATTCAAGGTCCAAATGTTATATTCAAACTTTTCACTAAGCATGGTGAATACATTCAACCATTCATTCATCCAAGCTTTAACTTATCTAATCAACAAGTTATTGTAAATCAACATGCAAGTATAACACACAAGAAATCAACACATGACACAATGATTTACGTGGAAACCCAATTTGAGAAAAACCACCAGTAACATGCTACTCAATTTTCACCATTTTGAAGTGATGCCCTATGAAAGGCTTGCCCTATTAAAGGCATACAAAACACTGTTACATGTGACCTTGTTAAAGAATTTAACCGCCCTATTAGAAGTGGGCCTAATTAGAGGACTTTAGAACATCCACTTGGAATGCCACCCTGTTAAAGGATTTACAAATGGTTGTTAGGCCAACCTAAGTCCATAGGATTTTCAGATGTAATACAATTGCTAGAGAATATTAGAAAATCTTGACCTGACTACAACATACAACTTATCTTGCAAATCTCAAATCACTTCTCAGCTCATACCCTTGCTTGGCCTTCAATCTCTGTAACTCTTGATAGCTTGCCCTTCTTTCAAGCTTTGTCCCCTTGAGTCCCTACACTCAATGTACCAGTGTAATCATGTCTTCATGACCACTCATAGAAGTAGATCCTCTGTGCTCTTCCTTCTCCTAGATGTCTCCTCCTTGACACCCTTCTAACCACTTCGTAGATTTTGGCACTTCAGCAGCAACAGTATCAACAGCTCTATGCTTCTTGGTCCATGACTTCTTAAATAGAAGTCTTGGAGTACCTTTTCCCACTCAATTCTTCCATTTTTCAATTTCAATTTGCATGGATTAGGTAGGATTCATTGCATCTAACCCATATTCTCCTCTAGAAACTTCTTGAATAATCCTTTAGAATTCGCCCAAAAATAGTTTATGTAGGATTCTATGCCAACAACTCATCATCCTCATCCTCCAACTCATTCACAATATTCAATGTAACCACTATGTCGGCTTAGATTTGGTGAATCTTCATTATTTGAAATAATGTAGCAGCTCGGCACTATTGAAATACTGGTGCTCAGCACATGTTGTGTTACTCAATAACAACTGTGTTTTTCTTGATGCTCGGCACTTGAAGATCACTCGGCACCAACTAAAAAATTTCTGATGCTCAGCACCTGATCTTTACTTGGTACATGAAGATACACTAGAAATTTCTATTACTCGGCTTCTACTAAAAATTTGCTCAACTTCAACTAACTTGCTCGACACCAACTAATGATCTTAGTGTAAACTTTGCAGTCAACTTTGTTACAACTTCTTCCTCCAATAATTCTAAGTGTGACCAACCTATGTATCTTTGAGTATCTCATCAATATATTACTTAACCATTGTCTTAACTTATCCTTGCACTTCATTACAACATCATAACTCAACCTTTCCCTTAGGTGTTCTTGTTACATCTTGTTGATCAAATCCTCTTCATCAATCAACTAAGTGATAGCACTTAGATCTTATACGCAAATATCATCCCTACAATTCGCAGGTTTGACATAAATGAAAAAAAAATGATTGAAAACATTCTTTTACAACAATCTCCCTCTCTGATCTTCAACAACAATGAGCTTTTCAATCAGATTTCCAACAATAAAGACAAAGCACATTGCACTCAAGTATCATTACTTGAGACAGTTAGTTCAAGATAAAGAGGTGAAGATGGAATATGTCAACACAGAGGATCAAATTTTTGATATCTTCACAAAACCATTACCTAAGGATTCTCATGAGTATCTAAGAGGTAAATTAGGGGTGATACCCCTATCAAAGGCTATCTAAGTAACAAGAGGAGTGTCTTGCATCAAACAAGTTGATATTCATTTGTTACACATTGATGCAGAGGATCTTACTTTAGGAGCTACCTAAAGTAATCAAAGAGCTGAAACTTCAAAACAAATACAAGAAAGGTGATAGAGGGAGAAACTGAAGAAGCCGCAAAAGCTTATATCTGCATATTTTAACATGAAAAGATGATATGTCTTTGGCATTGTTGTCAAAGAGGGAGAAAGTGCATTAAACTGAGCATCATTAGAAAGAAAGTACATCAAAAAGAAAGTAAAAGAGATTATTGTCAAGAAGCTAGAGAAGCTTAGAGGGAGACAATTGTTGATGTATAATGAAAAAGATAGAGAAAAATGTAAGAAAGAGGGAGAAATCCTAATCTACCTAATAAGAGGGAGATGCAAGAAAGAACTCAGAGGGAGTTATAAAAAAAAGTTTTATAACCTAATTAGAAGATGGAAGTTGTTGATAGAGGGAGAAATTTTGATACAAGTTGTTTTTTTTGGTATTGTCTTACTATTTTAACCTAATCAGTTTGGTTGAACAAGATGTTCATTATTTGATTGACTTGGTTGATCAGTTTGGTTTTCCATCAATGTCAAAGAGGGATATTGTTGAGATCTGATTGAGAAGATCATTTTTGTGAGAGATTATTGAAAGAGGATATTGTTGAAGAAGACTATGTGTTTTAGTCATTATTTTGTCACTCATGTCAAACCTACTATTTTCTAGTAAGGCAATTACTTATAAGATTCAAGTACTATCACTTAGTTGATTGATAAAGAGGATTTGATCAATAAGATATAACAAAAGGAAATAGAGAAAAGGTTGAGTTATGATTATGTAATGAAGTATAAGGATTAGTTAAGATAGTGATGACATGATGTATTGATAATCTACTTAAGGTTACAAATGTTGGGTACGCAAAAAATGTTTAGAAGAACAAGTTACACAAAGTTTGTTAGCCAAGCTTGATCGAGTGGATAGTAGGTACCAATAAAAGTCAGTGCAAGCTAAGTAGAAAGCCAATTGGAGCTGAGTAAAAGAAAATCCTAGTGGATTTTGACCAAGACAGTTCATGTGAGTAAAGTTTAGTTGTTCTCAAGCATCAGTAAATTTTAGTTGATGCCGAGTAATTCACAGTGGATGTCGAGCAATGCAATATGTATCGAGTATCAGAAGGTTGATAATGTCAAGCTGCTACATTATTTTAAAGATCAAAGATTTGCTAAATTTGAGCTAACAAATTTATTTTCTTGAATTTTGTGAACCAAGTGGAAGATAAGGTTAATGAGTTGTTGGCACAGAATTTGAGGTAAACCATTTTTTAGTTGAATTCAAATGGATTCTAGGAGAAATTTCTAGAAGAGATATGAGATATGGGGTACATATATTATATCCTACCTAATCCATCTGAACCCTAATTTTGATGATGGAAAATTAGGAAAATATCCTAATTTCTTATTTATAGGAATGTTTGGTCATGAAGCAAAGTTTTCATGTGCGAGAACTTAAGGAAGAGAAAGAATTAAGGGTTTTGCTTCATCAAGTGACCTAAGAGAAGAGTCTGCAATGGCATGTTAAGCAAGGAGGCTTAAGTAGATGAATGCTTGAAGGGTGAACAAGCTATTAGAGCTACAAAGTATGAAGGCCAAGCAGAATTAAGGACTAAATAAAGATCTATAATCTGCAAGAGAAGTTGTAAGTTGTATCAAATCAAAGCTCTATTGTTACTCTCTAACAATTGTATCAGCCTAGGGTAAATCCTTTGGATTAAGGTTGACCTAATATTCATTTGTAAATCCTTTAACCGAGTGGAATTCCAAGTGAATG
This sequence comes from Cupressus sempervirens, assembly GCA_028749045.1. Lineage (NCBI taxonomy): Eukaryota > Viridiplantae > Streptophyta > Pinopsida > Cupressales > Cupressaceae > Cupressus > Cupressus sempervirens. The sequence goes on along the minus strand of CM053783.1, from coordinate 503,310,745 downwards.
GCCTAAAGTGTAAAGTTTTTGCTAATTTTATGATCTTTGATCAAACTTATAAACTATCCTTTATTTGTAGTGAAAATTGAGCTTCTCTAATGTTGAAGCAAGAAGGAATAATCAACCTTTGATCTAATATTAAATGGGAGTATCTCTATAATATAACCATTGGATATTGATGCTTGGAGGAGCAGACTAAATTGTGTCTATGTGTTCTTCAAAACTACATCACTATCCCTCTAAATATCTAGACTAGAAGACATGACCCTCAAAGGGTGTGTCTCTTTGTTAAGTAAGCTTGTATGACTCCTCATGAAAATCAGTGATATGTAAGATAATTCAACATTAATTAATGAATAACACATTGTGTTAGATTCATGTTTAATATTAAATAAATCTTGAAAGTTTCCACCTAGAAGAGGAAGATAGGAGCATATACATAAAGCCATACGTAGATACTTAGAATTTAGAAGATCTAGTGTGATCTTCACTTTCAGACCTGGCGATTATCAGGTTATAAACTTAACATTCCCTCTTAACTTGATAATCACACAGAGAGATATCATATCTAGCAACATCAATATAGATGAATAAGCAAGAATTAATACTCTATATCTGTTTGAATCTTCTTAGTATGTGATATCATAGAACACATAATATAATGTCATATTACTAAATCTGTGATATGACAAAGCACTGCTACTAGTGATAAGTTACAAGATAAATCTGAAGATTAATTTACTTTCTTCATTTATCCAAGTTGTGACTCATAGAACCTGGTATTTCTATATCAAAATATGATCCTGACTTTAAGATCTACCAGAATACAGGATAAACTCAGAGAATACTAAAATTCTTCCTTTATCCAAATTGTGACTCATAGACATAGCAACATCTACATCATAATACGATCTTAAACTCATCTAGATATTATAGTAGAACTCTACTATTTTAGCACATTATCTAAGAGATCATCACCTCTTATAATGCTTTTATACAAGTGCTCATTATTTTAGAGATTGTCACCTTTTTAAATAATGAATACAAATGGTGGAACCCATAAGAGTTAATAGCCTAACAAAATAAAATCATTTTATTAATAATTAAAAGAGTACAAATGGATTACAATTCAACCATACCAAGTCTCCTACTAAAGTGTTCTATCTTCACTCTAGATAAAGGTTTGGTGAGTATGTCTGCTATCTAATCGGCAGTGCAAATGTATTCTAATTTTACAGAATTCAATATGGTAAGGAATTTCAATATGCTTGGACCTATCACTGGAAACTAGATTCACTGAAAGCTTGATGGAGCTCTGATTATCACCATGAATAATCATAGGATTCATGGCTTGCCCAAATAATCCTACAAGTAACTTCCTTAGCCAAACTACTTCTCAAGAGGCCATCACTGTTGCAATGTATTCAGCTTCTATGGAGCTCTAAGCTACTAAAGACTACTTTCTGCATATCCAAGATATCATAGTTGATCCTAAACTGAAACAACATCTTGAAGTACTTTTTTTGTCTTTAACACTTCCACCCCAATCTAAGTCAATGAATCCATGGAAATCTAAAGCAACATTCCCATATTTGAGTTCCAAATTTAGAGTGCCTTGTAAGTATCTCATAATATACTTAACTACAACTAGGTGAATCTCCTTTAGCTCACACATAAACTAGCTTAAGGCATTAATAGCATAGCAAATATTAGGTCTTCTATTTACTAAGTACATAAGGGATCCAATCATCTATTTGTAGAGAGTAGAATCTATGGAAGGTGATTCTTCTACTGCTTCTTTAAGTTTATGTAGGTTAGTCTCCATTAGAAAAGACATAGGCTTGCAATTCCACATTCCAAATTTCTTCAAAATGTCTGATGTATACTTCCCTTGATTAAGTATGATATTGTTAGAATTATGCCACACTTCCAGTCCTAGGAAGTAATGAAGTAGTCCCAAATCTTTCATCTCAAATTCTCTAGTTAGACCTTTCTTGCACTAATCTATGAGATGATCATCACCTATTATTAGTGAATCATCAACATACAGTATCAGAATTACCATATCATCTTTATCAATTTTATAATATAAATTTGGATCAGCTTCATTCTTGGAGAATCCTAAGCAAGTGAGATACTTATCAATTCTTTCATACTAGGCCCCTAGGAGCATGTTTAAGCCCATAGAGAGCTTTCTTGAGCCTACAAACAAAAGTGTTAGGATCATGAGTTTCAAATCCTTCAGGTTGCTCCAGATATAATTTTTCTATAATTTTTTTATTTATGAATGTTGTTTTTATATCCATCTGATGTACTTTCCATCCCTTTGATGTTGCAATTGCTAAGACTTCTCTTATTGAGGTATATCTAGCAACAGGAGCAAAAGTTTCTTCATAATCAATCCCTTCCTTCTGAGAAAATCCTCTAGCTACAAATCTAGCTTTATACTTTTCAATGCTACCATCAACAGCATTGCTTTATTTTAAATATCCACTTGGAAGAAAAAACATATTTTCCCTTAGGTCTTGGAACAATTTCCCAAACATCATTTTCATAATAGATTGGTATTCTTTTCTCACAACTTCTTTCCAAGCTATATGTTTAATAGCATTAGAAGGATTGGTTGGTTTTGTTTTGGACAAATCACTCATGTTTGTTGTATAACTAAAAAACCTTTGAGGTCTTTTTCTTTCTCTAACTATTTTGGAAGGTGCAACAAAGTCTTGAGTTGCCTTGACGGTTTTAATGGCCCAAAGTGATCTTTTCTTTGAATTTTGAGTTTCTTCAAGGTTCAAATTGTGAATTTCATCTTCAATTTTTTCTAAGTTCTCCCTCTGTGACCTAGATTCACTATTTATTTCAAAACTAGATAAAGGAGAAGGTTCTTTAGAACTTAGGACTCTTTTGAATGCAAGATCTTCTTCAAAAATTACATCCCTACTAAGTTCAATGCTTTTCTATCCAGGTATGAAAATCTTATATGCCTTAGATGTTTTGCTATACCCTACAAAAATAACTTTCCTTCCAGAGGGTTCCAACTTAGTTCTCTTTTCTTTTGGAACATGGATATATACAGGACATCCAAAAATTCTAATATGACTTATATTGGGTTTTACCTTAGTAAATAGTTCTTCGGGAGTTTTATCTTTAAGATAGGAGTGAAGGCTTCTATTTTGAATATATACAGTAGTACAAGAGGTTTTCAACCAAAGATAATATTCTAGATTTTGATCAAAAATTATAGCTCTAGAAACTTCTATAATTGTCCTATTCTTTCTTTCTGGTAACCCATTTTTTTTTGGATTATAAGGAACAATGCACTCCCTCTTATTCCCCGATTCTTTACAAAACCTTTTAAACAAGTCTGAGGTATATTCTCCTCCATTATCAGTTGTAAGAGTTTTAATTTCATGCCCTAAAAATTTTTCAATTAATGTTTTGAATTTTTTTAATCTCTTTAGGATTTCTTCTGATTCTTTGCATTTTAAGAAGTAAATCCATGTTTTCCTAGAGAAGTCATATATGAACAAAATATATTATCAAAATCCTCCAAGAGAAGGAATAGGCATGGATCCACATAAATCTAAATAAATCAATTCAAAGACATTATTTGTTTTCCTAGGACTATCATGAAATGGACTTCTGGTGTTCTTACCTAGAGTGCACCCTTTGCATATGCTTGAGTGGTCTTTATTTAGTTTAGGTAATCTAGTAACCATCTTCTCCATTGTTGATAAGGTTTTGAAATTTAGATGCCCTAATCTTCTATGCCATATTTCATTTACATCTATAGCTTCATGAACTAAGGCTTGAATAGGTTGACTAGATTCTATATTTAATTCATACAAGTATCATTTTCTCTAACTAATCAACTTCACTTTCTCGATTGAGGAGTTCTTTGTCCAAGTTAATACTTTATCATCCACGAATGCAACATTATGCCCATCATCTTCAAGAGTTGCAATTGAGATTAGATATCTTTTAATCCCTAGTATGTAGACTATACCTTTGAGAAAAAGAGTATTTCCTATTTTTAGTTTCAAGGTGCAATTTCTAATTCCTTCAATAGAGTGTGTTGAATTATCACCAACCGTAACTTCACCATTCACCTTCTCTGATAAAGAGTCTAGTGTTTCTTTGTATCTTGTTATATGTCTAGAAGACACATTATCAATTACCCATGCTTTATTTGAAATTTCATTTGATAGTGAGGAGTACAAAACACGGTTCTTAGGATCATAGGTATCTTCTTCCCTACTAACATTTGTATAGTTTTTTTGTTGTTTAGAATTTTTAGGACACTTTGATCTATAGTGTCCAAATTTCTTACATTTGAAACACTTTATTTTAGATAGATCTTTCTTGGGTTTCCAAGTCTTTTGATTTCCCTTTTTCTTCTTGAAATGCTGCTTTTTGCCTTTATATCCATCATAGATAATCAAGAAGGGTACTTAGATAAATTTATATATAACACTATATTATAAGAAAAGAAAAATACCATATTGGAGCATCTCATGTATAAACTAAAAAAATTCACCATGACACATGTAATGAGATCAAATAATATTTGTAATCATCGCATATACTATCAATGTATGGGAGTGATATAATCAAAAAATCAAAAAATGAATGATATCGGAGAATTAAATATCTTAATATAACACTAAAATAAACTAACCCATGTAACCCTAGACCAAATTGAATATTAAACTAGATTGAAAGCTAACCCTGGCCCTTAACTAATTGATATTATACTTATAAACCAAATTAAATTAAACCATGATCATAAACCTAATTATATATCCCAACTTAATATTAAAAACCAAATTTAACCTTGATTCCTTTCCCCAACCATTAACCAAATTGAACCCTTGCCCTAAGATTGAACCAAATTAAACATTGACCTCAAGACTAAACCAAATCACCCTAAACTTAAACTTAACTCAATAATATATTCAACACTTTAAAACAAAATTTAAACCTAACATTTTTGAATTAATGTTGGTTTTTAATCTAAAAGCTCTAACTATAATTCTACATCTAAAACCAAATTTAGCACTTTAAAACTTAATTCAATTTATTAACTCTTGTCCTAATTGAAACCTAAGCATAAACCTAATCAAACAGTAAACCAAATTGAACCCTAATTGTAAAACTAATTAAACATTGATATCAAGGTCTCAAAATGATACATCATAAAAAAATTAGAAGAGAAGAAGGAATCAGGCATCTAATTAAATAACCCTCCCTCACCATCAAGAGGTGGAGGTGGAACATCAATGCGAGTAGGAGGGACTACACCCTTGGATGCCTAAGAATATATCTAGAGAAGTGAATAACTTGTCTTTCCACTAGATTCCTAAACCTTTATATCCTAAGTGGGTATTCATCATAATAGTAAGCCTCTCTAGAGTTATGATAAGTAGCCTCACCCTGTTTAATCCTTAGTTGAGAAGTTAGCTAGATGTAATCTGCCTGTCATGATCAATTACCTTGCTAGTTCAGATGACCACCTATGTCTAGACTATCACTTGGTACTATGCTACTTTCAATATTCTCTAGATTCCCCTAATGACATCTTCTTATGTTGGCTCTCCTTTGGATTCCTACTTTAGAGGCCCATGATAAAACATCAATAATTTAATATTAAAAAAAAATTGTAAAAAAGGGGCATTGATTCGATATGAGTCACACGTTGATTTCTTATCAAATGAATTATAGAATCATTTAGAAGGCTTTCTTAGTAGTCATCTTTGCTTCCCAAAATTTGAGACACCACATGCTCACTTACACTATGTGGCTAGTTGCTAAAATTGATCCACTAAAGTACTTACTCAGCAAGGTAGCTCTAATACGAAGGTTAGCTAAGTGGGTCATGATACTAAGTGAGTTTGACATTCAGTATGTTGAACAAAAGGCTATCAAAGGACATGCAATTGTTGATCAATTAGTAGAAGCACCAATGCAAAGTCTTCTTTTACTAAACATTGACTTCCTTGATGAATCAATTCTAATGCTCACACACCAAACTTGGGTGATGTTCTTTGATGGTTCCTTCACATAGTAGGGATCCAATGTTGGGCTCTTAGTCATAAGACCACAGAGGTATTCACTGCCTAAGGAATACAAGATTTTGTTTCCTTTTACAAACAACATTGTAGAATATGAACCCCTAATTAATGGCATGAATATTGTAGTTGAATGGAGAGTGGATGAATTAAACATCTTTGGTGATTCACAGCTCATAATCAACCAGGTCAATGATGTATATCAGATGAAGGATGAGAAATTGACTCCTTAAACACATGGTGGATGACCTAAAGAAATAATTTGCACATATCACTTTCCAACAAGTTCCTCAGGTAGACAACAAAGTGGTTGATGCAAAGGCTACTCTTGATTCTATGTTACAGATGCCAGAGAATGATCTTTGACATGAGTTCTTGGTGGAAATGTTGCTCTACCCTACCTATAATTCCCCTGAATATTAGATGATCTATTCTATCATAGGACATGACTCATCCCACTACCACCATATATACTCTGACCTATGTGACCAAAAAATTCTAGACAATCTAACCCAAAATGAAAAACATCACCTTATCTGTAATGCTTCATAGTATGTTATTATTGCTGATGACTTATTTAGGAGAGGTCTCGACGGAACACTCCTTAGATTTCTAGAACCCAATGAGTCCAAATGCACATTAATTGATTTACACAAGGGCATTTTCAGATCTCACTCTAACGGCTTGACACTAGCTCGTAAACTTATTAGAGTTGGTTACTATTGGCTAAATATGGAGCAAGAGACAATCAAATATGTCAAGTCCTATAAATAATGCTAGCCCCATGGAAATATAATTCATGCTCCAACCAAGGAGCTAATTCCATCTATTATGATGTGGTCATTTCAACAATGGTCCTTTGATCTTGTGGGTCAAATTCACCTATCTTCTTCAAATGGACACAAGCTCATCATTACAGCTACAGACTACTTCACTAAATGGGTAGAGGCAGTCCCTCTCTCTATAGAAAATGGCAAAACTGTATCTTTTTTCATTATGAATTACATCATATGCAAGTATGGTGTACTTGCCTTCATCATTACTAATAATGGAGGATAGTTTAAAAACAAAGATCTTAAGGAGTTGTACAAAAAGTTTAGAATCACACAACATTAGTCTTCCATTTATTGCCCCTAGGGTAATGTACAAGCGAAGGCATCCAACAAGGCAATCCTTAAGATTTTGCATCGCACAATTAACAAATTTGGAAGAGACTGGCACCTTCAAATTAATCTGGCTTTATGGTCTTATAGAACTAGTATCAAAAATCCAAGAGGTACAATGCCCTTTGCTTTGGTATATAGAGAGGATGATGTGCTTCCAATTAAGGTTGAGATTCCCACTTTTAGAATCTCCATGAAGGGCCTCATTACTAATGATGACTATACCAATATATTGGCTTCAATAGCTAGAATTGTTGGATGAACATTGACAAGTGGCATGCGATCATCTTTGAGCCTATCAGTAGTGTATATCTAGAAGCTACAATAAGAAAGTTAAGCCATGTGACTTCCAACTAGGTGATCTTGTTTTGAGAGAAAACCCTAAGAATCAGCAACAACAGGTATAAAAAGGGAAGTTTAAACCCAATTGGCTTGGTCCATATATAGTTACTGCAGTGTTTGGATCTGGTGCTTACCAACTTTCTACAGCCGAGGGAGAGGTGCTCAAGGAGCCCATCAACACTCTCCATCTGAAGCAGTTCTATAGCTAATCTGATTTCAAAAACTCTTCGTATATACTTAAAAGTCCTTAAAATAATTATTATCTTGGTAAAAACCTAGCAATAGGCACCTTGGTAATGCCAAAAAAATCAAAAAAATACAAAAAATACAAAAATACAAAAAAAAATGAAAAAACAAAAAAATGTGTCATTGATGAAAACTTGGCAAACAAACATCATGGTAAAAAAAAGAATCTTTGCCAAGAAGGTGAAAACTTGGTAAATAGGCACCTCTTGTTTCCAATGTTATATCTTGCAGTGCATCTTCTGGCTCCTATACAATTATTTTCCTACTTTAGTTTGTTTCTTTCACTTGTGCATCCATGGATTGAATCTTGACATAACTTGGGGGCAATACCCTACAGTGTCATAGAAGTCTCTTTCACATCAGTCACCAGTTGTTCTAACTACATCTGCCTATTATCACTTCTGTAACTTTGGATATTTCTCTCATAGAAAATCTCACATCAATAACCAGTTTTTCTAGCTATGTCTACCTACTATTACTTGTGTCAAATTTGAGATTCCTCTCATGGAAGATCTCTCTTGCATTAGTCACCATTAGTTCTAACTATGTCTGCCTATTGTCATTTGTGTCACTCTTGAGATTCCTCTCATAGAAGATATATCTCACATCAGTCACCAAATGTTCTAACTATGTCTACCTACTATTTCTTGTGTCACTTTTGAGATTCCTCTCATGGAAGATCTCTTAAGCTTCAGTTACCAATTTTTCTAACTGTGTCTGCCTACTATCAATTGTGTCACTTTTGATATTCCTCTCATGGAAGATATCTCTTGCATTAGTCACCAATTGTCCTAACTATGTCTGTCTACTATCGTTCATATTCCTACTAAGGTTCTTCTTACTAAAGATTCCTCTTTGACATCAGTCACCAATTATTCTAGCTATGTCTGTCTACTATTGTTAGCCTACTGAAGAGATTTCTCTCATATATGTTCTGAACATCAACACTTGACATCAATACTATTACACAGAAACTAAATTAAAAATGTTAAACTTGTTTGAAATAAGCTAAGCTTTTCTTTGTTTATTTTTCTTTCATTTTATCATGTTCCTTTGAGCAACTCAATGATGTCTCTTCTGACTAGAGAAGTGAGGACTAGGGGCATGATCTTTTCTTTTCTTTTTGTTTATTGGTTTAGTTACAATGATCTAAAGCATCCATATAAAAGGGGTGTCCACTATAAGAGCCTCTATCTTATATTGGATGGTTATGTGTACCTTGACTCATTTTATATGGACTCTTCATTGAGGTTGGTTCTTCTCCTTGCTTGTTGGAGTGAACTCTTTATGCTATAGTAAATACTTATACTTGTCCTACTAAGTGAACATGCAGGTCATTGCAAGTATACTTAGCACACTTCTATCTCAGGTTACAAACACAAGGGTTGTTGTAGATAGAATACTTACTGATTACTTAGCATAAGAAGGATCTCTTGTGTTTCTAGTGTGTCTACACACAAGAAACATTCTGGTCATCATTGTGTCTATGCTTTGATGCTTATGTTAGCTTACTATATTAAAGGGATAAATGTTCTGGTCATTCTGGACTCCTGTGCCTTAAAGGCTTACATCTAATCTTGACAAAACTAGAACATGTGTCATATTCATATTTCTATGATTGTAATGTTAGTGGAAATTGTATGACACTTGCGATTTAGCTAAACACTTAGTGATAATAATTTTCAAAGCTTGGTAACCAAAATTAGGGTTGCATCAAGCGTAAGGATGCATTGCATAAGCACATGGTTCAACTACTAATTTACTTGCATCCTCTATGATGAGAGGTTGTTGGTTTCTTCAAAGTATCATGTTTCTTCATGACTGTACAAGCATTTGGTTATTTGGTTCATCTTCTTGATCTTCATGGGGTACATGTCGCTATCAACAAAATGGAACACTAAATGAGATTTTAGTTCATTCACATTTTGCATTTCATACATAATCTCATGATTCATCTCATCTACACTATATTCATATGTCATATCACATCTACATTCATACTCATAGCATAAACATCTCATGTACAACAAACTATAAAGAAAGAAAGATGAAACGTGTGAAGATAATTGAATAAAAAATCTCGTGTGTGTGTGTGTGTGTGTGTGTGGAGTCAACTGTATACATCACCACAAAATTGCACACTACTCGAGCAATGTCAATCTCAATATAATACAAAATGGTACTGGAACACCACTCAATACATAGCTAGAGAAAAATTAGAACAAAGTAAGCTAACTTTGTCCCTCTACCTCCTCTCCAGATGGTGGATAAGGAGGACGAGGCATATCTAGCCTCACTGAAGGCCGTGCACCTCCTGACTCTCTCACATATTGGGTAAATTAGGGCACCTACTTTGCCTCATCTAGTACTACTACAACATATGTTGCATAATTGCAGGTCTCCCTTGCTAAATGCAACTGAATCTCATCCTACTACTACCCTGATCTACGAGCCTTTCACTCTAGCTACTCTCATAATCCGTAGACCTCTCAATCCCACTCTGTTATCCTAGTGTCTTGCACTGCAAGCTATATATGCAACTCTCCTAGCTACTATCATGCTATCCTCACCCGATATCTAGATCTCCTAAGGGCATTCTGGGTTTGTGCTAGTAGATCTCTGCCCTATGGCTCAACAGTAGGCTAATCCTACATCTCCTCATTGCCTATACCCTACTTTGCATACTGGGCTAGCTGCTCCTCTATGCGAGGCCTCTGTATGTCTCCTATGATTGCTCCTAAGGAGCCCATCTCACCTTGAGGATGCCTATGACTTGTCCCACTGCCACCAGCATTTGGATCTAACCCCATCTACCAAGGAGGAATTGGAATCTATTGAGTCCTCTACCTAGCTCTCTCATATTGTGGTTGTTATAATGGTGTCTATGGTGCCTATACTAGTTGTATGGTACAACATCCCCACAAGGTCTATGAATCAAGGGAAAGGATGACTTGAAAAGTATGCCTAATATGATGAAGTCTTCCCCCCCCCATCTACTATAGTTGGCATGTCACTACTAGGGTACGCACATCGATCATCAAATGGCCCTAGTCTAACCTCACTAACCACCAATTATCCAAATCTATAGTGATTCACGCATATGAACAATACTCCTATGAGATATCCTATGGCCAACCATACTATCACCAGACTTGTGTCAGTGGGAATCTCTCTATAACCTACATAGAGTGACCAACTAGTGGTCAAGATGTAAACATATATCCCATCTCTATGGGTGCATCATCCCATGCCTCTATCTTTCTCCATGGTCTCCACACCACTGCTACTAGGTGATCTAGTTGACCTCTCTATTGCTCAGTCTTCCCCAAAGTTATCTAGATCAATTGTCCTCGATATCTACATATGTATGGCTTTAGGGGTTGTCTCTCATCTACAAATATGTGTCTTGTAACTGGAAAATGTTCCCATGCCCACACCTGAAGAACATACACCCTGGTGGCCATGCTCTTCCTCTCATGATATACGATCTCATGCATCTCATAAAACATATGGGCGAACATGCACTGACCCCATTCGTATTGCTCAAGTGCCTCCAACATCAACTACAAGATTTTCCCCCATCCGCACTCTAAACCATGCAAACCTCTATTAGGCATCAAAAAGAAACTGATGAAAATATGCAATACTGTCGCCAACCTGTGAGTAGGTCAGTATGTGTGCACCAACTCATCCCATATGATGGTTTTGCCCATGATGAGGTCCTCCTAGAATATTGCCCTCAATACTATTGTGCCTATCTATGGCACTATATCATACACTATCTGTGGCCTATGGAATGGTATATGAAGTATCTTGTAAATATCCTCTGGGGTGATAGTCATCTATCCCTAGGGTAGATGGAAGGTGTTCATCTCTAAATGGAAACACTCAACCAGTGTGGTCAATAGGTCATGATTCACCAACAATGTGAGAATCTGACAAAGATATGATAATCCAAGGGCATCAATATGTGCCATATCAGCATCATCTAGCTATTGTAGCAAGGCTCCATAAGGCAGGTAATGCAATCTAAATCCAACATCAAGAAAGCTAACTTGCACACATGAAATCAACAGGCAAATAATCAATCTCAAATAGGTGAAAATGATGAACAAAAGTGCAAAATATCAATAATAAATCAAATTTTAAACATTTAATCTTACAATTTACACAAGATTTTCATGAAAGATTTTATATTCTTGGGTGAGGTAGCACATTTTCACACGAAAACACATTCTTACAAAAGGAAACACTTTCTCACGCAAGAAGTTTAAAAGATTCAGTGAAAAAGTTGCCAAGTTTAGGGTTTCTTGCATGAGATATGGTATCTTTCATAGGAGGAAACCCATTGTACCCAGCAAAGAGGTACTAGCTTCATACTTCTTCATGTGAAGGGCGATCAGCATTGTGTAAGGAATGACATCCTCGGGAAAAAAAAGACACAACAATATTATAAATGCTCTAAAAACATGCTAAACTGACTCAGAAAGCATGAAATTTGAAGTGTGAAGAGAGTGTTTGATGATTCACTAAATGTCTATAGTTCGTCAGTTAGCTATGTCACCTAGAGTGCTCGAATTGATGCATACACACAGGGACCACCATCTTTCTCCTCAGAGCTCTCTTTTTCACAAAGGACAAAAGCACAAATGAATTGAAAATGACCCTTTGGACCCTTATATAGGTTTTGATCTAATTTTTCAAAGTGCTTTGATCGGCATGAAAATCACCCCCTGGCTAATTTGGCTGCTCTGAACTCATTTTCAAGATCAAATTCAAAATTTGACAAGCCTAAATAGCTCAAAATTGCATTCTAAAATTTTGGGACCAACGTAATCAAACACTTGTACAATCCACATTTTGGCGATACTTTGTGAATCTTGGAATATTTTCAAATTACATTTTCTTCAAATTTTCCAAAATTTCTAAAAAGGTCAACCCAAATCAACTCTACTCAAATTTGGTCAAACTTGGTCTTTTGGATCTTGAAATCACTTTGAATTGACTCCAAATTTTCTTCAAACTCTTCTAATGTGTTCTACATTCTTCTAAATCTTAGATTTCTTTAGTATCTTTGGATTTACTACTCCACATCACTCTTTTGGTGTGTCATCTTTCAATTTTTCTCCCAAAGGGGGCAAGATGATTACATCACTGAATCTTTCAAAAGTGGCTTCAACTCAATATGAATCTTCTGTCCTCATCACTCAGGGCATCTCATCACTTAGGGCATCTTTTTTCCTTCTATCTAGCATCTATGTCATCTATCTTATCTTTCGATCAACTGATCAATCTTATAATAGTTCTTGTTAGAGTTCGATGGACAGGTATCAGGACAGTCTAACCCTAACTCCTAGGAATCAAGCCTCATTCTGGGGATGATTCTATGACTCATGATAGGTCTTGTTATCCCTTTCATGGACCAATGTTTAGGTGTTCTATCTGGACCCTAGGGAATTAAGCTTCATTCTAGAAATAATTCCAAATTCTTGTTAGGAATTAAGCTCCATTCTAGAGATAATTCTAACTTTTTTTGATAATTAAGCCTTGTTCTGGGGATAATTCTACATTCTTGCTTACAATCACTATTCAATGGAAAGATATTAGGACATTCTAACCCTGACTCCTAAGGATTAAGCCTTGTTCTATGGATAATTCTATGAATTATAATTAATCTTGCCATCTTCTAATGAACAAGTATAAAGATAGTCTAAACCTGACTCCTAAGAATTGACTCTCATTCTGGGAACAATTCTATGAAGTTTGACAATCTTTGTTCTATCAATTTCAATATCTAGGTGTTCTATCTAGATTCCCTAAGGTTAAGCCTTGTTTTGGAGATAACCTTAAAAAGCTTATCAACTTCAGTATCTAGGTGTTCTATCTGGATTCCCAAAGGTTAAGCTTCATTCTGGAGATAACCTTAAAAAGCTTATCAACTTTGGTATCTAGTTATTCTATCTAGATTCTGTAATGTTAAGCTTCATTCTAGAGATAACCTTAAAAAGCTTATCAACTTTCATATCTAGGTGTTCTATCTAAATCCCCTAAGGTTACACTTTGTTCTAGAGATAACCTTTAAAAGCTTATTAATTGGTCTCAGAGTCATCGATTTCAAAATCAATCTCATTTCTTGATCTATGCTTCATACTTCTAATTTCTTTGAATCAACATGTTGCTTGCACATTCATTCAAATAAGGGCAAATGTATTACCCCAAAATTGGCACATTGCCATGCTAAACCAATTTTGGTCTATTTAATCAATCCCAAGTCTTATTTTACTAGGCAATTCTAATCCTAACAATTGTTGCTTGACCTAAGTGTCAAATGCAGAAAATCCCTAATCTATATTAATTACACTCTTTATTTAATTCCTAGTATTAACTCAAATTAGCTACATTAAACCTATTAATTAAGTTTAATTTAATTATAAGTCTTCATACTTTAATTAAATTAAAATTATCTTTTTAGCTAATGCACAAGGGAATTAAATCTATTTGATTTAATAAGATATATCGCCATTTTAATTTATTGAATTTAATTATTCAATTAATTAAGATTATGCATTTATGAGGTTATTTTCAATTTTGTTAAATTAAATATACTCTCCAAATTCTCTCTTTAGTTCAGAAATGGAAACTCTAAGTGAACTAGAATTGGAAATGGAATTAACTCTGTTAACTCTTTCTCACACTCAGAAGTGAATCATTTAATTTCATTTGCATACAGAATTTTCCACTCTAACTAAATCTCATTTTCAATCTCAATGGTTTGTTCACATCGATCATAACTATTGATCAATTCTTGGATTCTATTTAAGAAGCCTTTAATTCTTCATTACAAAGGTTGATAATTGATAGTATCAAACTTATGCTAAATTAATCACTCAAGCATTTACTTTCATATCATTTTCATTCTACTATAATAAATCTCATTTAGCTTTAAAATGCATTCATTTAGATTAAATATTGTTTCTTATTTCCATATTAATATTGCATTCTCATTTAGCATAACATTGCATCTCATCTAGCTATAAATCCTTCATTCTAGATGTATGGTTACTAGCTTCTTGTTATGACAGAAATAGCATAATCACTCTAGTAAGAAGAAAACAAATCAAACTATTGGACATCTTGGATGAACAAGCTCATGTTTATTCCAGGATGATCTCTTAGATAAAGATCATGTTAAAGTGTGTGTGAAGATCGAGGACCACATTTCTCACATAAAATGGTGTATGAGAGCATGGTAATGGAAAAACATTTGACCTTGTTCACCAATGGAATTAACCTGAGACAGGGCATGAACACTCCAACAAAAATTCTTCACTACCAATGGAAATATAATAGGGAAAGTAAACTCTAAGAGGGGGGGTGAATCAGTCCTTCAAAACTCTAACCATTAAAACATTCACCACATATCCATCTCACAAATTGCATATAAATTGAAATACCAAGTAAGCATGTTCATCCATAGCATGAAAATAATAAACATTCATCACATATGACACAAGATATTTGGTTACCCAGAAACCCTTAAATGAGACAGTCAAACTGGGGTGGGGATGACACCCACAAATCATACTACTGTAGTTGTAAAGTGCATCAAATTAATGTTACAATAATTGAACATAAATAATGATATACCCTATAAAAGGTTTGCCCTATTAAAGGCTTACAAATATTTTTAGATCTTACCCTATTAAAGGATTTAAACACCCTATTAGAAGTGTTTCTAGTTAAAGGACTTCAACTTACAATGAAGTAAGCACTTGGTTAAGATATTTATACAAAAGTCTACTAGAACTTGAAACCTATTAAGGCTACTCTATTAAGAGATTATATTGATTCACCTGTTAGAATGTCTCAGCTTTGATCCTTCGATTAGCACTTATTTGCTAGATAACAAATCATCTCTTTCCTGATGTGTAGTTGATCCTCTCTAATTAGATGTATCACTTATGTTCTCTCTCTACTTTCCTCTATTCTCTCTAATTGATTCTACAATTCATATCTCAATTCACAACTCCTTAGTCACCATGAATGCTTTGTCTGCTCATGCAAACTTCTCTCTTTGCTCATTTTTCCTCTATGGGGTTTGCCTTCCTTCAAAAGACCTAGGTGACTTAGGGTTAGGTAAGAATCAATGATTGTGATTCACCTATTTTGCTACTTAGAACATCCCCCAATCTGATTGGTTGCATGTACTACATAGGGATTCTCAATATAGATTCATTCTTATCATTTAGAATTGCAAAATAATCCTTGAGTTAGCCCAAAAATTATTTACATAAGATTTTGTGCCATTACAAAAAACTATGTCCAAAACTATTTACTCGACACTTAAAGCCTTTGATGCTTGACATCCACTATATCTTTAATGTTTTTGTTACTAAAATTCTACACATGCTAGAATTTTACCTTAATAGTAATATTGCAGAAGAAATCTTTCAAATCATTCATTTTCTATTCATCTACATTTCATAATTTTGAAATCATATAGAAATCATGAGAAAAAGGAAGTACAATGGTCATTGTATAAATCGTCAACTGATATGTACAAATTTAAGTTTTACAAAGTATGGAATGAATAGAAAATGCTGGAAATGAAATCTCACACAAGTCGTGAGTCTAAATAGTGTCTTTCATACATATTGAGAACAAAGAAAAATATAACACAAGAAGGTAGAGTTAGAGGTAACCAGTTATTTTCTTTTTAGTGTTTGACTGGTTATATGATCTTCGATGCTTCTCCTGGTCCAACTCCTGATCTGATAGTTCCTAGTCTTCATTCTCCTACATAGGAAAAATTGGGGTTAGATCTTGAAAGATCTAAACAATAACTGAATACCTACAACTACATACCCACGCATGCAATATTTTTCCTATTCTAAATACATATAAAAAATAGTAAAGTGTATTCTAAGTGCTTAAATGACAAAAGCAAAAATAATAATGTTAAAGAGACATTTTAATTCTGATATGAAACCTTCATTATAATCAAGAACAAGCACATTGATTTCACAAGGAACAGGTGCACATCATAGGAGAGTAGTTTCATGAGTGTCACGAGCCCATGCTCGAACCTCATGAAATACTTTTTTCAAATATCATGAAACAATAGTCATAGTGAATAACAAAGGATCATGGAACACAAAGACAAGATGATTATGACATTTCCTTCTCTAATAAGAAACAACCTATGCAATCATCATTATCATTATCACATTGAACATCATTATCATTGTTGTAATTCACACAAATATCAATGTCCAAATCAGCAGGCAAAACAAGAAGAACTAAGCTTGAATGACTCAACAATTATTGAAGCTCTCATAAATGGTTTGTCTAGCATGGTTGATAATAATAGTACTCTTGATGGTCATCATGAGGAAGTTGGCATTAAACTGGAAAGTGTGAACACTAAGCATCTTCAGTTATTGTATGAGTCCAAAGTGTACATAATGTTGCAAGGTGGAGTACCAAATATAAGATGGTTTGGTGTTGAAGGTGATTACAATGTTATGGTACTTGATCTACTTGGGCTAAGCCTTGAAGACTTATTTAATTATTATAATAGAAAGCTCTCATTGAAAACTGTATTGATGCTTGTTGATCAGCTAATTAAAAGGGTTGAATATGTCCATAGCAAGAATTTCCTTCATCAAGATATAAAGCCCGATAATTTCTCATGAGTCTTAGACAGGAAGGAGGAGAGACAAACAACAATACAAGTAATGAATATAACCAAAAATTGCCTAGTCTAACCTTGCAGCTATTAGAAAAGAAGAGATTCTTTGAAAAAGCCAGAGCAGAATCTATAAAGAGAATGCAAGCCAAGAGAACACAACACAATGATGTGAACAAATGAAATTTTTGAGAAGGGTCCCAATAATATGAACAACATAGATTATTTGTTGATTCAAAACTTGATTAACTCTTGCATATTAGAGACTAAAGATGGGCATAACAAAAGGGTCAGTGGAAGGCAGAAAAGACATCAGGAGTTGTTTAAGACTTCTTTGAAATGCTTATCAAAAGATCAAAGGCAGCCAATTTCTGTAGGGATAATAAGTCCAACAAATAGATATGAGTCAAGAAAAGTATTGAACAACTTAAGTGCTCAAAAGTATGAGAAAGTTCCTCATATCTGTGTTTCTTCACTTGTGGAAGTTGAGGCCCTTATATACTATCTTGCAAAGGTGGGAAGTGTTGTTGAGATAATGGGTGTTGCACACATTGCATAATATTGTTATTTTATTATTTTATTTTATTATGTAATGTTGTGCCTAGATAGATGTGCAACATGTAAAGATTCCCATGAAATATTCTTGATGAGTTGTATTGTAACATTGTAATAATATTTTATGTAATTATTTAATATTGGGGAAAAGAATTAAATGCCCAATATTAAATGTGGGGTCAGTGGGTTAGGTAGCACATGGTTTTAGCACATGGTTTATGTAATACCACTTAGTAGTTTTGTGGTACTTGCTACTATATAAACAGCCACAAGGGTAGTTGTTGTAGAGAGTAAAATAGTGAAAAAGGCAAGAGTCGAGCAGGACAAGGCTTGATAGGTTAGCCAAAGGAGCATTTGTGAAGGTTGAAAGCATGGCATGGGATGTGTGGATTCATGTTTGTTCACATAGTTTGCTCAGTTGTGGCTATGGCCATGAAGGCTTCCATGGTTGTATGGCAATGGTATTTTTGCTGAATAATATATGGTGATGGATGCTTTTGGAGGCTGGGTTTTTCCCTCAATGAGGGTTTCCTAGGGTATATTTTGTGTCACAATTTTTTGTCTATTCTCTTGCATGTAGATTTTAATTCCATGTTTATTTAAAATCTATTATGGGTTATGTGGAAACGGTTATATTCTTTATTGCCAAGTTTCCTTACAAGTGGTATCAGAGCTATGGTTTTATTATTGTAACCCTAGATTGAATCCATGGGAATGCATGAGAGGATAAAAGAAAGGGCAAGATATATGAATGATTTATTGCAGATCTGAGGGTTTTGGATTTGCTATTATGATGGGATGTTAAAATATTTGGGCATGTGAAATTTTTTGGACAAAAGAATTTTTCGGATGTTTCATTTAAATGAGGGTTTTGGGGGGGAGCTTGCAGAAATGATCTCCTGGGTAAAAACAAACCTCACCATTGGATCCGGGTTGACATTTCCATAAATTTTGATATATAATATGCCCTAGTTTGGCCATGTTCAGAGGAAATGAAAGAGTTTTTTGGTTTCAGCCCATGATGGCCATCAAATTTAATCCCGTTGGAATTTTCGTCACAGAAAAAATAAAAAATAAAAAATTGTAGTGAAAATGGTAAAAAGACTGTCTTAGTAAAATAGCCATAACTTTCTCTCAGAATATCGGATTTCAGAGTTCTTACAGGCATTGGAAAGCTAATTTAGAGCACCACAACATGGTATACATTTGGTTCTATGATTTTGATATTTGGCTAGGTTTTAAGAGCTCTAAAGTTAGATGTTGTTTATTTTGAGCACGGATTAGGGCATAACTTGGGCATACGGAGTCAAATTTTGGACTTCGAGTAGTCAACAAAAAGCTCTTGGAGAGCTCTACACATTGGTTTAGATTTGGTGCAGGTTTGGCATGATTTATTTGGTGATATATTTATCTGAACAATTTATGGTATATTTTGACTATGGTAACATTGTGAGTTTATGGCGTTGGAGATTTAAGTTTTGATGTCATTGTATACTCAGTTCATATTTCAGATTGGTCTCATGATGATATAGTTATCAGTGTTTGGTTTTTCATATGTATGATGACTTGTTGGATCTACAAGTTGTGTAGTGTTGTAAGCAGTCTATACTTACAGGTTGCATTTATGGCTTGGTTATGGGTTGTCTTTGCCCATTGATCTTTCATTATTGATGCATATTTAGATTGGTGACTTGGATTTGGGTTGTCTATGCCCTAAGTCACATGATTTTATGATTTTATCTTCATGTAGAAGGGATGAGATGTTGTTACCAGGTACAATCATGGTGGAGGATTGTAGTTGACTATTTTATGTTGACAGGTTGGACACTTTGAGAGCCAGATGCTCAGTTCATGGATGTGATCATGGTGCCATGGATTTTGGCATGACATGATTAGATATACAGGTACATCCTTGATGTTTATTAGCTTGGATTTTTTATTTTTTTAGTTATGGTGGTATATCTTCTTGGTTTCAGAGGATCATGGTTATTTGGTTTCTTTTGAGGAGCTCATGATGTGCATTTTGAGTTCTTTGATGGTTTCAGTAGGAAGTCTAAGGGGTAGTCACCTGATATGGACTTGAGAGGAGATTGTTCTTAGATGAGTCTTGGTTGTAGACTTGGGTATCTTGATGAGCATTCTCATTCCCCACTCTTGGTCTACTCGGCAGTTTGCTACTTGAGAGGTATAGCCCATTGTTTTTCTCAGTTGCATTATATTTATGCTTGTCTTTCATGGATATGGATCTTGAGCTATGGTACATGAGTTATTTCTGGAGGGTTCATTTGAGAGATGGTTTAGCATTGGTTATCTCCATGTGCATATGTTGTTATGTTGGTTGAGTTTGGGAGATGGTTTTATATTGGGCATTTTTCCTTGGATTAGGAATGGTTATTCCTTGGTTTAGAAATGGTTTATGAGTTTGATCTTCTTGTAAGAGGCTTACATCCATGATGAGTTATATGGTATGGTTTGGGTGTTGTTGAGGCTTCTTGTTGGGGTTTTATGGAGGAGATCATACTTGCACAGTTTACATCTAGAGGTGTGTGTAGAAGGACATGATATAGGTTATGATTTACATGGTTTCTCTAGTCTTGGTTCTTGGATGTTCAGTTTTGCCTACATTGGATTTGAGATTGGTTGGATATTGTGATCACTGGTTTGTGCTCATGTATGTCATGTGAGAGATGACACGATTATTCTTTTATCTCTTTCCTCTGTTGGTTGTGGAGAATTTGGGAGACTATTGGAGACTTGTTATGAGAATTGTTCTAGCAGGATATCCGTTTATGTATTGTGGATGTCCTTGAGACTACATGGATTCACTTCTTTGAGATGTTGTGAGTGGATTGGTTATAGATTTGACATTATCTTTTGCAGTAGGAGCTTCTTGGTATATATGTGGCAGGTATTGCTCTTGAGGCTTATGATTGCAGGTTATAGATTGGATATGTCACTGATATGAGATTCACTTGTTATACCTTTGAGGTATGGATAGTTGGATGGGTTTGGCACTTGTTGTGGGTGCTATTTCAGCTATGGATATTTTGACAACTACGGATACATGTGATTACCTTTTGGACCAGGTTATTTGTTCTTGGTATTTCAGTTGGTACAGGATTTTATGATCTTCTAATGCAACAAGTTGGTTGGCTTTCTCTTTGGATGGCTTCTATGTATGTCTAGTGGTATTGGCATAATAGGAGGTGAGATCATTCATGTTTGAGATGCTGGACACTTTGATTTTGTTGCGGGTGCCAGGATGGAGCACTTGGTGTATTTTGATCCATGACAGTGGATGTGCTAGGAGGGATTGTTGCCTTGTTCATTTATGTGGCTACGGATTGACCCTATGCTATGTACACAACAAGTGGGAGATTTTTAGGATAATGGGTGTTGCACACATAGCATAATATTGTTATTTTATTATTTATTTTATTATGTAATGTTGTGCCTAGATGGACGTGCAACATGTAAAGATTTCCATGGAATATTCTTGATGAGTTGTATTGTAGTGATAATATTTTATGTAATTATTTAATATTGGGCAAAAGAATTAAATGCCCAATATTAAATGTGGAGTCAGTGGGTTAGGTAGCACATGATTTATGTAATACCACTTAGTGGTTTTGTGGGACTTGCTACTATATAAGCAGCCTCGAGAGTAAAAGAGTGAAAAAGGCAAGAGTCGAGCGGGACAATGCTTGACAGGTTAGCCAAGGGAGCATTTGTGAAGGTTGAAAGCATGGCATGGGATGTGTGGATTCATGTTTGTTCACATAGTTTGCTTGGTTGTGGCTATGGCCATGAAGGCTTCCATGGTTGTATGGCAATGGTATTTTTGTTGAATAATATATGGTGATGGATGCTTTTAGAGGTTGGGTTTTTTCCTCAATGAGGGTTTCCTAGGGTATATCTTGTGTCACAATTTTTTGTGGGTATGTTGTCTATACTCTTGCATGTAGATTTTAATTCCGTGTTTATTTCAAATCTATTATGGGTTATGTGGAAACAGTTATATTCTTTGTTGCCAAGTTTCCTTACAAGTGTGTCTAGAAGGAATGACTTATGGTTTTGTTTAAGTGTAAAGGCTACTAAAATTGGAAAAGACATCAATTTAGATCCCATTAGGGATTGGAAACTTGTTCTTACAACTCCATTAACACTTGTCTGCTTCCTACCAATAGCATCAAAAATTTTAATTTTTGAAAAAATTTATGGGTGTGAGTTGTCTATTCTCCATCAAGGTATAGTTAAATCAAGACAAACACTGAAGGGTTATTGTGCAAATCTGTAGAAACCTATATATTTTTGTTTATTTATCCAAGGTGACTAGCACCTGATCCAGCATGTTATTCTTACTTCACATCCTATGGAGGAGGTGGCTCGGTTCTTGACTTTGAAGAATTCACATTCTAATAGAACGGTCCAAGTTCTCTTTGAGTACAATCAAGATGGGAAGGCTATGGTTGCAAGGGTTCTTAGACTGTAACACCATACTAGCTTCAATGTATGAGATGCCCACCATTGTAGTTTAGGTTTATTAGCACAAAACAAATAAGGAAACCCATCTCTAATAGTATTAACTAACACAGTGGTGGCCATCAACAACAACAAAAAAAAAAAAAACCCTACCTTTGTTTCTCCAAGATGCTCATATCAAAACTAATAATGAGCAGTTATAGTAGTATATAAGCAACCATGACCTCCAAATAGCAGGGTAAAGAAGCACAAGAAAAACCCATTTTGGGTTTATGGAGAAATAGAAAACTCTCATGGCATTTCAAATATATGTAACTTGCAAAATAATCAGTCACGGCTTCAACTTCTAATGAGCAAAACCATCATATGTGTAGAAATCCACAAGAGTAAATAATAATATACAACAAGCATTCAAATGATGGTTGCAGCAAAATATGCTTAGAAAATGAAACCTCTGGTGACTCCATACTCATGGCATCAAATAAACAACAAATAAGTATACCCTACAAATCTAAACAAATATGTTACCTTCGAGTATGGTTGAGTATGATGGCTTCCAGTCACAAGTCCAACAGAATACAAAGTGAAATAACATGGTTCTAGCCGAGTGAAGCAATGGAGTAACAATGGAAAATGCAAGTTGCATGTCAGCCGTAGCTAAGATTGAAGTATTTCAAACGTATTTCGACCCCTAGCCATGTTTCTCCCAAGTTTTCCATTTAATGCAAAATAAGAAATGAGCAACTTTTAGGGTTGGGAATGAATATAGTGCCCTTTTTAATATTAGATAGACTTTGGAATCCATGGCTGAGAGGGTTTCTTAATTTCATTTTTTCGAAGTATAAATGAAATACATGTGCCATGGGGGGTGTAAGTAATATTAAATGCTAGGTGTTATTATTTTTTTTCTTATTTGCATCAGTTAATATTGTAAAACATAAGTATTAAATGACATTTATAAGTCATTCTAATATTTTTGTTATTTATGCAAATAAAAGGGGTATTTGTGTTTATTGATTAACAGGTCAAATTTTGACAGTTGATAAATGTTAAGTCTTAGGGAGTTATATTTTGGGACTTATTATTGGCATCATTGTTTAATTGAAGTTATGATCAATTGGGAAACATATGGAGGGAATATAGGGTTGTAAGTCAAATTTTACTTTACCCTGGCAGTTAAGGGGTCTTTATTGACTGTTAGAGTGTTTCATGGGCAGTTTTGAGTGAGTCATAAGTTTCATAATGACTTAGTGGGGTTTATAATGTAGTGAATCATCATTTTTTATGGTTTTTGAATTCCTATTTTTTAGGATGTTTTCTAGATTTGACCCAAGAGCTAGGGATTATATTTAGTGAGTTTTTGAACTAATTATTAGGAGAGTTCTAATTATGTAGAGAGAGGTTTTTGTGACTTTTGAGTCCTTAGCTTTTTGTTTGCAGAAATTTGTAATTCACTTTGGAAGTTAAATACGAGTGATAGCAATTGAGTTTATGATATTTGAGTTCATTTTTCGAACCTTCTTTTCTTTCTGCAATTCTATGTGTATTTTCATAGTGATTTGACAAGAACAATTAGTGAATTGTTATTATTTCTTGTTGTTTTGTCTCACTCAAACACCTGGTTGTAGAGGAGTAAGTTTATTTGCAGGTTGTAATCTATGTTTTAGAAGGTGAAACGGATAGGAGAGAGGGATTTGTATTCCTCCTTTTGCAAGTTCATTATTTAGACTTTATTACAAATTATTTATGCAAGTCTTTAGAGGAAGGGAGTGTTTTGTATCTACTCAAGTAACTTAATAATCCTTATTTTTCATTTATGTTCAAACTTTCATATCACTTTTGGTGTATCACCTATCTTTTTAGTTTAGACTATAGGTTTTTAGGATTATTTTCAGTAATCTCTATCCTTTTTCCCACAAGTTTAGATTAGATTTATGGAAATTTCACTGATCATTCAATAGGAGTTGGCCTAGAAACTGGAGGTTTCACTTTGAGTGCATGTCTTACCAAGAAGTGATTCCCATGTTATGCCAGAATTATTGAACTCTTTCAGTTCAATACAGGGTGAAAATTCTGGTACTTAATAATTTTGACACACCAGGTGGGACCTCAGTATAGTTTTTAGAAAATATTAGTTGTACTAATGCAACAGATAGCCATGTTTCAACCAGCCAACAAAGTTCAATAATTTTTTGAGAAAGATTCAAACAAGAAGTTCTACTTCTTTTGAATATTTACAGCTAGAAACTCCAAAAAGGCGTGAAAGAACTCTTGCCAAAACTAAACCAACATCAACAAGGCAGCTTCCAGTCCTTGATATTTGTGTGTATGGTAGAAGAAATCCATTATGTCAAAGAAAAGTTAGACATTCAACAAGTCCAACATTAAGAACTGAATCATTTGAAACTAATATTTCCACTACTTCAGCTATAACTATAACAAGTACTAGCTTCATACCAGCAACTACAACAAATACAAGTTTTTTACAACAACCTGTTCCTATCCAAATTTTAGCACTATAGCAGCAAGTACCATTACCTCCTCCAATGGCAAGAGCATTTTCTTTTGTGCCATTTGATCAAGGGAGGCCTTTAAATTTTTCCTAACAATATGATATACCTCTAGCTGCCTTAAAAAGTTTACTAGATTTCATTGGAGAGACACAAACTAAAACATATAACATATTAGAGATGTTGCGACATTGTGCAGTGTTCATCATGTTATGGAGGAAGATGCCATTGCCAAGTTACTTGCAGCATCTCTTAAAGGAAAGTCATTTCAATGGTTTAGAAGCTTGGTTATTAGTTCAATTGACTCATGAGATGCTTTGGGTGATGCTTTAACAAGGCATTTTGAAGATAAGCCAGATTATTTGTCTCTAGTCGAACATCTCACAACTATAAAGCATGCTCCCCAAGAGCAAATGATAGATTTTAACAATTGGTTTCAAAGAACTTGGACTAGAATACCTATCTCGGTAAGACCTTCAGTAGACCATGATTTTCTATATTTCTTGAAAAGCTTAAATAGTGATATTTCTATAATGATTCAATCAATGGGAGGTGTTTCACTACCTCAAGCATATGATATTGCTATTAGAGCTAAAAATAGCCTTATCCAAGTAGGAAAAATAGCCCCTAGGCCTCCAATGCCCATTTTTCTAGATATTCAGCCAAATATGCCACTAGCAACCTCACCTTTTAATACTTTACCTATTGTTCCTAGTCAAGAAATTGTTGTAGCAGGCCCTTCACAAGAGCTGCAAGAGATTAAAAAAATAGTCAACTCAAAATTGAGAATATGATGCAAACTTTTAGCAATGAGCTGGTAAATTTGAAAAAACAACAATTTTAGCCTAGACCACCTTATCAACAGTAAAATCAAGCTGTAAATCCATCTTATCAGCAGCCAAATCAAGGCCAAGTCCAAGCAAATAGACAACCATATCAAGGTAATGCAATGGGTTATAGGCAAAACATCAATCAAAGACCTTTTCGGCCTTATAACCTGACCCCTCTTAATGTTGTTAATCCAGTGAAAGACATTGTGCCTATGCAAAATAACCTTGCAGTCAATTTTGAATGGTGTTATCCTTGCAATGAACCACACAATCAAGTGACTTGCACCAATGAGGTGATTAATTAGGCATTGATGGTACAAAATACAGTTGTAGGACAACAAAATGCAATGAATGATACACTTGAATAGCAGCATGATTCACATACTCCTGAAACTGCTTTCCTTAACTGGCAAAGAGATGAGTTTTGTGTAGTAAATAATGATTCACCAATATCAGCCAATACTCAAGCCAAGAAAATGGCTCTTGAAACAAAGCAGATAGCAAATAAAAGTAAAGCACCTGATACAGCTGAACCATTATGTTCCACAAATATTGAAAAAGATACTCATGTCCCTGTCACCAAGGATAATTTTCACAAGCAAGCAAAACACGTTACTGCTAAAGCACATCAAAAGTCACATGTTACTATACCTTTTAATATTGTGAAGAATATGAAGAAGATGAATGTGTCCATGTCAATGTGGGAGACATTGGCTATTCCAAGCCAAACTAATATTTTGAAGAAAGATTTATCTGATGAGGTAGATCCTAAGGGAGTTGTGGATGAACCGACAAAGGTTGTATTGACAAATGTTGATGAGAAGCAAGAGGACAGTGATAAAATTGCCAATGAATCAAGTAAGATGGTTAAACCTCCTCCTTTCTATCTTTTGTTAATTATTGGTGATAAGTTAGTTCATAACTGTATGGTTGATAGTGGGGCTACAAGCTCGGTCATGCCCAAAAAGGTAGCTGACCAGTTAGGATTAAAATATTAGCCCATTGAAAGAGGTGTTATTCAGCTTGATGGAATATCTACTGTTACTATAGGTCTAATCAAGGATGCAAATATTACTCTTCATGCCTGTCCTAATTTTGCCATTTAGCAAGATATCTATGTAATAAACTTACCTCCATATTTTGCCACCTGTTTGTCTAGAGACTTTACTAAAAAAATTGGGGGCTATTTATCATCCAATTGGTCTCACATGCCTTTGAGGACTAGATATGGTACTAAGGTAACAATAAAGTCTAAATTAGTTGCAAGAAATCATATAGAGCCATATATACCTAGTGCCTTGAATGCAAATTTTCTTTCATTTGATGAAAAAGAGCATGATATAGTTGCTAAAGCTAGAACCCAACTAGATGATGTTTCAGATATCCTCCTTGATGAATGGGCATTAAGTTAAACTTTTAAAAATCATTTTTATGATTTGAAACATGCTGATTTAGGGACTTATGTCATACATGAGCAAGAAGTAGTTATTCCCAATTTAGTAAAACCAGAAAATCAGTTGGAAGAATCACAAAATTAGTTATGGAGTATGTTTTTTTGATGGCTCAAGGGGTAAACAAGGTGTTGGTGGGGGTGTTATGTTAATTTCACCTAAAAATGAAAATATTATTTTGCTTTCAGATTCAGTGTTTCATGCACAAATAATACAACGTATGAGGGTTTGATTCATGGATTGGAATGGGCATGAAAGTGTGGCATCAAATGTTTAAAAGTATATGGTGATAGTGAATTGATAGTAAACCAAGTAAGAGGCCTAAATGCTATTAAAAATGATGTTCTCAAATCTTATAGGCATAGAGTGTGGGATCTTCTTGAGAATTTTGATGCCTTTAACATACTTGTTATTTCTAGAAGTAAAAATTAGCATGTTGATCGATTAGTAGCTATAGGCACTCAGTATGATATTGTAAACAACATTAAAGCACAATCTAATCAGAAACATATAAAAGTTATTACTAGGCCTTTGGTACCTAATAATAATGTCAATTGGCAAGTTTTTGAAAGTGACGAACAGATTTTGCAATTCCTATTTGAAGAGGATATTTTTGCTAATTCAAACCAACAAAGGTACAAAGATCAATATGGAGATCAAGTGTTGCAGCTAAAGAATAATAAGTTTCCTAAAGGGCTAGTAACATTGGAAAGCATTTTTAATTCTGATGACCAAGTAAAAGTTGGTAAAGCAAATCTATTGGTTAAATAAAATCAGTATGAAGACTTGGAAATTGCACCTAGAAAATGTCTTAAATTTGATAAAGTGAATTCTATTGAAGAAAAATAGTCCTTTCTTCATTTATTTTAGGAATTTAGTGTTGTTTTTGCATGAGAATATAGTGATTTGAAAGGTTTTGACTCATAGCTTGCACAACGCACTATAGAGCTGGAATCAATAGCTAAACATGTTCAGCAAAAATAAAGGCCAATTAATCCTAGATTGGAGCCTTAATGCAAAAGGAGGTTTTCAAACTGATTGAAAGCAAAATAATTTTTCCCATTAAGCATACAAGTTGGGTTGCTAATTTGGTCCCTGTTAGGAAAAAGAATAGAGAACTAAGATTGTGTGTGGATTTCAAAGACTTGAATAGAGTTTCGTTAAAAGATAGACATCCACTTCCATCAATGGAGAAAATATTATAGTATGTATCAAGAGCTGAATGGTTTTCCTTGCTAGATGGATATTCCGACTATAATCAGATTTTGGTGAAGAAAGAAGACCAATTCAAAACAACATTTACTACGAAGTGGAGAACAATGGCATATAAAAGAATGCCATTTGGACTATCCAATGCTGGAGCAACTTTTTAGAAAGCGATGGAAATGGCTTTCAACAATCTGATGTATAATTTTTTTTAGTATATCTTGATGACATTACTATTTATTGTCAAAAAGTGGCAGATTATATTAACCATTTGAAGAAGATCTTTGAGCATTGCAGGGAATTTGGTATCTTATTAAATCCAAAAAAGTGAATTTTTTCTGTCCATGAAGGTGAATTGCTTGGATATGTTGTATCAAAAGAAGGTATTACTATGGATCCTAAATGAGTTGTAGCAATTTTGTAGCTATCTTTACCTTAGCATAAAAAGGTTCTTCAAAGTTTCATTGGCCATATAAATTTTGTGAGGTTTTTGCCTGATATTGCAGCATCGCTTAAGCCACTAATAGCTATGGTTAAGAAAAATAATATTTTTGCACAAACTAAAGAGGCAAAAGAAAATTTTTAGGCATTTAAAGATGCTTTAGCAGTAGCCCCAGTGTTGATAAATCCTAATTTTAGTAAAGATTTTATTCTTTATGCATATGGTGGCTTTGATGTTATTTCAGCTATACTAGCACAAAAGAATTTGGAAGGATTAGAACAGCCAATTGCTTTTTTCAGCAAAGGTCTTGAAGACTATGAGAAAAGGTATAGTTTCATTGAGAAACATGTACTTTCTATTGTTAAGAGCCTTAAAAAATTCAGGCACTTGTTGACACATAATAAAGTAATTTTGCATGTGGCACATCCAAGTGTTAAGGAATTTCTTTAGAGTAAAGATTTGAATGAAAAGTGAGCTGGCTAGATAACACGGGTCATGGAGTATGATGTGGATATTTAGATAAACAATTTGGTTAGAGGCAAAGGCTTGTGTGAACAGATTGCTGATAAAGAGATTTTAGACCTTCAAGGGCAAGCAAATACCGTTTTGTTGATTGGTACCACAGAAAAAAATGACAGACCAGCAAGTTGGTTATAGGATATGGTTCATTTCTTAAAGACCAATGAGTGTCCAGTCAATTTGGACAAGGAAAAATGGAGGTGCTATTGATTACAATCTATTCCCTTTGTCCTTATTAATGATGTTTTATATAGAAAATATCACAATGTTGTCCTTCTCAGATGTGTTGATTCAGATCAAGTTACAAATATTTTGCATGAATTCCATGATGGTCATTTAGGAGGACATTTTCCCCCTAGAACAACAACATATAAGATTCTTTGAGGTGGATATTATTGGCTTGATATTTTTAAAGACAACCATGCATATGTTAGAAAATGTGTCAAGTGTGCCATGTTTGCAAAAAAAGAGAGACTACCAGCCTTGTCTTTGTAGCCAATTAAGACATAACAACATTTTCAAAAATGGGGTGTTGACTTTATAGGGCCTATCAACCCTCCAACAAGTGCAGGACACAAATGGATAATTACTGCACTGATTACTTCACATGCTAGATAGAAGTAGCAGCGCTAAAGGATGCAAATGAGACAACAGTCCTTAATTTTTATGATGATATTGTGAACAGATTTGGGGTACCTTAATGCACTTGCTTTCATTGGATTAAAAGTGACTGATTGGGCATTCAAGCATGGAATTTATCTCAGTACTAGTTCCAATTATTACCCACAAGGTAATGGGTTAGCAAAATCCTCTAATAAGAATCTGATAAGGATTATTAAAAGAACTCTACAGGAGAATCAATGAGATTGGCACTCTAAATTGAAGGTTGGCTTATGGCCTCCCAAAAAAAATTATTGAGAATTCACCTTATCGGTTGGTCTATGGGAAAGAAGCTTGATTATCTATTGAAATAGAGTTTCCAGTGCTTGATCTTGCTACTCAATTGGTTCTTTTTGAAGAAGGTGATCCTATTCTAGTGCGATGTGCACATTTAATGGAGTTAGAAAAAAGTAGAAGAAAAGCTATGCAAACTATGGAGTTTCAGCAGATGCAAGTCAAGCAAAGCTTTGATAGGAAGGTAAGAGCTAGAGAATTTAGCGTGGGTGATATTGTGCTAAAATGGGATGTTCTTAAAAGTAGGCCAAGCCATCATACTAAGTTTGATCACATGTGGGCTAGGTTGTTTATGATTGTTGAATGCAAGGAGCATAATGCTTTTCAGTTGGCTACAATGGAAGGAGATGTTTTACCAATCCCTATAAATGGGATTCACCTCAAACCCTATTTTGAGGTATGAGTTTCAGTCCTATCTTGTATATACTAGGTTAGTTTTCATGTTTTCAATAAGTGCATCTACATTTTAGTTAAGTTTTTTTTTATGTGTTGTCTAAGCACTTGTCTTTTGTTGTTTTCTGCCCTGGGTTAGTTTCTTGTCTTGTTTTGTAGTTTTAGGTTAGTCAAGTTGCCAATTTATGTTTTTAAGCTATCATATTCCACCCATCTCATTTATGCATGCATTAATGTATGTGTTTGAATGTCTACTTGTACTTAGTACACACATACATATGCATATACATACCACTGCAACTATAAAAGTCTAGTTGCTAGCCATACATATATGCATATCCATATATCTACCATGTGCATGCATTCATCCACACATAACCAAAATGTTCGGCTATGAAGGTTTTGACTTCTAAAGTTGATACTTGAGTTTGATCATGCATATCTGTCAACCCAATAAGAGTCTTGATTCCTATTAAGCTCACACACATGCATTCAAAACTAAACCAACAACTTTAGAAGTCTCTTTGTGCCAGGTCTAGGTGTTGCAGATGTATAATTTTAGACTCTATGCCCAATGAATAAAACAAACTATTCATATGTCTAAGAGACATACATACAATAGATGTAGCCAAAAATGTTACTAAAATTCTACACATGCTGGAATATTACCTTAATAGTAACATTGCAGAAGAGATCTTTCAAATCATTCATTTTCTATTCATCTACATTTCATAATTTTGCAATCATATAGAAATCATGAGAAAAATGAAGTACAATGTTCGTTGTATAAATCATTAACTGATATGTACAATATTCAGTTTTACAAAGTATGGAAAGAATAGAAAATGTTGGAAATGAAATCTCACACAAGCCATGAGTCTAACTACTATCGTTCATACATATTGAGAACAAAGAAAAATATAACATAGGAAGGTAGAGTTAGAGGTAACCAGCCATTGCCTTTTCAGCGTTTGACTAGTTATATGATCTTCGATGCTACTCCTAGTCTAGCTCTTGGTCCAATAGTTCTCGGTCTTTGTTCTCCTGCATAGGAAAAAGTGAGGATTAGATCTTGAAAGATCTAAGCAATGACTACATGCCTATAACTACATACCCACACATGTAATATTTTTCCTATTTTGAATACATATAAAAAACAATAAAGTGTAATCTAAATGCTCAAATGACACAAGCAAAAAATATAATGTTAAAGGGACATATTAATTCTAATATCATACCTCTTATTATAATCAAGAACAAGCATGTTGATTTCATAAGGAACGGGTGCAGATCACAGGAGAGTAGTTTCATGAGTGTCATGAGCCTGTGCTCGACCTCATGAAATACTTTTTTCAAATATCATGAAACAACAATCATAGTGAATAACAAAGGATAATGGAACACAAAGACAAGATGATTATGACATTTCCTTTTGTAATAAGAAATAACCTATGCAATCATCATTATCATTATCACATTGAACATCATTATCACTATTGTAACTCACACAAAAATCAATGCCCAAATCAATAGGCAAAACAAGATGAACTAAGCTTGAATGACTCAACAATTATTGAACTCCCATAAATGGTTCGTCTAGCATGGTTGATAATAATAGTACTCTTGATGGTCATCATGAGGAAGTTGGCATTAAACTTGAAAGTTTGAAGACTAAGCATCTTCAGTTATTGCATGAGTCCAAAGTGTACAAAATGCTGCAAGGTGGAGTACCAAATATAAGATGGTTTGGTGTTGAAGGTGATTATAATGTTATGGTGCTTGATCTACTTGGGTTAAGCCTTGAAGACTTATTTAATTACTGTAACAGAAAGTTCTCATTGAAAAATTTATTGATGCTTGCTAATTAGCTAATTAAAAGGATTGAATATGTCCACAACAAGAATTTCCTTCATTGAGATATAAAGTCCAACAATTTTCTCATGAGTCTTGGATAGGAAGGAGGAGAGACAAAAAACAAAACAAGTAGTGAATATAACCCAAAATTGCCTAGTCTAACCTTGTAGCTATTAGCAAAGAAGAGATTCTTGGAAAAAGCCAAAGGAGAATCTATAGAGAGAATGCAAGCACAAAGAACACAACACAATAATGTGAACCATCTTTCTAGACAAATAAATTTTTTTTAGAAGGGTCCCAATAACAAGAACAACACAGATTATTTGTTGAGTCTAAACTTGATTAACTCTTGCATATTAGAGACTAAAGATGGACATAACAAAAGGGTTAGTGGAAGGTAGAAAAGACATCAAGATTTGTTTAAGACTTCTTTGAAATGCATATCAAAAGATCAAAGGTAGCCAAATTTTGTCGGGATAATAAGTCCAACTAATAGATATGAGTCAAGAAAAGTATTGAACTACATAGGTGCTCAAAAGTATGAGAAAGTTCCTCATATCGATGTTTCTTCACTTGTGGAAGTTGGGGCCCTTATATAATGTCCTACAAAGGTGGGAAGTGTGTCTAGCAGGAATGACTTGTGGTTTTGTTTAAGTGTAAAGGCTACTATGGAAAAGACATCAATTTAGATCCAATTAGGGATTAGAAACTTGTTCTTACAGCTCCATTAACACTTGTCTGCTTCCTACCTGTAGCATTAGAATTTTCAATTCATGAAAAAAATTTTGGGGGTGAGTTGTCTGTTCTCCATCGAGGGGTAGTTAAATCAAGATAAACAATGAAGGTTTATTATGCAAATTTGAAGAAACCTATATATTTTTGTTTATTTATCCAAGGTGACTGGCACCCGATCCAACATATTGTTCTTATTTCACATCCTATGGAGGAGGTGGAGGTGGCTCAGTTCTTGACTTTGAAGAATTCACATTCTAATAGAAAGGTCCAAGTTCTCTTTGAATATGATCAAGATGGGAAGGCTATGGTTGCAAGGGTTCTTAGAGTGTACACACCATACTGGCTTCAATGTATGAGATGACCACCATTGTAGTTTAGGTTTATTAACACAAAACAAACAAGGAAATTCATCTCTAACAATAGCAACTAACACAGTGGTGACCATCAACAACAAAACAACAATGCTCACGTCAAAACCACTAATGAGCAGTTACAACAGTATGTAAGCAGCCATAACCTCCAAATAGCAAGGTAAAGAAGCACAAGAAAAACCTATTTTGGGTTTACGGAGAAACAACAAATTCTCTTGGCATTTCAAATATATGTAACTTGCAAAATTATCACTCATGGCTTCAACTTCTAATGAGCAAAACCATCATATATGCATAAATCAGCAAGAGTAAATAACAATATACAAGAAGCATTTGAATGATGGTTCCAGCAAAATGTGCTCAAAAAATGAAACCTCTGGTGACTCCATACTCATGGCATCAAATAAACAACAAATAAGTATGCCCTACAAATCTAAACAAATATGTTACCTTCGAGTATGGTCAAATATGGCAGCTTCCAGTCATAAGTCCAACAAAATACAAAGTGAAATAACATGGTTCCAGCCATGTGAAGCAATGGAGTAACAATGGAAAATGCTGGCTTCATGTCAGTTGCAAATAAGATTGAAATATTTCAAATGTATTTTGAACCCTAGCCATGTTTCTCCCAAGTTTTCCATACAATACAAAATAAGAAATGAGCAACTTTTAGGGTTGTGAATGAATATAGTGCCCTTTGTTATAGTAGATAGACTTTGGAATTCGTAGGTGAGAGGGTTTCTTAATTTCATTTTTTCAAAGTATAAATGAAATACATGTGCCATGGGGGGTGTAAGTAATATTAAGTGTTAGGTGTTATTATTGTTTTTTTTTTATTTGCATCGGTTAATATTGTAAAACATAAGTATTAAATAACATTTATAAGTCATTCTAATATTTTTTTTATTTATGCAAATAAAAGGGGTATTTGTGTTTAGTGATTAATAGGTTAAATTTTAACAGTTGATAAATGTTAAGTCTTAGGGAGTTATATTCTGGGACTTATTATTGGCATAATTGTTTGACTGAAGTTATGATCAATTGGGAAACATATGGAGGGAATATAGGTTTGTAAGTCGAATTTGACTTTACCCTGGCAGTTAAGGGGTCTTTATTGATTGTTAGAGCATTTCATGGATAGTTTTGAGTGAGTCATAAGTTTCATAATGACTTAGTGGGGTTTATAATGCAGTGAATCATCATTTTTGATGGTTTTTGAACTCATATTTTTGAGGTTTTTGTCTAGATTCGACCCAAGAGCTGGGGATTGTAATTAGTGATTTTTGAACTCATTATTAGGACATTTTTAATTATGTAGGGAGAGGTTTTTGTGACTTTTGAGTCCTTAGCTTTTTGTTTGCAAAAATTTTTAATTCACTTTGGAAGTTAAATACAGGTGACAACAGTTGAGTTTATGCTATTTGAGTTCATTTTTTTAGTCTTCTTTTCTTTCTGCAATTCTATGTGTATTGTTAGAGTGGTTTGATAAGAACAATTAGTGAACTGTTATTATTTCTTGTTGTTTTGTCTCACTCAAACACCTGGTTGTAGAGGAGTAAGTTTATTTGCAGGTTGTAATTTATGTTTTAGAAGGTGAAACTGATAGGAGAGAGGCATTTGTATTCCTCCTTTTGCAAGTTCATTCTTCAAACTTTATTACAAACTATTTATGCAAGTTTTTATAGGAAGGGAGTATTTTGTATCTACTCAAGTAATGAATAACCCTTCTTTGTCATTTATGTTCAAACTTTCATATCACTTTTGGTGTATCACCTATCTTTTTAGTTTAGATTGTAGGTTTTTAGGATTATTTTCAGTAATCTCTATCCCTTTTCCCACAAGTTTAGATTAGATTCATGGAAATTTCATTGATCATTCAATAGGAGCCAACCTAGAAACTAGAGGTTTCACTTTGAGTGCAAGTCTCACCAAGAAGTGATTCCCATGTTATGCCAGAATTACTTAACTCTTTTAGTTTAGTATAGGGTGCAAATTCTAGCACTTAACAGTTGTAACTCATCTTCTATATGACTCATCATCCATTGTTCGCTCAACATCTAAATCACTCAGCATATACTAACTTGCCCAGCACTGGAGTGAGTCAACACTAACTATCTACTTAGCACACACTACATATTATGCTTGGCTTGCATTATCTGACAACTTAAGCTCAGCATACACTACTTACTCAGCATGCACTTTAGGAATATGACTAAGTGTGTAGTCACTCATATGTCAAAACCAATCTAAGATTAACAATCTCCCCCTTTGACATGAGTGGCAAAAACACTTTGTCATACATATATATACTTATCTTAAGCATAACTCAAATAATCTATAATCTTTACTCAGCTCACATATAAAATTTCAAAATTTCAAAATTTTGCAATACTGATGACTTATCAATCATACCTCAAAAGTTTATAACTCCCCCTAAGTTGATTGTTTTGTGTTGTATCTAAATCCGATACTCCTACTGAGTAAATTTGCTTCAATTGTTGGCTTACTCTATTTCTAACTACACTCCCCCTTTGTGTAATCTTCAATATCTCATTGTTCTTCACTATCCCCTTTTTTCTCAATTCCCCCTTTTTTGACACTTATGTCATGGGAGGTACACAAATAGTGTGTTTGTCCAAAAATGTTTGATGAACCTCCATTATAACCTCCATTGTAATCTAAGTGTTGCATCCCAATTGTTGCATGCTAACTCTAGAGATTGAATTTGTACATCTAGGTTGGTAGCAAGGTCTACTAGGCATTCATGAGCAGAAA
Organism: Cupressus sempervirens; assembly: GCA_028749045.1. NCBI lineage: Eukaryota > Viridiplantae > Streptophyta > Pinopsida > Cupressales > Cupressaceae > Cupressus > Cupressus sempervirens. Next base: position 503,274,170 of record CM053783.1, on the reverse strand, counting down.
GATAAGCATCTTACTTTGTCAATGTTTTTGCAAAGGCTAGTTCCTTGTGCAACACCTCCATATGTGGGATCAACATGGCTTGAATATTTATCAAGGTACCCCTAGTATTTGCATCTTGTGCATGTAATGCAACTAGCTGACCTTGAGTAGATAATATCCTTTGAAAATGAGTCAAACTATGACCAAGAGACAACTTAAGAATATTACATGTTGTCTTTAAGTCTCCCTGTAGCCGGTCAATAGCCCTTTGTGCTTCTTGTGTGAACAAGTTCACATCACAAAGCTTTTTGTATAGAGAAAATATGTTCTCTAGCATCTTTTTCACATCTTCCATTTTGGTTGCTAAGTCAACCTATCTAACTCAATGGCACTACAAATCTTCTCATCTACCTTTGTTAGAAATCTCTTCTCATTATAAAAGTTTGGTGTTTGTGTCTAGGTCTACATCACTAATTTTATTAACTAAATTCACCAGTTGCTGAATGTAATCACCTAAAAATGGTCATCTAGACTATTAGCCCCTTTTTCAACATTTTGGCTAAATTAATTTAATCATTTACCTAGACCAAATTGCTAATAATCAATTGATTTGATTATAACCTATAGTTTGACTATGCTATCCTAAGTTCATTATTTGATTAAAAGAACATGTCCCCTTTTAATTAAATAAAAGACCCCATTCTTCTAACCGACTTAAAGTGCACACATAAAGTCCTTTTTCTATTTTGCAATTAAAAGAAAAGGCTTTGTGACTTTTGTCTTATATGACAAGTCAACTTATATTCTATTGGTTGACTTGTGTGTGCACATGGATCACTCCTCTTTTTGAATTCCACCGTTGATCATCCACCATCTTCATCTTGATCTCTACCATCCATACATCTTTAAAAGGGAGAGAGCTTTCCCCCTCAATCCTCATTTTGAATATTGTTATGCTGCAGGTTTTCTAACAGGTTTCTTTGGAGCTTTGTGGAGAACTTCTATTTCTTGTGTACATTCTCTCATACCATAGCATTTTAGCTTAGATTCATGTTGCATGTTAGTTTAGCTTCTATTTGGCAATAATCTATCTCACATAGCTTAATATTTGGATTGTAACACTCTCATAGATGCTTTAGCATAGCTGCATTTTGCATTCTCATCTTAACTTAATCTTTATTTGCATTGCATCCTTGAGGAACTCCTTGGGACATTTGCATTTTTGCATCTTGTCTTTGGAACCTCCCATTGCATGGTTTACTAGCAAGAAGAGTATCTCTAAGGCTCATCTGAGAGCTTTCTTATTCTTGAAATATACTCTCTTGCACTGCGTGGATAGGGAGCTCTAAGCTGGCATCCAAGCATTTCGAACTCATGGAATCATTTGGATAGAATGGTTTACAGTGGGACACTTTCGAGTGTACACTCAAGAATAGGTTTATCTAAATTAGGCTCTAGGAGGCTGAATGCATCAATAAATATGTCTTTGATGTCATATAGCACTTGTCTTTGCTTGTACTCCCTCCTGAGTAACCCTTGATTCTTTTCCCTTGCTAGAGCTTCTTGCAATATGCCCATATGTTCTATGGTGACTATTGCTAGATCAAACTTTGGAAGTTCAATCACCTAATCTAAGTTGACATCGCTACAATGGTGTAGCATCTACACTCAGCCTTTGAAGAGTTTGACTAGGAATAGGAGATACAAAGCTTGGTAGGGTAACTAATGTCTGAATTGCTATCTATTCCTCTAGTTTCATAGTCAAAATTGACTCTTCAGTCATACCCTTCTCCTTCTCTATGTTTTCTTCACCTTGGCTATGAAGGTGCAGGACTACCTTCTTGACCTATATGGACTTGTGTCCCATCCTTCTCAACTATTAGTATTGGTTGCACCAAAGCATTTGGTACTAATGTGCTTACATTTGATATCATTGTGTCCTTTCTTTGGTATACCACAATGGGAATTGAAACATGAGTGTCAGAGGTGACATCTAGTTGTACTTATGAACTTCTTGTCTCTATAAGTGTAAGGGCACACTAGATGTGTCAGTGTTTTGTTTCTCCCTTGCAACCTTGTCAATTTCATTTGCACTTATTATTATAGGATCAGTGCATAGTTTAGCTATTAAATTTGAATCCTACAGAATCCTCTTCAAGTCATCCTTTGTCAAAGGATTAATGTTTACACATAGAAGAATATGCAAACCAGTAATGAACCGATTTTGCATTGTGCACTCTTAGTCTTTCTTATGGCTCCTAAGTTTTCTGATAACTACTAGAGTTGTAACTCAGCAAGGTCATAAGAGTGGTCCTTCTTCACTATCTTATAGCCTAAATCCATAGCCATACAAGAAACATTGTTCAATCTGCTAGATTGAAAGAACTTGTGAGCAATTATTCTCACTACAAATGCAATTAGGGGTTCTAAAATTATGTCAATTTTTATCCCTCTTTTGTTCCATACAACCCCTGTATTCTTCTAAATTACTTCCTTCACACCACTTCACATGGTCTTGGGTCTATCTAGGGTAGGGTGCCTTATTACTTGTTGAATTATCCTTTTAGTGATCTTGGTAGGGCCATTTTCCAGCCATACTAAGTGATCATGTATTATGCTCAACACTATCTTAATCCATTCTATTTTGAATACATTTGGAAAATATAGGGCACAGGTTAACCCTTTTCTCTTTAAAATCTTATATTCCTCCTTTAGCACTCCATCAACACATAGTTTTCCATACAAATATATGATTTCCATGTGTCTGATACTTCCAACCTTACAAGTGTAACAACATCTTACATCTTGTATCATCAAAACCTATGGTGGTATCATCGATGACACACCAGTTGGATCTCCTTTGTATGCGATCTCAAGAATAGCTCAGAAAGGTGTTTGTTTAATCTCATTTCTTATCAATTGAACATTTAGAAATTATTTTCCTTCCTTCCTAACAATAGTATAAGAACTAGATGCTATATCAAATAACTAGGGTTTGTGATAATGCAGATAGCGTAACTCAGCACACGATAAATACCTTATGAATCTGATGATTGGTGATGAGTAGTAGTTGAATCTAGTTAAAAAATGCTTGAATCCTTCACCTCAATTTGCCTTAAGCTATTTATGCTCTCTTCAATCTTGAATGAATGTAAATGAGTTGAAAATCAACCATATAGCCCTTAAAACTCAGCAATAAATGCTTAGTGCTTACACAACTATAAGCTTGACTATCATAACAATTTAAACTCACTCAACTTACACATGATTTATTTTATGCTCGAAAACCACAACAAGCTTGGCCAATGCTATTACCTTTAATAGCTCAGCACCAACTAAAATTTTTCATGCTCAACAACAACATGAAAACTAACAAAACCTATAGATTTCTTCCAGGTTCTAACCAATACATTGCATCTTAATTCATGCATATATACACTTTTTAGAACTTAGATTCTTAGAACTGATGTAAAATGTATCAATGCAATATTAGTCCCACATACATTTTTATTGCCTAGCTGGGGGTGATGTGATCACCTGATCCGTTGGATCAAGTGACCTCATCAAAACTTGATGTGCTACAAATTTCCTTTTTCTTCCATGTCTTGTTCATCTGCACTTTGACATTCTCAACATCAATCTTTCCTTTTCCTTTGTTGAATTCACTGCTAGGTGCTTTTGACCTTGTTGGACAATTCATGTTGATGTAACCAGTGTTCAAACAGCTAAAACATGTAGTTTGACTCAACCATCTACTATAGTCACTTCTAAAATGTGTTCTAATGCAATTCTTAGCAACATGTCCATACTCTTGACAATAATGACAACTATACCTTGTATCGTAATCCCAATTGTAGGGTTTAACATTGTGTTGTCCCTTTGTCTAGTTGTTTGATGTCCACTTGGCATTAGATCTGCATTCATATTCCTTACGCCCATACTTTTGACAATTGTAGCAATATCCTTCAAAAAAATTAGTTGTTACACTTGTAATCTTTGTCCTACATTCATGTGCCTAATGTCCTTGCTTTTTGCACTTATGATGGTAACCCGTGAACTTTGGCTTAGGGTTCTGATTTGCATTGTTGTTCCTACAAACATTTGTTGTATGACCTAACTTTCCACAATTATGACAAGTGAGTTTGTAGTTCTTACCTTTGTTGCTTCTTTGTTCATCAATTTTAGATGATTCTCCTTCCTTAGTACTGATATATCAAAATCTAGTAGTATCATTGTTAGATCTAGGAGATCTCATCAGTTTCTCAAAGTACTTGATGGCTTTATTAGGTTTGTTGAAACTTTCAGCAAATTATTTTTCTCTTTTTAGATCATTTCTCAGTTGTTCATTGTGTAACTTCAAGGTTGTGATCTCAATATCCTTACCATTCAATTTATTATTGACAATCATCACTTGATTCATTATTTCCAATTGCATGCTAGCAGTACTATGTACCTATGATTTCTTCTCTTTTAGTCTATTGGTCAGTATCCTTTTGCATGACTTTGTCTTCCTTAGATTTCTTTTTCTACTCGATCACCTCACATAGCAATATTGATTGGACTTCTTGTTCTATCTTAAGATTTCTAACCTCTTCAGTTAGGGCACCATTCTTTTCCATCAGATTTGCAACTACTGCATCAAATTCACTTGAGTTTCCATCTACAAACAATTCAATAGTGTCTTCCTCTTGGTAATTTGTGTCATTCTCCTCAATAGCTATCTCTTTCCTTCTCTTTAATGAGTGCTTCAAATCATCTCTTCTATCATTCAACTAATGTAGGGAAAGATGGATTTCAATCTTCTGGTTCTCAATGACTTTTCCCAACTCAGAGACTTTCATCTACAAGATCTTTCCTCAAAGCTGCAAAATTGTCTTTTTTAGAGAACAAAGCTCTGATACCAATTGTTGGAAATACAATAAGGAAAGTAAACTCTGAGGCGGGTGGGGGTGAATCAATCCTTAAAAATTCTAATCATTAAAACATTCACCACACATCCATCTCACAATTTTCATATAAACTAAAACACCAAACTAAGCATGTTCATCCATAGCATCAAAATAATAATCATTCATCACATGTGAAATGAGATATTTGGTTACTCATAAACCCTCTAATAAGAAGGTAAAACTGGGGTGGGGATGACACCAACAAATCTTCACTACTGTAGTTGTAAAGTGTAACCAATGAAGGTTACAATTTTTTATCATAAACTATGATATACCCTATTGAAGGTCTGCCCTATTAAAGACTTACAAAGATTGTTAGATCTTACCCTATTAAAGGATTTCAACACCCTATTAGAAGTGTGTTTAGTTAAAGGACTTTAACTTACAATGAAGTAAGCACTCGGTTAAGAGATTTATACAAAAGTCTACTAGAACTTAAAACCTATTAAGACTACTCTATTAAGAGATTTTATTGATTCACCTATTAGAATGTCTTAGCCTTGATTCTTCGATTAGCACTTCTTTGCTAGATAATAGATCATCTCTTTCCTGATGTGTACTTGGTCCTTTCTGATCAGATGTATCACTTATGTCCTCTCTCTACTTTCCTTTGTTCTCTCTAACTAATTCTACAATTCATATCTCAATTCACACATCCTTAGTCACCATGAATGCTTTGTCTACACATGAAAACTTCTCTCTTTGCTCTTTTTTCCTCTCTAGGGTTTGCCTTCCTTAAAAAGATCTAGGTGACTTAGGGTTAGGTAAGATTCAACAATTGTGATTCACCCATTTTGCCACTTAGAACATCCCTCAATCTGATTGGTTGCATGTACTACATAGAGATTCTCATTATAGATTTTTTCTTATCATTTAGAATCACAAAACAATCCTTAAGTCAACCCAATAATGGTTTACATAGGAGTTTTTGTCATTACAAGTAACTATGTCCAAAACTGTTTACTCAGCACTTAAAGCCTTTGATGCTCGACATCCACTATATCTTTAATTTCATAACTTATCTTCTAAATGACTCTACATCCACTATTCACTTGACATCTAAATCACTTGGCATATACTAACTTGTTCAGCACTGGAGTGACTCGACACTAATCGTTTGCTCAACACATAATACATATTCTGTGCAGCTTGCATTATTTGAAAAGCTATGCTTGGCATACACTACTTACTTGGCATACCCTTTAGGAATATGACTAAGTGTGTAGTCACTCATATCTCAAAACCAATCTGAGATTAACAACTACATCTTTAATAACACCATACAAATAATTGTCATAGTTTCCTCTCAAGAGATTTTCGCGTGTGCAAGACCTCTAAATGATGTAATACAAGGTTGGTGTATCCCCAAATCAGATGACCAAAACCCCTAGTGAAGACAACATGGCAGAAATACAACAAGATATAATGAGAATAAACCAATTTAATATTTGTAGATCTTGAATTACATCAAATAAACATCATGGATGTCGGGTTAAAAGTCCTTCTCGATAACGATCAATACATTTTAGATTATAGATCAAGCTTTTATTCCTCAATCTATTGATGATGATGATCCCTACAAGACACCTCTATATTATATATAGTCATCTTAACACACATATCAGCTTTGAGTTCACATTCTTCAATAATAGGAAACATGTTACACAATAAAAGACTGGCCTAAAATGAATTAATGACCAAATACATAATATATTATAAGAACATCTACAACCTTATATATAAGTCCTTACTTGATCCAAGAAACTATATGCAAAGGCACACAACCTTATAGAAAGAGGTAAACCTCACAAAAGAAGAACCACATTGGAAATCAAAACCCAAGAAGATGAAACATAACTCCAAACACATATAACATTAAATTCTATGAACATAGGATAATGATCTAGGATATCTCTATGATAAGAAATCAAGCTTACAAAAGTTAGAATGGAAAATCAAGTGATCATCAAATCAAAATGTTAGGCATGAAATTGAAAACAAAAAATAAAGCAAATATCTTTTTGAGTGATGCAAGATTACCAAAATATGAAGGATGCTCCTATGTCAGACACCAAGGGTGACAAATGATGTTCCATAAGGGCTAATGAACATCTTAAAGGATTAAACACATAAATCCCATGCTCATTCTTAACCCACAAATCCTCTTCATCAATCATCGCATAAGTATGTCAAAACCTCATGCTGCAACCCACAATGTCATTAGATACTCCAAGTTTACTGCTACTACCAAGATCAAATCAGTCATACTTATTGCATACCTTCATTTGATTATAATTCTTATTTCTCTTGCCTCTACTCTTAACCATAGGATTGGACAACTTTCTTAAATCAAACTATCTTCCATCAATAAACTTAACCACATTCTCTATTATTCTTAGTCTGAAAGTTTTAAAGACTCTTAGATTTTTGCTCTTCCTCCTTCCTCATCCTTCAAAGGAATTAAAAAAAATCATTTCATCCTTCTCAACTATAAGATTATTCTTTCTACAATCATGAATAGCCCTTCTATCAAATTGGTAAGGTCTTCCAAGTAAAACATGGCAAGCACTCATGTCAACTGGCTCATGTAGTACTTAATCCTTAAAAGGTCCAATGACAAAATTAACCAACCATTATTCTCTAACTTGTACCCAGTGATCATCTTGAAACCAACTAATATCACAAGGAGTAAGATATTTTAATCTCTACAATCCAAGCTTACTAACCATTTCCTCTTATATGAGAGTATTAATACCACCTCCATTCATAATAACCTTGTAACATTTACCTCCAAACTTGCAAACAATTCTAAACAAGTTTTTTCTCTATGCTGGATCCTCATCATGCTTTGCCAAAATGATCTTTATCATCAAGAGATATTCTCCAACTTTAGGTGAAGCTAAATCAACATCAGATGTTTCCTCTTTCTGATCTTCATGTACTACCAAGTTTTGTTTATCAATCTTTTTACCACGATATTCAAAATCTCAATGTTTGTCTTTACAAAATTTGAAACAAGTACCCTTAAACACAAATTTCTTATCATAAATTATTTGCTTACCCTTATTTAATTTTGTCAACTATTTACCTTTCTTTCTTCCTAACTTATCCTCTTCCTTCATGCATATTGATAGGCATCTTCAACTGAAGCAAGTTTTAGCACTCTCAACTCATCTTGCATGTTAAATTTCAAACCATTAACATACCTTGCAACCTTTTCTTTACAAGGTTTACAATGTCCATATCTGATCTATATCTTGTAAAATTCTTCAGTATATTCTTTCACTATCATATCCTTTGGTGTCAATTTCTATAACTTCTGAAATAATTCAATTTCATGATCGTTAGGAATGGATTTAGCCCTCAACCTAGAAAACATAGGTTTCCATCTACTAATCTTAGGTTCATCATTATCCTCTCTATATTTCTACAACATGACATTTCAACTTAGTGTTGAAGTTGATGAAAGTTCAACCCCATAGCTCTCAAGAATCACTTGCATGCAAACACATGCCACAAAAGAGAGAAGCAAAAATCTATGGAGGCTGGAATTGCCAAATCTATAGATGAGACATTTTTGTGAGCAAAAAGATAAATTTCTATTATCAACAATGAATTGGTTAAATAATTACAAAGAGAGATCATCCTTATAAAGGAGATCAAAACCCTAAAAAGGTCTAACCTAGGTTGTATAATAATAATTAATAAAAAAATTAATTATTAGATGCCTAAAGTTTAACTTAAGAAAGGTAGAGTTAACTAGAAAATATCTAATTACTCTAACAACCCCCACCCCCCCCCCCCCCCCCCCCCCCCCCCTTAAAGATAAACTTAGGGAGTAGCTAAAAACCTAGAAACTACTACAAAAAGTAGATTTGGATCTCAAAAAACAAGGCTTGATGAGGTACCTAAGCACAACCAAATCTCTACAAAGAGGAGAAATAGAGAAAACCACATGGGAAAAACCCTACTCCAAAAAGAGATGGAAAACATGTTGAAAGAAACTAGTGAAGGACTAAAGAAGCCTCCAAACTAGGGAATGTCCCAAAAGATAGGAACAAAAAAAGATCATGAAGAACACCACTGAAGCATATAGAAATTGGAAAGCTCTGTCAAAAGTAGTTGTTGATATGATGAACCTCCACTGAAATAGAACCTGACCAAGTAGAGAAGACTATAATCTATATCAAATTAGGAGGCACACAAAGGCAAACAACTAAACTTGAAGATACATATGACATGAAACACCAAAGCCTGAAGAGTTGATCAATCGAACATAGAAGGCTGAAACTAAAGTAGGATAAAAAAGAAGAGTGTCTATATGGTAAATAATCCAACTCACCAAAATGCATAGGTACCCAGCCACTGCATCCACCTAGTACATAGGAACCAATATTGAATTTATAGCTCACTCCATCAAACCAAGGAAGTATGAGAAACAATAGAACCCCCCCCCCCCCCAAATACAACCAAGGGTAAGGTGATGGGCAACTGAAAAAAGTGGGCCAAAAGTAATGTACATCAAGGCACAAAAAAATACATATGTGTGTACTGAGGTGATCAATCTCAAACATTGAGGCTAATATCACAAAAGGGAAGCTCATTAGACAAAGGAAGATGACAAACAAAGGAAAAACATCAACCCCCCATGGCACTGTAATCATGAGTAGTGCATGTACAATAAGGAACAAGATATGGTGAATTCCAAGAATACAAAAATTTGCATGAGTGTCCTCAGATGACACTGCTTGAATCAAAAGGCAAAACAAGGCAAAACTACTGAAACAAAAATACAAATGGAATATTGCACTTTATCTTAGTCTATTTGCAAGAATGCATACAAATAATGTCTAAATAGACCAGAACAGACATAAGACAAATATAATAGATAATACAAGTCATGACGAATCATCTGGAGCAACAAAATTGATCCTCGAACCTAAAACAACAAAGATAACCACCAGAATGCAAAAATTTATAAGACTGAATAGAATGTTCCTAGCTCAAGATCTAGAAAAAAAACTAACATCACTAGAAAGATCTCAGAAATGCTTTTCCAATGATATAAAGAATTCCCAAATCGGAGATCAGATACTCAAGATATATCTCCTAGAGTGCAAAATTGTACCCCTAACTTTGGCTGTAGAAAATGCCATAAAAAGGCATCAAAATTGAAAACTAAATATACCATTATGATGGGCTTGGAACCAACTTTCCAACGATATCTTGTTTTTGGAAAACAGAGTCCATATGCCCGAGATATGAGCAAAAATGTGAGGGTAGGTCCAAATAAAGCATAACAAGGTGGTAGGTACACTGATGTAGTGCTCACATGGCACTAATGCCAGCAAGTAACAAGCCCAAATTTAACAGTCAAGTGTCCATCAAAAAAAAAAAAAAGCCTAAAAAATGATCCCTGTTGGAAGAAAATCCACCACCAAAAATAAGTTGAGCAAAGAGCTGGTGCTGGAAAAAAATTTTGGTGGCCAAGACAATCATGTGATGGAATTTTTTTTTGCCAATAATCCTACCTTTTTAAAAAAATGCATAAATATGCATATTCGGAAAAAAAATTCTAAGAGCCTACATGGTAGAAAAAGATGGGGACTATGCGATATCATGGGGTAGAGGACCCACATAGGATGGTGTCATCAAGGTGGAAGATAGTCAGAAAATGCCCTTGAAGGAATGAAAAACACCATTCCAAAATAATGGAGATGCACAAAACTGCCAAAAATTCCAAAAAAATTGCTCACAAAAGGATCATCACATAGCTAGTGCATGGAAGCGCATGTTGGGGGCTGACAAACCACTTGTCAAGCAAGAAACTGTTGATAAAAAGAAAACATTGCACTCCAACAAACTTGTAGAGACCTTCACCATTAATCACCACCAAGTCTAGGATGTTGATGTGGCCAAAGATGGGCCCAATAAATCACATCACTCAAGTGTAGTTGGGAATCTCCATGGTAAAAAGCCACATGGTGCAAAGAAAAAGAGCTTGTGTGGGCATGATTTTTGACCATTAGCGTGACAGAGATGAGGAATAACACAAGAAGAACACATATACCAATCAAACCAGGAATCCCCAATAGAGAGGCACGGTAAACAAGGAGTGGTGCCTGTGGATGGCAGCGCATGGGGCATGCCTACCACACGAAGCCCAAAAAACAACACCATCTCCAAAAATAATGCCACCCAAAACAAAAACTATTGTCAAAACCACCATCCATAATGTATGCAAAAACCAATGGGGATAGCCCTATTGATGTTGAGCTGCTTGAAGATGCATGAGCGTAGGAGAAAATTTGGCTCATAAGCCCAAAACAAAGGAGCATGCAATCCCCAAAAAAATAATCATTGCCAAAATTCACATGATTTCTAAAAAGCTTCATGTGGGGTTCCAAGGCAAGGCAGGTTGAGCGACTTCCCACGTGTCACTAAATGGGGCAAGAAACTAGTGATAAAACCCATGTCTACATGCCAAAAAATTGCCCACAAGTCCTCCGCAAACCAAGGAAGAGAGACCCATGCAAATCATGTGAGGCTAAAATAGATAAAAATCCACCATACCAAATCAAATCGTCTTCGCACATGTAGATGCTAACAGAGTCAGACTCTAAGGATGCTACCATGGAGCACATGACACAAGTCCCAACATGTAAAACATGCCCTTCGCTAAATTGCATGCTCCAAAACTGAAAAATGTGGGGGCCTAGGCTGAGTAGATAGACCCCAAACTACCATAGTCACATAAAACAAGGCAGAGAACTGTTAGATGACATGGCCCAATACAGAGCTCAAGAAGGCACAGGTATGTCCAATCTGACAAAGTCCAAGGCATATGGAGGGGCCATAGAAGTCAAATCGTAGGTACAACTGTGTGAGGCTTAAGGTGGAGAGCAATTCAATCTAATAAAGACACACCAAAAAAAAGTTCCTCCCATAGGTGATTTGTAATGAAAATTGTAGTAAAAATTTTGATAATACAAAACATTAAAAAAATTGTTTCTCGATTTGTGTGCCTAGGTCAAAATGACCTAGGTGCAAAATTTTTTTGCCTCTGATTTCAACAATGTTCAAACGAGACATATTTTATATGGAAATGGGGGTTTTGAGTGCTCTAAGATCAACAATGGCATTCGTTTTTGCTCAAAGTGCCTCAAAAAATAGTGAACCCCCCCCCACCCCCAATCCAATAAATACTACTGAAAGCTTAGATCTGAAAGCCATTGTCAAATCTCTTAAGAACAAAATAGGGGCATGAAGATCTGGAGCTTTGATACCATGTTGAAGTTGATGAAAGTTCAACCCCATAGCTCCCAAGAATCACCTACATGTAAACACATGTTACAGAAGAGAGAAGCAAAAAGCTATGGATGCTAAAATTGCCAAATCCATAGATGAGACATTCTTGATGAGCAAAAAGATAAATTTCTATTATTAACAATGAATTGGTTAAATAATTACAAAGAGATATCGTCTTTATAAAGGAGATCAAAACCCTGAAAAGGTCTAACCTAGGTTGCAACATAATAATTAATAAAAGAATTAATTATTAGATGCCTAAAATTTAGCTTAAGAAAAATGGAGTTAATTAGAAAATATCTAATAACTCTAACACTTAGTCTACACTATCCTAAACCTCTATAAATCTACAATATTCTCAAGTTCAAAACAATCCTCAAGTTCATTAATCCAATCTATTAATTCCTTAGCATCCAATAAACTAGAATAATTTGATGCCTCTATCCTATGAATCTTACCAACTTGTGTCATAGCTCTCAACAATCTTTCCTCTTCTAGAGGGATCTAAACCTTAGGTACTTCAAGGTCAATAGCTTCCACATATTCATCTTCTATTTTAGGATTTCTTTTTAATCCATTCAAGACATTACATATTTCATTCCTCATCTCTACCTTAATTTTTCAAACATATTTTCTACTCTCCTAGGATTCATCCTTCTAGGTGGCATATTTAATCAAACAATGTGAAACTACCTCAATCTTTAGTGATCTCTTTACTGATAAGAAACCAATAGGTTTGTAATAAGTTCAAGTCCTCTACAATTGTCAGACAAAACCACAATCTTCTACCTCACAACCAAGAAGTCTAGGTTTTGACAAGTACACCAAGATCAACCATCGTTTGATAAGTCACCAACTAGATCAACCTTTCTTTGATACCATTAGATGTAGTACAAGGCCAGTGTATCCCTAAAAGAGATGACCAAAAACCCCAAAAAAGACAACAAGGTAGAAATACAACAAGATACAATTGAGAATAAGCCAATTTATTATTAATCAATATTAAGTTATATCAAATAAACATCATACAATTTAGGTTTCAAGGCCTTTCCAATTATAGCCAATACATTCCATATTAGAGACCAAACTCTTATTCCTCAAGCTATGACCTTTCTTTTTTGACCATGTTACTAATGATGATCCCTTATAAGACACATCTACATTACATATATAGCTATCTTGACACACAAGTCAACTTTGAGTTCACATTCTCTAATAATAGGAAATATGTTACATAATATAGGATTAACCCATAATGAATCAATGACCAAATACATAATATATCATAAGAACATCCACACCATTATATATAACTCCTGACATGATCCGAGAATCTATGCAACCATGCAACCTCATAGAAGGAAAATGTCATGTGTCAAATGAGGAATGACATAGGAAATCAACACTTGAGAAGATGAAACATAACTCCAAACATATGTAACATTAAGTTCTATGAACATAGGATAATGATCCAGGGTAGGTCCATGATAAGAAACAAGCTCATGGAATCTAGAATGGGAATCAAGTGATCATCAAATCAAATTGTCATACATGAACTAGAAAACAAAAAACAAAGCAAATATCTTTTTGGGTGATGCAAGATTTCCAACAACCCAAGGATGCTCCTACATCAAAAGGCACTTCCAATCTCAACTTTTTGGTGGTAAAATTAGTCTCAAATCCAAATCCTCAACTTTGTAGATGCCCTATGTGGCATATTATAACCCTACGAGCCCAACGAGAAAACTAAGGGAGTATTAAAACCCTAATGGCAGGATGAGAAAATAGGGGAAATAAACCCCTTTACATGATATATCTCTATGAATCAATAATTTTTCCAAGCCTCCACAACCACTTGTACAAACAAAAATAGAAACAAGTCCGGTATCATTAGCCTTCCTTCCCTCTAAGCATCTTGTGAAATCCCTAGTATCATGTATGAGTTGCTAAAAAAAATCATTTTTGTGCAACTCCCTTTCTCTCAATATCAACTCCTATAATCCCCTCCTCTTCAGTTGTAGCCCCATTGTAATCATCATTGCTCTTATCATCCAGATTGATAGTTCCTAATGTTTCTATTTTGTTTGAACTTACTGGTATATTTCCTCCCAAAAGTTTTGGAAGTGTTTTAGTTCTATAATTAAATTTAGTTTGGGACATGTTTCTCTATATTATAATCCAATGTTTTGAATACCAACACAAAAAGTATGATCTTGAGGCCTTTGAAGCAAATCTAAATATCTCAAGAAGACACTCATTTGGAAGCCTACTAATAAGATCTTTCACATCTCTCTTAAAGTTTGACTCTCCCTGAGGTAAAGCGGCATTACACCAAAATGTTTTAGGAGGGTGGCATGACATCTCCATAAAAGAAACAACATGGAGAAAACCACAATATTCTAATCTATTATAAAATTTTGGGTCTTTGATGTAGAATTCTTCATCACCTAAAATTCAGTTCAAAGAACCAATTGAAAAATACTAAATACAAAAACAATAAAGAAAACATCTTGAGTCTAAACTCCAATCTACTCAAAATATAAAAGTATCGAACTCCACTAAAGTGTCACCGAAGAGGGATTTTCACCAATGTTGTAGATGCAATTGTGCTTCTGAGAGCTTTGTCTTCCACTATGCTAAGTGTCATCCATCATTTTGAGCTTAGGGCCAGTTTTAAAAATGAAGCTTTGAAATCCTCATAAATATTGATTAACAATTCTAAATGATAGTCTTGCAGTGAATATAAGGAAACGTTTAGGAGAAGAGTGTCTGAAGTCTCCAAAGCTAAATTTATCTTTGCTTTGTTAACAATTTAATGGATTTTCTTATTTTTCTTTCACAATTTTCAAAGTAATTGAGGGACACAATTTTGTGCATTTATCTAATGTATGGGGGTGTATAGCGTAGGATATAGGATTTAAGGTCTTATGTAGGAATGAGGCTTAAGAAAAATAGAGTTAAAATGGAATGAAAATATTTTAATGGCATTCAAGAGAGCGAACAACCTATCAAACCAAGATAAACATATATATATATATATATATATATATATATATATATATATATATATATATGACACAAGGGTGGATGGAAAATTAGGGCCAAAAGCACACTTAACTGTTTAAACACCTTGTTGAGTAAACACTATGGAAGCAAACACACAAAGAGCAACTCCAAGGAGAGGGAGAAATAACAATATCTTTACTAATTCATCAAATTATTCACAAATATGCCTAACTGAGAGGCCTTTCTATTGGTATAAATAAGTATTTACTATTTACACTTACTCAAGTTTACTTAGGTTAATGCATATTTTATTATTTATTTATTTTCCACCTAGGAGTTTGTGCACTCTTGTGAGTTGTCATGTTGACAACATAGGGATCCACACCTCTTTTAAGCACATGTTGTCTACAACATAGGAGTCTTCTACACACATATGACACCTCGTCATTCTTATCCATTCATCTAGAATGTTGGATAAGGTGTGTGCTTAGTTGGCAATGCTTATCTTATCTCCTACTTGTTTCTAGAGACATTCTAGGTGCTTCCTAAGAGGCCTTTATATATAGGCACTCCTAGTGTGTTTGTATATACTGAACATATATCGCATACTGAATAGAGAAATGTATTTGGACATACTCTGAGTAATAGATCATATCTATTTTGGTCTACAGTTGTGCTTGTGTTGAGTTTTACGATCTTGGGTGAATTTTTCCCTTAGGCAAATTCTTACATGGTATTAGAGCTATACCAAATTCTTACATGGTATCAAAGCTATACCAAATTCTTATATGGTATCAGAGATATACCAAATTCTTACTGCAGGGCACTCATGGTCTTCTAGGTGATGATTTCTTGCCAGACATTTCAGCTCTATTCTTGGAGTCACACACAGTAGATATGGGAGACTTTTATGATGATTTATCACTTCTCTTTGCTGGGGAGGATTCTTCTACAGTTGTTGTGAGGGCCCACTCTGACCCTCAAGTCCATGCTCTACATGATCAATCTTTCTAGGTTGGCGTGATTGTGGATACTTATGTACAACATCTGTAGGAGGTCTCTTTCATATTTGAGAAGACTGTTGGTTTCTTGAAGCAGGTTCTACATCTCTCCTTGTTTGATATGCACTTCTCTTTAGCAATTTTGGAGGAAGCCATAATCAATATCAACACAAGGACTTTTGAATAGGTTTCAGTGACACCGGTCATCATAAAGATTCCTTCTCCATTTAGGGGACATATCTCATAGGTACCCTTGCATTTGTTTCTTCCAAAAGGGAGGAACATCATTCAAAGGTTGTGGATCAACTTCTACATTAGAGCATTTCTCACTGATCGACACACTACTTTTAGGGGGGGGGACTACCTCATCTCCTTCTTCTCCTTTTTGGGGGGGACTTTTTCCTCTTAAGGGGTTTTGTCCTTCTCCTTTTTTTCTCTTTTGTATATACTTGATGTATGTCGTAATGGGGGGGTCTTGATTACTCCATCCATCCATGCATCCCTATTTATCTCTCTTTTTGGGGGAGGGTTTTTCCCATGAGGTTTTCCCTCTTTCCTTGCTTTATGGGAGATTTGCATCTACATTATGTACATGGGTACCTAACATGGCCTAGTAGCCAAGACCCATCATGCATTTCATCCTAGTTCTTGTGAACTTAAGTGCATTCCCCTAAGTTGCACTCAAGGGGGGGTGTTGGTGTAAATAAGTATTTACTATTTACACTTACTTAAGTTTACTTAGGTTAATGCAAATTTTATTATTTATTTATTTTCCACCTAGGAGTTTGTGCACTCTTGTGAGTTGTCATGTTGACAACATAGGAGCCCACACCTCTTTTAAGCACATGTTGTCTACAACACAAGAGTCTTCTACACACATATGACACTTTGTCATTTTTTTCCATTCATCTAGAATGTTGGATAAGGTGTTTGCTTAGTTGGCAATGCTTATCTTATCTCCTGGTTGTTTCTAGAGATATTCTAGATGCTTCCTAAGAGGCCTTTATATATAGGCACTCCTAGTGTGTTTGTATATACTAAAAATATATCACATACTGAACAGAGCAATGTATTTGGACATACTCTGAGTAATAGATCATATCCATTTTTGGTCTACAGTTGTGCTTGTGTTGAGTTCTATGATCTTGGGTGAATTTTGCCCTTAGGAAAATTCTTACATGGTATCAGAGCTATACCAAATTCTTACACTTTCAGGTTGTGGCCAATACAAGATGATTACAAATAACAACTTCAAGATCCACGATCTCTATAAATTTTGACTCTAAACTTGCTCCTCTATGATCATTTTCACTTATTTTGCCAAACTCTCTAAGCACTACTTGACCTAAGCTTAGACACCTCTACTTATACTTTCCAAAACAACTTATAAAAGATTCTAGATCTTTACATAAGACAAGGTCTACCTCATTATGGTCTACACACATCCTAATGCATGATCCAAACATTAAATACATGACTCAAATTAAATAAACAAGTTAACTCACACTAGGAACCAATCAGAGACAAACTTAGTCAAAGAAGGAATTGAGCATCAGCAAACCACCGGGCCAACTTGGAACATGAAGAAACTCGATAACCACAGGACTCGACCAAAGTAGGAACTCAACCATCATAGGGAACCTAGTCACTATTGCACTCAAGTAGGAACCTTTCAAGTGTGAAAAGATGTGGTTACAAGACACAAACTTTCTTTCCCTCCTAGATGTTTGGAGGAATGAGGGCTCTTTCCAAGGATCCAAAATGCTTTTTTTTTTGTATCAAAACTCAAACATCTTAAATTAAGGATCAAAGAGTGGAATAAACACTCTTTCAACAATATTTTTGAAGAACTCAAAAAAATAGAGATAGACATTATGGAACTAAATGAGGAAGTCTTTAACAAAGGTATGGATAATGATCTTTACTTCTGGAAAAAAGAACTCCTTAGTAAAAAAGTTGATCTCCTAGAAAAAGAAGATTTTTTTAGATGCAAAAATCCAAAGAATCTTGGCTTTCTACAGGGGATAGAAACACCAAGTTCTTCCATAATTACTCCAAATTGAGACAATCAGTAAAAAAAACCACTAAAATAAGAAACTCTCAAGGCATTATGGTGGAAGATCTTGAAGCTATTTTTGCTAAGGCTACTACCTATTTTGAGTAGGTTCTCAACAATTAGAACTTCTTGGACCTTCTAGCCAAATAGCCCTGCTGAACAATATCCCTCTTCCAGTAACAAATGAACACAATGCCACTCTAAACAATAAGTTCATTAAAAAATAAATTAGATTGACCCACTTTCAAGCACATCTAGATAAGGCCCCTAATATTGATGGTTTCTAGGTAGGTTTCTTGCAAAAATATTGGCATTTTTTAGTGATGAACTCTGGCAAGCCATTGAGGGTCCTAGAAATTCAAGCAATCTTCTAAGAAAAATCAACCATACCTTTTGTACCCTCATCCCAAAGAATAATAAAGCACTAAAATTTGAAGAATTTAGACTCATTGCCTTATGCAATACAATTTACAAAATCCTCACCAAAGCCCTAGCCAATAGGTTGAAACCCATATTCCAAATCATCATCTCAGAAGAGAAAACATGGTTTAACTGTGGTTGATCCATAATGGATGGAGTTATCATCATCCAAGAACTCATTCACTCAGTTCAAATCAACAAAACCCCATGTATGTTAGTGAAGTTAGATATTCAAAAAGCAAATGACAAGGTGGACTAGAAATTGTTATGCAAGTGCATGGAGGCTTTCATTTTTTCTAGACAATGGATACATCTAATTTTTAGCTACATCTCCACTCCCAAGATGTCTATCATCATTAATGGATCTCTTGAAGGTTTATTTGATGTGTCCAAAGGTCTTAGGCAAGGATATCCTATCCCCCCTTTCTTGTTTGTAATCATGGTAGAAGCCTTTGGTAGGCTTATCAGTGCCTCTCATGACCCAAACACCTTGCATGGAATCAAATACACCAATGGAATCCTAAATATTACTCATCAACAATTTGTTGATGGCACTAGTGTGCTTTCTTAATGCTTTATTGATGAAGCTACTTTTCTCAAGAATTTTTTTGAGATATATGAAAGCCTCATGACATGTTATCAATGCATGCAAATTTGAAGTTTTTTCCATTAACTCAAATCCCTGTGTTGAAACTAGGATATGCAATATCTTGGGTTTCGAAAGAGGGGCTTTCCAATGTAAATATCTTGGAATGCCCTTGGATAGGGGCACTAAGTCAAATAAGGGTTGGTTCCTCATTAACTTGAATATAGATAATGAGATAGATAGCTAGAAATCGAGATGGTTACCCAATGCAGGTCGACTGACCATGATCAAATATGTTCTCTCGACCTTGCCTTCTTACCAAATGTCATCCCCTTAACCTTCAAAGCTAGTGCAAATCTAGAAAATAAGATCATGACCTTATTTTGGCAAGGGGTCTCCCAACAAAAGAAACTAGCTCTTATCGAGTGGGATAATATTTGCAAACCTATCTCTTATGGGGGCCTTGGAATCAAAAATATTATATGGAAAAGAAAATCATATGGAGCTAAATTAGTATAGAGACTATTTAAAGAATCTAATAGGAAATGGGCTCAAATTATTTATCATAAGTTCATTTCCCCTCAAGATCCCCTTAGAATTCTAAGAAAAAATTCTCCTCCTAAAGGATCAAGAGTTTGAAATTTACTGCTAGATAATAGATCCATCATTAGCCAATATCTCACCTATGATATTGAGAATGACCAATCAACTCTATTTTGGGAAGATTCTTAGGGAGGCTACCCTTGTCTTAAATAAGTGATTCCAACCAATATTGTTAATTCCATGGTTGTAGCCTGGGGGGCCTGGTTTAGTGACTATATCAATATAAATAGCAATAATTATGTTTTTAATTGGAGATGGGAATCATGGGATAATGAACCTATCCCCCCAGAGGATAGAGCTCTCCCCATCTCCACTCTCAATGATAGACAAGTCTTCCCTAGAGCCTCATATGACTCACTATTTTGGTCAGTTGCTAAATCTAGATTATATTGTGTCAAAGACATATATAAGCCCATATCCTCCCAAATGCATTGGACTCTAATTGAGCTTCCCATAGACCTCTATTGGGAGAAAGCATGGCTCCTAAAAGATGGCATGTTTCTTTGGAC
Source organism: Cupressus sempervirens (assembly GCA_028749045.1). Lineage (NCBI taxonomy): Eukaryota > Viridiplantae > Streptophyta > Pinopsida > Cupressales > Cupressaceae > Cupressus > Cupressus sempervirens. The sequence goes on along the minus strand of CM053783.1, from coordinate 503,253,753 downwards.
TGTAACCCAAAATAGAATCCTGACAATAGATTGGTTCGAAAAAATTTGGCTTTGAAGGGCCTTCCTGATGTATCCTTTGCAAAAAGGATGAGGGATTGGTAGATCACCTACTTCTTCACTACCCTTTCACCAAACAATCATGGGTTCTACTTGGTAACAAGTTGCATTATCAATTAGCTTTCCTAGCTAACTTCTTAAACCATCTCAAAGCCTAGTCCTCTAAGCTCAACTTCAACACTTATGGTGCCCTTTGGAAATCAACACCATCAATCCTATTATGGGAAATATGGAAGGAATATAACCAAAGAATATTTCAAGACTCTACCATTAGAATTTGCTCTCTTTGCAAGAAGATTGAGGCTAACATTGTGGAGAACATAAATAACATACTATACTCTAATACCAATCATGAAGGCAATTTTTCAGATTGGGATGCTCTTATGAAGAAAGAATGGTTTAGTCTTATTACCTTGGTTTTTTAGGGTAAAGGTGGATCCTCCTCAAGAGACAACCAACATAACTATATCTGGACCCCTCTCCCCTCATGGTTTAAACTAAACTTTGATAGAGCATCCAAAGATAACCCTAGGATTGTTGGAATTGAATTCATTATCCATGATTGTAACATGGTAAAGTTTGTGCTCATGGGGCTAAACCCATACTTCCCTCCACCAACAATGTGGCTCAAATAGGGGCCCTTGTGGAAGGATTAGAAAGATGTAGGTCCCTAAATATTGAAGGGGACTCTTAGATCATTTTAAATGCCCTCTAGTAATGCTCTACCCCTAATTGGTCCCTTAACTCTAGATTAGCTAGAGCGTTGATCTATTTAAACTACTCAACTCTCACAAAATTGTCCATATTTTATGAGGAATTAATTCTTTAGCAGACTCCTTAGCCAATTTAGGGGCCAATGGAAACCGCTTGAATTTCTTTAAACTTTAATTCCTATCGATTTATTATGTTTTCATTCCCTATTCTTCACCCCTCCACATTTTTAAACTTTAATATCCTCACCACTTTACATCATTACTCTTAATCATTAATATGAGAGACTTTCAATACTTTGGGAATCACTATTCCTTATCCCCTTCCAAGTAGTATAGATATCTATGTGATCCCTCCCTTTGGCAACATTTCCATCATTATTTCTTTATTTCACTAGATATTGTATCCCTTGGTTTTTGAGTTAATTTGGATAACTCACACACTTTATGGGTATTATTTCTTTATATAGCCCCTCACATCCTTATTTCACTCACATTTGAAAATGGACACTAACATTAGGATGAAGATAGGGAAGAGACTTTTGCAATTCTGGGGAAGAATTTCAAAGAGGAGACTTAGGTTGATGTTGTATGCATATTCTACTCATAGTTTGATTGTGAGGGCTATGAGGAAAATCATGGTTAATGAATTCTCTCTATTGGATGAAAGGCCCAAATCCAACGTAGAAATTGTTGCAATGTTTTTCTCCACCAAACTACATGTTGGTGGGGATAAAAGGGCAATTTTGGAACTCTACAATAGCCTCTTTAAGGCTCACCTAGTGGTTGAATTGGACATTATCCTAAATAACATTGACACTGACATTTGCACTCCAAATAATAGCAACTTCAGGGTCGTGAATAGGATTTTTGAAGTCAAGCCCATTCTCCTTATGAAGAATGAGGCAGAATTTAACTCAAGGATCCCATCTATCTGCTTCAATTATTGGTTTCTGTTGGATGTTATGAGTATCTACACCCCTTTGGAGTGACATGGAATTGTGGGGTTTCTCATTGCAAACCATGTGGACGATAGTGAAGTGGAGATAGACTTGTCCTCAGAGGATGAGTAAAGGATCCTAACAGCTAGTTTTGTTTTTTGTATTAAATGAATAATATGACTATAATCTTTGTCAGACAATTTCATCTTTTGAATTATCTTAGAAACTCATTTTGACTACTTAATGATGACTCAAAAAGTTAAATACTGTAGACCCATCTAGTAGTATATATACTCTAATTTTTAAGGTTAAATTACACTCTTATTAAGCTATGATGTTTTTGGTTGTTGCAAATTGTGGGGATGTGGTTATTTTTATGAATTTCTAACATTAATAACTTCTTTTTTTATGGGTTTTTTCATGAGCGGATTAACTTCTTCATTTCTCCTACTTAAAAAGTTGTGATGGTTTCCCTTATTTTGGTAAGGTTTGTGGTGGAAGTTACAATGAATGGCTCTTATGGGAATTTATGTTTTACGATACCTACATTTTTCATCTATGGCATAAATGCTTAATTTTGGTCAAAATGTTCTACTCGGTTGATAATGTGATGTTAAATTTGTCAAATTATGCTATATTTTCACTCTTTTCTTACTAAGCAATGAATGTGCTTGTATGGATTCCTTCATTGCACACAAGGCTACATGAAGCTCACTACGTATTTTTATTCATTATTGCCAACAATGGCTTTTTCTCTAAAGAAATTATAGTTACCTTCTTCAATGATATTTGAATCCTTATTGATACATAAGGGCCCTCATCCCCTCATCCCTTCCCTCTTCCACACCCACCTTACTACTTTAGTACAGGACCCAGTTGAATTTGGAATCCGAATTGCTTTTAAGAAATTGTGCCCTCCTTTGTATTTCCAGTAACATACCATATGTTTTCGAGCAACTTTCGCCTTGATGTTTTCCCAAAGAGGCTTTCTCTCTTAAGGATTCTCCCCGTTCCATGTTTATTTATGAGGGACTCTCGCCTTCCCCTGGTCGGGCTCTTAAGCATCCATATCAATTTCTCTTGTTTTCTATTTCGCCCTCAAGAGGCTAGCTAATGTGAAATCATTTCTACTTGCTCTATGATGGATTTATTGAAGGGTTGGATTCATTTTGACTATGTGACCCCTTTGGGTCCTTGAGATGGATTTGAGGTACTAAAGGCACTCAACTTTCTTCACAGCAAAAACAATTCTACTAATTTCCTAAAGGCTCATTCTTCCCTCTTGGTAATGCTCATGATGTCTTATCTAGTTTTAGGGAAGGCCAAGATGTTGATTTTATTTCATTTCAACCTATGTTTCTTTGGATTGGGTTGGGCCCAGAATTATGGATTATCTATGGTGATCTTCTTTGCTTTTTTGTTTATTTAAAAAATTGTGCAGAGGCATGTATTCCCTATGGCTTGGGGTCTAGGGGCAAGTTTCATTTTTATATATGCTTTTTATATATGTTTATTCCACTTGGCTCTTATGATTCGACAATATTTGGACTTTTAGTTTTATTATATGTTCATGGCCTTTGGAGTAAGGGCATGTGTTTATATACAAATTTCTCCTAATGACATGGGTAGAATAGGCCCCCACATATCAGATTTGAAACCCACTTTGGAAATATCATTCTCAATATCCTTTTTTGGTATCTTGTTTTGAGATTCCTATTCTCTAGAGTGACAAATGATTTAAAAATTGTTAGGAAGGGGAACCATCTAACCCTCCCCTTCACCATGGTTATGTTTGGTTGTTTTATGTTTCATTTGCAGGGATACAGATAAACTATGCCTTCAGACAAATACTCAAATTCACGTGTTTTTAAAGAGCTCCCTAGGATATCTTCTAGCTCACCTTTTCAACCCTTCTATGAAGGTTGACATGCCAACTCCAAGCCCTCAATTGGAGACACTTGTAAAGGGTGGTACCCTCCACTTATTGTATACAAGACTTTGGTCCCAGACTAAACTAGAGGTTTTCTTTCATGTTATTTTCCCCCTAGTACCCACAGTTTGAACAAGGCAAAAATTATGTAATTATCTTTAATATTTATAAAAATTAGCACATAGCCTTTGACAAATAAAAATAAAAATTAAGAAAATGACTCTTTATTTAAAAATCAAAATTATTTATAATGATACTAAAAAAATTATTTGTCACATCACTAGATTAAGATTAGATCTTCATTTTATAAATTTCTTTTACAACTCTCCCATTTGTACTTCTTGCAAAATTTTGTTTCTGCAGTTTGTACACGTAAATATTCATTTATAAAATATTGTATTCAAGTAAAGTATTTTAATCCTCATTTCAATCTTCTTTCTGCACCATTTAAATGCTTTCTACAAAGCACATCACTCTTACCCGCTTCTTGTGGCACTTACAAAACCGCGACGTTTGTATAAATTTCTATTTCTATACCCATTTGTACTAAGGCGAGAGTTTAAGACTGACTCCATAGACAATCAAGAGACAAAGGGTGGCTCAGTTACCTGTATTGGCACTTGCGATCTGAATTTTCCTCAATAAAGCGGTTGCCCGCTCCAAGTGAGGAGCTACATATATATCGCCTACATACGAAGGGAAAGTTGTGCCAACAATGGCTTTCATGTATGAAAAGAGCGCGTCATGGAGGTGGATTGTGAAATCGTGTAGAGATTCAAAGCAGTTTTTCTATACCTTTGCACTAATTTGTGGGGTGATACCCGGTGCTATTGGCTACGGTGTCATGCAATTCACAAACGCCAGCAGTGAAAAGCTTGAAGCTGAACTAACCAAGAAGACATCACAGCAGTCCCGGGTATGCCACGCTTTCCCATCAAATATAGCTTATTCGGTGTAAAAATGGCTTTGGATGACCTGTCTTTACCCTTAAATTTAAATTGATTGTATGTTGTCACTCAATTTGAGTTTCGTTGTCCGAACAATTTTTCCAAATCCTAGCAACTTTTAATATTTAACGATTAGGTTTTCACAGTTACGAGAAAGAGTATTAAGCTTCTGCAAAACTGTTTTTATCGTTATAATGGATCTTGGATTCACCATAAGCATTGTATTCAACTATTACAATGTTTAATTTTGTACTCAGTTTCAATCAATCAATACTTAAAATTGGCCGTATTTAAACTTTGGCGGAGCAGTAAGATAGGATGCGGCGGCACTGTTGTGATGGACCTGCTGTTGTGCAATTTGTAAAAATGAAGTTGAGTACCTTCCTATAGCATGTGAGACCCGGTTTCAAACAACTGAAATTTAAAAAGATGAAGGCAAACCTTTAAGACATGTCTTTTAAGTTAAAAAAAGAAGTCTATTTTCGCTCTTTTATCAACTTTTGTTCTTTGCACCTTAGGCACCGACAAATTTTGAAGCTAAACCAAGAATGGATTATCCCTTTAGAGAATAACTCTATGAAAACTATGGATTAAAGACCCAAGATTCTGATAAGTAACAAACTACAGATTGCTCCGGATGAGGTTGGCGATCTTTTGCAGCAGCAAATAATTCATCGTGGGAAGATAAGTTTTATCTTTTAATACTGAGAGTAACTTTGTATAAGGCTAGAATATAATAGCGCCCTCTATGGAAAAATAATTATGAAACTTGTAAAGGTTAGGAGTGCTATGAGAAAGAATGAGGTTCACTGTTTGGGTGGCAAAGCCCAATGATAATCAAAAGCCACACAACAGGGTAAAACAAAACCGATAGAATGCTATGTAAAATTCTTCTTTCTGCAAATTGATTAGTGATCAAAGATATCATAGATAAACATAATTAAAGCAACTCTTCGGGTTCTCTGCAGTGGAAGTGGGACAATTCGTGCCATATGATTTCTCTGGGAATTTTACCTTAAAGTGTAACATTGTCAAAAGGCTGAACAAATTTCAAACTCCGGGGAACAGGAATATACAATGTTTTCACTTGAAGGACTAAACAAATCGAAGGGCTAAATGAAATCAGAATAAGTTGTAACATGATCTTAACTATCGTACACCAGTAATTGCTAATGCATAAAAAAAATATTTGGTGCTAGAAGGTTAGCACAATACCAACACCCAATTCAGGATGAACAAGCTTTATAAATTCTTGAGAATCATTGCAATTCATCATTTGTGAATTGAACATTTAAAATTTAGAATGCATGAAGGAAAATTCCAGTTTTGATAGAGTTTGAAGTATAGTTTGAAAGCTTAGACTTGGGACTCGGCAATAAACTCACCAAAATAAACCGTCATAATTACACAAAAAAAAGTAACTACTGCATCTATGGAACATAAACATCTAATTTGACTGTCAATTTGTCATAATTCAAACATAACACATCATATGATCCTCAAACTCTCAAAATTTGAAATTTCATAGTTTCAAACATAAACAATACAAATATAATACAACAAATTAAATGTATAACAGCATCATAATTGTTCACATACTTTATTATCCCAAGTTTCTGTAATGTTCCCTATTGGGACCAACCTTGATTTATCCTAAATTTTCCAATGAGGGTTTGGTTTGTAATGTTCCCTGGTAGGAATGGTCATTCATTTTATTAGATTTAAGTTATTTGTTCAAATTGTTATCATTCATGCTTACCTTATTACTATTCCAGCTCAATGACCGAAGGAGTCGGTGTTATCCAAGTTACCTAGATACCAACTTGCAATGGATTCCATCAAAGTTCACCGATCCAAGCCCTTAGCCTTTCTTGGGGCTTTGCTCACAAGGTGCTCAGGGTTGCTGATCCCTACCCTATCTTGAGACAAAGATCCATTGCTTGGATTTAGACGAGCCCTCCTTGGTAACATTTTAGTCTTCCCTCCTTAGCCAAATCGTAAGAGGATTGAATATGCTATCAATATATAATTATAAATACTTAATTGATTGTTTAAGTATATTCATCTATTGTTTAACAATGGTTTCCTCTCTGATTGCTAATGTATATATTATGATTCTATACTGCTTAGCATGATCTTTCAGATCAATCTGATCTGTTACTTTGATCCATATTGATTCCTTTATTATCTCTTCTCCTATATGATGAATAACAATTGTATTTATAATCTTTCTGTTCCTTTCCGATTCCTTGATCGGTGATCTTGAAAGGGTTCCGTGAATGTCTACTTATATCCAATATTTGGAATGTTGAGCCAATTAGGCTAATATACACGTCTCATGTATTTTATGGCTTAGCTTTGTTAACTATTAATCGTACAACTTTAGGTGCTCCTTTACTAACTGCTGAATATAAAATGAATCTCAATATTTAATGTTTGCTGTTGACTATTATCAATTATATATATCTTCAGCCATGTGTTTTATTAGAAGTATATTTGATCATTCTTTAACTTAGTCACTGTGAGAGATTAAGTAAAGAAATTAAAGAATATATAAGGATAAATAAGTGTTTGGTCTTTCTAATTCGCTATTTAGTCAATACTAGTTACATGTAATTTGTTCATATTATGAATATTAGTAGTTTCATTTATATTTTTGTTACTGATGTATATTATTTGATTAATATGTTTGATACTATTGATTAATATTTTTAATAATGCATGGGTCGATAATATTAATAGTATTTTATCTGATGTTTATTTATTGATTATTTTATCGATTAATAATATTAGTATTATTGATTTATATTATATTGATTAATTAAAAGTTAAATTTGAAATTTTATTCCTGGAAGTGGATATCACAGTTTTTGGGTGAGGGATATGGGGATTGGTTTGGGGTCCCATATTTTTTGGGTCATTTTGGGGATGACAAAGGAACGGCTATATAAAAAAGGAAAAATAAAAGCAATTAAAATATATAGGAAATTTTTAAATATTCATATGGTAAAATTGATAAAGCATTCATATATACATCATAGAATCTTAATAATATATACATGTGTTAAATTGAGAGTTCAAATGAGAGTCAAAGTCAAGAAAATTAGCATTCTTGTTACTTTATATTCATTATTCCTTGTAAAGTGATCCTTGAAGTTGACAAATATTTTGTCAAATAGTTGTTATGTGCCTTGTGTAATTATCATTGGGTGAAATGCAAACAAATTCAAGTACAAGATACATCAATGGGTAAAAAATTACATTCTGATCATATCCAGTTCAAATCCAGATTTATAAACTTGGATGTAATGTTTGTCCAAGTGTCCAACACACCTAGTGGTAGCTTATTGTGTAGAGAGAGGTGGAAATCATTCACAGACCTGTAGCTTCATATCAGCAGTTTTAAGAGCAGTGCCAGTTCATATTTCAGATCAAATTCGTACTAGTTAACTACTAGATCCATACAGCTTCTTGAGGGTGGATTCATCGCCTAAAAAGATATTTATATTTCTGTACCAGAAGTTCAGTGCCATAGGAACCTACAGTTCAGTTTGGGATCGAAATATTATAACTGTTAAAATAGTATAAACTGCTGCATATAAGCTCTTAGTTCATTTCCACCTTTACTGCTCTAGTTCTAAACCACATTTAGAGAATTTTCTTTTTCTACTCTTTCAAGTGTTTCTTTTTTCATAGTTGCATTAGAGAAAGGCTGATGGCCAGCCATCCCTGGGACAGTTCGGGAATTTCATATACATCCTTGACTGCCCCTTAAGCAGTTCACTGCAGTCCGAGTTTCTGGGGCGTATTCAGCTTTATTTAAAAATTTGGGGATGGCCCGGAATACTCCATTTAAATTTAGTACCAGAATGATGTAAAACAGAGAAAGATATCTTAAAATAACACAGGAACAGATAACTCAAAAAACATTATCCTGGGAAAATCTCTCATTTGAGGGTGAGAAACCCAGCCTCACAAAATTGAATCTTACTGAATAGTAAAAGTCTGGATGCAAGGCTCACAAGCTTAAACCTCCACAAAGATTGTTAACAATCTGTAATGAACACTCCTCATTGTATAGTCATGATAAATATTTCCAACCTCTATCAATGGCTATTCGTAAAGTACAATTTGCCCACTAGAAGTGGATGAATTGTGCTCAACCTCATCAACTTACCTGCTAACATCATTGACAACCTCTTCAACTCCCATATCTGAATGTTGTGCTAAAGTAGAGTGTGCCATATTGAATTTCTGATTAAGCTGAATAATCAATGCCTCTAAGGTAGCCTTCTAGGGTGTCCTTGACATTTGTGAGCTCATAGATACATGTGTCTACTTCTTCCTTCTTCCTCAGTGCTTCTGAATAAATCTGTGCAAGGTCAAAGAGATGATCATGATCTGAAAGAAGGTGTAGATAGTGTGATTTCATAGTCGTAATGCCCCCTTTTTGGGACATTAGGAATCCCAAAGTAAAATTCATAAAATATTTAATTTGGCTTATGAGAGCTTGATCCAAATTAATTAATGAGTCCATTTAATATTAAAGGGGCATTAATAAGAGATGAAATGACAAGAAGACAAGGTGACAGGATAGGGGAAGCTGAAGAGTCATGGCATTGGACAATAAAAGGAGGCGAGATGGTCTCATTTGGACAGGCTTGGATATTGTTTTGGTTTCAGATTTCTCTTGGAGAAATTAAGGAAGCTTCATCTTCTATTGAGGATTTGAGGACACAAACCCTCTAGTTCTTCTTGGTGGATTGGATGTAGCATCGATTCATCAGCTGTGGTGAATTCGCGACAGAGTTCATAGTTGCATTTCAGGTTCTTTTTTGGTTATCCAATATGTCTGTTGTCACTGTTTTTACGATTGGATATTTATTGTATTGCTGGTTTATAATACAATAATAATTTTTGGATTATTTGCTGGTTATTAATTGGTTAATGTTGCTGGTTATTTCTGGTATCTGCTTGTCATTATTGCATGAATTTTGGTTTATAATTCTGAAAATTTAATTGAGAAAAATTTCTAAAGGATATCCTAGTGGGATAGTACAGTGGTATTAGAGCCCGTTTTCACAGTGGTATTAGAGCCCGTTTTCACAGTGGTATTAGAGCCCGTTTTCCTGCCAGCTTGTGAGGGATTATTATAGACAAATCTATGAAAGGTTCTGAATATCAACAAAAGTCAAATTTGAAGAATCTCTATTATTCATGTATATTTTCAGGAGGGCTTTGCAGAGGATTATTAAGCTTGAACATTTGAGCTTTAAATTAGAAGTTGTGGGAGAGTGGGAGAAGAATATTATTAGTGCACAAGTTGAGACTAAAAATTTCTCAAAAGTCAGGCATTTGAATAAATTTGTTCTTCTCTATAGTTACCAGGGTATATTTTGGGCCTTGTTGTAAGTGTGTTGGCGTGGAAATATTGTTTTGATAAATAGTGTATGATGAGCCGATTATTATTCTTCAGTGGGCATCGGGCTCAAATATGTAAAAATTCCAACCCGATAGCCTAAGGTTGTCGACATTAAAACTTGTTGCACATTACTGATGGGCACTCATTTAAATAAAATATGGCGTTTAAATGAGCGGGAATGAAAATTGGTCTTATCTTCTTGGGCACATATTATTCTGAAGTTAATAATAAATTTACAGAATTGCTGTGCATCCTTAAACTTTTGCGTTCGCTGTGAATGGTCACCTCTTTGTGTATATTTGCGGCGTCCCTCATAAAAAAAATGTCGTTTTAGGAGAAGAAGTTGAGAATTAAGATAATAGCTTGGCTATTGCGAATAATACAACTGTCTGGGAAAGTATTAACCTCGATAAATGTTATTGTGGCCTTGAAAACATTATTTGGTGCACGTGTTAATTTGTCATAATTTTCCTAACTTTGGCGGAAATATTTAAGGATTCTAAGTTCGGAAACATTCTTATTTGTCATTTGACGAAGTGCGGGGTATGTTTGCAATTAATCTGTGGGGTATTGAACTTTCCAACTGTTTATGCCCATTGTCTGTGCCTAGAAGTGGAGCCAACTCATTCAGGAGTCGGCACGTATTCCTCAGCGGAGCCCATTCTTGGCCGCAGGTGAATATTTGTATTTAACACTACCATAAGAATTGTCGTATATGCTGAAGGGATGCAATTATGTTAAGCATTAATTTGTTAAGCTGAAGAAACATATAGTCAGGCCAGAAGATTTGGAGAAATACTAAAAGAAAGAACAAATTGGTCAATATTAGCAGAAGCGTATTGTTTCAATCTACACCATGGAGAAATTATTATCAGCGACGTCCAGGTTAATGGTTCCGTAAAACCTTTATAACTAGTGTTGAGCCTCCGGTCCATACAAGGCATTGTCATCATTGCAACGTTTTTGTCAATGGTCAACACCAGTGATATGTAGGGGAAGTGATATTGTTCTTATGCAGGGTATTCTTAGTGAAGTCTAGGCATGTTAATGTTATGTATTGCCAAGAACAACTGTTCTTGTTATTATACAAGTATTAGGTTATAAAACTTGGCATTTAATTATTGGTAGCCCTGGGGGAAGCTTGCTTAAGTGACCTTCAATTAAATAATTGTCTTGGTGAATATCTAAGGTGTAACGTCAATAGCAAGCATATTCGGGAAAAAACTCGAGCGGTTGTTGCAGCATTCTTTCAGTATTTTCGAAGGAAGTGTTGTCATTACAAAAGGAATTTATGCTGTTACAAATTCATTGGTCAGGAATTGAAGTATGTTATGGAATGTGAATTGTACTGTTATCGTTTATGAAACTCTCCCACATGTATTTTGTCTAAGTGAAAGGAATATTGAGACACCTGGATTGGACAAGCCCAGGGGAAGGATAGCGGAAACTTGAAGGAAGATGCGTTACTGGGAAGCAACAATTGGAGTTTCTCTTTAAAAGACAGAGATGGTCTGGACTCTTAAATCACAACACTGTCAAATATTCTAAAAATGGGAATTGAAATATGAACTATGAAAGGAAGGCTAAAATGGGAACTAAGTTGTTAGGGCGCAACATCTGGTAAATAGATTGCCAGTGTTATAGAAATTCCTCTGTGTTGAAGATGTTGGGAAAGTACAGAGATTGGTAACGAACTGTGGCAACCATGCTAGGGGTGCAATGATGTTGAGAACGAGCCCAAGTCAGAAAATACCTGCGATGAAGGATAGCCTGAAGACGATGATTGTTCAGGGAATTCACATATTAATATTTGTGCTGAGGCAATGAAGTATAGAACAGGCCATTACTGAATGTTTAGATAGTGTTTGACACATTCCTTATGCATTTGTATGTTTGCTGGGCAAAGACATAGTTCTGGATGGATATTGGGCTGAGAATGTAGGGTGGTTAGAGTTGGAAATAAATTTATCTTTGTGCAGCAAATGACTTCAGCCCAGTCTTGAGAGAAGTGTGCTGCCACGAATAGGTAAGCTGGTTCATAGTACTAATTACAGGATACACAGGTGTGGAAATAGAATACTTCTCAAATGACAGATCTTAAGGATATAACATCTGTGGCAGTCTCTATGATAATATACGATTACTGACACCTTGCAAATTAAGTAATGTCATTACTGTGTGCTGCTCAGACCTGGAGATGATAATAGTCTTCTGACGGGCACTATCAAAAAACCATTGTGAAGAAAATTGTGTTTTTGGACAAACAATCCTTGCAGACCTTGGGCTAATACATGTCAGATTTTATCATATGCACAAAATTGAATTTAATCCTGTATAAACTAGTGGAGTTTTGTACTTCGTTTTCGCTCCAAGATATATATATATATATATATAGCTGTCCAAACTCAGATTTAGGGATTGCTACATTAACCTTTGAGTGTGCCAAATGTTTGCAAAAATGTCCGTTCTCAGCACAGTGGGTCCATAATGAGAAGAAATTAACAATACAAGATTAATACTGATAAAAGTGTTCAAGAATATCAGTACTTGATATTACTGGCAGCATATCTCTGAAAACATTTGAGACATAATTTGGTACATTGGTAACTAGAATGATCTTTATCATTGGCATTTATCTATAATGACAACATATATACAACCAAAGTTTCAGTTTGGGGACTTCTGTCAGAGTTCAACACCATCAAAATAGGAGTGACCATTTCAGTAGTGTTAGTTGCATGTGTGCGTATCCACACTACACAATCATGTTTAGGAAGCTACTGAAGTTTGTTGCCAAGGATTGGGAACAAATCCTTGAAGAAAAGCTCTACTGTATAGAACATAAACTTGCAGGTTTGACTCGATCAAAGCATAGGTTAATTTGTGATTTGGAGGAGATTGAGAACTGTTTATCTACGATAGAACAACTAGGTTATAATAGTAAACAAGTGAGCATCCTTTTTGCATTGATTCCCTTGGTTAAGCCAGTATTGTTGAGATATCATGATAAAGAGGTAAGACTTGCACTTTCTCAATGTATTGTTCAGGTTATGAGGATAACAACGCCACATGATCCTTATAGAAGGGAAGTAATGAAGGAGGTATTCCAATTGATTGTGGAAAGTTTTCAAGGATTGAAGAGTCCCCATAATCCATCCTTTGGTGAGATAGTCAAAATTGTGGAAATAGTTGCAGAACTTAGAGCTTGTGTGATTATGATAGATCTTGGCTGTGAAGGTCTAATTCTTGATATGTTCCATCGATTTTTGATTGCCATTAAAAGGGGCCACAAGTGGAATGTTCTATCTTTTATGCAGTATAATATGTCTTTGATCATTGAGGAAAGTTATGACTCACAACATCTCTTATCTGTCATATTAGCTGATTTGAAACAAACACTTGTTACTTCTTCTTGTTACATCCCAATTTCTGATCTAGCTTGAAATATAGACGTTTAGGTTCACATGAAGTCAGTTGGCAGTTTAATTTGATATAATTTGGCGAAATGGTAAGTTAGTTGGTCGTTATGATTTCAAGTGCAAATGACATGTTAGTTGATCGTTAATCGCAAATTCATGGAATTAGGATGAAAGGTTAACTGTTATAATGATTATATAATTTATAATTTAATTACAGAGAAATTTCTTGCAGGGAACATGCCGAAGGGGTGAAGCATTGTCAGAAAAGAATTAGGCAAGGCGTCACCAGCACTGGGCAGGGAGACTTGGAACAGAATACATCCGTGGAATCGCATGAGTTATTTTAAGAAATAATTTAATTATAATGATTGTGCTATTTAATAAATAATTTAATTAAAATAATTAAATTATTTATAAAACGTACTTAAAGAATTTTAAAATTATCTTTTGTCGTAGTATTTCTAATAATTGTTTAGTGATCATTTAAATACAACCATGATTTGGACCATTATCATTTAATAATTTAAAAGTTGTATTTTTTAATAATGTTCGGATTATAATAATTATATTATTATAATCTTCGAATTTTAATTTTCTAATTCTATTTTCTTCTTTATTATTCTTGCTTCCAACTGATTATTGTTGGCATGTTTAATAATATTTATGTTTTTGAATTCATTTAGAGTTTTGGGGAATTCGAAATGAATCTTGTAACTGTAGGGAGTCGTAGAGGTAGGCTTATTTTTATTTAATAACTTCCTTATTTGGCTGTCAGCAACCTTTCTTTCTCCTACGGTTTTTCTTAACATCTTTGCCTTCGGCTGCCTCCTTACATCTTTGGCCGGGTTTCTTATTCCAGAATTCCAAAGCTTTTTAAGATAGAAATTAGTTCCTCTTTAAACAATCCAAAACCAAAACTACACATTAAAGATCTCAGGCGCGAAGACTCAGAGCCAGGTAGGTGGACTTTCTCAGGTGTCGGCTCTCCAGAGTGCATTGCCCAAGGAGTCACTGATTATGTTATTTTCTTCCAATAAGAATGCTAAGTCTGCGTAGGAGCTGAATCAAACAAATACATATGTAATTTATTCCTGGTAATGAGAACCCGAACTGTGCATATGGATTCCAAAATAGAACCAAGCATATGAAATTCCGTATTCCATTTGACTTGTATATTATATGAAAGTAATAAAGGAAGCCGTCTGCCATAGTACATTTAAATCATGCAAGATCAATATGTCAGCCTTATTGAATTTGAATATGAGTCTGTATCATTACATATATTTCAGAATATGCAACAATTCGTCCTGGGATGGCTTTTCTCTTTCATGATCAAAATTTAATATACAAATTGAATTAATGTTTAAGACTAAGTTAGCAGTTGGATCAAAATGCTTTGTGGTTTGTGACATTATTTGAGTTTCCTTTGATTGAATAAGTCATAAATCTTATAGTGCTTGGAATGGGGCTTTACCATTGTCAAATTGGTCTCACGATGTTTGGATTGGGTTTCACCAGTTTATACTTATGCTTTTTTTGTTGTTCAAATATGAATAGGAACTCTCTCTTTTTACCTTGATTAAATGCTTTCTATTACTTGCTGTTTTGGTCATTTATACTGAAGATCAAACTAGGTCTGAGCTCTGTATTTTTATTTATTTATTTCATTTATCCACGATAGAGTCAATATTGTCATGGAATTAGAATTCTATGTAATAAGACATAGATCCTTAGCCATAGTTTACAGGAATTTGTTATCATATTACTTGTATATTACCAATAGTCATGAGAATGTCTTTGTTATCCAGAGGATGTAAAATTGTATTAGAATCCGGGAACCTCAGATCCTGTCCATCATATTAAATTGCTTCCCATAATCTGATTTAAGATTGCTGTAGTTTTCTTTATGTGGAAAAAGTTAAATATCTTTGATTTCCTCCAAAGATTCAAGACAAATGAGTAACAATCCAGTATTAAACCTTTATAGACTGATTAGCATATATAAATATCTCAATAAGAGAATACCAAGGAATTCACTAGGTGAATTGCCAGAATATAGTGAAGAGGTGTGAAGTATCACAATGAATAAAATTTGTTAGCATCAGCGAATCCTTGGCTTGATGGCCTAATATAGGTGAAGAGGTGCAAAGAATCCACAATAAACAAGAATGTTATAATAACAAAACAATTAAATAATGCATTAGCTCAAGCATGAAGAATGTTGTCAGGAATGTTGACATTTTGAGATCTCTTAAGAACTTAATTATAGTGTTGGTTCCCAAAACCGCAGATTGGAATCCTGCGAGCCTTGCCTGCTTGATGCTGAGATATCCAACTGGTTAAGGCCAACTTGATGGGATCGATCAATGTGATCCAAATCCCTTGCGCTTCCGGCTTTGCAAAAGCAAGGCGGGTGTACCTGATCCTGGACAACAACCTTAAATCCAAGATGCTTAAAGCAGATCGATTAGAACACGAATACAATAAAAGTTTTCCAAATGGCAAGAAATATAGGAAAACTTATAACTTGCGATTTATGAACTGAGAACAAAAGTAAATGATTGATATAATGTTTTAAATAAAGAATAAGTATAGATTAACTTAACAAATGAATATATTAATTCTTCAAAGGCAAGAAATGAGACATTTGCAAGCATATGGATTATGAATCAGGAGTAAAAGACTAGTGCCTAATTAAATGGGCAATAGAGTCAATATTATTAGTTGAAACGTACAACTTTATAAAGTTCAATATATTAAACTATAAACAATTTTAATAATTCAAATGCGACGGATCAATTATATAAACACAATTTTAAATTAGTCTAAAATGCACTTTAACTCCGACGGAGACAAATTAGACATAAATATTGGAACCAATAAAATATTTGACAATACTTATGATTATCAAATTTAAAAAATGCAATAGTGACCCAGTCCACTTTATCCGAATATTAAAATATTTAAAGAAAATAATAATTTTTTTTATAAAGGACACAACTTAATAAAAAATTAAAAGTCTAATGCAAATAAATTAAATAAATACTTCTTACTGATCCGGAAATAAAATCGTACTGGAGACACTCCTTACAGATGATCTATCCAATATAAATCGACTCCAGAATCGCACAAGAATTTATTCCATAACTCACAATCCACAGGCTTAGTTCAAAAATTCGCTTCTCCACCCATTGAAAAATATAATACAGCCTGAGTTGGCCTAGTGGTGGAGAACTTGTACTCTTGAAAGAGAGGTCACAAGTTCAAATCCCACTGGGGGGTAGGGTATGTACGCCTCGTTTGTAGCGCCAAGCGCCTCTCGAAAAAGAGTACGAGGTAGTCCCATATCACTGTCACCATATGTAAACCCAAAAACTATGGCATAGTGTCGTGGACTATAAAACCACCTTTCCTTTCCTTTCCTTTCACAGAACGTAGGTAAAATTTTAAAATATAAGAATGGATATCAATATCATATATATCTCTCTTGATTTTTTACATCTATATTTATAAATGTTCAAAGGGTATCGGTTGCTTAACCAAACATCGCAACTCTCTATAAATAAAACTAACCAATGTTAAAAACTTATATGTTTTAATTTTATCAAAATATAATTAGATGCCTGTGCTTTATATCTTCCTTTGGCGTTAATGCACAACCTTTGCATCCATCAACTTGGGTATGAATTCACTAATTCATACGTGTTTGAATCTCTTTGCAGAACCAAATGCAATTTCTTTGACTCACGTTCTTCCTTCTCCAAATTCTCCTACGCATGAAGACTTCCGCACCCAATCATATACAGTGACTCCTCCAACATATGCTTTGCGTGAATCAACGCCATCTTTAGACACTTTGAGTGCCCCTCCCGCTTGATCTCATCTTCTCCTCGAGTATCACATCCGCTGGTCTTTGCCCACACGAATAACCCTTGCTTTTGCGATGGCTCCAAAGGAAAACCTGAATCCACGTTGCAACCTCTACATATATCTGCAAACTCCAGATTCTGAATCCGCATGGGTTCCTCTAAATGAGCAAACGGACCTCTTTGATATCATCGCAACTCCTCAGATGCACCTGATGCTGGATGATGCTGGATCCCATCATTCCATCCGTTATGTATATTCTGCCCTCCAGAATGTGCTTGCAGACTCCACGCTTCAGACCTGCGACAAACATTAGACACTATAAGATATAAAGAAAATGTTTGGTTATTGTTAAACATCTGGTCAGAAAGCCCCTCCATATGTTTAATGATTGTAGGCAAATAACCCGCTACAGTTGTATCAATGGTGTGAGCCATGTTCCATGGTTTGAGAAACCATAAGTTATTCAGTCCCTCTTCGTCATATCTTCACTGTTCGCAGTGCACTGGCATTGATGTTATGAAAGAACGAAGTGTATTTTAAGCTCTGCGACTCTAGGCCACAATTCTTGGAATTCATCTGTGCCTGCTGAAAGAAATTACTCTCAGGATAAAATGTGCTGAGAGCAATTCTCGAAGAAGTAGGTGCAACAGTTTCATGGGTTGCTTCACTGGTCACCGAGCTTAAAGCGAGAAAAATATTGTGGAGTGCACAGACAACACAAGGATCGCCCACATGAACATACAGGGATTTTGACAGCGAAAGAAACTCCTCCCAAAATCTCCGTAAATGCCATAGTGACTGTATGATAACATTTAAGAAGCAGTTGTACTCACCAACTTCATTCTGTAATCCTTTCCCCAAAGTCTCCACTTCAGTCACTACTTCTAGAGGCAAAATGCTTGAGGTTTGTACAATGCCATCTGTTATAAGATATCCACCTTCAGTTTTGGTAGCTTCATGTAAACTCAAAGAACTATGCTTGGCATTATAGACATCAAGACTTTGCCAAACTGCTTGCTCAATATCTGCCTGAAAACGTTCTTTGTCATCTTCTTCAGCATGAAGCTGCCTTAATGTCTTTGAGTTGTTTTCACCTGAAGCAACGCCAGATTTTTCTCTAAACATCTGCACATCTTGCTTTAAACCTGGTCTTGCCAGTGCTGCAGCAGGTTGTCTACTTTTGAAGCCAGAAATAGGTAAATGATTATGTGGAAGTGAATCTGGAAATTCTATCACACTGTTCAGCAATTGGACTATTTAGATGCTTAGGATGTATGTATATGTGTCACGTTCTGGTATTTGGGTGATACCCTTCTGTCTATTTCTATGCCCTCGAGCCTTTTGTCCAGATGAAGATAATTTTTCACGTTCCGTCACCAGTATGGAATTATCTCCGCCACTCCTAGAATTAGAATGCAGATTGGAGCTCTGCAATCTGTGCCTCTCTTGATTCATTGTACTATTAGATATGCTTTCAGGGAATACAGCCTTTCTGGAAATTTTGGTGTCCGTCTGCGTCCTTATCAATCTACTCTTATCATCCATCAATGGACCTCTATCAACATGATTAGACATCTTCACTGCCTGGTGGTTTTGTTGCCCAAAAGAACCAAGATAAGATTTATCTTTTCCAGCACTTGCACATTTACCTTGATCTACCAAATAGCTATGGCAGTCATCTAACCAAAAGTCTATCTCCTCTGAAACTGTATATGCTTCACCAGGATAACTACCAAAAGAAAACATTTTCTTCCCTGGTGGCACAGAGTTAGCATCAACCATGATTTGCTGCTGATAAGTATAGTTATCCTTCCACTCACGTGCAATATTTGTAGTCTCATGTATATTGCAATAAGGCCTATTACCAATTATACTTGAATTGGACTCTTTCAGTATACAACATAGTCTTTCTTCTTCTGCTTGCTTTTTACTTATTTCTGCAAGGTGTTTTTGTTTTGCCTCCTCTTCAATTTTTTTTGTAATTCCAATGTTTCCTCATGCTTTCACGTGCAATATTTTTAGTCTCATGTATATTGCAATAAGGCCTATTACCAATTATACTTGAATTGGACTCTTTCAGTATACAGCATAGTCTTTCTTCTTCTGCTTCCTTTTTACTTATTTCTGCAGGGTGTTTTTGTTTTGCCTCCTCTTCAATTTTTCTTTGTAATTCCAATGTTTCCTCAAGCTTTCTTTCCTCAGCTTCAAGTTCAAATTACCATTTCAATTCATCTTCTTCTGTTATCCACTTTTGTATCCTGCTCGTCTTCACTAACACATTCACATGTGCTTTCCTCGAGAATGATTTGCTGCCCACCATTACTGGTTACCTTTAAATCTTTGGTTCTCCTATGATCCTTGTTCTTTTATATTTCTGCACTTAATTTACTTTGAACTATAATGCATTGATATCAATGAGCCTTTCCGTCATGAATCTTCATTATTTCACAAATGGAGGCCTCAAATTTTGCAAAAGTTTTGGGCTCCATCACATAGAATATGAAATAATAGTTGTATGTAATCTTCTTGAATAATGAAATAGCCGTTTGATCCGAGAATCACGAATACTTAGGACTCACCTGGTTGTGAAGCCAAGATGATGGGTGATGAGGTAAGAAAAAGGAATTCTCATTAGTATGAATCAGTATCAGTTTTTGGCAATTCAATATTTATCATTTAATATTAATTAATTAATAGCTCATGCATATTCTTGTCATGGTGATCTCTTGCTGCCAAGTTGTATGGCGTGTTATATATCATGATGCCCAGTGGATGGTAAGATGATGTTCCCTGTCAATTCCGGGTAGGGAGGGCCTTTCTTGTTAGAGATCGTGTGGGGATATATTGTGGTCCGAGGTTGGGTGGTTAAGCCCCTGACAATGTTTCACCTCACTCAAGACGTCGGATATGCGTCAGATAGAGATAAGCCATGCATTCAATTGTTTATCGGAAACAGGTAATATCATTTTTGTTTATGAGAAGGTAAGATTAAATTGAAGTATCTCATTGTTATCATCATTTTACTTTCATATAAATGAATATTGAATATAAGAATTTATCTGATCTTGAGAAATTGTCACAGATAACCAATCGGAAGGAAAAGAAATCCGAAGCCCTAATTGATTGTGTGATAGCTGGAACCTTAATTGATACAGTGGTATTAGAAGCCCTAACTGAATCAGTGGTATCGAAAGCCCTAGTTGAATCCGTGGTTGCGGAAGACTTAAATTGAATCCGTCGTCATGGAAACCCTAGATAAAATCCGTCGTCACGGAAGCCCTAAATTGAATCCGTGGTCGCGGAAGCCCTAAGTGGTAAAGCAATATTAGAAGCCCTAAATAAACCGATGGTAATTGATGCCCTAATTGGTAAGATGATATTTGATGCCCTAATTTAAGTTTAGTGGTATTTAGATGTATTCATCAAATGATTTTTGAGATAGCAGTCAACTTGAGAAATTGTTATAGTGTATTTGTGGACTAACCCGGGTGGTTGCAGAAGCATACTTAGACGATTTTCAGTCTCAATTTTCCGAGGTATGTGATTTCAATTTTTGAAGTAATTTCATTAAAGGGTATTTCAAGTATTTAGTTAAGAAATTTTTGTTTAACTGACTTTAACGGTAAATCTTCTTCACATGAACATGAATGACGTAATTGCCTTCTTATGAAATCGAAGTTATAACTGTATTCTATGCTTATGTTAGATGTTAATTTAGACCTGGAAAATTTGGATGTTACACTTCTCATGCTTGTAGTTTGGTTAACATTGTCATCAAACAATGTGAGCAAAAATTGAAATCATTCTTACTAAGGGACAATATGGAGGGAGGAAGAAAAGAAGAATTGTTTCAGGTTGTAGAGAAGGATGAAAAAGATAAAACTCAGTCATATGGGCAGATTAGCAGGGATTAAGCTGATGGTATTATCGATCAGCCACTTGGGAGTTCAAGGGAGTCCCCTTCCATTATGGCACCATGCCCTTTGGTTGATGACTATAGGATTGATGGAGCATCTTTTGGATGAGCTTCTTGTGTAGCAGTGATGGTGACTTGGTGAGGATATTTATTCTTATGATGATAATGCTTTCAGCCAACATAATATTGATTGGATAAAGCATAGTAATTCACTTTTTGAGACGGATGCTGATTGGGTAGTGGAGAATCCACTTTTTGAGTTTGATGATGGAACACCTTTTGATCAAGAGTCATAGATTGATATTGGTAGCAGCTAGGAGGTGACTGATTTATTACATTTGACAGAGGGGCATAATGATGATTACAAAACAGCCTTGGATAGTAACTTGGCAGTTTGATATTTTGGCCATTCTACTAATTTCTAGTATGGAGCAACAGGATATTTTAGATAGTTGGGAAGGTGGATGGCCTTTTTATTTGTGCGATTCAGGAGGATCAGGCGCTTGGTTAGTATTGTTTCAGGGAGCTAGTTGACATGATGTTGAGTTCCCATCTCTATTTGACTCTAGTAGTGCTTGTGATGTGAGTTGGAGTGAGATTCTTAGTTAGATTGAGGATTTTCTCACATATGATAGCAGTACATGGCCGGTTGATTCGACAGATTATGCACATGTAGTAACGCAGGATCTTGGTATTAGCATGATTAGTGCATTGTAGATGTGGGGATTTAATGAGCGGCTTCATAGTTTTGGACATATTTTTTGTATCAGAGTAGCGCAACGGCTTGATGGAGCAACTTCCTTGAGATTGATATGGGACCCTGGTATTAGATTGTGGACTCATGATTGCTTGAGGGCAAGCAATCTTGAGGAGGGAGGGCAAGCGATTTCTGATTAAGCTCAATAATCTGATTTTCTGCTTAATGAAATGTCACTAAGATAGCCTTCTAGGGTGCCCTTGGCATTTGTGAGCTCATAGACATGTGTCTACTTCTTCCTTCTTCCTTAGTGCTTTTGAATAAACCTGTGCAAGGTCAAATAGATGATCATGATCTGAAAGAAGGTGTAGATAATCCTATTTCATAGTCGTCAGGGTAATCTTTTAGAAACCTCCCTCCAAAAAAAGTCAAAGATATAAAATATTGGCAAATCTTTCATTTTTTTGAAAGAGAAATTATATTGACAATTATTTTGGAATCATAATTTTGTATAGAAAATATTGGTAAATCTCAATAATGATAGAAATTTCATTAATCACCATAGAATATTACAAATGAAAATTGAATAATTTTTAACTCATGGAATATTATGAGGATCATTATATGATATTTTAAATCAATAGTGAAAACTAAATATTGGTGATATATCCCTAAAGTAACTAGTAATTATGATAATTATTGGTGAATTAATTTTAGTTTCTCCAATAATATATAATATTTAGGTGAATCAAATCTAATCATTTATCGAATATAATGGCGAATCTTTGAATATAAATATTTTAATCTAATAAATTATTGAGCGATTTTAAATATTTTAGAGCTAAAATTTATAAAAATATGGCGATTTAGCTTGCGTAAAATCTTAAATTATTAGCCAAATTACTAGCTAAAAATTTCGAAAATTAGCCAATTGACGAATATTAGCCACTAAAAAATACTTTGATAGTCGTAATGCCCCCTTTTTGGGACATTAGGAATCCCAAAGTTAAATTCATAAAACATTTAATTTGGCTTATGAGAGCTTGATGCAAATTAATTAACGAGTCCAATAAATATTAAGGGGGCATTAATAAGAGACGAAATGGCAAGAAGACAAGGTTACAGGATAGGGGAAGCTGAAGAGTCATGGCATTGGACATTAAAAGGAGGAGAAATGGTCTCATTTGAACAGGCTTGGATATTGGTTTGGTTTCAGATTTCTCTTGGAGAAATTAAGGAAGCTTCAGCTTCTATTCAGGATTTGAGGACGCAAATCCTTTGGTTCTTCTTGGTGGATTGGATGTAGCCTCGATTCATTAGCTGTGGTGGATTCGTGACGGAGTTCACAGTTGCATTTCAAGTTCTTTTTAGGTTATCCAATCTGACTGTTTTCACTGTCTCTACAATTGGATATTTATTTTATTGCTGGTTTATAATACAATAACAATTTCTAGAGTATTTGATGGTTATTAATTGGATATTGTTGCTGGTTATTTCTGGTATTTGCTGGTCATTATTGCATGAAATTTCGGTTTATAATTCTTTAAATTTAATTGAGGAAAAATTGAAAAGGATATCCTAGTTGGATAGTACAATAGCTTTCAGCCCTTCTTGGATTATTAATATCTGTGGAAATTCTTCTTTGAGTCCCCTCTACGTGTTCCTTCCAAAGGTATTTTTCAAACATCCCATACATGTCATCAAAGCATGATAAAGCTCCAATATTTTTATCTTCAGTTTACCTTCAACTGGTTCCCTGACATATGTAAACTAGTAGGTGTATGAGAGCAATCAGATGCATATGGGGCAGGGGGCTATATGTCATCATCATGAATGTTATTTTCCATGTCCAACTGTGCAATGGAAAAGGGGACAGCACCATGTTTAGAATCAAATCCATCACACAAAGAATTCATATCATAAGCAAACACATTAAGTCTGGATCAAAATAAGCATTGACACTTAGAAAAGATATGGAGTAGTCATCATTAGCTGTTTGGACAATCTTCTCCAATTTATTATCAACATGCCCATCAAGAGCACTAGTGTGGGCAGCCCCGCAAGAAGCTTCTACCTATATACTACCTATGAATAAACCTGTGCCATATTTAACATCTTTTCGATGATTATGAGAAGGCTGCAAATCACTGGTAGTTGGTTTCTCTACTTTTTCAAGACCATCTGTAAGCTGATTATTGGCTGCTGAGAACTCCTCATGCAACTTTTTGCAAGCTTCTTGTGCCATAAGTTCATGAACTAGCTTGTGGTATTGTTTCTTTGCCACATTATTCTTGTTCTATAGACTTGGATTAAAGTCCATGTAATCAGTGAAGGATAAATCTTTGTGGACCTATGTTGGGAGTGTGTTATATTCATCTAACATGCTGATCACTTCCTCCCTTTTCCCCTGCTGCAAAGTTTGGGTTAACTGTTGCTGGGCTTGACCAAGATCCATGATGGCTTTTCTTTACCACTATAAGATGATAGTCCCGTTTCTCTCTTTTCCAGTTTTCTAAATTTGTCAAGCAGTAATTGTCCTGTCTAAATAACTCTCAACTCAAAATAATTTAAACAAGAGATTTCCAACTTTTCTATTGTTAAAACTAATCCCTGTACAAATTGTGAAACAATTGAGGTGTAACTGATTGATAGTTTAAACTCTAGGCTAACTATTTGAGCATATTACTGGGTACAAAATTTAGTTTGTTTGCTTCTTGATGAATCAGTGAACTTTGGCAATGGTATTCAGAGAATTCAGAGTACAGAATAAAGGTGTCTTTTGCTGACATTTTGCTGGGGGTGGGCTGGGTCTGTCTTGTGTATTTTGCTTTCTGCCTGTTGTATTTCTTCTTGATCTGTTCTGTGTTGTTGAACTTTAATGATAAATCTTATGTAAACATTTTGTAAAGGGTGTTGGGTTCCTTAAAAACCTATTTTTGCCTTAATAAAAAATGAATATGCGGAAAAATATCCTCATTACCACTGTGCAAAAAGCATGTTGACATTAATACAACAGTGTGTAGACATCAATGACAACCATAACAAAATAAGTTATAACTGTACTGAATTGCTCCCTATCCAAAATCACCTATTCTGCTAAATTCTGCAATAATTAGAGGAGATTTTTGTTATTTCAAAAGCAATATAGAGTTAAACACATAATTGCTACATAAATAATTATAAGTTGATCTAACAATTTACAATATACTAAAAAAACAGCTGAGCTGCATTGGAAGATGAACCAAAACGCGTGTCACTGAAATATAAGAAACATTTCATCTGTCTTCCTCATTTGTGTAGTTTCTGTTTATACCAAAAAAATTAATAAATCACATGATATATTGTGTTTTTAAGTTCATGGAGATTTGCATCAAATCTTTTAACATGCAATTCACACAGTATTCAGAATGCGTCAAATCTTCATGGAAAGCATTTGTTCTAGGGATGACTTTCCTTCCTGTGAAAGATATCGGGATGACTCTGTCTAGGAGCAATATTGAATTGAGTTAAAAACTAGCAAGAAGGGTGGTGATGAGTATTCAGCCTTCTATGAACAGACTAAAGGAAATAAAGGAAAAGGGAACAAGGGTGACCTAAAGGATGAGGAAGGATCCTCATAGCTAGGGAAAGACTCAATTAAAATCAAGTTATCAAGTGCTTTAGTTGTCAGTTGTTTGGTCATTATGCATCACAATGTTTATACAAGAAGAAGAACCGAGAAGAGTAGCTGCATGAGGATATGCAGTTTCTACAGGAATTTAGGTGAATGAATTTGTTGCTAATTTTGATAAAAGAATCTCAATGATATCTTGTTTATCTACCAGCATGTTTCCTAGGAATGCTTGGTATGCGGATAGTGGGGGCTTTAGGCATATGACATCAGCTTGGGAGTATTCGAACTTAAAGGAACATAACTCTAGAGTTCAGGTTGAGCTTGGTAATCATGCCAACCATGTAAGTTGGTTCAATTCCTTTTCGACATCAATAAAATACGTGTAGATACTTGTAATGACGAGGACGTAGTTGGAACCTTCCAGAAAAAAGGTTTTTTTGTGGGTTATTTTGAGACTTTAAAGGCCTACAAGGTCTTTTTTCTGGAGATGAGGAAAGTAGTAGTCAATAGAGGTGAGGTTTGAGGAAGACTTTGCATTCATG
This sequence comes from Cupressus sempervirens, assembly GCA_028749045.1. Lineage (NCBI taxonomy): Eukaryota > Viridiplantae > Streptophyta > Pinopsida > Cupressales > Cupressaceae > Cupressus > Cupressus sempervirens. The sequence goes on along the minus strand of CM053783.1, from coordinate 503,227,689 downwards.
AAGACTCATGAGGTTGCTCTAGTGCCAGATGCTGAGAAGTAAGAAGATTTGAAGAATGAGCATGGATCTCCAAAGATGCATGCTTTCCATTTTAGGAAAGCATTTAGGTAAGGAGAGACTTCAACCCCTTCTAGTTCTGTTAGAAGACCTTGATGGCTCACACAGACATTGAGGGACACTTTGAGGACAGCTATAATATGTTTTCTAAATTACAGACTGAATCTACAAGTTGGATTTGCAATATATATTTCATTCTTGCCGTTACAGTGGTCTCAGTGGTTTTCAGTATTCTTGACTACAAACAAGAGTTACAGACTTCTTTTGAGCCTTAAAGATAGGAAGCAAACTGTTTGACAAATTACCCCAGAATTTTTTTTGGGTAAAATTCTCTTTTGGGATATTACACCTTCATTCGAGACAGATTAATTAGAGCAGTACATTATATGTGGAAATTTGTTCCACCTTTCCTCTACATGTAATTGTAGGCAGTGGTAAGAAAATTTTCATTGGGGTAGAGATCAGGATAGTGCATTTGAATCTTTGAAATAAAAAATCAGCCATACCACTGTGCTTACTCCATTTTCATAATAATTCTAGTTTGCTACAGATATGATTATGCTATGGGAAGTTTTTGTTGCACAAAGGTTAGATATTTTGTTCTGTGGTAAGAGGGTATTATATATATAGAAATAAATGCATGCACTAGTTGAAACAATTAATAAATGGAAGCATTATTTGATAAAAGAAACCATGCTGCATAGTGAACACAAATCTCTCTAATATTTGTGGGTAGAGAATAAATTGCTGCAGCCAAGACTTGACAAATGTATGGGGTTTCTTCTATAGTTTCATTTGATAATCAAGCACAAGAATTGAATAGAAAATGGTAGATATGCTATTGAGGTTACTAACGACAAAACAAATTTTAGCTTTGGCTACAATTTAACAACTTGAGCCTTTCATAAGAGAGGCATATGAGGAAGCATATTCACAAGGTATGAATTTTGGGGAGACATCCCAACATCCAAAGGCTATCTCAATATTCAGCTAGAAACAGCCAAATTCTTTAGACGATGCAAATTTTGACGCAGAAGTGTAAGATCAAGGAGAAAGATTGTGCATACCTCTCTCTATGCCTACTAGACCATGAGAAGGCACTTCTATGAATTTTGTTGGTAGATTGCTCAAGTCTAAGGATGTTCACGATCATCTATGATTCTATATATGGTTGTAGATAAATTTAACAAAATATCTGTTTTAGTTCTCAGTATAAATAATAATATTAGGTCACAATTCTGCTGATTTATTACTATTGCATATGAAGGAGCCAAAAAGAGATTACAAGGAAGTTCAGAGTATCAGCGAAGTACAAAAACAGCACATTGGCTGGAATGAAGAGTTTATAGCATATTTCATCACTAGAAATGACACTACAGCATATAGATTAGTAAAACTATATTACTCTTCCTCTTTGCCACTAGACTCCGAAGTAGTGAACCTCAGAGGAGAAGGCATAAATGTCATGCTTGACCCCTCCACTTCTGATCCTCTTGCCCTCTAGTTGCCTTCCCTTCGGATTTGCTGCACCAACTGCGACAAAGGGACATTGAAGTCATCTTCAACAGTGCTGCAATCTTTCTCCTTCATAGTAGTGAATCCATACTAAAGTTCCTTCTTAGTCAGTAGTCCTTCCCTTCCTGCATGAATTTCCGGAACTGTTCCTCCTTCATTTTGAAGATAGCTGTAACCTGCACAGCAATGTCAGCCCTTATGAGTCTCCTTAGAGACTCAGTAAGAATCCTTTCTTTACCCTGAAAAATGTTATTATTCCTAACTTTCCATAGATACCAGAGTATGAAAGAAGAAAAGATAGACCAGAACACTTTAAAATACTTGCTGCCACAACATATTTTGCCAAAAATAATTTTCTCAACATAGACATTTTCATCAAATACAGAACCAAACATATTCCAAATAGCTTGAGCAAAGGTACACTGAAAGACAACATGAGCAATTGATTCAGGTTGGGAACAAACAGAACAACAATTAGGCTCCCCCCCTGGTTTAGAGAATGGTAACCTATGCAGCAACATTCTCCAAATAAAACAAAGAATTTTGGGTTCAATAGGCCTGGCCCACAGCTGAAAGAGAATCTTTTTCCAGTCATTATGAGTAAGCGATAGGTTCCAACAGGAATCAAGGTTCTTTTATTAACATTTCTATACATTTGGGTTTATTTTTGGGTACCTCGTGGAGGAATACGAACATTGAACTTCAAGGAATCTTAACTTTTTATCCTCAAACATATGAACAAATGGAAGTTGTAAACAAAACTTCATTATAACTCGTACGGGGTTATAATATCATTTTGCATATATATATATATATATATATATATATATATATATATTACTCCAAAACAATAGCCCAATCATACATGAAGCATGTTTGGGTTATATGCATACTAACCTACTTGGTGTTAAAATGGTATAAAAAGAAAAAAATAGGAACAAGATCCAAAGGTGACGAGAAGCAAAATGCAACCAAAGGATTAGGTCAATCCATCTCAAAATTGAAAAAGCAATTGGAGCATTTTAAGCCGAAATACAAAGATAAACTTCAAAGAAAACTCTCAAAATAGGGAACAAGATTTTTCTGAAATGAGATGCTTTAGCAGCAAATTAAGAACCTCAAATCTGTTAGCCACTTTTGATGATATTGTAGCTATGGTCGGATTCCTTCAGGGTGACATATTTGATATAAAGGTTGTGTCAATATAATTATTGCTAATATTATAATTATATTTAGTGTTATAATATAATTATTATATTAATAATATTTTCATTGAGATAATATAATTATTATAATATTATTGTGATATAATTATTATAATTTTATTGTGATTAATTATTGCTAATATTATAATTATATTTATTGTTATAATATAATTATTATATTAATAATATTTTCAGTGAGATAATATAATTATTATAATATTATTGTGATTTAATTTTCATAATACAATAATAATAATTATAATATAATATGATATTATTATGTTAATTAATAATATAGTTATTCTAGGTTTCATGGGTATGTGTATCCACTCCCCTGGGATGTGGACCCACATACCCAAGTACCGGGTACATAGTGGAGATCATCATAGCTAAGAACCATTTGATTTTGTTTCGGTTTTTTGTTTGCATATCAGCTTCTTGTTTATCAAGCTTAATTCAATATGTAATCAGTTTGAAAGTTTGAAGTTTGAACAATACTGATTAACAGTAAACTTCATCACTGTTCAAGTCAGAAATCATTTGCAATATGTCTTTGTTATATGATTTATGGTCTTCTTATTCATGTTTAAAGTTTGCCTTCTCTGTTACGCATCTAAACGTTTATTATATACTATTATTACAAACATATTGCAAATCTGAAACTGAAAATAATACATTACATTTGCAAACTTTATCACTGTTCTAGATTTGAAAAACCTTTGCCATGAATAATAATTTCAGATTTTCTATAAATTTAAAATTATATTAGGAAAAAAGTTTGATGTGACTAAGTACCCTTGTCTTCTATATTGGAAAATAGTTGTACCAGTACCAGTATCAGTACCAGTACCCCTAGCAGTACCCAAGTACCCCTGTCCCTGTGCAACCTTGTAATTTTTTAATTAATTGATAGACAAGAGTGGCGACCCTCGTTAAAAGGGGCACCGCCAATATATTAAAGGGAAAATAAATCCTTCCTTCTCAAAATATAATATACATATTGCGAAAATCAACATAGGGTCTTGTGAAATTTGGAGACATTGAATATTAACAATTCTGAGGAGCCCAGGTCACTGTAGTATCTAATTGTTTAACCTGAGCGAATATACATATATTTGGCACATAAATCAAATGTCCAATGTTTCATTGGCTGGAAACGAATAAATTTTCTTTCTAGGAAATGAAATAGTTTAGCGACACCCATAATTCATCAGACATATATGTATAAAGTATATTTGAGAGTATTAATGTGATTATCGTGAGATTATAATATTTTCTGTTTGGGCAAGAGTTAGGTAATCTTGAATAAATAATTTAATGAACAAACAATTGAGATCGTATAGTTTTGTCGAAAACCATTGTCCTGGTGGGAAACTAGAGTCATAGTAATTTCTGTATGCGAATTTATCATTCTCCCCAAATTTGCCAATGAATATTGCTCAGCGGTTCTAATACCCTGCATTCGGTTTCAACGATCTCAGGCACATTGTATTCCTATGCTGTCTGAAGCAATGTCGTTTTCAGAAGACAAAGTTTTCTCTACTACTGATTTAAATAATCCTGCGAGCAATGCCATGATCATCAATGTATTGCAGGCATGAGGAAACATGGATATTGACCTCTCTGCTGAATAACTTGAAATTTGATTAGTTCGGGAGCCTACCAAGCTGTTGACTTTGATAGTCAGCAACTGCAAAAGAAGGAATGGACATTATGGATTTGATTGCAAGAAAGGAAATTATTGGTAGACAATTCCCGCACGACAACTGGAATAATATGAATAATTGGTCACCATTATTGGACACAATATACTTGCCAATGCAGATATATATCACAAACATTGATGGTGGGTGTCATTTCCATGGCTTGAGACATTGATATAATTCATTGGTTTGCAGATGAAATCCCTGTAGCATTAAAGTTAAGCGAACCATTCATTTCCATATATTGCGTGCACATGTCAATCCCAATTCTATAAAGTTTTGAAATTCAATATTATAGGAAATCAGGAATATAAGTCCAGCCAACGGTCAAAGTCATAGAAGGAAAATACACAGTCAACATGATATAATTCAAAGATCTAGTGGCTATTCCATACCAGGCGATTTCACAACAGACTCGGGCCATTTATAGCCTGCACAATATATTTATAGCTTCCGCAATCTTCAATATTCAATTTGAATCGATAAATGGCAGAGATATTCCCTTGTTTCACATAAGTCATAATCCAGGCAACTGAGATCATGATAGCATGCAATGGAAATCTTAATACAAGCATCGAGTATTAACAACTGAAACCATAGTATTGGCGTCAAGAAATAGATGCATCCTGGGAGAGGATTTTTGACATTCTGGAAATTCTTAAAATATAAATACAGGATTTCCAATCATTAAATTATACTTCCCCACACGGGATCACTATATCAGAATAATTATATGCTTACATTAATGGAGAAGTAAGTACAGCTTTGAGAAAGCATATCGCGAGTGCTGCCACAGTCATATTTACCAAGGGGTGAAATTTTTTGATCTTCGGATTACAAAGTCAGCCTTTTCTATATAGCCATGACATGCCCCTGATTTTATGTTTCCTATATCCTGAAAACTGCTTTAGCTAGAGAAGCTGTCCTGTTACAGCAAATAGACCAGAATATCTCTTAAAGATGAAGCATAAATCTCTGATACGTTTCCTTATTTGGGTTACATGTATCACATTTTCAGATAAAATTTATAGCAGAACGAAATTTCTGGGCTCATGTTCCTATTCATCACTGGGAGATTGACTGATATCTGGAGATTACAATTCAATAGAATATATCAGCAATCTTTTTCATTCCCTTATTTGGGTTACATCTATCACATTTTCAGATAAAGTTTGCAGCAGTTTATACATTCTCCCAGTGTAACACATTTCTTGGTTCATGTTCCTGTTCATTACTGGAAGATTGACTGATATCTGGAGATTACAATTCAATAGAAGAGGCCAGCAATCTATGCTTTCTAGTTGCTGTAGCATTTTAACAGCCTTTGAACCAATAGTTATCTCCAGCCGGTTGGTTGGAATTAATTAAGGCTTTAAATGCTCAATGTTTTATATAAACAAGCTCAGATTAACTGCCTATGATTGCTCTGTCCTTTGTTGTGACCTACCATGACAAGCAAAAATCAGATTCTTGGGTATTTCTGTGATAGAATGAGTATGAGATACGAAGGTGTATTGATGGAGATAACAGGGATTTAGTTTGAAAGGAATGAAGAACATTATTTACTAAGCATCTTAACATTCAATGATTAGTAACAGATGATATACAGAATAAACCTTTGCCCTAAACTCTACGTCTTCTTCAGAAGACTCTGTCTCTTCTTGTGATGGTGCATTTAATGAGGACTGTAAACCTGTATTTACTCTGGAGATGTGCATGACACAACTTGACTATGAGCAGGCCTTTCTGTTTTACAATAGCAATTGCAAGTCTGCAAGTGAAATGACTCTTTATTCAGGGATGTGTGATATTCTTCCTGGCTCTAACGTTTGTGACTTTGAGTCTGACCCCTGTGGATACTCCATGAATGGATGATGTTTCTACAATTCATGCAACTCCTGGGGATGGGTTTATTTGTGCAAGCTTTGAAGCAATGGGTTATGGTCCCAAAGATGCTGAACTCAAGTAACTAGTTGAAAGGATTCTGATCTGTTTCCAGCCAAGGTATTCTTCATTGCTGTTCATGATTTTTGCGCCTGTTGTGCAATTCTCATGGAATGTTCTTGATCAGCCTCCTCAGGGATATGTCTGTGATATAATAAATGGACAAGAGCTTATAGAAGTCCGTAGTATAGTTTACCTGACTTACAGGAGGACTACTCTATCTCTGCATACCTGGGGAAGGGAACATGTTAGAAGCAATCGCTGGAAGTTTGCAACGTCATCCGTAATGAATAAGCAGACTTTGGATCTCAATTATGTATCTGTGGGCATGAGAAGCTGTCTATCTCAATAAAGTCGATTCCACATGCTATAAAATCGTACCCATGAAAAAGGGTATGCCTCCATGACAAAGGGAGCAACTGGAGGATTTGCTTCGGTTGACTTCCAAGTATCTTGGTCTTATTGACTTAGAGGGACCAGACCATGTCAAGATGGTTTCTCTAGTGACCTGGAAATTGTAGCTCTAGAAGGACGATAATTCATATGATGAAGTCCAATGTATGTAGGGTAGATGGCCTTTATGTGTATGATATTCCTATACTGATGTATACTTGTTGGATGAAGGAGCATTCAAGAAAAGAGTTTGATGCAGTCTAAAGAATAAAGACATGACTTGCTGCCATGATATCAGAAGGTCGGATTCAGAGGGAGTTTGACAATTCATTAGAAGCAATCTTAGACCAAGAGGTCAAAAGGTTGATATCTGCTTTAGGAGTTCTTCTCCTTAAGGGAGAAGTTCGAGATGCGGTCTCTCTCGTTAATGAGCTTTTCTCTGTGAGGAAAAAGTACATGATGGAATTGCTTGTAATGCATTATTCTCTATGAGAAGTTTAAGGTGAAAGCCCTTGTTCCACCCTCTGGCAGTAGCTATGGTGGAGCTACCCTTTGATGTGGTTCATGGTGGATGTTATGTATGTGGCCTCTTGACGCCACCACCTGAGAGAATCCGTGGTGAATTTTCTTGTTCTTGTAATACATATATTTGTGAGGTGACGATCTCATAATGATAAAGACACTTGTACACTGTTACCTTCATTGTGAGGTGACGATCTCACAATGATGGTTGATATCTCATAAATTAATGGATATTCATTACACATGTAGATATTTTAAAATCCATCATGGTGGGTAGCGCTTGTGGTGGTAGCCAAGGACATACCATAATGGTTGATATCATAAATCCATTTATTACATCCCAAATTTTGCCCTAAGTTTTAAATTGATCATAGCCATTGGTTTAACGAATTATTTCTTTCCTGATCATGTGAAGTGAGTTAGTTAATTATAGACGTATCAATTTATTTCTTTCCTGATCATGTGAAGTGAGTTAGTTAATTATAGACGTATCAAATTATTTCTTTCCTGATCAGGTGAAGTGAGTTAGTTAACTATATACGTTGTATCAATTGATAATGAGTTATTTCATTCATGATCATGTGAAATGAGTTAGTTATTGTAGACATTGATAAAATCTATAACTGTCACTAAATGACCGACAATGGTTTTGAACTAACGATTAATATATCTTTGAATTAATGTCTTGGCGAGAATGTTTTGTTTTGGTGATTGTAGGAAGAAGACTGAAGAGAGGGGAAGCATTGCTAAATGGGATCATCGAAAGAGGATGGTCGATTAGTCCAGTCATCTGAATCGACAGGTATGACCTAGAACTACCTTGGAAAGGATACGAAGATTTGACAACATGTTGCATTATGGAACCGCATGAGCTATTAGAGAAATAATATAATAAAAACTTAAAATAATATAAATTAAAAATACAATTCTTACCTTTGAAGAATTATTGATTGGATTTATTATTTAATCATTATTATACACCGCCAAATACGAACATATGTATATAAAAATGAGGTGACACCAATAAATTATAAGTTTATAATTTAAATGTCACTTCATCAATATGTACACATGAATGTATATAAGAATACATGATAATAATAATATAATAATTAAAACTCTTCAACTTCTTATTTTCTTTCCCTCTTTATTTCTTCGTTTTAAAATTCGATTTTATTGGCACTCGAATGGCTTCTTTGTAACTGAAGGAAGTCAAAGAGCCAAACAACTATTTTAATGGAGTCTCCTTCATTGTGTTTACCATAACATTTTTTCCTCTCTGCATTCTTCTGTGACTCCATTTCACATCTGTTTATACGTTTAGACAAGAGAAGAGATTTGAGATTACCATCGGCCTCAATATGCTTCCCGTTTTCATTTCCTATTCGCGAAAACAGTGCTAGGAAGTACGGAGTCCCATTTCTTTCCAGTTGCGGAAGTAGAAGCAGACTGGTATAAGTCACCCGTGGGAGTTGGAGCAGATGGTTTATAAGTCAAGTAAGATATTACTGAGTTTAATTGGATAACGTCTTGAATCGATTACTTTCTTTAATCTTTATGCCATGCTATACGGGTCCTATTATAATTCTCTTTCCATGTTTTATTAAATTTTGATGCCGATTCTTATACAGTCAGTATGGTCATAGCTTCCTGGACAGAGTTCATTGTGCCATATATCATGTCATATGATGTTCATTATAAATTATCACAGCCAAGGTTAAGAAAGATGGAATAATAATGATAGCCTTTGATTAAAGACTTCCGCCTGAATTTACTTCTAATCTTCCCTTTACAATCATCATGCTGAAATGTTAATATATCATGAAGTCCAAACACCGAGGAATTCACTGGCAATGATGCCATTAAAGGTGAAGAGGTGTAAAGCAAATATAGTGGATATAACTCGCTAGCACCTAGGAATCACTGACATGGTAGCTTGAAATGATGAGGAGGTGTAGATAGCTTGCACAAACAAGAATGAAATTAGATTACCTAAATAATAGACAAATTCTATAATAGCTCATGCATGTTCCAATAATGAATTATGTTGTCAAGTCGAATGGTGGAGATTAGGTTTACGAACCCAATTTGAAATCCTTGGCCAGGGTAGAAATAGGTAGATGGGCCGATCATGTGATCTTTGTTTGTCCAAATGCTTCAATTATTTGGAGATAATTGTTGGGACACTCAAACCACCTGATTACTCAGATGGCTGGACTTATGAACATCCCAAGCCCGATCCCGAGGTAGGGAGGGCCATTCTATTAAGTTAGGATGTGTGGGAATAATTAATGGTTTGCGGTTGGGAGGTTAAGCCTATGTCAATGCTTCTCTCACCAATGCCGAGGCTTGGACAACAAGACAAAGAGAATTCTTCATCATAACTTACACATTTACTTCATCATATGTTCTTGCACATTTAGTTTAAAAATTATAAAAACTTAAATAGGTAGCATAGAAATATATGCATGTTTAAAAATAGTGGTTGTTACTTTATTTTCAGTTGAGCATGTTAAGATTGATTTAAATAATAACAAAGTAATCATTTATTTATTTCCTTACATTCGATGATGTTAAGATGCAGTAGATTAGATAGCAGTTACTTCTTTCTGTTATAGTTGGTTAAATGAGATCATAGTCTTGTGAAAGGGTTTTGCAATTAGATAAATATTTTGTTTTACAATGGTTATGAAAAATTGGTATGTTACACCATTATGGGTAATAGTGCATGCGGTGGTGTCCAAGGACATAATGGTAGATATCTTAAAATCTATTACGATGGATAGCACATGTGGTAGTATCCAAGGACATGCCATAAAGGTAATTTTCGAAAACCCATTATTGTGGGTAGTACATGTGGTGGTACTTAAGGACATGCCATAATGGTAGATATCATAAATTAGTTATGGAGGATAGTTCATGTGATGGTATCCAAAGACATAATGGTAGATATCTTAAAATCTTTTATGGTGGATAGGTCATGTGGTTGTATCTGAGGACATGCCATAAAGATAATTTTCTAAAATTCATTATGGTGGGTAGTGCATGTGGTGGTACCGGAGAACATGCCATAATGGTAGATATCCTAATTCAATTATGGAGGAGAGTGCAAGTGGTGGTATCTAAGGACATAATGGTAGATATCTTAAAATCCTTTATGGTGGATAGCACTTGTGGTGGTATTCAAGGACATGCCATCAAGGTAATCTTCTAAATCCACTATGGTGGATATCGTATAAGGTGATATTCAAGGACATACCATGTGGTAGATATATCCAAAATGATCATATCACAAGAGGTGATATTTGAGGATATGTCATATGAAGATATCTAAAATTCTTTGCGGTGGGTAGCACATGTGGTGGTACTTGAGGACATCTATAATGGTAGATATCCTAAATCCAATATGAAGGATGGCACAGGTGGTGGCTTTTGTTCTTTTGCATTTTGTCAACACAAAATGTAGGTAACAATACAAAACTTTTTCAACTTAATTTCATTTTTCTCTCAGTTAGTTCATTATTTAATTGGATAACGTTGCTCAATCAATCGACACCAATTGATATAATGAATCCGTTTGTTGAAGGCTTTCGTCAAGTCTTTAGTTTTTCTATTTGTTGAGCCTGTGCTTGATTTTTGAAGTCTTCAATGCCCTTTTTCTTGTTTTTGAGTGTGTTTGTTAATTTTTGGTCTTTTGGTTTTGCTCCAATCTTGCCTTCGGTTTTCCCGTCGATTTGATTTATACTAGAGCTCAATCGGACTTGGCAGTCAAAAGATATGATCATTTTAGTGCCCAAAAGGTGGACTCTTCAGATGCAATCACATATTTTAAAATATCATTTTATATTTTAAAGTTGACATTCACTTTTTGAAAAATTAAACATAAACCAATTAATTTTTTTTTTTAAAAGTTAATTTATCACTTAAATTTATCACTTAAGTGATTATAGTGCACTCTATGTTATATTTTTATGTCGAGTTGTTTTTTAATTTTTTCACTTAAGGGACTTTATTAACTATATAGTTTGATTTAAATTTTTGAGTTACTTTATGTTTTAATTTAAAACATCTAAGTATTACTTTTTTAAATGATATTTGCACATATTTATTAAACTATATAGTGTAAATATTATTTTTAACCCAATTAAGTGATATTTTCTCAAAAATCAATTAGACATGTGCTTAATTCATCACTTAATTTGTGCATTACATGTCTTTCAACCCAATTACATGTAAATATGCATATGCATCTAGAGACCACACTTTGCACTAGAAAGGCATTCTACATGTCTATATAATGTGTAATTGTTATCCTAGAATGAGTTTTGCATGTTTTTAAAATATGCAATGACCTCCAGAGAGTGTGTTTTGCACTAAAAAGGTTATAACAAGCAAGTTTTTAAAATATACAATTACCATCTAAGAGTGTGTTTTGCATCTTGAGGGTAAATAACATATTTTTAAAACATGTCATTGCACTTAGAGAGTGCGTTTTGCATGGGCAATGCACATTCATCTTTTTAAAATATGCAATGAGACTTGGAGAATGAGTTTTCCCTTAATAGATGTTTTTTTAAAAATATGCAATGGCACTCCTAGAGTGTGTTTTGCATGAAAATAAAAAAACATGTATTTTAAAACATGCAATCTCTCCTAGAGAGTGCGTTTTGCTTGTATTTCATGTATTTGAAAAAAGTGAATCCGAATTCAAAGATTAAAGGGCAAAAAACTTGATGTTTTCCTTCTTCAAGAACATGTTTTTTTCATAAAAAATGCTTATATCTGCCCATGTAATGGCTTGAAAACTCCAAGATCAAGGTCGTTTTTGCATATTTATGCATTTTAATGCATTAGGTGTTGAAATCCATGTAAGAAACAATGCAGATTTTGAGGTTTTGAAGTCACATTTTGGAGAAAAACACTCAGATTTAGGGCTTTTTGATCAATTTTTCCCAACAATACAAGTCGTTTTGGCCTTGTGATCCTTGTGTTTGCTATTGAAGAACACGTTTTTGCCTTCAGATGTCAAAAATGCTTCATTTCATGCCCTCTGTGAATCACGTTTAGCGCAGAATATTGGGTATTTCATCCACGTTTTTCAAATTTTCATCCCCAATTTTGCTTTTGGATCCATGTTTTATCATTTGGGGAAGTCGTTTTTGCATTCACAAGTAAAAAAAGACCAATATATATGCATTTGTGAGCCACGTTTTTGCAAAAACAACCCAAATTTTTGCATGAAAAGGGCTTTTTTTTGTAAAAAACACTCAAAAAATGGTATTTCCAGCCCATATGTTTGGACATAGGGGTCATTTTTGAGTTTTAATGCATACTATTGCCTTTGGAGATCACATTTTTGGCATTCTCATGCCAAATTCGACCATTAAGTGCTCATTACTTGCAAGTGTGGAAGAAGTCAAATAGTTGTTTGTAAATCCAGATTTGGAAGAGAATTGGACTTCAAGTCTATAATTCTTGCTATTTTGGCTCTTTAACCTCCAAGTAAGTGGATAAATTCAACCTTGCTTATTAATTCATGCTTATCTTGCTATTTTGTTGCATATTTTAGCTTGATGTTGCACACTTGTCCAAAGTAATGCCATGAATAGTGCATTTTTCCTTTAAATATGATGAAAACTTTCATTTTCACACATTTGGATTTTCCCCAAACTCCAAATTCGAAATTGCACTGGAAAGCAACTTGCTTGTTGACATGTTTGAGTCTAAGACCAAAGGTATGTGTTTGCTTTGTGCTTGTTTTCATTGGTTGTTTGTTTTCTTTTTTCTTTTTCTTCTTTTTGAAGAAATTGCTAGTTCTTTCCCAATAACTTAAGAGTTTTTCTTTCCCTCCATTCCATCTCTTCACCCTTTTCATGGAAGTGCATTGTTTCATTCCACCTCCATCATTACATACCATAGCACATTGCATCTCATTCTCCACATGCGATTACATTTAATCTCACCCTCCATCTGCATTTACATGCAACCTCATCCTTTGTTCCCATTTACACACATTTTGAATCTTCCGAACCTAATTGCACGTTTATTTTACATGTAATTCACTTTGTGTAATGACATCTAGAGAACCCGTTTTTGACTAAAGGTCACACTCTTAAAGTCAAAAGTTATCATTTGCACGCACTCCCATGTGCCTAGCCTTCATTCCTCAAGGCATCTTTATAAGAACTCATCCTTTTCCCATACGCATTTACATGCCATCCATCTTCCTAATCGAGGGCAATTTTTTTGTTTGAGGAAAGGGAGAAAATTATTTTCTAATTTACCAGATTCTCTCCAGCAACCCTCAAAGTTTGGTTCAATTTTGTACAAAATCTGGTCTTTGTCAAATTCTATCCAAATTCTCTTGCAGAGCTGGGATCTGTTGCAAATTCTGTTAGAGGAACCTGGGCAAAATTTGCAGCGAATTTTAAAGAATTTTCTGTCTAGACCTGGGCTGAATTTGGTCTCGAAACTTTGTTTTTTTGAGACTTTTAAAAGTGTTTTTTTGACCTCTCAATCCTACGGTGACCACTAAAAGACCAAAAAAAATGTTTATATGTCATTTATGCATTTGTGTATGAAAATGAAAACTTGCTATAAAGGAAATCCAAATTGACAATAGGTGACATCTAAATTGATGGTTATAGAGGAATGCCTTTAGAAAGATATAATATGTTTGAATCTAGGACTTCAAATTTGTATCACCTTATGACGTAGCCTGGTTAGAAATGCTCTAACCAATGCAAAATAAAAATTCAGATAACTGCACTTATCTTTTGACAATTCCTTTCATTCTCAAACTGTCCCAATGATATGGAAATATGTTCCATGCATGTAACCAAGCAAGTGTATCAAGTTGTATGTAGTGCTAAATGATGCAATTAATGTCCTATTGAAATGAAACATAGATTTGGTGGTGTATTATGCTATGTTCCTTTACTATTAGCAAATTCGAGTATGGATTTATTTATTTTTGCATATATATACACACATAAATATTGTTTTTGGTACGGATGTACCCAAAATGAATCCGAACCCAAGCCCAAAAAAATTTAGATGAATTTCGAACCCGCATTCATACTAGAATCCGAACCGACAACTCAAATTATTTTCGATTGGCGAAATTTTCCTTTTTGTATCAAAATTTAATAATAATTGTGGCAAATTATTATTATTATTTTTTGGTATGCAAATAAATGTACGTGATTTTTTTTGTTGGTCATAAACATTTTTCTAATGTAAGAGGCAATTGGAATGTTTCATATAGTACAAAATATTAATATAGTTGGCTAATATGTAGGTTGCTATAGAGAGATTATTTAATTTTTTGGTGAATTTATAGAGTCACAGGTGGTCTATGGCCCACATGTCAAGTGTACACTGCAGAATGTACTTGTAGTTTGCCAATCCATTAAGATTCAATTAATAATGTGTCCTTTTCTATTGTCAACTTGGTCTTCATCACTTCACATGTTATCATTTTTTGGTGGAAGGAATTGATTTGGACCATCGATGTAAGATAGATCAATGGCCTTAACTCTATTTCGAGCCTAATTTCAAATGTTAAAACATAAATTCTAATTCTTCCCAAAATTAGGACAGTTGTCCCAAAGCCCAAAATATAAAATAGTTGGCTAAACGAGGGTAGTTGGAGACACATATTGGTAAAATTGTAGGTGATGCTTAACCCCAGGGAAAATATTATTTTATTGTAAGAGCGAAATAATATTGTCCAATAAGAAAACATTAGGGAAAGGATGACGAAAATTTTAAAATAATTGTGTCCTAAATGTAGATGACATTGGCGATTGGACTGGGATTTGGGACCAATTATGTGTAAACTAATGAGCAATTGACCTGGGATTTGGATCCAAATTATTTAATATCTCGGTGACGTGGTTGACCTCCCGAAGAGACAAAATCACGAATTGGCGAAGATTTGCCACTAAAAAAATAATTGATATTGTTTCTCAGAAATCCATTTTGCCAATATTCTCATGGAGTCAGAATCCATATCTTCCTTTACACTTCCTTTACAGTTATTTAAAAATTTGCTAATATTGAAATTGCCATGTAGTTGAGTAGATAGGCTCCCAGTTGATGTTCCCTATTGTTGAATGTAATAACCATACTCTGATCTCTCATATCTTTCTTTGCATGATATGTAGTCTTTCTTACCAACTCCAGTAACCATTTATTTAGATAGAAATCACACAATATTCTTGTACACTGTTATCTATATCCCACTATTCCTTTTAAATTGTTTATACCTCTTGCATTCAGTTTGACTGTTCTCCTCATTTGCACCCATCACATGTGCTTGTAAGGTGGAGACATGTCGAATCAATCAGAAATTTTTTTCTCTTATTGAATTCCTCTAATTCTTCGCCATTACATGTAAGAGTGAGCTTCAAACCATCTACATTCGCTATCCCTGCAATGCTTGATCATATCAGCATTAATCATATTTTCTATTAAGGGTTCGAGCAGTTAAACTTTAAAGTGCTACCCTATTGAATATGTTTACTGATCTACGTAGGTTATGGCTCTTGGAATACCAGTCAAATCAATGGAATGTAACACGAGCAATGGGGAACAACTTTGCTTGGGTAGGAAAAATGAGAGATATGAATCGCCCTATTGAACATGTCCATCAAAGAGTCTTCCTCATGGTGTAGATAAATGTGCACTTCCCCAGCCAAGTATGTCCATGGTAAAGAATAGACTTGCCCATTTTCATAGAACTTTGTGGAACAACTACTATCTTGTGTAAGTTTGATCTTATATGGTTCCAAATCAGATGTCTACAATCTGCTATTGGGAAGTAATCAAAATCTCCAACTCTGTGAATTCACCATCCTCTTGCTTTCCTGCTCTTTTCAACAGTTATAATCATATATAAATCTCCTGATATATGTACGACTATTTGTGATAATATCCTTTGTATATACTGTGATAGATAGATGTTGTGCATCTGAATGTGATTACATGATCCAGGGGATAAAAATCAATGAAAATTGAAATGTCCCCAATGCTCCAAGAATCAACATCATTACAAAATGTTCGCAATTTTGACTCCAATGCAACTTGAACAGGCAAAATCAGAGTTTGGATGCGAAAGTTATGGCCGGTCAAAGATTGGTCAAATTGGTACAAAGGCTGTCAAAAGGTGAAAAAATATCTTAAAAGTGGTCAACAATGGGTTCCAAATTAAAGAGCTTGTCGAGAGCTTTCCAACGGTACTCATTTCGTCGAAAGTAGAGTCCTTATGTGGCAGTTATGCCCGTTTGAATTCGGAGGAAAAACACAAGTATTGATGACATCATCATGATGTCAACATCCCAGTCAGCATAGTGATGTGGCACATTGAAAGTCGGGTGCGAAAAAAGTCTCCTAATGGGATTCAAACTCACAACCATCTTCTAACTAATTTGCTAAATAACTGCTACACCACACATGGCATTTACTAAATTTTGAAGAGAAGTTTGTTGTAAATAATTATGAAAACTACCCCTGACCACTGGCCTACTAAAAGTAAGGCTGACCATTGCGTCATTGAGTGCTTTCGAGCTATTTTTAGGATTAGTTTTATTTGAATAGTGAGTGTCCTGCCTAACCCTATTCGAATAAGGTTAAAACCCCTACTTAATGGGAAAAAAATCATAACCACAAAATGGTAAAGGAATGAATATAAAGATAAAATTGGTTAAACGGGGTTATTTTTAAATTAGTGGTTTTAGCCTAATTATGGCTAATTTTTATGTATTTAAGCGGGGTTGTAGGCCTTTGGAAGGCATCCAAGTAATGAGAAGGAGATTATGATTTTGAAGACTTGATGATTATTCCTACATATTGGAGAATAATGTTGCCATTGTGCTTGAAGGGAAGATCTTGTAATACTTGTAATTGATTTTGGTGCTAATTGGATTGGTCCTCCTATTGGAGCAGTTTCCGAAGACATAGTCCGACCCACGGATGAATGTCATTATCAATTGTGTTTTGTCTTCTATCTCTCTACTTTCTTTCTTTTAGTTCATTGCCTTATTATGCTTTGTTAATTTAAGCATTTCAATTATGTCAATTTGCTCATTTAAAGCTTTGAATTAACTTTATGTAACTATGTTAAGCTTTCATTTATAATCGTCCTAGATCCTAATCGGATCATTACATCCTCTGAGATATAGTATGGTGCAATTTGATAATCTTCAATGATCCATTTCTACATTTGCAATTTGGCTCCAATACCATGTTGAGGTTATAGGATTGCTGCAAGTGTAATGACACTGTCTAATGTTGTGGTCTGTGTTTTCCAAGTACAAATACGAATACATATATATAGGAGTAGAAGAGACATGTCTCATGAAGAGACATGTCTATATGTTAGTCAATATTGGTTATGGTAAGTTAGTTTCTATTAGACATTACAACTATATATATATATATATATATATATATATATATATATATATATGTCTAATTGATGATTAATCAAATGCAATAATGTTTAACTAATAACCATTTAGGATTATCTCTAGATCAATTCAATTTGACTGAAGCTACAACATTAACAATTATGACCATTCCCTGCAAGTTCTTGCAGATAAGGATGTTGCAATTGTGCTATCATACCCTCTTATCATGTTTAATACCGATCAGTACAATGCTCAACTTAAGAAGAATCTATTAGGAATAAATGGTGTATTAATGGAGGGAAAGATCCTCCCATATAATTTCGATCAGAACTGTATCACCCTATTCTCAAGAATGTGATTTAAACAAATAATGAAAAAATTATAGCTACTCCTGAGATGATGTGAAGCCGATGGATTGATCTCATTTAGAAATCTTAGAAAACCCCTCATATCATTTGTGATTACAAACCCTTCCTTGACCATGACATGTTTGCTATAATATTATGTCCAACCATTGCTGTTATGTCGGTGGTTTTTGACCATGCAAAAGGTTTTCCAAGAATGTGTGGATGATTTTTTTTGATGTTGCCCAAATGTGTGCTTGCCATTATTTAGTGGATATGTTGGATAACTTGGTGGTGTCTTTGTGCAAATTCACAATACTTCTGGATCCATTGTCCTCTGTTGATGAGGCTTTTCCTACCTTTGTCGATGACATGAAGGTGAGGATGTTGACTGTCACAGTTTTCACTCTAGTGGTGGTTAAAAGAAATAAAAAGCTTCAACAGCATATTCCAGAATTGTGGAAGAACATGCTATTAATATTGAATTATTGAGGAGTGCTTGCAAAAAGAAAGTACACTAGAAAATAGTAGCCTTGGGAAATGACATGGATACATGTTAAGGCATTTCAGCTCCTTTAAAATGACTTTAAAAAAAAAAAAATCTTAATGACATAGAGCTAAAGACAAAGCTCAGTACCTCTAATAGACTTGGAAATTGGTTTTGAAGTAAGGGAACTTCTTGTGATCGAAATGTGACATGGTAATAAAGAAGATGTTGGTATAAACCTAGGTGAAGTTGCAGATATAGAAGATACAAGAGTCCTTGTTAATTGTAACGATCTATACCTGAGCTAATCTGTGTGTTGATGAAGATCCTAAATTAGGAATGATTCTTAGGCACTAAAATTTAGTTGCTACAGCATATTGAGATATGGAGTTCTCCTATTGTCCAAGATGGTCTTAAGTGCATTCATCCAATGTTGGTTGTAATAGGAGAACAAAGTATTAAGAATATCAATGTTCAGCCTTCCTAACTGAACTGAGAGTCTTCAGAGTATTCAAATATGCATAACGTAGACAGTAAGGGAATTATATTGCAACACTTCTCTACTAAAACTCAGGAATAATGAGAGCATACAGATACCTGCTTCATAGTTCTAGAAGAAATTCCATGTGCATGCTATAGACTTAGGCAAGGATATGAAGGTATCTTGAGATGTTGCCAATTCTACCGGTCAAGGCAGCTACCAATGAGCTTCTTGTAGCTCATGGTGCAGATGGATTGCCAACAGTGACCAGAAAAGCATTATCACGATTTCCCCTTTGATTCACTGTAGATGAAAATTGTTAAGTCATGTTGTCACCTGAGCCATAGTTCAACTTCTTGTTCTCTGCCACTTCTTGGCAAGGCCAAAAAAAATTTCTCGGCAAATATTAGAGAGAAATCATCAACTTCTCGGGAAAATATTGGAAATTTAAAAAATGACTTTAATTTAACTAAAAATGCATTTTTTTCACAAAATTCAATAAGTAGGTGCATGTATTGAGTCAATAAATGAGTAAATGAACAACACAAGCTGATCTAGATATATATAAATGCAATGAGTAACAAAATCCCATCCTCATCTGGAATGCCGATGTAGTCACAGTCTACAGACTCTGAACTCTGAAACAAGCTACAAATAATAAATACCGAATTGTCTTTATCAAAATATAAGCAAATACAAATGTCAAGTTCAATATAAAATTAGTCTACATCTTCCTCTTCCCCATCCCAATAGTTCTAGTAAAAACTATGGGAGAGGGAGGGGGTCTAGCAGCTCTAGCCGTAGCAATCGTCTGTGGTGGTGTTGGTGTTGGCCCTGGCAATGACTCCTCATCATCCTCATCCTCACTATCACTGTGCTTACTGTCACTGCCCTCCTCCTGAATGTCGTCTAGTCCCACTGCAAAACCACCCTCCTCCATAGCCTCCCTCTCCAACTCATATATTTCATCTTCAGTGAACAATGAAGGCTGCTCCTATGTTGTCCAATCGCCAAAAGGATCTATGTCATCTAGATCAAGTGGCTCAGTTGTTGCTGCCATTACCTTTCTTATGCATAACTTGAGGTTATAATGCACAAAGACAAGGTTCATTTAGGCGTTTTTGTGTCAACTAGTTCCTCTTCTTTGTGTGAATAGATTCGAACAAGCTCCAATTACACTCCCAACTAGATGAGCTACAAGGCTGACATAAGATGCGAAGAGTAAGCTTTTGCAGATTTGGGACATTACCACCCCAATTTCGCCACCAAGCATCTGCAAGATAAATATTAAAGAGTTAGAAAGCAAGATGAGGACAAGTTTTTGTAGCTTATTTATCTACTTAACATGCATGTGAGAGACTTGAAATTCCAAATATTGTACTTGGTGTCTGAGTGTGTCTGCCTCTCTTTGGCAAGGCTGAGGAGAATAGTTTGCCCGTTGCATTTTGATACACTTCCATCTTGGCCACGATGAGGTCTCTCACTGCAATGTGGGGTACCATCCTCTGCATGCATTCACTAAAGCCCTCCATGACCTCTCCATTGGGATCCACATATGATGGAGAGAAGCGGTAATAAGGGTTGAGGAAATACCCTGCTACATGAATGGGTTGGTGGAGTTGCTTGCTCCATCTTCTATCAACAATATGCCATAAGGGCTGAAATTTTAGGCTCTCTCCCCTGTACTTATTTCTTACAGCCTCTTTCGCCCTATCCATGGCCTCATAAAGGGACCCCATTGGGGTTTGTTCCCCATCTACCAATCGGAGAACTCTAACCAAGGGCTTCACCACCTACAATTGAAAAGTAGAAAACAATTATTAATTAGAGAGTAGGGCTATAAATTAATAATAAAAAACTTGATTAATAAGTACAAAAAAAATTCAAATTTTGAAGTTTCCAACTAACATCCACAATTTTTGTAGCTCGCTCAAAAAAAGGGATGTCAAACACAATGCATGCAACACTCTGCCCATCAACCTTCTTTGAATAACTTTACTGTAGCCATTTTGGACACACAAACATCTACCTCAAAGGATTCATATGTTTAAGAACACTTTACAACGTTAAAAATTCGTTGCAAATCTTGTGACCGTGGGTCTAACCAACTCCTTCTCTTTGGTGTAGTCTCCTCATCAAGCGAAGGACCCAAGGGTGATTGTAGATATATTTTGTTACCGTCCTTGCTTCCTCTACAACCAGTTTCACCCAATCCAATTTCCCTATAAAGAAGGTCAAAAACATGTGCTGCACAAGAAGACCAAAAGAGTGTCTTATGCTTTTCTTGTAAGATCCTGCCTGCTGCCACATATGCCGCTGCATTGTCGGTTATGATTTGCACCACATTTTCAACCCCGACCTCCATCACAATATTCTTTAGCATTCGAGCCAAAGTCTTAGCCATCTTTATCTTGTTTGAGGCATCCAAGGATTTAAGAAAGACTACTTGATCCTTGCAAGAAACTAAAAATATGATGATGGTACGGTTTCTTCCATCCGTCTATCCATCTGAAAGTATGGTGCAGCCATACTGTTTCCATTCTAACCTTTGCTCTTCATCCACATCTTTACCCCTAGAAACACCATCTTTCAACAATCTACAAGCACAAAATTAAAAATGAAATTAAGTTTAAGTACCTGATTTTGATTAAGAAAAATTACTTTCAACAAAAATAAGTAAATTGTAAAACTGTAAACGTATTAAAGTTTGAAACAAGTGAAGTAACTCCCACTCGAGGTTGCAGGAGTAGGTGGTTTGTAGCCCTTTCTCGCTACTGTATGTAATGTCTCCAATTCGAACATTAGATTTTAAACCCTAACTATGCATATATGTTCCTATTTTTCTCTCAGATACCCCTTACAGGAATGTTATTATTTTGTATATATATATTTTACATAGTAAGAGTCACATCCTTTCTTAAAAATAATTATATTATACTAATAATTATATTAATAATATATATTATATTAATAATAATATAATTATTAATAATATATATTTATATTAATAAGGTTAGTTATATTGGTTAATAAGATATGTTATATTAATAATTATATTATAACATATATTATTTTAATAGTATATCAACTATATATTATAATACTTTATTAAAATATATTTTAATTATAATATCATTATTTATTATATTAGATTAATATTCCATTCGTATTTTCATATTGCTATTATAATACGATATATATTATATTATATTATTATATGATTATAATATAATATTACTTATAAAATATTATTACTTTAATATTATTAATATTACTTCATATGTAATACTTATTTATTATATGTCAAAATGGGGATATCACAGTCCTCCCCTCTCAAATTTGCTTGTCCTCAAGCAAAATCATTCATGCACAATCTCCTTCATAGACACAAAACATATTTGCATACAAAAGTCCTAAAAGATATATGAAATATACATCTTAATGAATGAAAACACAAAGCAAACATGGTGTAGATAGATGAAGACATGTAGCAAACATGATGCAGACAGATGAAGGCATGAAACAAACACGATGCAGGCAGATAAAGACATACGTTATGTAATTCCTTGATTGTGAACTTCCAACTACAAAAAATTATTAGTACACATTTATATATAATTTTTTCCTTCTTAGGATTTACTTATATTAATCCCCTAACTTGTCAAAAAAACTCATCATTTTTTGAGTACAGGAGGAGAAACTATAATAGGGTGCCCTGTTACCCAATCATGGGCCTTATTGTTCTCCCTCATTACAGTTATCTCTCTCCGATCATCATCTCCAAGATAGTGCCTTTGTATGATGTACCCTGAGATATTCACTCCACCATAGGCCTTACCTAGTACGTGTAGGCTTTACCCAGTACCTTTGAGTGGCGTCACCCACCCCATTCCATCGCAGGCCTTATCTTATCTTGGAAGAGGATGACCAACATTATAATTTATTAAACCTTCAAATCATATTATTAAAGCAATTTCAAGTCAATCAAGATTTATACTTAATTGATTAATAATAATGTTTGTAACAATCATTTCAATTATCAAATGATATTATTATTTAGAACCATTGGTTATATATGTTTAGAATTTCATACAAATACTTGTACATCTTATATACATTATAAACCAATGTAATCCTTCATTTTAATAATAGAAATTAAATAATACTTAAAACAAAATTTAACTGTAACTTATTTTTACCTTTACCTTCATCCAATTGCATTCCTGCGTTCTTGTGATACACTTTTCTAAATTTGGTGATTAGGTTTAGGGTTCAACAAATGTTAAACATATTCCTTTAGTAGCATCAATTCCATCATCACATTCCCCAAGAACTTTGAATGCTTTATTTAATCATTGATTTGGCAAGCTTTCCAAACAAACCTTCCAATTTGGAGAAAGGCTACTATTGCTCACAATAGAATGGTTGATCATTAACCAGCATAATTCCTCTGATCTTGGTTGCTCTTTTGATTGTTACTAATATTTTGTGAAGATATAATTCATATGTTGTCAAAAAATTCTGGGCGTTTTCAAAGATCTATGAGTGTTTTTGAGTTTGCAAGCAGCCCAAAAATGTGGAAAAGCATTACAAACTTGTTGTCCAATCATGAGAATAGGCCTGGGAATCATTTTAGATATAAAGAAAATCATTTACAACTCAACAAATGACTTCAAATTTATGTCCAAACATCAAAAACGTGATTAAGCCTTTTGACAGCAACTCAACTCGTTTTTATTTCTATTAAAGAGCATCTTGCTCATCTCTACTCAATCTTCTCCTCTACAGCCTCTCATTGCAATATTCGACCTTCCCCAACTTAAACTAACATTGGTGTCATAACTCTTTATAATTATCAGGCAATTAAGCACATAAGTAGACCAGAATGAGCAACGTTAGTCAAACATTTATTTATTTGCCTTTTAATTTGTATGGATTTTTTAATGCTCTCATTCAAATTCAATATGATTTATGTTATAATGCTGATACTGTCTTGCAAGGCCACTGCACTGATGACTAAACCTTATGCAATTCTGAAGTGTCAGAACAGTTGATTGTTTGATCTATATGTCTTAAAATCAGCCACAGAAAACCTTAAGGCACTGCAATATGTTATGAATTTCTGAGTCCAATAATTTAAAGCCCTACTCAAGGTAGAAAAACCATATTGGAAATAAATGAAGATTTCTAAAATGATTATAGAATTTCAGCTGAAACTATCACCCTTAATTAAACATCTTGCCATTCTTTGGAAGAATGAAGCGATGAAAAATGAGAATGGAACAATCTAGATCCACTTATGGAAATCGATAAGCTGTGTTTGCTTATGTATCATTTTTCCAATGACCTATGTAGACAACTTTTTTTTTGACTTCCAATTTTTTTTAAACCAAAAATTTATGTTTCTTTTATATGAAATGCGCTTTTGATTAAATTAAGTCACTTATAATTTTTCAATAACATGCACCTCTTTATAGCAGCACACACCAATAAATACACTTGCATAATCTTTGAAGAAACAAAGTCAATCAGCCTTGATATAGGTGCATGTTGATTAACAGGGATGCATTTTATGAAAATTTGTTCTTTTGTTTGGGATTCCTTGTCTATCGATGGTATGTTGTCTTTGTAACCTCTCCGTGTAAATGATTATTTTCTTAATATTTCACTCTTGGAATGTTATTCTTCAATGTTGATGGAATTATATAAAATGGCATTCTATCTATCACTCTATATAGATTTAATTGATAAACAGGATGACAAGATCATAGTCTTTGATACCACTTGTAATGTCCCCAATTTGGACATTAGATTTTAAACTCTAACTATGCATATATGTTCCTATTTTTCTCTCGGATACCCCTTACAGGAATGTTATTATTTTGTATATATATATATTTTACATAGTAAGAGTCACATCCTTTCTTAAAAATAATTATATTATACTATAATTATATTAATAATATATATTTATATTAATAAGGTTAGTTATATTGGTTAATAAGATATGTTATATTAATAATTATATTATAACATATATTATTTTAATAGTATAACAACTATATATTATATTATATTATATTATAATACTTTATTAAAATATATTTTAATCATAATATCATTATTTATTTATATTATATTAGATTAATATTCCATTCGTATTTTTATATTGCTATTATAATACGATATATATTATATTATATTATTATATGATTATAATATAATATTACTTATAAAATATTATTACTTTAATATTTTTAATATTACTTCATATATAATACTTATTTATTATATGTCAAAATGGGGATATCACACTGCACAACCAGTCCCAAAATTTAGAAAATATGGACTTGCTACAACATTGAAGGAGAGCTTGTTAAAAGACCAAAAATCAACACATTGAATGTCAATTTGCTCATGCACATCACGGGTCCATCCAGTACCCTCCAATGATGGTTGTGCTCCAGGTGTGTTTCTATGCACAAAATAACCATCAATAGAAGAGTTTTGTGGTCTACTAGACCCAACACATGTGGAAGTTGAGGCCGAGGACCTGCCAGGGGTAGTAGGTGTGTTCTATACGCAAATCCTTGGCCACGAAAAGAGCCCACTATCCCCTCAACTGCTTCTTCTTCTTCATCAAGGGTGACTGGGATACCTAGTCTCATGACACAACCCACACCGTTTCATTATGAATCATGATAAATTGATAATTGTTCTAGCACAATCTTTAATCGTGATTAGAAAATAATAAATGATTGTTAAAAGGAAACATACCTTGTGATTGGTAAATGGCTGCCCTCATGGCCAATTTTGTCCTTTCCCTTTTCAACTTCTTTTTGTCTTGGGCACTAAGCAAAGCAAACATCTCCTTTTTTATTTCCTCCATAGTCGCATCACAAATCCTTGTGTCACGCTGTTCTATACCAGCAAGGTGGTACTTTAAACAAGATATGCCTCCATGGATTTGTTTTTCACATTTCATGCATATGACACTATTATACACTGTTCATTCAAAGGCATATTTCCATGCAAAGTCTCTAGCCCCTTTAGGGTGGTGTGCCTATGAATCCAGATGGACATGCTACGGGACCATTGAGAGATGTTGTAGCTGACCTAGATGTAGAGGAAGTCATATTTGCTGGAAAATCAGAGAATAAAACAAAAAATATATTAGCCTTAAAAGTTTTGAAATTATTGAGAAAAACTTGATTGTTTTTGGGAAAAATGCAAAAAGATGGTGTTAGGTCTTTGTCATTACACTCTAAAACCGTAAAACGTATTAGAGAACATTGCAAATGCAAGATATGCAAGTATGATGCAAGATATGCAAGTATGGGAAGACAAAAATAAGTTTAACTCAAAAGAACAAAAAATTGAGAAACTTACTTGTGGGTCCAGATTTGCTAGGAAAGAGCTTCGAATCCGCTTAGAATCCGCTCCTAATTTGTTGGAAATCACTACAAATCAATGCCAGACACTTAGGTCCTGCTCCAAAACCCTTCTCCTCCACCCAAGACGCCAAATGCAGCAAATGAAACAATGAAATGTTTTTTTTTAACCGCAGGTATATACTGGATGTTGGCTGTGAGAGAAGTCTTAGTTATCGCGAGAAATTGGTGATATATCGCCAACTTCTCGCGGCGATAAGTTGAAAATCTCGGCGCCCTAATGTGGCGATAAAAACTAGAGTTTTCTTGCTGCCTGAAACTTCTCACGAGAAGTATACTTATCAGTGATATTTTAATCTATGACTTGGCCAATTGAATGATGTTGATAATGAGCCAATTGAAATGTGTAGTTTACTTCCATTGTCTTCTAACTTGCATGTAAGCCTCCTCATGAATAAATAAGCGTCAATTAGGAATATGCAAAGAAACACGAATAGGTCTATGAACTATTCATGAATGAGAGAAAGGGGGTTTAGTCCCTTCTGAAACTTGTTACTTGCATATCGTTTTCTCAGAATTCACCATGCCCCATAATCTCCCTTGCACCTGCTCTGATCTCCCTTCCGCACGCTGACCTCCATGAACAAGCG
The DNA here is from genome assembly GCA_028749045.1 of Cupressus sempervirens. Taxonomy (NCBI): domain Eukaryota; kingdom Viridiplantae; phylum Streptophyta; class Pinopsida; order Cupressales; family Cupressaceae; genus Cupressus; species Cupressus sempervirens. The sequence continues at coordinate 503,200,585 of CM053783.1, read as the reverse complement.
TTACCAAAAGACCAACATGTACGTAATGGCACGAGTGTCACCTCTACATTGTGAACAAGGAATCTCAGACGTGCCTGCCAACATGGATAGGAGACACATGAGAGTCTCTTTCATTGTCGATGACAAACATCGCAATCACATTCAGGGAAAATAAAACATTAAAACATTAGGCCGAATTGACTAATAAGATATGTTGCCACGCATAATTACACCCCTTGCAAGAGACTTAGGCCTATTAGGGTGAGGAATAGGTTTAAGTGTTGTCCTAGAACTCACTTGACGAAATTGACAAGACAGTCCTCCCTTTTTGGGATTGCTTGTCCCCAAGCAATCAAAGTGCGGGGTGCTGGAGAATCTTCTAGCCTTTCCATGTAGCATCCTTAATCAATAAGTTGGCCTATCTAACTAGATACTTCGTAATAGTTCTTCTCCTCAATTGTTGTTCTTTGGTATTAATCACTTTTGCAGGGATTAGTTACAGTTTGCTATCTTCATTAAGTCGGGGCAACCTCAGTGATGCAATGAGATGCTACCCCAAGGCCCTCTTTAGGAAAGAAACATGAAAGACATTATGAATCTGACTGTCTGAGGGAAGTCTTAATTCGTATGATGCTTCCCCAACCTTCCTTGTCACCTTGTAGGGTTCGTAGATCTTAGGCCTGAGCTTCATAGCCCCATTCTTTTTCAGCGAACTCTACTTGTAAGGTTGGAGTCATAGAAATATCATTTCCCCAACTTCAAATACCCTTTTTGTTCAATGTTGATCCGCATATATGTTACATCCCAAAATTTGACCTAATTTTAAATTATTCATAGCTGTTAGATTGAACGATTTTTTCTTCCATAATCATGTGAAGTAGGTAGTTATTTATATCCGTTGTATTAACTGTTTAATGAAGATGGTTGTTATCCATTATTTGTCATGTGATGTTTAGCAGTCGCTTGATTGTGGAATTATGGTTAATAATTAAATTCTATATTTATATTAAATGTTAATATGAAAATTATTATAGAACTTGTTATTATCGTGGAAATATTGTGCAGGTGATTGTAGGAGAAGATGAAGGGGGGAAGCATTGCTAAACAGGATCAACAGAATGGGATACTAGCATAGTTCAATCATCAAGTTGATAGGTATGACCTTAAATTGCCTTGGTAAGGACCTAGCAACTTGAACTTCAGGATACAATTGAAGGACCCGCATGAGCTATCAAGTAAACATTTTAAACATAAAATAATTTAATTAAAATATAATGCATACCTCAAAGGATTTTGATTGATCTTTACACCACATAATTATAATAAATACCTATATATGTACACATAGATATAAGAATAAAGTGACACCATAATATTATTATTTCTTTTATAATAGTATGATGTAACCTCATAATTATATCCACGTGCATGTAGATAGATATAAACCATAATTATTTTCGATTTATAACCTTTAAATCTTTTTCCATCTTTATTCATTCTTTTTGCTAGAAAATTGAATGACACTTGGCATATTTATTTGGCGTCCAAGAGCCAAGAAACTTCTTTTATGTTACGGTTTCTTGGAAACCAAAGAGACATATTATCTCTTTTTTATTAAGAAGTCAAGAGAGGCGGAAGACATCTTTCTCTTCAAGCACCCGACTTTCCTCTCATTCCCGACTTCCTTCTCATTTCCGATTTATTTTTCTACCATTCGATACCTCTGCATTTTATAACAGTGCCAATCTTGTTCACGTTTTGCCTTGTGTTATTCTTTCCTTGTTGAAGTCGTGATTGTAATTCACACTGTGTTTATGCCTGGAAAGCAATTCGAAGTAGAGCTGATACATTAGTGTCTAGCAAGGCTCTAGACATTTCTAGATTATACCAAGTTATGTGGTCAATCAAATTCCAAGTATTGCTATAAATTTCATCAAAAAATTATTGCATTTTGATTACCATAGCTGTAAGCTGCAATTTATATTCATCATATTTAAGTATCATCGGTTAGACCCTCTCAAGGAGTTGATTATCATAAATAATAGTGAAGTATCCATGACATGGAATCGTGATTTATTTTTGCCATTGGAAATAAGAATCGAATGATATCTTTTTTTGCAAGTCTTAAGAAACACCTTTCAAATCACAGATTGTGATAAGCTAAAAACATATAATATTCATGAATCAGTTGAGAATCAATGGACAGAGCTGATTGCTTTGAGATTCGAGCACCTAGGACCCACTGGCTGTATAGCCATGGAAAAGGTGAAGAGGTGAGATGGAATTTGTAATGACATAGAAACAAAAGTCAGGCATGATACAATAAAACTAAAATAATTTTATTTAATAGCTCATGCTCGTTCCTATTATTGTTCCCCTGTTGTCAAGTTGAGCAGTGGTAATTGGGTCAATAAACCCATCAGAAAACCTTGGCCAAGGTCGTTTAAAGGCATGTTTTCCATCTATGATCACTTGATGTTAGTGGAGCCAGTTATTCAGACATGTCCATCCACAACTGTGCAGACATTCTAAACACCAGAATGATCAGGTGACTGGATTAAAAGTATCCCAAGCCCGATCTAGGGTTAGGGAGGGTCTAATTCAATAGATTGTGTGGGGACAAATATGGTCCGAGGTTGGGAGGTTAAGCCTAAGTCAATGCTTCTCCTCTTACGAAAGCCAAGGCTTGCACAACCAACTAAAGACTCACTGGATATTACTTGTATGTTCGTATTCTTTTCATGTTAAGCATTTACTTTACTTATATGTAAGGAAAGATAGTAAATCACTATTTCAGTTATTTCAGTTAGTTGTTATTATAGTTATTATAGTTGATCATTGATACAGTTATTTTAGTTAATCGTTATTATAGTTATATCAGTTGATCATTGTTACAGTTATTTTCAGTTAATCGTTATTATAGTTATTTTAGTTGATCATTGTTACAATTATTTTCAATTAATTGTTATTATAGTTATTATAGTTGATCATTGTTTCAGTTGATCATTGATATAGTTATCTGAGTTGAACTTGGTTATTTCAGTTAAACATTGATAGTTAAAAACAGTTAATGTCCCATGAAAAGGAATTCAGTTATTTGTTGGTAGTCTTTATTTTATTATGAAAAACCGTTTGTTGCAATAGATCTTTTGTTGATTTTGCACATGCTGCATATTTTTTTTTAAGAGGATAGGATATCTTGCTGTTCCTATAGCCAATCTTTGGCCAAGGGTGTTTGACTATCTGTTAAAGCTAAATCCACAAAAGAGTAGGGCTCGTACCCATAAAGTGCTTTAAAAGGGGATATGGCAATGGTCATATGATGAGTTGAATTGTAGTAGTTGTCACTTAGATGCAATCACCTTAGCCACGCTCGCTGCTGTCCAGAAACATAGTTATAGGGGTACTCTTTTTACCATTTATTCACTATCTTCGTTTGACCATCTGTTTGGGCATGGTAACTAGTGTTGGGTGTAAATTGAGTCCCTGCCAACTTGAATCACTCTTGCCAAAAACTGCTAAGAAACTTGTTGTACCTGTCATTGATTATGGTTTTAGGAAGACCATGCAACCTAAAATCCTCGTTGAAGAATAATGTTGCTGCCTTTGAAGCTGTCTAATCAGCTGCGACTACAAAGAAATGTGCATATTTGGTCAGTCTTTCTATCACCACAAAAATACTGTCTCTACTTTGAACCTTTAGAAGCCCTATGATAAAGTCCATGGATATACTCTCCCACTTGTGCTTTGAAATTGGTAAGGGCTGTAATAGACCAATGGGATGTACATGTTTGGATTTGTTCTGTTGGAAAGTTAAGCACTGTCTAACATGGCAAAGAACATTGTCCTTAAAGCCCTTCCACGTAAACCTCTCACGTATCTACTTGTAGGTCTTAAAGTACCAGGATGGCTTGCTGTAGGGCTATTATGAGCCATCTGCATAATCTGCTCCTTCAATTTGGATTCGAGGACCAAATAAATCCTGTTTTTGTAGTAAATAATATCATCTACCTCCTTTTACCTGTTGTCCTGAATCTGCCCATCTATAACCTCATAAGCGAAGGTATTTTTGGAGTATCGAACTAATAGTTGAGGTTTCCAATCAGCTGAAATCTCTAACATAGAACAAGAAGTGGCATTGGCTGGTGTCCTGGATAAGGCATCGACAACTACATTGTTCTTCCCCTTGATGTACTCAATGTCAAAGTCATAAGCTTGGATCTTGCTCATCCACTTTTGTTGCCTCTCATTCAGCCCCCTTTGTGCCAAGAAAAAAATGTGAACTATTATGATTTGTTCTTACCACAAAACACCCACCCACTAGGTACTGTTTGAACTTGGCTAGGGCATGTGTGATGGCCAATATCCCTGTCATAGGTGGAGTACAATTTCTCATGAACTTTCAGTTTCTTACTCTCATAAGCAATATGAGGCGTATCTTGCATGAGTACTACCCCAATCTCATCACTTGATGGATCACACTCCAAGATAAATTGTTTAGTGAAATTGGTAGCGCTAACATTGGACACGTGGTCATCACCCTCATGACTTTATCAAATATCGCCTCCAAATCTGTAGATCGCTTGAAAGCTCTCGCTTTCGTAAGATTTGTAAGTAGTGCTGGTAGCTGTGAAAATCCCTTCACGAATCTCTTGTAGTAAGAGCACAGCCCCAAAAATCCCCTCAGATCTGTCACATTCTTTGGATATGGCCAATCTAAGATAGCTTGGATCTTATCTTGGTGAACCTTGACCCCATTAACACCAATCATGTGCCCCAAATATAAAATCTCTTTCAATCCAAACTCGTGTTTGGATTCCTTAGCGAATAATGAGTGTTGCTCCATAATCCCCAAAATCTCATCCAAATGTTGCGAGTGTTCGTCCCATATCCTGTTGAGAATCAGAATGTCAACAAAAGACACGAGGACAAGCTTACGCAATTGACTATTGAATATATGATTCATGCATGACTGAAATGTTGTAGCAACGTTCGTGATCCCAAAAGCCATCACCAGAAACTCATATTGGTCATGTAGTGTAACGACCACTTTTCCTAGGTCTTAATTAACAATTAACATATCAAAGAAATACAATTATTACTTCATTTTCATAGGAAGAGAGTTATATCAGTTATGTTCATGTGAATGAGATTAACAGTTACAATTACTTAAACAGAAAACTTATAACTAACATCTGAAAATACCATTTTACTATGGAAGTTAAAAGCTACATACTATCGAATTCGAACCAAAAATCAATGTAGGGATACTTCTGCAATCACCCAGATTAGTCCACAAATATCACTTAGAATCAATTGGCGATTACCATTAAATACCACTATATCAAAATCAAATGACGATTACCATTAAATACCACTATATAAAAATCAAATGATGATTACCATCAAATACCACTATATCATTTAGGGCATCACATACCACTGTATCAATCAAGCCATCAATTACCATTGGATCACTTAGAGCATTAGATACCACTTATCATTTAGGGCTTTAGATACCACTGTATCATTTAGGGCTTTAGATACCACTGTATCATTTAGGGCATCAATTACTATTGGATCATTTAGGGCATTAGATACCGTTGTATCATTTGGGGCGTCAATACCACTGTATCATTCATTTCCTTCTGATTGCTTAATTGTGGCAATAACATAAGACTGAAAGATATGCTCATAATCATTATTTTTATAAATGAAAGATTGAAATAACAACACATCAGATAAATCTCTCTCTCGCAAATAAATATATTCCACGTTCAGTTAGAAGATCAACCGATCTAATTGGTTGCCAATTATATTGCCGATAAGAGTTGCTTTCATTTAAAGAAATAATTGTAATGATGATTCAATTCAATTAATCTTACCTTCAATTTGAATATAATCATAAAAGTAAAAATACCAATTTCCGACAAACCTTTGAATGCATAGCTTATCTTTATCTGATGCAAGTCCGACATCTTGTGGAGAGGGGAAACATTGTCAAGGGCTTAACCTCCCAACTATAGACCTTAAACTTATCCCCACACTTTCTTTAACTAGAAAGGCCGTCCCTACTCAGAATAGACATGGAACACCTTGTCAGCCACTAAGCATCCTATTATCTAATCACACCGCTCGACTTGACTGTAGGAGAAAACAATAAACATGATCATGCATGAGCTATTAAATGATTCTTTTAAAAATGATAAATATTGTTATGTCACATCTGATTTTGTTTTTAGTTATTGCAGATTACTTTCTCTCACCTCTTCACCTTTTACCTTGGCTATACAGCTGGGTGAGTCCCAAGTGATTGAATCTCAGAGCAACCATCTCTTTCTATTGACTCTCAACTGTTTCATGAATAATATATGTTCCAGCTTATCACAATCTATGATTTGAAGAATGTGGTCTAAAAGACTTGTAGAAAATATCATTTGAGTTCTAATCTCCAATGGCATAATAAATCATGATTTCATAACATGGTTACTTGGCTTTTATTTGCCATAAACAACTTTAACTTAGAGAAGGTCTAACCTATGATATTAAGCAAGAGAATTTGCATCATGATATAAGTTGTAGCTTACTGCTATATAAATCAGAATGTTGTAGCAACTGGTAAGGAATTATATTGTAATGTTTTGATTTTTTGGTTAACCACATAACTTGATATAATCTGGAAAGAAGATGGAGTCTTGCTGGACCCCAAATCAATCCCCCTTACTCTTTACAGGAGAGATCTTGAACACAGTTCTCAATATGATTATTGTTCACAATTTTCGGTAGATCGTTAGTATAACAGGAAATCGTGGAAGGTAATTACTGCAATTGTTACTATGTAGTATATTGCAGAGGTATTGGTTGCTAGGAAACTGTGGTCGGGTGTATGAAAGAAGTCGGAAATAAACAAGGAAAATTGGGTGATAAACAAGGAAGTCGGGTGATGGAAATATCATGTCCTCCGCCTCTCTCGACTTAATAAATAAAAAGGTAATGTGTCTCCTTGGCTTCCAAGAAGCCGTATCATAAAAAAAATATCTTGGCTCTTGGACGCCAAATAAATGTGCCAAGTGTTTTCAATTGGTTTCAAGTAAGAAAAAGTATAAAAAGACGAAAAAAGATTTGAAGGTTATAAATTGGAAGCAATTATGGTTTATATCTATCTACATGCATGTAGATATATTTGTGAAGTGGCATCATTTTATTATAAAGAAAATAATATTATGGTGTCACTTTATTTTATATCTGTGTACGTACATAAGTATATATTATAATAACATAGTGAAAGATCAATCAAAACCTTTGAGGCACGCATTATATTTTAATTAAGTTAATTAATGTTTTAAATTGTTTATTTAATAGTTCATGCTTTTCCATTGATTGTATCTTGATGTTCAAGTCGCTAGGTCCTCAACTATAGTGATTCATGATTCATACCCATTTGCTCAGTGATGGTGATGCTCTTTTGCTCAATTCTTTTCTGACAATGCTTCCACCCTTTCGACATGCTTCCTACAAGAAAATTATCCGTAGTTAAATCATTTTATCATAACAAGTTATTAATCATAAATAATCATAATGGCTAACCACCTTTTCAATTCCATGAATTCATGTTAAATAATCAACTAGCATGTTATCTTCACATGAAATTATAACGACTAACCATCTTACCATTTTGCAGGATTATAACAAATTTAACTGTCAACTGACTTCATGTGAACTTTAACGACTATATGAATATTTTAAATTAGGTCAAAAATTGGGATGTAACACATAGTTACATCTAAAAGCCATCTTATGCACATCCTCCCCACGAACATTAATTTGATGGTACCCAAAACGGAGGCAAATCTTCAAAAAGTAGACAGCTCCATGTAGTTCATCCAAAAGCTCATCAAAATAGGGTATAGGGTACCTGTTCTTAATGGTCCTCTTATTCAAGGCCTTGTAATCTATGCACATACGTAGAGTCCCATCCTTCTTGATCAACACCACAGATGAAGCAAATAGACTAGAACTCGGCCTTATGTGCCCCATGTCTAGTAAATCTCAAATGATCTGCTCTATCTTCTCCTTGTAGTGTCTTGGATGTCGGTAGGGTGTCGTGATAACAGCATTGACACCTTCCAACTCTATCACATGCTCAAACTCACGATTAGAAGGTATACTAGGGGGAATATCACCAAAGACCACGTTGTGCCTGTTTAATATTGCCTGGACATCAATGTGAGTCTGAAACCAACTTTGTAAAAATGAAACAATGTGCTGCCCATTTTGTATCCTTATTTCTCAAGATGGATTCCATTCTATGAGCTGAAACAATCCTGGGACCTCTATCTATCATAGCCTTGAGAATGATCTTTTGCTCTTCCTTCTTGAATTCAATTTGTTTTTGGTCATGGTCAATGGTATATCTTTGCATGTAAAACATAAATTTCTCCTTAGCTCTTTTCTTGACTCAAAATTGGTTTTGGGTGGGTCATCCTTACTCTGATTTAATGGTTTTAGATTGGTTTTGGATCCCTTGAATGGCTTTTTGGAAGGTGGAACCACTAAAGACGAGCTATCCAAATCAAGTGCCATTTTGATTACATCGTGTAGGGTGCTCAATTTCAGCACCTTGACGAATCCCTTGAATCTCCCACTCAATCCTTCCATGAACAACATTACCTTTCTGTTTTCAGTCATGTCAGGGACCATGATAAATATCCTGTGAAATTCATTGATGTAAGTATCTAAGGATCCACTATGTTTGAGCTGAGCTAATTCCTTGTAATAAACCTCTATGTTCTTCATGTCAAATCTGCTAATCAGTTTATTGTTAAACTTATCATATGAACTAATCATACCATGATCTTGGGTTTACCAACCCATGGTGCCACCCCATCTAGATGCATGGTAGCAAACTTGATTGCATTGGTATGACATGGGTTTAAGTGTGAGAAAACTATCTAATTTTTGTATCTAGGCCCTGGCTGTAGTCTTCCTGGTACCATCAAATACTGGTAATGAGAGTTTGTTCCTAGCATGTATTAAATCTTTATTAGGAGTCCGTGGCCTCTTGTCTTGTCTAGCTTTCATCAGCTCCCTTCGCTGGTTTCATTATTGGACAAAGCTTAAAACCGCCTTAACATTGTCTGGAAATGAGTCCCATTCAACATGTATAGCCATGACATCTTCGGGTATATCTCCTACAACTCCTATATTAATAACCTCATCATGCTGTTCAACAAAAATCGACGTTAAAGGCTTGTTTGCAGTTTGAGTGAGTGTCTCTCTGCCACGTGGTGATCCAACTACACACACCCACCTATACTGTGATGGCTTTGGGGTCTTCTGGGCCTGGTATTCATCTACTGTATGGCTTGTGTGGTTGTTGTAGAACAATAGCAACCTGATTTTGTCCATCTCTCAGAGCCCTTAAGCCTCTCTTGCTTCTCTGTCTGCCTCTTCTCCTGCATCTGGAACTCTTTTAGCCATTGAATGTACTCCAATGATCTCTATAGCTGTTTTGCCCTTGGGACGTTGTGAATGTTTCCAAATTCCACGCGGTTCTCTATTGTACTGCCGCATTCAAGAAAAGAAATCCACAAGGTAGAAGGTTTGTTGCTCTGATACCATTGTAATGAGCTATACCCGAGCTAATCTGTATGTTGATGAAGATGCTAATTTAGGAATGATTCTCAAGCACCAAAATTTAGTTGCTACTACATATTGATTAATGGAGTTCTGTTATTGTCCAAGATGGTCTTAAATTCATTCATTCAATGTTGGTTGTAATACAAAGAACAAAGTATTAAGAATATCAATATTCAGTCTTGCTAACTGAAATTCAAATATGCATAACACAAACATATCAAATACCAGTAAGGAAATTATATTGCAACACTTCTGTACTAAAACTTGGGAAAAATGAGAGCATAGAAATACCCGTGACATAATACTGGAAGATATTCCATGTGCATGCTATAGACTTAGGCAAGGGTATGAAGGTATCTTGAGACGTTGCCAATCCTATAGGTCAAGAAAGCTACCAATGAACTTCCTATAGTGTATGGTGCAGATGGATTGTTAGCAGTGGCTAGAAAACCAGTATCACAACTTTCTCGTTGATTCTCCTGTAGTTGAAAATTGCTAAGTCGTGTTGTCACTTGGGCAATTGAATGATGCCGACAACGAGCCAACTGAAATGTGCAGTTTACTTCCATCGTCCTCCAACCTGCATGAAAGTCTCCTTGTCAATCAATAAGCATCAATTTGGAATAAGCAAAGAAGCACAAACAGGGGCTACATCCTATTCTTGAATGAGAGAAATGGGGTTTTGTCCCTTCTAAAACTTGTTACCTTGCATATTATTTTCTTAGAATTCACAATGCCTTATAATCTCTCTCGCACTTGCTCTAAACTCCCTTCCTCACACTTGCCTCCATGAACGAACGTTACCAAAAGCCCAACATGCGCGTAATGGCCCGAGTGTTACCTCTACACCGTGGACTGGGAATGTCAAACGTGGCTGCCAACATGGATACAAGACACCCAAGAGTCTCTCTCGTTGTCAATGACAAACACCGCAGACACGTTGAGGGAAAATAAAACATTAAAACATTAGGTGGAATTAACTAATAAGATATGTTACCACACCTAATTACACCCCTTGCAAGAGCCTTAGGCCTATCGGGGTGAGGCATAGGCTTAAGTGTTGTTCTAGAGCTCACTTGATGGAAAGGGACATGACATTAGTACAATAATGATACATCAGTTAAGCTTTACAAAGTATGTTCTTTTGAAGGTCCTCAATCTCTCCTTAAATGTAATACTGAAAATCGGAATTGTTCATAACTTCATTGTATATATTTATGATTTGCCAAATGATGAAAATGATGATCTAATTGTCCTCTGTGATGTATGTGCTAATGGTAATCCATGACCTTCCATGATTCGACAGTGAAACTAATAATGCTCACCTTGTCACAAAATAAAGATACAAAGAACAAACAAAGAGATATATGCAAATGGAAATGCTTCAGCTGAAGAATTATAGTGACTTTTGGTCTTTTGTCTAAGGCATCTTTCAGAAACTGATTTGTGATGTATTACAAGGGGATCTTTTTCTTGCTCTGAAAAGGGAGATTTGAAAAGGGAGCTCTAGTTTCTGTTTTAGTATTCAAGGGGAATTGTTGTTCTTATGTTAGTCATTTTTCTTGAAACTAATTGTTCGTATGTCCAACTAGTTATCTGTTCGCCTACCTCTGTTAAAGTGTAGCTTCAGTAGAAGTGAAGTACACTAAGTACATATATATAAGTTATCAGTTCAATGTATTTCTGATATTATTTTATCTACTTAATATGCTTATATATACCTCAGCAATTTATCAAATATATATATAAATGATGTAATATATTGATCTCTTAAATAACATCAAAATCGTATGTATCGGGCATGATATATATATATTCCATATAAACAAACGATAGTTTGGAGATTAGTCACTCCACGTAGGGCCACGTAGGGACATGTCCCTATGTGGACTGAGACTCATATAAATCTGAGTAATCTTGCTGCTGAGATACACATTAATACACGTGGAAATATAGTATCTCCAGCGGCAATCTGAATTCTTATATAGATAGTATTCTCCAGCGAAATCTGCAATCTTGTTTATGTAATTAGATACATCAGTTTACTGTACATGAACAGTTCAAAGGTAATCACTAGACAAGTTTCAGTTATACTGAGATTAATAAGAATGAAATTTATAATCAGAACTCAATTATAATATATCAGGAAAGACAAGTTCAATATATCTGTTCTCTCTATCAGAGATCCATAAGCTTTTACATGGTATCAGAGCCACACTGATAGAGAAATTCAGTCCGTCTTATAACAGATTTAAATCTATTAAAACATCTTCAATCTAAAACGATGGTGAAGCACCTAAGACTGGAAGACAGACTTGAAGGAGCCTCCAACTTTGCATCATGGAAAATACGAGTAATGGAATTAGAAGGATACATAGAGGAAGATAAATCTATGGCAGAGAATTATCTAGACGAAACAACCTGGAAAAGACAACACAATAAAGCTATGAAGATCGTTATAGATTCTGTCAAAGATCACATCCTCCCATCTATATCAAGCCTTAAAACAATTTATGAGATGTTTTCCACTATTAAGCTAAGTTGCCGGTTCGCGGTTTGGTTCCGGGTTCGGGTTTGAGAACCGGTTCGCTGGTTCGACAAAATTTTGAAAAGGGGTTTGGGTTCGTTTGGGTTCGTTAGTACAAAAACATGTAAAATTTAAAAAAAAAAAAAAAAAAAAAAAAATATATATATATATATATATATATATATATATATACACATCTTTACAAAGCATGAGTTAGAATTAGAATGTAGCATAGTAGCATAAACACATTTGAACAACAAAAAACTTTAAAACAGCATAAACAATATAGTAGCAAACCACAACGATCATTGGAACCCCTAGCGACTAGATCTCTTCCCTTTCATTTAAAAAATTCATAACTGTATCTGATTAGTTTATGCAGATCAACAGTAAGTTTTAATAAAAATTTCTTCTTTTCATAAATTTATTTACCAAACTCTTATTATGATTAACATAATCGATTGAACGTGGTTAAAAACTAATTAGATCTAGCTTGCATAAGGTAAATCCCTTTGACCAGCTGAATATTCTTCAATCTCTTTGGGCACAATCTCCCAAGCACTGATCAACAACAGTAAACTGGAAAAAGACCATTCATGGAGGCCTTTGGATAACACAGTCTGATGTCCCAGATTCAATATTCTTTAATACAATTTTTAATATACCTAGAGGAGAAATAATCAGCCAAACAGTGATAGACAATGTGGTAAGTAGCTGCCCCACCTGACCATATTCATGTGACCGTAACTTTCTTCTGCAGGGCAACATTTCCCAATAAAACGTTGTTTATTGTTTAGTGTTTGAAAAATTCATATTGCTACTCAAATAGGCCTTGAAATTCCTCGAAATTGGTCATGGTGGTCACCACATGTTGAGCATCTTCTCTTGTGGGTGTCTCAAATTTAGTAGCATTTTGATTCAAATAGAAAGTGTTTTATAGCTAGGGATTACTCAACACTAAAAAACTGTGGCATTGTAATGCCTACCAACCCAGACCCAAGATGTATCAACATAAATTAAATTAAAACATGCTGTAATGTGGAAAATTTATATGTGGTTCTCCTGGGTTCGAACCCTGGTCCGAAATTTTATATGTGGTTCTCTTGGGTTCGAACCCTGGTTCAAACCAGATCGAACTAGGCCTCCAAAAACGAACCCAAGTCGAACCGGACCAGAACCACGAACCAGTTCGAACCGGTACCTGGTCCGGAGGGGGGGGGAGGTACCTGTGCAACTTAGCTATTAAGAATACTTTTGAAATTAATAACACTAGTAGATTGTTAACATTGAAGCAAGATCTACCATACATCAAAATGATCAATGGAGAAAGGATTACATCTTATTTTCTAGGAATCTCAAAGTTAAAAGATCAACTTGCAACTATTGGAAGTCAAGTAAATGACAAGAACTTTGCATTATAGTACTAAAATGACTACCTTCATCTTGGGAAACTTTTATTTGTGGACTAAGTTCTCGACTTGAACTTCTTAAATTTGAATAAGTTAAAAACGAATGTACTCATGAAGAGTCAAGATTAAAAATCAAGAGGAATCAGATTAAATCAAGAGGGAGAGATTCAAGCTCTCCAAGTCAATATCGACATTAAAGGAAAGAAAGGTAAATTCAAACGAAAAAGAAAGAAATTTAACAAAACATACAAGAAAAGAGATTGGTCAAAAGTAATAATGCTTCAAATGTGACAAATTTGGCCATACTCGTAACTTGTTCGGAAGAGAAGAAAATTCAAGCAACTCTAGCAGAAGTCAAAGATGAAAAGGATGAAAACTTTTGCATTCTACTTAGCACTCTCAAGTGAACTAAACTCCAACAAAAATACATGAATAATAGACAGTCGAGCATCTCGTCATATCACAAGCTTTAGAAATAAATTCGAAAGCTTTGAAGGATACTCCTCTGAAGAAGTGACTAGTGGGAATAATTCTACACACTTGGTAAAAGGTATTGGATCGTGTTCAATTCAACTAAATTCAGGTATCACTCTTCAACTAAAGAATGTTTTGTTTGTACTTGGTATAGAACGAAATTTGGTCTCCATCTTTGGCCTTGCAAACTAAGGGTATTGAATCACATTCCAAGAAGATAAAGTACTAGCCTGGCCAAAGAACTCCAACATTAAGAAAGCTATATTGATCAGATTTAGAGATGGAAGTCTGTACAAACTTTGTAACCATCAAAGTCTAGCTCTAAATCATGAAATCTCAGACACTAATGAAATTTGGCATAGAAAACTAGGGCATCTTCATTTTCATGCTTTATCATCTATAAAAAAAATAGTAACAGGGTTACCTAGTTTAAAACTTGATCATTCTGGTATTTGCAAAGTATGCACCCTAGGTAAAAACACAAAAGGGTCCTTCCCCAAAAGTGAACACAAATCTAATCTATATTTGAACTCATTCATACTGACTTATGTGGTCCAATGTCTGTACCTTTCCTAAGGAGATGTCTCTACTATGTAATGTTTATAGATAACCATTCTTGGAAAACTTGAATTTACTTCCTTAAACTTAAAGAATCAACCATAGTGTTATCCAAATTCAAAGAATTTAAAGCACTAGTTGAAAACCAATCTGAACAGAAAATCAAAACCCTAAGATCAGATAATGGGGGTGAATACATTTTAGAAACTTTTAAAGATTTTTGCATCTTTGTTGGGATTAAGAGGGAGTTTTCTATACCATTTAATCCTCAACAAAATGGAGTCGCAGAAAGGAAAAACAGATCTATTATTGAATCAGCTAGAGCTATGATGCATGATCAAAACCTTCACACCTTCTGTGATGAAGCTTCTAACACTGCAGTTTATATCCAAAATAGATGTCCTCACTCAATATTGGAAAATACAATTTCTGAAGGAGTATTTACTGGCAACAAACTAGATCTAAGTCACGTAAGAATATTTGGGTGCCCTGAATATATTCACATTGCTAAAGAAAAGAGAACTAAACTAGAACCATCAAGAAAGAAGGGCATATTTATCAAATATAGTGAATTATCCAAAGGTTACAAGATTTACCTCCCTGGACAAATAACTATTGAAATCAGCAGGGATGTAAAATTTGAAGAAGACATTGCTTTTAACCTCTCCAAGAACATTGATGAATCATACTCAGAACCTACTACTGGAGTAGATGAGAATCCTCCAGTAGAGAATGAGAAGGAGATTGATACTGGAAGTCTTGCACCTCCTAGTCCACGTTTAGAGGATACTGAAAATTCTAACAATAAAAGAGACCACTTTGGGCAAGAAAAATGATAGAAGAAAATCATATAGGACTTGATGAAGTAGTCAGAGAAAACAAGAGAACAAGGAACCATTTATGCTATGTAGCACCACTCTTTGAACTCATCAAAACATAGCCTACAAATGTTGAAGCATTATCATGCTAACCTTGAAAAGATGCAATGATTGAAGAATATCAGTCCATACTAAAAAATGATGTGTGGGATGTTGTACCCAACCCTAAAGATAAATCAATTGTCTCTTCTAAATGGCTATTCAAAATCAAGTATGCATCAGATGGTAGCATTGAAAAATACAAAGCCACATTTGTAGCTTGCGAATTTTCACAAAAGAATAGATTATGAAGAAACTTTTGCTCCAGTCACTAGTTACACTTTTGTCAGAACCATCATAGCTGTTGCAGCATCCAAAGGGTGGAAGATACACCAAATGGATGTTAAAACTACATTCCTAACGGTGAAATTGAAGAAGAAGAATACATCAAACAATTTGAAGGCTTTATCACTCATGACAAAAATTCTTATGTATGTAAACTGAAGAAAATACTGTATGGTCTTAAACAAGCTCCCAGGGCATGGTATGAAAGGATAGACACCTACCTCTCAAACTTAGGATATTCCAAAAATGAAATTGATCCTAATATATATTTCAAAATAGTTGAAGGTGATGATTATTTTTGTACTATATGTTGATGATTTACTAATAACTGGTGGAGAACATCTTATAGCAAATGCAAACAGGAACTGACAACAGAATTTGACATGAAAGATCTAGGGCTTCTTCATTATTTTTTAGGTGTAGAAGTCTAACAAAAGAAGAACTACATCTTTCTAAATCAAGGAAAATACACTGTTGACATTCTGACTAAGTTTGGGATGATGGATTGCAAACCTATAACTACTCCTATGGAAGCAATTCTACATAAATTGAAGAATGTCGGATTTGAATCTGAACCTATTGATCCTACTTACTACTGACAAATTATTGGATCATTGATGTACTTGGTAAACACTTGCTCTGATATCTATTATGCAATTAATGCCTTAAGACAATTCATGTGCGAGCCGAAGAAGATACATCTCATGGCAGCCAAGCAAATTTTACAATACTTATGTGGTACAATTGGTATGGGCCTCAAATATGCTCAAGTTGAAATTAATCTTCATCGATATTCAGATTTTGATTGGGCAGGCAGCTCTATTGATCATAGGAGTACTGCAGGATGTTTCAGTCTTGGGTCAACAATGATCTCTTGGCATAGTAGAAAACAATCACTAGTTCCCTTAAGTTCTACTCAAGCAAAATACATAGCATCTTCCATGGGAGCTAGAGAAGTAGTATGGTTAAGAAAAGTGCTGGTCGGATTGTTCAAAAAGCCCTTGAAGCCTACAGTCATCCACTGTTAATCAAAGTTGCATTAAGCTTTCAGTGGACCCAGTTTTTCACAATTGATCTAAGCATAATAAAATCCCGATCATTATATTAGAGACATGGTAGATCAAAATGTTCTCAAGCTGGAATACATAAGCACAAATGAACAGACAATTGATGTACTTACTAAACGTCTTTCCAAACCCAAATTGGAATATTTTAGAGGCAAGTTTGGTATGATTAAATTATATTTGTAAACACTGAAATTAGGTTTCAGTTTTTCTTTAATTTATGTATATTCATTATTGATTATAATGCCACTATCTTATGGTTGCATCAGATATGTAATGAAAGGTGATGACCTTTCATTGACACATAAACAGAAGGTAACCATTGTAAGGTGATGATCTTACAAGTGGTAGACCTGTTATCTTGACTAGATTGTGTTGTTATTCCAAATAACCGGAAGTCTTGATGACGAATGTATTATGATCAGACTTCATTAAGTTGTCTCGACGTGCCAATGATCATAATACTTGTCATGATAGAGTTCATGACATTGTGATTTCAGTTATCTAATGAACTACTCTAGAGCATGTATTTAAGTATTGTAAATCAGATAACCTATTCTCCTGATAGATATCATTGAAGATGATACTTGTGCACATATCAAGAGAATTTGGGAAACTTTTGTTTCACTTCTCCCTCGCTAAGAGGTAGTGTTAAAGTGTAGCTTCAGTAGAAGTGAAGTACATTATGTACACACACACACACACACACACACACACACACACATATATAATATGTATTTTTGATATTATTTCATATACTTAATATGTTTATATATATATATGATGTAATATATTGATCTCTTAAATAATATCAAAATTGTATGTATTGGGCATGATATATATATATTCCATATAAACAAACGATAGTTTGGAGATTAGTCAGTCCATGTAGGGACATGACCCTATGTGAGTCATGTCCCTACGAGGACTTAGACTCATATTTATATAAGTAATCTTGCTGCTGAGACACATATCAATACAAGTGGAATATAGTATCTCCAGCGGCAATTTGCATATATATATATATATATATGGTATTCTCCAACGAAATCTCTAATCTTGTTTATGTTATTAGATACATCTGTTTATTGTACACAAACAATTCAAAGGTAATCAACAGACGAGTTTTATTTATACTAAGATTTATAAGAATCAAATTTATAATCATAACTCAATTATAATATACTAGGAAAGACGAGTTCAATATATCTATTCTCTCTATCAAAGATCCATAAACTTTTACATCCTCTTGTTTACATCATGAGTAAGTGACAACTTCCAAATGATATCACTTTTTTTGTAGAATTTATTGAAAGGTGACGATCCTATAATTACTTATTTTTCTATTATGGTGGATATCTTACGATGTCTATGTAGATCATGATAGATTATAATTTGCATGGTGGATGTTTATATGGTAAGCATTAGGAGAGTGTGTGTGCACATACCTTATAAACAATTTCTGAGTACATGGAGAATGTTATGCATATTGATATTCTGGAAGGTCATTACATAGAGTACTTGGTAAATATCACACGTCTTGATGTTCTGGAAGGCCATTACTCATAGAGTACTTGGTGAATATCATGCAACTTGATGTTCTGGAAGGCCATTACTCATAGTATTTGGTAAATATCTTGTATCTCTAAATTCTAGAAGGCTGTTACACAGAGTATTTGGTGAATATCATTGGTATTTTGGAAAGCAATACTCATGATATCAGATGTGCAATCAAACACTTACGAGTAATTGGTGAATGCCATGTATTTTGGGAGACCAATACTTATGGTATCAGATGTGATATCAAACCTTATTTAGTATATGGTGAATATCATATGTTTATATTCTGGGAGACCAATACTCTTGATATCAAAATAATGGATATCTTCTTATCAAAGATATCCTTAATCTTGCTAACTTGATATTACTTTGAGGTAATACGTGTGTTTATCCTCCGTAGCTAAGAGGGAGTGTTGACATTTGGTAGCTTCTGTCAGATAAATCTATATATAATTATATATGAGATTATATATATATATATATATAACAATGAGTATATGTTTATTATATTAATTATCAAATGAACGAATAGATATGTCCCATGGACATGTCTCTTTGTATCCTTTTCTCATTATAAATAAGAGGCCATTGCCATTTGGAACACACATACCAAATATTATGGCAGTGATTAGTACATTTGCAGTGATCCTTAAAAAACAACAATTCTACTGCTTCAAAGTCTTGCTTCTTCAACTTTATTGTTGCTACCCTCAGAGGCGAACAAAGTCTTATAAGACTTGAGACTTTTGTTGGTTTCATCATGCTGATTAGTTGGAGTCCCACCTATATCAACTGACCCAATACATGGCCTCACGAATTCAGATTTGAGTGGTTTGAAGGATATCATCAACATATTCTTTTCCATTGCACCATGGCAGAATCATGGGTGTGCACAACCTTATTAAGATTCTTTAAAGCTTTTATCCCATGTAAATAGTCTTCGATCAAGCAGAAGATTGACATTGTAAATATTCTGTTGGATATTGTTGTCCCTGCCAAACTCAGTAGAGATTCCTATGAGATGACAGTCAGGAAGGGTGTCTGTCATGTTCCCTTTCGAGCCAAGAGAGTAGTTTAATAGTATCATCTAAGTTGCCTGTTCTGGTACAGGAATGGGCATGGGTATGCCGACATAGGAAAATGGTATGACGGTTTACATTATTTTCAAGTACATTAGCAGCATAGCTGTGAGTTCTTAATTTTAATTAACAACAAATTAGATGTGAAAGTGAATATTTATTTTTAAGTCCAGATTATTATTGTTTATTTTGTGCTTTATACTTAAATTTCAAATATTAATATTTTAGATATATGTAGTTTTAATTTATAGTTAAGTTTTATTTATTGTATTTTAATTTAGATTTAATTGACACTATTGTATTTAATTAAAAGTCCTGGTTTGTATACTTTTTTGGTATATTATAAATTGCAAAATCGATTTATAATTATTATGCTGCAATTATGTGTACATTGCTTTTACAGCAACGAAAATCTACAAATCAACTCATAATTATTTATTTTGCAACTATGTGACTATACTGCTTTTAAAGCAATGGAAATATCCTCTAATGACTTAGAAATTTGTGAGATTATATTGTGCATTTTATGAATGTTGTTTCCATTTGTTCCCATATTGGGGATCATTGGTATCAGACATGGTATCTGTATCCATGCTGCGCAACTTAATATTTTTCCCATTGAACTAGTTTTTAAGAGATTTTCTTTCTTATGACTTGTCTTTCTAACCAAACAAGCAGCAAATAAATATAATTCTTATTTATATTGTTTTTTGAGATGCAGTTTCTTTTCCAAAATAATATTCTTTTTTTAGTGTGACTTCACAATTCAACTGAATCTTCCATCACAGAGTAATCTTCTTGCTTTTCACTCTTGATGTATCTTGACATTATTCTCAGTGACATCTAGAGTTTCTACTGCTGATTTAGTTGTCTGAAAGACTTTTGAAGCTTATAAAGTGTTTGAGCTGTGTTTCCCTTTGACTTGATGGTTCTTCAATGTCTTTTGATGACAATTTGTAACCCCTAGTTTCTAGATTAAGGATTTTGCCAATATTTTCTTTCTGTTTCTTTTCACCTGGTTTTAGTTCGAGTGTATATGTTGTGAATCCTGATGATATGTCTATAGCTGTTCACCTGTAAAATAATCACTAAGACAAGTTATGGTGACGTTCTGTGTGGATTTTCTTTTTTGGTTCTGAACTTCGTAAATAGTAGATACCGGGAATCCCTTCATTAATCCACTCTTGATAACTATGATGTTTTATTAGACTCCATTATATATTTTAGCGAGGATATTTCCATGAGGTCTAAATGAATGATATGTTTTACAATTTTGTTCTGTTATTTCAAAATGCCATTTCTGTTATACTCATCCAGGTTTCCTGCCATTGGCACTGAAAGAATTTTGAAGTTGGGAAATTGGCAGTATTTAGATCAATGCTCAAATTGTAATATTAAGAATTCTGTTTCACTTTTTACTTAACCATACATTATAATGCTTCCTATCCTATCAATATACCCTTTAGTCTTTCTATTTACATTCTAATTGCTGCATTAGTTATCATTTTTGGAATGGCTACTTGATGTTTTTTCCCCTATGTTTCGATGTTCTACACATTAAGCTTTTAAAAGCCTGGGCTTTCTTTTGATTGCTTGGCCAGATGATGGGTGAAGTTAACAAAGACAGGCTTGCAGAATTTCTTGGTGAGCTGCAAAGGAAGGAAAATACTGAAGATAGGTATGTGGCTGCTTTACGAGGGGAGACATTGACTCGGAAGCCATATGTAAGGATACAACCTGTGCCAAAGGAAAAGCCGGAGTCCTTAGAAAGGAAAACAGAAACTAAGAGCCAAACATGATAGCAATAATCTGAATCAAATGTTTATTTGGCTATAAGTGTGATGTTATTCTGACTTGACCTAGAAAACATGAGTTGAGTTGCTCCATTCAGGAAGCTTATTCATTACTCACGCCTTTCTAAATATATTGCAATATCATTGGTTTGTTTAATCTCTTGAAGTTCATTCGTGAAATTTCAAAATAGGAGGATTTTCCATCCTTAATATTCACATGTATTGCATTGCTAACATCTATAGTGAAATTGCATAGGTCTCTTCCTCCCGTAGCTTCAAGGAGAAAACCATGCAACATGAAATGGATACAATTGGTGGCCTTAGGACCTTCCAGCTGCAGTGCATTGCAAAGAATAGTGTATAATTAGTTGCAGGAAATTGCACTACAAAAATATAACAAACTTATTTAGATCGTATGTTTTGAAACAGCCAAAAAACTGGCTGGACGTTTGAAAATATTGGGAGTTCAGAATCAGGATTAAAAAGAATTAAAATGCTGCAACTAAAATGAAAATTTATTTGGTGACACACCTTAAAAACTAGACACAAATAAGAGGTTTGCATATCCTTTACCATTAGTTGTTCCCAGACATGTGATCAAGTGACCAAGTATGTGAAACAAAATTGTTATTTTTTCATTTGGTTCTTGATAATTTTTGGAGATCCCGCAACCTGTGTGCCTACTAAAATTAGCTCATTATCAGTTGTGTACTCCTTGAACTTATCAATCTTATGTTCAATCAAATTCTTTGTGAGTCCACATGCTATAGGTGAATCCTACGTTTTCCTTTCAAAAAATTTAACAAATCTGATTTTAATTGCTTACATATGTCACCATCCTCATCTAAGACTAAGGATATGACAGTTTTTATGCAAGCCCTCATATTGTCTGGATGATGCTTCCTGAATACTTGTAGAATCATTCTTTCACAACTGAGATCCAAAATAATGATAAACTCTTTAGCTTTTTCAACAAGATCCTAGGTCTTAGCCCCCTTACTAAAGGTAGGGCCCTTATGTCATGTCAAACAAATAAACTGTCCACAATCAATTGAAAGGATATTTTTTGAAGATGTTGTCATTGTAAGTGTAACATGAGCTGTTATCTGTCTTATTTCACTATAATAGGAAGCAATTGTTAGTCTCACATTCGGATGCTCGATTAACCTGTGCTGGACTAATGCAACCATTGAGGGCTATAAAGCCCAATTGAATAGCCTCAAATTTGATTGATCTATTCTAAATAGACACGAAACCACTTCTTCCAACTTTGAAAGAACACCATCCGCAATTTTCATGGATCCCAATTGCAATCCAATGATACACAACCCGTTGCCGATTTTCTCTTCTTTATGTAAGTCTCTTAACTGTGATTAAATTCTTTTGAGAATACCTTGCTTTTCGAATTTTCCTTGTGTCTGTATTTTCTGAGTTATATAATTTCTGATGTATGTTTCCTCATGTTGTAAGATGCCACCCCCGTGATAACAGCTAAAATAATCTAAATTTGTACACAACTTTAGAATTTCTACTTCCAACAGATCATGAATGATTTAATATTCTTTAAAAATCATTGATTTGTGAGTAGGTGCTTTCAGAATCTAGACTGTAATAACTAAAAACAAGTCTTTGTCTGCTAGATACATAATCCCATTAACCCTTTGATATCAAACACCCCAGAAATAAACTCTTACAATGGATATCAAACTCAGAATATTTATGCAACAGTGAGAACATACGTATTCATCCAGTGGGCACAACCATGTCTTTAATGTATTAATAATGAAGTCATAACATTGTTTTCTTTGAATCCCGACATATACGTTCTACTTTTGCTTGTTTTCTGGCAAACATTCAGAGTAACTGCATTGACTGTTGTTTGAACCAATCTATATTAAATGTATATATTAAACACTTTGGCTGCTGTCCACAAACTCTTATTTCAGCCAAATCTTTATATTATCTCTCAATAAATCAAAGAAAACCATTATGGCAGACGATACTTTGCAAATACATACTTTGGTGATGAGTCAATAGCCTGTTATTGCCTTTTATGAAATATTTCTTCATAAGCATGCTATTAAAAACAATAATAATGAATCAAACTTTTCTCTATATTAAATAAGAGCCATTTATGGTAAATTCGTCCTCTAGCAATTACCCAAAATAATAATTTAAAATATATTGTCTTTATTGTTTCAAATAACAAATCAATGCAAAACTGTCATTTTGAAACATATTTTAATTCTTATTAGTTCGGTACTAGTGTGCTTTGGTGGCTCATGAAATCTCACACGATGGCTGTAGAGCCAACTTAAAATCTCCAATAGATGTTTTTCTAAAAATTCTCAAAATGTAACAGAATTTTTGAAAAAAATGATCATATAAAAATAAGATTAGAAATATTATTGCTTTTCAATCTTCAACAGTACAAAACAATATCCAACAGTAAATACACAAGCTACAACCAAATTGGATAACAAGAAATGAACTTGAAACACATGTGAACGTCGTCACTAATCCACCTCAAGAGATGAACTTGATTACTATCTAATCCATCGTGGAGATTTTTGTCATCAGAATTTTGAATAAAAAAACTAGAAGCTTCCCAAATCTCTCCATCAGAAATCAAAACATAGTCCAAACAACTTGAAATGAGCTCTTCATTCTTCTTTTTAGCACAATCGAGTGACTCTTCACATTCCCAATTTATGTCTTTTCGTCTTCTTCTTTTGTCACATTTTAAACCTCTTTTAATATTAAAAATGTTGCTTTAAGTCCCAATAAAATCACTTTTTAATATTTAAAGAAGTTGGTTTTTAAAGTTTCTTCTGTGTCGGAAAAAGGACATTACAAATCGTATGCACTTTATAAGGTATGTTTTTGTGATCCTTGTAAACTTGGTCCAATCTTGAAGCATGTATGTTTTTTGTGATCCTTGTAAACTTGGTCCAATCTTGAAGCATGATATCAAGAGATTGAGAGATCGATCAGTACACAATGGAATGAGGAAGGAAGGTCATCACAATTCTATGTTGTTCTCTAATTCTATATTACTATTTTAGACGCAGGTTGCAAATTTCGGTTTGGTACCACCAAATTCTTGTTAGGACTTCAGACATCAATTGTTATACTTTTTGCTTGGTGCCTCCATATTTCCCTAGCCATAATTCTCGTGAACACAGGTGCTAACTGATGAACGTGGGCATAAATGCAACTTGTGTTTTTGGTTGGGACAACAACTTCCACCCTATTGACACTCTTAGCTACATTATACTCATGATCTTAAATTTTCTTATTTACTTGTCCTTTCTCTAGACCACTCTTATGTAGACAAGGAAGAATGATTAAAAATAGATAATAGCAAGAAAATTTTGTTAGGATTTTTAAGATGTTGTCGACATTTTTTTGTCATTGATGTCAAAACCTCCATACGAATTGTTTGGTGGTATTGGTTGGTTGTTTAGAGGTTTTAGTTAGTTGTTTGGCAATGTCAATTAGCTATTATAATTGCCACTATGATATCAAGGTTTTCGTTATGGTTGTAGATTTTTTTTGTATATGCATATTTTGGTGAATGACATTAAGCATACTTGTTTATACTATTGAATACATCTTATGGTAGATTTGTGTGTTTTGGCGAATGTATTTGGTTGGGTTTTTTGTTGGTACTTGTTGGTTGTTGCACTTGAGTGTTCTATGTGTTTTTGCTACTTGGATATTCTTGGAGTTCATTAGATGGCTTTGATATCATGATTTGGATCAGTTTCATCAATTTCTTAATCTTTTGGTAAATGTGGTATGTGGGGTATGTATCTTAAGCGTGACTTGTATTTATGTCTTGTGGTAAAGTGTTGTAAAGGTTTCTTAAGTATACCCTAGTTTTAGGTTTGGTGGGGTTTCCCAATTTGGGTTTCCATGTAAATTATAGTGCTCATTATTTTGATGATGTTGTGCTTTCATGCTTTTATCAACCTTAATTATTTGGATGGTTTATATGCTTATCAATTAAGCAAAAGTCGTAGAAGTTGTTTATGAATAATCGATTCACTCCCTCTTAGTTATTTGACATTTTCAATAAGTTTATGAGCTTATATTAGATGTAGATACCTAAAAATGTTCTTGCATTTGCAAGCAACATTCTATGAACTTTTATCTTAATAATTAAATAATTTTAATTAATATCTATCTTTCTTCAACTCCAAATTCAAAATTTATGTTTCCTTTTGATTTTAATTAATTCAATGACTTAATATTCTTCTAAATATTATTTAAATAATTTTAATCATTTAACTTGTTTCCTTTTTCAATTTTAGTCAAATAATAATAATTATTTAATTAAATGGAACTTTCTTGTTCTTTTCACTACAGTTAAATAATTATTTTAATTATTTAATTTACTATATATGAATATTGAATTTACTTAATTGTAGATACCTAAAAATGTTCTTGCATTTGCAAGCAACGTTCGATGAACTTTTATCTTAATAATTAAATAATTTTAATTAATATCTATCTTTCTTCAACTCCAAATTCAAAATTTATGTTTCCTTTTGATTTGAATTAATTCAATGACTTAATATTCTTCTAAATATTATTTAAATAATTTTAATCATTTAACTTGTTTCCTTTTTCAATTTTAGTCAAATAATAATAATTATTTAATTAAATGGAACTTTCTTGTTCTTTTCACTACAGTTAAATAATTATTTTAATTATTTAATTTACTATATATGAATATTGAATTTACTTAATTGTTTCATTTCTCCAAAGTCAACAAAGTCTTCTAAAAATAAAATAAAATGTTTTATTTATTTATTCTTTCTCATGTGCAATTAAATATATTTGTAAAATGATTTAATGTTAATTTATTCTTCTAGTCACCTCCATAAGTCCTATTGACTAACAATTTTACTCTTTAATAAAATCAACCTTCGAAGTCATCAATTTACTTATATATGTAGTATTTTGTCATGCAAATAGTCATTTGCCAATCAACAAAGTTAACTCATCAATTAAATTTGTCATTCAACTAATCATCTGTCAATCAGTCCAAGGAACCTGCATAATCACTTAAGTTTCAATAAATTCTAGTTATCCATCATCAATTAGTGCCTCTTAATCTAAATTGACAATTCAGATCTTGAAATCTATAAAATGGAGTTCATTCTTCAATATTTTTTAGAACCACATTTCTTGAACTTGTGTCATCATATTCAAAGTAAATTTGAGAGCTAGATATTAGACAAAAAGGAGAGGAACAAAAAGTGGAAAATGGTGATATGATGTGCATTGGTTTATTTGGATTATTTTATGAATTATGCAAGTTCATTGATTTGTTTTAGTCTCTCTCTTGTAGGAGTATAATGTAAGACTTAGGCTAAGATTTTTTTTGGTTAGATACCTTTATCTCTTTGTAGGTTTTGTTGATTTTTTGATTTTACCTCCTTATATTTGGTGAACACGATGTGAACAAACATTTATTATTTTGATCTTGAAGTTTTTTTTTTGAGTTTTTGTATATATAAATTCTTTTAATGCAATCTCCAATATTTTACTCCAACTAAGAAATTTCTAGTCACAATTGTCCAATCATATACTCATTTTCTTTAGTTTTCCATTTTTTGCTTTTTAAGAAAATGAGTGCAAACCAAAAGCCACAATCCCTTTCCAAATGCCACACTCACCTATCATTCACCACAATTGCATGACAAATGCCACAATAATTTAATGAAACACCACAATCACTTACTTCACATCACTATTATTTGATGAAATATTGCAACTATTTGACAAAACACTTGAGCAACTTGACAAAATATTGCAATTAATTAGTGAAATGTTACAATTTCTTGATAAAATACCATAACTACCTAATAAAACAAGGTATAAGGTTTTCATATTTTATGCTGAATTTTCCAAATTTTAGTCAATTTTCAATTTCGAGGTAGAATTTTGGTTACTTATCCTCATTTTTAGCTTGTGGCATGGGTTTGGTGGAGAAGATAAAAAGAAATCTAAAATCTATGTGTTTTCTCATCTCACTACAAATTTTTAGGTTTAATGAATCATGTTTGAATTTTCCAAGCCAAACTGTACAATCATCTATGCATCTATTTTTGAATATGATTTCTATGATTTCTAATGGTTATAGACTGAGCATTGCAACACTTGCCAAATGACACAATCTCTTTCCTAATGCCATAGCTACAATGAAGAAACACCACAATTATTTAATTAAATATCATAATTTGTTACGACAAATTGTAATTACTTGAGAAAATATAAGTATCATTGGAGAAAACAACACGATTATTTGATGAAACACCACAATTACCTAGTACAACAAGTTATAAGGTTTCATATTTTATGCTCAATTTTTAAAATTTTAATCATTTCAATTTCTAGGATATTTTGGACTACTAACTTTGGGTGGGGCGCTTTATCTTTCACATGCCATAGAATAGTAGATGCCATAACTAACTTTCAAAATTTTAATTCATTGCTTTTGAGTAGGATTTTGTTTTTAGGATTTTGACACCCAAGAATAAAGAAGATGTAATGTCTGAAAAATTCATTAAGAGGTGCGTATGGAGTGTGCACAAAAACATGAGAAGTGAAAACAAAAGAGAGGAAAAATATTAAGTGTTACTATGCAAGAGGAAAGGTGAACAATAAGCCAACACAATTTGGTGCACTGCAAATAGGGCAAAGTGGAAAAGGAACAAGGTGATGTAGGAGACATTATAGAGAGCATCTACAAGGAAAGAGAAGATCAAGATTTCTTCTTAATATACATTGGAGATCTATTAGGCAACATGTGGCACTTATTTTAGGTCAATATTTTGATTTATTTCTAACCACTGTAATCATTGTGTAAGCTCTTAAAAAGGCATGTTTCAACAGTAAACACATTGTAAATCCTCTAAAAACGTTCCTCTTAGAAGGAGTGCTAAGATCCTTTAACAAGGTGCCTCTTAGACGGAGTGCTAAAGTCCTTTAACAAGGTAGCTTTAGCAGGTTGATTGTAATCCTAATAGTTTGTAAACATTCGTAATTGGATGTGCTCTCAGAAGGAACAAGTTGTAGCTCTTAACTAGACAACCTTTTAACTGCAATAAAAGGCTAGGGGGTACATTATCCCCATTGTGGTTTTCATCCTATCATCAAGGGTTTCCACTTGCAAATTTGTGTGTTTATTCATGAATGCTTTTGTGTGCAAGTTTTCATGCTTCTATTTTACTTGCATTGATTATTGTGTTATCAATTAAGTGGTTGTTGTTTAGCTTATTTGGAATTGTTAGGAGGTTAACTAATTTTAGAGTTTGTATTGCTTCACCTCCCTCTCAGTACCAGTTGGGACCAACAAATGGTATCATAACTAAAATCCTATGAACGATAATCCTGATAGCTTGAGGGAAGATCAGGTAGAAGACATGAAGTACCTGAAGTAATATGAGGAAGATCTTGACACTATTGAATATCTAAAGAAAAATCTAAGAGAATCACTAGCAAAGAGAAAGAAACTCATGAAGCAACTTCGTGAGATCCATGAAATCATTGAGAAAATAGAAAGAGCACAACAATATAGACAGATTTGAAGAAACAATCTTTGACCTCATGATTAACAACAAGAAGTTAAGAAAATCTGTCTCAAAGCTATAACAAGAACTAGAAGATACATCATAAAGCTAAGCCAACACATAATGAGAAAGGTAACATTGCACAGGCACTAGATAAAACTAAAAATGTACTAAGGTAAGCACTGAAATCCAAGAGAATGACTAAAGAAAATGTCAGGCAAAAGGATGAGAAGATTCAAATACTGAAGGAGGAACTAAGAAGCACTATTGATATGAACAAGAAGTTGAAAAAAGTTTAACAACAAATCTATGAAGATATATAAGAAATCAAGGCTTAGAGGAAGACCAAGAGTACAACCGGTCTTGGCTATGGAGGTGACAAAAAGATTGAAAGAGGTGAGTCATCTAAAAGAAATAAGCAAACC
Source organism: Cupressus sempervirens (assembly GCA_028749045.1). NCBI lineage: Eukaryota > Viridiplantae > Streptophyta > Pinopsida > Cupressales > Cupressaceae > Cupressus > Cupressus sempervirens. The sequence continues at coordinate 503,171,293 of CM053783.1, read as the reverse complement.
AAGAAAGGACAAAGGAAAACATTGTCTAAAGGTGAGAAGCCTAAGAAACCTACCTAAATAGGTCATACTTTCAGTGTATATTGGCACATAATGGTTGCACCTACAATATAGAATACCTTGCATTGCAATACATGCCACCGGTATTGTCACTCTCCTTGAGAGTGCATATCTCATTCTAATGAGAAAATATTTAAGGGGTTGTTGGCATAACTAATTTACAAGTTGTTGATGAAGAAAGGAACCTATGGATTGCATGTTCATCAATTATACTATTTCTCATTTATGTCAAAATGTTTCACATATTATTTTAACTTGGTACCATAACTTTAGAAAGTATATTATATAATGAAGATGATAAGGGTGCATAGAAAGAATAGTAAAAGGAGACTTATCAGGCAATAGTTGGAATAAATAATGGATGTAGTTTTAGTGATGGAATGACTTATTGAACCCTCAAAGACTTGAGGGATTACCAAAATAGTGAGTATCTAATTAGAATAGATGGAAAGTCAATTATCAACATTAGGTTAAGGTGAAGCAGATTGTTTGACAAGTTTCTACTTGAAAAGATGATATTGTGATCATCACATATAGGTTATTGTTTTCATGATTTGTGATACACTTAAGGGAAAGAAGACAAGTTTGGTATCGTGGCTTATAAAAAGGGAAGAAGAGAAGAGGCTCTAGATAGAACTATTAGACTAATGCAATAGTGAATGGGTTGCAATCAAAGTTGAAAAAGAGGACAATTAATGGTATACTATTGTGTTGACAAGATTTAAAGGATATGATATAGAAAGACAATGCAAAGTACATATCATTTTTTATTGTTACTTTATTACCATTGTAACCATTGATATCCCTTGAAAGGGTGCCCCTAATCAGTCTATTTTAAAAACTTTAGCAGGGTAGCATTTTTAGATTAGAGTGTTGAAATCCTTTAGCAAGGTTACTTCTAATAGAGTAAAAATCCTAATAGCTCTAGAGAAAATTCTTTAACAAGGTACACTTGACATCATTTTGTAACCCTTAACCAGACAAGCTCTTAAAAGAGCATATTCTAGAAGAGTGCAATATTTGTGAACACTGTTCTCACACCATGGTTTTCACAAAAATTGAGCTTCCATGAGATAAATATTGGCGTTACTATTGTGTGTTTACTTTTACTGATTTGTGTGAATGTTTATGTAGTTAACTAATAACAGTGTTATAGGAAGAACTAAATCTTATCAATAAACAATATTAAAGTTGTTGAAGGGTTGTTAAAGTTGATGATTACTGATTCACACCCTCCTCTTAGTAATTAATCCTATACCTACAACTGTTACTTGTGTAACAAGTATGGACACAAGGCTAAGGTTTACATATCCAGGATAAGGTCAATCTCATAGTCTTAGAGAAATTCCAGTCTTGACTAGAAGAATAAGTTCACCACATTGGTATGTTCAACCTATGATAACAAAGGACATACTGAAGAGTACTGCAAATAAAAAACTAGTCAAAGAAATCATTTAGGACCATGGAGAGGAACATGTATGACCTATTAATACTATGGTAAGATAGGCCATCTTACTAGAAATTGTAGATCAAGAAGAGGATTCCAAGGGAAGAATTTGAACATTAGAGGAAAGGTTGAAGAAATCTTGTACATAGAGGAAGTCAGAAAAGACTTCAACAAAGTATGGGCAAAAAAGGCCGACGAGGTTGAAGTGGTCAAGTCCGAAGAAATTGGGAGCTCACCGGTTGAGGGTGAGACCTCTAAGATGAACTAAGATAATCTAAGCTTAAAATGAGTTGTGTGCAAAAATAAGTAATCATACATTGGTTCCCTATTTAAAATTGGTAAAGAATGCATTGGTGACACAATAGATTTACTAGAAAAGCAAAAGCAACCTATGACATGCCATGAGTTTGTAAGGATTATGATAGTTTTTGTACGAGTTATTGACATTAAATGCAAGGTAAATAAGTAGGTAAGTATCTTGTTTATCATTTTCAATTCGATGTTAACCTAACATTATTGAGTAAAAGTTGTGAATAAGCTAGCTAAAAGCCATTTACCACTTTGCAAAACTTAATTCTTTAGCTGAGAAAAATTCATGAAAAGCCTAGTTATCAAGGAAAAAAGTAACCTAAAGGTGTGAAGATGAAAGTGAGAAGAAAGTAATCAGTTACACAAGGAACAAAAGACATCATGGAACAAAGTATTCATAAGATTGAGCTAGTTATCAATATAGAATTCAAGGAACTTGATTATGCGGTTACCTCACTATGAGGAGACATAGTGAACCAGACCACAACACTATCTTCGCTACTTACATATCTGCTACTCATTGAATATGTGAGCGTATACTTAAAGAAAAAAAATCTTGAAATAGGTAGAAGATAAAATTTATGAAGTAGTATGTACATTCCTTGATAATGGAAGACTAAAGAAGGAATGTAGACATCTAGTGAACACCACATTACATCATGAAATATACATTCTTGAATTCTTTTAGGAAGATTGGGTGAGACTTGGATTGAGTAGAGTACATGAAAAATACATGTTGCTAGAAAGACCTTACAAAATCACTAAGTCATCTATATAGTAATAGGATTCAACAACATAGGAATGAAACTAATGGTAGGAAAGGTTTCACTTGATGAAGATGTGAGGGTTACAGAAGAAAGGGAGGAAGGCTAATCAATTTTCATCAATGACATACCAAACCCTAAGATGAGGTTTTTCTACTATGGTAATTTCATACCATATCTATTACTCTAGTAAGAAGTACATCATAACCATTAGAGTGGCATACAATGCATAATAGATCATCCACAACCATGCCCCACTCTGCAACCTAAGAAAATGGTTGCACGAACAACTACTGATTAACCTAGCAAAAATCAAAGAAAACTACAAGATACATCCATTCAAATATGGAGCCATTTTGGTATGTATATTCTTCTATTTTAAAAGAGAATGTCCCAGACAAGGAACAATCAACTGGTTAAGGGACATGCCCATCATTGAACAAATTTTTAAAATTTATATAATGCTATAAGACAATAAAGATAATTTGTTCAAAACATATTTCAATATATTTAAAGAAGTTATTTAGAGAAGGGAAATGATACCCTTTACTATAGTAGAAGAGTATAAGAATGAGTTATGTTTTCTAGTATGGACAGACAATACCATGATATAGGCTATAAAGCCCAAGACACATTAGCTTACAACATTCCAGAATGAATTGACAGAGAAAGATACCAGACCCTCTATGAAGTTACTATTGTTAATAGTTCGATGACCTGAAGCTGCCATCATGTGGCACTAGGAAAATGAGGAGTGTGGTCATTAGATGAGAGAAAGACAAGGAGAAAGCCAAAAAAGAGGCAAGAAAAGAAAGTAAAAAGAAAGGTGGTAGTGAGTCTCAAACTAGTTCAAGAAAAAGAATGACACTCACCAGTGAAGAAACACCTAGCCTACAAAGAGAGGAAGATGAAGAAGACAACATTGACTCATGGTGAGAACCATATTTATCAGAACCTAAAATAGATGAGGAAGTAGCTAGAAAGGAAAATGAAGCAGGAGTACAAAAGAAACCCTCTCTAGTACACAAATGATCAAATCCATCTATAGGAGAGTCATCATCTAGAATAATCAAACTAGTAAGAAGAGGTAGAAACCCAATCCATCCACTTTCAATTGAAGATATAGACAGTGACACAATATATAATGGAAATTACAACACAATAAAGTACAGATATCCATTGATGAGCAAGAGAGATCAAAAAAATGTAATTTTTATTGTTCTATTAAAAATGAGGACTTAGTCGGACACCTATAATGGTAAAAAGTAGTATAGAAAAAATGAAAAATTGGAGTCTCATGAATCAACACAATTCTGGATGATGCATTGATAAAAGCTAGACCAAAAATGCAACATCAGAAAGGAAAATACATGTGAAAGCTTACTTCAAAGAATTCAGAACTCAAGAAAATGTTGCATTATTCAGTGCAAGAAGAGAAAAAGAAGCATTTGAATATGAAATTAAATGGTGGAAGAGTATAGTTGATTAAATGGAGATAATATGTGCACAAAATCAAAGTGAGCAAGCCAAAGCTCTAGCCTATATTGATCCAAAAGAAAAGGGAAAGAAGAAGAAAATCGAGCCCGTTGGCCCCAGTAGAGCAGTTGAAGAAGAGGGATACATTGAAAACAACCAAATTTCTTGTTGACTTCAACCCTCTTACACAACCAAGGAGAGAAAAAATTACAACGTCTCATGGTGGAATTTTGTTAGAAAGGGTGAAACCACCAGAACCGATTCATCCACAAACTGCCCCAACAATATTGGAACAAACTAAGGCCCCTAGGAAAACTAAGATACCACAGGTAGCTAATATAGACAAATTTTGTGCAATACAACAAGAGGTAGGATTGAATAAAATTATTACTCAACCCAATGCACCAGCATAAAATCAACAAATACACGTATCCGAATCCACAAAAGCTATAGTGAAAGTGGTCAAAGATGCAACCGATGTATTGACATCTCAAGGAGATAAAACTATCAAAGATAAGAAAATTCCAAAAAGGAGTACAAAAGAAGTAGTTCACTAGGAACCTACATAAGGAGCTATACAATAGGATGCTAACCAATTGGTTAAGAAGGCTACATACTCCTAATAAGTCAAGGATGACCCATGACACCACTTAGAAATCCTAAAGCTCAAAAAAAATTAGATCCACTTAAAAGAAAATTTAAATGGGAAGGGATGATATTGAATAAGGAAAGGAGAAAAATAAGAGGAGTTGAGGATACCATCATCATCCTCATCATCATGGAGCTTAGAAGACGAGATACCACTTTTTGAGAAAGATACTCAAGTAGGAGACCTCAAAAGTTAGGTAGAACTAGACATGAACTAGACATGTGTGCTGGAAGACTGTAAGAAATGAACAATGATGAACTTGATCTACATTTCAAACTGGTCAAACAAGTTAAAGAGTTAAAGAAGTTTAGAATGAAATAGAAATGAGCTCAAACACTCATAGTCACAATAAGTGATGAAATCATTGGCTTCTAGTGCCAATCATGATAAAAAGGCATATCTCATAAGTCAAATTGTACAACTCATTAAGACTATAGATTTGAACTAGACAAACAAGGCAACGCTCTCAAAGAAAATTGAACATCACAAAGAGGAACTCATAGTCACAAAGGACAAAATGGTGAATCTACTAAAGGATATTTCATATATTATACAAACAATATTTGATCCCAAAGCTACATGGTAGATTTGGAAAGTACATTGAAGAAATTCCATGAGGAGCTATAGGTTACACAAAAATCATTTGATATCATCACAAGATATGCAATTGAGCACACTGGTCAATTTTAATAAATGTTACACATGATCAAGAGGATCTTGGTAGAGGAGCATAAGAGAAAAATCACCCTCTCCAAAGAAAAATGCTTCCTATCCCTAACAATAGGAATCATCCAAGAACATGTAAAGGAAGCATAGGCACTCCTCTCCACCAGCCTTGAGGATACCGTAGAAAAAATGGAGAACATGTTATAAGGGATCAAATGCTTTTTACTATCTCTCTAAAACCTTTAAAGCTCATGGAAGGAACACTTGGATGCTGCAAAGACAAAGTATTTGAACCTTTTATAACTGTTTTTCATTGATAAAAAAGGAGGAGATTGTTGATTGGATATGCTATAGATAGGAGATGAAGATGAATAATTTGATATGCAAGATGGTACAAAAGGGGGTGATATGATATGCAAGGGGGAGATATAGAGAAGAGATATGAAAGAAGGAAGCGATAAATAAAGACATAGGGAGTCACAAAGGTAGTAGTGAAGAAAACTAAATACTTTTGGTTAAATCCATCTACTAATGAAGATTATACATGTACAATATCAAGAACTAAAAATGATTAAATCAAGAAGGATCATAGGTTTTGTCATCAATGCCAAAGGGGGAGATTTGTGACCCCACAAGTATTAGTGGCATTATGAAAGGAAATATGTGTTTTAAGTATCCTACACACCAAAATGTTGTCATTGATTGGAAACTAGTTTAGTGAAGTATACCATCCCATGGGTACTAGTAAACATCTACATTGGTCTACTTGGAGATGAAGACAAGACAAAATAGTTACAGTCAACATGATAAGTCATTATTGTGACAAGGAAGAAGTGCACAAGGTTTGCACTGTGACAGGGTTAGTATTCTAACAAAAAAGAAGGAAGGAGACAAGATAGAGTGGTTAAGGATAGACCTAGAACAGACTGGAAGGGCTACTAGTTTAGACCCTATGATATAGGCATCACAGGTTGTTTGTGAACTACTTAGGAGCACAACTCAAATTTTGAACTCACTAATTTTGAGCAGGATTTTGTTTTTAGGATTTTGAAACCTAGAGAAGAAAGAAGATATACTATATAAAAAGTTCATTAAGAGGTGTGTGTGGAGTGTCTACACTCTTGGTTCAATCTAATTTGTGTTGTTGTGTTAATATATTGATTAATCTTTATGTTTGATTTATGATACTTATGATACTGTTGGTTATATTGTGGTATGTGCTAGTGGTTACCTGGGTTTGTATGGTATCACAATGTTTCTTCATGAGTACCTTTGAGATATGGACAACGGTTGCACTATGTAATACTTTGGACTACTACACTTGATTTGGTTCTTATAGTAGTGTTGACTCATGTGTTTGATCATGTTGTTAGTGGTATTTTGACGATATATGTATGATGGTGCTTTATGATGTTATCTGGTGTATTTTATATTTTAGGTTATTGATGTTGCTTGAAGATGATTGCCTGATATTTATGTCATACTATTCCATATATATTATTGCCTAATTTAGTTATTATTTCCATTACTAAATTCTTTTAATACTTGGGAAATAATTTATCTATACTCAGGTTTGGGATTATGCATTTTATTCTCATATAGAATATGTTCATTTGGATTATGGATTATCATGCATGTATGCTATGTATATATGTCCTTTAATTTAAATTGAGATATATGCTCAAAGGATTATAAATTATTATTTAAATATTTTAATTCCAATGCACTATCATGTAATTATACATTGCCATGTTGTCCCGTTATCCTTCAAATGACTATGTGTCTTTATGTGCTTTGACTATTTATATATTGGACGATTACACTTGATTATTTTGTTTAGTAAATAGGTATTAGGTACATTCAACCCAAAATTTAGGATCTGAGTGTGTTTCTATATCCTTGATAGTTGGCACTAGGAGATAATGACTTTGACCTTCCATGTTGAGCTAATGTCATCCCTATATGGGTGACGTATCCTTATATTTGTTATTATTAACTCTCTAGTAATTGGCAAATCTAGATTCATAATGAATTATGTGATTAGACCTATGAGTTTGTTTGTACATTTAGGATTCTACCGTTGTCACAAAAAATATTAATACTGATTTAATTGATTCGAGGGATTTTATTTTATTTTATTAATCTTTTCCTAATTTGTAGTAGTTGAATTCTAGATACTTGGAATTATTTTATTTTATTTGGAAAAAGAGAAAAAATATTATTAAGTGGGTTAATAATATATTTTATAACTCACTTGGTAAAGTTCTTATATTATGCCAAAAAGTGAGTTTGATTATCACTGTTGACTTCTCACTTATCTTATTTCATGGTTTTGGAGAAATTCCTCCAAAGTCTCTTTGGTTATTTTGTTGTTTTGCTCATTTATAGATTTTGGTTTACTAGATCTTCATAAGATGATCTTGTCGGATTCTTGGTGAGATTGTTCCTCTTTGTCAAAATTTTTAGCTGATTTAGTGAAGTATCAAAATTTCTTTTTCCTTTTTTCTTGTTTTTTACCAAACATGTGAGGTAGGGCATCTCACTATTTTTAAATGGCTTCATTATTTTGAATGAAATAAATTGAAATAGGATAGTGAAATGAGAATTAGCACGCCCCCACATTGGTGTTTGATTTCTCCACCTGGTTGGGCGAGTGAGAGAATTTAACCTTTTCCCCATGTAAATTTTCATAATGTTATGTTGCTAAACTTTGAATTTATTCTTGGAGGTTAATTTTTATTTAAGTTTTGGGAGTTTGGGCATGATATTAAAGTGCATTTTTTATTTCATCAAATTCTGAGATGTTTGGTTTTTGAGTGCTTTTGGCATTACCTTATTTTCTTTCCATTCACTATTTGCCTATCACCTTGTTTAGCTTGAAGTGTGGGTTGGTAGCCTCTTCTCTAAAGAGTAGGATTATGGATTTGGAATGATTAGAGGACATTCTAAGGTATTTTATATCCTATTTCTAAAGTGTGTTTTCAAATTAGGTTTGTAAGAATTTGGTTTTTGCTAGATTTGTCGAATCTTGATTATGAAATTGGTTTGGGAATTATATTGGACCCTTGATAGTTTGACCATATTTTGGATTTGTGTTTTTACTTTTGTTGAAATCTAAGAAGTTGAAAATTTGGTCAATTTATTTGTCTCATTTTGTGTTTCCACCCATATTTTTTTTGGGAGTTTGGTAGCATATATTTGGATAATGGAAATAGATTCTATCCCATATTTTCTTCCACATGATGGTTTTACCCTGAGGAAATTGGGATTCATTTTGAATCTACTCTTGACATGATGCTTAGTTGAGTGAGTTAATTTTATCATTTGTTGCATTTTTGATATCCAACCCTTGCATTGGTTTATATGGATTATTTCATGGAGTTCATTGTGTCCGCCCATGAGTATGTGCATGTCCATCTAGTGGGTTATTGTGAGACCCAAACTCTTAAATTTAGGCTAGTTGGGCAATTTTTCATTTGGGAGTTGGGTTGGGAATTTGTATTGCGTATGGGCACTCATTATGTGATGAGCATGATGTGTAGAGTACACATATAGAGTGACTTCTCATGGTTATCCCAACATGGAAGTTGCGAACAAGGTAACATGGAAAGGTCTAATAAGTGATTAACAAATAACTACTTCGGTAATTGAACTTAATGAAAGATAAGATTATTGAACACTTTGAACATTTGGCCTCCTAAGGGAGTTGGAATGAAACAATATATGAATTCTCAAGGGATTTAGAATGAAGAAATGGTAGTTGGCCTCTAGAGGGAGTTGGAATGAAAACAAATTTTGAGTTTAGCCTTGTATGGGAGTTAGAATGAAGGATTAATGCTACTTGTGCTACTTAAGAAAAGTAATGACACTCCACTAGAAAACCTATATAGTTATCCTATGTCATATTTTTCTAGTGACCTGATGTAGTACACCATCTTTATGATTGTTTGGCATATGTATAGGGTGGGCTTAAGGGTTCCACATGGTTGGGAGACATCGCTAACTATAATACTACTGGGTATCAAAGAATAGAGACAATCTTCTTCTAGTTGCAAGACCTTTCCTTTACCTTTCTCTCTGTCTCTCTCCCCTCTTATCCTCTTGTTCTATTTAGGTATTCTTTATATATGTATTTGATGGTTGATGTAGTTGTTAAATTTTTTATTTTTTTGTAGTTGATACTTTTATTTTCATAATGATGAATTAGATTATAGATCTATGGTGTTATTTGGTTTAGATTCTTGAATGTTTGTAGTTGTTGAAAATAATTATTCAATTGTATATTGTCTTTGACATTACACAAAATGTCAAGCCTTTATCGAGAATTTAGTAATAGATGAGCTCACTGAGGCATCAAAGGTAATTCCTTGTATGTTTCAAGCATTTAGTTATAAACAAGTTCAGAGATAATATTGATTGAGCTCAATCAGTTAATGAAGCTAAGTCTATATTGACCAAGTTATTTTGGTTATCAAAGAAAAGTTAGGATGAAGTCTATTCTAACCCGAGTTGGATCGTTTAACATTAGAACTCATGTTCTTACTGAGTTGGTCAACAAAAGAAGCAATCCTTTGTGTTAACCGAGTACTCAATTCTCTATTAGCCAACTGTCAGCATACTAAGTGTGATAAATTTATTGGTTAATACTACCCAAATTAAGGGTTGATAATTTTTTGATTAAAAGAGTATTCAAACTGACTTGACAAGGTGAATCATATAAATGAAAAGACAAGTTAAGGATTGAAGTGTGGAATTATAGAAGATGAATTAAGGAAGCAAATTTGGAAGGATACCTGTAAGAGGGGAGTGTATCCAAGTTGACTAAGCTACAAAGAACATTCTGATCAAGCAGAATCAAGTAATCAAACCATAATAGATATCTAAATCAACAAAGTCAGTTGCATCAGTAATCAGGTCAAGTCATTATTACTCTCTAATAATTGTAGTAGTGAATCAAATCTCCTAACAGAGTTAGCCTAACAACTATTTAGAAAATCCTCTAACAAGATGGAATTTCTATATTGAAGTATCTAAAGACCTCTAACAAGGACACTCCTAACAAGGTGAATTAAATCCTCTAATAGGGTCACACCTGATAGTGTGTTTTGTAACCTTTAACAGGGTTGGCTCCTAATAGGGCTCACTTCAAAAGAGTGAAAAATAATAATTAGTTGTAATTGGTGGTTTTTTCAAATTGGGTTTCCATGTTAAATCTTAGTGTCTCTTGTGTTCATATTATTTCTTTTATGCTTCTACAACTAAGCTAATAAAGGATAATCTTAAGATCTAATTATCTCTATCTTAACCAGGTACTAATAGAATATTCATTGTTAACCGAGTTTCAACAAGGATTTGGTTCAAAGTTTTTTTGACATCTTAAGGGAGTAGGATTTATTTTTGTAGTAACTGATTCACCTCTCCCCTCTTAGTTACTCCTTTACATTTCCAACAATTGGTATCAGAGCTATTGGTTCTTATAGATAAGGTTTCAAGGACCTAAGCTAAAGATCAAGATGTCTTATAGAAGGGAAATTCCTAAGTTGAACCGAGATAACTTCCAAGCATGGTAGGAAATAATCAAGCTACATTTGGAAACCATTGGAGACACAAGATTAAAATACCTAGAGAACAAGTATGTGGTAGCTGGTGGACCTTTATCTATGGACCAAATTGTGAAAGATAAGAATCACAATATAATGATGATTGGCATTGCTTTTACTCTCAATTATGCTAAATTTGATGAAGTCAAAGATTGTCCTACTTCTCATGAAATGTGGATCAAGCTGAAAGATATCTATGGAGGAGATGAAAATTTGATGAGAGCTAAGAAAAAAAGTCTAAGAGATCAGTTTGATCAAATGAAGGTGAGAGAAGATGAAAACATTACACAGTACAATGAAAGAATCAAAGAAGGTGGGAGTGCAATTAGAGCCTCAGGAGGGAAAAATGACTTGACAAGGCGAATTATATAAATGAAAAGTCAAGTTGAGGATTGAAGTGTGGAGTTGTAGAAGATGAATTAAAAAAATGAATTTGGAAGGATATTTATAAGAGGGCAGAGTATCCGAGGTGACTAAACTACAAAGAACATTTTAATCAAGAAGGATCAAGTAATTAAGCCAGAATAGAGATCTAAATAAAAAAAGTTAGTTGCATCAAAAATTAGGTCAAGTCATTATTACTCTCTAATAATTGTAGCAGTGAATCAAATCTCCTAACAGAGTTAGCCTAACAACTATTTAGAAAATCCTCTAACAAGGTGGAATTTCTATATTGAAGTGTTCAAAGACCTCTAACAAGGCCACTCCTAACAAGTTAAATAAAATCATCTAACAAGGTTACACCTAATAATGTGTTTTGTAACCTTTAACATGGTTGGTTCCTAATAGGGCTCACTTCAGAACAGTGAAAACTAGTAACTAGTTGCAATTGGTGGATTTTTCAAATTGAGTTTCCATGTTAAATCTTGGTGTCTCTTGTGTTCATTTTATTTCCTTTATAATTCTACAACTAAGTTAATAAAGGCTAATCTTAAGATCAAATTATCTCTATGTTAACTGAGTAAGAACATAATATTTAGTATTAACCAAGTTTTAGCAAGGATTTGGTTTAAAGTTTTGTTGACATCTTAAGGGACTAGGATTTGTTTTTGTAGTAACTGATTCACCCCTCCCCTATGAGTTACTCCTTTACATTTCTAACAATTGGTATTAGAGCTATTGGTGCTTGCAGATAAGGTTTCAAGGACCAAAGCTAAAGATCAAGATGTCTTACAAAAGGAAAATTCCTAAGCTAAACTAAGATATCTTTCAAGCATGATAGGAACTCATGAAGCTATATTCAACAACTATTGGAGACACAAGATTAAAATATCTAAAGAATAAGTATGTGGCACTTGGTGGACCTTTGTTTATGGAAAAAAATTGTGGAAAAAATAATCACAACATAATGATGATTGGCATTGCTTCTACTCTCAATTATGCTAAATTTGATGAAGTCAAAGATTGTCCTACTGCTCATGAAATGCAGATAAAGTTGAAAGATATCTATGTAGGAGATGAAAATGTGAGGATAGCTAAGGAAACAAGTATAAGAGACCATTGCGATCCAATGAAGATGAGAAAAAATGAAAACATTGCACAATACAATGAAAGAATCAAAGCAAGTGTGAGTGCAATCAGAGCCTTAGGAGGGGAAATAAATGATGTGACAGTGGTCAGCAAGGTACTCAAAATTCTTCTTCCTATTTACACAATTAGAGTTTGAGCTATTCAAGAGATGAGATGTGATCCAAAAAATGATATAATTTTGTATGCACTAGTGGGAAGTTTGACAGCCTTTGAGTTAGAAAACTTTGATAACTATGTTCCTAACTATGGTAGCATTAAGTTTGCATTTCAAGCTAAACTATCACTCAAAAAAAAAGGTGGAAAATCTAAAAGAAGATGATGAAATATGAAGATGAAGATGAAGATGAATGTGATGATGAATTGAAATCATTGAATCCCTGCTTACAAGAAGATTCCCTAAAGGCAAAGGAAAGTAAAAAGGTAAAATACCCCTAATCTATTTTTCTTGTGAAGAAGTTGGTCACATTGATACAAGGTGTCCAAACATAGAAGACAAAGAAGAAAATAAGTATAACAAGTACAAAGGCAAGAAAAATTTCAAAAGATACAAATATTGCAAGGATAAAGGTAAGAAATCTTGTTACATGGCTAAAGACTTTGATAGTAGTGATGAATACAGAATAGTTTATATTTCTATTAAAAATGAATTAGATGATGAAAATGATAAGATGGTCCTCATTTCTCATATTAACAAGAATGACACATGGATCATAGATAGTGGTTGTTCTCACCACATGATTAATGATAAAACAAAACTTGGGCACTTGGAACAATATGATGGTGGGATAGTTAGATTTTGAAATGATGAACCCTATTATGTAAAGGGAAATGGTTGCATTACACTAACTAATGAACTCAGACGTGACAATGCATATTGGGTTGAAGGATTGAAACACAATCTACTTAGTGTGGCATAGTTGAACAATGTTGGATTCAAGATAGAATTCATGAATAGAAAGCCAAGCTGTTGGATGGTAAAGTAAATCTAGTTGGGACTAGAAATCAAACAAAAGGTAATCTATTCTATCTGGATTTAACTAAAAATTTATGTTTCATGGTACAAGTAGAGGAAAGTTGGTTATGGCATAAAAGATTGTGTCTTGTGAATTTTGATAACTTGGTCAACATAAGTAAGAATAAAAGAGAGAGGCATTGCAAGTCTAAGAAAACTTGATATGACCATGTGCAAAAATTGTCGAATTGAGAAGATGGAAAAGATAAGCTTCAAAAGAAAGAACTATCATTCTGAAGAAGTTATGGAGTTAGTTCATACAGATCTTTGTGGACCTATTGACATAGAGCTATTATAGAGATAAGTATTTCATTTTATTTGTTGATGATTATTTTAGGATGATGACAATGATGTACTTGAAAGGTAAATCTAAAGCCTTTCAAAAATCCAAGTGGTATCTGGCTAGAGTGGATAAAGAAACAAGATTTTTTTTTCTAAGGTTAGACAAAGGAGGAGAATTTATCTCCAATGAATTCAATAAATTTTGCAATCAAAGTGGAATCAAAAGACATGTATCTGCACCTAGTACACCTCAATAGAATGGCATAGTAGAAAGAAGAAATAGATCCATCATGGATTGTGCAAGAACACTAATGATAGAGAAAAATATTGCAATCAAATATTAGAAGGAAGCAATCAATACAATAGTTCATACCTTAAACTGAGTTCGACTAAAGAAAGATACAAATCAAACACTTATGAATTACTATATGGCTATAAACCTAATGTCTATTATTTCAAAGTATTTGGAAGAAAATGTTACATCTTAAAATAAATAAGGAAAGGAAAATTGATGTGAAAAGTGATGAAGGCATATTCGTAGGATACTCCAACAAAAGCAAAGCATATAAATTTTTGAATCTTACTACTCATAAGGTTATAGAAAGTGCACATGTAAAAATTGATGAGTTTGCACAAAAGAGTGAAGAACAAAGCAAAAAAGAACTTGATAACTATAGAAACTTTGTCTACTTTAAACATGATACTTTACTTGAAATTCAAGAAAATGCAATTAGAAATAAACAGTCTTCACCACCTGAGTCCCCTAAATCTCTAGTTCAACCTAATATGTAGCCAATACAACCTGAGTCATAGTTTGAGTGACCTGAGTCTTAGTCTAAAGGACCCAAATTTTAGACAGTGGAACCTAATTCATAGTCTAAAGGAATTGAGTTACAGAAAGTGAGACCCAAGCATGATTTAGAAGATCATTTTGAGCATGGTGAACCAAGTGAATCAAGTCCAAAATCCAGAAAGAAGGAACCTATACTTGCTAGATATGCCAAAAGGCATCATGCACCCAAGAAAATCATTGGAGATCAGTCAAAAGACACAATGAAAAGGAACGAACTAAAAGGTACATGTTTGCTTACTAAGTTTGAACCTAGAACTGTTGAAGATGCATGCGATAATGAAAGTTGGATTGAGGCAATGAATGAAGAGATTTAAAAAATTGAAAGGAACAAAATGTGAACTCTTATTCCTAGACCCAAGGAAAAAATGTAATTGGCACAAAATGGGTATACATAAATAAATTAAATGAAAATGGAGAAGTATCAAGGAACAAGGCAAGGTTATTATGCGAAGGTTATACTCAAGAAGAAGGTATTGATTATAGAGAAACATTTTCTCCTATTATTAGGTTAAAAGGTGTTAGAATACTACTTGCTTATGCTGCACATAAAGGATTCAAAGTATATCAAATGGATGTAAAGTCAACTTTCTTGAATGGAATCCTAGTAGAAGAAGAAGTCTACATCAAGGAACCTTAAGGTTTCATAGATCCTAACAAAAGGGATATGGTTTGTAGATTACACAAAGCTTTATATGGTCTCAAATGATCCCCCAGAGCCTAGTATGAAGGATTTCATAGTTATCTTGTAAGAATTGGTTTTCAAAGGACAAATGACAACAAAAGTCTATACATCAAGGAAGGACTAGAAAAGAAGATATTGCTGACATAAATTTTTGTACATGATATATTATTCAATGGACATGTGACTTATGCAAATCTTTTTTTGAAGAAATGAGTAAAGAATTTGAAATGTCAATGTTTGGAGAGATTAAATTCTTTGTTGGCATGCAAATTAAATAGAAGAAGGATGATATCTACATTACTCAATCAAAGTACATCTAGGAGATATTTAAGAAATTTAGAATGGAGGATTCTAGACCATTTGGAATAGCTATGTCTACTAGACAGAAGATTTCCAAAAAAAGATGATTCTAAAGAGGTAGACTAGACTACATATAGATCAATAATTGAAAAACTTCAGTATATAGTACACACAAGACTTGATATTGCATTAGTAGTTGGTATAGTGGCAAGAGTTTTTGCTAATCCAAAGGAAAATTATATGATGGCAATAAAAAGAATTATGAGGTATCCAAAAGGTACTGAAGATTATGGTTTGTGGTATAAGAGGTGAGGAAACTTTGAATTAAAATCCTTCACTGATGCTAACTGGGAAGGAAGTATTGATGACAGGAAAAGCACTATTAGTTGAGCATTCTTTCCTACAAAGAGGCTAGTGTCTTGGACAAGCAAGAAACAAAATTTTATCTCTTAGTCTAAAAAAAAAGAAGAATATACTGCAGGAGTAGTCAATTGTTCCAACATCATTTGGTTCAAACAAAAGTTGTCAGCGATGAAAGAAGAAATCAAGGATCTAGTAGTTATCTTCTATGATAACACTAGTGTGATTAACATATCCAAGAATCAAGTAATGCATACCAAGACAAAGAACATTGCAATAAAATATCATTTTCTAAGAGAATTAGTACAAGACAAAGAAGTGAGCTTGGAATATGTGAATACAAAAGAACAAATTGTAGACATATCACCAAGCCATTACCTAAGGATGCATTTTTGTATCTAAGAGGTAAGCTAGGGGTCATTACCCCATATGGAGCTCACTAAACAAAGATTAGTGATGCATCAATTGAGCATTTGAAGGTCAATCAAGTTGATTAGTATTTTCATAACATATTGCATATGAATTAGTACATCAGGTACATGGAAAATCCATTAAATATTGTCTTTGGAATGAAATATCAAAGAGGGAGAGTTTTTGTCATATCAAAGAAATTTTGTATCAATAAGTCAAAGGGAGAGATTGCAGTCAAAGAAAATTAGAGAAGTCAAAGAAAATCATTCTAGAGGGAGAGATTGATGTCAGAGGGAGTTCTCATGGATCATAATTAGAATGAAACTAAGGATATTATCCTTACTTCTGTAATCACCTAAAAATGGTCATCTAGACTATTAGCCCCCTTCTCAACATTTTGGCTAAATTAATTTAATAATTTATCTAGACCAAATTGCTAATAATCAATTTATTTGATTATAACGTATAGTTTGACTATGCTATCCTAAGTTCATTATTTGATTAAAAGAATATGTCCCCTTTTAATTAAATAAAACACCCCATTCTTCTAACCCACTTAAAGTGCACACATAAAGTCCTTTTTCTATTTTACAAATAAAAGAAAAGGCTTGTGAGACTTTTGTCTTATATGACAAGTCAACTTATATTCTATTGGTTGACTTGTGTGTGCACATGGATCACTCCTCTTTTCAAATTCCACCGTTGATCATCCACCATCTTCATCTTGATCTCTATCGTCCATACATCTTTAAAAGTGAGAGAGCTTTCCCCCTCAATCCTCATTTTGAATATTGTTATGCTGCAGGTTTTCTAACAGGTTTCCAAACACCTATGACGTGGTATCCAGACATTTTTGTGAATGATTTAGTAGCTATGAAGGAAAGGGTGTGGGCACTTGAGGAGAGGAACCAAATAGAAAGTATCACAATGAAAAGAGTTACTGAAGATAACTGGAAGCTGGCAGCGGAGGTCAAGTCACTTAGAGAACAAATTCAAAAATTGCAATTTAATATGGAAAAAGGAGAGTATGAATTAATATTGTTGAAGAAAGAAGTAGGGGAAAAGAGGACAACAGCAAGTACTATGGGAGAAGGAGAGGCTACAGAAGCAGACAAAAACTCGCAAATGAAAAATATACAAGATGCCATGGTCAATATGGAAATAAAAGAGAATCAACTTAGAGAACAGATTGAAGAAGTTAGATCATGGGCCAACATAGTAAAGGGGCCAGCAAACACTCCTATTGACAACATAGAAAAACAAGTTCGGAGACACATTAGAGAGGAAAAAGAAAGAAATGAGAAAGCAACAAATATCGTTGTCAAAGGGCTACGAGACTATGGAGAACAGGAGAAAACAACGGATTTAGTTAAAGACTTCTTTAAAGACCAATTAGATTGGCATGGAACAACCATACAAGCTCAAAGAATCGGAAAATGGATTAGAGGAGGCAAAGATAGACATGTTAGAGTGACAATGAAGAATATAGGAGATAAAAATAACATTTTCAGCAAGAGGAAGTTTCTTAGAGGCACACGCATATATCTTGATGATGATCTCACCGTAACTCAGCAAGAAGAAAGGAGGAAGGAATGGGAAAAAGTGAAAACAACAAGAGGAAAAGGCAAGTGGGCGTGGTTACAAGATGGCAAAGCCCAAATCAGCGACAAAATCACACGCAATAAATAGGAACTCGGGCCCACCCAGGAACATTTAACTATAGTTAGCTGGAACTGTAGAGGTTATCCTTGGAGAAGAGGACCTGGGTTAGGGCCGATAGCTAAAGATAATGACATCATTATGCTTACCGAGACTCATGAGCATGATGGATGTAGAGTTCCAGATTTTGAAGGATATAAGAAGGTATCACTGTGGAATGAAAAGATAGATAATGGTAAGGGGCATGGAGGCATCACCGTTCTAATAAAAGAAACTTGGAGCAGATTTGTAAACTTAGAGAAAGAAGATGTAAACAAGCAGTATATTTGGATAAAAATAACAAAGAATCAGATTTCTACAAGGGTGGCTATATGTTACTTTGCTCCAAAAGGCTCAAAAATATATAAAAAACATAGGTTGGATCGAGAAGATCCGTTTGTTGCGCTAAAAAAAGACATAACAACCTTTAGCTCTTTAGGGGAAAAAATGTTAATAGGGGATTTCAATGCTAGAACAGCAAACAACCAAACTCTCAATCTTAAGGAGAGTTACAATGAAAGCAGAGATCCAGTTTGGCTCGAAGAAGAAGGGACACAAAAATGGGAAAGATCTTCACAGGATAGCATGGTAAAGATTAATCATTTTGGTGCTGAATTACTAGGCTTATGTTGCCTATACAACATGGTTATATGCAATGGTATGGAAAAGTGGCCTAAATCAGGAGGCATCACATGCAAAAGACACAATGGACAAAGTGTTTTTGATTATGTTATATGCTCGCAAGACTATGTCGCAAAGATAATTAACTTTGACATAGAAGATTGCCCCATGGAGTTAAAATCTGATCATAACCCCATCTTGATAAGGGTGACTACTCACTTCAAAGATCAACATATTGTCCCAAAACTTTTACAGAAGAGGAAGATGATTCCGACTGGCAAAGTTTTAATGACACAAGAAAACCATGATACTTTTCAAGACTCTCTTTTGCGGCTGTCTAGGGTTTCGGGAAACCATCTAGAGTCTGAAAAACAACATTTCATGGACAAGGATAATCTTGTTCTTACTATCATTAAAGCATTGGAGGAGTGTAAAAGATCTAGGGCCACAAAAGAAGCCAAGAACACTTTTCCGGCCAATCCTTGGTTTGATGAAGAGTGCAAAATGGCAAAAAGGAATTGGAAAAAGAACATGAACAAAGAAAGTAGAAAAGAGTATAATCAACTGATTAAAAAGAAGAAAGAAGAGTATGTGAACAAGAGAAGAATAGAGTTGATTAATCTTGGTAAAAACAACCCCAAAAATTTTTGGAAAGAGCTTCAGCAGAGAAAAACTCAGATAGTGAATAACATAATAGGAACCAAATGGCTGGAATATGCCAAGACTCTCTACGAATGTGATCTAAGAGAGCACAGTATCATGGAAACAGAGACTACAGGGGAGTTATTCAGTGAAAATGATATTATTCAAGGCATCAAAAGGTTAGCTGTTGGTAAAGCGCAAGATATAGATGGGCTACAAGCGGAATACTTAAAATGGGGTGCTGAAATCCTCACACCACACATCACTAAGATTTTCAACAGTGTCAATAGAGAGGGTTTCCCTGTAAAATGGACTACAAGTGTGGTGATCCCACTCCACAAAAGTGGAGATATAAACAATCCTTCTAATTACCGAACCATCATGATCAATCCACTATTTGGCAAGTTATTTGGTAGTTTGGTAGAACAAAAAATTAGCAACTGGGCTGAAACAGAAGGCAAACGTGCAAAAGGGCAAGCAGGCTTTAGACCAAAACACTCTACTATAGATCACGGCATCACTCTCAGGCATTTGATAGAGAAAGTTTGGGACACTCCGGGGAACGAGGCTTTTTGTTGTTTCGTGGACTTTAAAAAAGCTTTCGACACAGTGCCACGTAATAAACTATGGGATAGAATGGTAGAGCTGGATGTCCCTAAAGAACTTACGTCAGCGGTTTACAAATTATATGAGCAGGTCAAAGCTAAAATCAGAACGACAGAAGGGTTATCAGAAGATTTTGATAGCAACATCGGGGTTAAGCAAGGGTGTCCGCTTTCTCCCACACTATTCGGGCTTTATATTGACAAGTTAGAAGAGTGGATAAACAAGACCAATGGTGAGGGGGTGTAGCTTGCCCACTTCGTGATAAGATTGCTCTTATATGCAGATGATCTCATAATTCTTGCTAGAACAGCTAAAGGTTTGAAAGAGCACTTGAAAGCACTAGAATTTTTTTGCCATGATGTAGGAATGCAAGTTAACACTATCAAAACCAAAATTATGATCTTCTCACTAAAGAAGAATAGGGGCATACAAGACAAGTTTTTGTTTGAAAATAGCCCCCTTGAGATTGTGGAAGAGTACAAATACTTGGGCATCGATTTTCATAACAAACTCAACTGGGATACTTGTAGATCGAAAAGAATCCAAGGGGGCTAGAAGGCATTATACTCTTTACAAAACAAGTGCAGGAACGTAGAATTATGGGATTGGACGACCATGAAAACTCTGTTTGGTTTGCTGGTCACTCCGGTTATTCTATACGGATGTGAAGTGTGGGGCGGTAGTATGTCCAAACAGAAATGGCGGCAAGTAGAAAGAATTCAAAAACACTTTATCACATGCAATCTTAAAGTCAAGACCACAGTTCCGTATGAAATCCTTTTGGCGGAGGTGGGTTCCTTTCCATTAGAAGCCGTCGCATTGACCCGAATGCTAAGCTATTTAAAGAAAACTCAAGGTCTAGAAACACATCGTTGGCCCAAGTTGGTAATAGAGGAAAAACTTGTGAGGTGGAAAAGCACATGGATGAAACAAAATGACAAATGGATGCAAAAATGGGATATCAACATCCAAGCTTGCTTGGATAACATTAAAGAAATAAAAAAGTTTGTCAATGAAAAATTTCGCAATATTCTGTGGACAAGACACATAGGGAGGAAAAAATCTTATTACATTAAAGAATTTAATCCCACTTCTAGTCATGATGAAAAGGCCTATATAAGGGCACCTATTAACTAGAAAGAAAAAATGTTGATGGCACAAATTAGAACTAGTTCACATTAGCTGCGATGTGAAACTAGTAGATGGCAAGTTCCAAAGGAAGAGTGGGCAGACAGAACATGTTTATTTTGCAATATGGGAACAGTGGAGACAGAGCAACACTTTGTCATGGAATGCTTGGCTTACAACGACATCAGATCTGATTATACAAAAATTCTATAGAACAAGGACTTCAACTATTTATTTGAGGAAGATCAAGTGAAGAGAACAACGGAGTTGATTATCAAAATTCAGAGAAGAAGAGACAAGTTAACCAAAACTTTGCAACTGACTAGTTTGGCTCCTGACTCGGGAGGGCGATTGCATGGGTCCCATAGACTACTTTAGTCTCGTGGACGTCATTAAAATCTATCATATCATATCATTTGGAGCTTTGTGGAGAACTTCTATTTCTTGTCTATATTCTCTCATCCATGGCATCATGGCATTTTAGCTTAGCTTAGCTTTCATTTTTACATGTAGCTTAATCTCACATAGCTTAATATTTGGATTGTAACACTCTCATCCATGCTTAGAATAGCTGCACTTTTCATATTCATTCTAGTTTAATCTTTAGTTGCATTGCATTCTTGAGAAACTTTTTGGGACATTTGCATTCTTGCATCTTGTCTTAGGAACCTCCCATTGCATGGTTTACTAGCAAGAAGAGTATCTCTAAGGCTCATCTGAGAGCCTTCTTATTCTTGAAATATACTCTCTTGCACTCCGTGGATAGGGAGCTCTAAGCCGGCATCCAAGCATTCCGAACTCATGGAATCGTTTGGATAGAAGGGTTTAGAGTGTGACACAAGTCAAGTGTACATTTTTGGCGCCCACCGTGGGGCTTGAATCAAGTTTCTAGCTCCATTTGCTTTCATTTTTTATCTCTAATTTTTTATAGCAGCATATTGGATCTAATCAAATGCTTTTGTAAAATTATTACTTTGGTTTTAAGGCCAGCCCATAAGTAAATTGGTTTGAAGGCCAAAAATTTAGTTGGTTTAAAGATTTGATCATATCTTTTAAACCGCTTGGATTATGGTTTTGAAATTTTTTTTGCAAGTTTTTTATATGCTCAAAATGTGTCAGTCTGATTTGTAGAGCATTTTGATGTGGTTTTTGAGAGTTATGAGTTTTTCTTTGTTTTTCATAAAAAGCCATTTCTAATCGAAAATAAGCTAATTTTTTTTAAAAACTTACATTTTCAGAAAGATTTTTTAATTATAATGGGGGTTCTTTCTTTGTATTTTGAATTTTGAGGTCGTATTAAAGATCAAAAACTCGATTTGATAAATTTGGCCTGTTTTGACAAAATTGATCTCTAGAGTGCAAATGAAGAGATTTTTTAAAATTTCTTGCATTTTTGGAAAGCTCTCTGATTTTTAATAGGGGTCTCTTCTTTTCATTTTCATTTTTGGATACAAAATCATAGCAAACAAGTCCAATCTTGTTGATTAGGTCAAAATCAAAGAGTAAAAATGAGAGCATTTGTGATTAGTTTGCACTTTCTTTGCATACACTTGATTGGAAGATAACTTGGATATTTGAGACAAATAACCAATTTTTATTGCAGTATTTTAATGTTATTTCACACTAACTTGTGGTGCTAACAAGTTGTGATTGCAGGTTTCCATCCTTGTGAAAAAATTAAAATATTGCATAAAAAGAACGCATGCCAAAGCTTCAAATGCACAAGGGTTACTAATGATTGTTTGCAGGGCTGCCCAATGCATAAAAACCCAATTTTGCTTATTCTTTACTTTTACATGTGCGGCATATACTAGTTGTTTATTTTTAGGCACATTAAAACTTACAATTGAGATCTTTTGGTGATAGGAGAGTATGCTCTTCACCCTTGTGGTGAATCAGAAATCTTGACTTACCATTTGGTTTCAAAAGTAAGAGGCAACTAAATCTTCTTGGCGTGTTTGGGAGAAAATGATTGGAATAGGAGAGTATGCTCTTCACCCTTGTGGTGAACCAGAAATCTTGACTTCCAAAAGTTGATCCACTTTGTGTAGTTAGAATCCTTTAGAGGGCCTGCTCTTGAACAACCTAAGAGGAACGACCCAAGTGGAGACAAGCTGATTACCTAGCTCTTCCAACCCAATTTAAACTCAAGGCTACCAAGGACACAAAAATTTGGTAGACGTAGTGTTTGTCTTCGCCTAGTGTGATCGCTTATGGGATTTCGACCATAGGGAGATCACTAGGCAAGAATGCTTAAGGTACTCTTGTGATCGTGAGATCGGTTACTCATCGCAAGGTGAGGTGTCCCGTAATTGGGAGCAAGAGGAACACTATGAACGGAAGCCCTATCTAAACACTCTAAGTTAGTAACTACCTTTTTTTAGCCGCTCAACTTCTTGGTGCAAGGATTGATCCTAGTGGACTACCTGGATCACCCCAAGATTTACACTCACCATATGTGTTCCTTTGGTTATGCTTATGGCATTTCCATGACAAAGCCAATATCTCTTGTGAGCAACCACTTGGTGTGAGGTGAAGGAGCATCAAGTGTGGGCCAAGTTGTTGAGTAATGAACCATGACATTTAGGTAGATATTGCTTGATGTGTTCTCGAATGTGCTAGACCTGTAAATTTTTTTGGAACATATACATGACGATAGTTCTAGGGATTTCTTTTTGAGACCTCACATATGCTTGTATCATGCAAGGTTTCTTTGTCCCTTGCTTGATTGTTTGAAGAATATTCCATGTGTCACTATCTTGCTTGGAAAGAAATTTCTTTTGAACATCAAACTTGCTATGCTATCAACTATTGTCAAACTTTGTCAACCAAGTCAAAACATCAAATGCAAATATTTTCTTGTGTTGCTTACTAAAGGGGGTTTCATCATTTGACTTTGATTTGATATGTCTCTAGTTTTTGAACATGCTTAAAGTGGTTCTTTGGTCTTAGTGCTCTTGGTCTTTTTGTGTTCATGGTCTATGCATGCTTGCTAGTTATCCTTTTGCTAAAATGGTTGCCTTGATTTCTTGACTACACTCTTGGGTTGGAGAGTTGTTCACTTGTCACCCCGCTTGCTCTATCTATTTGGCTATTTGGGCATCTTTCCTAGCTATTGACTTGAGTCATTCATGTCGTAAGTTTCTTAGACATATTGTTTGACAAGTCACTTTAATCTCTCTCTACTATCTTGGCAAGTGAACACTCTACCTTCTATAGTTTCAAAATCAAGTTATCTTCTAGGCTCTTTTATGCTTGGCTTTGCATCTAAAACTATGGGATCTAAACCTTATGCTACCAAACCTCAACCAAATCTAGATGATCATGATATCCTTCATATCACTAAAGAGTTTCAAGATCTATATGTCCAATACAAAGAATTAGAAGAGACAAATGATCTTTCTTACCTTCATCTCTCTAAGCGCATGATAGAAATGAAGTCTAAACTTGAGAAAAGGTTAGAGGAGAAGATTGCATCATTACATGAATCTTCCTTAAGGTCTTTACATGCATGTAAGTCACCTTCTTTGAGGTCATCCTCTTCTTCTAGGTCTACATGCTCTACTTCAAGACATCAAATGTCTTCATCTTCTAGATTTAAAGACCTCTTTAGAGAACAAGCAAGTGATACCTCCTTTGAGCCTATGCCAAAATTTCATGATGGACCTATCTTTGACC
Source organism: Cupressus sempervirens (assembly GCA_028749045.1). Classification (NCBI taxonomy): domain Eukaryota; kingdom Viridiplantae; phylum Streptophyta; class Pinopsida; order Cupressales; family Cupressaceae; genus Cupressus; species Cupressus sempervirens. Next base: position 503,146,522 of record CM053783.1, on the reverse strand, counting down.
AAGATAATAATGAAGACATGGATGCATTCTATTCACTTGAGAAACAACCAAAGGACGATAGACATACTTTTGAGAGAAATTTTACTCCCTTGGGGAATTCTTATGATGACATTTTGAGAACACTTCTTGGCACCAAGCTCATCATGTTGCCTAAGTCTAGCTCCTATGGAAATACATTCTTGGATACCTATTGTGCCTATCATCAATCTAATGACCATGCTACTTCTAATTGTATAGAGCTGAAACATAAAATCCAAGATCTCATTGATGATGAGATTGTTGATCTTGGAACCTCTAGTGACTCATGTGCTGAGGATACTTCTCTTGAGCAAGATTACATTGATGAACCTATGTCTAGTAGTGGCTCCATTACATCTTCCACTTCTACCAACACTCGTGCATCTCCCAACACTTCAAAGCTTTCCAACTTGCCTCCATCAAATAAAGAACCTAATGCTTTCCACATTAACGACATGTATCCTCAAGGGCTACCTCTAAAAGAAACTCAAGCTAACCTTCACTTGGCTGCAAACCTTTTCCATGCTACTAATCCTAAACATCCTCAACCTTCATGCACTATACTACCTAATCTAAGCACTACTCCATTCACTCTTCATTCTCCCTTGTCCTTAGAAGTGGCTCCATGTCAAGAGGACTCTCAAAAAGAAAAAGCTATAAATGTCAAGAAAGATCAAGATCAAGCACCCTTTCATCTTCAAAATTTCACCCCTCCATATCCTATGTCTTTTCCATCCCCCAAGTATGATGAATATATCACTTCCATTATCTCCCTTGAGCTTACTAAAAATTATGAGAAAAGTTCTCTTCATATGCTATCAAAAGCTACTTGTCAAGATCAAAGCACCCCCTCATGTTCTACTTCTCCACATTCACTTCACAATTGTGCTCAAGCTTCAAGTGCTCCTATTAAAAATGTTGCTCCTATCAAAGCTACCCATGAGTCTATTGATGGCTTTGATCATGTTGCTCACTCTAAAGATGTTGATATCCCTTTCCACTATCCCTTTGCATCTTCTAAATCTATCCTTGGTCCTTATCCATCTAAGCTAAAGCATTCAAACCTTCCATCCATATTGGGGCCTTATGTTCCTCCATCTCCTACATTCACTCCTAGCTCATTCCCTAGCTCTCCTATCTTAACTCAAGATCAACAAAGACACTCATCCTTGATGAATTTTCACCCATCTATACATTTAAACCAGTCATATCATCCTTATTCATCCACAAATCCCAAGTCCTTTGGAAGTGAGAACAAACATAAGAATCCATTGAAAAATGAAGATCACTATGTCTCGTCTAATCGACATGTGAATGCTAAGAAGGAGAATGCACAAAAGAGACTGCAAAGGTCCACTGTTAAGAGAGCTAAATCAAAGAAAATGTGGGTTCCTAAATCCATCATTGAAGAAATGCATTCTCAAACACCCAAAGAACGAGGAAAATCTAAAGCTATATGGATTCCCAAGTCTCTTTTAAAAGACTTGAAGATTGAAAATATTTCAAAGTTGACATTCAAGCTTCGAAAGGCTTCCATTCCATCTTCTTCCAAAAATCTTCCTAAAAATATTCCAAAGCCTTCCACTCCACTTTTTTCCAAATCTTTTCTACCACCTCATACATCTAAATCTCAAGCTATTTCATCCATGATTCCTCCATCATTCCAATACCCTTCAAGGTGTGTGTCAATGTTGATCTTGTACAATATTTCAACTACCCTCATGAAATCTTCTAAAGCTTACACTAACTTTCTATACATGAACTATTATCCTCCATATACTCTTCCTACTATCATTTCTCTTTCATCACCCTATCAACATCGTTGAGCATACCTTTCTATGGTCTTGGCTTATCATGACTTATCTTTTCTATAGGAGCACTATCTAAATTCAAAAAGCTTGAGGTCTTTCTAAAAATTCAAAAAATTCAAAAAAAGAAGAAGAAGAAAAAATAGAAAAAATGAAAAAAATGAAAATGTGCCTTAGTGAAAACCACATCTTGTGGCACCTTGGTAGCAAAAGTAAAGAGAAATAAATTTATCCTATGGTGAAAACTGCTTCTTGTGGCACCTTAGATAAGTACCATGATGAAAACCTAGCAAACAAGCATCATGTGTAATTCTTCCATCATCCATCTATCCCTTCTTCTCTCTTTGATCTTGACAATGTTGAGCTATCTTTGAATATTGGCTATCTTATCCATGAGATTCTCTATTTGTGCTTTCTCATTCCCTCATAGCCTCCATCTTGAGCTTTATTTTTATTGCTCTATCCTATCGCTATCCTATCTAGTTGACCCCTTGGTCTTGATCATAATAAATGAAACATGGTTCTCATAGGTCTCTTGACATGGCTACTCTTTTGGACTACACACTTCATGCTATCTCACTTATTGGCTTCATTAATTATCCTACATGATATCTTTCTCATTACTTCCATTGCTTATCCAAAATATGCTTCATATGACTATTTCACCTCTTTCCCTAGCTTGGGTACTCTTGAGGAGTCAGTTTTTGAGGATCACTTTCACTTGCTTCATACTCTTTTTTCATCCATCATTGATTATCCACTGGCTCGTTGCTCCATCATATCCTATACCTTTCTAGACATTGGGAGAAAATGATGTGATCTTGCTTGAGAACTAGTGATATCTAAAACCTTCTAAAAAATCCTAAAAATCAAAAAATGTCCTGAAAAAAAGATCTTCTTAGTGAAAACCTAGCAATAGGCACTTTGATGTATCACCAAAAAAATAAAAAATACAAAAATACAAAAAATTGAAAAAAGTCCTAAAAAAATCTGTCAAGTGGTGAAAACCTGGAAACAGGTGCTACTTGAAACCCTTGCACCTATGTCTATCAGTCTCAATCACCTATTTTGCTACACATTTCCTGGCTTGGAATTGTTTCTTGTCCTCATCTTGGGGGCACAATTGCTTATCCTATTGAGGTATTCTTGTGCATTAGGGTTTCTTTGACAACTCACAAAATAGAGTTTTTCAACACTTCCCCCACTTTGACATCAAGTGTTTTTCAACACTTTACAGATAGTTTACCTACGGTCTCTGATGTCGCGATATTTCTCACTATCAGAATCAAGTCTGGAAGAAATGGCCAAGTGACTTACAGACACACACTTTAACATTTAAACGACTGAGCTATGCTGATATTTATCTACTTTTTGTGCTGTCTATGATGATTTCTTTGCCATGTGTTCCCTCCCTAATAGTCTTTTGAGGATGTCATTGACTAGAAGACTAGGGGCATGGGGCATGTCTTCTTGATTTCTGCTTGTGGGTATACTTTGTTTGTCTATAGTCTTGTAAGCATTTATGCTGGTCCTATTCAACACGTTGACTTACAAATGTATCATCCTTGACTATTTTGCAAGATCGCACTTGGGGTTTATCCTGGCACTTATGCCTTGATATAGGTGTAATCTTGCTAAATTAAACTTAGGGAATCTAATCACGTAGTTATCTTGACTTACATGTCTCTGATGCTTAGATTGGATTTCCACATACCTATCTGATATCGATCATATTCATATCCTCATAGTTATACTAGTGATGGTTGTATGATCTCATGATGTCCCTAATAAATGCTCAATGATGAAATTAAGAGTCTAAATGTTATGCGTTTTTTGCTGATAAACCACTTTTCATATTAGCTTGCATTTTAGGTTCATTTTCTAGCTTAGTCTTGTATTCTTGCATATGGGGAGAGCTCTCTTTCTTTATCTTTTTGTGGACATATCAGCTAACTCCTTTCATATATTTCTTTACTTTCTTCTTGTTCATGTCTTTTCACCTTCTTAATCTTTTGCTTCATCTCTTTTCTATCGTGTCATCACATTATATAAAGGTTTGACCTCTTAAATAATTTTGACGTACTAGATTCATTTTCGGGATCGAAATCCAAATTCGAGTTCATCTTGATGGTCAAAATTGTCTTTTAAAATTCTACTTTCTTCTAAGCAGTTAGCTGACCTTTTGAGTTCTAATCTCCGAATCACCACTGGGGCATCTTCATTTCTTCATGTCTTCATCATTTCCATACTTCATATCTACTTCAATTCACTGTTTCATGTCTAAATCATCTTTCTACTAGACTTGACCTAATTTTTATGCTATATCCTTCAAGGTCAACTCTAGTCAAACTGGGGCATTTTATCAAATTTTTTATAGTCATTCTTGGGCTCTAATCATCTATCTATCATATTAGACATTGCTATATCTCAATTTTCTCATATCTAGCTAGTTTCTGCTTCCTCTTACCTCATTTCGATTTTGATCCCGAGGGGGCAAAAATACTCTATTGCTAATTGTTACAGCTATCTATTTCTTAGGAGCATTTGTTTGACCTTATCACTTGCTCTCGATCTATCTACTTTGCTAAGTATTAGCATTCTTCTTAAATTCTGACATCATCTTTTCCTAGTGTTCAGTACTACCGCTATCAGGCTGTGCATTCAGGACTTGCTATCTATTTCTGCATTTCATTCTTTGGAATCAGATATCTATATCTATCATCGCCTACTTGGCTTCAATTTTCTTTGACCCAATGTGTTCCCAGATCGATCATGCATTAGTCAAAGAGGGGCAAATGTAATCACCTAAAAATGGTCATCTAGACTATTAGCCCCCTTCTCAACATTTTGGCTAAATTAATTTAATCATTTATCTAGACCGAATTGCTAATAATCAATTTATTTGATTATAACGTATAGTTTGACTATGCTATCCTAAGTTCATTATTTGATTAAAAGAACATGTCCCCTTTTAATTAAATAAAACACCCCATTCTTCTAACCCACTTAAAGTGCACACATAAAGTCTTTTTTCTATTTTACAAATAAAAGAAAAGGCTTGTGAGACTTTTGTCTTATATGACAAGTCAACTTATATTCTATTGGTTGACTTGTGTGTGCACATGGATCACTCCTCTTTTCAAATTCCACCGTTGATCATCCACCATCTTCATCTTGATCTCTACCATCCATACATCTTTAAAAGGGAGAGAGCTTTCCCCCTCAATCCTCATTTTGAATATTGTTATGATGTAGGTTTTCTAACAGGTTTCTTTGGAGCTTTGTGGAGAACTTCTATTTCTTGTCTATATTCTCTCATCCATGGCATTATGGCATCTTAGCTTAGCTTAGCTTTCATTTTTACATGTAGCTTAATCTCACATAGCTTAATATTTGGATTGTAACACTCTCATCCATGCTTAGAATAGCTGCACTTTTCATATTCATTCTAGTTTAATCTTTAGTAGCATTGCATTCTTGAAAAACTCTTTGAGACATTTACATTCTTGCATCTTGTCTTAGGAACCTCCCATTGCATGGTTTACTAGCAAGAAGAGTATCTCTAAGGCTCATCTGAGAGCCTTCTTATTCTTGAAATATACTCTCTTGCACTCCATGGATAGGGAGCTCTAAGCCGGCATCCAAGCATTCCGAACTCATGGAATCGTTTGGATATAAGAGTTTGGAGTGCGACACAAATCAAGTGTACAACTTCTATCTTGCTCTAAAAATTTCTTTGTACAATGACATATTGTGTTGCCATCAATGCAAAAGAGGGAGATTGTTGAAAAAAATATTCAATTATATGTTGTCTTTGATGTTACACAAAATGTCAATGCTTTATTGAGTAGTCAATGATAGCCAACCTCACTTAGGCATTGAAGGCAGTTTCTTGTATGTGTCGAGCATTTAGTTAAAACCAAGTTTAGAGATACTATTGATCGAGCTTAGTCGATTAATGAAGCCAAGTTTGTATTGATCAAGTTAAGTCAATTACCAAAGAAAAGTCAACATGAAGTTTGTTCTAACTGAGTTGGGTCAGTTAACATCAAAACTCCTATTCTAACCAAGTTGTTCTGCAAATGAAGGGATCCTCTATGTTAACTGACACTAGTACAAAAAATTATAAACTACTAGAAATTGTAGATATGTGACTAATTTTGATCATGTGACCAATGGTAGTTTATTGCTAGACATTTTTATCCCAATCAAATTTATGAGTAAACTTTAGTCATTTGATAGTTTATATGGTAGTTTATTTGGTAAATTTGGTAGTTTTTTGGGTAGTATATATGGTAGTATATTTGTTTTTTGATTTGGTAGTATATTTGGTAATTTTTTGGGTAGTATCTATGGTAGTATATTTGGTAATATATTTGGTAATTTATTTGGTAGCATAGATGGTAGTATATTTGGTAGCTTATGTTGGTCTTAGATTGGTTTTGACAATTGAGTCTCAACACACTTAACTAATTCTCAAGATGATGCCAAGTATAATACAGAAGCTGAGCTATAGTGTGTGTTGAGCCAAAGAATTCAATAGGTGCCCAGTGAAGTTTAAGTATCGAGTCACTATAAGTGCCAAATAGAGTATAGATGTCGAGCGAGACAGAATTGCTATAGGAGTCGAGTGAGCTAGTTTTCCTATATGTGTTGAACATTAACAACTAGTAAGTGCCAAGTAACACATAATCAACATATGAGTTTGTATCTTCACAAACTCAGATGCAAACCATTTTTGAAACTGAGATGAAGATGAATCTCAAAGGGTCTTGAAGATAAGATTGAATCTTTTTCATTATCTATGTAATCAACATGTAGCCAATAAGAAAAATAGAGAAGGCATGCAACCAATAGGAAAAGTGCAAGAATTGAGTGGGAAATGAAGATTTAATATTGATCATAGATTCATACCTAACCCTAACTCTTTAAAATATTTAGAAGGAGGACACAAGCCCATTATGTGTATGTGCAAGAAGTGGATGAGAGAAATGTATGGGTGAATTATAGTGAAGTGCAGAAGGATGTAAAGACTTAGTGAAGAAGAAAAAAACATTGCAAAATCTAGTTGATAAAAAATAGAGTATCAAAGTTTTAAAGAGTGACATATCATATCAAGCAAGGATCAGAGAAGATAGAGAAAAATGAGGACCCAAAATCAACATTTGAGGATTACAAGTCATCAGGTCGAGACTTTCTAATACTCTCTAGCAATTGTATTAGGCATGGAAATCCTATGGACTTAGGTTGGCTTAGTAGCCATTTGTAAATCCTTTAACAAGGTGGCATACCAAGTGAATATACTAAAGTCCTTTTAACCAAGCCCACTTCTAATAGGGTGGTTAAATCCTTTAACTAGGTCACTTTTAACAGGGTGTAAAGTCTTTAACTAGACATGCCTTTCATAGGGCAGACCATTGGAAGTGGTCAAACATTGTAACCTTGAAGAATTACATATTGTTGCAGTGATACTTTGTGGGTGTCATCCCCAACCTAGTTTTACCTTCTCATTTTGGAAGGTTTCTAGGTTACCAAATTTGTGTGTTATCTATTTTCATGCATGTCTTTACTTTATGCTTATTACATGAACTAGATGCATGTGAATGATTTCAGCTAAAAGGTATAGAAATGGCTAAAGTTAGTTACTTCTGATTCACCCCCCGCCCCCCTTAGAAGTGAATCTTCCCACTTATAAATTCTAACAATTGGTATCAGAGCTAGGTTCTCACAAGGAGGAGGCTTAAAACTTGGAGAAAAGATCTTGAAATGGAAGTCTACAAACTTGGGAAGATCATAGAGAATCAGGCAATTGATATATAACTTGCTTTACATGCTTTGGAAGAAGCTAGAGAAGAACTAAGAAAATCCTTAAAGAGAAGAAGAGAGAGTGATAGCTAAGAATGATACACAATACAAGGAGATTGACACCTCAAACCTTTTTTCAAATGGAGATTCCAAAGAGTTTGATGCAACAATAGCAGGCTTGATGGAGAAGAATATAGCTCAAGTAGAAGAAATTAGAACACTCAAGTTTGAACAAGAATTACAAGCCATGATGTTCTGTGAGGTGCCTGAATAGAAGAAAAGAGCCATTGAAGACAAGGCTATGCTAGAAGAAGACAAGATAAATCTAGCTAACAGACTGGAAGAAAAATCAGTTGAGCTTGCAAGAATTTCAAACATGCAACTAGACACCCTAAGCCAGATGATGAATGCACATCATGAACTAAATGTCAAGGACATTGAGATCTCTACACTAAAGATGTAGAATGAACAATTATAAAATGACCTAAAAAGAGAAAAGGAGATTGCAGAGAGCTTAAACAAATCCAATGAGGCCATCAAATACTTTGAGTAGCTACTAAAATCACCAAGGGCTAGCAGTGATACTTTAGGACCAGTATACATAAGCACAGAACAAGGAGAGTCATCCAAGACTGCAGAAGAAAGGAGTAATAAAGGTAAGAACACTAAACCTACTTGTCATTTCTATGGTAAAAAAGGACATTCCTTTAATTTATGTAGAAGCAAGAATACCCATCAGCATGAAAAACCTAAGAATGTGAATCATTGTCATAAGTGCAAAAATCAAGGACATCAAGCACATAACTACAAAACTATGATTATCAAAACACCAAGATTTGAAGGTCACTACTACAATTGGAAGAAGTATGGACATAGAGCTTTTGAGTATAGATCAAAACATATGTGGCCACCTAATCAACCATCAAGGGAAAATAACCATGTTCATCACTACACGTGGGACTACAAAACTAGGTATAGCTATCATTACTGTCAAGAATATGGACACATTCCTAAAAATTGCATAAGGACACATTTAAGAGGAAACTACAATAGATGGTTGAGCCAAACCACATATTTCAATTGCTTGAAGACTGGTCATATAAGAAAAAATTTCCCAACAAGGTCAAGGGCACCCAATTCAAAGAACAACAAAGGAAAAGAGAAGGTAGATGTTGAACACATCAAAGAAGAAATGAATAAGACATGGAAGAAGAAAGATGGGTGTAGCAAATGAAATGAAGGAATTACTTCACCTAACAGGTCAAGTGGTCACACTTCATCAAACTAAGCAAAGAAAAGGCATGAGGAACTAATTTACAAAGTTTTATCATACATTAGTTCCTAAACAAGTAAGTACTGAAAAGAAGAGATCAACATGATCAACGATGCAAAGTTAAAATTTCAAGATTTCATAAATGTTGCTGAGTTGCCCTTAGAAGCCGAGTAAAATTCTAGTACAAGCTAAGTCAACTGTCAAAACAATAGAAGCCATTTATGATTAGTTGGAGCTAAGTTGGTAGTAAAAACTGAGTAAAGAGGAAAATTCAGTTGAAGCTGAGTAAAGAGTACTCTTGTGGATGTCGAGTGGTTGAAAAGATAATGGAAGCTAAGTAATGTGGAATCCTTTAGAAGTTGAGTGAACAATAATAACCACACTAAGCATTAAATACAATAAAAATAGGGTATATTATCACATTTTCAGTCATTTTTTCTTCATCATGAATGAAGAACAAAGACGAGAAAGAGTGCAAAGCAAGTCCAAAGTAGAGAGTCTATTGAATTAATAGATTTCAACAACATTTCAACATTATTTCATCTATCTTGAGGTATTTACATTTTTTTTGAGCTATGCAGTTTCATATTTTATTTGCGTACAAACCATAGATTGCAAAAATGGCTTCTACCTCTAGGAAAACTCAGGAGAAGGAACCATCTAAGGTTCAGCTAGTGTCCAATGAGGTCAAACAACCTGATTTTTGCCCAATCCCAGAAGTAGCATATAAGAACAATCTAGCTAGAGCCCTATCTATCATACCCCCAAGATTGTAATGGTTCAAGATGTTAGGAAATGTTACAATTGCAAGATTGGAGCCATAGATGATACAGAGATGAGGGAGGCATATGAGAGATTGTGTAAAAATAGAGTGCTAAAGGAAGAATACCAGATTGTTGAGAAGAAGGGTTTAACATGTACCCTAGAATTCTCCACAGTATTCAAGATTGAATGGATCAGACTTGTGCTTAGTAGAATACATGATGGAAGCTTATGGTTGGAGGATGGACCACTAAAAATCACAAAGAGAATTGTACGTAGAGTGACATGGTACCCAACCCTAGATCAGTTGAAGACCATTAAGAGTGATTCTAAAGAGGCAATTGAGAAGAATAATGGTGCCAAGTGGAACAAGAGAGGGATGGAAATTGATACCATTCAAGACCCTCTTATTGATTTTGCTGCCAGAGTTATTACACACAAATTCTACCAATCTAGCAGACTCAACAATTTTCCTTGCATTGCAGTGGATGTATGCTACAAGTTGGTGAAAAAGGATCATACCTATGATCTTGTAGAACTACAACTACAACAGATTAATGAGAATTTAGTAGCAATTAGGAGAACCAAAAGAGCCCAAAGAAAATTTGGTGCTATTTTTATTTGTATATTCTTTTATGTTCAGAATGATTTTTCTTCTTTTGGAAAAGTTGCATGCAAAACTAATAGGTCAATAATAGCTCAAGTTAATGAATACATAGAGAAGATGGGTGATGATTTTGAGACCTTAATGACTAGCTATTTTGAAGACTTCAAGAAGTCAATGAAGCAAAGGCTAGTAGAGAAACATGTAAATGATGTATGTTTTCTTGTAGATATTGACTATACTTACATTCAAGCTTCCATACCAAGAGTGAGATGGTTAAGACCTCTTGGCTATGAAATAAACATAGATGAAACATCAACAAAAATAGCTACATTATTAGTAGAGGAAATAGACAAGTATGCACCACATTTTGGAACCTATGACATGGTGAGATCAAAAATGGATATGGAGTTGAAGACTACCTCCACATTGAAAAAGAAGGATAAACTTATTAAGAAATTAAAAGCCAAATTTGGTGAGGGCACTACAGAAGTAGAAGAAGAAGAAGGTGAAGAAGCCGAGGATGATGAAGAGGATCAAGGTCAAGGACCACTTGCCTTAACCCAAGGTATGGGGGAGGATGCTAAAGAAGAAGAAGGTGCTGAGTAGGAAGCAACCAAGGCTTAGCCAAAGAAAAAAAAGGCACAAAAACAACTAGTTGCATAGCCAAAGGGAAAGAAGAAAGCTACAAAGCCAAGCCTAGCCAAGCCAACTACAAGAGTAGATACCAGGGTTACAACTCAGGTAGCAAAGGAACAAGAGAAGCAGAAGGCTATAGAACAAGGAGGAATTGCAGAGCAAAATAAAAGAAGAAAGTATGTTGCACCTTTTGAATCAGACAAAGAAAGGACAAAGCCTGATGAAGATCAATTCAAATTGGTAAGATGTTCTACCCAATTTAAATTGGAAAGCATTTGTAATAACATTAGAGACAATGCAAATTTAATTGGTTTAAAGACCATAGATTTTAATAAGTTTTAAAAGGAACAACAAAACATAGTGGAAGAGTCCATCTACACTATGATGGCTAAGTTCAAAACCACCCCACTTGAACTAGACAACTCAATGCCTAAGGAGCTAAGCTTATTAGTTGAAAATAAATGGCATTATTGTCTCAAAATGGAGAAAGAAATAAGGGAGTATACATTGGTTATGTAATACAAAACCTTACTAAAGGTCAAATAACTAAGGTTAATAAGAACCATGGGAGAAAATTTGCACCCAAATATAGAGCCTTCAAAATTTTGCAAAATCAAATTGAAGATGTGCAAAAGTCCACACAAATGTGGAAAATGATCTATGGATTGAAAATAGTAAAGGAAGGGTAGGAAGACCCCTTTGAGGGGAGAAATGATGAAGAAGAAGAGGAAAATGAGAAAGAGAAAGAGGTAGAGAAAGAGAAAGAAGAAGAAATAGTGGAGAAGACATAGGGTGAAGAGGCAACAATTGAAGAGCAACAACCAAAATAGAGTGTCCAAGATGCCCAACTACCAACACCAACTTGATCCACACACAACACCTATAGAAATGGTAATTATAAATGATGTTCCTAAAATTTCAACTCAGAACATCAATCCATTAACTACAGAGGATCTCAAAAAGATCCTTCACCAAACTACATTGCAATGACAATTGTGTACAAATCCAATTTTGGTGAGTGTGGACGAATTGCAAAAGGTTGTAGCAAAAATTACTAGGAAGAAGGTGAATACACAAGAACCACCCACACAACATCCCATAGCTACAATAGATCAAACCAATGAGCAAGAAACATAAGATAAAACTACTAAGGTTGATCATACAACTATAGTCACAACAACTGCCTAGGAGCCAACAAAGGACCAAATAGGACAAGATGTTCCTACTACACAAAGACAAGGTGCACCTCCTCAAATCATCATTATTGATCAAGGCAGTAGAGAAGAGGAGAAGGAAGAGGAGAAAACTCCTAAACAAAAGGAGTAGGAGGCAATATAGACATTGGCAAACCTACCTACCTTAGGGACTCCTACAAAGCTACTGAGTACTGATGCAGTACCATTGCATATTTTAGCACCAGGTTCAAACTCCACCAAGGTTACAAGGGTACTTCACTATGGAGACCATACACTTGATGAAGAAATAGTCATACCCAATTATGACTCTAGAACTATGAACCTAGTACAGATAAATGTAGTGTAAGAGGCACTAGAGAGAAGGAAGAAGCAAGCGATACTTAGAAATGAGTATAGGTAGAAGCAAACACTGATGGAAATCAAAGAGATATTCCTTGTTGCATTAGCTTGAAAGTACCCGATGAAACCTAGCCCATCATGGAGCAATTGTCCAACATAGTGGACCAAGTATAAAATGAAGACCTTGATACAAATGTTAAATTATTAGAATGGTCCAAAAAGAAATTTCAAATAAAAGTCAATGAAAAGATATCTAGTGAAATAAAAATTTCACAAGTAGAATTGGCTAAGAATGTTGAAAAAGTGAAGATAGTACTTGGGAATATCTTCTCATTGTACTCAAAATTGTGTGATTCATCGTACTTCACACAAGAAACTAGCCAAAAGATATTGAGCTTGGAATGAAATCTCAAGATTTCTAGTACACAGCTACCCAAAGATCCATCTCAAAGTGAGAAGCATTTTGCAACTATGCTTCACACACAGAAAGAGTTAGCTGTATTAACAATAGAAGAGGCCAATATCAAGGCCAAATTGATACAGATTCAATCTTCCATTACCCCACATCTAGAAGTACTCTATAAAAAAATAGCCTATGCAAAAAATGTTCTAAAGAAAGATCCTAATCTTTCTACTTTAGAAGGCTTTGTACATCTTGCAACAGAGACAACCATCCATCACAAATCATTGGAAATTGCTTTAGATAATTGGGTTGCTTCTCTCAAGATGATTATGGAGATAAATAAAACATTTTTGGCAAAGTATTCTATTCATTCTTAGGACCCTTTGACATAAGTGTCAGAAAGGGGGAGATATTCAAATAAAAAGGGGGAGATATCATATTTTGGGAGAGATATTATGAGGAGATGTAAATAAGAATGGTTACATAATATATTCTTTGATGGAAGTAATAAAGAATATCCAAAGGGGGAGATATTCAAATTCACATTCACATTCTGAAGAAGTAATGAAGAAATAAAGCAGAAATAGAAATAGGGTACATAGAAACAAAGGCAAAAGAATGATAAGGAAGACAAGGCAAAGAGTATCAAATACATCAACATGAGACAAATTCAACACAAGAGTCTTTGGTTACAGGAATGGAAATGGCACATTAGCTCAAGGGGAGTTACAAGATTTTGAGGTATATAATTTTTTTGAACAAGTTTATAAAGTTTTGTACACATGCCAAGTAGAATGTGTAGTATACTCATATAGATTAGATGCATAATGTTTAGTTAAGTGTTTTTGCCACTCATGTCAAAGGGGGAGATTGTTGTTCTTAGATTGGTTTTGACAATTAAGTGCCAACACACTTAACCAATTCTCAAGATGATGTCGAGTATAATATAGAAGCCGCGCTATAGTGTGTGCCAAGCCAGAGAATTCAATAGGTGCTGAGTGAAGTTCAAGTTCCAAGTCACTATAGGTGCCAAGTAGAGTATAGATTCCGAGCAAGACATAATTGCTATAGGAGCCAAGTGAGCTAGTTTTCCTATATGTGTCGAGAATTAGCAACTAGTAAGTGCTGAGTAACACAAAATTAATATATGAGTTTATATCTTCATAAAATCATATGTAAACCATTTTTGAAGTTGACATGGGATGAATCTTGAAATATCTTGAAGATAAGATCAAATCTTTTGCATTAGCTATGCAGTCAACATGCAACCAATAAGAAAAATAGAGAAGGTATGCAACCACTAGGAAAAGTGCAAGAATTGAATAGAAAATGAAAATTTAATATTTATCATAGATTCATACCTAACCCTAAGTTTTTGAAATCTTTAAAAGGAGGACAAAACCCCATTATGTGTATGTGTGAGAAGTGGATGAGAGAAATGTATGAGTGAATTATAGTACAGTGTAGAAGGGTGTAAAGACTTAGTGAAGAAAATAACAACATTACAGAATCTAGTTGATCAAAAATAGAGTATCAAAGTTTCGAAGAGTGACATATCAGATCAAGCAAGGATCAGAGTAGACAAAGTAGATAGAGGATCTAAAATCAGCAATTGAGGATTGCAAGTCATCAGATCAAGACTTTCTAATACTCTCTAGCAATTGTATTAGGCATAGAAATCCTACGGACTTAGGTTGGCTTAGCAGCCATTTGTAAATCCTTTAACAAGGTGGCATTCGAAGTGAATGTACTAAAGTCCTTTAACTAGGCCCACTTCTAATAGGGTAGTTAAATCCTTTAACCAGGTCACTTTTAACAGGGTGTAAAGTCTTTAACAAGACAAGGCTTTCATAGGGAAGACCATTGGAAGTGGTCAAACATTATAACCTTGAACAATTACATATTACTGTAGTGATACTTTGTGGGTGTCATTCCCAACCCAATTTTACCTTCTCATTTTGGAAGGTTTCTGGGTTACCAAATTTGTGTGTTATCTACTTTCATGCATGTCTTTACTTTACGCTTATTATATGAACTAGATGCATGTGAATGATTTCAGCTAAAAGGTTTATAAATGGTTAAAGTTAGTTACTTTTGATTCACCCCCCACCCACAATAAGTAAATCTTTCCACTTATAAATTTTAATAGCTTATTTAATCATACATTTAGTCATATTAGGGCACGATAGAATTGAACCACCACCCTCCTACTTATAAAGTAGTTTCTCTTGCATTGAGCTAGTACCTTTTAATGAATTCAATAACCTAAATCTTTATCATTAACAATTCAAAAATTTTAAATTCTTCTATTCAATCATTTTAAAATTATATTTCATGTTAATTACACTTCTCTAAATTATTGTAGTGATAGATTCTTATAAAATATAATTTGGAGCACTTTGGCCACACACAAGTATTGTTTCTTGTGCTAACTTCTTAGAAAAAAAATACAAATGATTATGCAATTTATGTCAAGAAAATAGACCTTTAGATTAAATAAAAATATCAAACCCCATTAAAAAATCACATCTACTAAAAACTAAAAAACACAGTCAATCAAAAGAATCACTTTTTAACATATGGAGGTGCTAAATAATTAAGAACTTCATCTTCCTTATGCTTAGGTGGGTGCTAAAAGTGTTCATTATACTTTATGTTGACATTTATTGAACCTTAGTCTACAAACAATATAAAAATAGAAATTTGATGAAAATAAGGCACATGAAAAGAAGGTTTTTATCAATGATATATAATTAAGTTATTCCTAGTAATACGGAAAGTGGTGCTAATTCATAAATGTAACAATGAACTAAATAATATGTTTATGATAAATTGCTTTAAAAAATATAATAAAAGGAAATAATGGACTAGTAAAGTCTAGTAGGAAATGGCTATGCTTCACCTATTGATAACCCCAGTTATAGGATAAGCCCCAGAACCATACATTGGTGGATCCTAAGATGGTTGATCATAACCATAAACTTCAAATCCTTGATCATAATGCAATGTCCCCTTTTTAGAGCTAGATTTGAATGATAATGAAATGTTCTACTGTAGGTCTCTACCAACTATTTTTTCTTTTCATAGTCTTTGCAATAATTGAGACTAGCTTGCATGCATTGCAAAAATAGAGTCACTTGTTATCAAGTATAACTTTAGTGGATAATATTCTCCAATTGGCTAATCTCATTCATCAAGGACCCCAAATTTGGCTTTTTTTTTGCACTTTTTTGGTGGCCATGTCATGCACTTTAAAAAAATTTGGTCCCATGCTTAGACAAATCACCAATAATAATACGTAAGTATTTGTGTTTTAGTTATGACTTCACCAATAGAACCTATTTTTTCCACCTAGTAAATTATATATATTAACCTACAATTTCCAATTCTTATCTTACTTGATGTCATATTAGCCAATATTTGGTAAAAATTTAAGTTTAGTTACATGTTAAGTATGTAGATTTGACATGCATCTCTATTCTAGAGACTTTCCATGAAACTTCTTATCCTTTCTAACTTTGGTCCAAAATATATTTGATTGGGAACATGTACCTTTACTTTTAGGAATTTCTTTAAAACTTGGTATTCTTTTAAAAAAAATGCTGAAATAGGATTTAGGCCATTAGTATCCTCCAATGATCATAAATAATAGGGATGTTGTCTACATACAACCATTCAATAATTTGGATGGAAACTATTGTTGGGCATTCATTTTGCATGAGGTCAATGGAAGGAATCCATAGTGTAATTCCTCTCTTGAAAAGAAAATATTTTTAAGGATCCACTCCAAGGTTCAGTGTTTGTCTTGCGACGTACCAAAATCCACTCATTAGAAGATAAATGTGAGTGTTCATGAGGAGGCCTTTGCTGGTTCTGAAAACTCTTTTATCTTGGAATCAAAGTAAAATCTGTTTGTTGTCTCAAAATATCACACCAAAAGAACAATATTTTTGTATTTTCTATTTTTTTAATGAATGCAACTCTAATAATGCAGCTACTATGAGGCCCTATTCTAATAGGGGGTTAGCAAAGCAAATAAAAAAACTGAAAGAAAATAACATGAAATCAAATAACTTGAAATTGAAATTCCTAAACGAACATAAGCTATAGAACACAACACGCTGTGAGTTAAAATTTCGAAGAAATTGGTAGGAAACCAATGAAAAAAAGAACAACACTTCATAGAATTCACTGATGCAATCGTTGGTGAGAATCTTTAACAAATCGAATGATGTTTCACTCTTCACAAAATCGCAAGGCCACAAAAAGTGCACTCATGTGAGACAAAAAGCTATGTAGACACAATCAGGTGATCTCTTCTCAAGCTCGTTACGTCAATAGAATTCATATATCTATAGCAAACACTAGAATTAAAAGATTGCACAACCAGAAACAACGCAATAAACCTTTGGCTCAATCACAATCTCATGAATAAAATTCACAAAACAATGACACATATAGGCAAGAATAACTACACTCAAAATGCTAGCAATAAAAGCATAACTTTATTGCATAATAACGGCAGCCCTTGTTACATTTTACAATGGGGTATTTATAAGAAATCATCTCTTCAATTTGTGTTGAGAGTGAGAGATATCTTGATGCAATAAAATGCTTTTAAAACATTTAAAACAAACTAAATATATATAAACTGATAATCTAACTGGTGCTTAGAGGGACTCCATCCATATTTTATTCATTAATTGGATGCATGAGCCCTTTACATGTCAAAAATAATGAAAGCATGAGAGAGAAAGTAGGAGGAAGCCATCAGTCGAAGTAGAAGTGCATGGAGACACCAAAAATAGAAGCTGCCCCTTCACTAGGCATGTGTCAGAGTTAAACTACCATCAAAATGCATTCCTAAAGCATGGGAAGTGCTATTTTTGGAACTAGTAGTCAAATGTCAATGCATCTCTAAATTGCGAAGCTGTGGACCTACAGAGTTGCAGAGCTACGAAGCTACGGACCTTGACTAGGTCAAAAATCTTAAAATTTTACTAAGTGTCAAAATTAAAATTCTGGCATCTAGGTTTTGCTCATCTTTATCCTAAAGATATGTTTGGATGTTTTCCCTTGAATTTCTCTATAATCTCAGTAATCTTAGCATCATCGAAAAGATCTAAAGCCTCATACTTTTCTTTGACCTTCTATCTGTAGTTGTCCACCTCAATTCAAGTTTTTGCAAAATCTTTGAGTTTGGTGTCCAACTCTAACAATGTTTCCTCTATCTTGTAGGCTTGTCTGATGTCTTCATCACTAGATACTTCCTCTAAAGTCTTTTTGAAATTCTCCATAACTACATCAACTGGTAAAATCTTCTCTCGTTCTTTATCTTCAAAAATTTCCAAGCATGCAGCACTGTACAACTTTTTTCCTTCCAAAATTTGCTCTCGAGCTTGGTCCTTGAGCCTATGTATCTCATCATGCAATGTTTCCATCACTTTATTTCCATCTGCAATCTTTTCTATCCAATCATCTATCATGTTTAACTCTTCTTTGGTGTATACATCAATTAGAATGTGGTACCTTTACCCTTTTATGGCTTGTAGAGTTTGTAAATCCTTTCTCCATACCCGTACGTCATCCATAATACTGAAGTCTTGCCTCAAAATTGCCACGATCTTATCAGCATTCTTTTGTGTAGCATGCAATAACATCATACTTCCTATGATTATAGTAACACCCCTATCCTCAAGGCTATCTCACGAATCCTAACAAGCTCTCAAAAATGGACTGAGTCGTAAACCTTCCCCTTCTCTAAGAATGGTATTCAAAGTCTCCTTAGGGCATTCAAAATCAAGAGGACCAATAACTTTAGCTAAATATCCTTTTAAGATCTCAACTTGCCTTCGAAGTGTTCTGATTTCAATCTCATATTATTCCATATGGCTGAGAACCTCCTTGACTCCCATAGTCATTATCTGTCGAGAAGTATCCCATGTAGGCTTTCCTAACATGATATCCTTCACTTCATAGTCCTGAAGGCTAATAGCTTCTTCATCTATACATTTTGAAGGGTGAGCCACTTGTGCAAATAAGTCTTGGTTCCAGGTAGTAGTAATGAATACAAATGACATTGCATCATGTAATGGACAATCAGGCTTATTCAAAATCTCTGCAATGTCACAAATATCATCCTCTAAAGCAAGAAATTGATGTTTGGCACTCCTCATTATCTCTTTTTGAAACCATCTTGGGATATGTCTTTCAATAACCTTGGATTTTGATGATGAAGGGATGTGTTCAACTACCTCCTTCCCTCTATCACTCTTTCTTGGAGTCTCCTATTGTGAGGGTTCTTCTTCTGTAGTCTCAATTTCTGTAGATCTCATAGTTTGATCCTCAACATCCTGAGAAGGTTGTTGTATACATTCTACTACCTGTGCCTCTTTTGCTGGCTCATCAGTAACCCTTGGTTCTGGTTCTCCTTGTAATGATGATTCCTTCTGAACATGCTCTTCTAAATTCGGAGGTGGAGGTCTCACCAAAACCTTATCTACCATCATAACCTGAGGTGAAGATGGGGGAGTTGGATGAGGACCTTGTGTCTCTGGTGGCATCTACATCCAATCTTGTTGTTGAAGTTCACTTGTAGGAGTATCTCTAATATTATCTCCAACCAATTCTATACCCACTGGCATGAAATCAAAATTTGGGATGGAGAGAATATCATCACCTAGCTCCCTTAGCTCATTCACCCATCGTTGTACTTTGTCTTCCGAAGAAGAGAGTTCTACCATTTCAGATTGGGTGGGTGGTGGGGTATTTGTAACACTCTTCCTTCTTTCCAATTTTGTGGCTTTGGGCAGTCGAGTTCTCCTTTGTAGAGGCACTTGTTCCTCCTCTTCATCTGACTCTATTTCCCCTTCATTCGATTCTTCCTTGGGAATGGTTTTAGGAACAAATGGATTAGGCACTAGTCTTCTACGAACTCTTTGCCTATTGTTCATTCTAACCTTGATCCTCTTTTGCTTCTGTGGAACCATAGGAGAAACAAGCTCTTCATGCACTAGATGAATGGATGTCTGTAGAATCTCTCCCTCTTCTTGTTGGCTTGAAAAAATAGGAGGCAATGGAAAATCAACTTGGATATGAGAAATTCTAGAGTCTTGGGGATCTTGGGGAGTAGATTCCTATCGCTACAAAGGGGCTTGATCTTCAACATGCTCTTCTTGAATCCTATGAGGAGAGGCTCTCTTCCTCTTTTCCTTCTTCTTCTCTGAAGGATGGTAGTATCCCATTGGACGATCAAGCTGGTAGACTATTTTTGGCCTGATAGGAGACTAGAGTGCAAAGATAGGAACTATGACTTTCTTCCCCTTTACCCTTTCTGGGTGAGCATGTGCATGGAATATCACTGTATCCAGAATTGGATCAAGTGGGAAGGGTTTCTTGATCCAACTCTTTGTCATTCTGATGACATGTCTCGCTCAATGATTAATATCATCTCCTTCCTCTCTATCAATTTCTGCATTTAGGATGGGCCTCTCACCAACTTTATCTGTATTGAATAAGGGATCCAGTAGCTCCTGTGAGTCTTGTAGCCTTATCTCATTTGGGATAGTCAAATGGAGAGCCTTCTCTACTAAATACAAAGTCATTCTACAATAGTCTTTGATATGAACATTGTAGTCATTTGTGACATTCATCCAATGATCTTCAATGGGATCCTCATGATAGAATTCTTATCCTACCAGGTTTTCCACTTTACCAACATTGTCGAAGAATGGCCGAGGAGAGTTATATTCTTCAAGAGGATAATTCTCCCATTCCCACTTGAAAGTTAGGATATCCTACTTTCTCTTTACTTGGTATGCTCCTATTATAAAAAGAAAATCCTAACAAAGCCTCCGTTGTTTTTTGATCCTCTCATAAGATGACTCAATCTGCCTGAAAATTTCCATTAGAACCAACTTGTCACTTGGGTACCTTGGGAGTTTCTTTAGATTAATGGATGCTCCACCAACCCGAATGTATGTGAATGTTCAAAACTGGATGAAATATGCACTGAGAACTATGATCTATGTCTTGGCCTCATCAGACAATCTCTTCCCATAATCCCCTTCGATGAATCAAATTATGGCAAAGATGAAGGCATCATTCACAATTTTGTACTCCTTGCTTTGTGGTGAGAGCTTCTTCTTCACCAGCTAAGGATAAACTATATATGACCATGCATTAGGATCCTGCATACTACCCTTCTTGTACAACTCGAGATAGTCGGTTGCCCTTGCTACAAGTAGATATACCACATAAGAAGTCATGTAGAACTTCTTTTCCTTTACTGTCTACAACTGGTCACACAAGTTCTCACTAAGTGTGGTGGCCCAATACAGTGGCATCTTTGTGTGTTTGATGGTCTCAATAAAGTTGACCATGAATGGAGCGAGATGACTTGCTGTGGGTAATCCCATAACTCTGCTCAGGAGAATGATTGAATATCCAATGCCATCCTTCATGTATCCTCATGTCATATCCACTTTGCTAATTGTCTTCTCCCAAGGTGGTTTCTCAATGAAGTATTAAGAATATATGATGTCGATAGCCTCCTAGTAATGATCCTTATGCCACCTCTCAGCTGCTTCATATGAAAGCCTGATGAATTGATCGGCTCTAGGTAGATGAAAAACCCTCTTAATATTATTAGGTCATAGATCTAAGACCACTTACCCAATAATGCTCTTTACCACCCTTTCATCAGGAACAAAATGCCGAGATAGGGTCATAATCAATTTACCTAACTACACGGTCCTAGGATGTGATGTTGAATTTACTAATCCGAAATGGATTAGAGTGGATCTCAAAGATGATCTTTTGGTTGCATTGTTACAAAATCTCAAGAACTTTCCCAAGTCTGTGTGTCCAAGTTCTGTATCCTTAATCTCAGAGTATTCATTGTGCAATCATGATTTTGGGGTTATGCCTTGGAACTTGTACACAACTGGTTTTGCTACTGATTTGGATGTGGATGCCATCTGATTATAATACCTGTACGTCATAGGAAAAAGAAAACATGATTAATTATTGGATATAAAAATAAAATTAAAAAAAAAACGTAAAAGAGAAAAAAAAAGTCCCCCAAGGGAACTTATTTATTTGTTTTTTTTTTTTTGTTTATTTTATATTTTTATTCTTTATTTTTTTTATTTTTTTATTTTTTATTTTTAATTTTTTATTGTTTCCTTTTTTTTTATTTTTAAATTTATTTATTTATTTATTTTGACGCTAAAATTTCTTCTTCTGACTCTTAAACTATGAGTCCGGGAGTCAAAAAAAAGGAGGGGGTCCCCATTCCTATTGAGGAATGGGGCGTGTGTTGTGGAGACCACAACAACTATAATGATAAAAGTGGGATAAATTTAACCTTCAAGTTTGATAATCAATTAGGATCCATATAATAATAGCAATAATAAAATTATGGTTTCTAGGTATGTGTACTTTTGTCCATGATTTTCATCAATAATGAAAGATTTGCCAGGATTTTATAGAATTTTCATACATTTGAAGAAATATTGCCAATAAAATTAATTTTTTTCCTACTCAAAAAATTAATATGCAACAGAAATTAATTATTTTTCCCTAAGCAAATCAAAGATTTGCCAAAATTTTATACATTTTTCCAAAGGGGTTCTTAAAGTAATCCTTGCTTGTTATAATGACAAAATCTAATCGCCATAATAATACCAATGTCAAGAGCATGCATAAGTCATGTATGGTGGATGTACAAAGGACACATTAAACTGTGCCAATTCCTACCATGACCTAAGAGATTTATTTTTGGGAGGAAATTATGAGGAAGAAAACAAAAGACTAACCGAAAAATCAATCCAACATTCTTCAACTCCAAGAATGACAATGCAACCAAATTTCTTATCCCTATAATTCTATTGTTAGACAAGTCCAAACTCATTACAACAGGGAAAAATTTAGTCCCTCTCCTAGAGTGGATTCGTTTGGATTTTTGGGCTTGCAAATCCAAAAGAATCCACTTTGTAAAACAAGGATTTTGTCTTGGCAAACATGAATCTAAGCACGAAGCCGAATCTGGATTGGACCCGGACCTGAGTCCATCCTCCTAGGCACGAATATGCTAAATAGGCCTTTTAATAATTGAGTTATATATATTAAAGGAAAAAAGATAAGAAATCATGTAATGAATAAATGATTGAACCCTAACCTTTATTTTGGACAACATTCTTAGAATGAGAATATACTTGAAGCTCAAGAGTAGAGATTTCCTAGTGGTGAAAAACATATGTAAAATTTGGATTTAAAAAAATCATATCATATATTTATGTTCCTTATTTAGTAAGTTCCCAAGTCTAGGATTCCTTAAATCTAAATATCATATAGATGAATAATAGCTTCAATACTACAATTCTAACTAGCAAAAAAGATAATTGATGATTCTATGACAAATATTTTGATACAAATATCAAAATATACATAATAGATCTCAAAAAAATATTACCTCTTTTTCCTCTACACTTCTCTGATGCTATCGTGTATTCTTTTAAGCTATAATTGCTTCTTCAAATGGATCTAAGAAAAGCTATAAAGAAACAAGGAAAATAACACCCAAATCTTAATATCTTCAAAATAATTATAAAAATAGAAAGAACATGCCTTATAGGTATGTAAATTTTGGTGCTAGAGTGTTTTATCTTCAATTTCAATGTAGATGCAACAATAATATGAACCTAATTCACAAAGTTTATTATATTAAAAAAAGTTGGAAAGAAAAAGTTGAAGATCAACAAAAAGTAAAGGATTAAATAATAAATATTTACAATTCCTAGTACTTTATAATGTAAACAAAATGACTGAGAAACATATGAGAAAGTAAATATGTATAGATAGCTTCAAATTTGATTATAACTTTTAAGTTTTAATAGAAAAACACCTACTTAGCTTAAAGAATTAATACTTAACATTGAGAACAATTTATAAAGACAAGTGCGATTTGGGAATTTCTTTTTACCAATAAAGTTGGGGCCAAAGATCCCTTGGCATTCAATAAAAAAGGAAAAAGAAAAGGTATTTACTTGCCAAAATTGAGGACCTCTTTTTATCAAGATTTCTAAAATATAGTTTTAAAGTCTAATTCATCCTATCTCTTCAAAGAAGACCTAGTCTTCTATTGGTACTACTCTAGCTGCACAGTTGACTTTCAAGTCCTTGGCCAAGTTATGAAAATCCTTTCTCCTCAACTTGAGAAATGGAGATGTTTCAACACATGTACAACCCTACATCTCAAAACACACTTCTCCTAAAAACAACTTCGTGCAAATGTCTTGGACATGCATAGTTGATTCTCGCTAATGGGATCTCACAACCTCTAATCTTCATACTAGCAACGTTAATTCTTCTATCATAGAGGCCACATTCTATTTATCAATTGGGTTTTCTTCAACAAGATTTTTCCATGCAAACTAGGAAGTATATAAAGAAATCTTACTAACATAATCCAAAATCCATGAGCAAAAGCAAGAAAAGAATTCTACAGTAGAAATCCAACTTTTTGGATGTGTTTGCATTTGTGGATGTTAATTGCAATCCTGAAAACTCATAATACTACCCTAATCACAAAATTCCCACATCCTCTACCCAAAATACATTTTCAAATCTTATCTGACACTTGCCAATGAATGTAGTATCTCTAACTTCTTTCTTTTCCTTTTACAACTATTGCTAGATTAATATGCAAACATAAATTTGAAAAGGAAATCCAAAAAAGAGACTGAGATACTCACAAAGAATAGTCTTACTAAAAGAATGAGTCAAAAGAATTCAATCCAGGAAACAAATTGATATTTATCATAAATGATAAAATCCAACTGGATAGGAAGATGTCATACCACCAGCTAAAATGAGTGAAAATCAATGTACTAAACAATCACATGAAAAGACAATTCAACAACCAAGAAAAGTGCTGAAAATTTATGTTGCCACTTTAATTGGTAATCATTTGAGAACATTTTCTCCATATTGTGCATATATATTGATATGCAAAGAGGACTATCTTAGGAGTTAGGAGATACTACTCCCTCAAGCTTTGATTAAAAAAAACCATCCTATTTATTGGATCTTGCTAAGGTCCTGCATTTATAGAGAGATACATTGGCATAATGATAAAACTAAAGTATTACTAAAACTAGATAGATTTGAATTTGAGAATCAGTATATCACCACTTTGAGGTTACCCTTCAGCTACTAATTAGGAGCATAAATTTTGAACATTGCATTGATTATTAGTTGAGTCTTGCCTTTTCACTACTAAATGTTGGTGGTGATGAGCCTTGAAAATGTATATTGTTATGCATCTCTTGATTTTATATGATGGATGAGCTATGTATATTAGGAAAACACTGGCAAGTATACTATTTTCTATATTCATCTCTACAATCATTGTAGGAGCAGCTTATCCATTTTCTACCATTAGAGAAACAAGTTCACCAATTTCTAATAATTCATATTTAAAATGATCACAATCTAGATAGAAATACATGTGATAGACCCTCTACATCTTCATCTATAATCATATTGGACTATTTAAGAAATTGATAATAGGTTTTCATATTAGTGCACATGTTGCTTTGTTATATAGGGAGCAACTAGTAATATTTATGCTTTTTCCGAACTTACTATAATAACACTAGTTTATTTTTTATCATTTGGCGACTTTTCTAGGTGAGATAGTAGGCAAAATAGTAATATCTTATTCCAAAATTATTTATTAATGGCTACGTGTTGAGAGGTTTTTCTCTCATAAGAAATTAGCTTTGTTTTCTTAGCAATATGCAAGATCACTATCTTAATATTCTCATCTTTCCATCACTCTTATAGGTGACAAGAATTCATCAAGATGAGTATTCCTATATTAATTGAGGTCCATGTTATTCAAAAGTCTAAACTTTTATAAACTTTAAGAGGTGATTCTTAGTTGTAGGCAACAACTAGAACCCCTATATGGTTTTATGATTTTTATCTATTATTAATGCATTTGATACCATCATATCATGAAATATTTCACACATTGATAAGAAATACCACTTTTAACATAGTATTAAAATTAAGCCTTTTAGTTCTTTAAACTTCCATTATTCTATTGTTTTGTTTTTGAAGTTATTTGCATGACTATAAGTTTTTGTTTAAAAGCTTTTGAGTTAGCTATTGAACTAAATTAAAGAGTAAACCATATAATGTTAATAAGAGATCATCATACTTAGAAGAAAGCTATCATTAATAGGATAATAAAAGAGGTCAATGCATAAATAGGAGACATACCTAAAGTGGCTCCATAGTCATATCCTCAAATTTGTTGCTCCAGTTAACAAATTGCCACTTGACAATGGTAGAAATGAGTGGATACCAGGAAGTCGAGGTGATGGTTCATTCAACTTGTCCACTCCATTTTTTGAGTTTTCTTCTTTTAGAGTTAGAGGTGACTCTAGATTTTAGAGTAGAATATTGACTTGAGGGCTTGACTGATGCAATAGGAATGTTAGAAACATTTGCATGAACTTCAGAGCATGGTACTCAAAAGATCTATAAAATTAATTTCAAGAAGGAATCTTTTAAAAGTAATAATTTATCGAACATACAAGATCTTGAAAGAACTGAATAGCCAATACCTTCTGACAATTACCATCCTTTGCATTCTACGAAGCCACCTCATTGATCCCTACAACTATATATATCAGGGGATCACCTATTGTACATGGGAAAGAATTTGAAGCTATTGCATGAAGACACATTTTCTCTATAGAAAAAGCCATATGATGATGTCATGTAATTATAGGGATATGAAACTAAACACCCCATAGGGTTAGCACCCCTCTAGAAAAACTTAAAACAAGCCAACTCTAAAATGGATCCACCACAACTACAAAAATGTAGCCCTCTTTTGGAGTTACTTTCAATGTCCATGCATTTATCTGTTCCCTCATGTCCCAAAGATTTATTCCATTATGTTGGATACTATAAAGAATCATCGAAGGACCTTCAATAATTTTTTTTTAAAAACTTAGAACTGCTCCTTCCTTTGTCTCTTTCCTTGCAACATCTTCAATGCTAGTGTACCTATCAATGTTTCCATCTTCTCTTAAAAGATAATTTATAGAGAAAACATGCATTCTACCACTGCTAGATGCTACAACAACTTGTGGCCAATTTGCAAACATTGTGACATGAAGTGCTTAGACATCATCTATAGAGTAGGTCAACCTTGACCAAAAAGTAAGGTCTTTTTCTAGTCTTTAGTTATCCTAGAGTTTAACTATGGAATCATCTAATGCACTTACAAAAAAGTTATGATCATGTGAAACTACAAAGTCATTGACAACTAACTGATGGTCTTGAATATGTGCAACCAAAAGTCTATGTGGTCATATTCTATTTTCCAAACAAATTCTTCATCTTTTTTGAGAAACTTATATAAAAGTGTTTTATTTGACTAAAATCATTAATTAATCTTCTATAACCAAAATAGCCTAAAGAACTTCTATGTTATTTTTGTTTGGTAGGAGAAGGCAGATAAAAAATGACTTTAAATTTAGAAGGCTCTACTTATATTCTTGCAATAGAGATATATTGACCCAAAACAATGTTTGTTGGAAACTTAAAATTGGATTAATTCTTGTTTTATCATTGATGTCATATCTATTGATAAGACATATTTCTACCTAATCTAAATGTCATATATATTTGATTGATGAAGATGATTTGATAAATTAATCATAACAATAGCACCTAGAGAAAGTTTGAGCTATGAAAAATAAAGCCACAATGGATATTTGATTAGATAGACTTTGATAAAGAAAAGTGATTGTTTATGTCAAGGAAGTTAAGCCAACCTGAGAAATAGAGTAAAAAGGCTAAGGATTGTCAAGTGATACTTGTGAGTGTTAAATACGGGCCTCTAATTCCACACACACATCAACATGATCATTATTTTTCAGTAACATCCTGAAATGAATATGAGATTATTCAATTGGTATGTCTACACAAGGTGATCTATTTCCTTCTAACTAGATGGGGTTTTACTATATGCTCTCAACATTGAGAGTTTAGTAATAAGACCAAACTAGTACAAAGGATTTTAATGAATGCAAATGCAATCTAATCTATGTTTTTTATGTTTTTGTATACAAAGATATCACTAATACATTAGGGGTGAATTTGTGACGTCAATTTGTGATGGCGGGCAAATGTAATGTGTTTTTGGCTTTTTTTTTTTCAATTATAACCTGACAACATCACAATTGCAATGTTAATGAGATATAAGAAAAAAAAAAGCGCGTTGGTCATTATGCCCTCTAGAGCGCACAAGGGTTTCAGAAGGTTTTCGAAGTTCAGGTGAGGTTTTTTGTTTCCTTTTTCTCTTTTCTTCTATGACGTTCCTGCTTATTTCTAGCACCCCTTTTTTTTTCTGCAGTCTATTTTCAATTCATAAACAATAGCTTCTCTATAAAATGGGGAAAGTTTCTCAATTTTCCTTTTCCCACAATTTTTATATTTGCTCTGAAACTCAAGTTGCTTAAATTTAAACAAATGGTGCACTTAAGCAGCTACATAGGTGCACGAGGTTACTCATTTAGGAGGACCATATTCTTGCTTTTGTTACCTTAAGTTCAATACATCTTAATGCAAGAATGCAAGAAATTTGTTACATGTTTGTTGTAGGTCATTTACAATTTTATTAGTTCATATTTCTGAAATACTATTGAGTTCAAGTTGAATTTTTTGACTGTAGGCAACAAAAGAGAAAAGAAGCTGAGAAGAAAAGATCACATGAGAGGAGATTGGAGAGAAGATCATAATATACTTCTAGTTGCTACTGAGTAAATTATTGTACCATATGTCTCACTATGGACCCCTTCGTGTGTTGATTATGACTGTGGCAGCAAGTAATTTATAAGACTAATCAACTGCAAGGTGAAAACCCACAGTGACTACTTTCAGCACCTCAGGTTGTGTACTCGAGAATATAAAATTGAATAATTTTTACAAAATGAGAAAAAGGAATAAGAAAGGAGGGAGCATTTTTTAAAAGTATCAATGATTACCTGCCGATTGCAATTTAGTCCATATATTTGATTTCCAAATCTATATTATGAAATATCAGAAATTGGACTAATTGTTTTGGTCGATTTAAAATTAGAATCATTTTATACCTTTTAGGAAATATTTTCATGTTATAGAAAGACCACATATTTAAAGGTGTTCTCAAACATTAGTGTCCACTTTGACTATCTATACATGCTGTTTATATGATTAATTTTTCAGCTGCATGTTATACTTTATTGTTTAATTTAGAGGCATAGATATTAGCTATTCTTGCTACAACTTGAATTTCCATCATAGGTTTGGAAACTCTGAGAGCTATATTTTTGTTCAAAGTTCATTTGTTCAATATATGCCTAAAGGTTGAGACTATTTTTCTATGCAGCCATTCCACTTTTAAAATGTATTGCATCAACCAAAAATGGTTCAGGTGAGATATTCTTTGTATGTCTGGGGATTGGGCAAAAAATGGTGATTGTTTAATTAGAGAGTAAGTCATTGCTAGCCATTGCAGTATCTCAATATAGTGTCTATCTTCAAAAGAAGCCTACTCTACATGCATACATGTTTACATTTAAGTGCATGCATGTTGTAGGTGATAAGCCTAGTGAAGAGTACAAGAAAATCGTTAGAAGTTAGCTAATAGTTTTTAAATTGATTTAGTAGTTAGTAACTTTATTACTATTGTGTAAGCAGTATATTGAGATTGGATTCATCAATTCCTATTCTCATATTATGACATGCTCTGTTATGATGTTAGCTATTGTTATATGCTATTGTAAGCAATGGAGAAATAAAATGGGCTAATAATTTTCCATTTCTATGTGGATAGTGTTTTTTGATAGTTGATACAATAAAGCAAATTGCAATTTAATTTAACTTATGAGCTATGGATTTCTGATGCATTGACAATAGCAGGAAAGTGAACAGAAGCTGCTGATAAGAATAATTGAGAGGAGAGGGGGAACAAAACCATTTAAAGCAATTGTAGGATGCTAGATTTGATCTTATGGTTTTGTGCAGCAAGTTACTAGCAGTAGATTTTATTGTACATAGAAATGTTCTTGGTATTAGTCTATTGTTTGAAATTTGTATGGTCTGATTTGATAAATTATTGAATAACAAATGATACATTTCTGGAAGTATTTGTCTTGTTTAATGAATGGATGGAATGCTTATCGTGCTTTAAAATGGAATGGAATAACATATTTTCAAGATAGTAAATACAGATACAGAGACAAATGAATGCCTAACAAATAATGACGTAAACTGCTGATTTTAATAACCCTTTACATATTTATAGATTTATGAACAGGAGCACGTTGCATGAATGTCTCCCTGCTAGGGCTTCATTGCAGAATTTTGAGTTGAGCAATGAGTTGGTAAATGACAAGGATCATGGGTTGGTGAGTTTTTGTGTTTGGCTAGATGCAAAAAAGGCATTCTACATAGGGGTGTAAAATTTATGCCATTACAAATTGTAATGGTAGGATAAGATGATATTGTAATTGTTTTTGTTGCATAATTATTTGATACATTGATAAGAAATCATTAAATGATAGTTAGAGTTAGTGAACTACATCATTACATGATGATGATGAAAAGAATCTAGGAACATTTGGGTTTGGTCCTATAAAATGAACCTTTAATTTAAGAAAATGATATTTAAGGTTCTTATTATGTGATTCATTAATGTACCTAGATGGTTTAGATATGTTATAGTAGCGCTGCTCAGGTAGCGACTTTAAGAAACCCATAAAGGACCTAGGATTAAGTTAATTATTTTCTATTTATGTTTTATGAATAGTTATGTTATGTGATGATATATCCATAATTCTGCTTTCTTAGAATGTAAATTGAACTTAATGTTAAAATAGAAGCTCTAATCATATGTAATGAATATGTAGTTGATTGTTTAAACAAAATATTTGCACCTTTATTTTGGCTAGATTAGTGTCATCGTCTTGGGTTCCTTAGCAAGGTGTTGCACAAATAGTCCAAACAGAAGAATGGAAGCAATCTGATTTTCTATCTTCCAATATTTTGTAGCTTGAACATTTATTTGAACAGTACAATGGATCAGCTTTGACTCTTGTTGAATCTCTTTCCAGGTATATTGGCTTTGTGTTATATTATAAAAATTGACATACTTTAAATGTATCTCACACATCAGATAGTTGTTCGCACCAACATGATGTATTTTTAAAAATGAAAATAGTATTATTTTCTAAAGAAATTAGTGAAATTTACAACAGACATGGAAATGTTGTTGACATTGGCCTCAAATAATTTCTCTGTTAACTATACCAGTGTTGGATTTAACAATTAAGGGACATGACAACATAAATTTATATTTTTGTTTCCAGTTCATGAAAAAGCTAATTGATACATGTGTTATTACCCATAGACAAATGCTTATGCTACTTTGGAACATTTTCAATAGAGTACACTAATATACATTGTAACATTTGTGTTTTGAGTTTTAGCAACATGCCTTAATCATGTTGCTAAAACTCAAAACATATCTTTTGAGTTTGAGTCTTGCTGCATTAGCTACTTCAAGTAAACCCCAACTAGATAACCAAAACATATACAACAATGTTTATATTATGATCAGATAGATAAAGAAGAATGAGTGCAATATATAAGGAGTAGTAGATTAGAAAATAAACATATGATACTATCAACATTTCCTTAAGGATGTAAAATTTGTCTCAAGCACCTTTTACCAAATAAACTTCGAAAATACAATAAACTAATCAAATAAAAGCTACATAATTATGCATTGATTACATGAGAATAATTAAAAGATTTTGATCACATATTAACCCTATTGAGGGTACTACTAGCTTCCAATTCCACTTGGAAGAAGTTTTGTTAAAGTTCCTAATGGTCTTGACATTGTTTATCACCACACTTATCATTTTTCTTTATGGTACCTCTAGTTCTTGTGTTGAGACCAACATCCCCCCTTAGTAGTCATCATAGAACCAAAACCAATTGCAACATGTATGCAAAGTGTGGAAATATAGACAAGGCACATGAACTCTTTGAACAAATTCATCTAAGAAATGTGGTATCATGGAACACCATGATTGCATGATATGTACAAAATGGATTTTTTGAAAAGGCTTTAGAAACTTTCAAGAAAATACTATTGCTAATGATTTATCGTTGCTCTATTTTGGTATTTGATGATTGTCCATGCTTAAAAATTTAATGTCATTATGGTTATTTGAATGGATTCTTTGCCTTAGAACACTATCATCTTCAAAATCCTATATGAAATCTATAGGACCATTTCATTTCTTCAATATGCCCTATGGATGTTCCTATCTAACTATATATCTTTTAATTGCATATAATAACTAATTTATGTGCTTTTTCATGACTATGTTTGACTCATATAATTGTGATCTCTCTAGCACTATGATGTCGTTTAATATGTCTTGCTAAAACTTGTAAATTTTGTTCCTTTTTCCATGTCATGTAATATGTCTTGCCTTGTAGCTTATATGTTTTGAAATTTCTATTAGGCCTTGTAGCTTGTATAATTTGATTGCTGGAGAGCTTCTACAGCTAAGAAAGAAGGCCGTTGCACGAGTTATAGCTACGCGCTTGGGTATAAAAATTGTATATTTTTTAATCTAATGTATATTTTAACTAGACTTTTAGCTTATATATTTTGAAATTTCTTTTAGTGGCTTAATGTTGTAAGGTCTCTTGAAATAAGACCTTGAAGCAGTTGGTCAAAGTTTTACAAATAATCTTATCCACAAATTTTCCTAGAGCAATTGACTAAATGTTATAAAAGGTGATTGGGTTAAATGTCTTAGGAATAAAGTCAAAGAAAGTATTTTTAAAATATTAAAGTATTTAGCTAGGTCTAAGAAGATTTGTGTACTTTTGACAATTTTGCTTGGTTTGTGAAAGTTGTAGACCAAAGTTTTCATAGCTCGATTTTTGCTTCCTGTGAAGAATGATCATGTCAGATAATATAAGTGAAGAACAAAATAGGGAGACAATCGCTAGATTATGGTCTAACTTGAAAAGAAAAGGTGATGGAAAATGTTATTGTCCTTGCAAAATTTGTAAGGGCTTAAACCGTAGAAGACTGCTAATCAAAATAGTTAAGAGACATTGTAGGGAGAATGGTCACGTTGAAGGGGGGCATGACTATCATCCACTGGTAAGTTGTTCATTATATCATTTAAGCAATTTATATACATATGAAATCACTTGATGATGAGTTGATGATCATGGTTTATTTATGTTAATCAATTTTATATAGGTTGATCTCCCAAGGGAAGTACATGATATGAACCACAATAATCTGAAGAATATGGTTTTCAAAGTGGAGGAACATGGAGGTGCGAATATCCAAGGTGAAAATAATGATCCCATGGAAGATGATGATCATGCACTAGAAAACACAATTGAAGATGATGGTATAAATACATTGATCCATGAAACATTTAGTCCAAGCATATTTGATCATGATGATGATGATAGCCTCGATGTACCTCTACTTGAGAAGGCATACAAGCCCCTATATAAAGATTCCCAAACAAATCTTCTCTCTACTGTATTGTTGTTGTTGAACTTGAAGGTTATGAATGGTTTATCCAACATAACAATGTCATATATGTTAAGGTATGTCATATATGTCTTTATAGTTAACAAAGGGTCAATAATGTACCACTAATATTGTTTATATTAACAAATTATATTTTTTGCTGTAGATTGATAGGCAAGTTTCTATTACCACCATCAAATATTCTACCTTGCTCATATCGAGAATTATCTGCTGTTATGAAAGATATTGGAATGGAGTATGAAGCAATACATGCTTGTCCCAATGATCATATTATATATTATAAAGAACATGAATTTGCAACACAATGCCTTGTATGTCATACAAGCAGATATTGAACAGATCAACTAATAAAAAAGGTGCCTCAAAAGGTTCTTCGGTACATCCTCATTATTCCACGGATGCGACAATTATTCAGGTGTAGTAGCTTGGCTCAATTTATGGATTATCATGCATGCAATAGAAGTTGAGATGACATTATTCGAATCCCTGTGGATGGTTTGACATTTATACACATAGAGGAAAAGTGGCAACACTTCAATGAAGAAGCTCATAATCTAGGCTTTCATTGACAGTGAATGGTGTCAATCCATTTGGAGAGATGAGATCTGTTTACTCGGCATGGCCTATTTTTGTTATCAACAATAACATTCCTCCATGAATGTCAATAAAGAGGGAGCACATTATGTTGGCAATGATTTTTCTAGGTATCTTATCATTTGATAGTTATTAATTTACATGTACTTACAAATCTTGTAGTAAAACGGTCACAATAATTATGTAATGTTACTATTCATTCAAGTAGGTAAATATCAAGTAAAAGATATGAATGTATATATTGAGCCTCTTATTGATGAGTTGGTGGAGTTATGGAATGGTGCCACTATGTATGACATGTCTAGACCAATAGGACAAAGACAATTTCAATTCCATGCAATACTTGCATGGACAATACATGATGCCCCAGGGCTAACACATTTTTGTGGTATGTTATAGTGAATTCAAGTTGCGCACGATAATTTTTATTATAAAAATAAACATATTTAATAATCCAATTATATCATTATCTTGTAGGTCTTCAAACAAAGGGAAAATTTGCATGTCTAGTTTGTGGTCCAAAGATGAAATCTCATCATTCAAAAAGTTTAGGAAAGCAGGTGTTTGATGAGTGTAGCCACTTCCTCCACAGGAATCATAAGTATCAAAGTACAAAAAAAATCTTTTCAATGGGAAAGAAGAAACTACATCAAAGCCACGAAGAATGACACCTCACCAAAGGAAGTTGGAATATAATAGAATTAATCATCGAGGTAATGTCATTCCACCTAATGGTTTATGTTTGTAATTTATATATTTCTATTGTGATTTTTGTTTACTAATTGTGTAATTGATGATCATGAAGGTCATCAAGGCAGTATTGACAACCTTCCAAAGGGACTAAAAAGCTATCCCAGATAATTTAGTAGGTTGCCCTACTACAAGCACTTACAAATTGTGCATTTGTTTGATACTATGCATATTGGAGAGAATATAACAGAGAAATTGTGGAAAATATTGGATGGAAGGCATGACAAAGAAAAAATTGTCAAAATTTGTAATGACATTCATGAATCCAATCATGCATTGAAGAATTTCATTCACTCAAATAGCAATAGAGATCAGATTAATATAAGCGCCCTTCCTTGTTTATTAATGGAGTGGAAAAGTGATGCCATAAAAGAAGTCATACAAAAAATTTGATTTCCCACAAGATTTTCTGCGAACATAAATAATCTCATATCAAAAAAGAGTGAATTTGGGATAGGGCTCAAAATGCATGATTGGCATACTTTCGTCAAGGTAAGTTATGTTCTCCTGTATTTACAATATATTCATAAACTACGTGTACTGTTCATTATGTTATGTTAGAAAACAATGAAATGATTCGTTTATAATTACTACAGTACGTGCTTCCTCTATCTCTCCAAGAGCACTTCAACAATAACATCAAACAAGTGATATACGATTTTGGAAAATACATGAGGTAAGCAATAATATCTATTCAATTTGTTGTATATATTTATTATATTCACGATTTTTTTTCTTGCTATGTAATCTATTGTATATTATTTTGTAAAGTCTTGTATCTATATATTTTTTGTGACTTGAATCTCTTAATGTAGGTGGTTTTCATCTAAAGAAATCCATAAAGAAGATATAAACTATTGGAAGAGAAGAATTCCTCATTTACTATGTGAAATGAAAAAGTGTCTACCTCCAACTTTTTTCAATGCATAGGAACACTACCTCATACACCTAGTTGAGGAGATTGAATTGTGTGGACCTGTACACACTAGGTCAATGTGGATGGTTAAGAGGTACTTGAAATCGTTGAAGGCTTTGGTTCGACAAAGAGCACATCTTGAGGGTTCTATGGTAGAGGGATATATGGTATACCAGACTATGGTGTACATTACTGAATATCTTCCTAAGTTTGCATCAAATATCCATGTAGATCACATTTGGGATCTTGAGCCTTTTAAAAAATTAGAAAATTAGAAGGGGAGTACTTGATGGGGAAAGGTACATTGAGGAAAGTGAGAGGTAATAAATTATAAGATGTTATTGTAATAAATTATTTCTTAATCTTCAAAATAAATTAGTTGCAAGTTGTCTATTTTTTTTTTGTATAGGTGCTCGAGAGTGGGATGCACTACATTTGTATATTGCAAAAAATCTTGATTGGATGATGGTATGGATTGAACGATGTCAACATTTTGGTCACACATTAACATGGGAAGGTGTATCTTCATTGGTTAAAGAAGCTCATCCTAATGGAGATTCCAATTTTACGCAAAGATAAATAGATTTAGCAAGTGGTTTAAGAGATTTCCAGGTATGTACAAATTTATTAATCACATGTATGTTTATCAACTCACGATACAATAATTTTGACATGTTTCACATATTATTGCAGGTTAAACACCACAAGGCTATGTTCTGTAATGGTCAAAAATTTCGCGTCAAAGTGTTGGATGACACAAAGAAAACTTTGTGATTTAGGAATAACTGCAGTCTTTCAAGTGACTAATATTTCATCTAGAAATGACTTACATCCTCGAGAGTCTGAAAATTGATACTATGGCATTTTGGATGATATACTTGAGTGTGACTTTAGTTCTTTCAAATTAGTACTCTTCGTTGTCAAATGGTATAGGCTACAACTTAATCCAAATGATTCTGATAGAACTATTATTGGACATGGTAATGGATTTACAATGGTTAATACAAGGTCATTTGAGCCAGTTGGGGATGAGCCCTATGTTCTTCCAAGCCAATGTGAGCAAGTATTTTACTCAGAGGTTCCACATAAACTAGGTTGGTCATTTGTTGTTATACATGAACTGAGAGGAAGGCCAATAAAGTATAATGCAATGGAAGAGGAAGATACTGAAGAAGTAGAAGATGACGTAGATGGTGATCATGATCAATAGTTATTGGATGATGTTCCTAACACAAATTTTCATGAAGAAGAAGAAGAAGATGATGACGATGATGCTGCAACTGATGATGACGATGAAGATGATGTTGATGTTGATGATGATGACGATGATGACAATGACGATGATGATGACTACGATGATGATGGCGAGGATGATGATGATGATGATGAGGATGATGATGATGAAATTTAGAGTTATGCCATCAATCCTTAATCTATTTAATATTCATTTTTTGATAGAAATATATTTTTCTTATATGGTTATATAGTTTATTCATTATGTATTTAAAAGCTACAAGTTTCAACTACAAAAAGAATACTGCTAATCTAAATTAAATATTAATCTAAATTAATTAAATAAAACTATTTAAAATACATATTGTTGCGTGAATGTATTGAGCCTTATTTTCTTTTAGGTCAAAAGCATTTTTAAGTGTTTAGTTTAGAAAAGGGAATTCATTAAATATCTATAAAAGGGAGTTGTACCTAGAATAGAATTCATAGGGAAAACATAATATAAGTGCTTACCCAATTTTTTGGTTAATAATTCTGCCTCTATAGGTGATGCAAAGACCCTAGGTGGACTTGCAATCATTCATAACAAGAGGGACTTCCATAGTGTTCTCACAACACCAACCAAGCATCTTCATAAGATCCTTCTCCTTGATCCAAGCCAACTCCATAACCTATTAGAGTGCACACCAAATCCTTATGCCACCTTAGGTTTTACATCTTTGGAATAATCCCATTAATGTCCCTCAATCCATCCAATGGATTCATCCAAGCAATCTAATTAACAAACTATCAAATGCTCACAATGCCTCAATAGGCGCCAAACTTGACTTCACCTTAACTAGGTGTCTCCTCCACCTCCACACACATCAAAAAACTTCAAATAGCATGTCCCCAAGGTGACTAATCCCTAAACTCATCAGCTGATAAAAAAACCCAATTTTAGCCCTTCACTAGACCTACTTCCCTAGTAGGCTTATAATGTGAGCCTGATTTAAGTGTTATATTGTGTACCTTTTAATGTTTTTAATTTTTATGTGATGCTTATGATGGATGTGATTATGATTATGATGTGATTATGCTCATGATAATTCTATTAAATTTGCAAAAAATTGAACCCCTTTCAGGAGCATCCTGCACAGTCTCATGGATCGATAGGTATAAGTCAATACTCCTTATAGACAGTCTATTTAATACACTTATCAATAGTAAGATTGATGTCTTCTAAGATCTCTCCCATTTGTAGGTACCAGGGAATAGGTATTTGTCAGAATTGTCTTCCTCGAGTGAGGGAAATATAGGAATAGAAAAGGAAAGTGAGACATGCAGTTTATCTAGAATAGGGAGATTAACTAGAGGTCAAAGGACTAGAAGGAAATTCAATAAACGCATGAAATTTTTCCTTGCTAAAGTGGGGTCATGTTCATATGATGATGAGATGAAAGATGACATTGAGGTGCCCTTTAGGTACCAACATCTACAGAAACATTGGGTACCCAAGGAACTTCCTCCAATAAACACTAATTTTTGTGTTAACGAGAGGATATATTGCATAGCACCATCATCATTACATGGTTTGGGCCTATTTTCTATGGATGGCATAAAGGTGTCTTACAAAAAAGTTTCTAAATCGATGGAGTATGTTGGACCATGTTACAATTACAAAAGTTGGATGCATATTGTTCAATATAAAAGAAGTATGCATAGGTATGCCCTCTGGGCAAATTATATACAACAACAAGACAATAATCAAAGTAAAAGTGTGGCTATATACATTGATGGATGGCCAAAAGCAACAGGGAATATTGCAAGTTTTATAAATAGTACATGACCTGGGTCAACTATAAAGCAACCCAATTGCATATTTGAGGCGCACGAGGGAAATCATGTATTCATCTGTGTGATAAAATCAATACATGCAGGGGAAGAGCTTCTTATTGATTACAATTTGAACCACATAGATACAAATGAGACTACTATCATGGGGTGGTACATACTATTAAACCAACTTCTAATCAATGACTCCAACATACCATTTAGTCATTAAATTTTTGGCTAACATTTTTATACTTGATCTTTGACACAGGGGCACAATATGGAGCAACCACCTGGAGGGGATGCTAGCGATGTTCCTGGCTCATCTACACATGAGCAGGTAAAACTCATTGTAATTGTGCAAACTAGATAGAAGCAAAATGTTATTTTTTTAATGTTATTTTCTTCATTGTTTTGGAGTAATTTTAATAATACTAATACTATTGTTGTCATAGAGAGCTAGTGGTCAGAGGGAGGGAAAGGAACCTATAGTCCCTCAGTAGATCCCCCCTGAGGAGGACCCTTTTTATATTGATTTAGCAGAGACCGATGACCTAATCGGTTCGGTTAAAAAGGTGCTAAAGAAAATTGTCAGAGAAATTATACGTTTGGCAACCATAAAGCCTACTACTTAGGAAATAAAAGATAGGGGATCTTAATTGTTGCACACCTCAAAAACCTTAAAAGTAAGTATTAATTAAATTTTTAATTATAACAAGAGTTCAATAATGGTTTTTATGTTATGCTCTTTTATGGCATTAATTAAAATATGGATGCATTGTCTTTATAGAGTTTTTTGCGTGATTTCAAGCCCCATTCCCATGATGAGGGTGCTGCAGGTGGTTCAGGTAGATCGTATGTTCCATTCCCCACTTGTGTTTTCCACTGAATATATATAGGAATGATCATAATCATTAACAATACATGCTCGAACAATCCTTTTTTTTAATGCTCTAACAATCTTGTCCATGCTAGTCCACACATTCTATATTTATGCATGCTCTAACAATTTTATTCTTTAGCTTCAAATCAATTGTATCCTATGACGATGCCGCCTCCATCCAGGACAACCACAAATGTCTTTTTGACTGCTGAGTCAACAACACGCAACTTACAGGCATCGACTGTTGCACCATCTACTGGTACACAAATCCCTCTTTTTCTTTCTTTTGTTATGTGTTTAAGTGTTATGTGTTTACGATGTAGATTGTAATGACCCCCCTTTGGTAGTCACTCAACTTTTAAACTTTTTCATAATTTTATGATTCCAAACCATAAGAACTTGACTCCATTCATAGCTTGGATATACAAGGTTATGTTATAGGTCAAACTTCAATTAGCTATCTTTAGTTATGAAAGATTATAATATTGAAGATCATCTTCTCTTGTAGTCTATTATCGCAATTATATTTTGATGCAGAGTCTAGCATCCACTTCTTCTACTAGCCTTCAGAAGGCTTTCACAATCCAAATTTTGGATCTAGGACTTGGTATAAGTCCCCTTACCCACACTGGGTATACACAACTGCTGAGCCCAAATGGGGCAATCCACTTCAAAAAGTTCACTCACTGACACAAGAAATGGTGACAACAACCAAGACCTTCAGTCCAACCACAATCCTCAGTTTGTTTGGAATCTACCAAATCTACAACAATCCTTTGCACTTCTAGGCCTACAATCCTTGTAGCCTTTCCAATCCATTTTCTTGTATTTTCACCAACTATCCCTCTATGCATAGGGACTTCTCCATTGTTTTAGGAACCTCTTAAGACACTTGCTAGAATCCCAAAAGTTTCTAGGATGATCTTGCTCCAACACCCTCCAAACTGTTGCTTAGTACCTAGGCCTAGTTGATCAAGTTAGGCTAGGGCTTCAAGGAAGGATGGACTAGGTGGGTTCCCAAGACCCCAATCACTTATGGAAATCCTAAAAAAATTCAATGCATCTAACTTCAGCACTCACATAGATCAAAAGTGCCTCCAAACATGACTGTCACCACAATAACAACAAAAACTAGTCAAGCAAATGGTCTTGCTTGACCTAGGGTTGGCTTGGAAAAATACTTTCCCTACTCACCATGCCTCCAAATCATAGAATCATGTAGATAGGTCCCATTTTAGAGATTGCCACTGGTGGATTTGCAAGTTAGGGCTACATTTGTACAAGGCCCTAGAAAACAGGGCTATTCAGACCTCTCAGGACAAAAATGCTAATAACTCACAAACCACAATTGAAAATTGAATCAAATCAAAGCCAAAACCTTTTGAACACACATCCACCAAGTAATCCACTTGTAGAGTAATCATAAAAGTACTGTACGGAACCATACAACCCACTGTAACAGCAATTTAACCAGTAAATTAGAGGTTTTTATTCATT
This sequence comes from Cupressus sempervirens, assembly GCA_028749045.1. Taxonomy (NCBI): domain Eukaryota; kingdom Viridiplantae; phylum Streptophyta; class Pinopsida; order Cupressales; family Cupressaceae; genus Cupressus; species Cupressus sempervirens. Next base: position 503,105,325 of record CM053783.1, on the reverse strand, counting down.
TTCTCCAAGCATCTGCTACAACTTGATCTCTCCCTCCAACTGAGACCTCAAATGACATATTTGTAGGCCTATATGACCATTGGAACAACCAAATAGCTGTTTCCAACCATGAAACAAACAAACAACAACTTTTTGTAATTGCCAATCAACATTTTAAAAGTTGTCAGCAACTTTTAGGCAATTTTTGCATTTTTTGCAAATCGGTAATTCTAATGAACTTAACAAGTGCATGGTCATTTCTCTAGGCCTATATTGACTCAAACACCCTATTCTAAGGCCTTTTGGTCCCATTTGAGTCACTTGGTTTATAACCACACCAAAGTGCTAATGGGCCTTACATGTGCCTTTATTACAAAATATTACCAAACATGGGCCAACTTACTAAAGTATGGACCAAACCTTGTTAAAAATTCCTAAATTGATTGAATCCACCCTTCCATGGAGTGGGTAGGTGTCCTGCCTCCTAGGTACTTGTTCCCTACTTGTTCCCCTACCTCCTAGGTTAGGTTCCTTGCACCATATTCATGTGCTTGATCATGCAATGAGATGTGAATAAATATTTCTTTTATTGATGAAATAATTGTCTAATATAATGTCCTTGATTTCATAGAATGGTTAATGGGATAATAAATCTACAGTGATGTAGTCGATATTTTAGATGAGCCTTATAAACTTACATCAAGTATGATTCTGTTTCTAATGTGTATGAGTTACTTCATGATAAATGGAGTTGTCTTGCTTTGATCTTCCTAAGTAGTAATCAATGATTTCATCATCTTCAATATATATATATATATATATATATATATATATATATATATATATATATATATATATATATATATATATATATATATATATATATATATATATATATATATATATATATATATATATATATCCATTGCCAAAACTATGTTGTAATTATTGGCTCTGATCTATATTTGATTTTCCGTCTTCCCAATAGTCATCCTTCATAAGTTACTCGAGGATTCAACAATGTCATGGAATCCACTCAAGGAACTAGAGTTCAACTCAAAGATCAATAAGAAGTCCCTGACTTTAGGATATCAACCAAACACTCCTCTACAATAGGTTCACTACCTTGATTCATTTTGAACAACTTTCAATTCACTTTGTCCATGTTTCAACTTCCCTTTCATTGGGAACACTCCTAATTCACCCTTCATGCAATCAACACTTAATCTCTATCTTCAAGGATTATCGTGATCCTTCCAATGCCTCAATTAGCTTCAAACAACATAACTAAGGAGTTCCAACCCCTACCAAGCATCAACTCTATACCAATCTTCAAAATTGCCTTTTGTAGGACTGTCCTATTAGCCCTATCTTGCAAGCAAATTGCATTTTTCTTCCAAATTTCTCAAACACCATGGTAACTTCTCCACCTCTTCAAATACCCTTTAATGAGTTCTTAAACCCCTGCAAATATCAACTTTTCAACTTGTGACTAATGAACCCTTCTATGGCCATCTTTACAATCAATCAGGCCTAATTAGCCCTTGCCTAACAAAGCAACTACCTTTTGTGCTTATTATCAACCTCCCAAACTGAACAAAGACTCCTTGGACACCAACTACCCTTCATAACTGTCTTATGACAACAACAAACAATTTTTTTTTTTACAACTTTTTAACATCAATTATCATTTGTTCTTTTATACTTCATGACAAAGACTTATGAAACTTATGAAATTTTTTGCAATAGAAGCTACAACATCATTTCCTGGATGTTCCTATGTTCCTAGTATAGGAATGATGAAGGATGTTATATTGATCGTCAGTGATGATGAAGACATTCCATTAAAAGTAGCCAAAGTTCTAGTTACTTTAAAGTTATTATTATTCTATAGTGATATAATAGTAATTTAGTTTTTGATCACTCTTTATCAACTAATGATCCCATGATTGTTTTGTAGGGAATGATGTTTTTTGGAAAAAACTTGGTGATGAGTGTTTGTGAATATTTGGGCCCACCCTACGTACCTGGTGGAACATCATATCCTAACTAAAACCCCAAACCACTATTTTGATTTCATATCATTGCTAGAATAGTTTTCCTTTTCATCCATTTCTTGAACTATATTAAAGGTAGCTTCACTTCATTTATGAGTCTAACCTTTTTTTTAAAACTTAAAAGGTGGAATAACCAAGACAAACCGTTGAAGGATGATCTTATAAAGAGAATTACCCAAATCTTTGGACCTCGCGCATTTGAGAGAAACAAGCTCTTTGAAAAAGCTAGTTCATGTTTGAAGTATATTAGGGACTAGTCCAGAAAAAGTTTACAGGATAACCCTAGGTATGAGCATCCGCCCTATGTTCCTGAGGCTGAGTGGCAGGCTCTAATTTTGGATGGAAAGTATAAAGCTGATAAGAAAAATAATATTACACCAGTAGAGAGTACAACAAGGTATGTGATACTATTGAGAATATAATTATGTACTAATTAACCTCTATATTTATACTATCTAACATATTTCAAACTTTTCATAGATTGCTTGACACATCAAAGGCAACAAAGGCAAGACTAGAAAAGCACAAGACACACAAGCTCAGCTCTGGTGGTTTTTTGAAACTTCAAGCACAAGTTGTAAGTATTAGTAAATGAAAAATTGTATCAATTTTTTTATATATTGTGATGGGAAATGCTAGGATAGACTAGCTTGTCTATGCTCCTGATCCTCAACTTGGATCTCAGTGTTCCTCCACACCAATATATGATGCAGAGTAACATGCTTTGGAAGCACCAACAAACTCCTAACACCTTGGAACAACTAAGCAAATCAAGTTATCACCCCAATCCTCTATTCTCTACAAGAACATTCAAGGCTTGATTCACCTTCAAACAAGGAATTAATCTACTGTTACAACTGCTCCTTTAATTCATGGACCCAACTCATCACATAAGGTTGCATACTAGTTACTTCTCCCTTGTACCATTCAAGGCTTCATACACCCAACCTTGACACCAAGTGTTTTGGAAACTTTTGTATTTCCTTTTGATATTTTAACTACCCTCCATTGGTTGATGAAACAATGTAAGTAAAATTCACCATTCCACACAAAAATGCAGGGCTCAAAGTTCAAGAGATGCCTCATAGAAGAGGATAAGAGAATTGGCTTCCAACAAGGCTATAGAGCTGTGGTTGAATGGCTACAAGCTGAAATCAGTGTGGAAGGTTCTAATAATGATGCATCTGAGCAACAGGTAAATAAGCTAAATGAAATTTATTTCAAATTGAATACTTTACCAATTAGTCTATTTGATGTTAAGTTTCAATATAAAGTTAGTATATCTATTTTAAGAAAGCAATGATAACAATGTGTAGGATGTTGGAATGCAACCTAACAATCCTTCTGCAAAATCTATGGATGCTGAAGGTTCACATGATGTGCATCCCAGTGGTGGAGGTATACATTTGCTGTTAAATTTTTTATATGTAATTGCAATTGGTGTTTGGATTAATGTAACATTTTGTATAGTAGCTATAGAGGATCGAGGGGTCGATGTTCATGAGTGTGTTGATGTTGAGTCCAAACAAAATGATGTGGTCAGATCAGGTAAAGAGCACCACAATTATGTTATTTAAAATAATTAAATACTTGTAAAAATTATAATAAATTATTTTTAATTTAACTCTTTTATTTTTTATTGCAGAGGACCCCCCTTTGCAATAGCATAGGAATTTGAGATCATCAAGAACAGAGAACAAAACAACTGATGAGGGGGGAATTGATGATGACACTGATGCTCCTCATAGAGCTTACATAGAAAAAAGAAATAGAAAGAAAAAAAAGAAATGATTGTCATCTACATACCTTAATTGATAATGATTGAATTTTATGTCTCAATGAATTCAATTATGTGCTAATGAATGTTCATGAATTATGTGTTAATGCAGAATATTGATGAATGTTGCATGTTAATGAATCTAATGTGTTAATGAATGCTATCATATGATATTGATTGAATGTTATCATGTGATATTGATTGAATGTTACATTTTATTAATGGTTGAAAGAATGAATGAATGTTAGATGTTAACGAGGAATGTAGAGTGATGTTAAGGGGAGGGGGGTGGGGCCAAATGAGCTTCCACCTTCACGTGGTTGGCCCTGTTTAGTAGAGAATATTAAATTATTATCGAAACAAAGTGAAGCTAAATAAGATACTAAATATTTCTCTATTTTGTCCTATGTTTAGACTGTTGTCCTATGCATCTAAGGCTTCATGCTTTGAACTATCATGAAATTCTAAACTTGTAGCTTTTTTATTGCATCATTTGATCTCAGCACTGTCTTGGGATTGTGTTATCACCAATGATACAATTATCATAATTAACTAGGGAAACAATGAGTCCCTATGTTTCATTGGATCTCATGCAATGATAGAAAGGCAACGAGAGTACAAATACTTGTGATGACACTTGAGAAAACCTTTGCCTGTCTACCCTGCATTATCATACAATCAACTTACGATTGATGCATGTGTACAAGTTCTTAAAATTTATAGTACAATTTCCTCACTATCATGATCAACCTCCCTTTTCTAGATGATGCCTAACTCAACAAGCAAGAGGGGAAAAAGACTGACCAACATCCACCTCATGCCAATACATTGTAGTTAGACAATGTCAGAATCAAAAGATCATAATTCAAGTCAATAGAAATAATTAAAATATTGCATGTATATGATTTGAAAAACACAATCAATTTTACCAATTTTATTTATAAATTATTCGAATAGGAGGACCTATGGAAAAGATTTAGAATAACAAGATATCAAGTCATGGATATTCGTAAAATAATTAAAAACTAATTGACATAAATTTGTATTTAGTGTCATCACATTTAGTTCATTGTATTGAAACATCAAATGCACATAGATAAATAGTTAGTTAATAATCAATTTTTTTATTCACATAATGAGTTAATAAAATGGTTTGTGACAAATAATATAGAATGCTCATGGAACGTGGAAAATACAAGAAAGATTATGAATAATATAATCAGGGCCACAAATGTCATACTCAGCATCTCACCTCATTGTAACTGAGCCTAAATTGGAGAGTTCAATCTTCAGAAAAAATCACAAACCTTACTTTGATTTCCACTTTTTTGTATCATGGATTGTTTAAGTAGTATACAAATCTAGTCCTAATGTCATTATTGTTTTTTCTTGTGAAGGTATATGGGTAGGTATGAAAACTATGTGCTATTTTGATGGGAAAACTTATGAATGGGTGGGAATAAGTTGACAGCGCAGTATTATGGGTAAGGTAAGTATTATCTTCATGCTCAATTTTCCTTATCCAAGTAGAAAAGTATATTGTTTTTTAAAATTTCCAATCTAATTATGTAGCTCTGGAAATAATGTATTCATAAGGTAGAATATTTACCTATCTCATCTTTTAGAATTATCGATTGTATCTGTTTGATTATTTACATCATAGGTTTTATCAAGTATTAAATGTTTTTTCCTTCTCTAATTGAAATTCTGAAGTATGGAATGCTTTGAATGACTCTCAAATGCTTAGCAAATCTTTAGCTATTCTTATTCGTACATAAGGATTTTTTGACTCTACTCAAGAAGTCGTGAATTTTCTACATAATGCACATTCCCTAAACTTTGGTGTAAATGTACTGACATCAATAGTTGTCTCCTACAAAATCTTCCTCATACAATCTATATTAGAATTTACCAGGGTGTGAGAAACTTTTATCTTATTTATAATACTTAAGTATATATTTTCATTTTTCCCTATTTGGAAGACTTCCAATTGAAGCACTATGTCTCAAATATCTGGTTTCCATCTTTAGGGACCTTGCCTTAGGTGTAGTGTATATCTGTCAAGGGTCATTTCTCTCTATAAGTTTGACTCCCCATGTCAGTGAACTCTTCTCATCATTACATTGCCAAGAGAAGCAACATATGGATAGCACACATGCACATGATATAAAATAACTGAAGTATGTCTATAAACTGACAATTAGTTTCATGCGATTCCCATGCTTGATAGTACTCCATCTTTGATTTGGTTTGACGTAGTTGGAAGCTAACAATTTTTTTTTGGTTTTACTTTGTATCTATCACAATTGCGACATCAACCACAAGCATTGTGATGGGGTTGCTATAGCAGTGATGTAAACTGCCATCGCAATTGCCAGGGTGTCCATTGCAATTGCGATGTCCACCACAAGAATTGTGATGGGGTTGCTGTAGTGGCAACACCAGCTGCCGTCACAATTGCCTGGGTGTCCGTTGTAATTGTGAAATCAGCCACAAGAATTGTGATGGGGTTGATGTCACAATAAAGTGGTTTCATAGCGACAGAGAGGCATTGTAATTGCGATGGTATAGGATAGACGTCGTAATTTGTGACTAAAAAATAACAATGTCTATTAGTGTCGCAGTGGCAACACATTGCCATCCTAATTGTGACACATAGCCGTCGCAAATCGATGCCAAATGTATTAGTGTATGGATTAACCTAAATGGTTTTCAAATAAATCTAAGAACAATGAAAAGAAAATTAAGCTAAATGAGTGCATTATAATCTTGATGATGAGCATGTAAAACAAACAAGATTTGAATGCAAAGCACTTGAGTGATCAACCCAATAGGGATTCAACAATCTTCATGTGCATCCTCTCCAAATGAGAGGTTAGAGGTCTCTTTTATAAAATCTTGGATCTAACCAATAGTCAAGATTAAATTGAGTGTACGGTTAAGATTAGATGTGAGATTCAATCCTCTATTTTTTATGGAGTTGAATGAGATGAAATAGGAGATAACATTGATCCATTCAAATATATGCTCATAATAATTTTTCTAATTAATTATATAATTAATTTCAACAATTATGATGAGCATATTTGATTAAATCAATATGTCTAATTTTTTCATATGAGATGAACTATGAAGGAATATTGATCCATTCAAACATGACATCATAATATAATATTCTAATTAATTAAATAATTAATTTCAACACTTATGATGTGTATATTAATTAAATCAATGTATTTTCATTCTATTTTTTATGCATATTATCTAAAGAGGGTGGATTTAATTTAATTAAATTATTTAGGACTAATAATTAAATTAATCCAATTAGGAGATTAATTTAGCTAATTTCAATCAATATTTAGGAACTAAATAAACTATGTGATTAATACAAATTAAACATTTTGTGCATTTGACACTTAGGTTGAGTAAAGATGACAAGAATAAAAAATGCCTTGTACACTAGGACTTATATGATTGATAGATTGATGTTGTAAGATTGATGCATCAAAATTGGTTCAAAATACCAATGTGCCAATTTAGGGGTATTAGATTTGCCCCTCTTTGGATAAATGTGTGAGAAATATGTTGATTCAAAGAAATTAGAAGTCTGAAGTATAGACAAGAACTAAGATTGATTATAAGATTGATGATACCAAAACCAATTGATGATTTTTTAGGGTTATCTTCATAATGAAGCTTAACCCTCCAAAGTCCAGATAGAACACCTAGATACCAATCTTATAGAAAAAAGATTGTCAAAATTTATAGGATTGTTCCCAAAATGAGACTAATCCTCATTAGTCAGGGTTAAAATGCCTTGATATCTATCCATTAGAAGATGATAAGATTAATCCTGATTCATAGAATTATCCCCAAAATGAGGCTTAATCCTTAGGAGTCAAGGTTACAACTCCCTGATACTTATCCATTAAACAATGATTGAAAGAAATCTTAGAATTATCTCTAGAATGGCGGTTAATCCTCCAAATTCTAGATAGAACACTTGAATACTAGTCCATAAAAAAAAGATAACAAAACCTAATCATGAGTCGTGGAATTATCACCAGAACAAAGCTGAATCCTCAGGAGTCTAGATAGAACACCTAGATTCCTATCCATCAAGCTATGACAAGAATTGTTATGAGTTTGATTAGTTGATCAATAAGTTGGATAGATAGCATATGATGCCAGATAGAGGGAAAAAAGGCCCCCCAAGTGATGAGATGCCCCTGGTGATTAGGACATTATGTTTAGATTAAGTTGAACCCAATTTTGAAAGATTCAATGATGTAATCATCATGCCACCTTCAAAGCAAAATCATAAGATGACACATTAGAATAGTGATGCAGAGTAGTACATTGAAAGAATGTGATGTCCCCACTCTGACATGTAATTTAAATAATAAATAAGTATTATATATAAAGTAATATTAATAATAATATTAAAATAATAATATTTTATAAAGTAATATTATATTATATTATCATATATATCATATTATAATAATAATATAATATAATAAATAATAATGTTATGATTAAGATATAATTTAATATAAAAAAGATATATTAATAAATGTATTATAATATAATAATATATACTTGATATATTATTAATAACATTCTTTATAATATAATTATTAATATACTTTATGAAATTAATATTACTAACCTTATTAATTAATATAATTATATTATTATTAATATAATATAACTAACCTTACTAATTAATATAATCATATTATTATTAATATAATATAATAATTATTATTAGGGAAAGACGTGACTCTTTGAAAAACACACACACACACACACACACACACACACACAAGGCCAACTAAGGCATGTAAGCCAGTTGGGGTTATTGCATTGCTTATTTTAAAACCAAGGGAGGTTAAGTTTGTCAAACCTGCCACATATCCTAGACCAACATCAGAATGTAATCATAGTAATTGAAGTTCAAAAACTTCAACTTGAGATAATCTCGCAAGTGCACAAGCACAGAATCTATCACAACTGAGCTGCTAACATCAACTACCAAAAGAGATGGCCCTTGTATGGTGAGAATTTCAAGCCAAGAGTCTTCCACATTTGGATAGAATCCTAGAAAAAACATCCTTTCAAAAAATAAATGATGTGTAACAATAGTTAGATAACTTGCCATAGCCTATAATTGCTTACAACTTCAATGTCTGCAACTGCCAATACTGCTATGTCAATTGTGCCAGTTCTCAAGTAAGAAAATACCTAAAGAGCACAATCACACAAAGCTTGGAGTGATTCTATTTTGAGAGCTTGTGTGTGTACTAACTCATTCAAAGTTTTCTGGCTTAGATCTCTTGGTAGCATTGCAAAGGATTCATACCTGTCAATTGTCTCACAAACTTTTTGAATAGAGAGCTCCATCAGAGAAGGAAGTTTTCCAATTCCCTTTCCACTATCTCCTAAAACATGAAAAGGTGGGTTGAATAGCCATCAAAGGCTGATACTTCCTCTAGACCTCCCTGATCGTCCTCTCTGGAGATCTTTTGCATTGTCTAGTTGGTCTCTTTTCCTTGAATAAGCTCCACCCACATTCTCTTGAACCAAAACTAGTTTTGTAGACCACAAAGGCTACAAAGATTTGATGTAGAAGTATTTATAATAAACCCAATCAGAAACTAAATTACCACTTTAGGCGAGGACTAGGAATTATCCATCATGATAAGAAACTTTAGTTCATCCATGCATGCAGTGAACCGTGAAAATTTAGAAACAAGATAACTTCAATTAGGTACAACTCCTCCCAGTAAGCCAAAAGGAAAAAATAGTAGAGAATGATTATTCAAAATAATTATACCTTAGGGAAAATGGCTTTCCTCACCACTGAGCTGGCTAGTTTAGGTTTGGCTACCGAGGCTAAGGTCAGGAGTCACTTTCCACTAACTTGGAAGACAATTGTGGTTCAATCAACAACAAGCTTGAATTCCATGTAGACTTGTGGAATCTAACCTCCTTATGCAGATCCCACTTGGATGTGTTGGTGGGAGACCTCAGTAAAGGATAAGGCACTATAGTTATGAATGTTGGATTGGGTTTATCGATGCACAAAATTATAATGTGTTGTGTTTGATTTGAGCTTAATTAGATAGTTGGGTGAATTTATAGGGAGCCTTGAAGTGAAAAATTTAATGAATTGAAGAAAATAATCAAATAGTATTTGTTCCAAAAAAGATCATATAACCATCTATGATAAGGACAAGGAAGAAGTAAGACTGAAGTTCATAATTTATGTATAATGCAAGATTTGAGTCATAGTGCTACAAGGAGGTAAAGGCATTTGATATTAACCCAATAAAGGTATGTGTATGGTATATTATTTCAAATGTTTCTTTTCATATTAATATATAATATGTTAATAATATTTATGAATAATATAATATTCTAACATTTTAATATTCAAAATTTGAGAGAAAATTATGAGTAATTGCAAGCACGAAGATTACATATGTATTATTGAGTTAGTATTAGCGAAATTTCAATAAGTGAGAATACTTTGTGCATTTCTACTTTTATTGCATTAAATCATCATCTTCCAAGATAAGATAAGGCCTGTGGTGGAATGGACTGGGTGACACCACTTGGAGGTACTAAGTAAGGTCTGCAGTGAGATGGGCATTGGGTTGCATCATCTAAGGGTACTAGGTAAGGCCTACGATGGAGTGAATACCCCAGGGTACATCATACAAAGGCACTATCTTGGAGATGATGATTGAAGAGAGATAACAATAATGAGGGAGAATGATGAGGCCCATGATTGGGTAACAAGGAACCCTATTATAGTTTCTCCTCCTGTACTTAGGAAATGATGAGTTAATAAATGAACTGTACTTTTGATTGAAAAGTCACTTGTTAGGGGATTGATATAAGGAAATTCTAAAAAGGAAAATTTATATATAAACATGTACTAATGATTTTTTGTGGTTGTAGGTTCAAAATCAAGGAATTGCATAACATGTATCTTCATCTGTATACATCGTGTTTGCTTCATGTCTTCATCTATCTGCATCATGTATGCTTTGTGTTTTTATTCATGTATGTTTAATAAATCTCTCTGGTCTTTTGAATGCAAATATGTTTTGTGTCTATGAAAAAGCTTGTGTGTGAAATATTTTACTTGAGGGCAAGCAAATTTGAGAGGAGAGGACTGTGATTTCCCCACTCTGACATGTAATTTAAATAATAAATAAGTGTTATATATAAAGTAATATTAATAATAATATTAAAATAATAATATTTTATAAAGTAATATTATATTATAATATCATATATATCATATAATAATAATAATCTTATATAATAAATAATAATTTTATGATTAAGATATAATTTAATATAAAATTACTATATTAATAAATGTATTATAATATAATAAAATCTACTTGATATATTATTAATAATATTCTTTATAATATAATTATTAATATACTTTGACATTAATATTACTAACCTTATTAATTAATATAATTATATTATTATTAATATAATATAACTAACCTTACTAATTAATATAATTATACTATTATTAATATAATATAATTATTATTGTTAGGGAAGGATGTGTCTCTTTGAAAACACAAATATATATATATATATATATATATATATATATATCAAATATCAAAGAGTGATAAGGAAGATATCAGATGAAAAATATAATTAAATTTATACAAATTTGAGAAAATTAGTAAATGCCCTAAACGAGATATTATAAAGATACTGAATTAATTAGAGATCCAGAAGAATGTTGAATAGATCAAAAGAGCATGAAGAAAATTTGGAGTTGAACTGAAATGATTTGAAGGTTTGTTTGACCACTTTTGACCAAAGTTGACTTTTTCTATAAAAAATAAAAAGTTGGAGAAATTTTGAATTGACGATGTTCCAAGATTCACAAAGTATCAGAAAGGTAGACTACACAAGCGTTCAATCACGTCAATCCCAAAAAATTTAAAATGCAAATTTGAGTTGTTTAAGTGTGTTAGATTTTGATTTTGATCCCAAAAATGAGTTCATAGTAGTCCAATTAGCTAAGGAGGTGATTTATTAGGTCAAAACCTATACAAGGGCCCAAAGGTTCATTTTCAAATCATTTGTTCATTTGTCTTTTGTGGAGAAGGAGCTTTGAGGCAAACATGGTGGTCCCCATGCACTTTCACCATTTTGAGTGATCTAGGTGACACAGTCGGCCAATAGATTATGGACCTCCAGTGAATAGTTGATAAACTACATAAGAATTTCAAATTTTATTTCATTTGGTAGATTTTTATGCATTTTAAGTTTGTTTAGTTTTTTGTCCATAGGGTTCTTGCATGAGGACTCAATTTCTCAAGTGATCCTCTAGATAGTTTGCGCAAAGAAATGCCACTAGGGTACTTTCTCACATAGAGTATACAATTTTCTCATGTGGGAGATACCCATCTCTCATGTAGGAAACCCTAAATGTGGAGATAGTATCATGTGCATTTAATTTTTTTTCTTACATGAGAGTGTTTACTCGCATGGTAGATAGAGTTTCCTCGTGTGAAGAAATACTTGATGTGTGCAGATTTCAAAATCTCACACAACATTGTGAATAAATTAGGATCAATAAATGGAAAATATAATATTTTTCATCTTGTTTCATGTCATCATTGGTAGTTGAAAGAATTTTGTAGGATTTTAAAAGTTCAATAGTATTATCACGTTTATGTGTAGATCGTATACTGACTATGTTATGTTGTTTTCTTGTTTGCAAGTTGACTTTCCAAATGTAGGATTTTGATCACATTATCTTGGTATTGGGGCACTTATTAGGTAGTTATATGCAAAATATATGACACATTAATACATTGGGTCTCTCTCATCTCTATGATATCCCTAATCTATGGGTGAATCATGGATTAGAGACATCATTAGTAGAGTGTTTCTACTTAGAGATAATCACATTTCATTTTCTCCTAGGAGAGAAGACTATCACTCCAATCAATATCTATAGGATACTCTAGATTCCATTTCATGAGCCTCAAATAGAGTACGATACACAACCATGACCTAGTAGATTGGCACCAAGGGCCATATTTCAAGATGAGATAATCATGGATAGGGATATTTCCTTAGAGGAGTTGGTGTAGGTATATAGGCCTATACATAGACTAGAAGTAGTGCTTGGTGCATTCCTCATATGTTACTTGATGCCTGACAAAGGTCAACATGGGTTGGAGTGTGGATGGGAATAGATGTTATAGAGGATTCTAGAGCAACCATCGCATTTTGGGTGGGGTCAATGCATGTTGGCTCATATGTTCGATGAGATACATGAGATCATCTATAGAGAGATGAAGAGTATGGATGCAAGAGTGTATGTTCTATAGATATGGGCATGAGAGCACCCGCCCATTATTAGACCTATATGTGAGGATGGGAAGCTTCTACAGGAGCCATATATCTATTGACATAGAAGATATATGACCCAAACTACTCTAGGTAAGACCAAGTAGTAGTGAGCATAGCTAGATGACTTAGTAGAGTAGTGGTCCTCATGAGATACAAAGGCATGGGATGATTCTCGAGCTCATCTTAGTTATATGTTTTCCTCTTGGCCATTGGTTGGTTGCTTGATCCATGTGATTAAGAGATTTACCTTGACATGAGTATGGAGGTGGTATGACCAACATAAGGGATATTTTATAGGAGTATTGCACACATGCCTGCTTCACTCAGAAGGTCAAGAAGGGGTAGTCAATAAGGCTAGACATTGGGAGGTCTATGATCAATGCTTGTGGGATCATGTTGACCTATTGGGACTATATGCCAGCAGTAGCAGATAAAGATTGCATAAGATGTATAATATGAGGGCATTCCTTAGTTTCCAAATTGATTGGTTGTGTTGGCTCTATCAACACTAATGATCTCTCCTAAAAGTGACTTTGAAGCACATCAAATATCTCATCCTTAGGTGCCTCAGAGAGGTTTTCACCTTTGGATATGTCTTTTGATTTTACTATTTTTGGTTCTATTACTGCTAGTATGTATCTTCACAATCAAAATGTCTATTTTTTTTCTTTCAAATGAATGATTGAGATATTTGATGTCATCTTTAGCCATATTAACACTATGTTTATTGGTGGAAGATGTTATTGGTTCAATAGCATATAGGTAGCAAGTGAGAGCATAGTCATTCTAGAACATAAGGACTTCACTAGATGTAGTATTGGAGTTCTAGTCTATTAACTTGAGATAAATGAGTGAGAAAGAAGTGGTGGGTTCGATGGTATTCGTAGTATAGTCATCAGATACATGGACAAGTAATTTGAGACCTAAAGCAATTTTGTCCAAAGGTATGTTTGAATTCCTTTGAGTTCTAACAAAATTAATCAAAAACTTGTCAACATCAATAAGATGAGTCTCATCCAAACAAACCCTAGATTTCTTTCCTATTTTGAGCTAATTTTCATATGTATAAAATTGATCTACATCTTTATCATAAGTTACATTTGAGATAATCAAATTCATATTCTTGAGAGTCTATGCTACATGAAGGCAGACTACATAATTCTCCAATAGTTATGGGGACCTATTCTCCACTTTCATTATCATCTTTATTTTTACAAAGTCATTCAACAACTATAGTATAACTAGATTCACCCTATTTGGGGAGTATTAGTAGTATTGTCAGAGGAATCACTATCATCTCAGCAATACAAACATGTGGTACAAAGTCATCTAGTTCTGCAAAGAATGTAGTAAAATCTAGCATAATAGGATAAGGAAGGTATCCTCATCATCAAAGATGTCCACTTGATTACCTAATTTAGTTTGTGACTCATGTTTAGATAAACTATCAGATTCTGGTATAAATTTACTGATCGATTCACCCTATTTGGGGAGTATTAGTAGTATTGTCAGAGGAATCACTATCATCTCAACAATACAAACATGTGGTACAAAGTCATCTAGTTCTGCAGAGAATGTAGTAAAATCTAGCATAATAGGATAAGGAAGGTATCCTTATCATCAGAGATGTCCACTTGATTACCTAGTTTAGTTTGTGACTCATGTTTAGATAAACTATCAGATTCTGGTATAAATTTATTGATCCCTAAATGAAAGGGAACTTTCTTGAAGCCTAAACTTGTTGTGTCCTGAGGTCTTCTATATATTGCTTTGATCATATCAATTAGTCCATTTTTGGTACATCTAGTAGGACCATTTCCTTTGTAGCCAAGGAATTTTATCAGCTTAAGACCTAATCCATACTTCTTAGGAGTTATCTCATGAGACTAGTCTATGAGATTATTTATGACTTCTTTGTATAACTATGGAGCAATGGTTCTATTTTCATCTTCATCTTCTAGAGGTATAGTCGCTTTTACAAAGGCATCATTGAATTTAGTCTTAGATGATACCACAAAAGGTCCCTTAACTTTAGATGGTCTCCCATAGTGATGGAGATCTAGAAGAGATGTCAAAGATAAAACTAGTTCAATGTGATATTTTCCCATTCCATTTTTCGTTAACTTAAAAGTTTTCTTCATTTCTTTGAGCTTGTTGACATGATTGTCTATAGACTCTCTATTAGCAGGAACAAAATTATTAGTAGACTTGAGAATAATACATGTGTAACTAGTATTAGTAGGTATAGTAACTTCTCATCCTTGGAATGGAAACTTGATGCATTGATGATATGTTGAAGGTACTACTTACATTTCATGAATCCATGGTCTCCCTGGGTGAACCCACAATAGTGGGTTACAATTTTTCAAAGGAATAAATTCCTCCAAAAAAGCGTGGACCCAAAAAATTAACCGTAGAGTTTCGATAGAAACTTATTTTCAAAGTTTCGATCAAAAATAATTACTTTCGATAGAAAGTAACTCTCGATCGAAACTAACTACTCTGAAAAGTTTTTTCTCTGCAGCTTTTAAAGTTTCGATCAAAACTTGACTTAAGTTTCGATCAAAACTTTAAAACCCACTAGCATAAATAGGGGCGTGGCCGGATTCTCTCCTCATTATTTCGATCGAAAGTTGGAGAGAGACCGGCACCCGCCTTATCGACCATCTGAAAAAGGTATGAAACATTTGTTTTTTCCCTTTTTCTATTGTTTTAGTTAAAATTTATATGTTTTTTTGTATATTTTATTGTTTTTTATATATATTTCTTTGTATATTTTATTTTACTATTCATGCTTAAGCCTCTAATGTCATTGTGAATCTCTAAATGCACAAATAAGATTTTTTTAAAGATAAATTTTCATCTATATTAGATCTAAATATATAATATTATCTTTTAACTTAAAGTTTATTTAAAAATTTATTATTTTAGATGTTTTGAAATGTATTTAATTTATGTATTTATTACAATGTTGAATGATTAGATTAGATGTAAATTCATTGTTTAAGTTACATGTAATTTTACAAATAAATATAATTTTGACTTAGAACCATATAACCTTGACCTAGAACCATATAACCTCGACCTAAATTCATTATTTAAACTATAATCTCGACCTAACCATATAGTTATGTACAATAAAACCCTAAACATATATAACTAAGTACTTAATCACATAACAACTCGCCAAGGGATCCAAACAAAAAACTTCTAGTACTATTTAAAATGATTTTACTTAAATTGTATTGTACTTTGTTTCATGGATCAAAAATGGATGATGTAAATTATTTTATAAATGTATATTCTTTCAGCCTTTCATACCCTGTGACATGTACAGTGGATGATTGTGCATTCCGAATTAATTTGCCAAGTGGCATTCAGAACGAATGTTTATAAATTATTTAAATGGATTGAACTAAAGTAGTTAATATTATTTCATGTGGATGTGTTATTTATTTTACTTTTAGTACTTATAATTATTTAAAAATGAAATGTAAATGTGCTCATTAAGGAATTTGCAATCTCTTATGTTTTTTATAATTGTAAATTATTGCATGTATGTTATTGTTTGCTTAGTAAAACTTTTGATTAGTTCTTTGGATCCCTTGGCTAGGTCTCATTTAGAATTAACTATAATGTTAGTTTGTAAATTGAATTTAAAAATAATCTAAGTATATAATTAACTATATAATTCAATCACATGTCTTAACTTGGGTCCAGATCCTAAATTAAATACATATATAAGAATGTCTAGATTAATTTGCATCTAGGTAAGAATATAACATACATATACATACATAAGAACATATAAATTAGAATGTGTATGACCTAAAGAATACATGTTACAACCTTTAATTAATAAAAGTTAATTATAAGAACATAACTTGATTAAATAATATACAAGTTACATAAAAAAATGTACATCATATAATGTAATGTTCATGTAAAGATTAAATATATTTAACTTAAATTTTAACTCTTAAGTTCCTTAATGCTAAACAGTAACCCTAAATTATACTAAACCTAGTCATAATCCTAACTGCAAAACCCTAATCATAAATTATAACCCCTAATCTTAGATTCACACTTGAAACCATAAAACTTTCCTAAATCTCAATTTGAACCGTAGAGGTCTAAATGATAAAACCCAACATTAAATAGTAAATCATATTAATACTTGATCTTAACTTTAATTATATAAATTTATTAAAACTATGTGTTAAAACCATAATCAAAATTTTTATCGCTAATACAAATCCTAACCCTCAGAACCATACTTCTAGTTCAACATGATGTAAACCCATACCCTAACCCTCTAACCATACTTCTAGCAATGATCATGTACAAACCTATAACCTATAATCATAAATGTTAAACCATGACCCTAAATTATACTAAACCCTAGAATCAAGATGTATGTACACTAAGATCCTAAAATTTGTTAAATTTAAATGCTAAACTCTAATTCTAAAAGCTAGCTAGATATAAACTAATTTTAAGTACTAAACCATTATTCTAACCCTAATCATAAATTATGGTAAGTTCCCTTATACTAGATGATAAGCCCCAACCCTTATCCTAAATTATAAGCCCTAATCATAATCCTAGATCCATAAATTTAAACCCTGATGTACAAACCATAACCCTAAAAATAATACTAATACCAATGTCAACCCATATCCTAACCCTATAAATAATACTAATAGAAATGTAAACCCAATGTACCCTAACCCTAGAATCATAAATATAACCCTAAATCCTAAATGCTAAAGCCTACTTTACTAACCCTAATTGATAGACTATAATTTCTACTCAGGTACTTGGTCTCCGACCACATGATCCTAACCCTTTAATCATGGTCTCAATCCTAAATCATAGCCCTAACCATAATTCTAACTCTAACCCTAAACCTAAGACTAAAATTTAATTATCCAAACCCTAACCCTAACCTCAAGATCTTAAAATTTAATTTCTAAACCCTTATATTATAAATGATAATTTACCCTAAATCATAAGATTATATATATATAATCCATGCATATCATATCAAAAGAATCATAGAGAAATGTCATTTACGACATGTCCATCATATCAAAATATCAAAAAATGAGTGATATCAAAGCATTATATCTTAATATTTAACACTAAAATAAACTAACCCCTGGGTCAAGCCTAAACAAAATTGAATATATCAAACTAGATTGAAAGGTAACTCTGGCCCTTAACTAATTAATATTATACTTATAAACCAAATTGAATTAAACCATGATCATAAAAAGGTAATTATATATCCCAAGTTAATAGTAGAAACCTTGAATTTAACCTTAAATCCTTTCCCCAACCATTAACAAAATTGAACCATTATCCTAAGATTGAATTGAAACGTTAATTCAATCTATTAACTCCTGTCCTAATTGAAACCTAAGCATGCAAACCTAATCAAACAGTACAAACCAAATTGAACCCTAATCCTAAAACTAATTAAAGATTGATATAAAGGTTTCAAAATGATACATCACATTATATATATGTACAAAAATAGATCTATATATGCATATGTGTCATGATATTTATATTTGCACATATCATGTGCACGTGTATATATATGCACACGTATGCATGTATGTATACACATGTGCATGATAGATCTATATGTGCAAATATACATATCATGTACATGTATATACACATATATCTATATATACATATATATGCACATATTTAAACTTTGTGGACCTAAATTACACCTGACAAGTTTATGTGCACACATATGTCTAAAACCTTTGAACATTCAATCTAACTTAGATAGAAATATAACTTGCACACATGTAGTTCTTAAAAGGTCCTTGAGTTACAAACATTATATATATAACAACATGTGTGTTTTAAAATTTAGTTTTCTTTTAAGGTATATGTTCATTTAAGTTTTAGGACTTTTATATATATGTAGACATGTACGTGCATGTTTAATTTTATTAAAACAATTTAGATACAAGTTTTTTAATTTTTTCAAATTGTACATACATATATGTTAATATAAATTTCAAGTTTATTAAATGTCATACATTTTAATTTTAATTTTCAGGTTTACACATTATACACGCACGTACATACATTGACATGGCTGATCAACAACCTTCTATCCCCCCCGAGCAACCTGTCCTCCTCGAGCAGCCTATACCTGGGCCCGAGTAGCCTATCTCGGGCCTTGAGCAGCAGCCTATACCCGGGCTCGAGTAGCCTATCCCGGGCCCTGAGTAGCAGCCTATCCCACCTGAGCAGCATCATGTCCCCTGTGATCAGCTACCTATCCCACCTCAGGAGCTCTATGATCGCACTAACCAGGAGATTCATAGACTTCAGGAATCCCTGACTAGTGGCACATGCTCCAGTGTTTATAGTGGTACATGCCAGACTATCTTGTGTAGCCTGACATTTATTCGAGATGAGATTCATGGTGCTGCCCCATATTCTACACATACTATATAGGCTGTCCTTGACAGTAAGAGATGAGAGGTCTCCTCTGGTCTTTCACTCCAGGAGGTGCAGGGCTTGGTGCCCAAAGATGTCCTGAAGAGGGAATGTTTCCTTCATTATCTTTCACAAAAGTATGTGAAGGGGTATTCTCCCCTTAAGTATACATATCCACAGATGGCTACATTAATATACCCACGCTTCCTTGCTGCCCATGGTTGTTATCCAACTAATGACCAAATTCCACTCTATTTTGCCCAACAGCTTTATGCAGAGGTTCACTTACATAGGGCGGTGAACTACACAGATTTACCAGGACATTTAGGACAGGGGTGTGGTAGATTGGCTGATAGGCAGCTAGGTCATCCCCCACTAGCACATAGATCGATTGTCGAAGAGAGGGCACCTTCTATTTCCCCTGTGTTAGGTCCATCAGCTGATGAGGCCATGTGTAGCACTCAGTTACGTGGGGTCCTTCAGGGAGTTGGAGAGATTGCAGCAGCTGTCAAATCTATTTCAAGTGATGAGGTTGGTTAGTATTTGATGTCTCATCGGTGTTCCAGATCATCATCCTATGCTTCATCTTCAGGAGACTTGTACAGTGCAGCAGGCATCCCTTCGGTGGCTAGCTTAGAGGGTCTCACTGGAGTGTTGGCACGAGATACTATGATTGGTCTGGCTAAGGATTTATTAGATACATATAGATTTTTATTAGAGCATCTTCGCATACCCATATTAGATGTTCAAGGTCATGTCCATGGTAGTACTAGGACACATCCTCAACCATATTCCTCTCATCGATCAGGTAGTGGTAATGGTGGTAGTGCACATGATGATCCATCTACTGACCACTATTTTGCTCCCGAGAGACATATACCTACCATAGACCCTTCAGCCAGTGTTACAGTGTAGGCTCAAAGTTCAGATGTGGGCCTTGATGATGTTGATTTGAGCTTGTCGACCACAGGATGGATGGACTTGTTGACACGTGATGATTCTACTTCTATGCCATCTCATGTACATAGTCCACTTAGCTTGTCATTATTAGGACATGTGCCAGTCACTAGCCATGGGGCCCATGTAGATGCAGAGATTGAGCTTGATGTGACACAGTGAAATTTGGATGCATTAGTGGACACGATCGATGCTAGGCAGTCCGAGTATTATCAGGTGCCACCATCTACACAGGCAAAAATTTTTTTGTTCATGTTAAAAGTTCAATCATTTCAAACTAATTTAATTTAGACATGTGCATGTGTGCACATGTATGTATATCATGCATGTAGATTCAAATGTAATCATGTAGATAAATTTTAATTTGATGTGTTGCACGTGCACATGTACAATGTAGGGGGACATGCCTATTTTTACTCCAACTTTGATGCCAGATCGTGTACATCGTCGAGAGTCATTGGATGATGTCAGTAGTGGATAGGTATTGTTTATTTATGTTTTGATTAAATGCACGTACATGTATTTCAATATCACTTTCTCTTGATTAAATGTATGTATGTATTGATATCACTTTCTCTTGAATTTATATATAGGGGTCAGCACATCCTAGTGAGCACCTTGATACTAGTCAGTCTTCAGAGTGCATTGTGAGGAGGCATGGCGATGATAGTCCTGCACCTGATGATCTATAGTTTTTTTTAACAATATGAATCTAGTGTTGATTAAGTCATGCAGTGTCAATCGAGTGATTCAATAGCTACTCAGTTGCTTAGTGTTCATTGAGTCACATGGTGTTGATTGAGTTCAAGCTTCTTGGAAGTGATTAGTATGGACTAAGCTTCAAGTTCAACCAAGCACCAAGCATTGAAATTAATTTTCATATATCAGAACATCATCGAGTTTGTCTTCAGAACTTGAGCTATAGCAGTTGGGTTGATTTTATGAATTATGATGAAATTGGTATTGTAGTCGACTCTAGTAAGTTATGATTTGGATTGGTATATATGTAATGGATTGTATCATATCCAAATATTAGAGTGAAGAGTTTATGATGAGAAAGAGTGAAAATTAAAGAAGGCTACAAGTAGTATAAAAGACAATAGAGATTTATCTATCATAGTCAGGTGATCATTGTAATATAAAGAATCTCAACTAGAAAATTAGAGTTGTAGATTAGACATCAACCACTGGTTCATCCTAACAGGTGCATTAGTCAAAATACTTTAATAGGGTAGACTTAACAATCTTTTCTAAATCTCCTAATGGAGTTCATACTTCATTGTATTTTTCTAAATCCTTTAACAAGGTGGACCTCACAGTCCTTATTGCTCCTAACAAGGTAGATCATCATAAGTGGTCAATTTGTAAGCCTTAATAGGTTAAGTTTATATTGTAGTACTAAAGCTTGTGGGTATCATCCCCACCTGAATTTTACTTTCTATTTGGAAGGTTTTTATGCCACCATATCTTGTGTCAAAGTGTTATGAATGTTTTAAATGCTTTCATTCTTTCATGCATGCAATTAGATTAGAATATTATATGAAGGATTAATTGGTGAAGTAAGATAAAGATTTATTGGTTCCTGATTCACCCCTCCCCTCTAAGTAACCTTGCCTAACTTATATTTCCAATAGTATGCTAAAGGAATATCAAGGACTGAACAAAAAATATCTCTTTCTATAGGACCAACTCAAAAAGGAAACATAAATAGAATTAGGGATTTGTGTTCTACTTCATCATATGCTTTGATGGTCATTTTGTGATGAGGATTAATAGACTCTCAATCATAACGCAATTTTTTGAGCAAAGTAGCATAACAAATAATAAGAACAACTCCATTGTCTATAAGCATGCAAGATACATGTTTCTTAGGTATCATGACTTCAATATGCAATAGTTGATTATGAGGTTGACTCAATGCATATTCATCCTCTTCATTAAAGGACAAATAATGAGGCGAGGTCAAGTGATCTACCATAGATTGAAACATGTCAAGATCAAGATCTTGAGGTATGTTTCCCTTATTGAGGGCTTTGTCAAGAATGTTCCTATGAGAAGGCAAGATTTTAAGTAATTCAAAGATTGTCATTTACGCATTTATTCATTGCAATTTTCAAGGATACTATAGTTTGCAACTATCAAGGATGTTGCAATTTTTGTAGTTTTGCTAGATGGACAAGCAATAGTTTTGTCTTTATGTTGATGTACCTTGGGACAGAAGCCACAAAGCCTTTGAGTACTATCTTGGCCCAATAACATGTAAGGGAATTGGCATAAGATTATGACTTTCATGATCAGATGTAAGAGATGTAGCACCTCTAAAGTCAAATGAAGTCTTAGGTTTCATATTATCATGTTTTAATTTAATTATGATAACATCAAAATGTTCAAAGTCCAAAGGTTCAACCATGTTGATCAAGTTATCATCAGTGGTATATGTATAGTTGACCTTGTTATTTTTTTTTTAAAGTTCAGATCTTTCTCCCATATAATAATGTGGAAATGGTTCCTTAAAAGCTTTGTGATCTAAATTATTGTTATGTCCACCCACAACTATTTCACCATCATCAATGAGGTCTTGAACCTTATGATGTACATTAATACAATTGTTTCTTTTGTGACCCTTGTTCTAATGGTATTCACATTATGAATTCTCATTCCACCACACGGGTCGTGGTTGTGGATCATAAGGACAAGAACTATCAAGTGAAGTAATAATATGATTTTGAAATAAAGTTTTATAGACCATGTCTAGAGGTTCACATAGAGGTGTGTATTCATGTTAAGGGTCAAGAAACCCAAGATGAGTTGGTTTCTTTGTTTCCAAATGTCTTGTTATCCAAAGTAGATTTGTTAGTGGTTTTAGATACAATTATATTATCTATGAGATTAAAAATTTTCTTAGAAGGTTTGGGAGTGATATTGTCTACCACTCCATCATGTACTACATCTCAATTTTTATACATACTTGGATTTATCTTTGTCAGAGGTAGACCCTTGCTTGATGACCTTTTGAATGGTTAATTCACCTTTCTTTACCATAAACTCCTCTATTCGAATAGCTTGTATAATAATATCTTCAAAGTTATATGGACCTTGATGTTGTATTCTTTACCCAAAATTAGGTAAAAGATTATCCATTAAGATATCAAGTTTTTTAGTTTCATGGATTTTATGTGAGTATTTTCTATACAATTATCACCATCTTTGGAGAAACATTAGGAAAGGTTTTCTAATTTTTTATTTAAGGTTACATAGATCTCGTATATTGACTAGATGTTGTATATTGTGTGAATATTGCTAAATAAACATATTAGTAATCTCATCAAATGTTTTAATTCTAGTAGGTAATATTGAAAACCATTCCATGGCTTGACCCCATAGACTCTAGGGAACAAATGCATAAGGTATGTTTGGTTGTGGATGAATTCCATAGACAAAGCATCAAACTCCCTCAAGTGATCTTAGGGATCAGATGTTCCTAGGTACTTTTTGTATTTGGGTATCTTAACTCCTCTTGGAAAAGGAGGCACGTACAAGTCCTTGTCAAAAGGAAATGGACAAATAATGTCTAACTTGTATTGTTTAGCTTATTTATCCTTGTCTCGCAACATTTGGGCCAACTGCTCTGGGATGGCCTGAAGTTGTTTTTGTAACTTGGAGGTTTCAATTTTGTCTTCTTATGTGACAATTGTTTTAACATTGAATTTTTGAGGTAGTTTTTATCCTTCTTGAGTGAGTTTAAGGAAATATTTTTCTTTCTCATTATGGAGAATATTTCCATCATTTTATGGAAGTTTTTATCTATATTAAATTTTTCTATCTCTTAGTGTCCCCATGATCATTTGTATTGGTGTAAGGATTCTTCATCCTTTCATTTCTTTAGAATTCATCTATGTTTGTTCTCCTACTATTTTCATCCATTTCTTGATCTTGATCTATCATTCTAGGGGTGTAGAAGTTTTTAGCATGTTTAGGTTGTATAGGTGTTTTGAACAAAAGTTCATCTGTTTGGTTTAAAGACATAGCTATCTTGTTAATATTTGGATTTTCTTGGAATAATAGATTCCTAACTTGTTGCAAGTTTATGTCAAAGACTCTTCAAGCACTAGGTGGACCAACAGGTGAAAGAGATCATGAGGACCATTCAGTATACTCAAAATATATGTAGAACTAGGAATGACCTCTACCATGATTTCTAAGAGATCATTAGGACCATTCACTATATGAAAAATATATGTAGAACTAGAAATGATCTCTACCATGAATTCTACCTCTATCTCTACCTCATCTTGGTCTATGGGTAGGAAACATGTTTCCACTTGTAGTTGTAACGATCATAGATAATGACTTATGACAAAGTTTGAGTAAGGATCACACTAGAACATTGTCTTAGAATAAATGTGTTGTATACCTAGGTATGAATAGTTAGAGAAATGGGTAGAATAGATGAGAGTTTTGACTATTGTGACACAAGGTATGAAAAATAAAAGAGAGCACAATAGGACAACAAAATAAGGAGACTAGTTCATGTGTGAATCACAAATGACGAACTAAGAAAGATGTCTAAGTTTTAGACTATTGCAAATAGAGGAATGACTTAATATTTTCAAAAAAAGACTAGATTTGGATCAAGTGTTGATGAGGGAGCTTAGAATAGCTCACTATTTTTGGACAAATCCTGATAGACTCACTTGAGAAAATAACTTTGAGGCAAGTAAATATTGTGAACTAGGTGAATAAAGACATCTGAGAGACCAATTTTGAACAAAGTTTGATTTTTTACTAATCAAATATCATGCAAGGAAGTACATAGACCCATGCAAGGAAATAGAACAACAATTTTGAGGATGTTTTCTTGTGCAAATTAATGTGTTTATCCATATGAGGAAATGGCAAGATGATTTTTTGAACAATTTTATACCAGTTGGAAGTATTTTAGTAGATGCTCACATGAGGAAAATCAGTATCCCAAGCAAGGAAGTACATAGTTTTGTGTAAGGGAATGTAGGTTCACAAGCCTATAGGTCCTAACTTACACAAAATTGTGCAAAAGTGTAGGTGAGTGAACAAAAGACTGATAGGTTTTGACTAAACTTGAAGAGATTTTGATAATTTTTGACAGTTTCTGGAAGGAGCACTAACAATGTTTTTAGTTTTTAGCTAGATAATGACATCATTTTTAGACTTGGACACCATGTTATATTATAAGTAGACTTTTGTTTTTTAGAAAAGGGATGCAAGTAGTAGTTGTAAACAATCTAACTGGGAACAAAGAAACTCAGAGTGATAGGGGATTCTTGACCTTTTTTTTTGGATAGTTTGGACAATTTATAGACTAAAAAAAGACACTCCTTTATCCCTAGAACCAGATATGGTAGAGGTAACAAAATCTTTGTCTCACAACTTATGTGCATATATTCATCTCATATAGTTATGTCATCCCACTAGAGGGTGCTCGTATTTTTGGTTTATTCCAAGGATTCAATAACATATATTCTCAATGAGCACTCTTGTGGCCAGGGTCAAGGGTGTATACCAACTTCCAACATGAAGGTATGTGCCTTTGGTGAGGATCTACAAGAGAGATTCTTCCTCTCCTTGCACAAATATTATGCCACCTTTAAGGTGAATTGGGTAGCAACTAACTACAAATTTTTTAATAAGCTTTTGTTCATATTAATCCTTGGTGGCCTTGTGAATGAGGTTAAGGCCAAAAACCCACATTGACACCTAAAATTTCACACACTTCACTAGTAAGATTGGGGGTGGTGTTGCCTAGTGTAATATATAGATACTCTTCTTGATATGTCATATCGAAATCAAGAAGATGAAATTAACATGGCTTTGGAGTTTTCGACTCTACAAAGCTTCTTTATTTTAGTGAGGTGGAATCACTAGCATTAGGTATGTCCTCACTTGGGTTGTTCCCAGAGGTTGGATTGCTCTAGCAGGCCCTCTAAAGGTTGATTTAGATTGTAGCTTGGATTCAAGGGTCCAATTTTCTAATTCTCCAAAAGGGAAAAGAGCATACTCCTCTACTTCATCACCTTACCCAAACATGTAGAACATATTCATCATCGAGCTAGTTTATCAATCACGACTTTTCATGTTCCAAGTTTTAAATTTTATTAAAAGGAAATGAGCATCATCTCTTCATAAAAATATTTTATTGGGAGAACCACTACCTATCTTGGCTCCCTTGAGTATCATCTTCCAAAGGCATCTAAGTTTTTAATTTACTCTTGGGCATCACTTCTATTGAGCTATCATTTTGCATGGTGGAAACGATATGTAGATGACACCAATGTGTGTTGGCCACATGGGCTTGAAAAACTTGAGGAGTTTCACAAGCACATCAACAACTTGGTCCCTAGCATATCATTTACCATGGAGCTAGATTCAGACAACCGCTTATCCTTTCTTGATGTTCTTCTCATCAGGAAGCGGGATGGCACCTTTGGCAGGCAGGTTTATCGTAAATCCACCCACACTGACTTATATCTCCACTCTTCTTCCCACCACCACCCCAACCATAAAGCCAACATCCTTAGAACCCTGGCCTTGAGAGCCTTCAGAATCTGTGATGAAGAACACTTAGATAGTGAGTTATCTCATCTTTGTCAGGTCTTCTCCTTGAATGGATATCCGTGCAAGAAAATTTCTAGGGCTCTCTGCCAGGCCAAATCCTTCTTTCTTTCTATCTCTAGGCCTACCCCATCCTTGAACCTCCCCGCTTTGCATGTTTCCATTCCTTTTGTGGATGGCATCTCCCAAAAGATTGCCAAAATATTAACAAAAAGGGGCCTCCGAGTTGCATTTAAACCCCTTTCAAAGTTAAGTAATCTTGTCCCGCAGCTCAAGGACTCCAAAGACTCATTTCTTGACTCAGGAGTCTACAAGATTGTGTGCTCATGCAGAACCCCCTACATTGGAGAAACTGGTCATTCTTTTCGTACCAGGATACGTGAGCATGGGGCAGACATCATGCATGATAGGGTCCAAAAATTTGCCTTAGCAGAGCACTCCGTCACAACCAAACATCACATTTGCTTGGAGCCAGCGCAAATCGTATGCAAAGAGAACAATTATTTCAAGAGAAAGCTCAAAGAAGCCATTGAAATTAGCCACCATCCCCTCAACCTTAATCGAGATGATGGGTGGTCCTTGAACCCCTTGTGGCAACCTTTTCTCTACTCACTCAATTGCCGACAACATCGTGGATAGCCCCCTCCCCTGTCTATGGTTTGGTGTCCTTGTTCGTTGGCTCTTCTTTGTCTTGTTTTTTCTTCTTCCTTTCTGTCCTCTGCTTTTCTGTCTCTTGGTTGCTTCTTTTCTCGTGTGGCTTGCTTTTCTTTATGTTTTTGGTCTTCTAATTTTATTATTTTTTCTAAGTTTTTTAATTCTATTAATTTATTCATTAATTATTTAATAATTAGTATTTTTATTATTTTTATTTTCTTATTTTTTGCTTTCATTTTCTTTTGTCTCGTGTTTCGAGTTGGTCTTGTATTCTTTTGCTATCTCTCCTTTGTATATATATATATACATTTGGTTCCTTTATTTTTATTTTTAGATTTATTTAATTAATTTATTTTTAATTTTTAATTTTAATTTTTAATTTTCTCTTGTGTCAGGTTGGTCTTGTTTTTGGAGACCTTTTGCATTTGTTCCTGTTTATATATATAAATATTTTTATTTTTATTTTTATTTTCATTCTCGATTTTTCTTTTATTTTTATTATTTCATATATATATATATATATATATTATATATTCATTGTGCATATATATTTTATACATACATATACTATTATATTAGGATATATATGCACAAGTCATCTTATATATATATACAATTTCTTAATTCATATATATAGTTATATATTATATACATACGTTATCTTATATTAAAAATGTCTTATATATATATATACTCTCTCTTTTTCTCAGATATTTCTATACTCTTCCCTCTTTCTTTTGTTTCTTCTATCTTGTTTTTTCTTCTCTTGTTCCCTTTTTAAATTTTTCTTTTTCTTTCTTTTCATTTCCTTCTTCCTTTGCCTCATTTTGTGTGCTCCTCCTCCCCCTCTCTCCTTTTTATTCTTCTTGGCTTGGCTGGTCTGCATACTTTTTACTTCCTTCTCTCATCTTGATGATGGATCACAGAGTGTGATCCGAAACGTTGATGATAAAAAAACTTACACAATCGAATCCAGAAGCAACATCATCATTGACAAGAATCCTTTCAAACTTTTCTCTTGGAAAGCTAATCCAAGGATCAACTCCAAGGTTTTAGGTGATCTTGTGACCTACTAGAATCCACTTAGTTGAAGATAAATGTGAATGTTCATGAGGAGGCCTTTGCTGGTTTGAACCAATTTTGGATCAAATGATTAATCTACTTGTTATTTTAAAATCAACTACAAAAGAGATATGTTTTTGGTATTTTCTATTTTTTGATGAATGCAATCTAACAATGCAACTACATGAATTCCTAACTTAACCAAGGGGTTAGTAAAGAAAATAATGAAGATAAGGTGGCAAGAAGTTTAAGAAAATAACATGAAAGTAAATCCTAATAGACATAAGCTATGGAAACAACACGTCTGCGAGTTAAGCTTTCGAAGAAATTGGTGGGTAACCAATGAAAATAGGAGTAGCGCTTCCTTAATTCTACTGATGCAATCATCGATGGGAATTTAGAAACCATAAGATGTTTCACTTTTTATCAAATTGCAAGGCCATGAAAAATGGACTCATGTGAGATGAAAATCTATGTAGGAACAAAATGGGTGATCTCTTATTGAACTAGATACGTTAGCAAAATTTGTAAAATCGTAGCAAACACCAGAATTAAAAGATTGCACAACTAGAAATAACATAATAATATTTTGGCTCAATCGCAATTCCATGAACATACATTCACAAAAATATGACACACTTAGGCAACAATCACTACACTCCAAATGCAAGCACCAAAAGCATATATTATTGCAAATTAACATTGGTCCCCATTACATATTAAAATCTTGTATTTATAAGAAATCTTATTCTCAATTTGTATTGAGAGTGAGAGATATATTTATGCAATCATATGTTTCTAAACTAATAAAAATAATCTAATTATGTACAAACTATCTATCTAACTGGTGCCAAGTAGGACTCCATCCATTTTATATCATTAATTGAATGCATGAGCCTTTGCATGTCTTGAAACAAAGAAAGCATGAAAAAATAAGAAAGAGAAAGCCTCAAGATAATGTAGAAGTGACTGAAAGTGGCAAAAGTAGAAGCTCCATTCTCATTAGGTGTCTATAGGAGTTAAACTATTGTCAGAATGTGTTTTTGATGCATGGAAAGCTTTAAATTTAGAACTAGTAGTTAACTATCAACATACCTCTGACTTCTTCAAAAACCTTCCAAGACACCACTAAAAAGTGCACCTAGTGCACCTGATGCACCAACTCACCTGGTCCACCTTTGAATTCCTCAAAATTTCCATGACATTACTGGAAAAGCACTCCTGCAAACTATTGCACCTAGTGCACCAGCGCACCTCTGAATTCCTTAAAATTTCCATGACATTATTGGAAAAGTGTACCTATGTGCTTGTGCACCTGGTGCACCTACTCACTTCTAAATTCCTCTAAATTTCCATGACATTACTGGAAAAGTACACCTGCACACTAGCGCACTTGCACAACAGCACACCTCAAAAGCTCAATTCGCCAAAAAATCAAAGTTCTCAGTTTTGAAAATGGTTTCTAAGTTTTTATTAGATGACATCTAGGAGCACTCTAGTGTACTTATTTTTCTCTTTTTTGATGATTTATACACTCTTTATAGCCAAACACTTTCATACATTTGAACTCCTACTTTTTCAATTTGAAATTCCAAGGCACCCGTGTTGAATTTTATCATTAATAATTGCGTAAGATGAAGAAACTATTCTAGTTGATGTGTCCAACCTTTGTATCTTTGATCTTTTATCTTCTCTCCAACTGCCCTATCCTTCCTAGTGAGAAAATGTTTGAAACTTTTCACAAGATTTTTTAGGCATTTTTAACTGGCTTTTTTTGGAGGTCTTCTACTCAAAATTTCAAGTTAAAAATTTGTTAGTCCCTAAAATTGGGTAGCCAAAGGCTCACTATTTTAGGGATTGAAATTGGATTTTTAGTTATTCTTTCCAATAGTGTAAACAGTTTTGAATTCTGAGCTCTAGGTCAAAAATTATGACGCCAACAAGTTAAGGATGCCTTTTTACCTACACAAAGAAGAAAACATTAGTTTGAAAGGTGGAAAAACCAATTTAAATAAGCCTTATGATGACATAGAAAAAAAACAAAAACCCTAAGTGTCAAGAACATCTAAAACACTCAATTCTTAACCCTAAAATGTAAAAAAGGATGCACCTTAGAGGTGCGCTAGGTGCACCTTCTTCCCTATTAAGTTTTAATATATAGGGTGCACACTAGTGAAACACATGGGGTACACTTTATGAACACCCTAATATACACTTAGTGCAAAAAAAGGTGCACAGGGTGTGCAACTATGCACCTTTTGTGGTGTTTAATGTTCGTGCTTTATGTCTTGTGTGTAGGTGACGAAGGGAAGAGTGAGTGCATTAGCACACCTCTTGGAGGTGTGTAGCTACACACTTCCAAGAGGGAAGTGTTTTTCCTCTTTGACTTAGCACACTAGCACACTTGGTGAGGTGCACAAGGTGTGCTAGTGCACATTTTCACATGCAAAAATAACTTTTCTCCCTTAGAGCATGGTTTTTAGAATCTGGGTTTTCAGGCAGAGACCCATATTAGTAAAAAACACTAGGTAAAACCCTAAAAAAAGACTCAAACCCTAGACCAAGTATTATATAAGCTAAAAAATTAAAGAAGGGGGTCCTCATTTCTTAATGAAATGGGGCGTGCATTGTGAAACCACAACAAATAGCCCCGAGAAAAAGGAAGAAATGAAAAAGGCATTTCTTTATCAACAAACATTCCTTTGATATGTGTCATACACCAACTGAATCCCAAACATTGCAAGCATACTTTGAGTCCCTTTATATTCGAAACCTCAAAACCTCAAATCTCCAAGTTTACCATGTGTTCATTATATTCATTTCCTTCAACATCTCAAGATGTAGTCTATCAATTTTTTTTGACAACTTGGAAATAGTCTTCTACCCTATCTCGTCCATTCATTAGGAACCTTCACAAAAGTTGTTTATCAATCATTTGTCTAGCCAAATGAGAGAATAAGTTCTAAGGGCTCTTAATGGGTTATTACTTTTCCATTTGAAGTCCTAGGTAATCTTCTTAATATTTTCTTCACATATCTTAGATGTCACCATTTGATTCTTTGATGGAGCAATTGTTTTGATAATGGATAGCCTATTTGGAGTGCATATCCTTATAGTTAGATTACCTTTCTCAGACTTTATAGAATATTTCATTCTTAACACCATTTTTCTTCTTTTTTATTTTCATTTTGTATCCTGACCACACGTAAACTTTGTGGCCAATATATTGGTGTCATTTCTTAGATCCAATCTTTAGTTGATATCCCTTGTGTTCCTCTTTTAAGAACTTTTTAGAAACTCTCATGCCAAATAATGATCTCACTGATTCCTTTAAGAAGGCCGCTTTGTCTAAACCAGTAGGGTTTGAACTATCCCTTGTTGCCATTGTTCTTGGTTCAAAAACACCTAAGGTAATCAATCTTTAAGTTTGCAAAGTTTTGAAAACTTTTTGATCTATGATTCTAAATTCAAGACATGAAAGTCCTCTATTACTGCATGTAACATCCATTCCTCAGTTGTTATAAGAAACAAAATCATTAAAATGTTTTGACAAAGAAATACCTCTTCCAAAAAGTTGAAACCAAGAAGTAGTTTAATGAGATACGTCAAGATAAAATCTTGAGTGCACCTAGCCCTTGGACTAACATAACTTTGAAAGAAAAAGAAACAAAACCCAAACAAAAAGACTTAACTCAAAGAAAACTAACACCTAACTAGAAAGACTAAAAAAACAAAGAAAAAAAAAAACAAAAACAAAATCTTATCTATGAAAAAAATTGAATGATAAGAATGTGGGGTGGTTGTTGGTAGATTTCTCATGATATGCAATACTAATGAACCACCCCATATAGTCCTAAGAAAAGCTAATTTGTCTTTGTACTTAGAAAAATAAAATTTGGCCAATCTTGATTCAAATTCTAAGCACAAATCACACAAAATTAGGAGCTGTGGTAACTCTTTATGACCATGATTAATCCACAAACAAGTTATCTTACCTTTGGCATCATATTCAAATTGAAAATCATCAAACTGAGAGGGACAATGGAAATATATCACCTCATCTAGCAAGTCTCCCAACATAGGGGTACACTTACAAATTGTAATCTCTCCTTCTAGTGGTCTTATCTCATGGTATACAACTTCACACACACACTTGGAAACATTTAGGTTCCTTCAGACTAGAAATGTCAATTTTCAGCCTTCCTTTCAAATTATAGGATTCATTACTATCATTGAACAAGATGTTTTCTGCCTCATATCCCAAAGAAGCCTATTCAAAATCATACTTTCCCTCCATTGCAATCTCCCAAGCTAACAAGAAATTAGGACAACTTTCTTCTGAATGGAACCCAAATGGATGGATTCTACATGAATCAATTTTTGCATGATTTGATATATGTGTAGAATACCCACAAATAGACATTTCCTCAGTAAATCTTGAGACCAAATTGAGCACTCTATCCATCTCTTCTAATGAAAAATCTTGTTTTGAGGGAGGTATCTTATCATTATCTAATGGAGAATCAATATCATAGTAGGTTGAATTGGCATCTTCTTCTTGATGAATTTCTAATTCAAAAATCTCACCAACCTTAGGATGTTCTACATTTCCATCACTTTTTGCAACTTCATGGAGTTTTGGAACTTCAAAATTTTCTACGTCCTCAAAATTTCTTGGCATATCCACACTTATTGTAACATCAACACTTGGAAGAATTTCTTCATTTAATGGGAACACAAACTCCTCTTGACCATTTTTATCGTTTTGTCCTCCTATAGATTTATCATATGATTCAAACCTCATTGCACTAAACTACAAAGGTTGTTCCTCTATGATTTGGGGAGGCTGATCTAAAACACAATTGTGCCCATATCTATTTTCACTTGGTCCCATACCTATAATACCATTATTTTCATTGTTGATGTTATTGTAAAGGCCAAAATTCCTGCTCTAACTTTGAGAATAATCATTTTAGGCAGCAAGTTGTCTTGGATGATTGCTTTGGTTTCTTGAGAAATTCAAATTTATTTTGATGAACTCATTAGATAAAAGAGACATTGTCTCCTTCATGGCCTTAAACTCTCTAGCCATATTATTTTTTTCTTCAGTAGATGTAATTGCCTTATGCTCAAAGAAAGTAGTCTTTTGAGACTCATACCTTGAATATGTAATTTTTGGCATTGGAGTAGTAGTAACCTACTTCATGAATGCAATAGCTTCTTTGAAGACCTTTTCAAT
The DNA here is from genome assembly GCA_028749045.1 of Cupressus sempervirens. NCBI lineage: Eukaryota > Viridiplantae > Streptophyta > Pinopsida > Cupressales > Cupressaceae > Cupressus > Cupressus sempervirens. The sequence goes on along the minus strand of CM053783.1, from coordinate 503,071,127 downwards.
GGTATCAATGTCTATCGGTGGGAGCCTTCTTAGAAAAATAGAAGTTATTGAATCCATTTTTCCAAAATACACCTAGATGGTAGCCTCTTGTGATACATTGTATGGAAACTCCATTCTTTGATACATCCTATAGAAGCAATGATTAAACTGTGAAATAGTCTCATGGGGATCCCTCTTAATTGAGATGAACTGATGATGTAGGATAGTTGGATCAATATAGATCTTGAATTATTCTAGAAACTTGCTCTCAAAAGAGTTCCAATCCCTTATTGAAGCTCGTGGAAGATTGAGGTACCAATTGAATTCTGTTTCCCCCAAAGTGTAAGGAAAAAGGTGGCATACCACATCCATATGTTGAATCTAGTTTCTATTATAGATCAACTTGAATATCTTAATATGATCTTCTACTTTTTGTGATTCTCCATAGATGAACCATGGGTAAAACTTTTCAAGATTTTTGGGAAATTCATGTAATGGACCAATTAGATTCAAAGGTGAACTTTGGGCATCGAAGAAAGACATGGTGCATGATGATGGGAATGTGTGAAGTAGAATGCAAAGCAAATGATGATGATGGAATGTGTAATGTGAATGGGTGGAGTTCTTGGTATCTCTCTATCACTATGATACTTGTGAAAGTGATTGACTTCTAAGAACTTGTATTTATTCTGGAAAAACACACCTTGAAAGAAGCACACTTTCTCAAAATAGCACACCTGTGCACTTGGTGCACTTGCACACCAGCGCACATGCTGAAAATTCATAGACTTAGGTTTTTTTTTCAAAATTGTAAAATTTTCAAACAATAACTTGGGTTTTTTGAGACGAATGGTTTTTAGGTCCTCCTTTTAGTGCCACTATTGTTGAGCTATCATTTTACATGATGCTTAATGGTAGGAATCCTTTCAAACTCCTCTCTTGAAAAGCTAATCCAAGGATCAACCCCAAGGTTCTAGGTGATCTTGCAACCTACTAGAATCTACATAGTTGAAGATAAATATGAATGCTCATGAGGAGGCCTTTGCTAGTTTGAACCAATTTCAGATCAAATGATCAATCTGCTTGCTGTTTCAAAATCAACCACAAAAGAGATATGTTTTTGGTATTTTTAATTTTTTGATGAATACAATCTAACAATGCAACTATATAAATTTCTAATTTAACCAAAGGGTGTTAGTAAAGGAAATAACAAAGATAAGGTGACAAAAAGTTTAAGAAAATAACATGAAAGTAAATCCTAACGGGCATAAGCTATGGAAACAACACGTTTGCGAGTTAAGCTTTCGAAAAAATCCATGGGTAACTAATGTAAATAGGAGTAACACTTCCTTAATTCCATTGATGTAATCGTCAATGGGAATTTAGCAACCATAAGATGTTTTACTTTTTATCAAATTGCAAGGCCATGAAAAGTGTGCTCATGTGAGATGAAAAGCTATGTAGGAACAGAATGGGTGATCTCTTCTCAAACTAGATATGTCAATGGAATTCATAAAATATTAGCAAACACCAAAATTAAAAGATCGCACAACCATAAATAACACAATAAACTTTTGGCTAAATCACAATTCCATGAACATACATTCACAAAAATATGACACACTTAGGCAATAATCACTACACTCTAAATGCAAGCACCAAAAGCATATATTATTGCAAAATAACAGCAGCCCCCATTACTTATTACAATCCTATATTTATAAGAAATCTTCTTCTCAATTTGTGTTGAGAGTGAGAGATATCTTTATGCAATCATATGCTTCTAAACTAATAAAACAAATCCAATTATGTATAAACTATCTATCTAACTAGTGCTAAGTAGGACTCCATCTATTTTATATCATTAATTGGATGCATGAGCCTTTGCATGTCTTAAAACAAAGAAAGTATGAAAAAATAAGAAAGAGAAAGCCTTCAGATGATGTAGAAGTGACTAGAAGTGGAAAAAATAGAAGCTTCATCTTCACTAGGCATCCATAGGAGTTAAACTATTGTCAAAATGTGTTTCCAATGCATGGAAAGTTTTGAATTTAGAATTAGTAGTTAATGGTCGACACACCTCCAAATTCTTCAAAAACTTTCCAAAATACCACTAAAAAGTGCACCTAGTGCACCTCTGAATTCCTCAAAATTTCCATGACCTTACTGAAAAGTGAACCTGTGCACCTCTAAATTCCTCAAAATCTCCATGAAATTACTAGAAAAGCACACCTATGCACTAGCGCACCTTAGAAGCTTAATTCGATAAAAAATCAATGTTCTCAATTTTGAAAATGGTTTCCAACTTTTTCTTAGATAAGGTCTAGGAGCACTCTAGTGTACTTAATTTTCCCCTTTTTGATAATTTATACTCTCTTTATAGCCAAACACTTTCATACATTTGAACTCCTTCTACTTCTTCAATCTAAAATCCTAATGGACCCGTGTTGAATTTTGTCATTAATAATTGCATAAGATGAAGAACCTATTCTGGTAGATCTTTAATCTTTTGTCTTCTCTCCAACTGCCCTATCATTCTTGGTGAGAAAATGTTTGAAACTTTTCACAAGATTTTCTAGGCATTTTTAATTTGCTTTTTTCGGAGGTCTTCTGCTCAAAATTTCAAGTTGAAACTATTGTCAGTCCTTAAAATTGGGTAGCTAAAGGCTCACTATTTTAGGGATTGAAATTAGATTTTTAGTTCTTCTTTCCAACAGTGTAAACAGTTTTGAATTCTAAGCTCTAGGTCAAAAGTTATGACCCTGACAAGTTAAGGATGCCTTTTTACCTAAACAAAGAAGCAAACATTAGTCTAGAAGGTGGAAAAATCAATTTAAATAAGCCATAATGATGAAATACACAAAAAGTAGAGACCCTAAGTGTTGAGAACATCTAAAAACCTCAATTCTTAACCCTAAAATGCAAAAAAGGGTGCACCTTAGAGGTGCACTAGGTGTGCCTTCTTCCTTATTAAGTTTTAATATATGGGGTGTGCACTAGTGCATCTCATGGGGTGCACTTGATGCACACCCTAATATACACTTTGCTCAAAAAAAGGTGTACATCTGTGCACCTTTTTTGGTGTTTAATGTTTGTGCTTTGTGTCTTGTGTGCAAGTGATAGAGGGCAGAGTGAGTGCATTAGTGCACCTCTTAGAGGTGTGCATCTATGCACTTCTAAGAGGGAAGTGCTTTTCCTCTTTGACTTAGCACACTAGCACACCTCGTGAGGTGCACCAGGTGCACTAGTGCACATCTTCACATGCCAAAATATTTTTTCTCCTTTAAAGCATAGTTTCTAGAATTTGGGTTTTCAGGCAGAGACCTAGATTAGTCAGAAACACTAGGTAAAACCCTAAAAAAAACTCAAATAGTGGACTAGGGATCTTATAAGCTAAAAAATAAAAGTAGGGGGTCCCCATTTCTCAGTCAAATGGGGCATGCATTATGAAACCACAAAAAATTCCAAGTAGCAAAGAGCATAGTCCCATGTTCCTTTGTCTAAAGAGCTATGAAGTTCACAAGCTGTATTAAACTATGTGTATTGAAAAGAATTAAAACACACAGTGTTTGAGTAGGTTTGAATTTGTTCTTTGACAAGTGGTTCTTTGATAGAACATCTTGCAATCAAACCATTAGTATTGTTTATATGCTTATTTTAGGGCAACTTTGACAATCATCTTGTAGACCACTGTTAACTACTTTCAAAAATTAAAAAATAATAATGAAGAGGCTTCAAAAATAAAAGTTAGACCAAAAAAATGAATAAAAACCTTAAAAATACAATATTTCCTTACTTGGATGTCAAGTCTTGCTCAAGACTTTGCATCTTATTACATGAGGATTCTCTTTGTGTTACACTAGGAAATTTTTTTCTCTGCACAAGCATATACTTTTCCATGGGAGCAAGTATAGAGAACCATGCAAACTTATTGATTTCTCACTCGAGAAAACATCTTGATGCACAAGGAGTCAATATTGTACAAAAAAAAATCATAATGTTGAAAATAAATAAAAAATGATGCTAGAAAATTGATTTTTTCTATCCCATGGTGGGTGCCCAAAATGTGAGTGTTAAAAATGGGACTCTAATTCCACACACACTTCAATATGATCATTTTTTAAAGTAAAAATTGGAAATCAATATGAGATTATTCTTTCAGTATGTCTGGACAAGGTGATTTGTTACCTTCTAACTAGATAGGGTTTTACTATATGCTCTCAGCATTGAGAATTTAGAAACTAGACCAAACTAGTTCAGGGGATTTGAATGAATGCAATTTAATATAATATATATTTTTGATGTTTTTGTATGCAAAGATATGGATTAATATAAATTATTTTCAAATTAATCTAAGAAAAATGAAAAGAAAATTAAGCTAAATGATTGCATTATAATCTAAATGATGAGCATGTAAAATAAAGAAGATTTGAATGTAAAGAACTTGAGTGATCAATCCAATAGAGATTCAATACTCTTTATGTGCATCCTTTCCAAATGAGAGGTTATGGGTCTCTTTTACAGAATCTTGGATCCAATCAACAATCAAGATTAAATCAAGGGTACGGTTCAGATTAGATGTGAGATTCAGTCCTCCATTTTTGATGGAGTTGAATGAGATGAAATAGGAGATAACATTGATCCATTCAAATATGTGCTCATTATAAATTTTCTAATTAATTAAATAATTATTTGCAACAATTATGATGAGCATATTAGATTAAATCAATATATTTAATTCCTTCTTCATACGAGATGAATTAGGAAAGATATTGATCCATTCAAATATGAAATCATAATATAATATTCTAATTAATTAAATAATTAGTTTCAATACTTATGATGTGTATATTTAATTAAATCAACATATTTTAATTCCCTTTTTATTTGTATTAGCTAAAGATGGTGGATTTAATTTAATTAAAGTAGTTAGGATTTATAATTAGATTAATTCAATTAGGAGATTAATTTAGCTAATTTTAATCAATGTTCAAGAATTAAATTAAGTATGTGATTAATATAGATTAAGAAATTTTTTTATTTGACAGTAAGATTGAGTAAAGATGATAAGAATCAGAAATACCAAGTATAATAGAAATTAGATGATCAAGAGATTAATGTTGTAAGATTGATGCACCAAAATTGGTTTAGAATGCCAATGTGTCAATTTAGGGGTATTACAATACTAGTTTCGACTGAGCCACAATTAGTGCCAAGGAAATCTAGTGTTAATTGAGCATTAGTACCAATCATGCAAGATAATTGATGCCAAGCTAGAGGTTTTATAGCGATTGAGTAATTCAGTGATGACTAAGTGTCAAAATTTTGAGATTCCCAAGTAATAGTATTAGAATGATTTTGAGGAAATCTTGAGATCTAGTCAAATTAGTTGATGTATTGGAAGATGTAAACTATGTTATAGATAAGAGTGATGAGTTGGATCATTAAATTCAAGGCAATGATTAGGTAAAAACCTAATAGATGGATTCTAGAGAAGTTTATAGAGGAAGATCAAGAAGATGGATAGATATAATAAATTATGTTGAACCTAATTGTAAGTCCCAAGATCTACGATGATCATAAAAAATAGTAAAGAAAGAATTTCCTATTTAAAGAGGTACAAAGTCAAATTGATGTGAGAGTACGGGTGAAAGTGTATGTAAGAGACACATATAGGAGAATTTTGATCATAAATGCACAGGTGAGAGTGAATGTGAAGGTAATGGAGATTGATTATACAAATTTTGATGTTGATAAGTGAATCTAAGTAGAAGGCTTAAGTGTTTGTGAGAAGAGAAGGTTAATTTATTGAAGGGTTTCCAAGTAAATCAAGAATAGAGATGAAAATGGATAGCTTATTAGTAAGTCAACACATGGACTGAACAGAGATCTGAAATTGCAAAGTGAATTGTAATTACATAGATCAAGCCTATTGTCTTCTATATAATCATTGTAAATAGTTTATATATTGAAATCCTTTTAACAAAGGTTGACCTAATGATCATTTGGAAGACTTAATAGTCTATGTAAATCCTTTAACTAGGTGAGATTCTAAATAGAATGATCAAAGTCCTTTGACAAGGCCACTCCTAATAGGGTCACATTGAATAGTGTGTTTTGTAAACCTTTAATAGGGTTGGCTCCTAATAGATTTCACTTTGAAAGAGTGAAAAGTAGTGCCATGTTGCTAGTGGTTTTCTGAAATTAGGTTTCTACATAAAATCATAGTATCAAGTCTATGTTAAATGCTTTATATGTTTTAAATTTAATGATGTTTTCATTAAGCAAAGAAATTTATATTTAAGATAGTAATTATGTTATAGTAGAGATTGAGAAATAAAAAAAGAGATTAAACAATAAGTGTTTATGTTTAAAAGTTCAAATGGTACTTAAGGACCTTGAGTAACTAATTCAAATCTTAGTGCTTATAGAAGAAAATTTTGAAAGCACTTAAAGCCAAATATTGTGACTCATAAGAGAGATATACCAAAGTTGAACAAGAAGAAATTTCTTGCATGGTAGGCCTTGATGAGGTTGTACATATCTAGTATCAGTGATGCTTCTATCAACTTTGTGGACAATGAATATGTAAAGGTGGCCACTACTCCTCTAAGAGTTGATCAACTAAAGAAGAAGCAAGAACACAACCAAGAAATTTTTGATATTGCCTTAGCCCTAAGCTATGCCAAGTTTGATGGCTTATTATGATAGTGCAAAGAAAATGTGGGATAAATTGAAAATCATATATGGAGGTGATGACAATGCCTTGAGAGGTAAATTTGATGACATGAGAATGATGGAAGAAGGAGACAATATAGTACAATACTAAAAAGGTGCCAATGGAGAAATCAAATATGAATAGTAATAAGAAAGATATTGAGAAAACTACTCCATATTTATGTCATTAGAGTCTTTCCAATCAAAGAACTGAGATGCACACTAGGTAACACTTTAACCTTAAAAGGTGTAATTGGTAGACTTACTACTTTTGAGATGTCTAACTCTGATAACTATGCACCTAATACTATTGAATCTACATTAAAGTCATAATTAGTTCTTAGCAAAAGAAAAGTAAACATGTGAAGAGTGACAATGATAGTTTTGATGATGAGATTGATGAACTTGAAGGCTTTATTGCAAAAAAAATTGGAAGAGGAAAAAGTAAATACAAAGGTAAACTACCTTTTTTTTTCATGCAATAAGGTTGGTCATATTGCTGCTAGGTGTCCTAATAAAGAGGATAAAGATGAAAGTAAGGAAAGAAAGTACAAAGGAAGAAGATATGACAAAGACTACAAGAGAAGAAAGAATGACAAGGGTAAGAAATCTTGTCATATTGTTGAAGAAGATATTGACAACGAATCTGAGAGTAATGATGATGAAGTTGTCTATGTTTCTATAAAAGAAGATTTTGATGAAGATGAGAAAACTACATTAATATCATATGTAAACAAAATTAATAGATGGATAATTGACAATGGATGCTCTAATCATATGACCGGTGATAAAGATAAATTTGAGGATATTGGTCCATACAAAGGTGTATATGTTAAATTTGGTAATGATATCCCATGTGTTGTAAAAGGTAAAGGCACTATTCAATTGACAAACAAGATAAAATGTGATAATGTTTACTAGGTTGAAGGACTTAAATATTTTTTTGGAGTGTTTTGCATCTATACAGATCAAGTTACAGAGTTGAATTTTGTAATAGGAAGGCCAAGATATATGATGTTGATGGTAAGGTGATTGGAATTTATTATTAGACTAGAGGTAACTTATTGTATCTAGATTTATTGAATGAGACATGTTTGCTTACATAACAAGAAGATGTTTGGTTATGGCATAAGAGACTATGTCATGTGAACTTTAACAATTTGGTGAATATTAGTAAGATGAAGAAAGTAAGAAAAATTCCTAAACAAAAGAAGCGTAACAATATCATACGTAAATAATGTCAATTGGGAAAAATGACCAAGTCTTGTTTTAAGAGAAAAACATACATTACTAGTGATATTTTGGAATTGGTTCACACTGACCTATGTAGACCCCTTGATGTTCAAAGTTACTATGGAGAAATGTATTTTATTCTATTAATTTATTGATGATTACTTTAGGATGATTGTAATGTTTATTAAAGATAAATCTAATGATTTTTAGTTATTCAAGTGGTTTTTAGCCAGAGCTAAAAAAAAAAAGGTAAGAGTTGAAAGTGCTTGAGATATGATAGAGGTGGTAAATTCATTTCAGATGAATTCAATACTTTTTACAATGGCAAAGGAATTAAAAGATAGATGTTAGTACCAAGGACCCCTCCTCAGAATGGGATAGCTAAAAGTAGAAACAAATCAAGAATGGAGTATGCAAGAACATTAATTATGGAGAAGAGTGTATTAAAGAAATATTGGAGAAAAGTTGTTAGTACTATTGTCTATACCTTGAATAGAGTACAAGTCAAGAAAGGTACAAATGCTACACCTTTTGAACTATGGTATGGATATGCTCCTAATGTAAAATATTTTAAAATCTTTGGAAGTAGATGCTATATACTTAAAGATAATAGGAATGGAAAACTTGATGCAAAGAGTGATGAAGGCATATTCCTAGGATATTCCACCAAGAGAAAGTATTACAAGTGTTTAAAGTTGTGGAAAGTGAAAATATGAAAGTTGATGAGTTTATAGAAAGAAGTGACATTACATGTAAAGAAGAACATAAAGACTATAGTACATTCATCTATGTGGGTGATGATGCTCCTAGCACTCCAAATGAATAAGAAAATCAAGCTGAAAACTCTCAAAAGACATGAAATGATGAAGTGCAAATACACAATGTTGAGCAATAGAGAGTGAATGCAAAGAAACAAAGTAAAGATGCCAAGTCATAGACAAGGAATGTTGATCATTAGATAGAAAATGTCAAGCTTGCAAAACATGAACCAGAACCTGAACAATAAAGAGAAAATGAGCTTGAGATTATTTTTTAAGATGAACCTATAGAAGAAAAAAGAGCAAAATTTCCTGTGCTAGCAAAATATGTGAGAATACATCACAAACTTGAATAAATCATTGATGATGTTGAATCAAGTGTTATGACAAGAAAAAGACTCAAAGATGGTACATGCTTACTTTTTGAATTTGAGCCCAAAATAGTAAAGGGTGATTTAGATAGTGAAGATTTGATTTAGGTACTGAACAAGGAAATTGACCATATTGAGAAGAACAATACTTGGACTTTAGTGCGAAGACCTAAAGTCAAAAATGTCATTGGGACAAAGTGGGTTTTTAGGAAAAAACTCAATGAATATGGAGAGGTAACAAGAAAGAAAGAAAGACCAGTATTCAAGGGTTATGCTAGAGAATAAAGAGTTATGGAGAAATTTTTTCTCTTGTGGCAAGAATTGAAGGAGTTAGAACTTTTCTTGCATATTCAGTCTACAAGAATTTCAAAGTATATCAAATGGATGTCAAATATGCATTTTTAAATGGTATATTGGAGGAAGAAATATACATTGAACAACCTAAGGGATTTGTAGATACAGACAAGAAGAAAATGGTATGCAAACTGAAGAAAGCCCTTTATGGAATGAAAGAAGCCCTAAGAGCATGGTATGAAAGATTACATAATTTTTTTTTGTAAAGATTGGATTTGAAAGGAAAAATGATAACATTAATCTATATTTGAAGAATACTAAGAACAATCAAATATAGTTATCAAAAATATTTGTTAATGATATTATATTTGGAGGAAGAGAAGCATTATGGAAATAATTTTCTAATGAAATGAAGAAGGAATTAGAAATGTCTATGTTTAGTGAGATCAAATTCTTTGTTGGATTAAAAGTATGTCAAATGAAGTTTGGTATTTTTATCACTAAATCCAAATACATCAAGGAGATACTAAAGACTTTTGGTATGGAAGATTCAAGGCCAGTGAGTACACCTATTTCTATGGGACATAAGTTATCTAAGAATGATGATACTACTAAAGTGAACTAGACCTTATATAGATCCATTATTGGAAAATTATAGTATGTTATTCATAGTAGACTAGATATTGCTTTAGTAGTTGGGAAAGTTGCTAGACATTCAAAAAATCCTAAAGAGAATCACATGATAGTAGTGAAAAGAAATTGAGATATGTGAAAAGGTACATAATACTATGGAATATATTACAAAAGAAGTGATAAATTTGAGCTAAAGGTGTTCACTGACTCAGATTGGGAAGGAAATATTGATGAAAAAAAGCACTGGTGGAGGTACATTTTTTCTAGGAAAGAGATTGGTGTCATGGACAAGCAAGAAAAAAAATTATATTTCCCAATCAACTATTGAAGCTGAGTATGTGGCAGTTGCGGTGAACTATTTAAACATTATGTAGATCTAGAAATTACTGAAAGGAATGAAAGAATAGATTATAGACTAGTGATTATCTATCATGATAACACAAGTGCTATCAATATTTCAAAGAATTTAGTGATGCACACTAAGACAAGGCACATTTCTATCAAGTATCACTACTTGAGGGAACTAGTTCAAGATAAGGAAGTGACACTAGAATATGTGAACACCAAAGAATAGATTGCTAACATATTCAAAAAACCCTTACCTAAAGATTCTCATGAATATCTTAGAGATAAATTAGGGGTGATTCTCCTAACTAAATCTACTTGAAGAGACAAGGTGCATTACATCACATGTGCTAATCAAAATATCCTACACAATGATGCAATACAAATCTACTTTTGGATATGCCTAAGGTAGAAATTTTAGTACAACATAATAGATCGGTCATAGAAAGATGAAAAAAATCATCTAGACATGAAAAATCTAGATAACTTAGATGTATGAAGAAATTGAAGCCATGAAAGTTAAGTGTCTTTGGAATTGTTGTCAAAGAGGGAGAATATACAAAAGAAGAAATATACAAAGAGAGAGGGAGAATATACAAAAGAGAGATACTAAGAATAAAGAGAAAGCTAGGTAGATATACATAAAAAAAGGAATATATGGATACAAGACAAAACTATTATCTCAGAGGGAGAAATCTTTTGGATTGTATGGTAACAAAGTGAGATAAATTTGATACATTGAGATATTGCTCATAGTGAGATGTTTCAATCAATCCCAAAGAGGGATATTATTGGAAACTTACAATTGGAACAATTGTTGTTTTTCATTGATGTCAAATATATTGACAAGACATATTGGTACCTAATCTAAATGGCATATCTATTTGATTGATGAAGATGATTTAAGAAATTACTCATAAAAATAGAACCTAGAGGAAAGGTTGAGTTATGAAAAAGGAAGCTACAATGGACATTTGATTAGATAGGCTTTGATAAAGAAAAGTGATTTTATATGTTAATAAAGTTAAGACAAGCTGAGAAATAGAGTAAAAGACTAAGGAATGTCAAGAGATACTAGTACCAATCAAGCCATAATTAGTGCCAAGAAATTCTAGTGTTGATTGAGTGTTAGTATCAATTGTGCAAGATAGTTGATACTAAGCCAAAAGATTTATAGTGACCAACTAATTTAGTGATGACTAGGTGTTAGAATTTAGAGATTGTCAAGTAACAATATGAGAATAAATTTGAGGAAATCTTGAGATCTAGACGACTTAGTTGATTTCTTGGGAGACATAAACCGTGTTGAAGTTAAGAGTGATGAGTTGGATCATTAAATTTAAGGCAAGGATTAGGTTAAAACCTAATAAATGGATTATAGAGAAGTTTCTAGAAGAAGATCAAGAAGATGGATAGATATAATAAATTATGTTGATCTTGATCACAAATTGTAAGATCTACAGTGATTGTAGAAAATAGTAAAGCAAGAATTACCTAATTAAAGAGGTAAAAAGCCAAAAAAAGTAAGAGTTTGGGTGCAAGTGTATTTAAGAAACACATATAGGAGAAGGTTGATTAGAAATGCACATGTGAGAGTAAATACAAAGCTAAAGGACATTTCTTATGTAGATGCTAATGTTGATAAGTGGATTTGAGTTGATGTCTTAAGTGTTGTTGGGAAGAGAAGGTTGATTTCTTGAAGGGTTGCCAAGCGAATCAAGAATAGAGATGCCAATAGAGATCTTATCAATAAGTCAATACGTGGAGCAAATAGAGATCTAAACTTGCAAATTGAGTTGTAATTACATAAATCAAACCTACTATTTTCTTTCTAATCATTTTAAATAATTTGTATTAAAATGATTTTAATAGAGGTTGACCTAACAATCATTTGGAAGACATAATAGTTTGTGTAAATCCTTTAACTAGGTGGCAACCTAAATGGAATGATAGAAGTTCTCTAACAAGGCCACTCCTAATGGGGTGGTTAAATCCTTTAACAAGGTCACATTTAAAAGTGTGTTTTGTAAATTTTTAACATGGTTGGCTCCTAATAGAGCTCACTTTGAAAGAGTGAAAAGTGGTGACATGTTGCTGGTGGTTTCCCCCAAATTGGGTTTCCATGTAAAATCCTTGTGTTAAGTGTCTGTTGAATGCTCTATATGTTTTACATTTGATGATATTTTCATTAAGAAAAGCAAGTTATATTTAAGATAGTAATTCTATTATAGTAGAGATCAAGAAACAATAAGATAGACTAAACAATAAGTGTTTATGTTTAAAAGTTTAGATGGTACTTTAAGACCTTGAGTAATTGAAAAAACTTAAGAAAATATACCCTAAGGGCATGTGAATAATTTTTTTTCTTTGGTCCTCTTATGCAATATTTATTTAATTATAGCCACTAAAACCACAAGGAAAAAAGAAATATTTTTTTCCTAATAAGTTACCTAGGACTTAATCAATAAAGGAAAGAGAGAAATGGTCTTTCTTTGTTGCTATATTTAATTCTTTGTAGTCCACACTCAATCACCACTTATCCCCTTTCCTTGGTACAATAGCTAGTGGGGAAGCCCACTGACTATCTAAGACGAGGTAAATAAAACCAACATGAAGTAATTTTTTTGAGTATTTCCCTTAATGTTTTTGATAAGGTAAACAGGTTTTAAGGGGTCCTGAAACCCATAAGTTTAACAACAAGAAAGGCTGAAAATAAGCAAAAAAATGCCTAGCCAAAACATAAGCCTTACGGCTGAAAATAAGCCCAAAGGCCCAGCCCGAAACAACTGCCCACTAAAAAGGCCAGAGAACCAACCAGAAAAATAGAGACCAGACAAAAAGCCAATGCCAGGAGAAACAAAAACCAAAGGACAGAGACCCAACCTAGCAGACTACTTCTCCATCTCGATCATGGTCTGGGCAGCTTCAGCACACTCTTGTTGCTCTTCTGCCTTATGATCCTGGGCTTTCGTCAAATCCTACTCCATAGTGCTGTCCTTGGCTTTATCCACATCCAGCCTATCTTTGTCTCTGTTCTGTTTATCATCTTCCTCCATCTGGTTCCTGTCTTTGAGATTTTCCAAGAGAGAGAGGATGTTGTTGTTGATCGAAGCGAGGAGGGAGATCATTTGACTTGCCAGGTTGTGATTGTAGTTCTCAATATTTTTTACTCTCCTCTCCATCAGAGTCTCCCAGCTATTTCGGTCGCCTTGGCTTTCTGCACCTGTCTTGCTCTTGATTTTTTCCATTTGGGAAACCCTATCTCTGACATCCTCAAGCTCATGGAAAAGCCATTTAATTGATTTGAAGTTGTCGATCATGATATTGCGGGCATTGTTCAACAGATTCATGCCCATTTCTCTTGCATTATCAAAAATAGCCACCATAGCCGGGTCAATTAGCTCATTGAGTCTAGGCTTCTCGAGGTCGTCCACCAGGAGTTGGGGGTTCATCGCCTCTTTGTAGATTTCCATAGTGGCCGTTCTCACATTGAAGTTCTTCCAAGCCTTCCTTCTGTTATTAACTTGCACTTCCCCCTCAATCTGTCCAGAGTTGTCATTTTCCTCCAAAGGAGGCTGAGGATGTATAGGGGAGAGGGGAATGGGCAAAGAATCCTTTCCCTGACTACTGGAGTGCTCCATGCTCTCTCCCTCCCTCTTCTGTCTTTTTCTCAGTTTCTCCTCATTGAGCTCCTCCTTCGAAACCTTGTCAGAATCATCAGTATCCATTTCCTCCTCCACCTCAGTAGAGCTTGTTTTAGCTTGGGTATGACCTCTAGGGCTCCTTCTGCTGGGTAATTTGATAGAGGGGTAATCCTTCTTATGGATTTTAGTCTTCTTACCTGAATGCTCAAAAACCTCATCAGAGCTGATGCTCTCGACATCATCGAAATCTGAGGAAAAACTGGAGCTGCTCTTGTCAACATCTGCCCCCTGGATAGGGTTTTTGCTAATGGTTTGAGCGTGGAAATTCTCATGAATCAGAAGTAGAAGACCCTCATGCAGTGCCGGGTTGATGGTAGCTTTCTTTTTAAAACTAGAAATGGCCTTGTTCATTGAGTTAAAAAGATAATACGGGAAGGAGATCTTACTACCATGGCGAAAATGATTCAGAATCACAAAATGGTGAGTCCTAACCCTATCAAACCTGGGGTCTAGGGTTATATATTCAATGACAGCGTAGAGAACATACCTCTAGAGCTTCTTTATAGTATCCGTTACAAAAAACGTCTCTTTCTTACCCAGCTTGTTTAGCTCTTCAGTGTTTTTCACAAAATCCTTGATTGCATTAGAAGACATCTTCTTGTCTCTGAAGAATTTATGCCCCTCCATCGGAATCCCCGTGACTTCAGCAACCACATCCTCAGTAATTTGAAAGTAGACCCCGTTCACCTTAACCTTACCATTATTCCATGAATTCACCATGCTGTTAGTGATCTCAAGATCCGAGCCATGAAGTTTCTCGAAGAAATTAGTAACCCCACCCTTATCCAGCTCTCTCCAAACTTTGGCTTTGTTCTTCCACTTCTGAACTTCCCCCACTGGCTCCTTTCTGCTCCTCTCACCCGTCATGTTTACCTGATCAACTTCCACAATTCTCGTGAACTCTGAACTGTGCAAGTTATTTGCATTCAAAAAAATGGTGATGTTTCTTTTATGATACCCGTGAATATACCCCTTTCTAAAAATAATGGTATCGTCCTTTCGAACATGTCAAAATGTTAGAGGAAACCCCTTTTGCTGGTGAAAATCATGATGCCAATAATGGCACTTACCATTCATTAAGCAATCTTTATTATCCATAATTGCATTGGATTTGAGCCGTCCTTCCCAAGATTTTATCTTGGTCGATGAGAAACTTTGCCTCTGCCAAAAAATCTTTTCCGGCATGCCAGGTCAGATTATTGGTGGCGTTAACCCCTTTATTAGCAAACCAATCAGTGACTGGGTTTGCCTCTCTGTAAACATGAGTGACATGGACCTTATTGAACTTTGTGAGAGTGGCGCAAGTCTCAGCAATTATGTTCGCAATCGTCCATGAGGGAGGGGAAATACCATTAATGGTATTAATAATGTTTTTGGAGTCCCCCTCAAGCCAGAGTTTAGTAATCCCGGCTTCAAAAGCCAACTTGACCACCTTGCTCGCAGCTCTTGCTTCAACCAGATGAATAGTCTGGATTCCCAGCGGGGAAGCAAAGGCAGCTATTCCCTCCCCATAGCTATTTATTATGATTCCACCACAACTTGAAGGGCCTGGGTTACCCTTAGAAGCCCCATCAAAGTTGGCTTTTGACCAACCATCTGGGGGGAGAAGCCAGCTAGCATCCTACCTTTTGAGGTTCCTGTCTTTTTCTTTAGCTATCTTTCTGTCCCCTTCTTCTTCTTCTTCCTCCTTCAGCACTTGGAGATTTTCCTTTATATTCTTCGAGACCTTCCTGCCAAGGATTATAGCCAGCTCCTCTCTGTCTCTAAATATTCTATTATTCCTTTCCTTCCAAATTCCCCAGCAAAAATGGGGTAAAATCCAGTCTGAGTGATCCTGCCGACCAGCAATCTTACAAAGACCTTTCCACTGATGGAAAAAATCCATGAGATTATCCAGTTTGCACCAGAGGGTTTCATTATCATGTGTGATGACATTCCACACCTCCCTGGCATAGTCACATAAGATGAAAATGTGATTTCCGGTCTCAGCCTGATTCTTACACAAGGGACATCTACTGGGCATAACATGTCCTCGCTTCATGAGATTGTCATGAGTAAGGATTTTGTTCTGAAGAGCCAGCCAGTAAAAAATGTTGATCTTTGGAGTGAGACCCGGAATCCAAGCCTCTGCCCAAGGGGCCTTCTCTTTTAAGCTCCAAAGGGAATTATAGCCTGAGGCAACAGAGTATCTTCCATTGGGATTATCCCTCCAGACCAGCTCATCCCCCAAATTGATAGGAATCATGGAATTGAGCATAAGCATTATAGGAGTCAAGTCCTCAGAGATGAGGGATAGGTCACTCCATTCCTGGCCATTCCAATAATCACAAACTTTGGACCCAATTTGATCAGTACAAGCTTGCATCCATCTCTCAAAAATAGGGTTATTGATAAGTGGATCTTGGGAAAGCCATCTATCCGACCAGAACTGGATGTCCTTCCCATTTCCCAATTTCCATGCTATCCCGGCCTCAGCCAGGTCCCTGGCTTTCATGATCCCATTCCAAATGTTCGATCCTTTTGAGATATCTTCATTAAAAAGGATGAAAAGAAGAGTGGGTCTTCTAAGGTACTTGTTTACCAGGGTGTCCCTCCATTCACCAGTGCTACTGAAGATCCGCCATATTTGTTTAGCTAGGAGAGCCTTATTGAGGTGAGTGATCTTTCTAATGCCCAGACCTCCGTACCTCTTAGGGAGGCAAACCTTCTCCCAAGCAACAAGAGGGTATCTTTTCTTCCCTTCATTACCATTCCAAAGGAAGTCTCTCTGGATTTTCTCCATTCTTTCAGCTATTTTCCCCGGAATTCCAAAGAGGCTCAGGGCGTAGATTGGCAGATTTTGAAGAGAAGATTTGACTAAGAGGCATTTCCCCGCTTGACTAAGAGAGACCCCTTTCCAACCAGCCATCTTCCTATTGAATCTGTCCAAAATACCATTCCAAAAAGACTCCAGGGGTGAGGATCCCAAAGGAAGACCAAGATAGGTAGAGGGGAAAGAGCCTACCCCACAACCCAGAATCCTGGCGATTTTTCTTTGTCTAAACTCAGAGGTGTTGATGAAAAAGAGCGAGCTTTTGTTCCAATTAATCAGCTAACCCGTCCCACTGGAGTAAGTATCAAGAATCTTCTTAAGGGCTCTGGCCTCTTTGACAGAAGCTTCCCCCCCCAAGATAGTATCATCAACAAATTACTGATGAGTGAAGGGAACGCAATTAGAGGAGGGAAGGATCCCTTTGATACAAGCCTCATGCTTTCTACAGTCTATAATCTTTCCTAAGAATTCAACTAAAATGATGAACAAAATGGGCGAAAGGGGGTCTCCTTGTCTGAGGCCTCTGGAAGGTTTGAAAAAATTAGAAGGGACTCCATTAACCAGAACAACCAAGGAGGAGGTGGACACCAATTGAGAGATAATTTTGCAAACTTTACTGTCAAAACCAAAAGACGAGAGGACCTTCCCAAGGAGAGACCAGTCCACCCTGTCATAAGCTTTAGAAAGATCCAGTTTGAGAAACATACCTTCCCGTTTGGATGCCTCAAGAGAGTGGATGACTTCGTGCACCATCTAGACAGAATCCAAAATTTGTCTCTCTGGAACAAAACCCGATTGATGCTGCGAGATTATCATGGGCAAGATCTTGAGCATTCTTAAAGTGAGAACTTTAGAGATGATCTTGTAGAGTGAGTTGCACAGACTAATAGGTCTAAAGTTGTCCAAGGAGTCCGCCCCAGGGGATTTAGGAATGAGAACCATAAAAGTCGAGTTTAGCTCCTTGAGAATAGATTTGGCTCCAAAGAATTCTTGGACAGCCTGAACAACCTCTCCCATGATCACCAGCCAGAACCTTTGGAAGAAAAAAGTGGGAAAACTGTCTGGGACTGGAGCCTTGTCAGCAGGCAGAGAAAAGAGAGCCTCTCTAACTTCCGAAGCATTAGGAATAGCACAGAGTTGTTTATTATGGATAGGTTGAATGAGCTGAGGGATACAGTGTAACAAATCCTCCTGGTCCAAAATGGAAAGCATTGGGTCCTCAGAGAGAAGGCTAGAGAAAAAGGAAACAACTTCTTTCGAGATGGCAGATTCTTTAGTTAACAGCTCCTGCCCCTTTCTGATACCATAGATCCTATTACTAGCACGGTGCTTGAGGGTGGTTAGGTGAAAAAAATTAGTGTTCCGATCTCCTTCCTTTAGCCAGGTGATCCTCGATCTTTGCCTCCAAAATTTTTCTTCCTTATTAATAATGTTATGAATTTCAGATAGGGTCTTGAGCTCCGAATCCCTGTTGGTCTCAGTGTAACCTTCCTTCTGAATGCAATCTTGGATAATAGTTAGATTATCAGATAACTCTTTCTTTTCATGGAAGATGTGACCAAAATCAGACTTGTTCCAAATTTTAATCATCCTCTTCACATTGCTAAGTTTTTTGGTGACTCTGAACATGGCTGAGCCCTCCACCTCTATCCCCCACCATTTCTTGATATTATCCAGGAGGTTAGGGTGAGAGGTCCACATTTTCTCAAACCTAAAAGGATGGTATCTCCTGTGTACCAGAGGGGAAACTAAAAGAGAAATGGAAGAGTGATCCGAACCAATTTTGGGAAGCAGAGATAGTTTGTAGCTAAAGGATTGAAGCCAGTCCGAAGATATAAGAGCTCTATCCAGCCTAACCTGAATGCAATCATGGACTTTTCTCTTGTTTGACTAGGTAAAGGATCCGCCCTTAAGCTCTACGTCCATAAGGGCTAGATTATTTATGAAGTTAGAAAGATCTTGTTTACTTTCCCAATCCGGGGGCATACCTCCCTTTTTCTCTTTATCTTCTAGTGGTGTGTTAAAGTCTCCCATGATTATACCTTTCTTAATGTCACAATCTTGCACCATATTACCAACTTTGGTCCAGAAGTTTTTTCTATCTCTCTTATTATTGGGGGTGTAAATATTCACTAAAAACCAGGAATCATTGGTGTGCAAATGTTGAACTCTGCAGAAAAGAATGTTATCTTCATCATACTCAGATACTATATTGAAATACTTATCATTGAAAAGTAACAGCAGTCCTCCAGACGCTCCTTCAGAGTTAGAGGCTATGCCCTTCATGCTATTGTTGAACTTAATATTTTCCATCATTTCCTTCTTCATTTTAGTTTTCTGGATTAGAAACACATCAGGCCTTTGGTCCCTTATCATATTTCTAATAACTTCTTGCTTGTGGATTCCATTGAGTCCACGAATATTCCAAGATAAGATCTTCATGATTTAACTACTGAACATGCTTCCTGGATGGTGCGCTGCGTACCATCCTTAATGTTTCTTCTGGATTCCTCTTTCCTAATTTCATTCTTGTTTTTCCTTCCCACTAGGTTAGATTTGTGGCTGAGATCAGCCTTGGCCATGCTTCTAGTAGAAGGGGGAGATACTGGAGAAGGGTCCCTGCTATTCTTCTTCTTTCTACTCCTGACTTTTGTCCAGGGATTCTCTTCTCCCTCTAGTCCTTTGTCCAGCCAAGCATCAATTCTCGCCAAATCTTCCATTGTTGATGTAGACAACCTCTCTATGATTTTTTTACTATTGAAGGGGGGGGACAACACACCGGGTTAGGGTCCTGGGACATGGGTTCCCCCTCCTTTAGTTCTTCCGTGGAGTTCGGGACAAAGGATAGTTTCAAGTCATCCTCCTGAGAATCCAGAGGGGAAAGAGTCATATTTTCACCTGTCTCCTTAGGTTTCTTCTCAGATTCCTTCGCATTGGGGAGAGGTGTTGAATCGTCTTTCACTCTCTTCTCTTCTCCCCCTCCTACGTTTCCAGTCACCCGAGGAGGCCCTGATTCCTCTTGGGGTGCATTAGGAGCAGTATTTGTTTTTCCTTCTGCCTCTCCATTTGCCTTGACTTGCGATGCTTTTTTCCTCCATTCTTTTTTGGGATCTAGAGAATCTTTTATCCCCCCTTGTGGATGAGCCTTTCCCACCATACTCTTCCCTTTGAAAAGTGGGCATGATCCAGCCTTGTGGCCAGCCTTCTTACAATGGAAACAAGCAAAAGGCACACTTTCATAGTCAATATTTTGAGATCTGTTTCCCAGACGAGATTGTAGTTCTAAAACTTGAGGCATGTCCTGGCCTTCGATGACTCCTACACAGATTCTTGCATAGTTCAATCTTTTCTTAGCTACTGTGACAGGGTCAATGGAGAGGAGCTCTCCAAAGGTCCTGGCTATGCCATCAAAGACATCCTCATGCCAATATTCCAAAGGAAGTTTCGGAAGTCTTAACCAAATTGGAACCTGAGATTGGAAATCATTGTTCAAATCCAAGTTGGATGTCCATTTTTGCAATATTAGGTTGGATCTGCCCAAAGACCAGTTCCCAACACATATTATACGAGAAAAATCTTCTGAGCAAGAGAACTCGAAAGACATGAAGCCTTTGGCCATAGCAGTCACTTCTACATGCCCTTTAAGGTCCCATTTTCTCCTGGTAAATGTCCTCACTACATCAATATTAGGTCTTGGCCCTACAAATTTTCCTACCAGAGTGTTCGCCATGCTTAGGATATTGTGGTCAATAATTTCCCTAGGGATTTCCAGAGCAAAAATACCTTTCTCCTTATCAGATTTGTCAATGACTTTTGGGAAAGATGATTTACCTGATGGTTTTATCCCGAATAGATTCAACCAGCGTCCCCATGCCCCAGACAGCCCACTGCCCACATGGGGGGGAGGGGGAATCTTCTCACCTGGATGGGGCAACATAACCCATGGGTCCCCATCCTTTGAGGCATCCTCATCTTTCCCCTCCGTTTCCTGCCCTGCGCTTGCTGCATGCCTTGCTGCATGCCCTCCTGCAGACGTGCTCTCCTGTCTCCCGCCTTTCTCCAGATTCGAAACAACGTGATTCGAATTGCAGTTCCCGCCCACTCCATACCTCTCTCTCACCGTGCCCATTGCCTCAAAAAGTATTTCCCTTAATGTTAGATTAACTCTCCTTTGTGGTTTCCTAATAGGATTGAAATTATTGTTGATAAATATTCTATGGGTCCATAACTTAGGATCCAATCCCTTTGTGTTACTAGTGTCCCAAGAAAAGGAAATTTTATTTGAAGAATGTATTTGAATAATAATAATATTTTTATTAGAGAAATTTAACTGTTGATGTAGTGTTTTACTCTCAAAAACTTCTACTTGTAAAGGTATGCTAGTCATGGAAACCCAAGAGATAAATTCCATCTGTACTTTGTGAGTAACAATGTGCGAAAATAGTCAAATTGTTGGAATAGTTTTAGATTAATTGAAGGAGGGGGGAGGGGGGGGGGGGGGAGGGGTGAATTAGTTAATCAAGGTCCAAATGTCTAAATAAAACTTTTTTACAATTTAGTGAACCCATGAAACTTTCTTAACCATGCACGCATTCATTGTGTGTTAAACAAAACTGATATATTACTGTTAAACTAACATGCAGAAATGTAAAGCATAAAACACAACACATCCATTAGTACACTTGACACAATGATTTAACATTGGAAACCCAATTTGGGAAAAACCACTAGTTAAAGGTTACAACACACACTATTAAATATGACCCGGTTAAGGGATTTCAATCACCCTATTAAAAGTGAGCCTTGTTAGAGGACTTTAGGTCATTCACTTGGAATGTCACCCTGTTAAAGGATTTTCAAATGATTGTTAAGCCAACCTATCTCAAAAGGATTTACCCTAATCTAATACAATTTTTAGAGAGTAATAGTAGAGTTTGATCTAATACAACTTATAGCCTTACTTGTAGATTATAGATCACTATTTAATCCTCAACTCTACTTGGTTTCCAACCTTTGTAGTTCTGACAGCTTGTTCACCCTTTAAGCATTCATTCTTCTCTAGCCTTCTTGCTTAGCTTTCCATTCCATACTTCTCTTCTTGGGTCACTTGATGAAGCAAACCCTCTTCCTTCACCTTGTTAGATTTTTGCATCCAAAAACTCTTTGACCTCTTAACCTTTGCTTCATGATCAGGCATCCCTAGATTTAGGGAATTATAAATCTTTTTCCTGCTCATTATCCATCTCAAAAATTAGGGTTTACGATGGATTAGGAAGCATACAATGTATCTACCCCATATCTTGTCTTCTCTAGAAACTTCTCCTAGAATGTATTGAATTCACCTCCAAAATAGTTTACATAAGATTCTATGCTTCTAGCTCATCAATCTTATCTTCCTCCTAATTTACAAGTTCCAAGAAAACAAACTTGTTGGCTTTCATTTGGTGAATCTTTGATCTTATTCATAATGCAGTAGCTTGGCACTATCAATTTACTGATGCTCAACACATACTATGTTACTCAACATCAATTGGATTTTACTGGTGCTCGGCACATACTGAGAAATCACTCAGCATCTACTAACTCACTTGACACCTATTAGTTTTCTTGGCATCCACTAGAAATTTCTTTCACTTGGCTCCAACAAACTTTTTGCTCGGCTTGCACTAACTTTACTTGACACCTTCTATCAACTTGGTCAAGCTTGGCAAATGAACTTTGTCCAACCTTTTTCTTCTAAATTTTCTAAGTGTAGCCAATCATTTTGTATCCCCAAGTAGATCATCAATACATTATGTTATCACTATCTTAACTAATTTTTGCACTTCAATACATAATCATAACTCAACTTTTCCTCTAGGTGCTTTTTTTACATCTTGTTGATCAAATCGTCATCAATCAACTAAGTGATAGTGCTTGAAAACTAACATATAGTAGATTTGACATCAGTGACAAAACAATGATTGAAAATACTTCTTACAACAATTTTTTTAAACTCAAATGATCTTTCCAATCATATATCAACAATCTCCCTCTTTGGCATTGATGGCAAACCAAACTGATCAACTAGTTAAACAAATGATGAACTACGGTTAAAAGAATAAGGCAATACCAAAAGGAAAGCTTGATACTTCTCCCTCTATCAACAACTCCTTCTTAGGTTCAAAAATCTCACTTATCTGATTCTCTTTTGTCATTGATTAGTAGAATATTAGAATATCTCCCTCTTTTGTTTTTCTACTTTCTCCCTCTTTCTTGCTTCTAGTCTTCTGATCTTCTAATGGTGTACCTTTAATTCATTATTCTTCTTTTACACTATACTTTCTCCCAAATATACTTTCTCCCTCTGACTTGACTTTCTTCTTTGATCATCTTCATCTTAATCAAAAAGCACTTGATTAGTTTCTTGTACTTTCTCCTCTTTGACACTAATGCCAAAGATGTGTACACAACACATGGCATCTTTGACATATGGATATGAACTTTTGTAGGCTCTTTAGTTTTCTCCCTCTATCACCTTGCTTGTGACTCATTTGAAATTCTAGCTTTTTGATTACTTTATGTAGTTTCCTAAAGTAAGATCTACTACATCAATATGTATGAAATGAGTATTAGCTTGTTTGATGCAGGGTACTCCCTCTCTGTCTTCTACATTGCATTTGATAGGGGTATCACCCCTAATTTACCTCTTAGATACTCATAAGAATTCTTAAGTAATGCTTTGGTGAAGATATCAACAATCTACTCCTTTGTGTTGATACATTCCATCTTCACCTCTTTGTCTTGAACCAACTCCCTTATATAATGATACTTTATTGCAATGTACTTTAGTTTTGTATGCATAACAAGATTCTTTGATATATTTATAGCACTTGTATTATCACAATAAAGTGTTACTAGTTCAGTGATTTCTTCCTTCATTCCCTTTAGCAACTATTTGATCCATACAATGTTTGTGCAATTAATAGCAGCAACAACATACTTTTCTTCTTGCTTGTCCATGTAACAAGTCTTCTACCTAAGAAAAATTCTCCTCTACTGGTGCTCTTTCTATCATCAATATTTCTAGCCCAATCAATATCAGTGTAGGCTTTCAGCTTAAACTCTTTATTCTTCTTATAGTATAAACCATACTCTTATGTTCCTTTCAAGTATCTCATTATCCTTTTCACTACCATCAAGTGATTCTCTCTCAGGTTAGCAAAGAATCTAGCAACTATTTCCATAGCTTATGCAATATCAAGTCTGTTGTGTACTACATATTGCAATTTGCCAATCATGGATCTATATAATGTTTGATTGACCTCAGTTGATTCATCATTCTTTGATAGTTTGAGTGTTATTACCATAGGTGTACTTACTAGTTTTGAATCCTCAAGTCCAAATGTCTTCAATATCTCGATATATTTTGACTGAGTAATATATACACCATATTTCATTTGATATACTTGTAGTCCCACAAAGAATTTTATCTCATCAAACATTGACATTTCAAACTCTTGCTTCATCTGATTTGTAAAATCTTTACATAGAGCATCTTGTCCTCCAAATATAATGTCATTAACAAATATTTCAAATAATAGTATACCTTTTTATTTTTCTATTTTCATGTACAAATTTCTGTTATCATTTGTTCTTACAAATTCAATCTTAACAAGATAAGTATGAAGTCTCTCATACCATGCTCTTGGTGCTTATTTCAATCCATACATGGCTTTGTGAGTCTACATACCTTTTTCTTATTTTTTTTATCCACAAATCCTTCTAGCTATTCTATGTAGACCTCCTCTTCTAATATTCCATTCAAAAATGTAGACTTGACATCCATCTGATAAACTTTGAAACCTTTGTATGTGACATTAGCAAGCAGAATTCTTACTCCTTTCATTCTTGCAATAGGGGCAAATTTTTTACCATAGTCAATTCCTTCTTCTTGTGCATACCCTTTGTAAACTAGTCTTGCTTTGTTTCTTGTCACTTCACCATTCTCATCTAACTTGTTCCTAAATACCTATTTTGTGCCAATCACATTCTTGTCTTCTAGTCTAGGAACTAGGCTCCAAGTCTTGTTCTTTTCTATCTGTTGAATTTCTTCTTCCATAGCCTTATACCAATCATCATCTTCCAATGCATATCTCACTATCTTAGGTTCCTTCATACTTAGCAAACATGATTCACCTCCAACCTATTTCTTGTCATTAGCCTTGCATCCTTCTCTCTAATGATTTGATTTGCAATATGGTGTCTTTTGACATATTTGGATAGTCTAGGCTTAGTTCTTGTGGCTGCATTTTTTCTCTTAGCTTCAATATCACTATGTGCATCTCTATTAGGTATTTCATCATCTCTTTCATGTGTGCCAATCTTAGAATCAGATTGTGCAATCTCCTCATTCTACAACTCAACATCTAAATGCAACTCGACATTCATAGGATGTGACTCAGCAGTTGTTGAAACTTGCTATTGATTTTCTGCATTATTTGTGGCATCTTCTTCACTAGCCAATCCTTCATAATAGCATACAAATGTGTTGTAATCTTCTAGTTCTTTTGTAGGTTTAGCTTCATGTGCTTCTATAAACTCATCAAAATTCATATTTGCACTTTCCATAATTTTGTTAGTGTTAGTAATTAAACACTTGTAAGCTTTATTTCTTGTGGACTAGTCAAGGAATATACCTTCTTTGCTCTTTACATCAAACTTTCCACTCCTAACATCTTTGAGAATATAGAATTTTCTTCCAAATACCTTAAAGTATTTCACATTAGGTGGATGACCATACCATAGTTCAAAAGGTGTTGAGTGAGTACCTTTCTTTACTTGCACATGGTTTAGAGTGTATATTGTAGTATTTACAACCTCTCTCCACTATTTCAAGGCAACATTTTTCTCCATCATGAGTGCTTAGGCATAGTCCATTACAGATCTATTTCTTCTTTCAGTAATTCCATTTTGTGGAGGAGTCCTTGGTGTTGATGTCTATATTTTAATTCCTTTGTCATTGCTGAACACTTCCAATTCATGTGAAGTGAACTCACCTCCTTTGTCTGATCTCAAGCATTTCAAGCTCTTACCTATTTCTTTCTCAACTCTTTCCAAGTACCTTTTAAAAATTTGAAAAGCATCTGATTTTTAATTTAGGAACATAACAATCATCATCCTAGAGTAATCATCAACAAGTAACATAATATACTTGTCTTCTCTGTAGCTTTGCACTTTAATAGGTCCACACAAATTAGTATGAACAATTTCAAGTATTTCCTTGGAGGTATAAGCTTTACTTTTAAAGCTTGACTTTGTCATCTTGCCTAGTTGATATTGTTTGCACACTATATCTTCTAGTTTCTTCAATTTAAGCAAACCTCTAACTCTTTTTATGTTACTTAAACTAATCAGATGATCAAATTTAACATGGCATAATGTCTTGTGCCAAAGCCATAGATCATCAAATTTTTCAATAAGACAAGTAGCATCTTCTATATAAAAATAGAACAAATTACTCCTAGTCTGATCACCTTTCTGAATTAGATTTCCACTTGTATCATATATCTTGGCAGATTTATTTTCAAACTCAACTTTGTACCCCAAATTGTTTAATTTTGACACATTTAACAAGTTATAATTCAATCCTTCAACATAATAAGAATTTTCACATGAAATCTTATCTGTAAGCTTGATAGACCCTTTTCCTTTTATTAAAAATGGTGCATCATTACCAAATCTTACACTATTTCCATCATAACATGTTAGGTAATGAACTTACTTTTGTCTCTAGTCATGTGATGTGAACATCCACTGTCAATGATCCATTTGTCATTATTTTTTACACAAGTCATAAGTGTAGTAGCTTTATCCTCATCAGATTCATCCTTCATTACAACATATACCACTTCATCATCATTTTCATAAGAGTTGTTTTCATCAACAATATAGCATGACTTCTTGCCTTTATCTATGTAGTCTCTTCCATCATCTTCTCTTATATTTTTGTGCTTGTTCCCTTCTCTAAAGTTCTTCTTCTGTGTACATCTTCCTACAATATGGCCAACTTCATTGCAATTAAAAAAAATGATAGGTAGCTTACCTTTGAATTTACCTTTTCCTTTGTGAAATCTTCTAGACAACAGTGCTTCCAATTGTTCAATGTCTTCCTCATCTATATTGCTCTCACTAGATGCATACTTTATCTTTCTTTTCTTCTTCTTTTGCTTTACCTCCTTAGAATCCTTTAGTAATAATTTTTCTTTGAAGGCTGATTCAATACTTTCTAGATGGTAGTTGTCAAAATTAGATAATTCAAATGCAATGAGTCTTCCCATTAGATCTGCAAGGGTTAGGTCATTTCCTAGTATACATCTTAACTCTTGAATTGTAGATACTCTAATGGCATACATAAGAAACAATGTTCTCAAGACTTTACTTAGCACAATATCATCATCTATCTTACTAGTTGCACCTTTTATTGCACTAACAACTTCTTTTATTCTAACAACATATTGAGCAACACTTTCACCTTTTTCCATTCTCATGTCATCAAACTTTCCTTTGATGCTCTTTGACTTGGCTCTTTGAACATTTTTGTCTCCTCCATAGATGGTTTTTAGGGCATCCTACATCTACTTTTCATTTTTAAGGTCTTCGATATCATCAAACTCAACATAGCTCAGGGTAGAGGCAATCTCCAACATTGCCTAATTGTGCTCTTTTTTTTTTTTTCTTACAATCTTTAGTAATTAGGGCTCCTACTAGATAAACATGTTTTGTTGTAATGCAAGGTTGTGCAAAATCTCCAAGTCCTCCAAGGTGTAGCTTCATAAAATTTTTTCATGTAGGAAAGTTATCTCTATTTAGCTTGGGTACCTCTCTCTTTGACATCTTATTTTTTTATGCTTTTAGTACCTTGAAACTAATCCCTCTTAAGAAATTTCTCTCTGATACCAATTTTTGGAATACTTTTAGATTTACTGGTGGGGGGGGGGGGGGGGGGGGGGGGGGGGGGGGTGGGGTGAATCAATTAATCAAGGTCCAAATGTCTAAATAATTTTTTTTCACAATTTAGTGAACCCATAAAACTTTCTTAACCATGCATGCATTCATTGTGTTAAAAAAAATGATATATTATTGTTAAACTAACATGTAGAAATGTAAAGCGTAAAACATAACACATCCATCAATACACTTGACACAATGATTTAATGTGGAAGCCCAATTTGGGAAAAATCACTAGTAACATGCTACTCATTTCACACTCTTCTAAAGTGATGCCCTGTTAAAGGCTAACCATGTTAAAGGTTACAACACACTCTTAAATGTGACCTGGATAAAGTATTTCAATCACCTTGTTAAAAGTGAGCCTTGTTAGAGGACTTCAGGTCATTCACTTGGAATGCCACCCTGTTAAAGGATTGGTTAAGTCAACCTTTCTCCAAAGGATTTACCCTAATATGATATAATTTTTAGAGAGTAGAAATAAATTTTGATCTAATACAACTTACAACCTTACTTGTAGATTGTAGATCACTATTTAGTCCTCAACTTTGCTTGGCTTCCAATCTTTGTAGTTCTGATAGCTTGTTCACCGTTCAAGAATTCATCCTTCTCTAGCTTTCTTTCTTAGCTTGCCATTGCAGACTTCTCTTCTTGGGTCACTTGATGAAGCAAACCCTCTTCCTTCACCTTGTTAGATTTTTGCATCCAAAAAATATCTGACCTCTAAACCTTTGCTTCATGACTAGGCATCCCTAAATATAAGGAATTAGAACTCTTTTTCTTGCTCATTATCCATCTCAAAAATTATGGTTTTTGATGGATTAGGTAGGATACAATGTATCTACCCCATATCTTTTCTTCTCTAGAAACTTCTCCTAGAATCCATTTGAATTCACCTCCAAAATGGTTTACATAAGATTTTGTGCCTCCAGCTCATCAATCTTATCTTCCTCCTAATTCACAAGTTCCAAGAAAATAAATTTGTCGACTTTCATTTGAAAAATCTTTGATCTTATTCATAATGTAGTGGCTTGACATTATCAATTTACTGATGCTCAACACATACTGTGTTACTCAACATCAACTAGATTTTACTGGTGCTTGACACATATTGAAAATCACTCAACATCTACTAACCTACTTTGCACCTATTAGTTTGCTTGACATCCACTAGAAATTTCTTTCTCTTAGCTCCAACTAATTTTTTTCTTGGCTTACACTAACTTTACTCAACACCTTCTATCAACTTGGTTGAGCTTGGCTAATGAACTTTGTCCAACCTTTTTCTTCTAAACTTTCTAAGTGTAGCCAATGATTTTGTAACCCCATGTAGATCATCAATACATTATGTTGTCACTGTCTTAACTAATTCTTGCACTTCAATGCATAATCATAACTCAACCTTTCCTCTAGGTACTTTTGTTACATCTTGTTGATAAAATCCTCTTCATCAATCAACTAAGTGATAATGCTTGAAACATAAAAGAAATTGTCTTACCAACATATCGTAGGTTTGACATTAGTGATAAAACAATGATTGAAAACACTTCTTACAACAATTTTTTAACTCAAATGATCTTTTCAATCATATATCAACAAAAATGATGAATGATAATTAGCTACTATTAGATAAGGAAGAATGGTATGTAAGGAACATGTGCTATTCTCACATTAAGCAACATCTAGACCATAATTTTTCTGAGGTACATTTGATGATAATTCCACTTCCTTTTTTCTTTGATGAATAGAGATATAGTAATCATCATCAAATCAAAAACATGGTGGACTTCTACTTCTTCCTCAAAATCACCTAAATTGAGTCATACTACTTCTAATTTGAGTTGCAGTTGGGATAGTGCATATAGATTCAATTTATTTGTACTATACCCATCTAAAATAGTCATTTTACCAGACCTACAACCTATATAAGCATCTTCAGTACCCAACCAAGGTCTCCCTAGGATTATTGACTATCCCTCTAATGTGTCTTTAGGGGACAACATGATAAAATTAGCAATGAATTCCCATGAATAGAGGGTAACTACAAGATATTCAACTACTTCATTAGGCTTTTAACACTTAAACTATCAACAAGTTATAAAATTATGGGTGTAGTTCTTATATCTAAGATACTTTTTGAGACATAAGATATTTTATTATAAAATTCATTCCTAAACCAAGGTCAACTAGAGCATTAGTGATCCTTACTCCTCTAATAAAATTTTTGACCATAGGACTGCCATGATTAGAGTGTTTTAGGATGAAATGGTTCCCAAAAATTAAATTAGAAACATGACCCATGTCATGTACAGTTTGAGGATCCTTTATTTTCCAACCTAGATTTTTAAGGTATGCTTCTTTGATGACCTCACTACAAATAGAAATCTTTTTTAAATCTTGGGAAAACATGTATTTCACACAAATGTGTTTTATATTATTAATGAGATTGGTGGTAAACTTATCAAACTTTTGAACAACTTAACTTTCCAACCTTTGTGGGAAGGGAGGGGAGGTTTTATTGTTGTAGTTAACTTTGGACTTTGGATAAACTTCTAGGGTTGATTATCACTTAAACCATTTTCCTCAATAGAAATCTTTGTGAATTTTAGTAGAGTAGAAGCAGGTAAAATCATGTCTACCCTTAAATTTATATTTCTCAAATTGATAGTGTATCCATGCTACTAATTAGTATTAGTAGAATAAACTTGTTGTAGTTGATGTGGTTAATTTTTAGGATTAGGAGAAAACTAGGTTTGTAATTGGATAGGAGGCTTAGATTATTAACTTGATTGATTGCATGAGGTAGAATAATTGACTATTATTAGGGTTGTTGTAGAAACCCACTAGGTTCATTAGACCATTGTTGGTTTCCTCATTAATAGTTTGTCTATTATGGATTTCCTTGTTGAGGTTTCTATTGATTTTGGTTTTGCCATTAATTTTGAGGAGATTATCATTGATTTTGATTTTTCCATTGATTCTAAGGAGGCTTCCATTGGTTTCGAGAAGGCTACCACTAATTATTATAGTAAGGTGCAACTTGAGGAACATATTTTGGGGATACTAATTTTTCTATTGATTATATATGAACTAAAATTTTGTGAGGGGTCCTAAGGCATACCTTGATGTTGTATTGTCTAATGAAGAAAACCTCCTCATCTCCATTGATCACCTTAAATTTAGTAGGTAACTTTTGAGTCTCCACCTTGGCCACCATTTTACATCTATGATCACACTTCTTTTATCTACATTGTAAGCAACATTCTGCTAGCATTTCCTCATCCTCTTCTTGTTTCCTTTTAGCTTGTATTGGGTAGAAATTTTATTAATAATTTCTTTCTTAAAATCATATAAGAGATTATAAATCTCTCCTTTAGATACTCTAATTCCATTTTCTTTGTTGGTTGAAGGCCTACCCTCTTCCCTTCTTCATAGTTCATATTAAGTAATAGAGATAGATCTTTTTGATATGTTTTCAATTAGTTTGAGTGATGTCACTAGAAGGTCCAAGGCATATAAGTATCATTATCACCTTGCAATAAAAGTTTTTTTTGAGATTCTTCATTTAGTTGATGTTGAGTATTCTTTTGCAAATTGAATAAGAGCCTTGAGACACAATCCTATAGGATTTCCTCATCCTTTTGTGATATCTTAAATATTTCATCTCCTTTCATATCACTTCCCTACAATAGTCCTTATATTTTGTTAAGAATAAATTCTACATCTCATTCCAATCTACCATGAGATTGGCACCTAGTCCTATAAACCACCTTAAGGCTAATCCTTTTAGAGTAGATGGAAATAACTTCATTATTTAAGAATTAGTTATATAATCATATCTCATACTCAAAGATGAAGGTTTCAAGATCTTCATTGATTGGGACATAAACTTTTGGAAGTGAAGTAACAAGAATGTACTTCAAATTATTATTGTGATGCAGATTAGGTATAGGAAGGGAAAAGTATGTTGTGCCATTCTTGATGGTGGTGGTGGTCTTGGTTTTTCTAGTTGATAAATGATAAAAGCCAAAGGATTATCTTGATATTCTAGTTAGGAAAAGAGGTCACTTAGGTTCAATGATCCTTATGAGGATGGGGGTAAAGAAAATTCTTGTTGGGATTCAATAAACAGATTTTTGAATGATGGTTCTTCTTCTTGGGGAATTTTGGGCTCAAGTTCAAGAATTTATTCCATTTGAAAGGGGTTGCTATGAGAAATTAATATCCCAATGCAATCCTTTCTTCTATGCATTCAGTAATAATAACTCTATCTTATTACATAAACTCAAAATACTAACATAAAATGAACTTTAAATTGCAACTATCATGTCTAAGTTAGGCTCTTAGTTTGAGACCATCCTAGAGAATGATGCCAAAAATGTAGTGTTTAGGATATGGTTAATAATTAAGAATAAAAATTACCCTTCTTAGGGATTAGACATCTCAACTAGCTATTATTCCACTACCTAAGGCATCATTTAACTATCAACCAAGAGACTTTAGACTTGAAATGGTTTTGCACAATATATGCACTAAGTTCCCTTCTTTGACATGGAATCTAACCTGAATTCCATCATACCAAAATTTAAATGCTGTAAATGTAGTTAATCTACTTCTATTTTAGTAAGTAAAACCTATGCCCAACTTTCAAAATAAATATTAGTCTATCCTTGGTGGTTACAGGAACAAAAAATAATTTTGTGTCTCTATTGGTTGTAGGAATGGTCACATTGAGCCTCTTATGAAAACAACATAAAAAGAATGAATGAAAAACATTAAAAACTAACTAACATGCTAAAAATGAAAGAAATACAACTCCTAATTTGGGCCCCATTAGGTAGTGTCTGTACACTCGAAAGTGTCACGCTCTAAACATTCTATCCAAACAATTCTATGAGTTGGAATGCTTAGATGCCAGCTTAGAGCTCCCTATCCATGGAGTGCAAGAAGCTAGTATTCAAGCTTGAAGGCTCTCAGCCAAGCCTTACAAATGTGCTTCTTGCTAGTAAACCATGCAACGAGAGGTTCTTTGAGACAAGAGCAAGAGTCCCAATATCTTCAAGGAAGTTCCTCAAGAATGCAATGCAACTAAAGATTAAACTAGAATGAATATGAAAAGTGCAGCTATTCTAAGCATAGATGAGAGTGTTACAATACCATTATTAAGCTATGTGAGATTAAGCTACATGTAAAGATAAAAGCTAAGCTAAGCTAGAATGCCATGGATGAGAGAATGTAGACAAGAAAGAGAAGTTCTCCACAAAGCTCCAAAGAAACCTGTTAGAAAACCTGAAGCATAACAACATTCAAATGATGGATGGATTGAGGGGGAAAGCTCTCTCCCTTTTAAAGATATATGGATGGTAGAGATCAAGATGAAGATGGTGGATGATCAATGGTGGAATTCAAAAAGAGGAGTGATCCATGTGCACACACAAGTCAACCAATAGAATATAAGTTGACTTGTCATATAAGACAAAAGTCACAAAGCCTTTTCTTTTAATTGCAAAATAGAAAAAGGACTTTATTGTGCACTTTAAGTGGGTTAGAAGAATGGGGTCTTTTATTTAATTAAAAGGGGACATGTTCTTTTAATAAAATAATGAACTTAGGATAGCATAGTCAAACTATAGGTTATAATCAAATAAATTGATTATTAGCAATTTGGTCTAGGTAAATGATTAAATTAATTTAGCCAAAATGTTGAAAAGGGGGCTAATAGTCTAGATGACCATTTTTAGGTGATTACATTTGCCCCTCTTTGACTAATGTGTGATCGATCTAGGAACACATTATGTCAAAGAAAATAGAAAGCCAAGTAGGCGGTGATAGATATAGATATCTAATTTTTAAGAACGAAATGCAAAAATAGATAGCAAGTCCTGAATGCACAGCCTGATAGTGGTAGTACTGAACATTAGGAAGATGATGTTAGGATCCAAAAAGAATTCTAACATCTAGCAAAGTGAATAGATTGAGAGCAAGTGATAAGGTCAAACAAATGCTCCTAAGAAATAGATAGCTGTAACAATCAGCAATAGAGTATTTCTGCCCCCTCGGGATCAAAATTAAAATGAGGTAAGGGGATGCAAAAATTGGCTAGACATGAGAAAACTAGAATATAGCAATGTCCAAGATGACAGATAGATGATTAGAACCCAAGAATGACTATAATTTTTTTTGATAAAATGCCCCAGTTTGACTAGAGTTAACCTTGAAGGATATAGCATAAAAATTAGGTCAAAATGAGAAGAAAGGTGATTTTAGACATGAAACAGTGAATTGAAGTAGATATGAAGTATGGAAATGATGAAGACATGAAGAAATGAAGATGCCCTAGTGATGATTCAGAGATTAGACCTCAAAAGGTCAGCTAACTGCTCAGAAGAAAGTAGAATTTTAAAAGACAATTTTGACCATCAAGATGAACTCAAATTTGGATTTCGATCCCAAAAATGAATCTAGGATGTTGAAATTATTTAAGAGGTCAAAACTTTATATAATGTGATGATAAGATAGAAAAGAGATGAAGTGAAAGATTAAGAAGGTGAAAAGACATGAACAAGAAGAAAGTAAAGAAATATATGAAAGGAGTTAGCTGATATGTCCACAAAAAGATGAAGAGAGAGCTCTCCCCATATGCAAGAATGCAAGACTAAGCTAGAAAATGAACCTAAAATGCAAGCTAATATGCAAAGTGGTTTACCAGCAAGAAGCGCATAACATTTAGACTCTTAATTTCATCATTGAGCATTTATTAGGGACATCATGAGATCATACAACCATCACTAGTATAACTATGAGGATATGAATATGATCGATATTAGATAGGTATGTAGAAATCCAATCTAAGCATCATAGACATGTAAGTCAAGATAACTACATGATTAGATTCCCTAAGTTTAATTTAGCAAGATCATACTTGTACCAAGGCATAAGCACCAAGATAACCCTGAGCGAGGTCTTGCACAAAACAGTCAAGGATGATACATTTGTAAGTCAACGTGTTGAATAGGACCAACATAAATGCTTACAACACTATAGAAAAACAAAAGTATACCCATAAGTAGAAATCAAGAAAATATGTCCCATGCCCCCAGTCTTCTAGTCAATGAAATCCTTGAAAGACTATTAGGGAGGGAACACCTAGCAAAGAAATCATCATAGACAACACACAAAGTAGATAAAGATCAGCATAGCTCAATTGTTTAAGTGTTAAAGTGCGTGTGTGCAAGTCACTTGGCCATTTCTTCAAGACTTGATCCTGATAGTGAGAAATATCGCGACATCAAAGACCGTAGGTAAACTATCTGAAAAGTGTTGAAAAATACTTGATGTCAAGGTGGGGGAAGTGTTGAGAAACACTATTTTGTGAGTTGTCAAAGAAACCCAAATGCACAAGAATACCTCAATAGGCTAAGCAATTGTGCCCCCAAGATGAGGAAAAGAAACAATTCCAAGCTAGAGAAATGTGTCGCAAAATTGGTGATTGAGACTGATAGACAGAGGTGCAAGGGTCTCAAGTAGCACCTGTTTCCAGATTTTCACCATTTGACAGAATTTTTCAGGACTTTAAAAATTTTTTTTGTATATATTTTTATTTTTTATTTTTTTGGTGATACATCAAAGCACCTATTGCTTCGTTTTCACTAAGATGATCATTTTTTCAGGACATTTTCCCTTTTTTAGGATTTTTTCAGTATCATATATGATTTTTTGGATTTTTTAGAATAATTTAGAGATCACTAATTCTCAAGCAAGATCACATCATTTTCTCCCAATGTCTAGCAAGGTATAGGACACGATGGAGAAACAAGCCGATAGATAAGAAAAGATGCATAAGAAAGGAATGTGAAGCAAGTGAAAGTGATCCTCAACGATTGACTCCTCAAGAGTACCCAAGCTAGGGAAAGAGGTGAAATAGTCATATGAAGCATTTTTTGGATAGGCAATGGAAGTAATGAGAAAGATAGCATGTAGAATAAGCAGTGAAGCAAACAAGTGAGATAGCATGAAGTGTGTAGTCCAAAAGAGTAGCAATGTCAAGAGACCTATGAGAACCATGTTTCATTTTTTATGATCAAGACCAAGGGGTCAACTAGATAGTATAGCAATGGGTTAGAGCAATAAGAATAAAGCTCAAGATAGAGGCTATGAGTGAATGGGAGAGCACAATAGAAAATCTCATGGATAAGATAGCCAATATGCAAAGATAGCTCAACATTGTCAAGATCAAAGAGAGAAGAGGGGATAGATGGATGATGGAAGAATTATGCATGATGCTTGTTTGCCAGGTTTTCATCATGGTACTTATCCAAGGTGCCACAAGAAGTAGTTTTCACCATAGGATAAATTTATTTCTCTTTAATTTTGCTACCAAAGTGCCACAAGAAGTGGTTTTCACCAAGGCACATTTTCATTTTTTCATTTTTTTTTTTTTGGAATTTTTAGAAAGAGCTCAAGCTTTTTGAATTTAGATAGTGCTCCTACAAGAAAGATAAGCCATGATAAGCCAAGACCATAGAAAGGTATGCTCAAAGATGTTGATAGGGTGATGAAAGGGAAATGGCAGTAGGAAGAGTATATGGAGGATAATAGTTCATGTATAGAAAGTTAGTGTAAGCTTTAGAGGATTTCATGAGGGTAGTTGAAATATTGTACAAGATCAACATTGACACACACCTTGAAGGGTATTGGAATGATGGAGGAATCATGGATGAAATAGCTTGAGATTTAGATGTATGAGGTGGTAGAAGAGATTTGGAAAAAAGTGGAGTGTAAGGCTTTGGAATAATTTTAGGAAAATTTTTGGAAGAAGATGGAATGGAAGCCTTTGGAAGCTTGAATGTCAACTTTGAAGTATTTTCAATATTCAAGTCTTCTAAAAGAGACTTGGGAATCCACATAGCTTTAGATTTTCTTCGTTCTTTGGGTGCTTGAGAGTGCATTTGTATAATGATGGATTTAAGAACCCATATTTTCTTTGGTTTAGCTCTTTGAGTAGTGGACCTTTGCGGTCTCTTTTGTGCATTCTCCTTCTTAGCATTCACATGTCGATTAGATGGGACATAGTGATCTTTCTTTTTCAATGGATTCTTATGTTTATTCTCACTTCCAAAGGACTTGGGATTTGTGGATGAATAAGGATGATAGGACTAGTTTAGATGTATAGATGGGTGAAAATTCATCAAGGATGAGTGTCTTTGTTGATCTTGAGGTATTATAGGAGAGCTAGGGAATGAGCTAGGAGAGAATGTAGGAGATGCAGGAACATAAGGCCCCAATATGGATGGAAGGTTTGAATGCTTTAGCTTAGATGGATAAGGACCAAGGATAGATTTAGAAGATGCAAATGGATAGTGAAAAGGGACATCAACATCTTTAGAGTGAGCAACGTGGTCAAAGCCATCAATAGACTCATGAGTAGCTTTGACAAGAGCAACATTTTTAATAGGAGCACTTGAAGCTTGAGCACAATTTTGAAGTGGATATGGAGAAGTAGAACATGAGGGGATGCTTTGATCTTGACAAGTAGCCTTGGATAGCATATGAAGAGAAATTTTCTCATAATTTTCAGTAAGCTCAAGGGAGATAATGGAATTGGTATCTTCATCATACTTAGGAGGTGGACAAGTTATAGGATATGGAGGGGAAAAATCTTGAAAGAGATGAAAGGGTGCTTGATCTTGATCTTTCTTGACATTTATAGCTTTTTCTTTTTGAGAGTCCTCTTGACATGGAGCCACTTCTAAGGACAATGGAGAATGAAGAGTGAATGGAGTAGTGCTTGGATTAGGCATCGTAGTGCATGAAGGTTGAGGATGTTTAGGATTAGTAGCATGGAAAAGGTTTGCAGCCAAGTGAAGGTTAGCTTGAGTTTCTTTCAGAGGTAGCCCTTGAGGATACACATAGTCAATGTGGAAAGCATTAGATTCTTTATTTGATGGAGGCATGTTGGAAAGATTTGAAGTTTTGGGAGATGCACAAGTGTTGGAAGAAGTGGAAGATGTAATAGAGCTGCTACTAGACATAGGTTCATTAATGTAATCTTGCTCAAGAGAAGTATCTTCACCACATGAGTCACTAGAGGTTCTAAGATCAACATCTCATCATCAATGAGATCTTGGATTTTATGTTTCAGCTCTATACAATCAAAAGTAGCATGGTCATTAGATTGATGATAAGCACAATAATCATCCAAGAAAGGATTTCCATAGGAGCTAGACTTAGGCAACATGATGATCTTATTTCCAAGAAGTTTTTGCAAAGTGTCATCATAAGAATTTTCCAAGGGAGAAAAAGTTCTATCAAAAGTATGTCTAGGATCTTCTTGTTGTTTCTCAAGTGAATAGCATGCATTCATGTCTTCATCATTATCTTTGTCAAAGATAGGTCCATCATGAAATTTTGGCATAGGCTCAAGTGCTTGTTCTCTACAAAGGTCTTTAGATCTAGAAGATGAAGACATTTGATGTCTTGAAGTAGAGCATGTAGACCTAGAAGAAGAGGATGACCTCAAAGAAGGTGACTCACATGAATGTAAAGACCTTAAGGAAGATTCATGTAATGATGCAATCTTCTCCTCTAACCTTTTCTCAAGTTTAGACTTCATTTCTGTCATGCACTTAGATAGATGAAGGTAAGAAAGATCATTTGTCTCTTCTAGTTCTTTGTATTGCACATATAGATCTTGAAACTCTTTAGTGACATGGAGGATATCATGATCATCTAGATTTGGTTGAGGTTTGGTAGCACAAGCTTTGAATTCCATAGTGGTAGATAGATAATCAAGCATGAAGGAGACTGGAGAAAGCTAACAAGGTGACACAAGATAACTTGATGTCCAAACTAGAGAGGTAGATTATTCACTTGCTAAGATAGTAGAGAGAGATTAAAGTGACTTGTCAAACAATATATCCAAGAAACTTACTACATGAATGACTCAAGTCAATAGCTAGGCAAGATGCCCAAATAGCCAAATAGATAGAGCAAGCGAGGTGACAAGTGAACAACTCTCCAACCCAAGAGTGTAGTCAAGAAATCAAGGCAACCATTTCAGAAAAAGGATAACTAGCAAGCATGCATAGACCATGAAGATAGAGAGAACAAGAGTACCAAGACCAAAGAGTTACTTTAAGCATGTTCAAGAACTAGAGACATAAAAAATAAAAATCAAATAATGAGACTCCCCTTAGCAAGCAACACAAGAAAATATTTGCATTTGATGTTTTGACTTGGTTAACAAAGTTTGACAATAGTTGATAGCATAGCAAGTTTGATGTTCAAAAGCAATTTCTTTCCAAACAAGATAGTGACACATGGAGTAGTCTTCAAACAATCAAGCAAGGGACAAAGAAACCTTGCATGATACAAGAATATGAGAGGTCTTAAAAGAAATCTGTATAACTATCATCATGTGTATGTTCCAAAGATTTCCACAGGTCTAGCACATTCGATAACACATCAAGCAATATCTACCTAAAGGACATGGTTCATTACTCAACAACTTCGCGCCCACTTGGTGCTCCTTTACCTCACACCAAGTGGTTTTCCACAAGATATATTGGCTTTGTCATGGAAGTTCCATAAGCACAACCAAGGGAACACATATGGTGAGTGTAAAATCTTGGGGTGATCCGGGTAGTCCACTAGGATCGATCCTTGCACCAAGAAGTTGAGCAACTAAAAAGGGTAGTTACTAACTTAGGATTTTAGATTGGGCTTCCGTTCATAGTGTTCCTCTTGCTCCCAATTACGGGACACCTCACCTTGCGATGAGTAATCGATCTCGCGATCACAAGAGTACCTTAAGCATTCTTGCCTAGTGATCTCCCTATGATCGAAATCCCATAAGCGATCACACTAGGTGAAGACAAACACTACGTCTACCAAAGTTTTGTGTCCTTAGTAGCCTTGAGTTTATAGTGGGTTGGAAGAGCCAGGTAATCAGCTTGTCCCCACTTGGGTCGTTCCTCTCAGGTTGTCTAAGAGCAGGCCCTCTAAAGGATTCTAACTACACAAAGTGGATCAACTTTTGGAAGTCAAGATTTTTGGTTCACCACAAGGGTGAAGAGCATACTCTCCTATTCCAATTATTTTCTCCCAAACACACCAAGAAGATTTAGTTACCCCTTGCTTTTGAAACCAAATGGCAAGTCAAGATTTCTGATTCACCACAAGGGTGAAGAGCATACTCTTCTATTACCAAAAGACTCCAATCACAAGTTTTATGTGCCTTTAAAAATGAACAATTATTCAATGTCGCACATGGAAACAAAAATTAAGCAAGTTTGGATTTTTATGCTTTGGGAAGCCCTGCAAACAATCTTTAGTATCCCTTGTGCATTTGAAGCTTTGACATGCGTTCTTTTTTTGCAACGTTTCAATTTTTTTTCATAAGGATGGAAACCTGTAATCACAACTTGTTAGCACCAAAAGTTAGTGTGAAATAACATAAAAATCTGCAATAAAAAGTGGTGAGTTGCCTCAAAAATTCCAATTTATCTTCCAACCAAGTGCATGCAAAGAAAGTGCAAGTTAATCACAAATGCTCTCATTTTTACTCTTTGATTTTGACCTAGTCAACAAGATTGAACTTGTTTGCTATGATTTCGTATCCAAAAATAAAAATGAAAAAAAGAGACCCCTGTTAAAAATTAGAGAGATTTCCAAAAATATAAGAAATTTAAAAAATTCTCTTCATTTGCGCTCTAGAGATCAATTTTGTCAAAACAAGAAAAAATTATCAAACTGAGTTTTTGATCCTTAATACGACCTCAAAATTCAAAACACAAAGAAAGAACCCCCATTAGAATTGAAAAAGCTTTTTGGAAATGTAAGTTTTTCTAAAAAAGACACTGATTTGCGACCAAAAATGACTTTTTATGAAAAAAAAAGAAAATATCATAACTTTGGCAAATCACGTCAAAATGCTTTGAAAATTGGACTAAAACATTTTGGATACATACCCAACCTGCAAAAAAATTTTAGAACCAAACTCCAAGCAGTTTAAAAGATATGATCAAATCTTTAAACGAACCACTTATGGGTTGGCCTTAAAACCCAAGTGATAATTCTACAAAAGAACTTGATCAGATCCAATATGCTGCTATAAAAAACCAAAGATGAAAAATAAAAGCAAATGGAGCTAGAAATTTGATTCAAGCCCCACGGTGGGCGCCAAAAATGTACACTCGAAAGTGTCACGCTCTAAACCATTCTATCCAAACAATTCTATGAGTTGGAATGCTTGGATGCCGACTTAGAGCTCCCTATCCACGGAGTGCAAGAAGCTAGTATTCAAGCATGAAGGCTCTCAGCCAAGCCTTACAAATGTGCTTCTTGCTAGTAAACCATGCAACGAGAGGTTCTTTGAGACAAGAGCAAGAGTGCCAATATCTTCAAGGAAGTTCCTCAAGAATGCAATGCAACTAAAGATTAAACTAGAATGAATATGAAAAGTGCAGCTATTCTAAGTGTGGATGAGAGTGTTACAATACCATTATTAAGCTATGTGAGAGAGATTAAGCTACATGTAAAGATAAAAGCTAAGCTAAGCTAGAATGCCATGGATGAGAGAATGTAGACAAGAAAGATAACCTGTTAGAAAACCTACAACATAACAACATTCAAATGATGGATGGATTGAGGGGGAAAGCTCTCTCCCTTTTAAAGATGTATGGATGGTAGAGATCAAGATGAAGATGGTGGATGATCAACGGTGGAATTCAAAAAGAGGAGTGATCCATGTGCACACACAAGTCAACCAATAGAATATAAGTTGACTTGTCATATAAGACAAAAGTCACAAAGCCTTTTCTTTTAATTGCAAAATAGAAAAAGGACTTTATGTGTGCACTTTAAGTGGGTTAGAAGAATGGGGTCTTTTATTTAATTAAAAGGGGACATGTTCTTTTAATCAAATAATGAACTTAGGATAGCATAGTCAAACTATAGGTTATAATCAAATAAATTGATTATTAGCAATTTGGTCTAGGTAAATGATTAAATCAATTTAGCCAAAATGTTGAAAAGGGGGCTAATAGTCTAGATGACCATTTTTAGGTGATTATAGTGTCCAAGCTAACACACTAGATTAAGAGAAACCCTTCACAAACTTTATTGACGATAAATTGCATTATACTTAAATATTTTCTCACAACTTGATAATATTAAACTTATGAATTATAAAAAAATTCCTTATCCTTTCAAGAACACACATGGCATATTTATGGTTACTAGCTCCTAACTAACTAATCAACCATTCCCATAGAATAAGGAAAATTTTATTACAATCCTATCTCTTTACAATGAAGAAGAGTCATGATGAGAAGAAGGAATAAGTTAGAATAGTTAAAGTAGTTATTAAACCATCATCCTATATTGTTGGACCATAAAAGACCACTTCCACTAGATCCATGGAAATATTCAAGACTTATTTAATAAATTCAATGCATTTCACTATGCGGTAAGCATTCTTCAATTGCTTTCTTGTATCCCTATTTGACATGATCCTACATCATTCTTTAGATGATATATAAAAATACTTCCCATTAACTAGAACCTACATAATATAACATTTAATCCTCCAACAATGATCAACTCAGGAAAAAACTTTATTTATGACTTATTATTCTATTCATATGTACACTCAACATTAGATAGAGTTAAAGTAGTAATTCCAATATTAGTTGTATGACTTATGATCATAATGGATACAAGAAACACTTCATATGTTGGTCTATAGACTAAGAAATTTCATATTATTTTTAAAACAAGTATTTAAACCATGAAGTAATATAACGACATATCATATTAACATATAATATCATAAATTTAGTACTTAAAGTCTATTTGGTAGTACACAAGGTATTTAAATTTTTCTTTAAAATATAATAAAATATACCTAAATATGAGCTTAATTATACCAAAATTGAGGCTAGTCATTATCCTCATCTCATCTTCTATTGGTCCCTTTAGCAACTAGAGTTCTTCCCCCTAGAAAATACCCTCATATCAAAATACAACTATTATCCACTCTCCAATTTGGCAAAGCTCCAAAACTGTCCCTTATTTCTTCTAGTTCATGCAAGTGCCATCCTCTTTATCCCTATCATATATA
Source organism: Cupressus sempervirens (assembly GCA_028749045.1). NCBI lineage: Eukaryota > Viridiplantae > Streptophyta > Pinopsida > Cupressales > Cupressaceae > Cupressus > Cupressus sempervirens. Next base: position 503,028,171 of record CM053783.1, on the reverse strand, counting down.
GTGTATTCACACTGCATGGAAAGTAATGACCAAAAAAGAATAGGGAGTTGTATGATTAATGGTAGCCAATTTCCTGTAAAGTTTAATGTATTTTTTTATAAAATGATTGGCCCTAATAGTAGCATCTTGTAGAAGATAGGGAGAGTGTGGTTCTTTTCTCTGGTGACAGACTGTCATATCTCCCCATTTGGTATAATAGTACTACATGGATTCCCAAAGATCACCTTGCATAATCTTTTGATACTAATCAAAATTTTCTCTCATTAAGAGTTTCAATGTGTCCTAGACCTTCTATTGGCCCATAATTTCTTCCAATAAAAGTATATTCTTTTCCTAATTTGATCTTCCTTTCTAACAAGAAGGGGTTGTATGACCTCTACATATTTATAAGTGTCAAATTCTTCACCTCTCATAATCCCATTATAGATCCAAGAAATCAATGTGCTAATTTGAATTTCACACACATAGCATAAAGGATTCTAATCAATTTCATTTTTTAAAACAAGATCATATAGGTGAAATTCACAAAGTAAATGCTTGATATGTCCATGGGATTCTCGATAGGGCTCATAAAAATGATAAGGTATTTTGAGTGAAGGATTTTTTCCTTTCCACAGGCTAATAATTTGAAAATCAAAATATAAATCTTTGAGATACATGAAATATATAGGAGATGATGACCTACATCCAAGAATGTTTGGAACTAATTTGATTACCTAACCAAAATTATCCTTAAGATTGGTAATCTTCACATCCTTATTTTGGATGATTCTTTTCAATTTTCAAATCTCCATTTCATACAAATTTTTTTGGTCAACCATTTTTGTATAGAAATCCATATCTATGACAAATGTGGTAAACTCAAGAGGTGGCTTGATGGTATCCTATTTCTCTTTCTCTTCCTGGCCTAACTTATTCCTCAACTGAACAACTTGATCTCAAGCATTAGCATGTTGTTCTCTATTGTTTTTTACATGAATTTCCCTATTTCTTTGTTTCCATTTCACTAGGAATATTAGTTGAGTCATCCTAACCTTTTGGTACATTATTTTGTGATGGCTCTTGGGGTGAATGCTAAAAAAAATTATTTGGTTGAACTTCTTATGTTACATGAGACACATTTTTCTTTCATCCAATTGAAACTTCATTTATTTTATTTGTGCTTGTGCCTAGTTTTGTCATTTTTTCACCTATACCTTTATGTCCTATTATCCACACTGCACGGTCTTGAAGAAGTTCTTCCATTATATGATCAATCACACCTTATTTCAATTATTTTATAGGTGACTCTTGTGACATACCCTCTATACTTACAAACATCTACAATTATAATTACATCAAGTAATTGTTCATCAAATGTCACTTTGTCTTCACTCCTTTTCTCCCTAACTTCAATTTTTTTCCTCTGTCATCTTGATGAGGATGTTATTTAAATTCATCACAAAGATACACTAAAAATTTCTCTAAATTTACAAGTCCTAGTTTATAATTTATCTCCTCACTATCCCCTACTTCTTCATGAATTGTCTATTTATATTGTTCTACAGGTTGTGTTGAATATTTATGGCTTGAGTGATTAAATTATAGGTTGAAAATATTATGCATAGGTGTAAATTGGTGGTAGATTCTATTTCTCCTCCTTCAAGAAGTAGGAAATGGTTTAGGCTTCATGGATGCACTAGCATCAAGAGAAGAAATGTTATTAGGTCACTTTCTTTTAGTACACATCTTTGTATTTCTTTGTGGAATTGACTTATGCAAGGGTTCCTAATCCATTTTGCATTTTTCCTTATGACTAGAAGGTCCAACTTATAAAGGTGGATTTTTAGACATTGATTTGGAGATTCTTTCAGAAAGGGGTACCTCATCCAAGGAATTTGATGAACTAGAAGCAAAAGGCACATTTTGTGAACTTAGGAATCTAAAATCCCCTATGCTTATGTGTAAGAGGTTGACCTTGGGGAATGATATTCTATGTAGGGTCATACCTCTAGCATACTACAAATTTTTCCCGAGTCATTTGAGAGACATCCCTAAGAGATCTTTCTACCAATAAATTAATTAGGTAATGGTAAGACAAATAGTTTAACCTTCCTTTTTTATACTCCTTAGATGTATTTAAAAGTAGTTTATAAATAAAATCAAGGACCTTTAGTAGTCTCTCATGCCTCAAATGAGATAACAATTTGAAATAATGAGAATGCAAGACCAAGAATCTATCTTCACAAGCAAGATACTCTAAAATATAGGTTTCTTGAGGCATCCATTTCAAAGGAAGATTCAATCTCTTATGTTCCTCTTTATGAGTATCCAAAGGAGGGTCTCTAGGCTTAGTGAACTTTGCAAGTACACTTATTACATCTTTGTTCCAAGGAAATTGTTGTGAAAAAAGTGTGTACCCTTGTCCAAAGTTTTTACCTAGGGACAACCTTGTGAAACATGGAAATAACCTCCAAGTTATGGGACTTGAACTATGAGGTTGACTCTCTAGAGAAGGCCAACTTCCTCTACTATTAGAATGCACTTAAACTATTCTTGAAGAGAAAAGGGAGAAGGAATACATGAAAGTAACTACCTGATCTATACTAAAGAGGTGATCCATAAAAATAGGGTGTTTAGACCAATCTCTTCCCATACATGCACAATATGATTATTATAATAGTCCAAAGATATATGGATTCAAACTTGCTATAATCTATAAACTACATAAAGACTAGACAACCACATGAGTGACACAAGGAAAAAGGCTTCACTTTTTATCATTCATGGGGCAAAAGAGATATAGAAATGCACATTCCAAATATCCATGATACATTGAAGAGAGGCAGAGAAGCTTGCATAGTACAATGACAACTGAAAGGGATAAGACAAAAAGTCATATAATTCAAAGGTAAAGAGGGAATTTACAATAGCATGCCAAGACAACACTAGAGAAATAGAGAAGATCTGACCCTAATAAAGAGTATAACATTATTGACATTTTAGTCATGTTTGTTATTAGTGACATACACTTATTCAAATTATAAGTATCTGCCAAACATATTGTATAGTTAATAGTGTTAACCAAGCATTCTAGTTGCTACAGAGTCCCTTGGATATTATTCAATTTGTGTTGAGAAATTAATACAAAGTTGTTGATCAGTAGTGTAAACCAAGCATTATAGTGTGTGCCAAGTTTATTAGTACAAAGTAAGTTGTTGATGCAAGAAAAGGGTGAATAACTAGGGCCAAAGGCTCACTTAGCTATCCAAACCACCCTACAAGAGTTTACACAATGGAAGCAAAAATAAAGAATAACAACCAAAGGAGGTAAAAGAGTGAAATAATTTTATTGATTCATAAAAATATCTTCATACATGCCCAACTTTAAGGCCTTCTGGGTTACGATCAAATACAAATTCATTCACATTCAAAGGTCCAACAGAAAATTCATACTTTCAATTCTACTCTCTAATCCTCTTCCAAAAACTTTCCTAACTCTAAGCCTAAAAACTCTATATATACTTGCTAAAATGGCTTACAAATTATGTAGAACATTACATAAGAGGAGGGCCAACCCAACAATGGTTTGGACACATCCCAAGAAAATATCTTAACATACATGTCGTGATCAAAATAAATCCTGCAAATTGCCTCATAGGAATCACGTCCAAATGCTGACACTCAACATACACTAGTAACTTGGCACATGAAAATACACTCGACATACATTGGATAACTTGGCACATGAAGAGTCACTCGACATACACTGGGTAACTTGGCACATGAAGGAATTGCTACAGTAACTCAACACATGAAGGAATTGCTATAGTAACTTGGCACATGAAGGAATTGCTAAGCAGATGAAGGATTTGATAGGCACATGAAGGATTGCTAGGCACCAACTTGCAGAATGAACAAAAATGAGCAGGATAATAAGGCAACCTAGGGTGCTGTTGCATTAGACAACTAGGGTTGAAAGAAATGATTCTCCTAAATTATTGAGATGTCACAAATTGAGTTGAATCCAACTCAAATTGAGAAATCCATAAAACATCTTCAATAGGTTTGTTCTTCCACTTCGCCAAATATTCATAGTAATGTTTTCCTCTTGTGCTCTTGCCAACTCTCTAATCCAATATCTATTCAAATTCTTCAATCTACTTTTTAGGATAGTCATCTAATATAGAAAATTCATCCTTTGACTCATGATACTTATAAAAATAAGCAATATTGAATATAGGAGATATATCCATGTCATCATGTAACTCAACTTCATAAGCATTACCATTGTCAAACTTCTTCAAGATCTTACAAGTTTCAAATTTCTTCATCTTCAGCTTGCTATATGTTCCAACTAGGAATCTTCCTTTCTTCAGATGAACCATCACCTCATCACCAACTTAAAAATCATGGTATCTTCTAGAGTAATCAACATTCTCCTTATACTTCTGATTACTTTGTTTCAACCTCAACTTCACTTCCTTATGCAAAGACTCCAAAAAATTAGCAAATTCTTCTCCTGCAACACTTTTCTTTTCTTTACTAGCAACATCTCTCAAATCTGATATACCTCTAGAATGCATTCTAGTAACAATCTCAAAAGGTGTCTTCCTTGTACTCCTATTCACAGAATTGTTATATGCAAATTTAGCTTGTGCCAATACCATCTCCCAATTACTTGACTTATTCCCAACTAAACATCTCAAAAAATTACCCAAGCTTCTATTCACAACCTCTATTTATGCATTTGTCTATGGATAGAATGTAGAACTAAACTTTAGCTTAGCACCCATCTTCTTCCATAAAGTCTTCCAAAAATAACCAAAAAATTTACTATCTCTGTCAGAAATAATATTTCTTGGTAATCCATGCAATCTCACAATCTCTTTTAAAAAAAGTTCAGCAACATTCTCAGCATCCGATGTCTTCTTATAGGGTATGAATGAGCCATCTTAGAAAATCTATCCACTACAAAAAATATGGAATCATACCCTTTCACTATCTTAGACAATCTAAGAACAAAATCCATACTTATGTCAATCCAAGGTTTCTCAGGAACAGTAATAGGTGTATACAAACTAGTATTTTGACTCACCCCTTTTGCAACTTGACAAACTCTACAACTCTTTACAAATTTTTGAACATCCTTATACATTTGTGGCCAATAATACTTTTCATTTAGCAAACTCAATGTCTTATCAATTCCAAAATGTCTAGCTAATCCACCACTATGCTTTTCCTTAATCAGATTCAACCTCATAGAACTTCTAGGAATATACAACTGAATACCTCTTAACAAAATACCTTCTTGAATGAAATACTCATCATACTTACTTACGTGATCTATTAGATTTGGTGCTCTGCACTCTCTCCACACCTCAAAAAAATTAAGATCAACATCATACAACTCTTTCATTTCATCAAAACCATGAACTTCAACCTTCATTTTAGTCAACAAAGAATGTCTTCTACTCAATGCATCAACAACTCTATTAGTAACTCCACTCTTATGCTTGATCACAAATGTAAAACTCTTCAAGTACTCAACCCACTTTATATGTTTTTGATTCAATTTATGTTGACTTCCCAAGTATTGTAAAGCATTATGATCAGTATATAGTACAAACTCTTTACGAATAAAATAATATCTCCAGTTCTTCAATGCTTGGACAATAGCATAAAATTCTTAATCATACACAAAATATTTCCTTTTAGCATCATTCAACTTTTCACTAAAGAAAGCAACAGGCTTACCTTCTTGACTTAATACAGCTCCTATTGCATTACCACTTGCATCACACTTTGTTGAAATTAGGTAAAGCCAATATAGGTAATTTAGCAACCTTTTGTTTCAAAGGCTCAAAACTCTTATTAGCTCCATGTGTTCACTTGAAGTCCTTTTTATCTCCCTTATTGTCTTAGTCATAGCATTACAAATAGAACTATAATTCTTTATAAACTTTCTATAAAAACTAATCAAACCATGAAATGATCTTACCTCACCCACATTCTTAGGTGCAAGCCATTACAAAATTGCTTTAACCTTCTCAAGATCCATCTTCAAACCATTAGTTGAAATTACAAATCCTAAATACACAATTTCCTCTTGCATGAAAGAACACTTTTTGAGATTAATCAACAACTTTTCCTCTTTCAACCTCTACAATAATTGTCTAATATACTCAAGATGTTCTTCCTTAGTCTTAATAAATATCAGAATATCATCCAAATAAACAATCACAAACTTACCAAAAAATCTTTTCAGAACTTCATTCATCAACCTCAAGAAAGTACTAGGTGCATTAGTCAAACCAAAAGGCATAACCAACCATTCATATAAACCATCTCTTTTCTTGAAAGTAGTCTTCCATTCATCACCTTCTTTGATTCTAATATGATGATAGCCACTCTTCAAATCAATCTTGGTAAAATACTTTGCTCACTCAAACAATCCATTATGTCATCCATCCTTGGCATAGGAAACTTATATTTCACTATGATCTTGTTAATAGCTCTGGAATTAGTACACATTTTCCATTCTCCATTCTTTTTAGGTGTACAATAGGTACAACACATGGAATCAAGCTTTGTCTAATTAAACCTTTTTGCAACAACTCATGCACTTGTTTGTTAAGTTCTTCATTCTCTGTAGGTGTCAATCTGTATGGTGCTTTGTTTGCCAAACTAGCTCCAGGAATCAAATCCATACTGTAATCACCTAAAAATGGTCATCTATACTATTAGCCCCCTTCTCAGCATTTTGGCTAAATTAATTTAATCATTTATCTAGACCAAATAGCCAATAATCAATTTATTTGATTATAACATATAGTTTGACTATGCTATCTTAAGTTCATTATTTGATTAAAAGAACATGTCCCTTTTTAATTAAATAAAACACCTCATTCTTCTAACCCACTTAAAGTGCACACATAAAGTCCTTTTTCTATTTTACAATTAAAAGAAAAGGCTTGTGAGACTTTTATCTTATGTGACAAGTCAACTTATATTCTATTGGTTGACTTGTGTGTGCACATGGATCACTCCTCTTTTTGAATTCCACCGTTGACCATCCACCATCTTCATCTTGATCTCTATCATCTATATGACTTTAAAAGGGAGAAAAATTTCTCCCTCAAAAGATCCATCCTCATTTTGAATATTGTTATGCTGCAGGTTTTCTAACAGGTTTCTTTGGAGCTTTGTGGAGAACTTCTCATTTCTTGTCTCATTCTATCATTATTATTGCACACTAGTTTAGATTCATACTTACATGCTAGTTTAGTTATTTTCTTGCAATAATCTATCACAAATAGTTTAAATAATGGTATTGTAACACTCTCATTCATATTCTAGCATAGCTACATCTTGCATCTCCGTTCTAGTTTAGTCTTCCATCTTGCATTACATACTTGAGTGATTCCTTGAGATATTTGCACTCTTTCTCTTGTCTCAAAGAACCTCCTGTTGCATGGTTTACTAGCAAGAAGCATGTTTCTAAGGCTTAGCTGAGAGCCTTCATGCTTGAATACTAGCCTCTTGCACTCCGTGGATAGGGAGCTCTAAGCCAACATCCAAATATTCCAACTCATGGAATTGTGGGATAGAATGGTTTAGAGTGTGACACTTTTGAGTTTACATTTTTTGTGCCCACCATGGGGCATGCTTTATTGAGATCTCTAAAATTAGTACAAACTCATATGGATTTGTCATGCTTAGAGATAGGTACAATGTTGGAAATCCACTCTACATAATCAATGGCCCTAATGAAGTTTGCAGTTGTGCAAATTGTTTCCTTAGTTCTTGTATTTATTCCCTTAAGATTTCAGCCCCAGTGGGCTCTCATTTTGGAATTATATGCTCAACATCAAAACCTTGAGGGAGTTTCCATCCCCTAGCTACCATGTATTGAAAGTATTGGTCTCCATTTTCCTCTAAAGCTCTAAGCATTAGTTTTTGGGCAAAGCCATCTTGTTGAAATTTGATTACATCTTCGCTAGTTACTTCTTCATCACTATCATGATGGGATGGTTTAGGTGGTGAAGGACATGTGCCAGTAGTAGCTCTAGGAGTCCTTGGTGGCATGTGATTGCCATCATTTTTCTCAAAAGGATTTTGAGGGCAAGTTCCTTTATGTCCTTCATAGCGTGCCTGATTGTTAGTTTCAACTTGTTGGTTTTCTCTTTCCATAGCGTTTATAGCCTCCAAAGTCTTTTGGGTTTCATGTGCTTGTGCTTCTAAGAAATGTTTAATTTCATCAGGGTGCACCATAGTGACTATACCACTCGTATCCTTGGGTGTCTCAAAGGGTGTACCAAATGGATTTTCAAAACTATAAAGTGGGTTGTGCTGAATGTTGGCTATTTGTGTTTGAGAAAATTTGAGATTCTTATCACAAGGTTGCTTGCATGGATGTTTGGGTGGTGTTTCCAATTTCTTAAAAATGAAAGGCATGTGGCTACCATTACCAACTTGATATCTAGTTGTGACTGGCATGTAAAGAGTTGTCTTTGTTTAGTAGGACAATAAAAGTGAGCCAAATTTGAAGCTTTTACGATCAAGACTAGTCACTTGTCAAAATGTGATAGATGGCTTGTCAAACAATGCTCAAGATCTTATAGCATGGGTGACTTGAGCTGAGTGGATGAGTGAGAAGCTCAATAGTAGATAGTTAGAGTAAAATAATAGTTGAATTTTGACAAGTGATTCATCAAGATGTTTCAAGACTTACATTCAATGGACTAAACCCATCTTTTCAACCTAGGACAAATTCTTCACACACTGATACGTAGCTAGGATCAAGGGTGACCAACGTGACACTCCTTAGACCAAAAAAATCCAACTGTAAACTCTATTTCTAACCCAAAGTGACTCTAGGTGATATTTTCTCAAAAGGAGGGCGACATAAGTTCAACAAATAGTGTCGCATGACAAAATTTTAACACGGGTGTGACACTTTTTGTTTAAGCGATAAATATTATAACTGAGTGCGATAGAAGTTTATAGGCAATGTGACCGAATTTACTACTGTCATGCAACAGATTTTTGGGTAAAAATCTGTCGCATGATATTTCTTGTGAGAGCATGCAACATAGTGCTAGTTTTGCGCAAAAAAAGGTGAACTTTTGGTTTGTAGTTCATTTCAATTTGTCAATCAGACAGTGTTTCATTTTAATTTGTATTAGTAAACAACAAGGTTTGCAAATAGTAAGTATTTTAACATGTCTAAAAACAATTGATCAAGGGTAAAAACAACCTTGTCAATATGCATTTGGGATATCAGAACAACCTTCCTAACAACTTTTATCGGAATGTTTATGTTGCAAGAATGTTAACACTGGTCAAAACATCGAAAACAATAGCCAAGCAATCTACCTTAGAGTCACGGTTCATTACTCAACAAATTGGCCCATGCTTGATGCTCCTTTGCCTCACACCAAGTGGTTTCCCACAAGAGATATTGGCTTTGTCATGGAAGTGCCATAAGCACAACCAAGGGAACACATATGGTGAGTGTAAAATCTTGGAGTGATCCGAGTAGTCCACTAGGATCAATCCTTGCACCAAGAAGTTGAGCGGCTACAAAGGGTAGTTACTAACTTAGATTTTTTAGATCAAGCTTCCATTCATACTATTCCTCTTGCTCCAATTCATGGGACACCTCACCTTGTAATGAGTAACTGATCTCGCAACCAGAAGAGTACCTTAAGCATTCTTGCTTAGTGATCTCCCTATGGTCAAAATTCCATAAGTGATCACACTAGGCGAAGACAAACACTACGTCTACCAAAGTTTTGTGTCCTTGGTAGCCTTGAGTTTATAGTGGGTTGGAAGAGCTAGGTAATCAGCTTGTCCCCACTTGGGTCGTTCCTCTCAGGTTGTCTAAGAGTAGGCCCTCTAAAGGATTCTAACTACACAAAGAGTGGATCAAATTTTGGAAGTCAAGATTTTTGGTTCACCACAAGGGTGAAGAGCATACTCTCCTATTCCAATTGTTTTCTCCCAAACACACCAGGAAGATTCAGTTACCCCTTGCTTTTGAAACCATATGGCAATCAAGATTTTTGATTCACCATGAGGGTGAAGAGCATACTCTCCTATTACCAAAAGACTCCAATCACAAGTTTTATATGCCTATGAAAAATAAACAATTAGTCAATGCCGCACATGAAAACAAAAAATCAAGCAAGTTTGGGTTTTTATGCTTTGGGTAGCACTGCAAACAATGTTAGTTGCACTTGTGCATTTGAAGCTTTGACATGCGTTCTTTTGTATGCAAGATTTCAATTTTTCTTCACAAAGAGGGCAACCTACAATCACAACTTGTTAGCCCACAAGTTAGCACAAAAAAATCACAAAAATTGTGAATTAGACCTCTATAAAACAACCTAAAAATTTGCTTAAAACCAATAGTCATCCAGCTAAGAAGAAATTTGATCAAATCCCTCAAGGAACAAGCAAAAACTTGTCAGGCGATACTTTTTGCTGAACAAATGTCATGCGATACTTTATAGTATAGCAAGGTGATAGTTTATGTTCAAGTGATACAGTTTCTTCAGCCATGCAACATAGTTTTGCATAGAGGGCGATAGAATGCAGGCTTCAAGTGCAACACTTGTTTCCAAAAAAGTGTCGCACGACAGTATTGTGAACTGTTTCGTGAAACTGGATAGGAGTCTATACATGCTGCCATTTCCTAAGGATATAGAGGTTCCTAAGTATGACAAATATGATGGAAATGGTGACCCTCATGACCATGTGAGACATTTCTATGCTATTAGCATGGACTTTATGCATGGAGACACCTTTCTTATACGTCTGTTCCCCAAAAGTTTGAGAGGACAAGCTATGGAATGGTTTACCAAATTGAGTCCCCCTCTCAAGATGTTTGATGAACTTGCACAACACTTTCTACAACAATATTCATACAACATCCAACATCTTGTGACTGTGTTGGACTTATGCCAAATCAAACAAAGTTCAGGGGAACCTTTTGCCATATACCTCCAACAGTGGAGGTCTCTATACTCACGGTACCCTCGACAAGTTCCTGAAGCTAGGAAAATTGACATTTTTGTCAACACACTCGTACCTGAGCTATACTTTGATCTTAGAAAACAACTATTCACATCCTTCAACACCATGGTTGAGAGCACATACCGCATTGAGGATGTTGCTATCAAGAAAGGGGACATTGTCATAAACAAGGATAAAGTTAACAATGGAAATGGTAAAGACAAAGGCAAACCTTGGAACAAAAACAAGTATGTTGTCAATGATGGAGTAGTAGACAATCCTAAGACTAAGGAACTTGCATTTAACCTTTCCAATGCCATCTATGCAACAAAACAAAAAGAAGGTTCAAAGCCACAACCCTTTGACAAAGGCTCTAAATTTGTGAAGAAGTGACGTGTTTACACAACTATAGTTGAACCTTATGAAGTGGTTTTAAAAACCTTAATTGCAAATTAGTTGGTTACCTTACTAAACAACTCACGTCCTTATGATCCACCTATTAGACCTCCATGGTGGAGAGAAGATCATACTTGTAGCTATCATCGAAGTAAAGGACATAACACAAAAAATTGCTTCAAACTCAAAGATGTAATTCAAGACCTCATCAAAGCTGGCAAAGTTATCACAAATGGCCTTGTTAAAAATACTGATCATAAGGCTTTCCAAAAACCATTACTTGAATACAAAAAAGGTGAGACCTCAAGGGCAGCTACCAAAAAAAATCATGACGCCAAAATTAGTTATGCTTATGCTGACATTGATAATGTTATAGGCATGCTTGAGCCCGTTGAATACATATGTATGGAAAGATCCAACAATAACAACTGGTCAAATTATGATGCTGAAGATGAACAACTAAAAGTGGTCTTAAGGACACGATCCACTCCTCAAGACAATACTAATACTAGACCCAAGGTGGTACTCCGAGTGGCTGAGTCTTCATCTTCTCAAGGTGAACCACTTAACACTGTCACTAGGGGGAAATCTAAGGTTGTCCTAAAAGTTTTTAATGATCCTAAAAATGCTTCATCTAAGCAACCAATTACTTCCAAGATCTCCAACTATGATCTTGTTAGCCAACTGCAATGCACACAAGCACAAATCTCCATTTTTGAATTGCTAGAGTTATCTCCTTTGCACAGGGATATCCTTGAGAAAGCTTTACATTTTGCCAAATTCCCCACAGATATTGATGTGGAACAATTCCAAGCTATGGTGAACCACATCTCCTCGCCTCACTATCTCACCTTTTCTAAAGAAGATGACTGAGCTCTTAGTCATCCCCATAACTTTGCTCTTCACATTGAAGTTCAAATCTTTCATACCCGCATCCGTTGAGTCCTGATAGACAATGGTGCAGGGTTAAATATCATTTCATTCAATGTAATCCAATAGTTGGGCATGGCTAAATTTTCCATTGATCCAAAGCGCAAGATCACTATAAAGGCCTATGGTGAGGTCAAAAGGCCTTCTAAAGGTCTAATTGTACTTCCAATCAGAGTTGGTCTAGTTGAGAAGAATGTCATTTTCCAAGTTTTAGACATACCACTTGCATACAACTTGTTTTTGGGATGGCCATGGATTCATGATATGCAAGTAGTACCATCTACGTACCATCAGTGCATTAAGTTCCCTTTTAATGGTACTGAAGTAGTTTTCCTCGACAACAACTCCATGTCTATCAACACATTATCTACGGCTAAAATGCTAGTCCCACATAATTGCTCTTCTCATGAGCTAGCACCATCTTTCACAGAATGTGAACAAAAATTGAAAATGATGAGCCTTGGTATGGGTGAGTACACTTTGGACTCTATTGCTGCCTTACCAATTTCCCCTCAATCCTATGGGAAACCAACTATTGCAAAGAAGTCTTCTGCTTTTGCTATGACACTTTTTGGCACTTTTGTGCAATCTTCAATACCTCTAGAAGCAGAAAAGGAAGAACAGGCCATTAGGGACTAGATCTACAGAGAAGAGGAAGACGAGGAGGTTACAGTGACTAATCCTATTTCTCCCAGAAGATATGGAAAAGGCTATAAATTTTTGACAAAAATTATAAATTTTTGACAAAAATGGGCTACCAGGGCCACGGGTCCTTAACTGGTTGTAAGAATGCTCTAGTTGAACCTTTAAGTCACACTCAAGGTCGTGATACTCGAGACACCACTGGTCTAGGCTTTGGGCTAAACAATGATATACCAACCTGTGATCGAAGATTGCTCATGTCTAGTGAATCAGAGGATGATGACTCTCCCGTAATTGCTACCACTTCACAAGATGAAGACTTTGTCCCTCTCACTTCCCTCCTTTGGGGAGAAGACATATTGATTGCCAATAATAATGAAGAAGCTTCTACCTCCCAACAACAGGCACAAGAAGGGTCTACTTCTAAGGACATAAATAGAGGACAAATTAGGCAGAATATTGCTCGTCTCATAGCTAGGGATCATAGTACAAATTCTCATGAGTAAGAGTGGGAAAGCCTCTTTGATGCATCTTGTGAGCTAGGGGGTGGATGTCATTCATGCCTATACAACCCAACCTGATGTAGTTGAACGGTCTAGTATAGGGTTGGATGAGTTTGACTCACAACATGTCTCAATGGATCATGCTAGTTCCTCTAGGACTATTGTTGAGTTGGACTCCTTTGCAACATTTTCTATAGGCTCAACTTCACAAGTCACTAGAGATGACTCCTTCCATGTCAATCACATTGAAACTTCCCCCTCACTCTCGCTAATTCACCCAGATCTCATAGATTGGTCTATCCAAAATCAAAGACCTGAAATACGATCTTTCCAAAATAACTATGAGATCACTTGTTATTTGAATGCAATTGAACCTATCACTTCTTCCACCAGTGAGCCTATGGTTAACATGATGGAATTAGATATCAAGTACCTCAGTCAAAAAATTAAAAGGAAAATAAAGTGATCAGATGGTGAAAACCACATTGTGGCGGTGTCTGATCCTCAAAAAAGTAAAAATAAAGGCATATCTAATGGTGAAAACCTCTCTGAGGCACCTACAGATGAGGTACTTGGTAGTCTACCAAGCTATTTATAGGATAGATCTTTAGTTCTCATTGAACCTACATAGCCTATCAACTTGGGTATAGAAGAATGTCCTCAGATTATCCATGTAGCTCAATCTTCTTCAGATGAAGAAAAGACATAGTTTGCTCAATTCTTTCAAGACAAGAAGGTCAACTTCGCATGGAAATACTCTGATATGCTAGGGCTTGATACAGATCTCATCATGCATCACTTATTAATCTCACCAGATGTCAAGCCTATCAAACAAAAGTTGAGAAAAATGCATCCACATGTGGCCCTACTGGTCAAGACAGAGTTAGAAAAACTATTGAATGAAAACTTCATTAGGGCCATTGATTATGTAGAGTGGATTTCCAACATTGTACCTATCTCTAAGCATGACAAATCCATATGAGTTTTTACTGATTTTAGAGATCTCAATAAAGCATGCCGCAAGGATGACTTTCCACTACCAAACATCGATATGATAGTGGACATGACTGCAGGTTATGAGATGTACTCGCTCATGGATAGATTTTTTGGGTATAACCAAATCAAGATAGATCTAGTAGACCAAGAAAAGACAGCTTTTACATGTGCATGGGGTACCTTTTGCTGAAATGTCATGCCTTTTGGGCTTAAAAATGCTGGCGCTACATATCAAAGAGCAATGACAACCATCTTTCATGATATGATGCATAAAAACATGGAAGACTATGTTGATGACACATTGGCAAAATCAAGGAAATGAGACACACATCTCAAAGACCTTAGTTTGATATTGGACCATATGGAATAGTTCCAACTTAGGCTGAATCCAAAAAAATGTGCCTTTGTTGTCACTTCTGGAAAATTGCTAGGTTATATCATTTCAGAAAAAGACATTGAGGTTGACCCTAAAAAAGTCCTAGCTATCATGGATATGCCTGCACCAAAGACTATTAGTCAGCTTAGAGGTCTGCAAGGACATCTACAATCCATAAGAAGATTTATCTCTCAATTAGCTAATAAGGCTCAACCTTTCAATAAAAATTTGCATAAAGGATCTACCCATATTTCTAATAGTGACTGTCAACAAAGTTTAGATCAAATCAAAGGCTACTTGGCAAAACCTCTAGTTTTGATGCCGCCCATTCTAGGAAAACCTTTGAACCTATACATTTCAGCTATGGATTCTTCTCTAGGAGCACTCTTAGCCCAAAGTGATGAGACAGGTAAAGAAAGAGCCATATACTATATCAGTCAAACTTTGGTGGCTTATCAACTAAATTATACAAGTATAGAGAAGGCATGCCTTGCTGTAGTTTTTGCCTCCAAAAAACTCTGGCATTATATGTTGGCCCATACAGTTCACTTGATTGCAAAGATAGACCCTTTGAAAAAATTATTAAGTAAAGCTACACTTACTGGTCATCTTGCTAAATGGATGATGATTCTTTCCAAATTTGATATTCAGTATGTTGAACGTAAGACAATCAAAGGATAGGCCATAGCTGACTAGTTGGCTGACTTCCCACTTGAAGATGTAGCACCTATGCAAATTGAGTTTCCAGATGCCTCGATCATGTACATTACTGATAGAACATGGAAGATGTTTTTTGATGGATCCCATACATAGAATGGAGCTAGAGCAAGGGTTTTGTTTGTTTCCCCTCATGGTTATATGATCCCAAAGTCCTACAAACTATTGTTCCCATGTACAAACAATATTGCAGAGTATGAAGCATTAACAAATGGGATCAAAATGGCCCTTGAATGACGAATAACTGAGCTACACATCTATGGGGATTCTCAACTGGTTGTGAACCAAGTGAATAATGAATATCAAACAAATGATGACAAGTTGATCCCTTATAAAAAGTTGATAGATTCTCTAAGGAATTATTTTACCTTTCTAACATTCCAACAGATTCCTAGAGCAGAAAACAAGGCTGTTGATGCTAAGGCCACCTTAGCATCTATCCTCCAATTGCAAGAACATGAATCACAATTTGAGTTCCTAGTGGAAGAATTGCATCATCCAGCCTATGATTCCTCAAAAAACCAGGTGATCACTATTTTGGATCATGATTCCTCCCACTATGCAGCTATTTTCTCCTACCTGCGTGATCAGGTTATTTCTGAAACCCTCACACGAAACCAAAAATGCCAACTCCTTCATAATGCCACACACTACAGTTTGGTCTCTGGTGACTTGTATAGGAAGGGTCTAGATGGAAAGCTGCTTAGGTGTTTAGAGCTAGAAGAGTCTAAGAAGGCACTTGCCAAAGTCCATGATGGAATTTGTGGGGCACATTCTAATGGCCTTGCACTTGCTCGAAAACTACTTAGGATGGGTTATTACTAGCCCACCATGCAAGCTGATGCTGTGCACTATGCTAACTCCTGTCAGAAATGTCAGCTCCATGGAAACTTGATACATGCTCCCAGGCAAGAGTTAATCCCTTCTGTGACATATTGGCCATTTCAACAATGGGCCTTTGACTTGGTAGGAAAGATTCATCCAAGCTCATCCAGAAGTCATAAATTCATCATCACAGCAACAGAGTATTTCACTAAATGGGTTGAAGCTATACCATTATCTGTTGCTACAGGAAAAAATGTTGCCCTATTTATACTAAATCACATCATTTGCCGATATGGTATCCCATCCTCTATTGTTATGGATAATGGAGGGCAGTTCAAGAAAAAGGACTTAAAGCAACTGTGCCAAAAGTTTTGAATCAAGCAACACTGGTCCTCTGTTTACTATCCCCAAGGGAATGTCCAAGCTAAGGCCTCTAATAAAACACTGCTGAAAATCCTACAGCACATAGTTCACAAGTCTGGGAAAGATTGGCACTTGTAAATAAATCTGGTACTTTGAGCCTATAGAACCACCATTCATACTCCTACAAGGGCTACACCCTTTTCTCTAGTCTATGGCTCTGAGGTTGTTCTCCCATTAGAAGTTGAGATAACTTCCTTGCGCATCTCCTTACATGGGTTAATAACCAATGAAGACCATAGAGCTATGCAAGTACAAGAACTAGAAACTCTGGATGAACATCACAAGGCTACTTTTGATCACATGAGAGCTTATCAAAAGCGCATGTCTACACAATGTAACAAGAAGGTTCACCCCTGTGAGTTTCAAGTAGGTGAACTCTGCTTAGAGAGAATCTAAAAAATCAGCAACATCGAGAGCAGAAAGGGAAATTTGAACCTAATTGGTTGGGTCCTTACATTATCATAGTAGCATTCGAGTCTAGTGCTTATCAGTTGTCTACTGCAAATGGTGAAGAACTTGCAGAGCCTATCAACATCCTACACTTGAAGAAGTTCTATGCTTAGAGGCTTGCTGCTTAGCTATCTTGTATATATCTATGATGCTGAAAAATCCTAAAAATTAGAAAATGTCCTGAAAAAATGATCGTCTTAGTGAAAACCTACCAATAGGCACTTTGATGTATCACTAAAAAAATTAAAAATTTGAAAAATACAAAAAAATTGAAAAAAAGTCCTGAAAAAATCTGTCAAGTGGTGAAAACTTAGAAATAGGCACTACTTGAAACCCTTGCACCTATGTCTATCAGTCTCAATCACTTACTTCACTACACATTTCTTGGCTTGGAATTGTTTCTTGTCCTCATCTTGGGGGCATAACTACTTAGCCTATTGAGGTATTCTTGTGAATTAGGGTTTCTTTGACAACTCACAAAACAATGTTTCTCAACACTTCCCCCACCTCGACATCAAGTGTTTTTTTAACACTTTTCAGATAGTTTACCTATGGTCTCCGATGTCGCGATATTCTCACTATTAGAATCAAGTCTTGAAGAAATGGCCAAGTGACTTACACACACACACACACACACACACTTTAACACTTAAATGACTAAGCTATGCTGATCTTTATCTACTTTGTGTGTTGTCTATGATGATTTATTTGCCATGTGTTCCCTCCCTAATAATCTTTTGAGGATGTCATTGACTAAGAAGACTGGGGGCATGGGACACATTTTCTTAATTTTTGCTTGTGGGTATACTTTGTTTGTCTATAGTGTTGTAAGCATTTATGCTTGTCCTATCCAACATTTTGACTTACAAATGTATCATCCTTGACTATTTCACAAGACTGCTCTTGGGGTTTATCCTAGCGCTTATGCCTTGATATAGGTGTAATCTTGCTAAATTAAAATTATGAAATCTAATCGTGTAGTTATCTTGACTTACATGTCTCTGATGCTTAGATTGGATTTCCACATACCTATCTGATATTGATCATATTCATATCCTCATAGTTATACTAGTTATGGTTGTATGATCTCATGATGTCCCTAATAAATGCTCAATGATGAAAATAAGAGTCTAAATGTTATGCACTTGTTGTTGGTAAACCACTTTTCATATTAGCTTGCATTTTAGGTTCATTTTCTAGATTAGTCTTGCATTCTTGCATGTGGGAAGAGCTATCTCTTCATCTTTTTTTCTTTGCAGACATATCAGCTAGCTGCTTTCATCTTTCACTTCTCCATGTCTTTTCACCTCCTTAATCTATCGCTACATTTCTTTGCTATCCTGTCATCACAAGGGGTTAATCCAAAAATATCACATACGATCTATCCAAGTGTCACATTTTCACAAAAACATTTAAGTCTTTACCATCCATATGAGAGATCAAAATCAATACACATGAGCATATACACATACATGAGCTAAAAAAAAAAATTGAAACACCACATGAAAGCTGAAACATACATTTTGAGACAAGTACACAAGAATATCGATAAATCCAGTATCTCATATATATATCAAATGTGTCATGGTACATATACAAATATGGAATCCAAAATCTGGATATATGTCTCAAAAATACATGAGGTACAATCAAAACATAGCTATCACTCGACATCATGTCTAACTGCCACCCTCTGCAGCTGGTGTTGGCCCTGGTGGAGGAGCTTGTCTCCTATCTAGTGGTTGCACTGCACCCTCTGATCTACCCGCTCACTCTGAATAGTTAGGAAGGCCCTATCCTAGTGGTACCACACTCCTATAGGAAACATAATAGTATGCAGCTCATGCACCATTATGTGCTGCCTCTTGCCTCGCAGTATCTCACTCTCGACATAGCTCATCTGCTCATGCTCGCTCATCCATCAACTGCTGATCCTGTACTGCGATAGTCACCCGAGTTGCCTACAGCTCTACCTCCAAGGCACGAATCCTCGCACCCTGATCCTCTCCTCTTGCTAGCTGCTCTACAGGTTCCTCTACCCTCACCGCTCACCATCTCCTCAGGGGCACCTCCTCCTCCCCACCACCATCATCATCAGACTCTGATGACTCCTCCTCCTACATTGTCTGTGCTCACATCCTCCTTCTCCCTGCTCGGGAGCTCTCCCCCTCCATCTATCTACCGCCTCTCCCCCTCCCTCTCCCTCTGCCTCCTGCTCCCCCACCACCTCCATTTCCCACATCTAGATCTGTGAACCGAGGGAACGGGTGTCTCTACATCTCATAAAGATACCCTAGATCTACCCCTACATCTACCACATCTGGGTGATAATGCCAGGGAGTCGCCACTAGTGCTACTATATCCCAAACTGCTGTCTGATAGTCCAACAGTTGTAGCCATCCCAATCCCTCATCTATGCGCATCTGAGAATAGGTGGTCGTCTCCATCGATATCACCTGCTACTCTACAAACTACTGCCATACGTGACTAATCACAAATTGCTCCACAATGTCTATGCTCTAACCCACCAGTGGTCTGCTATATTGCATGTAGTCTAGCTCCCATGAATTTGACCACTGGTAACACTCTTGGTATGGCCACAATGTGAACGTCGTTAGCTCATCAAGTACCTATCAATAATAGGTCACATCCCCACTATGTCTTTATGGGATAAAACCTCTATAACAAAATATATAAAGCTGGCTGCACTCTCATGGCTACACCCACGGTCAGATCATAGCGATGTGCTCCCAAGCCCAGATCTGTGCTAACACTACTCCGCATGCCCATGACCCACCCTCATGGTATACTATCTCATGGAGCTCGTGGTACATCTCTACCAATATGGCAGGTCCCCATGCCATCCTACATGGTCGGGCGATCAACTCATACACCAATCGACCCCATCCTAACAAGAAGCCCTTCTGGCCTTGGTCTGTCACTAGGGCCTAGGCTAGCAAAGAGCATAACAAGCTGGGCAAAGGATAATCATATCTATACTCGGTCATCAATATCTCCCAACTTAGGTGACAGTCTAGAATGGTCACATCCTAGAATAGCTCCTGCACTCATGCTCACCCCTCTGTCAGGGTCGTATCATAGTACACTTGTGCCATCATCAAACTTGACATCAGTACACCTGGCATCCGACATCAAAATTACTAAATCAACAAACTACTAATTAAGCAACTTACCGGCTTGCCATGGCATGGCACTTGTAGAATGTGATATATGTCCTCCAAGGTAATAGATGCCTCACCAATTGGTAAATGAAAGGTGTTATGCTCGCTATGCCACCTCTCTGCCAATGCAGATAGCAAACCATGGTTTGCCCAAATATGGGGCATCTGTACAACCCACTGCAAGCCCATAGCCACTAGCACAATTTGCTCCTCATCGCTCAGATGCTGCAAAATGTGCAAACCCACCACCCTAGGAGCTCTGATCTGTAATGCTAGGAATACCTCCTGTCCAGGTAAAATATGCAACTATTAGTAATAGTCACATGATGAAAAAGCATTAAGAAAAGCATCAAAAACCATCAGTGCAACACTTTTTACATAAGCATGCAACACAATTTGCTACAATAGTGTTGCGTGACACTTTTTCTACATCTATGCGACATAATTCTATCATGCGATATTTCTCACCATTTCGTGTGACATTTGGGTATAGTCGCAGCGACACTTTTTACTAAGAAGTACGATACTTTTTTTGAAAAAAAGTGTCACGCGATAGTTTTTCAATGCCTTTGCGATACTTTAAAAGTATAGCACGACCTTTTTTCAAAAAACACTTAAAATGTGTGAAAAATCTCGAAAAAGCGACAAAAAGGTAATTACTTACTAGCGCCCCATATCGCTCTGGCCGGTTGTGCAACCGGCTGTGCTCGAAATGGTGTCGATGAAGAGGAATTTTCACCTGAGCCATGATGCTATGTAGACCACTCAAAATATCTCAAATCACAAAAAGACAAATGAATAGTGAAAATGACACTTGGACCCCCTTTTATAGCCTCCAACCCCATATTGACCTAATTTTCAAACTCCTCAAAATTGCACAAAAATTGCACCCCTAGCTGATTTTGGCATCCTAGATCCATTTTAAGGATTGAAATCAAAATTCGAGTTCATCTTGATGGTCAAAATTGCATTTTAAAATTCTACTTTCTTCTGAGTAGTTAGCTGACCTTTTGAGGTCTAATCTTTGAATCATCATTGGGGCATCTTCATTTTTTCATGTCTTCATCATTTCCATACTTCATATCTACTTCAATTCATCGTTTCATGTCAAAAATCACCTTTCTACTCATTTTGACCTAATTTTTATGGTATATCCTTCAAGGTCAACTCTAGTCAAACTAGGGCATTTTATCCATTTCTTATAGTCATTCTTGGGTTCTAATCATCTATCTATCATCTTGGACATTGCTATATTCTCAATTTTCTCATATCTAGCTTGTTTCTATGTCCCCTTACCTCATTTTGATTTCGATCCCAAGGGGGCAAAAATACTCTATTGTTGATTGTTACAACTATCTATTTCTTAGGAGCATTTGTTTGACCTTATCACTTGCTCTCGATCTATTCACTTTGCTAGGTGTTAGAATTCTTTTTGGATCCTAACATCATCTTCCTAGTGTTCAGTACTACCGCTATCAGGTTGTGCATTCAGGACTTGCTATCTATTTCTGCATTTCATTCTTTGGAATCAGACATCTATATCTACCACTGCCTACTTGGCTTTGATTTTATTTGACATGATGTGTTCCCAGATCGATCACACATTAGTCAAAGAGGGGCAAATATAATCACCTAAAAATGGTCATCTAGACTATTAGCCCCCTTCTCAGCATTTTGGCTAAATTAATTTAATCATTTATCTTGACCAAATTGCTAATAATCAATTTATTAGATTATAACTTATAGTTTGACTATGCTATCCTAAGTTCATTATTTGATTAAAATAACGTGTCCCCTTTTATTTAAATAAAACACCCCATTCTTCTAACCCACTTAAAGTGCACACATAAAGTCCTTTTTCTATTTTATAATTAAAAGAAAAGGCTTGTGAGACTTTTGTCTTATGTAACAAGTCAACTTATATTCTATTGGTTGACTTGTGTGTGCACATGGATTACTCCTCTTTTTGAATTCCACCGTTGATCATCCACCATCTTTATCTTGATCTCTACCATCCGTATGACTTTAAAAGGGAGAGAGCTTTCCCCCTCAAAGGATCCATTCTCATTTTGAATATTGTTATGCTGCAGGTTTTCTAATAGGTTTCTTTGGAGCTTTGTGGAGAACTTCTCATTTCTTGTCTCATTCTCTCATTACCATTGCACACTAGTTTAGATTCATACTTACATGTTAGTTTAGTTATTTCCTTGCAATAATCTATCTCACATAGTTTAGATAATGGTATTGTAACACTCTCATTCATGTTCTAGCATAGTTGCATCTTGCATCTCCATTCTAGTTTAGTCTTCCATCTTGCATTACATACTTGAGGGATTCCTTGAGATATTTGCACTCTTTCTCTTGTCTCAAAGAACCTCCCATTGCATGGTTTACTAGCAAGAAGCATGTTTCTAAGGCTTAGCTGAGAGACTTCACGCTTGAATACTAGCCTCTTGCACTCTGTGGATAGGGAGCTCTAAGCCGACATCCAAACATTCCAACTCATGGAATCATTGGGATAGAATGGTTTAGAGTGTGACACTTTTAAGTGTACACATACAATGACTTATACTTCTTACTAGAGGTAAACCATCAAGAATATCATCAACAGTAATGTCTTTATACTCATTCAACAATTTTTTAATTTCTACTAGTACTCAGCTATCACTATATGTTGTCACTCAGTCATTACTAGCTTTTGCTACTCAGTCATTACTACCAACACCTGGTCCTCTAGGAACTATAGCAAAAAAAACTTGATTCTTCTTTACTTTCTTTTCAAATTATTTTCCATTAACCATGCATACTTTTATTGTAGTGCAAGTAACCTCATTTGAACTTTCAATCAAAGGCAACAATATTTGCTTCTTCCCATTAATCCAAAGAGTATATTGATTCAATCTTGCATCATGTACAACATATCTATCATATTGCCAAGGTCTACCCATAAAAAATGACAATAATCCATAGGCATAATATCACACAAAACTTCATCACAGTAATGTCCAATTTTGAACTTCATAAGGCATAGTTCACTTAGCAATATCTTATGCTCATATTTGGTCCATGAAATATGATAAGGTTTGGAATGTTTTAGCCTTTGAAATTGCAACTTGGTAACCAACTCTTCTGATTCCAAATTTGTAGAACTTCCTCTATCAATGATCACTTTGTAGCATTTTTCAGCCATCTTACATCTTATATTGAAAAGAATCCTCCTTAAAATAGGTTCCTCATCACTTTCTTTATTACATAAGGTTCTTCTCACTATCAAATTTTCTCTACCCTCAGGTCCACTTGGTCAACCCTCATTGTCTCTTTGAATCATAGCATTTCTATTACCTTGCCCACCTTCAGAGGATCTACATTCAAAAGATCTATGTCCCTCTTTACCACATCTGAAACAATTACCATGAAATCCACCTCTAGAACAAGAATTACCTCTTCCTTAGTAAGAATTAGTATCTCCTTGGTAAGAATTACCACCTTTTCATTCAGTGTTTCCCTTGTCATCATTCTTCCATTCAGATTTTCTTTTATCCTATACAATTTTTTTAGATCTACCACCTTCACCACAAGATCTACCTCTGCCTCTCTAGAATCTACCACCTCTACCTCTCTATCTTTGTTTATGTTTCTTTGTCAAGATCTCCTCATCTTTCAAGGCATATTGATATGCTTCTTCTACACTTTCCAATTTCACAAAACTTATTTCATCTTGAATTCTAGATATCAATCCATTAATGTACCTTACAATTTTCTCAACATCATCATCCACATGTCTAGATTTGATGTCCAATCTATAGAATTCCTTAGTATATTCTTTCAAAGTTATTCCTTTTGTTTCAAATTTTGCATCTTTCTCAACAAGGTAACTTGGTAATTAGCAAGAAATAATTTTTTCTTTACTTTGTTCACCATCTTTGGCCAAGTTTTGATCTTCTTCTTTCCTCTCGTTTGTCTATCAGTTTGAAAATGTTCCCACCATAGTGATGCATGACCTTTCGACCTAGTGACTGCAATCTTCACCTTTCTATTATCAAGAGTGTTTTCATACTCAAAGAACTTCTCCATATCAAAGATCCAATCCAACACAACGTTGGTATCCAATTTTCCACCATAAGGAACAACTTCCATATCAGGCTTTGAATTTTTCCTAGACAATACTAGTAACAATCTTTCCTCATCTTGATCTTCTTCAGGTTCCAGATTATGGTTTGGTGCTGCTACTTCATCATCCCTTACATCATCAAGATGTTCTCCTCTCCTCTAGATTATCTCTATGGCATCTAATTTGGCTATAACTTGTTTCAATTGATCCAATATATCATCATCAACATTTCTTCTATCATGAACCATCTTTAAAAATTAGGTTCCTGCAAGATCATAACCCTCTGCAAGTTATAGGTCAAATCTGAAAATATTCCACCCTACAACCAAATCCAAATCAGGGTTCTACACAATCTAATCTCCACAAGGATGAACCTCAAGCTTTGATACCAATTGATGTAGGTAAAGGATGAATAGCTAGGGCCAAAGGCTCACTCAACTATCCAAACCACCTGGCAAGAGTTAACACAATGAAAGCAAACACAAAGAAAAACAACCAAAGGAGGAAAAAGAGTGTAACATTTTTATTGATTCATCAAAATATCTTCATACATGCCTAGTTGTAAGGCCTTCTCGATTACAACCAAATACAAATACATTCACATTCAAAGATCCAACAAAAAATTCACACTTTCAAGTATGCTCTCTAATCCTCTTCCAAAAACTTTCCTAACTCTAAGCCTAAACACTCTATATATACTTGCCAAAATGACTTACATATTATTCTAGAACATTAAATAAGAGGAGGGCTGACCCAAAAATAGTCTAGAAACATCCCAAGAAAGATCTTAACATAAATGTTGTGATCAAAATAAATCTCACAAGTTGGCTTATAGAAATCATGTCCAAATACTAAAACTTGGCATACACTGGTAACTCAACACATGAAGAGACACTCCACATACACTGGGTAACTTGGCACATGAAGAGTCACTTAGCATATACTAGGTAACTCGACACATGGAGGAATTGCTATAGTAACTTGTCACATGAAGGAATTGCTATAGTAACTCAATACATGAAGGAACTGCTAGGGACATGAAGGAACTGGAATTGCTAGGCACATGAAGGAACTGCTGGGCACATGATCAAACTACTAGGCACATGATGGCACATGAAGGAATTGCTAGGCACATGAAGGATTTTTTAGGCACATAAAGGATTTGTAGGCACCAACTTGTAGAATGAACAAAAATGAGCAGGATAACAAGGCAACCCAAGATGCTCCTGCATTAGTTCTGTAGTGCTTATTGAGTTCGTAGTTACTATGATGAGAGTCTAGTGTTAACTAAGCTACTCAATGTTAACCAAGTGACTTAGTTTATACTCAGCTTGTAATGATAGAATTTAATAATATATGTAGTTTATTTGTTAAATTTCATAGTATTCACTGAGTCACCAATGCAAACCAACTTCAAGACTACGTGGAAGTGATTAGTATAGATCGTGCTTCTTTGTCTATCGAGTGCATGATGATGCTAAGCATTGATAGTGGACACTGAGTATTAGAATCTCACTAAGCTAGTCTTTAGAACCTGAGTTTCTCCATTTGGGCCAACTTTGTGTATTTTGTGTAAACTTGTATTGTGGCCAACCTTGTAATTCATAAATTGGATTGGTATATATGTAATGTATTATATTATATCTAATAAGAGATGATGATGATATGATGTAATGCAAAAAGTAGAGAAGAGAGAAGAGTGAATTATAAAGGCCACAACTATATAAGGAGTAGCAAATATTTATCTATCATAGCAAGGTGATTTCTACACTCAAAGGAATCTCATTTAACAAACCAAATTGCAAATTAGAGATCAGCTACTATTTCATCCTAACAGGTGGATCTAGTCAAATCTTTTAGCAAGGTAGACATAATAGTCTTGTGTAAATCTCTGTATGAGTACATACTTCATTGTATATTTGTAAATCCTTTTGCAAGGTGAACTTAGCAGTTCTTATTGTTCCTAATAGGGAAGATCATCAGAAGTGATCATTGTAAGCCTTAATAGGCCAACTTTATACTATAGTACTAAAGCTTGTGAGTATCATCCCCACCCCAATTTTACTTTCTATTTGGAAGGTTTCTTGGTCACCAATTGTGTGTTAAAAGTGTTATGTATGCTTTAATTTTTTTAGTTTCTCATGCATACAATTAGATTAGAATACACATGAAGGATTAATTGCTAAGTAAGGATTAAGTTTTACAAGTTATTGATTCACCCCTCTCCTCTGAGTAACTTAGCCTATCATAATATTTGCAACACTTGGTATCAGAGCATTGTGGTCCTTGGAGAAAATTTTAATAGCTTTACCAAAGATCATAGGCAATGGAGGTATTTGGACTTGACAAGGCTATTGACAATGAGAAGCTAGATTTTGAATTGGCTATTGGACAACTCAAGAGAGAAAAAGAGAAACACTCTCAATCCCTGAAAAGAAGAAAAGAACATGCAATATAGATGAATGACCAACTCTTTATTGAAGAAAGAATTGAAGACATCCACTCAAGAAACTTAAATGAAGCTAATGAAGAAATCAAAGAACTATTTTAAAGGAATAGTACTCTTCAAGAAGTGAGAAAACTAAGAAGAGAGCAGAAAATTTAGTCAATAATGTTGTGTGAAGTCATGGAAGAGAAAAATAAAATAAAAGAAGAGATTGAAGGAAAGAACAATGAAATTTAGCACTTATCCCTTTATTAGAAAAACTTCATTGATTAAATCACCAATGCAAATTAAAAATATCATTAATCTAAGATCAGAGAATGAGAGGCTATAGAATAATCTAAACATTGAAATAAAAACCAATGAGAGAATGATGCAATCTCAAGCATACATAAATCAGTTGAATGAGAAAATCCATTATAGACAAAAAGGAATAGAAGGAATTAGATATACAAAAGAAGGTGAATTATCCAAACAAGGAGCTCAAAAGAATCAAAGACCTAATTGCAATCATTGTGGTAAGATAGGTCATACATCAAAAAAATGTTGGAGTAATGGGAAAGAAAAATTCAATGAAAAATGCTAAAATTGTAACCAACATGGACATAGGGAAAATGAATGCACAGTGAAACCTAAATTTGAAGGTAAATGTCAAAAATGTAAGAAGCATGAGCACAAGTCATCAGAATGCAAAACTAAGACAATGAACCTAGCAGAGAAAATTATAAAAGCTATATTTGGTTGGGACTATAATACTTGGTGCATATGTCATTACTATGGAGAATTTGGACACATTGGTATAAATTGTTTAAAACATCATATGAGGACAAGAGATACTACTAGAAGATGTTTCATTTGTACAAAACTTGGTCATATTGTCAAGAACTATATGAATACTAGAAGAATTGAAGATGAAAAGTAGGAAAAAGTTGATAACATCATAAATTAGATGAGACAAGAATGGGTTCCAAAATCTTTTGAAAATACAAGTCTAAGCACTAATGAAGATGTCACTCAAGAATTAGGTGACTCCACCATTTCCACCTGATCTCTCATAGGAAAACTAGAACTAGGATTCTAAAGAAAACATCTCACATCAGTTCTAATTAGTAAGGTTGAAAGATCCAAATCATCATTCAAGATGCAAAGGGATCACCAAGTAAAAGATGCCAGTCATTATCAAGTGAGGTTAGGTTACTACCTTATTGAGAAAGGTCAGGTTGTAGACCCTATCAAGCAAGGTTAGGAGTAACTAAGTTCTATGTGGTTATCGACTTATGGAAGACTCTGTTGAGCAATCAATACAAGCATAGTGGATGACAGTCTATCATTTGAGTGAACAATCATACCAAAAATTTATGGAAAAATTTGATGAAAAGGGTGAAATCAAAGTCATTTCTCATCACAAATTTTTGTGAGCTTTTTGTGTAGAGTGATATTTAAAGAATTCAAGTGATTTGAGAAAATTTTCATTGTATTCTCTCAAACCCTACTAAGAAAAAATAGAATCCACCAGCAAAAAATCAAAGAAAGGTTCAGACATGTTAGTTTGAGGCATGGAATGGAGGGCACTTGACTTACATGTGGAGATCAATCACAAATTCTACCAAAGGTATTGTTAATCAATGATATTCATTCACATTTCAAATGTGCTACTAAAGAAATTAAAATACTAGAAATAGATGAATCATTGAAAGGATTATGTGTTAATGGTGTGTTGAAACCTGAGCATCAACATCTTGAAAAAAAAGGTTTAACTCACATTCTACATATGCCATAGGAATTTCAAGTAAAATGGATAAGATATATCCCTAGCCATGTGCACAATGGTCAGCTATGGTTGGAACAACCCATTTTGATAACTAAGAAGATGATCCACAAGATCATTGGTCCTCTCATATTGACAAAAGAAAAAATGACTAAAACCCTAAGCTAGGTTGAACTAGAGAAGAAAACCCTTGCCAAGTGGGATGGAAGGAGAATGGAGATCAACTATGTTATTGATATGGAACTCAAGTTTGGGATACATGTCATCACTCACAAGATATATAGCTTGAGGAGATTAAATAGTGTATAATGTGAAGCAGTGGATTTGGCTTACAAGGTAGTCAAGAATAACTTGTCGCTTGACCTTGCTGAGCTGATGCTAAGCTAGTTTAATAAGAACATGGAAAGTATAAGAACTTCAAAGAATAATCCATAAAATTTCACTTCACTTTTTGACTTGTCTATTTTTCTATGTTCAAAAATTCTTCTCATCTAAAAGTACAGTAGTTTGGAGGAAAGATGTACATGTTCTTTATCAAATCAATGAGTATATTGCTGAAATGGGAGAGAACTATGTAACTATTATGAATAACTACTTTGATGCATTCAAAGAAAAGATGAATATAGATTTAGGATTAGGAAGAAACTAGTTGAAGACTACAAAGATGATGTTTTTTTTATGGTTGATAGTGACAAAGTATACATTCAGGCATGTAGACCAAGGATAGTATGGGTAAAGCCTCTTGGTTGTGAGGTAAATATTGATGAAACCAAGGACATTATTGAAGCATTGATTAATGAGACTATTGACCCTAAAGCTACATGTTTTGGCACTTATTATGAGGTGAAGCCTAGAATTGAATTAGAAATCAAACTCCATCAGGCAGTCAACAAAGGAAAGAAGATAATTGTCAAACTAAAAACTAGTTCTACTCTTCTATTGACTAAAGAAAAAGGAGAAAATGAAGAAGTAGAAGATGAAGAGAAATTAGAGGATGAAGAGCCTTTGAAGAAGAAAGGTAAGGTAATCGTTACCAAGCCTGTCAAGACATCTACTATTGTTTTTACCAGAATATCATCTAGGAAGAAAGTAGATAAAGAAAGAGGAGATTTAATCTTCAAGAGGCCTCCACCTACTTTTGAGGAAAGAATGAAAGAATTAGAATTAGGATCTGGCATGAAAAATTTCAAGGCATTGAAGTATAGACTAGGACTAAAAATGAGAAAAATCAAATAGAAGATATGTTAATAACTAAAATGGGTAAGTGGAAATACTCCCCAAACTAGCTTGCTCAGTAGATTCCAAATGTTCTAATGGAGAAGGTCAAGCCAACATGGGAGAATGCCATGAAAACTACATTAGATATATGAGTAGACCTTGAGTCAATTCATGAAAAATTTAGATGTCAAGGAGGTAAATGAATCTTTGAAGAAAAATGAAGAAAAGATGATGTTGAGATTCAAAACTTGTCTTGTACTATTGAAACACTTTGAGCATGTAGTGAAGAATCCTACAAACACATGGAATAATGTTTATTTTTGTCACAAGCCTAGTGATTTTATATTTAGTGCCAATGACAAAGATAATGATTATGATGAACCAGAAAAAGGATGAAGAAATTGATGATGAAGAAGTTACTCATTTTGATAATGTAGATGATGAAGAGGAACAAGGGTAGGAAGCTACCAAGGAAGATGTAATAGATACTAAGGAGACTGGCCCAATAAAAATTACTATAGTGGTCATAGCTTCAATTTTGCATTCTCCAATAAAGGCACTAAAAATATCAAGCCTGAAGAAAGCTTCAATAGGATCGATTATCACAAATACACTTAGCACAAGCACTCAATTAGTTTCTACACCCATCTAGCTCAACACCACATTGATAGAAGTGAGAAGCACTTCATCTATCGAGTAGCCAACACTTCCCTCTACATCAATTTTGATAACTCTAGGTATTTTTACTATTAATATTTTGGCAATAAGTGTAGTATCTACATTTTCAGAAAGTCCTACCACTTCTACAATTGTTTCCATTCCTGGCATGCAATTAACAAGTGCAAAGATCGTTGAGACCAAGCCTCAACTGGGCATAAGATTTTTGGGTAAAGGAAAAGAGAAGGAAGAAGACATAGATATTGATGAGGAGATTGATATTCCTAATTGGGACATTCAAACCTCAATCCTAATTAAATGCATATTTTGGGAGAAATTCTTCAAAAGGAATCCAAGTAGCAAAGGCTTAGAAAAGAAAGGAATAAGGAATTCTAGATAATTAAGGATGCTAAGAATATCCTAGCAGAGGCTCTAAGCATAGAGGTTGATATTTCTCAACCAATTTTGAACCAGTTAGCAGAGGTAGTCCAAAAGTTCAATAATGATTGGAATGGAAAAGATAAATTGTTGCAAAGAGATGACAGGAAATTTGAGAATAAAGTTTTAGAACTTATTACTCAACAAATTGCTATCCATCAAGTAGAATTATCTACTATTCTAGACTCACTAGAGACCTCTTGCAACAATGTATTTTTACTATTTGGTAAATTTAACTAAGGAAATAAAGGATAAACTATTAAATATTGATGAGGATCTAAAGGTAAGTACACAATAATTACAACTTGACCTAAGCTACAACTCTTCCCATTACACCAAGATCAGATTCCTGTCTGATATACAAGCAGAATTGTTGAGAGAAGAGGCAATAATTAGAGCTACATTGTTAGATATACAAAATATGATTCTCCCAAATATGGATGTATTGTAGAAACATATTGCACATGCAAAAATGCTCATCCATGACAACAACTTCTCCATTTTAGACCATATGATAGAATTGCCAACAGAAGTGTAGATTGCATTGCACACATGCAAGGTGTTGCAAGAGAATTGGGGCAAGACTTTGGCACTTATCTTAAAGGTACATTTAGATTTCTTGTCACATTTTGGCATTATTGTATAGTATACATAGCATAAATCTTTAGCATTAATGTCAAAAAGGGGGAGAAGATTGAAGATTTTAGAGAACATGTATATTTGTATAAAGGAGGAGAAGATGTATATAGATGTATATATTAGATGTGAAAAGATGTAAGTATACTATGTATTATGTATGGAGAAGCATTACTATATTATTCATGTACAAAAATACATATCTTACAAAACCAAATTTGAAAAATCTCAAAAATAGTATACTCTACCGAGTTGGAGACATAAGGTGATGAATAAAGGTGTTCTTGAACATTTTGAATTTAGTTTTGACTGATAAGTGCTTTTGTCACTAATACCAAAGGGGGAGATTGTTGATATTTCAATCATATTTGTTATTAGTGACATAAAATTATTTAGATTGTAAGTATTTACTAAGAATATTGTATAGTTAATAGTGTTAACCAAGCATTTCAATTGCTACCAAGTCCTTTGGATAGTATTTAGTTTGCATTGAGTAGTTACTACAAAGTTATTGATCAGTAGTGTAAACCAAGCATTACTGTGTATGTTGAGTTTATCAATGCAAACCAAGTTGTGTAGTGCTTATCTCAAGTTTACAGTTACTATGATGAGGCTCTAGTGTTAACTGAGCTACTTAGTGTTAACCAAGTGACTCAATTTATACCAAGCTTGTAATGATAGCATTTAGTGAGCTATACAATTTATATTTTGAGTTTCACAATATTTACCAAGTCACCAGTGTTGATCAAGTTCAAGACTAGTTGGAAGTGATCAATATGGACCATGCTTCTACATCTACCAAGTGCATGCCAATTTCAAGCATTAATAGTAGATGTTGAGTATCAAAACCTCATCGACCTAGTATTTAGAACCTAAGTTTCTTCATTTGGGCCAACATTGTGTATTTTATGTAAACTTATATTGTGGCTGACCTTGTAATTTGTAAATTGGATTGGTTTATATGTAACATATTGTATCACATCCAATAAGGGATGATGATCATATGATGTAATGTAAAAGGAAAAGAAGAGAGAAGAGAAAATTACAAAGGCTACATCAGTATAAGGAGCAGGAAAGATTTATCTATCACAACAAGGTGATTTCTATGCTCAAAGGAATCTCATTCAACAAACCAAGTTATAGATTAGAGATCAAAAACTATTTCATTCTAACAAGTGGATCAATCAAATCCTTTAACAAGGTAGACCTAATAGTCTTGTGTAAATCTCTTTATCGAGTGCATACTTCATTGTATTTTTGTAAATCCTTTTGCAAGGTGGACCTAGCAGTCCTTATTGCTCCTAATAGGGAAAATCTTTAGAAGTGATCATTATAAGCCTTAACAGGCCAACTTTGTGTAGTATTAAAGCTTATGGGTATCATCCACACTCAAGTTTTACTTTCTATTTGGAAGGTTTCTAGGTCATCAAATTGTTTGTTAAAAGTGTTATATATGCTTTAATGTTTTTAGTTTCTCATGCATGCAATTAGATCAGAATACACATGAAGGATTAATTGCTAAGTAAGGATTAAGTTTTATAAGTTATTAATTCACCCCTCCCCTCTCAATAGCTTATCCTATCATAATATTTTCATAAAACATTTGCCTTTATAGTGCAAGAATAACTTGGATAACTTCCCTCCTAAGATAGAAATCAATCACTACAGTCAAATATACAAAGAATAATCACTGTAAAACTAAAAAGATCTGATTATAGCATAAATCCATTTATGACAAGATCACTTCTTCACCAAACAAATCTCTAAGAGGTTAGGAATGGTCGTTATTAAATTTTGACTAAATGGATGGATCAATAGGTAGTGATGGAGTATCTCTTTGCATTTATCAAGCCTAGAGAATGATAAAAGTTTTTGTAGGAGATCAAAAAAAATAGATTCATCAATCAAGGAACTACTATAGTTGCCATCAACTTGCCAAATTGACTGTGATTTTTGGTCAATTGGGATTATCCTTCAAGTTTTTTGCGATGTGGACCAAACATCCCTTAGTATCTTAATACTCTGATGGTGTTTGATCTTATATATTATGCTAACCATTTGCGATTGTAGCCTTGCCACCACATTTTTATGATAACAGTTCTTGCTTGTGAAACCATGACCCATTGGTTATTTTTGCCTTGCAACTCATTCTTAACATTTTTCATTAACCACCACAATAATGTGAAGGCTAAGATTTGATCATATATGCACTATCACCGCCTTAACTTTAGATTCCTGTCTGACCCTTACAACCAAGAAAAATAAGGGGAATTACTTGATCGTAACTCAAAACTTAGTCACTTCTCAACCCATTGTGACCATGTGCTTACCGTAGATATAAAAGATATAATGGTGTGAAATATATCTTGGAACACTAAAAGCTTGCCCCTTTTTTGTGATGTCACAACTTAAGCCATAGCATGTCAATATAACCATGCAATCAAGTGAAACAAGGTAAAGCACACCTTTGCCATTTTGACCTTAGTTAACACTTAACCAACTGCAACTATGTGAAAAACATGGTCACGAATTAAAAGTTATAAGGAATAATATGAGATAAAAAATATGGTCAATGTTAAATCATTTCATAAGAAACTCTAGGTGATTGTTAAAATAGATTATTATTTGAATTTGATTTTTTGGCTAAAGGGCAATTTTGGGCTAACAATTTTCGTGACTGAGGGAGGATGCAAGCCTACTTGGCATATGACTAGTAACCATGAAAAGATCCATTGGACTATGGAGTCTCTAAAACTATGGAATTCATTAAATTTATCATTTATGTTGCATTCTAAGCTATAAAATGTGCACCTCTACTACTTTGCAAAAAACTAGAATCAAAACTCTCTATTGCAAAAAACAAACATGTGCCCACACACTTCTTGGAAAATAGGAAAGAACAGAAGGCAAAAAAACTACCTATATACAAGAACAATTATTTGCATCAAAAATAGGGCTTGAGATATATCCCATTTATTGGAATAGAAAAAACTTCACCATCAGGTCTTTTTAACTAAAAAGAATTAGAGTGTTTGTAATTGCTAATTACATAGGAACCACTCCATAAGGCATTAAATTTCAAGTATCTCTCTACTTTTCTTCTATAAGCATCCCATTTCAACACAATATTACCTTCCTCAAACTTTTGGCCTTAGCCTTCTTATCAAATATCCTTTCATCTATTGTTGATGTATCCCTAAGGTCTGTATTCCTTGACTTCTCTTATCATCTAGTTCCATCAAATATACCATTCTTACAGACATAACATCATTTTTTATTAGCTCCAACTAATGAGCTAGCTCAAGAGCTAGAAATTCCAATGAAATAGGAAGCCTATCTTTCCTACCATATACTAACATTAAAGGAGAATTTCCTATAGCTCTTTTAGGTGTTATTCTATCAGTCAAAAGGGAAGTTTTCAATTTCTAGTGCCAACACCTCTAACTATCTTCAATAGACCTCTTGATGATCCTTATCAAATTCTTATTGGATGAATCGGCCAAGCCATTATGTTGAGGGTAATAGTTAGAGGATGTGCTCAAGTAAATACCATGATCAAGTACCCATGCAAAAATGTGAGCTCCTATGAATGATTTAGCATTGTCTTAAATTATAGTAGAATGAGCACCAAACTTGATAACAATTCCATTAAGGAATTCTACAATCTAAGCCTCTATACAATCCTTCAAAGATACTACCTCTATCCACCTCATAAAATAATCAGTTTTAGCCAAAATCCACCTATGACTAGAACTAGAAGGTGGATTAATGGGACCAATGAAATCTAATTCCCATTGAGCAAAAGGTTGATCAACCTGAATAGGATGGAGTGGAAGAGTTGTAAGTCTCTATTTGCCTAAGAAGAAAGAACACTTTTCACATTTCCTTACATGTTTGCAATAATCATGGAACAAGGATGGCAAGTAGTAACTAGCTATCATGATCTTCATTTTAGTGGTTTCTGCTAAAAAGTAACTACCATTAGGTTCATCATGAAGCTCTTTAAGAATTCTCTCTATTTGATTTGCATCAATACATCTTAACAAGGCTCCATTGAAGGAAACACCATCAGTTACAGCAGAGGGAATGGACTACAGTCTAAACTATCTTCTTTTGGCTTTATCCAACTGTTGAGGATATCCATTGCTAACTAAGAAGGTTTGTATGTCATCTATCCAACTCCTTTGATCATAATTTCTTGCTTCTTGTCATTCTATCAATACCATAGCAACTTCCTCATCTAATTCCTGAGGTGAGATCATCTATTTGCACAATCATTTCTCCCTTACCAACTTGGTAATCTAAATGTCTACATCATATTCCATCACCTTTGTGATCTAGCTAGCTATTTTCTCACTAATGTCTCTGCTCAATAAGAAATCTTTAACACTTGCATGAGGGACTAGAAAATGGATTTTTTTATGAGACAACAAGCGTTTGAATTTCTTTAAGGCCCTTATGACCATGAGTGCCTACTTCTCCACATAACTATATTTATTCTCATATTCTTTTATCCACTCACTAAAGAAAGTGATAGATTGATCTTCATTTTTATTATTTAATTGAGTCAAAATAGAAAAAATACTTGACTTGCCTCATAAAGTGTATAGAATGAAATCTTTATCAAAATTTGGATAGATAAGAGTAGGGGTTGAAGCTATGGCCACTTTGATCTCTTCAAAACTTGCTTTCCCTTCCTTGGTCTATGAGAAGATCATATTCTTTTTAAGCATTTTTGTAAGATTTTTTACCATAGTAGCTAGATTAGGAATAAATCTTCTCACAAAATTTATCCTACTAGGGAAACTTTATAGACACTTGTTGTGACTAGGAAGAGAGAGGGCAAGTATTGCCTTAGTTCTTTCTGGATCACTGGTCAAACACTCTTTAGATACAATATTTCCTAATAAATTTCCTTGATTAGTGGTAAAGACACACTTGTTTGGATTGAGAGACACCCCATATTCTCTACATCTTATAAACACTTTTTGAGATGACCAAAATATTCTTCTACATCTTTTGAATATACTATAATATCCTCAAGGTAAACCAACACAAACCTTTCAATCATATTTTTGAAGGCCATCTCCATTTCCTTTTGAAATGTGGTACCTACATTTGTTAGTCCAAAAGGCATTTTACTATAAGCATAGGTGCTCCATTTGGTAGTGAAAGTAATTTTGTATATCAGCTTCTTTGACTAACACCTAATTATAACCCAAGAATCCATCCAAGAAGGATAATCTCTTTGAACCACTAACCTTTGACAATATTTTCTCCATGGAAGGGAGAGGATGATGATCTTTGAGGGAGGCTTGGTTAAGATCCCTAAAATCTACACATAGTCTAATTTATCCATTCTTTTTCCTAATAGGGACAAGGTTTGCCACCCAAGAGGAGTGCTTGATAGGGAAAATGATATTGGCCTCAATTAATTTGGACAACTCATTTCTCATTAGTGGCTCAATCTTGGGATTTATTGGTCTCTATTTTTGCCTTACAAGATTGAAATTATCCACTAGATCTATAGTATGTTGAAATAGACTAGGATCAAACCCCTTAATTCATCATCTATCCAAGAAAATATATTATTAAATTCTTGACACAGATGGAAAAAAATTTCTTGCTCAATTTTAGAACATACCTTTCCCATGTTTATCATCCTTCTATTAAAAACTATAATTGGCGCATGGTCTCCTTTGTTTTTAGCAAGATTCATGCTTCTTTCTATTGCTTGGTCATCAGGATTGAAGATACTCTGTAAGATAATGAGACCCTTAGGTAACTTCATAGAGATAATGTTGGTGATTTGATCACCATATTGGCCATGCAATCTTGATTAATTTCTATTTGAGAACTTTTCTTCATTTTGGAAGAAACTCACAATTTGTGCATCAGATTCAAAGACCTGCCAATTGATATTATTATCAGGAATAGTGAGCTTGACCACCATTTTAATGCTCTACCTCTTCTCATCTTTGAGACTCCTTGGGACATCATAATATGCACTTACTACTACAAGTCTATCAGCATGTCTATTTTCTTTTCTAGGAATGCTTTGAATATTAAATACATTGAAACCTTCAAGAAAATCCCATACCCCATGTTTTTTATATTTGAGCAAACCATTCTTAGTAATATTTTTATCCCTCACCTTATTTACCACTAACTTACTATATCCATATACACTTGATGCCTAAGTATCTCTTTTTTGAGCAAGTAAGAGACCTTGAATCAATGCCTCATACTCAGCCACATTATTGGTACAACCAAATTGAAACCTAAATGACAAGTAGCACCTTTCTAGTACAAGAGAAACCAACTTCACACCAACCCCTAACTCATTTTTATTTTTTGATCCATCCATTTCTCACTTATATCTTCTTTAGTTTTCATTAAGTTGGGGACTAGAGCATCCTTTTCTGATATAAAATAGGTGCCAAGGCCTATCTCTAAGGTTTATGATATAGGATCAAATTGATATGTATTGTCCCACGCATCTAAGAGAAAATTAGGTATCTAAACTAAAAAAGTGGTAGGCTCATTTACTGTATCATTTTCATTTGTTTCTAGGATGTTACAATTCATATTAATGAGATTAGGAGTGTAGGGCTTAATATGATGGAGGGCTAATGGTTCTACACTAATTGAAGCTTTGATTCCATATCTAGTTCTAAAAAAAAAATATGACCAATCAAAAGATATGTAACCACTTATTTGGGTGAAGTCTCTTGAAAGATAAATGGAAAAGTGGGGCTTGACCTTAGAAATTGATATATCTTGAATTATAATATGACTTTAGCATGCATGTAAGGCCATTTCAACATTCCTAAGGATTCCCATAGTCTTGAAAGTACTACCATCTAACTACAATACATCTTTGATAATATGTTCATATTTCACCTCTAAAATATCAACAACACATTTGGGCATTAATGGACTACTAGCCCCTCAATTAATCATGCAGTTGTGGACTAGTGTATCTCCTATAATTAGAGAAACATAAAATGGAGGAGGTCTAACCTTTTTGCTTGTTTCCACTTCCTTTGATGGTTATACCAAATGTACAACATTCTCCATGTTAGATGGTTGATCTCTAAGTTTAATGCTTTCCAACTCCTATTGCAGTAACCTCCTTTATGATGGCACAATAGTTATAACATCCCACATAGAAATTTTCTTGTTTATCTTCTTCATCTACTCTACCACACTAAAAGGAGCATTATATGTTCTGGTAGAAGCCTTAGAAGTAGATGCTTGAGGTGGGATAGTCTATGGGTTATTCACATTATCTTTGCTTTCACCCTACCTTACTTGCTGAGGAGCATTGACAAGCTGATTCACATTGTGTTACTAGGCAACTACTTGTATATGAGGCATTGCACTTGATGTAGAAGTCTGATTAGGAGGTTGAGGAAGAACCTCTTCTATGATTCTTCTCTTTCTCTTGGTATTGTAAGCACAAGAATCCTAGTTTACATCACCATGTTCTTCCACCATGTGGTTCATGAAAGAGAAACCATGCCGCTGAAAGGTATCAATAGGTTAATTACCATTGTGTCATTGGGAAACTTCTCACTTTGTTACAGTTAAAGCCAAGTAAGATTCCACCTTCTAACACATGCAATATCCATAGGAGTAGTTAGAAGAAGGAAAGAAATCTTGATCTTGGGCAAGGTTATTTTGAGGGACTAAGGCCCTATTTAGGTTGGTGTTTGAAGATTGGGGGTGATCGATAGGTCTATTATGATTCTAAGGGTGGTCAATAGGTCTATTCTAATTATAGGGGAGATGACTTTGATTCGAAGGTCTAACATGAATAGGACCTTGACTCTAGAGTTGGAGAGGCTTATTATTTTGAACTTGATGCCTCTTCATAGTCACGAACTCATTCCATATCTTTGGCACTACTGCACTTGTCTTCCATCTTCTTTTCTTGGTCTTTCATCCTCCTATCTATATTTTGCATTAGTGTCTACATAATGGCCTCAATCCTATTAACTTCATCAAAGGGTGTGGAGGCTATTGAGACCACAACAAGAGGTTTACTTACAAAGGAGGCATGAATAGGGGCTATAGTAGGCTGATGATTAGGCATGTCATAGAAGAAAGACATTGGGAGCCTTGGAGCTAACTTTCCTTCTTGCATCAAAACATTTTCTTCCCTTATAGAAATATCATAA
Source organism: Cupressus sempervirens (assembly GCA_028749045.1). Lineage (NCBI taxonomy): Eukaryota > Viridiplantae > Streptophyta > Pinopsida > Cupressales > Cupressaceae > Cupressus > Cupressus sempervirens. The sequence continues at coordinate 502,988,279 of CM053783.1, read as the reverse complement.
GCATTTGGCAGAGTGTCACATCCCATAGATTGTAGAGTGGTAGCAATATCACTGTTGAAGGCTCTGAGATAATACAAGAATAAATTACTAGGAGAGCGATTCACTATAGTAGATATCATGTCCTATGTCATTTGAAACCTATAACTGAAATCAGTAATACACTCATGGGAGGCCCTCTTGATAGTTGTTAGTTGTTACAAGAGTGATAGATGATCTCTTTTTTCCTAAAAATGTTTGTATATGGCCACCCCTAACCCACCCCAATTAGTAATAGAGTTTTGAGGAAAATATCTATACAATTATAGCATCTTTTGTTTTATGAATGAGGCTAAAATCCTAACTACTACATCATCATCAGTGATACCATGAATATTGAAGACATTAGACACCTCCTAAATATGTTCAATAGAGGAGATGGAGGTTTCAACAATAAACTTAGGTACACTAGCTGATACTAGTATGTCATGCCTTTGGGCTAATAGGAGGGGGCTCCCACCATTGAAGGTGGCTAAAACATGAGCTCTAGCCATGTAAACAAGTGATCTATTAATATGAGTAGATGGTATCCTAGACTAAGACCTAACAATAGGAGGAGTGGAGATAGATCTTACAGGTGTATGTGTTGTTTTGTACTCCTAACTAGTGATAAAGATACCCTAGCCTTTCTTCTTGGATTTGAAAAAGAAAGCTCTTGATATTGAAAGATACCTCTAGAGGATGCCCTCCTATGTTTCTTGGGCATGAATCACAACAAATTTGGTCTAGAAACTATATAGTTCTTCAAAGTAGAGTCACTAGGTACCTTTGAATGATGAGCCTCTAAAGGCCTAATACTAAAGGCAATATTATCTCCTCAACATGAACATGAAATCTTTCTTTGACACTAGTGAACTTTAAATGTTTTAACTATGATATCCTAGTAGGTACGCCAAAAATTGTTGTCACAAAATCTTGCACCCTCGTCCAAAGTTTTTACCTAAGGACAACCTTGTGAAACATGGAAACAACCTCCAAGCTATGAGACAATATGAGCAAATGGTATCCTAGAATAAGACCTAACAATAGGAGGAGTGTAGATAGATCTTACAGGTGCATGTGTTGCTTCTATACTCCTAACTAGTGATAAGGATACCCTAGCCTTTCTTCTTGGATTTGAAAAAGAAATCTCTTGATATTGAAAGATACCTTTGGAGGATGCCCTCTTGTGTTTCTTGGGCATGAATCACAACTTTGGTCTGGAAACTATATAGTTCTTCAAAGTATAGTCACCAGGTACCTTTGAATGATGAGCCGCTAAAGGCCTAATACTAAAGGCAATATTATCTCCTCAGCATGAACATGGAATCTTTCTTTGATGCCAATGAACTTTAAATTTTTTAAATATGATGTCCCAACAACCATGCCAAAAAATTTTGCCAAAAAATATTGCACCCTTGTCCAAAGTTTTTACCTAAGGACAACCTTGTGAAACATGGAAACAACCTCCAAGATATGGGACTTGAACTATGAGGTTGTGTCTCTGGAGAAGGTTGGCTTCCTCTACTATTAGAATGCACTTAAACTATTAGTGAAAAGAAAAGGGGGAAGGAATAGATGAAAGTAACTACCTAATATATTCTAAAGAGGTGATGTACCAAAATAGGGTGTTCAAACCAATCTCTACCCATACATGCATAGTAACATTATTATGATAGTCCAAAGATATATAGAGTCAAAATTTCTTTAATCTATGAACTACATAAAGACTAGACAACCACATGAGTTACACAAGGAAACAATTCTTCACTTCTTATCATTCATGGGCCAAAATAGATATAAAAATGTAGATTACAGATATCCATAGTACATCAAAGAGAGGTAGACAAGCTTGCATAGTACAATGATGACTAAAAGAGATAAGGTAGAAATTCATATAATTCAAAGGCAAAGAGGGAATTTATAGTAGAATGCCAAGGCAACATTGGAGAAATAGAGAAGATCTGGCCCTAAGAAAAAGTACAACATTTAGTGCAAGCATAAATTGGATAACTTCCCTCATAAGATAGAAATCAACCATTATAGTCAAATCTACAGAAAATAATCACTACAAGACTTAAAAGATCTAATTACAGTGCAAATCCATATATGAGATCACTTCTTCACCAAAAAATTCTTTGAGAGGTTAAGAACAACAATTAATAGCTTCTGACTAAATGGATAGATCAAGAGGTGGTGGTGGAGTATCTCTTTGCATTTATCAGACCTAGGGAATGATGAAAGTGGTTACAATAGATTAGAAAGATTGGACTCATCATTCAAGGAATTGCTTCAACTACCATCAACTCACCAAATCGATCGTGATTTTTGGTCAACTAGGATTATCCTTCAATTTTTTTGCTCTGTGGACCAAACATCCCTCAACATCCTGATACTTCGGTAGTGTCCAATCTTATATATTATGTTGACCATCTATGATCATAGCCTCACCACCATCTTGATAATAATTCTTGCTTGCAAAACTATGACCCATTGGTTATCATTGCCTCACAACTCGTTCCTAACATTCTTCATTAACCATTGAGATCATGCAAAGGTTGAGATTTGATCATATTTGCACCATTGCCACCTTAACCTAAGATTCTTGTTTGACCCTTGTGACCAAGGGAAACAAGGGGAACTACTTGATTGCAACTCAAAACTTAGCCATTTCTCAACCCATTGTGATTATACACTTGTCATAGATCTAAAAGATCTAATAGTGTGAAATATATATTAGAACACTAAAGGCTTTCCCCTTTTTCATGTTGTCATGACTTAAACCATAACATGTCAATCTAACCATGTGATCAAGTGAAATAAAGCAGAGCACACCTTCACCATTTTGACCTTAGTTAACACTTAACCAACTAAAACTATGTGAATTGCATGGTTGCAAATCAAAGTTTTTAAGGCATAATATGAAATAAAGAATATGGTCAATGTTAAATCATTTCATAAGAAAACCTAGGTGACTATTAAAATAGATTATTATTTGAATTTGATTTTTTGGTAGGAGGGCAATTTGGGGCTAACAGAAACAACTCCCATTCTTTTTGTAGACTAGAAACCTTTGTAAAGTGATCAAGAGACACATTCACTATCACCCCTTTAACCCTTTCTATTCCATTGTGAAATTTTCATAGAAATTCTCTTGTAATGTCTTAATCAATGGTTACTAGATTCAAAAAGTAGTCAAAACATCCATATCATTAGAATTTTAGCAAATGTTGAGAATCGTGCAATAATAGATGATGATCTCTGTGCCCTTTTTTAATAGGCGAGCCACCTATCGTCAAAGTTTCCAAATTCTTATAGTAATTCTAATAAAAATGCTTCTTCACAATCCTTTTTAGTACAATTCACCCTTCTTGATTAGGTCTCTTCTTCAAAATTGACCAACAAAAAAAATTCCTTTGAATTAGAGACTACCATTCCCCTCAACCAAAACTGGTTAATTATGTTCAATAGAAAAATAAAGAAAGAAATGGTTTTTGTAGAGCACATAGGAAATAATGCAATAGATGTGGTGTATTTATGAAATAAATAGGGCATTTAAAGATTGTAAAAATTATAATTGTGGGGAAAAATTGAAAGGACATGATTTTGTATTTGAAGTCTTCAAATGTGATGGAAAATTATAAGGATCACATTATGTTCAATCATGAAAAGGATTGTTGGCAACTAAAAGGATAAAATAGAAAAGTATTAATAAGTGCAAGTACATGTAAAATTATAAAAATACTATAGTGAATATGTGAGTGCTTACTAAATACTAAATGCAAAAATTAGAACATTAAAAATGTAAAGAAAAAATCATAATGAATTAAATGCAAGTGTACCTACTATCATGATCATTGATGTGACATTTTTTTATCAAATTGTCATTCATGCAAAGAGAGAACTTAAAAGAAAGGTGGGTGATGATGAAGTCAAAATGGATGATGTGGAAGAGAGATAAATGTGGTGGATGAGTACAGAGAGTGATGTGGAGTGAAAATAAAGAAGGGTTAAAAGGCAACCCTTTCTAATATGAAAGGTGTTATATATATACTTTTAAGTGGGGCCTAAGAAACTGAGTTGAGGATAAATTCCTTTGGCTATAAGAGCTGCCATATCCTATAATCCTTGAAACTATTTTAGAAATTTCTCCTTGTTAATGGGTTTTTAATAAGGCTATAATCTATATCCATTAACCAACAACTTAAACCTAACATCATCAATCGTACAAAGTTTCAAGACACCATTTTCAAACACCTCATATATATCATATGGACCCAACAATATTATGTGAAATCTCCCCTGAGTATCCTTATACCTTGAATCATACAAGAGAGCCCAATTGCCAATCATAAAAAATTTCTCCTTAATATTCTTATCACTCCATTTCACTCTTTGATTATGAATCATCTTAACATATTGGAGGGAATCCTTCCTTAGTTCATCTAATTATTTGAGTTACATGATCCACTCCCTTTGAAATATAGTCAAGTCCATATCTACCTACAAATATATGTATAGTTTTATGTTTAAATTAAATAGGCATGAAAAATTTATTTCCATATACCATCTTAAATGGAGTGAATCCTATTATATTTTTCCAAGTTTTTCTATAAGCCCATGTAGCTTTAGGCAAATTTTTAGCCCAATTCTTCTGACGTATATCTACTATTTTGGTAAGGATAGCTTCAATATCTCTATTTGTAATTTATTCCTTTCTATTGTCTTGAGGATGAAATGGTGTAGAATTTATGTTCCTCAAGGTGTATTTAGTGATTAAGGCTTTGATTAATGTGAAAGTGAGTTGTGCTCCCTAATCTAGTACCATTTCCATAGGATTTCCAAATTAACTAAAAATTTCCTCAGAGAAGTTTTTTGCTACTTTTTATCCCTAGCATTTTTCATAAGTCTAGCCTCTACCCATTTGGTAACATAATTAGTATACACAAGTATGTAGGACTTCCATAAGATAGTGGAACTATGGGACCTACAAAGTCTAAATCCTATTTTTCAAAAGGTTTTATAACAACTTGTGGAATAAAAGGCATCTCATCATATTTGGTGGGTCTCTCCATCCTTTTTCATCTATCACAATTTCTTGTATACTTTTCTATATCTATATGTAATTTGGTCAATAATAGCTAGCATTGAAGATCTTAATTGTTGTCCTATTTTTAGAATAGTGTCCACGACAAGGTTAATCATCACATGCATGCAAGATGTCATAGGTTTCCTCCTCTCTTATACACCTTCTCTTGATTTGGTCTACTCCAATATAAAATATACAATTTCTAATCCAATAAAAGTTAAAACACTTTTCTACCAATTATCTCTTCTCTTTTAATGAGAAGTTGGGAGAAGTCCTTTATGTGGCCAAATAATTAGCAATATCAACATACCACGATTGGATTGCTTTGATTGCAAAAAAATGTTCATCAATAAATGAATCTTCTATGACTACATAATAATCTTTCCTTTGAAGTCTACAAAGAAAAATTGCAACTACATTGGTTTTACTAGGTTTGTCCACTATTGTTATATAAAATTCTTGAATTAACGACAACCATCTTTCTAATTGACCTATAAAAAAACTTTTTTTCATGAGGTACTATATATATACATGATCAATATATAAAAAAGGGATATCCTTTAATATAGTGTCTAAACTTATTGAGTCCATATATTACACCAAATTTTTCTTTCTTGGCTATAGTATAATTCAATTCTTCTCCTTGTAGATTCTTACTCACACAATAGAAAACATACTCTATCAATCTACCTTTGTGCTCCAAGATAAGTTTTTTTACATAAGGTGATGCATCTATCTGAATATGAAAAGGTAATGACCAATCTAGACCTATAAATACAAGTGCATGAGTTAGAGTAATCTAAGATCAAGAAATCATTTTTCACATTATAATCTGGACAAATCCTTCATCTTTTTTTAGAAAAGTATATAAAAGTATTTTTTTTTGAATAAAATATTTGATGAAGCTTCTATAATGACCAACATGGCCTAAAAAACTTCTAAGTTATTTTTGTTTTGTAGGAAAAGGCATATTAGAAATGACTTCAATTTTAGGAGGTAGTTGTATTCCTACAGTAGAGATGTAGTGACCTAAAACAATATCTTCTTGCATCATCATAAATTACTTTTGACTATTGAGAGATAGATTACGATCCTCTCATAATTGTAATACTTTCAATAGATTGCCCTTGGCCTCTTTAAATGTAGAACCATAAACAATGAAATCATCCATGTAGATCTCAATACAATCTTATGAAATATCTACAAAGATGCTAAGGATAACTCTTTGAAAAGTTCCTTGACCATTATAGAGATCAAAAGGAAAAAATGATTAATAAAATGTACTCTAACAACATGTGAATTTGATCTTTTCTTGGTCCTTTGTACAATCTTTATTTCATTATAGCGATTAAAACCATCAAGAAAAGAGAAATACTTTTTCCTTGATAGGTTATCTAAGACTTGATCAATAAGGGAAGAGAGAAATTGTCCTTATTCATTTCTACATTTAATTCTCTATAATCCAAACATACTTTCAACTTACCCCATTTCTTTAGTAAAATAACTAGTGGGGAAATCCACTTACTATCTGAGATGGAGTAAATAAGATTAGCATGAAGTAGTTTCTGCATCTCTTCTTTGAGTATTTCCCTTAATGCTTAATTACCTATCCTTTGTGGTTGTCTAATAGGATTGAACTCATTGTTGATAAATATTTTATGGGTTCACAACTTAGGATCTAATCCTTTCATATCATTTTAGTCCCAAGAAAAGGTTATTTTATGGTACAAAAGAATTTCAATAACAAATTTTTGTTGATTAGAAGAAAGTTTACTCTTGATTTAGTATTTTACTCTTAGACACCTCTACTTGTAAAGATAAGTAGATCATGGATACTTGAGAGAGAAAGTAAATCTCTACTTTGTGAGGTAACAAGGTGTAAAAATAATCAAAAGATGAATAATAATGGGCTTCTATTGAATAAGGAAGAATGGTCTGTAAGGAGCACATGATATACTCACATTGAGGGGCTTCTATACCATGATTTTTTTTAAGTACATTTGAGAAAACTGCTTCTTCCTCTTATTTGCTAATGAATGGTTCTCTTGTGATAATAATCAAACTAGAAATAGAGTTTACTTATACTCATTCCTCAAAATCACCTAAATCATGCCATACTACTTCTTATAATCCAAGTTGAGGTTGGGTTGGTGCTTATAGTCTTAATTTCTTTGTATTGTACCCATCTAAAATCATCATTTACTAGACCTACAATGGATATAAGCATCTATAGTATCCAACCAAGGTCTCCCTAGGATTAATAGGTATCCCCTTAATGTGTCTTTAGGGGGAATAATGATAAAGTTAACAAGGTATTCCCATGAATCAAGGGTAACTACAAGGTCTTTAACTATTACTTTAGGCTTAATAGTTGAACTATTAGCAACCTCTAGAACTATGGGTATAGTTCTTAGCTCTAATATATTTAATTGAGACATAAGATATTTGTTCATGACATTTATTATTTTACCAATGTTAAGTAGAGAAATATTGTTCCATCCTCCTTTAATCCCAATTTCTACCATAGGACTACCATGATCTATGTATTTTGGGATGATAAGATTTCCTAACAACAAATCAAAAGATAACCTTTTTGGTTCTCAAACATTTTGGTTGAATTCATACGAGCCTTTCCTTCTTGATGCTATAAATCTCAAAATTTCTTGGTCAACAAAGAAGACTAAATCACAATGGTTCAATCTCCATACTTTAGGTTTTACAAAAGCTAAGTGGATATATTTGTATCACATTCCATAAGGAAAGTTTAAAGATCAATAATTTAGATTTATAATTGATACTCTTGAGTTTGAAAGTATCTTCTCAAGGAGAAAATAAAGGTATGAATTATTCAAAGGTAAATTAAAATATTTAAAATGAACTTATACAATACTAGTGGATAGAACCTCCCTAATCTACAATTGTATACATCAACCTACAAGAAGTATGCAAAGATCAATCCTTAATCCAATTTAGCAATATAGATTAAACCCCTACATAATCTTATCATCAAACCTCAAGAAATAGTATGAACCCCTTAAACCATTGGATAGATAAGATATAAATACAATTCCTAGTCTAAATGCATACAACCCCAATCAAAGGTACCAATTAGACAGATACCATAACCCAATATGAAAATATTTGATAATCAAGTTCATGCATTACTCAAATCGATCAGAAAAATAGCATGATCTAAAGGGACAATGAAAAACATGAGTATTTAGAAAACCATATGTCATAATAGATGTAACAAAAACATCATTGTATTAACTTCATTCATGATGAAATACATCAGAATAATTTAGATTTGAATTGCACAAAATGGAAACTACTTCACAATGCATTAGCTATAGGGTTGTATCTTGTATTATATTTAAAATAAATAAATCTTATTATATGTACATCTCAAAACCTTTCTTCTTAAATAGGGGCCTTGGTACTTTTCTCATAAAAATGAAAAGGTGCAACATAGCTTCAAACCCCTTTGTAAACACAACTAACTAATAACTAAAAATATAATTGAACAATAATTGGAAACATGAAAATTAGTTCAAAATTATTTGATTTCTTTAATGGTTGTAGCCTCTTCAAGAGCATCTTTGGGGATCTTTAGATAAACCTTGTCCCATTTAGAAATTTGGGCATGCATAGGCCATACAAATTTTGAAATTATGGGAGCAAAGTCTTGCAAATCAACCAACTTGGCACCTTTTCTCATAAAAATGAAAAGGTGCAACATATCTTCAAACCCCTTTGTAAACACAACTAACTAAAAACTAAAAACATAATTGAACAATAATTGGAAACATGAAAATTAGTTCAAATTTCTTCAATTTCTTTAATGGTTGCGGCCTCTTTAGGAGCATCTTTGGCAATATTTAGATAAACCTTGTCCCATTTAGAAATTTGGGCATGCATTGGCCATAAAAATTTTGAAATTATGGGAGCAAAGTCTTGCAAATCAACCCACATCCTTCCTCAAGCAATATTAACATCTGTTATAAACTTTGCCAATTTTTCTTGCATACTAATTTTGTTTAACAACCTATGGAATGAATCCATTTAGAAATTATTTTCTTCCTTGAATTTGTTTATCAAGACCTAGGATAACACTAAAAATTCATGCCTCTAGTCCTCTAATGGTTTGATTTTACCTTATCCATTTCTAATGGTAGGAAAATATGGATGATCAACAAAACTAGTCAATTTTAAAATTTACTCCATCTTTTGATGCTCTTGACTTGAAACTCAAATTCATTGTATAGTATCAATGAATTCAATGGTGGAATTTATCTATATAGTGGCATCTAGATCACTTTTTCTAACTTCAAAGAGTTTGTTCAATTCATACCTTGAACGATCCCATTTCCTTTCTATCTTAGAAAGTATGTATTTCCCTTTAATAAGGAAATCTAGCATATTGCAAATATTATTAAACCCTTCAAACACCTCATCACATTTGGCCAAGATAAGATTTACCTTGTAGATAAGAATCTCCTTTATGTCTTAAAACCATAACCTTTATGACCAACATTTGGGGTCATTTATTTGTTCTAGATTTCTTCAATAACAACATGCTTTTTATGAACCACAATGGCTTGACTATTTATAGCAAGATTTAACTAATGTAACTCCTCCAATATTCTAGTCTTTACCCACATTTTATTTATTTATTGAATTCATTTTAATTTCTCTTCTTTGCAACTCTCTAATCAATTCCTACATATGCTTGATATGTGCTTGATTAAACATGGATTCACATGTTAACTTTGTTGCAACCAACATAAGGTATGTACTATCTATGGTTTGTACTAGGGCTATCCCCTCTTCACCCTTACAAATACCAATCATCCTAGGATTATTCCCATGTAATCTAGGTTGCGAAGGTTTCTATTTTGGGATCACACCCTATCCCCTCAACCTTATCATGTGATCCAAACTCTAACATCCCTAAGTACAATAAAATCACCATCCCTTGCATGTGTATCCCAAAGTGGACACCATAGTTGGATGGGTTGCTTGTTATCCTCCTCATTAATTGTGACCAATTCTTTGATGGAGAATTAGGTAGAAAAGAAAAGAAAAATTCTTGAAAGACTTGGTAGTCTTCTATTTGACCAATTTATTGTGAAAGGTTTTATCAATTTCACTAGAAAAGTTAAACTCTAAATAAGTATGAGGGTTTTGAATCTTCATACACATGTACATGTAGTAAAGTGGAATTTTTTTGTTTCTCATCCTCTCCAAACAATTTTAACCAAGTATAAAATATATTCTTGAAAAAATACATACAAGATTCAATAGAATGAGGACCCATGTGATCAACATATATCATTTTGTTATTATGGCCTCTCTACATAAAATGGTCGATTTCCTTATTTTTTTGAAACTTCATTGTTTCCTAATATTCATTCTTGAAATTTTATGTATTCATTTTTGTAAGGGCTTTAGTGCTCAATCCAAAACACTCTTTAATACAAGACTTTTTGATGACTAGTAGTGGCATACAATCCATTTCCCTCATAGTCCTAGTGGTTGGCTCATAATGATTGGCTACAATGTCTATAATCTATTTGTCTACAAACACATTTATGACCACAATATTAGCTAGGTCTAGTCTCCATGGATTTTTTCTAAGTTCTTTTCTATCTTTTTTTGCATAAGAATATGAAAATAATGACCTACCATGTAATGGAGTATCAACATCTCTATAGTCCTTAAATTCATCAAAAAAATAGTTGTTTGGCCACTAGAAGAGGAACTAGAAAATTTTTCTAACAACATCTTCTGAATTAATTTCTTAGTGTGTTATTCCTAAAATAAAATTCTTTAGCACTAGTATCCCTTATTATAGGCATTTTGTTTCATAAACTGTAACTAGGGTGAGAGAAGCTTGAACTTACTATTTTTTGCAACTTATTTAAAAATCCTTCAAACTTATGTTGCCACCTTCTATCTCAACTCCACTTGAATGTCAAACATGATAAGACTCATTTTTGCTAAAGCAATTAATTTATTTTATTCCTCATTTATGATTTATAACTTTTTGCATGTAAAAACACAAACCTGTGTCACCCTTTTATAAGGGAAAAGATTCACAAAAGTATAACTATTCAACTTTAATGACATAAAATTAGTATAACTATTTAGAATTTGAAAATGAAGTAAACTAATAAAATGTAAAGACATGAATGAAGTTTATGGTTTTTATTTTTAATGACTATTTGGAATACAAATTGATATATTTTCCTAATTTTAAGGGTAATTTTTTAGATCCAAGAAAATGTTTAAACTTAGGGGTCTAGTTCCCACCACAAAACTTTATGGAAATAAACCTCTTTCCATTTGATCTCAGAATATGTTATGGACCACATAGATAGCTAGATCAATCAAAAATTAAAATTAGATTTTGATCTATATTTCTCTTTTATAACAATTCAAATTTCAACTCACCTAAAATTGATAGTTTTCATCTCCCACAAACTTTTTTGAAAGAAATCTATTCTAACCAAAAGAAAATTTATACATTCTAGAAGAAGTCTCTCTCCTCTAGAACATCATATGCTTTAAAAATATTTTTTATATGATTTATTATTTTCTTCTTTCTCAAAACCAACATCTTCTCAAGTGTTAAAATATGTACTTGTGGTATTTTTTGATTGCAATAAACTGTATCTAATTATAACATTATAAAATCTTTATGAGAATATTCTCGACTTTGAGCTCTATAAAATGGTGCTTCTATGTTGTTAGAAAAATATCATTAAAAAGAGTAAGACACAAACTAGTATTAAACATGTCTTTAATAAATATTTTCAATTTGAAAAGTGTGAGAACATATATAACTTAGCTAGAATGAATTTATCTAGATTATCTATTTGAGCAAAATTGATTTTTACATAGAAACACTTTTAATTCAATCATGTTAATAAGTTGGCCTGAAAGGTGACACATCTTTGTACTTTTATGATCCACTTCACAAATTACCTAGTATGCCACATCTCTTAAGTACTTGATTTGTACTTTAAGTTATTAAATTAACGATTTGTCCTTTAAAAATCTAAGAAGTCCATTTTACCTTTTTGCACACCCATTTTGTAATCATACTTTAAATTCCAACTTCTGGGAATCTCACAAGGCTTCTCCAAATGGTTTTCCAAAATCATGATTTTGGAGCTCACATTACTAGTTTTTAGTGAAATAGAAAAAAATTGCTATATTGAAGTCCTCCAAAAATTTACCATCCTTAATAGTGAAGTCATCTCTATTTTGTTGGCCCTATATTGGGTCTTTTCTAAAATGTTGATATTTTACTATTTTGTAAGTTCCTTAGTTTCTTTTCTCTAAAATAGAAAAAATGTATCAAAATCACTATTTTATGAGAATTTTTTTTTATGGGTTATACCAATAGCTTTTTCTGGGGAGATATTCTTGTTGAAGGTATGATGAGATCCCAATTATCATCTAGAAAAGAAGACCCTAAACTTTAAGTTGTATCTCTATAAAATATTTTTTGTTCTTTATGCAACATCATTCCTATATTGAATATATCACTTCAACACTCCTTTTTATGTATTTTTTTAGTGTGGTTTGAGTGGTTGGTGATTTTTTTGGAAATATTATGAAAGGATAAGTTACTTAAAGGGGAGAGGTGAATCAGTAACTTTGAAAACTTTTTCCTTAAATAGAAATTAATCATTCATGTGAATTCTAATCTAATTGCATGCATGAGAAACTAGAAATACTAAACCATACACAACACTTTTGACACACAATTTTGGTGACCTAGAAACCTTCCAAATAGAAAGTAAAATTAGGGTGGGGATAATACCCACAAGCTTTAGTACTGTAGTATAAAGTTGGCCTATTAAGGCTTACAATAATCACTTCTAATGATTTGTACCATTAGAAGCAATAAGGACTGCCAGGTCCACCTTGTAAAATGATTTACAAACATACAATGAAGTATGCACTTGGTAAAGAGATTTACATAAGACTATTAGGTCTACCTTGTTAATTGATTTGAATGATCCACTTGTTAGGATGAAAAAATAGTTGATCTCTGATCTACAACTTGGTTTGCTAGATGAGATTCCTCTGAGTGTACAAATCACCTTGCTATGATAGATAAATATTTGTTGTTCCTTGTACTATTGTAGCATTTGTAATTTGCTTTTCTGCTATTCTCTTCTTATTTCATTACTTCTATTTGATGCTTTGAATGAGATAAAATATATTATATATATACCAATCCAATTACAAAATTACAAAGTCAGCCACAATACAAGTTTACACAAATATTACTAAGTTGGCCAAAGTGTAAAAACTTGGGTTCTGAAGACTAAATTAGTGAGGTTCTAATACTCGACATCCACTACCAATGCTTGACATTGACATGCACATGATAGACATAGAAGCTCAATCCATACTGATCACTTCCAAGTAGTCTTGAACTCGGTCTACATTGGTGACTTAATGAATACTGTGAAACTTGACATATAAATTGAATCACTTGATTCATGCTGCATAGCTCAGTCAATGCTATCACTTTAAGATCAATATAAACTAAGTCACTTGGTTAACAGTAAGGAGCTCAGTTAATACTGGACTCGCATCACATTAATTGTGAACTCAATAAGCACTGCATAACTCAGTTTGCACCAGTAAACTTGGCATACACTGAAATGCTCAGTTTACACTACTAATAATCACCTTAGTAGTAACTACTTCATGCAAACTAAAATTTGTTCAAAGGACTTGGTATCAACTGCAGAACTCAGTAGCACCTAAACTTCTTGGTTAACACTGCTAACAATATAATAGGCTTGTGTTGGTACCCAATATAGACCCAACATTTAAAATTTTAGTGTAGATTCTTGAACCTCTTTGAACTAAGGTTCAAAGTAGTTCAAAGTGATCTAGTGGTTTGATGTAGTTCAAAATGCAGATCAGTTGACTTAGAAAGTTCATAATCCATGTTCAGATTAAAACATGAATTTAGTCTTGGTTCATGATTTAGGTTTAGATTCTGTCAATTCAACATACTTAAGAAAGTATAGACTAAGGCTATGAACATCAAAGATCTAGTTCAAAAGCTTAAAGATGTAGATTTAGTATCAAGGTTCAAGCTCAAATTTTCAAGTTCAAAATTCTAAAGCCCATTTAGAGATGCACCATGTAAAGTAAGAATGCATTGCTCTATATTCAAAGCTAAAACTGAGTCTAATCATAGAATGTATGAAGTCTAAATATCCCCTACAACATAGTATTTTCTTGAAATCTTGTTAACATCTTGAGTAGCCCTATATGTTGATTAAAGATCAAAGAAGCCATGATGATCATAATATAATGGATTCTTAGTCATGAAAGCTAAGGCTTGTATATTTCACAAAATTTTGATGGTTTTATGATATCTAAAGGTGTTAATGAATCAAATTGAAAGGTTGATCAAATCATAATAAAGGGAAATATGCAAATCACTTGACAAGAATTTGATTGTTGGTGAAATGTTGTTTCAGTTATAGTTTGGTAGTGGGTTTTAAAGACGACATTCAGGTAGTTGATAGTGTTCAGATATTCAATGAATCTTGATAGCCCATCATGAACTATTTACACAAAGCTCAAATGCATCAGATATGCTAGAGATCTTCTCAAGTTTGTGAGCTTGAGGTCAAAGTTTGAGTTTAGACTCAAAGCCACATTCATTGTTTCAGAAGTTTGGGTCTTGAATATGCCATACAAAATAATGATGAAGAGCCTAGTGTTTTGAAGATGGTTGGAATGCATTATAAATCCACCAAATCGATACAAGTAAAGATGAAAAATATAAGGCTCTTGTTGGCAACTTTATAAGTCTGATTTTATAACAAACATATAGACCATCACACAGTGGCCTATAACTTTTGACTCAGGCATAATTTCACAAATCACTCTAGCAAAAATAAAGAAAGTTAGGATTGCACCAACATATCTAAAAATTAGAAAGATCCAATAATGCAATAATTAGTTATTCCCCGTATAATCGGACCTATTTTTATTGTTAGAATTATTTCTAATCCACCCAACATCATGAATATTTTATTTAAGACTAGATCATTCAAATGCCAGGTGGCCATGAATTCTAAAAACATTTTGGCAACCAAACTAGAAGGGATCATTAAAAATGTGACTCATCACTTTTATTGATATCCTTATCTTGATCCAAGGAGAATGAGAGTGAAGTGTTGGTATAGAAACATGCAGTCATTAGTTTTAGCCCATAGCATTCAAGAAGTGAAAATAAATATGATATTTGAAAGATAAGTGCCACTTATAATGTTTTGATTAATAAAAACATTATAAAGACAAGTAGAATTTTCAAATGGGCTTTTGAAAAGAAAACTTTAAAAAAATTTAAATGTAATGCACTCAGTTTCAAAAGTTAGTTTTAATAACTAATAAAGACTTTACGAAGTAAAGGATGGGCTTGAGTTTCCAAAAATAGTTATCACAATGGGAAAAAAAACTAAGGATATTTATTGTAAAGTGGGAGAGATGTTGGGGATCTTCTTTTCTAGAAAAATAGACTGTGTGTTATTTTGTAGGAGGGATTCCATTTTATTAAGCTTTGGCTAGAGACTTTGGGCTGCAGGTAGATGGGTTTATGTCTCTAGTTTTATTTTGTATTTGCAGAGGGGATATATATATATATATATATATATATATATATATATAAAATTTAAATTGTAATTTGTGAGGACAAAAGCAATTATATCATTTTCATCTTTTTGATATTCAAAGAAAAATAATGCTTGTGTACCAAATCTTTGAGTTTGGATACTTATTTTCTGATTGAGATCAATCTATGAATTGATCCAATCTCTTATGAGTATAATTTTGTCTCACATAATTACATACATGATAATCTTTGGTCTTTGAGCCTTAGTTATTCATGTATTAGAAAGAGAATGATATGAATTTTTTCCCATATTTTATCTATAATGTAAGGTCTGAAATAATGGACTTTGTGCCATTTTCCTTTTATGCTTTATTGTTAGATTAGCTTCTTTACATCTTTTCTATGTTTACGGGTAGATGTTTGTATTTCTTTCTTTCTTTTGGGTTAAAAGCATCTTTGTAAGTGGTTTTTTGAGTTCATTGGTGATCTTACATGGGGAGTTGTACACGAATAATTTAGAGGATGATTATTAATCCCATGATAATCTATCCAACTATTAGTGCATTTTTAGTCTTCCTACTTGGGGTTAATTTATATTTATTTCTTTGGAGGACAATCTGTTCACTAATAGATTTTTGGTGATTCTACTATAGATCGAACCCAAAAAAAAAAGATTTAGTGTCTACTAATTATTTTCTCAATTTTGTAATTATCTCCATTTGCAAGAGATTGGAAACTCTATTGTAAAGATCATGTTGACTATAAAAGTCATGAGAAGATCAAAGCCAAAACTTTCTCTCCTAGAACTTTATCAAATAGATGATAAAGTATTGAGAAAATTTATGGATAGCTTCAAGGAAAGCATTTCTCGAGGTGTCCAAAATAATATAAGTCTTGAAGATGATGCCTCATCTTGGCTGCTATGGAAAAGCCTCTGCATGAGATTTCACAAGTTGAAAGAATTGCAAGAGTTGAGGAGAAAGTATCTTGGTTGAAGAAACATTTGGAGGTAGATGAAGAAGAAGCTCTAGTTATCTTAGTCTCATCCTTATACTTCAATCACCATTTTATGAATGACCAAGAAGTCTAGTCAAGTTTGCTCCACTCTCATGCTGAACTAGTTTTAAAAGATGAGAATATCTATAACAACAATGGAGAAATGGTAAGCAATAATAATAATGATCATCTTTTTCTAAAAGATTCTATTGAAATGCTTGCTAGTAGTGCCTTATTAGAAGATAAATATTTAAAAGTCATGAAAGATTGTGAAAATAGTGATTCTTTGTATATGAATGCTAAAAAAGGTCCCATTCTAGAATCCTTTCATTTTGGAAATAATGCAACAAATCTTATTGTTAATGCTGATTTAAAAAATGATGCTAAAATTTTTCTTGAAAGAGATTCTATTATGACTAAATATTTGGCCAAAGGGCTGAATCTAGAAACAAAATTGCGACAAGTGGCTTTCTTACTTCAAGAAATATTACAACCTCATGAAGATCAGGCAGGGGTAGAAAAATCTCAAGCTAAAAGTGAAAACCATAGCAATAATGATAATGAAGGAAAAGACAAGTTATCTATTAAGGGGAGAGAATCTCCAATAACATCATCTCACTTCACTCCTCACAATCTTTTTATTCTTGTTGATCATGATGACATTTAGGAAAACATGAATAAAGATACTCCGAAATTCTTTTTCTATCCATGTTTTGAAAGTTTTAGATTTGGATGTGATGATGATCACCTTGTTTTAGAAGTTTCTAGTTATGAAAGATTTGACAACATGCTGCCAGAATATCAATCTTTCACTTTAATGAAATGGCTGAAAATGATATTAGTCATCTTTCTTTGAGTCTTGTTTGTAAAAGGATTCAAAATAACCTATAGTCTGAGGTTGAATCTTACACTTTCATGGAAAATAAAGATGATTTCTCATGTTTAAAAATCTATGTTCAACCCATAGATTATTCAGCTGGAGCACAGAGAGGAATTCTCCTTGAGCAAGAAGAAGAAATCATAAGCAAGTTCTTATTGTCTCTTCAATCAGAAGACTTCTCTCAGGCTTTCTCATTTGATGATAATCTAATCCTTCATAGAGATGAGATAAAGATTCCTTTGGATGAAAATGTTCCTATTGAATTTCTTGTTGAGAAAAGGATGTATGAAACTGACTTCAAACCTAAAGATGACTCCTCTAGTGTGTTGAGGGATGCCTTTCTCAATGAGGAAGAGGAAATTATAAATAGATTTCTACCATCTCTCAAACTAGATCATCACTTTGATGATGACACAGGTATTCATTCAAATTAGATTAAGAATGAAATGTTCATTGATAATTATTCTTTTCATTCATCTATGTATGATTTTGCTGATTTGGATTGTGGAAATAGTGCTAGAAAATGTGATGGCACTTTGGGGAAAGAAAAAGATGAAATATATTGCATGCATGATGAAAACTTGCTTTTTGAAAGAGATGAAGAAATAACATACTCGAGGATTGATCCTATGTTAGAGAAAGCATCCCTTTGCTTGCAAACTAATTATAATGCTAAAATTCATATGCAAAAAGTTAATTTTGAGGATAACAATTTAAAACATTGTACGCCACCTTTTGATAAGGTTTCTATTTTTTATTTCTTTTAGTTTGAAATGATATCTAATCTGATGAATGTGGAAGAGCATTTCTTGGATGAAAAAGAGTGCTATGATGAGTTGTGGTTGTTTGGGAAGAAGTGCTTGGTTAACATATGCATGTATGCTTTTAGTTTGAGGATTGGAATTGAAGAAGTTGCTAACTGGCAATGGTGTAGAGCTGCTCAACTGAGGCATAGTTTGCTAACATAGAAAGACTCCTACTTCTCCCAACCAGTAAATGGATTCACATGATTCTTCTTCTTTCTTTATTTCTTGTGGTAGGTTCCCTTCCTATATTTGTACATATTTTGTATATATGTTTTTGGTGTGCCTAGTGTTAGTTTGAATAATGTGCAAGCTTCATGCTTGCTGGTAGTTTAGGTGTTTTGGTTTGTTGGCTTTGCCTTGCACCCCTCTACCTTCTCTACAAGAAGCTCCTAGTTTTCTCTTCTTGGTGACTCTATTTGTCCAATAGATAAGGCACTTGTCTTTTTCCAGAGATTGTTGGAGTTCTTTGATTCTATATCAAAATCAGTCTTGCAATTAGAGCCCTTGTTGGTACCCAATATATACCCAACATTTGAACTTTCAGTGTGGAGTCTTGAACCTCTTTGAACCAATGTTCAAAGTGTAAACCCCAAAATTGGCTCATTGCCATGATCACCAATTCTAGTATATTATGATCAATCCTAAAGTCCTATTCCACTAGGCAATTCTTATTCTGATATTTGCTACTTGGCTTAATTGCCAAATGTAGAAAACCCTAAGTCTACATTAATTATGCTATTTATTTAATTCTTAAAGTATTGACTCATATTTGTCACACTAAACGTACTAATTAAGATTTACTTTAATTTAAAGTTTTAATACTTTAACTAAATTACATCATATCCTAAGGCTAATGTGCTAGGGAATTAAATTATTTAATTTAATAATGGTGCCCACTTTTATTAATTGAATTAGATTTTTTAATTAAATAGAAAAGGCATTTATGAGGTCATGTCTCATTTATTAAAGTAAATAATATCTTCAAAATCCTCTCTTTAGTTCTAAATAAAAACTCTGAGTGAACCACTTCTTGAAATTAGAATCAATCTAGTGAACTTGCTCTCACACTTATGACAAGTTCAGTTGACTACTTATCACACTCAAATCTAAAATAGTTAACTTCACATACACAAGGAAGTTTCCATCTTAATTGAATCTTCTATCTAATCCTAGCTGTTCATCAAAATTGATCCTGACTGTTGATGGACTCCAGGAATTCTATTTAAGAGATTCCTAATTCCTCATTACAGTGGTTAAATTGAATTTGTATCAAATCTCTACTGAATTGTGCACTCATTAGCTCATTATTCTCATAAGCTTTTCATTATTTAGATTTAAAGATCATATAGCTTTAATATGCATACATATAGTCTAGTTTATTTTATATGCTATTAGATTAAGTGCATATCTCATCTAGAGTACCTCCATCTCATATAGACTCAATTGTATTTAAACCCTTCATTCTAGAAAGGTCTGGTTGCCTGCATCTCAACTCTGAGAGCATAACATGCAAAATCCTTCTAGATAGAAGGCAACGAGTTGCACTGTTGGACCTCTTGGATGAACTATCCCATATTCATTTTAGGATGAATCTATAGGTAAGGACCACGTTGAAGTGTGTGAGGTTTAGAGGCCCAAAAATTCATGCATACATTTTTGGTGCCTATTGTGGGGCTCGAGAAATAGTTTTTTGGCCTCCTTTGTTTAATTTTTTGTCATTTTTGTTATTCTATCCATACTGTTCCATACAATCTTCCAAATTCTTGTGAGAGAAATTTCATTCTTGCATGAATATTTGAAGGTCTTGCCCAAATCTCTACACTTTCTCACATGAAAAAGTGCCCTATTGCGCAAGTCTTTGCATGGTACCTCATTTTCTTACACAGGTTAGTGAAAGATCTCGCATGGTCCTATGGAAGATTTCATGCAAAATTTTGAAATAGCAAGGTTAATTTTGTTATTTTTCAACATATTGTTTATTATCTTTTACTAACGTGTTTTTCTTTGAAGCATTGCTATTCTAACTTTTTGGTTTTTTTCAGCTTAATGGTTGTTTGCAGGACGTTTGACAAAGATTTCTTATACAAACCATTCAAACATGAACTAACTATTTATTTGCAGGATAATTGTTAAAGATACGTTTGTTGAAGATCAAATATTAAAACCCACAAAACAATGTGTTTTCTTTCCTACTTTCAAAACATAGTCTAATTAGGGCTTGTGAACTTCCTAGGGTGCAAGATAGAAGAATAGGGGATTATGCTCTTCACCACTTAGAGGTCATGACCAAGGGTGAATCAGAAACCTAGATGCTTCTAAAAGATGACATTCTAAAGAAGGAAAGTAGCTTAGTGTTTCTCTAGTGCTAATCCTTTTCTATGATGAGATGATGGTTTTCTTTCAAGGGAATCAAAATCTCTAGGAAGGATGAGTCTAGATTGATTAAGCTAAGTCAGTAATTAATGTGTTCTATGTGTTTTGGTGAGAAACTAAGGTAGAGGAGTATGCTCTTTCCCCTTGAGGGAAATTAAAAACTTTGAGCCTTATGTTCAAACCACCAGTCCAAGTCAATCCTTTAGAGGGCCTGCTAGAGTGATCCAACCTTTGGGAATGACCCAAGTGAGCACACTCCTTTAGCCAAAGATTCCAACTCACTATAATCAAGATGCTTTGTAGAGTGAAAGACTCCAAAGCCAGATTAATTTCTTTCCCTTGATTCTTGATATCACTTATCAAGGGGAAGCTCTATTTGTTGCACTAGCCGATGCCAGCCCCAATCTTGCTAATAAAGTGTGTGCACTCTCAAATGCTAGTGTAGGCTATTGGTCTCAACTCCACTTGTAGATCCACTAAGAATTAATATGAATAGAAGCCAAGTAAAAAACTTTTAGTTAGAAGCCACCCGGTTCACCTTTGAAAGGAGGTATAATATTTGTGCAAGGAAGGGGAAGAATCTCTCTTGTAGAACTCACCATAGGCATGCTACTAGATGTTGGAAGGTGGTATACATGCTTATCTCCTACCACAAGGGCACTCATTTAGTGTATACTATTGAGTCCCTTGAATACACCAAAAACATGGGCATCCTCTAGGGGTGACATGGCCGTGTGAGGTGCATGCATGCGCATAAGTTGTGGGACAAAGGTTTTTCCTTCTCTATCATTTTTTGTTTCTAGGGATAAATTGTGTTTTTTATCAAGTCTTAAACATGTCCAAACCTACATAAACAAACTAAAAGTCAAGAATCCCCTTGTCCCTCTAAGTTGCTTTGCCCTCAGTTGGATTGTATTCGACTACTGCTTGCTTCCCATGTCCTGTTGAAAACACTTTGTCTTGTTTGAAACCCAACATCACTTTCACAAGTTTGAAAACCAAACCTACAATCTATTCAAAACTGTCTTAAATTGTTGAAAATCTCTTTGAAGTCCAACTCTATTCTCAGCCTAGTCCTAAATTTCACACACAATCTTGCAACATTTCATGTGAGTAGTCATCTTTTTGAATGAGCCAATCTAGATCTTCACACAAAAACTCGCATATGCCCATGCAAGATCTTCCCAAATGTCTTTGTTGAACCAGTCACTTCTTTGTGCAATCTAGAGCACATCCTTGTGTGACTTCATATTGTTGTTCTAAGATTTTGCATCCCCCAGTGTACTTTTTCACATGCTTCATAGAGGATCTTCATGTGAGACCTTGTCTTAAAATTGTTAAATCAACTTATTCGAGCAATCTATGATTTGTGTCTAGTCTATTTCCTACATCAAGTTGTCCCTTCTTTGTCTATAAATAGTCCCAAATAGTGGCATTTAGTTTAACTAAAGATTTGTGATCCATACTTTGACTAGTCTTTTAGTTGTCTTCATTCTCATTCTTTAGTGCTTTTCATACTCTGTGTTATGATAGTCATAATCTTTGGCTGTCCTAGCCTTCAAATCAGACCACTCATGCCTTAGTATACAATACTCTTACCTTTTCTTGTTGAGACTAAGTTCTAGTGTAGTCCTTGTCCAAGTTCTTGCTTCTTGTCCTTGTTTATGACTGTTGCAACAAGAAGTGGCAACGTGTTTTATCCTCTGAGACTTAGGCGAGGTCGTGCTAGTGGTTGTAATCATGAAAAAGGTCACCATCCTTTTGATAAATGTTCTGCATTTAGTTTGTCTAGTAAGGCATTGTCATGATCTCCCTCACCCATCAGGTCACCTCAAGTCCAACGAAAATTCTCCATAAACTTGCAACAAACCAAGAACCCTTTGTATCAAGAGGATCCTAAGACTAGTAAAGGTCCCCTATCTCTGAAAAAAATGTTTGACTTCATTTTCAAAGGACCTTTTGAAACACAACATACTGAAACTAAACACATTCCTACAATGGCTGATGGTAAACTTGAACATGGTAGTCACAACAGACACCAAGAACCACTCAAGAATGATAGAGAGAAAGACTATGACCTAGATGATGAATAGGAAGAGGTGGAAATATTTCCTAAACACATAGCAAAGTGCTGAAAAGATAAAAACTTTCAAAAGGTCATGGAAATCCTACTCAATGAAGAGAAAGAAAAGTATTTCCTCAAACTTTCCCAAGAGGGAGCTAAGCTACCCTCTCATTTCAATCTGGAAACCATTATCATGCCTGAAGAGGAAATTGAGACTTCCAAACTCCAAAAAAAACTAAAAATTGTGCAAGACCAACTAGCTTAGATGATGTGTGAGAAAGAAAAACTTGCTAAAACATACACCTTAGATGCTCTTTGTCCATTTCCATTTGACAAGAGCATGAACATGCCTCCTTTCCCATGAGGAGTATAACTACCTAAGTATGACAAGTACTTTGGCACCACTAATCCCCAAGATCACTTGTGGGAATTTGGTACCCTGTCTATGGAGTTTATGCATGAACAAATATATCTTATGAGTTTATTCCCTAGAAGTCTAGGTGGTCAGGTATTGGAGTGGTTCTCACATTTGCCTCCTAGCATCAAAACTTTTGATGAGATTGCCAACTTGTTTGTCTAGTAGTATTCTCATAACATTCAACACCCTGTCAATATTCAAGATCTATTAAATACAAAGTTGGGGAACCTTTCCTCACATTCCTCCAATGATGGAGACAACTTTACACTAAGTATTCATGCAAAATTCTAAAAATGGAAAAGCTTGATATTTTCACTGATAATCTCCTACCTGATTTTGGGTACAAAGTTCAACTTCAAGGTCCATGTACCTTTGAAGACATGATTATAGAGGCCATCCACATAGAGGAATTTATGGTCAAGAAGGGTGAACTCACTCTTTAGAAGGACACAAAACAAGGCTTTACTTCCAAAAAGGACAAAATCAAGTATGTCAACAAGAACTGAGAAATTGTACATGATGGGGTTATTGAAAATGTCACTCCTAAACCTTCTAAGGTAGCCTTTAATCTCATGGATTGCCTCAATGTGACCAAAAATGCTAAGAAACCTATGCTTGACAATAAGAAATTTGTAAACAAACTGAAAAACTCATGGGGCACACGTCCTAAATGAGAGTATACACCCTTGGGTGAACTTTTGGACGTTGTTTATAAAACAAGCTTATTTCACCACTAGACAACTCTCACCCTTATGATCTGCAACAACATCCACCATGGTGGACTGAAACTACATTCTGTGAGTACCACCAAAATAAGGGACACAAAACTAACAATTGCATAAATTTGTGTCACAAAGTCTAGGACATGATTGATGCTAGTGATATTGTGGTAGATGGATAGAACAAGAACTTAGATCACAAGGCATTCAAAGAGCCTTTCCCAACTTATGAAAAAGGAGAGAGTCCAAAACCAAAACCTAACAACAAGGTCTCTATGCATACTCCAATGATGACAATGTGATCAACATTATTGAAATTGTGGGTTTTGAATATTGTGATGTCATCACCATTAAGGGCAAGCAAGATAATGATAAACCCAAGACAACATTTATCTTGAGGAGCCCTACTTCCAACATAATAGACAACACACCTTCACAACACTATGCTAACACTTTCACATGCTCTCCCACCAAGTTGGTGCTCAAAGGCCTTGCACTTTCTACTCCTAACCTTGAACAACATTAAGACAAAACCTTTGCTGGTCCATCTAGAAAAGGTGCAAAAATTGCAAAAAATTCAGCAGCAACCAGTTATAGTGTTCTCAATCAATTGAAATGAACTAATTCTTAAAGCTCCATCTTTGAGCTGCTTAAAATCTTGCCTGCTCATAGGAAGATTCCAAACAAAGCCCTCACTAAGGTGAACGTTCTTCAAGATCTTGATCTTGAGAAATTTTAATCCATGGTAGGTCACCTGACCTCACCTTATTTTATGTCCTTCTTTGAGGAGGATGATAACTCACTGAGTCACCTACATAATCAACCTCTACACATTGAGGTCATTATACATCAAACACGTGTTCATCGGGTACTCATTGATAATGGCACTAGCTTAAGCATCATCTCTGCTACTTTTCTTAGAAAATTGAATTACTTTGAGGACTCTATTGATCCTCAATGCAAGATCACTATCAAAGCATATGACAAAGTTGAACGAAAGTCTCTAGGTCTTGTGGTCCTACCTATTTGTGTCAGTCCTATAGAAAGGGATGTCACTTGTCAAGTGCTTGACATTCCCTTGGCCTATAACATTCTACTAGGATAGCCATGGATACATGAGATGCATCTTGTGCCATCCACATGCCACCAATGCATCAAATTCTCATTTCATGGCTCAGAGGTTACCATTCCTACCACTACTAACTATACTTGCAATATGCTCAAAGCTACTAAAAATTTCATCCTTGCTAACAGGGAATCCATTGGTTATCATGACAACAAGATGAAACAAATTGATCAATCATTCAAGCTAAAAGAAACTAGCATGGGGGAGTACCATATTGAACCACTTCTATCATTAACATCTCTTCCAAAGTCTCCTCATCATTATAAGAGACCCTCAAAGGTGAAGAATCCATTTATGTTGACACCTCAAACCAAGTAAAATGGCACTTTTGTCAAGGCTATAGTTCCCCTAGAGGATGAAAGTGAAAACAGAGCCATTGCTACATGGCTTTACAAAGAAAAGACTCTAGCAGACTTAACATAACAAGATCGAGAGAACACTCCTGAGAAATATGGGCCTGGTCTTAGACTCATGAAGCATTTTGGCTACAAAGGAACTGGCACTATTGGGTGCAATAACAATGGCCTAATTGATCCTATCAAAGAAATAGCTCGAAGAAACAATGATACAATGGGTATAGGCTTTAAGAAGGTTCCCTTCCATTTGGGGCTAACAAATTCATACCAAAACCTGAGAATTCATTTGAAAATGAGTCACAAGCTAAGTTAGATACTCAAGATGAACAATCTAATGATGAGGAACCCTATCCTTATCCTATCCCTCATGATCTTACTAAATTCTTTGCTAATCCAAATGACTTTATGCTACATGTTAGCACTATGGATGATACTAATGATTATTCTGAGAACAATATTGATCAACCCAACGCTCATTTAGAAAAGGGAGAATCTAGTTAGTCATTGTGTATTGAGTACTTGTGTAAAAACTTGAAAGATGAAGGCTAGTATGTCCCTAACACTATTGGGGAGCTCTACAGTCTCTCACCATGTAGCATTGATTCTAAGGAATGTGAGTTTGACCGTCTTTCAGAAGCAACTACTAATAAAGACATTGACCAAGTTCATGTCTAGGGTTAGGTCAGATGGGTCTGATCCAACTAATGTCCTAAAGTCATCAATTACTAATGTTAGTACTCAGAGGCATTCGAACACACTTGTGGATGAAGTCATCATAGGTCTCAAATTGTTGGTCCAAGAATTTAATGAATATACTATGAATGAAATCAAACCAGTCACTATTCTTTTACTCACACATCTTGAGCTCATAGACTAGAACCCTAATGCATCTAGTGAAGTCCCCATGTTCCAGAACAATTATGCTCTTGCCTGCTACCTCAATGCCATGGAACCTGTAATGTCTTCCACTAGTGAGCAGAGCATCAATATGACTAAAGTTAACATCAAATATATTAGTCATACAATAAAAAAGAAAAAATACAAAAGTTTTGATGGTGAAAACCACATTGTGGTAGTGTCAAAACCCAAAAAAGTAAAAAAAAAGACATATCCAAGGGTAAAAACCTCTCTAAGGCACCCGCAGATGATATATTTGATGCACTTCTAAGTCAATTTCAAGAGAGATCATCAGTGTTGATAGAGCCGACATAGCCAATTAACCTAGGTACAAAAGAACATCCTCATATGATACATTTGGCACAATCACTATCTCTTGAAGAAAAGGAAGAGTTCATTACCTTCTTCTGAGAGAAGAAGATAAATTTTGCTTGGACATATTCTGACATGCTAGGACTAGATCCTAATCTTATTATGCATCATTTGTCCATTGCACCAAGCATCAAACCAGTTAAACATAAACTTTGAAAAATGCATCCTCATGTTGCATTTCTCATCAAAGCAAAACTAGAGAAGCTCTTGAAAGCTAGTTTCATCCGTACAATTGATTACGTTGAATGGATATCCAACATTGTCCCAATCTCGAAGCATGATAAATCTATCAGAGTTTGTACTAACTTTCATGATCTCAACTTAGCATGTCCTAAGGATGATTTTCCACTTCCCAAAATTGATATGATAGTGGACATGACAATGGTATATGAGATGTACTCACTTATGGATGGGTTTTTTGGTTATAATTAGATAAAAATTGTGCTAGAAGATCAGGAGAAGATTGCTTTTACATGTGCATGGGGAGCCTTTTGCTAGATTGTAATGCCATTCGATTTTAAAAATGTTGGTGCAACCTATTAGAGGGCAGTAACTAAAATTTTCCATGACATGATGCATAAGGCCACAAAGGACTACATGGATGATACCTTGGTCAAAAGCACAAAATGCAATACTCATCTGCAAGATTTGGGACCCATCCTAGATCACATGGAAAAATTTAGTCTTTGGCTCAATCCTAAGAAATGTACATTTGGTGTCACATCAGGAAAGTTATTGGGATACATCATGTTTGCAAAAGGAATTAAGGTGGATCTGGAGAAAGTTCAAGCAATTATGGATATGCCTCCACCTCAAAACATCAACTAAATGAGAGGTCTACAAGGAAGACTCTAATATATTCGTAGGTTCATCTCACAATTGGTGGATAGATCACAACCCATCACAAAGACTTTATATAAGGGTGTCAAATTCAATTGGAGTCAAGATTGTGAGCAAAGCTTAACACAGATCAAACAATATCTTACCAATCCACCAATCCTGATGCCTCCTATCTATGGGAAGCCATTGATTTTATACATTTCAGTAACTGAAACATCTTTGGGAATCTTATTAGCTCAGGAGGACAATGACAACAAGGAGAGAGCTATTTACTACTTAAGTCATACACTAAACTCTTGTGAGAGAAACTATAGCATCATTGAGAAAGCTTGCTTGGCATTTGTCTTTACTTCCCAGAAGTTGAGATACTACATGCTTGCCCACACTACATGCCTAGTAGCTAAAATAGATCCACTCAAATACTTGCTTAGTAAGGTAGCTCTCACAGGATGATTGGCTAAGTGGGTTATGATACTCAGTGAGTTTGACACTCAATATGTTGAATGGAAGGTTATCAAGGGATAGGCAATTATAGATCAGCTAGGAGATGCACCTATGCAGAGTCTCCTACCAATGAACATTGATTTCCCTGATGAGGCAATTTTGACACCCACACACCAAATGTGGGTCATGTTCTTTGATGGGTCCTTCACACGACAGGGGTCTGGTGCTGCATTACTCTTCATAACACCATGGGGATATTCATTTCCCAAAGCATACAAGATTATGTTCCCTTGTACAAACAACATTACTAATTACAAGGCTTTGATTAATGGCATGTAAATTGTAGCTAAATGGAGAGTGGATCAATTAGACATCTTTGGAGACTCTCAACTTGTAATCAACTAGGTTAATGATGTGTATCAAATAAAGGATTAGAAATTAATTTCTTACAAATGCATGGTTGATGACTTGAAGAAGTATTTTGCACACATCACCTTCCAAAAAATTTCACAAGAAGATAATAAAGTGGTTGATGCTATGGCCACTTTGGCCTCCTTACCATAGAAGCCTGAAAATGATCTCTGATATGAGTTCTTGGTGGAAGCATTACACTACCTAGCCTACAACACCCTTGATTCTAGGATGATTTGTTCTATTATAGGACAAGACTCATCCTACTACCATCATATCTATTCCTATCTCCATTATGAAACCATTCTAGAAGGTCTAACCCAGAATGAGAAACATTACCTTATCTCTAATGCTTGGCGGTATGTCATTATTACTAATGACTTGTATAAGAGAGGTCTCGATAGAACACTCCTTAGGTGTTTAGAACCCAAAGAGTCCAAATGTGCATTAATTGATATTCATGAGGGCATTTTTAGATCCCACTCAAATGGCTTGACACTAGCTTGCAAACTCATTAGAGCTGGTTACTATTGGCTTAAAATGGAGCAAGAACCTATCAAGTACACTAAGTCTTGCAAGCAATGTTAGCTCCATGGGAATCTGATTCACGCTTTAGCCAAGAAGCTAATTTCCTCTACTACAATGTGGCTATTTTAACAATGGGCCTTCGACTTGGTGGGTCAAATTCACCAAACCTCTTCTAATGGACATAATTTCATTATCATAGCTATAGACTACTTCACGAAGTGGGTAGAGGTAGTACCTCTTGCAATCACCAATAGAAAAAGTATAGCTCTTCTTATCACAAATTACATCATCTACGGATATGGTGTACAATCCTCCATCATCATTGACAATGGAGGGTAATTCAAAAATAAATACCTCAAGGAGCTATGCAAGCAATTCAAAATCACACAACATTGGTCTTCTATCTATTCACCCTAGGGTAATGGCCAAGTTGAGGCATCTAGTAAGGCAATCCTCAATATCCTCCATCATATAGTTAGAAAATCTAAGAGAGACCAACATCTCTAGATTAATCCAACCTTGTGGACATATAGGATAAGCATCAGGACTCCAACAAGTACAATACCCTTTGCTTTGGTTTATGGAGTAGATTTTGCGCTTCCAATAGAGATCAAGATTCCTACCTTGATAATCTCTATGAAAGGCCTTATTACTTATGAAGATTATAGGATAGCTCAGCTTCAAGAGCTAGTGCTACTAGATGAACATCGACAAGTGGCATGTGATCATCTACAAGCTTATCAACAACGAATGTCAAAAAGCTACAATTGGAAAGTTAGGCCACATGACTTCCAACTAGGTGATCTCATCCTGAGAGAACCTTAAGAATCAACAACAATGAGTCCAAAAAGGGAAGTTTGAACCAAACTAGCTTGGTCCTTACATCATCACTGCAGTGTATGGATCTGTTGTTTACTAGATTTCTATAGCTAAGGGAGAAGTGCTCAAGGAGCCTGTTAACACTCTCCACCTAAAGTGGTTTTATGGTTGATATGATCTTAGTAGCTCTTTGTATATATCTATATGTCTTAAAAAAATCCTATTTTTTTTTTAAAGTCCTAAAAAAATTGTTACCCTAGTGAAAACCTAGCAATAGGCACCTTGGTAACATGAAAAAAATTGAAAAATTCCAAAAAATACAAAAAAAGAGAAAAATACAAAAATACAAAAAAAAATTGAAAAACAAAAAAGTGCCATTGGTGAAAAACTAGTAACAAGGATCATGGTAGCAAAAAAAATTCTGCCAAGAAGGTGAAAACTTGGTAAACAGGTGCCTCTTGTTCCCAATACTCCATCATGCAGGGTATCTTCTTTCTTATTATATAGTTTCTTTACTACTTTTCCCACTTTCTACTCATGTATCCATGGTTTGAGTCTTGTCACAACTCAGTGGGATTCCTCTTTAGTGTTATAAGAACCTTATGTGACCGTCACCAATGGTCCTCACTATGTCTGCCTACTATTGCCAATGTCACTCTCTTTGAGATTCTCCTCATAAAATCTCTTTTGTGATAGTCACTAGTCATTCTAACTATGTCTACCTATTGTCACCAGTGTCACTCATTGTCAAGATTCTCCTCATAGAATCTCTTTTGCAATAGTCACCAATTGTTTCAAGTTGTGTCTGCCTACTATTGCTCGGGTCATATTTTGAGATTCCTTTATGGAAGATCTTTCTTGTATTAGTCACTAGTCATCCTAGTTGTGTCTATCTATTATCGCTCTATCCTCTCTAGGTTCTTCACCTCAAAGATTCCTCCTTGATCGCAATCACCAATCATTCTAACTACAGATTTCTACTATTGTCACCCTACTAAAGAGATTTCTTTAATCCATATTTTGGAGACTAACACTTGGCATCAATCCCATGACAAACATTGAACTCAAAATGACATACTTTTTTGGATATGCTAAGCATTTTCTTTGTTTGTTTTGTTTTCACTTTATCATGTCTCCTTGAGCAATGCAATGACATCATTTCTGACTAGAGAAGTAATGATTGGGGGCATGATCTTTTCTTTTCTTTCTATTTGTGGTTTAGTTCCAATAAGTTGACATATTCTTATAAGAGGGATGTCCACTGTAAGAGCCTCCATCTCATCTTGGATGGCTGAGTGTACCTCAACTCCTTTTATACAAATACATTAATAACATTTGTTCTTCTCCTTGTCTATTGGAGTGAACTCTTCATGTTATAGTACATATTGATACTCATCTTGTTAAGTGAATATATGGGTTAATGTGAGTATACCCAGCACACTTCTGTCTTAGGTTATGATTTCAAGGGTCGTTGTGGACATAATACTTACTAATTACTTAGCATAATATGGATCTCTTGTGTGTTTGGTGTGATTGCCATGCAAGCAACATTTTGGTCATCCTAACATTTATGTTTTGATGCTTCTATTAACTGGCTACAATAAAAGGGACTAATGTTCTGGTCATTTTGGCTTCTTGTGCCTCAAATGCTTACATTTAATCCCAACAAACTTATAACATATGTCCTATTCATATTCCTATGATTGCAATGTCAATGAGAATTGTATGACATATGAGAATTTTTCCTATGCTTAGTGATGATAAATTATCAAGACTTGGTAACTAGACATAGGGTTGCATCTAGTTTACGGTTGCATATAGCATAAGATTGCATTCATTGGTTCAGCATATGATTCAATGAAAAATCTAATTTTATCTTTTTTGATGAGGGATTCTTAGTTTCTTCATTGTATCATGATTCTTCGTGGTTGCACAAGTATTTGGTCCTTTGGTTCTTCCCCTCAATCTCCTCACTGAGATGCTTGTCATTATCAAGCAAAAACATGGAACATTACATGAGATGTTAGTCCATTTACATGTGCATTTCATTCATAAATATATGCATCCATCTCATCTACAAGAGCAACTCAAATAAAAAATGCATGCATACATCAACATCACATTTTGCATCTCATAATCATCATATAAATATCTCATGTACATCAAAGGAAAATATAAACAATAATAATGACATGAAGACAATGTTTCTCAACACAAAATATCATATATATATATATATATATATATCTTGAAGAATGGGTCAGGTACAAAAAATGAGCACTACTCAAGCACTATCGATAAAAAATGATACAAAATGGTGTTGGCACACCAATCAATACATAGCTAGAATCAAAATTAGAGGTAAGAATATCATATGTCTAGATGTGGCCCACACCATCACCTCTAGGAGGAGGAGGAGGAGGAAGTGGCATGTCTAGTCTCACCAATGGGCATCCACCTCTAGAATCTTGGGCATACTGTGTGAAGTGAGGCACCTACTGAGCCTCATCGAGCACCACTATTGAATAAACTATGAAGTAGTAAGCCGCTCAAGCTGACTACAATCTCACCTCATCTTGAAGCATCTCCACCCTTTTCTTATCTACTTGTACCTACTCCTATAGCCTCTAGATCTTGTGATCTCACTCCATGATCCATGTATCCCTAACTACCACCTGTATCTACAAATCTCTCACCTGTCAAGAGGCCTGGTGGAACTGCTCTTTGTACCGCAGAAGTGCATCCTATGGTCCAATAGCAGGCTACTCATGCATCTCCTCATCTAGCATCTCAAGTGCCTACTTTGTGGGTGCTTGCTCCTCCACCCTTAGCCTCTATCACTGGCTCTAGTCCCCATTGCTACCACCTGCACCTAGATCCAACCCCATCTGATGTGGGGGGATCTATACCTATCTAACTCTCTGTCACACCTAAGGTACCTACTATTGGGGTACCTGCTATTGTGGTACCTACTGAGGAGCCTATACTGCCATCCCCACAGGATTTGTAAAATGTGGAAAGGGGTGACTGATAAAATATGCCTAATATGCCAATGCCACCCTTGAATCTAATACCTCAGGAAGGTAATCCCACTATGTCACAACTAGGTTGTGCACTCAATGATGGATCACCCAATATCTAATCTAACTGGCCATCCCCATGTCAGGTCTTAAGCTACTCTCACATAAGCATAGTACTCTTGAGATACATCCTACTATCAATCATACTATCTCCACAGACACATGATAGAAAACCTATCAATAATCTGTGTGGTCCTACCCACCAGTGGCCATGAGCAGAACATGCAACTTAGCTCTCTGGGAGCATCATCCCAATCCTCTATCCCTCACTAGGGCCACCATATGATGGAGACTAGGTCATTGAGATGAGTCCTCCAATGATCCATCTTACCTAGGCAAACCTAGATAATCTACCCCTGTACTTGCATATATAGGGCTCCATCAGCTCATGGGCATCCTAAAAAATGGGCCTTGTCACTAGTAAGTGCTCCCATGCCCAAATCTATAAAACATATACTTCGGTAGCCATTCTCTTTTGCTCATGATATACAATCTCATGCATCTCATAGAACATGTGTGTGAACATGTACTAACCCCATCCGAATCACTCGAGAGAATCAAGGATATGCTGCAGCATGATCCCCAATCCACACTCTAGCCTATGCTATCCTCTATCTAGCATCAAGAAGCAATTGATGAATATAGCCAAAACTAAAGCCAACCTATGCGTCTGGCTGTATGTATGGATGAGCTCATCCCAGGCGATGGCTAGCCTTATTTCTAACTCTCTCTAAAAAATATCCTGTAGCGCCTCTATCCCTACTCAGGGCACTGTATCATATACCACCCGTGGTCCATGGAATGGTATATGGAGAATCCTATAGATGTCCTTAGGGGTGATGGTCATCTCTCCTTAGGGTAGGTGGAAGGTGTTTGTCTCTGAATGGAAATGCTTCACCCAAGTTGTCAATAGGTCGTGATTCACCAGCACTGCTGAGATTTGACATAGAGAGGTGAGACCCAATCTATCAATATGGACCATGTTTGCAACATCAAGGCTCTGCAATAGAGCTCCATATGGTGGATAATGTGACCTAAATGTGACATCATTGAAGACCTCCTGCACACATGAACAACAACATGTAAATAGTTAATACTCACATGGCAAGTCAAAACAATGATGAAACAAAAGAAAATTCAAGGCTAAAACATCAAAAAATGCAAGTTTTAATTCACATGCTATGCCAGATTTTTGAGCGAAGATGCATTTCCTTGTGCAAGAATTCATTTCTTCATGTTAGATTATGAGTCTTTGTGCAAGAAATCAAGTCCTCGTGCAAAGAAAGATGATCTCGCAAGAAGTGATGAAAACATGAGTGAAGTTTGCCCAAATTCCCACACATCTCATGCAAGAAGTGGGTATCTCTTGCACAAGAATTCCCACTAGTGTGTGCAAAAAAATATTGGGTTGGTGGATCTTCAAAAGAGAAAAGATTGGCTTCTCATGAGAAAGGATAGTCTCACAAAAAAATTGATTGATGACCTCCTAAAACATGCTAAAAATGCATAAAATGACCTCAAAATGCATGAAAATGAAAGTACAAAGCAAGGTTATCGATCATTCACTAGAGGTCTATAGTCCACTGACCGACTGTGTCATCAGGAGTGCTCAAAATGATGAAATCACATGGAGACTGCCAACTTCCTCTTGGAGCTCCTATTCACTAAAGACAAAAGGCACAAATGATTTGAAAATGACCCGTTGGACCCTTATATAGGTTTTGACCTAATTTTTCAAAGTGCTCAAATTTGTGTAAAAATCACCTTGGCTAATTTGACCATTTTGAATCCATTTTATAGATCAAATTTGAAATTTGACACACCTAAGCAACCCAAAAATGCATTTAAAATTTTTTGGACCGACATGATCGAATGCTTGTGCAGTCCAATTTTTTTGATACTTTGTGATTCTTGGAATCTTTTCAACTCAAAATTTCTTCAAATTTCATCACCAATCTAGAAAAATTCAACTATGGTCAAATTTGGTCAATTGTTGGTCAAACTTGGACTTCAGGATCTTGAAATCATGCTGAATTGACTCTAAATTTTCTTCTGATCATTTTTATCTCTCTTACATTTTGCTAAATCTTATATTTCTTCTATATCTCTCAACATACTGCCTACATCATATTTTTGGTGTGTCATCTTTCAATTTCGCTCCCAAGGGGGCAGGATGATTACATCATTGAACTTGAATTCCAAATTAATCTAAATCTTCATTGCTCGGGGCATCTCATCACTAGGGGCATCTTATTCACCTCTATTTGACATCTTTGTCATCTATTTCATCTTTTAATCAATTGATAACACTTTATGGCAATTCTTATCAGAGTCCTATGGACAGGTATCAGGACAATCTAAACCTCGACTCCTAAGGGTCAAGCCTTGTTCTAGGGATGATTCTATGACTCATAATTTGATCTTGTTGTCTTGTATCAATCTTGGGTATCTAGATGTTCTATCTGGATCCTTAAAGACTAAGCTCTATTCTAGAGACAATCTTTTAAATGCTATCAATCTTGGGTATCTAGATGTTCTATCTAGATCCTTAAAGATTAAGCTCCATTCTAGAGACAATCTTTTAAATGCTATCAATCTTAGGTATCTAGATGTTCTATCTAGATCCTTAAAGATTAAGTTTTGTTCTAGAGATAATCTTTTAAATGCTTATAAAAATCTCAGGTATCTAGATGTTCTTTTTGGATCCTTAAAGGTTAAACTTCATTCTAAAGAAAACCTTTAAAATGCTTATCAATTCAGGTATCTAGGTGCTCAACTTGGATTCCTTAGGATTAAGCATCATTCTGGAGATGGTCCTTAAAAGCTTATCAATTGGTCTTCATATCATTAATGTTGGAACCAATCTCATTTCTTGATCCTCACATCATGCTTTCTAATTTTCTTTGAATTGAATGTGTTGCTCACACATTCATTCAAAGAGGGGCAAGATATAATACCCCAAAATTGGCTCATTTCCATGATCAACAATTATGGTCTATTCTGATCAATTCTAAAGTCCTATTCTACTAGGAAATTCTTATTCTAATATTTGCTACTTGGCTTAATTATCAAATGCAAAAAACCCTAAGTTTGCATTAATCATGTTATTTATTTAATTCCTAAAGTATTGACTCATATTATTCATACTTAACCTATCGATTAAGATTTAATTTAATTTAAAGTATTTATACTTTAATTAAATTAAATCATATCCTAAGGCTAATGTGCTAGGGAATTAAATTATTTAATTTAATAATGGTGCCCACTTTTATTACTTGAATTAGATTGTTCAATTGAATAGAAAAGGCATTTACGAGGTCATGTCTCATTTATTAAATTAAATAATATCTTCAAAATCCTCTCTTCAGTTCTAAATGGAAATTCTGAGTGAACTACTTCTTAAAATTAGAATCAATCCAGTTAACTTGCTCTCACACTTATGACAAGTTTAGTTAACTACTTATCACACTCAGATCTAAAATAGTTAACTTCACCTGTACAAGGAAGTTTCCATCTTAACTGAATCTTCTATCTAATCCTAACCATTCATCAAGATTTATCCTGACCGTTGATGGACTCTAGGAATTCTATTTAAGAGATTCCTAAATCCTCAGTACAGAGGTTGAACAGAATTTGCATCAAATCTCTGCTGAATTTTGCACTCATTAGCTCATTATTCTCATAAGCTTTTCATTATTTAGATTTCAAGATCATATAGCTTTAATATGCATACATATAGTCTAGTTTATTTTATATTCTATTAGATTAAGTGCATATCTCATCTAGATTACCTGCATCTTGTATAGACTTAATTGCATTTAAACCCTTCATTCTAGAAAGGTCTAGTTGCCTACATCTCAACTCTGAGAGCATAACAAAAAAAATCCTTCTAGATAGAAGGCAACAGGTTGCACTATTAGACCTCTTGGATGAACTATCCCATATTCATTCTAGGATGAATCCACAAGTAAGGACCACATTGAAGTGTGTGTGAGGTTTAGAGGCCTACAAATTCACGCATACACAAAGCAGTTTGAAGTGATTCAATGGTTTGAAGTAGTTCAAAATGTAGATCAGTTGACTCAGAAAGTTCATAATCCATGTCCAGATTAAAACATGAATTTAGTCTCACTTCATAATTTAGGTTCAAATTCTGTCAGTTCAATATTCTCAAGAAAGTATAGAATAAGGTTGTAAAGATCAAAGATTTAGTTCAAAAGCTCAAAGATGCAGATTTAGAATCAAGGTTCAAGCTCAATTTTTCAAGTTTAAAATTCTAAAGTCAATTTAGAGATGCACCATGTAAAGTGAGAATGCATTACTCCTTATTCAAAGTCAAAACTAAGTATGATCATAGAAGATATGAAGTCTAAATATCCCCTACAACATAGTATTTTCTTGAAAGCTTGTTAACATCTTGAGCTACTCTATATGTTGATTAAAGATCAAAGAAGCCATGATGATCATAATACCATGGATTCTTAACCATAAAAGCTAGGGTTTGGTTATTTCACAAAATTTTGATGGTTTTATGTATCTTAAGGTGTCAATGAATCAAAACTGAAGGGTTGATCAAATCATAATAAAGGGGAATATGCAAAACACTTGACAAGAATTTGATTGTTGGTGAAATGTTGTTTTAGTTATAATTTGGTAGTGGATTTTAAAGCCAACACTCAGGTAGTTGATAGTCTTTAGACATTCAATGAATCTTGATAGCTCATCATGAACTATTTACACATAGCCCAGATGCATGGGATATGCTAGAGGTCTTCTCAAGTTTGTGAGCTCAAGGTCAAAGTTCAAGTTTAGACTCAAAGCCACATTCACTATTTTAGAAGTGCAGGTCTTGAATATGCCATACAAAATAATGATGAAGAGCCTAGTGATTTGAAGATGGCTGGAATGTATTATAAATCCACCCAATTGATACAAGAAAAGATGAAAAATATAAGGCTCTTGCTGGCAAATTTATAAGTCTGATTTTATGACTATCATATAGACCCTCACACAGTGGCGTATAAATTTTGAATCAGGCATAATTTCCCAAATCAATTTGGTGGAAATAAATAAATTTAGGATTATGCCAACATATCCAAAAATAAAAAAGATCTAAGAGTGCAATAATTAGTTATTCCCCCTGTAATCGGACCTATTTTTGCTGTTAGAATTATTTCTAATCCACCCAACATCATGAATATTTTGTTTAAGACTAGATCATTCAAATGCCATGTGGCCATGAATTCTTAAAAAAAATTGGCAACCAAACCAAAAGGGATCATTAAAAATGTGACTGATCACTTTTATTGATTTTTGTATCCTGATCTAAGGAGAATGAGAGTGAAGCGTTGGTATAGAAACATGCAGTCATTAGTTTCAGTTCGTAGCATTCAAGCAGTGAAAATAAATATGATATTTGAAAGACAAGTGCCACTTATAATTTTTTGATTAATAAAAACATTATAAAGACAAGTAGAATTTCCTAATGGGCTTTTAAAAATCAAACTTCTAAAAAAATTAAATGTAATTTGCTTAGTTTCAAAAGTCATTTTTAATAACTAATAAAGACTTTATGAAGTAAAGGATGGGATTGAGTTTCCAGAAATAGTTATCACAATGAGAATAGAAAATTAGGATATTTATTACAAAGTTGGAGAGATTTTGGGGGATCTTCTTTTATGAAAAAATAGACAGTGTGTTGTTTTGTAGGAGGGGTTCCATTTTTTTCAGATTGCCATTTGTGAGGACAAAGCAATCAGAACTTTGTCATCTTTTTGATATTCAAAGAAAAATAATGCTTGTATGCCAAATCTTTGAGTTTGGATACTTATTTTTTGATTGAGATCAATCTATGAATTGATCCAATCTCTTATGAGTATAATTCTATCTCACACAATACATGCATGATAATCTTTGGTCTTTGAGCCTTAATTATTCATGTATTATAAAGAGAATGATATGACTTTCTTCTCATATTTTATTTATAATGCAAGGTCTGAAATAATGGACTTTGTGCCATTTTTCTTTTCTACTTTATTGTTAGATTAGCTTCTTTACATATTTTTCATGTTTACGGGTAGATATTTGTATTCCTTTCTTGCTTTCAAGTTAAAAGCATCTTTGTAAGTGATTTTTTGAATTCGTTAGAGATCTTACACAAGGAGTTGTACCTAAATAATTTAGAGGAAGATTATCAATCCCATGATAATCTATCCAACTGTTAGTGCATTTTTAGTCTTCCTACTTGGGCTTTAGTATTAATTTGTATTTATTTCTTTGGAGGACAATCTATTCACTAATAGCTTGGTAGATGCTTATAATATAAATAAGTGTCTTTCACTAATAACAAACATGACTAGAATGTCAACACTCTCCCCTTTTGGCATTACTGACAAAAACACTTATTAGTCAAGACTAAATTCAAGAATATTCAAAAATATCTTTATCCATCACCTTATGTCTTCAACTCGGTAGAGTGTACTATTTTTGAGATTTTTCAAAATTGGTTTTGTAAAAGATATATTTATATACATGGTAATGCTCCCCCATGCATAATTTATAGTATACTATACATACACTATACAATACACATCTTTTCCAATTTTTTTAAAAAAATTCTTACCTTTTTTTTTTGTCTTTTCTCTTTTTACATCTTATCCAATCTTCTCCCCTTTTATATCTTCTTATATCTTCTCCTCCTTTTTGATATTAGTGCCAAATATTTATGCTATATGTATTAACATAGTAATGCCAAAATGAGACAAGAAATCTAAGAGTACCTTTAGGATAAGCGCCAAAGTCTTGTCCCAATTCTCCTACAAGACCTTGCATGCATGCAATGTAATCTACACTTGTACTGACAATTCAATCATGTGGTCCACAATAGAGAAGTTATTATCATGGATGAGCATTTTTTAACATGAAATATGCTTTTGTAGTGCATCCATTTGAGGGAGAATCATATTCCAAATATCTATCAAATTTGATCTAATTCTTGCTTCTTCTCTTAGTAATTCTGCCTACATGTTTGTTTGAAATCTAATCCTGTTGAAGTGAGCAGAGCCAAAACTCAGGTCAAGCTGCAATTGTTGTGCACTTGCCTTTAGATCTTCATCAATTTTAGACAATTTGTCTCTTATTTCTTTTGTCAAAATTGATGTATCACACAATTTACCAAAAAGTAAAGATACATTAATGCAAGAGGTTTCTAGAGAGCATAAAATAGTAGATAACTCTACTTGATGAATGACAATTTGTTGAGAAATAAATTCTAAAACTTTATTCTCAAACTTTTTCTTAGCTTTTTGTAATAATTTATCATGTCCATCTAAATATTCATTATATTTATGGAGTGCCTCTGCCAACTGATACAAAATTGATTGAGTAGTATCAACCTTTATACCTATAGCCTCAGCTAGAATGTTCTTAGCATCCTCAATGACTTTGAACTCTTTGTTTATTTCCTCTCGAAGCCTTTGCTGCTTGATTTTCTTTTGAAGAAGTTCACCAAAAATTTACATTTGATCTAGATTTATATTTGAGACATCCCATTTAGGAATGACAATCTCCTCACCAAGATCTATATCCTCTCCCTTTTCTTTTCCTTTACCCAAAAATTTTGTGCTTGGTTGAGGCTTGGTCTCAACTATCCTTGCACTTATTGGTTGCATACTAGGAATGGAAACAATTCTTGAAATAGTAGGACTCACTGCAAAAATGGGTACTACAATTATTGAAATACTAGTGGTAGGAATACTTGTTGCAGCCAAAATTAATGCAGAGGGTAGAACTTGCAACCTGATAGATGAAGTGCTTGGCACTTTAGTCAAGGAGTGCTAAGCTAGACTGGTGCAAAGGTTGATTGAGTGCTTGTGCTTGTAGTGTTGTTCATAATCCTTGCTAAGGTTATCTCTAGGCTTAATGTTGTCAATTTTTGCTAGGAGAATGAGGAAGTGGGGCTATGACCACTACAAATTTTTTAACTGGGTTAGTCTCCTTAGTATCTTGTGTATCTTCCTCGGTAGCCTCCTACTCATGTTCCTCTTCATCCTCTATATTATCAAAATGAGTTACCTCTTTTTCATATTTCTCTTCATCTTTCTCCTCTTGATCATCATCATCCTTACCACTTACACTTACAACAAAATCACTCAGTTTTTGAAGAAGATAGATATTCTTCCATGTGTTTGTAGCATTCTTCACAACATGCTCAATTTCTTTTAATAGAATAAGATAGGGATTGAATCTTAAGGTTAAATTTTCTTCATTTTTCTTCAAATATTATTTTACCTCCTTGTCATTCAAATTTGGCATAAGTTTCTTTAAAGTCTATTCATATATATCTTTTGTAGTTTGCATTGCATGCTCCCATCTTGGCTTAATTTTGTTCATTAATGCATCTAGAATCTACTGAGTAAGCTAATCAGGTGAGTACTTCCACTTACCCATCTTGGATATCTATATCTTCTATCTACTTTTTCTCATTAGTAGTCCTAGTCTCATATTTTAATTCTTTGAAGTTTGTAATTCCAGAACTTGATTCTAATTCTTTCATTCTTTCTTCGAATGTGGGTGGAGACCTCTTGAAAATTATGTCTCCTCCTATATTTTCTTTCTTCTTGGAGGATCTCCTTGTGAACATGACTATGGATGTCTTGGTAGGCTTGGTAATGATTAACTTATTTTTTCTCTTCAATGGGTCCTCTTCATCTAATTTTAATGGAAAGAATTTATAAACATAGAAAAATAAATATGTCAAGAGTGAACCAAACTTACATGGATTGTTCTTTGAAGTCATGATGCTTTCCATGTTTTTGTTGAACTAGTTCAATAGTAACTTGGTAATGTCAAGAGACAGGTTATTCTTGACTACCTTGTATGCCAAATCAACTACTTTATAGGATAAACTGTTAAATCTACATGAACTATAGATTTTGTGGGCAATGACATGAATACCAAACTTTAATTCCATGTTAGTGACACCACTTATCTTCATTCCTTTTCCATCCCACTTGGCTAGGGTTTTCTTCTCTAGTTCAATCCGACCTAGGGTTTTAGTCATTTTGTTTTAGCTAACATGAGGAGTTGATAATCCTGTGGATCATCTTATTTGTTATTAGAATTGGTTTCTCCAGCCATAGCTGACCATTATGCACATGACTGAGAATGTATCT
This sequence comes from Cupressus sempervirens, assembly GCA_028749045.1. Classification (NCBI taxonomy): domain Eukaryota; kingdom Viridiplantae; phylum Streptophyta; class Pinopsida; order Cupressales; family Cupressaceae; genus Cupressus; species Cupressus sempervirens. The sequence goes on along the minus strand of CM053783.1, from coordinate 502,946,215 downwards.
TATCCACTTAATTTGAAAATCTCATGGCATATGTGGAATATGTGTTAAACCTTTAGTTTCTAGATGTTGGTGTTCAAGTTTCAATACTCCATCAATACATAATTCCTTCAAACATTCATTCATCTCTAGTGTACCAATATCATAACTTGCACATTTTAAATGAGAATGGATGTTGTTGATTAAGAGTACCTTTGTTGTAATTTGAGATTACACTCTGCTTGGATCTAGGGTCTCCTCAACAATAAGAGTAAGCTTGAAATCTGGTGCCTTCCATTCCATACGATGAACCAACATGTTTGAACCTCTTTTTGCTTTGCTGCTGGTAGCTGCCATCTTTTCTTGGTAGGGTTTGAGAAAATTCAAAAAAATTTGCTAACAATTCACTCAAATTACTTGAATTCTCAAAAATCGCTTTGCACAAATAGTTCTCAAAACTTCATGGTGAAAAATGACTTCAATTTTATTCCATTTATCAAAATTTGTGCCATAAATGTCTAGTACAAATGTTAGCTCAAGTGGAAAACTATCATCCACTTCATTTGCATTGAATATTTGGTAGAGTCTTCCATGGCTCTATAACCACATAAAGCTTAGTTACTCCCAACCTTGTTCGATAGAGTCTATAACCTAACCTTGCTTGGTAAGAATAGTAACTTGGTAGTAACTTGTACATCTTACTTAGTGATCCCTTTGTATCTTTGAATGCTAGTTTGGATCTTTTGTCCTGTCAATTGGAACTGATTTTAGATGTCTTCTTTAGTAGTCTACTTCCAGTTCTTCTTTGAGAAATCAAGTGGAAATGGTGGAGTCACCCAATTCTTGAGTGACTTGATCAATATTTCTTGGACTTGCCTTCTCAATAGACTTTAAAACCCATTGCTATGTCATTTTCTTTCTGATGTTATCATCTTTTTCCTTCTTTTCATCTTCAAATCTTCTAGTATTCATAATTTATTTGCAAGATGAACAAGTTCTACACAAATCAAACATCTTTTGGTAGTATCTCTTTTCCTCATGTGATGCTTTACACAATTCATCCCAATGTGCTCAAATTCTCTATAGTAATGACATTTGTACCACATTTTATAGTCCCAACCAAATATAGCTTTTACAATTTATTCTGCCATATTCAATATCTTAGTTTTGCATTCTGATAACTTGTGTCCATGCTTCTTACATTTGTGACATTTTCCTTCAAATCTTGGTTTATCTTTGCATTCATTAGCTCTATGACCATGCTGATTACAGGTGTAGCATTTTCCATTGAATTTTGCTTTCACATTGCTCCAACATTTGTTTGATGTATGACCTATCTTACCATAGTGACTACAAGTAGGTTTATTCTTTTGAGCTCCTTTCTTAGATGATTCACCTTCTTCTGTATATCCAATTCCTATTTTTTCTTTTTTTCTATAATGGACTTGTTCATTCAACTGATTCATGTCTGCTTGAGATTTCATCATTCTTTTATTGGTTTGCCTTTCTATGTTTAAATCATTCTACAATCTTTCATTCTCTGATCTTAGATTCATGATTTCTTCATTTGCATTAGTGAGCTGATCAATGAAGTCTGCTTGTTGAAGGGATAGGTTTTGGATTTCATTGTTCTTTCCTTCTATCTCTTCTTTTATCTTGTTTTTCTCTTCCATGACTTCACATAATATTACTGAAAATTTTTCTTTCTCTCTTCTTAATTTTCTTACTTCTTCTTGAAGAGCATTATTCTTTTCCAATAGTTCTTTGATTGCTTCATCAGCTTCATATAAATTGCTTGAATAAATATCTTGAATTCTTTCTTCAATGTAGAGTGAATCATTCATCTAGATTGCAAGATCTTATCTTATTTTCAGAGATTGAGAGAGTTTCTCTTTTTCTTTCTTGAGTTGTCCAATAGCCAATTCCAAATCTAGCTTCTCATTGTTAGTAGCCTTGTCAAGTCTAAATACCTCCATTGCCTTTGATCTTTGCTCAAGCTGTAAAACTTTTCTCTAAGAACCACAATGATCTGATGCCAATTATTGGAAATATTATGAAAGGCTAAGTTACTAAGAGGGGAGGGGTGAATTAGTAACTCTAAAAACTTTATCATTAATTATCAGTTAATCATTCATGTAAATTCTAATGTAATTGCATGCATGGGAAAGTAAAAAACAATAAACCATACACAATACTTTTGACACACAATTTTGGTGACCTAGAAACCTTCCAACTAGAAAGTAAAACTAAGGTGGGGATAATACCCACAAGCTTTATTACTAAAGTATAAAGCTGGGCTATTAAGGCTTACAATGATCACTTCTAATGATCTACTTTGTTAGGAGCAATAAGGATTGCTAGGTCCACATTGCAAAAGGATGTACAAACATACAATGAAGTATGCACTTGGTAAAGAGATCTACATAAGACTATTAGGTTTATCTTATTAAAGTATTTGACTAATTCACCTATTAGGATGAAGCAATAGCTAATCTCTGATCTACAACTTGATTTTCTAGATAAGATTCCTCTAAGTGTACAAATCACCTTGCTATGATAGATAAATCTTTGTTGTTACTTATATTATTGTAGCCTTTGTAATTCATTCTTCTTCTCTTCTCTTCTTATTTCATTAGTTCTATTTGATTCTTTTGATGAGATATAATACATTACATATATACCAATCTAATTACAAAATTACAAAGTTAGTCACAATACAAGTTTACACAAATATTACAAAGTTGGCCAAAGTGTAGAAACTTAGGTTTGAAAGACTGATTTGGTGAGGTTCTGATACTTGACATCCACTATCAATGCTTGACATCATCATGCACTTGGTAGACATAGAAGCTCAGTCCATAATAATCACTTCCAAGTAGTCTTAAACTCAGTATACACTAGTGACTCGGTGAATACTGTGAAACTTGGCATATGAATTGGATCACTTGATTCATAATGCATAGCTCGATCAATGCTATCACTTTGAGCTCGATATAAACTGAGTCACTTGGTAAACACTAAGTAGCTCAATTAACACTAGACTTGCATCACATTAATTTTGAACTTAGTAAGCACTACACAACTTGGTTTGTACTAGTAAACTTGACATACACTAAAATCCTCTATTTACACTGTTGATCATGACCTTAGTAATAACTACTTGGTGCAAACTAAAATTTGGCAAAAGTATTCTATAGCAGCTATAGAACTTGATAGCACCTAAATTGCTTGGTTAGCACTGCCAACTATATAGTAGGCTTGGTAGATGCTTATAATTTGAATAATTGTATGTCACTAATAACAAACATGACTAGAATGTCAACAAATTTTTACTACTACAGGACCTATATGAATGGCATGATTTATATGTATTGAGAATCTTGATCTTTTCATTGTCTTCTTGTGATAATATACTCATCTTAATGTTTTTTTCATCATGGGTATAATTTAGGTACAAAAGGTATTCCTGGTACTATTAACAAGAAATAATGTTTTTCTCAATAGTTTGTTGTTTAATATTCTCATATTCATCCATTTGAGATTTTTCTTTGCATACATGTATCCATATTTTCTTAAGACTATTTTTCTTATTGTATTGATTTTCTATTGTAGTGATTTTTGCCTAGTCCTGAACCTTAGTTAACAAGTAATTTGAATTCCTAACTTCATTTGTATGTATGTCATTTTGTTCTAGGTTATCACAGTCTCAGTCAATTTTGTTGTACATTGGATAACTAATCTATAAAAAAAAATATCACTCTTTCCATTGTCAGAGGCTATTTCATCATACACTGGATCATTCACTTATAAAAATATAGCATTATCCTCTGGGACATTCCTCTTATATTTTTTCTCTAGAAACTTTAAAATTTCATCTTTATCAAGGATTTCATTTTCCTTTTTCATGAATTGATCCCCTTCCTATGTGTGTTCATATTGATAATCATCCAAGCTATCTCTCTCATAGTCACAATGTTCCATGCTATCATTTTAAAAATTATACAAGAATAAATCTTCTAGTTGTATTCATGATGAGATACTTCTAGAGACTAGACATTCATATTCATTTCTTGCATCACCTCTCAATAATTTAGTGAGAAGTATTATTATTTTACTTTCATTATATATTTGATTCTTGCTTATAGTATAGAATGCATCCATATGGTTAACTATTGATTGTTGCCATTTTCTATAAAATTATGGTACATCATTAATTAAAGTTGTACATAATACATTTGGTTTGTAAATAAATTTTCTTAAATCTAATGGTTTGATACCATTAGGCATAAATGGTTTTCTTTGGAATCTCTACATAAACAAAAATTTCACCCTTTTGAATTCTCAACAAAGTCACTAAATGCTTTTAATAGAGTCACCACCTTCTTTGAAGGAAATTATAAGTGAATTTTCCAACAAAGGGCACTTTAAAAAAAAGTTCTTTATTTCTCATCTAGTCTGCGAAATTGAAACTTCTAGGTAATTTCACAATAATAATTGTGAGACATTCTCCCTAGCAAACTCACCAATTTGCTAGTTCTCAAATTTTTTGGTTGAATTCCTATGATCCTTTCCTACTCAATGTTGGGAATATTAACAAAATCTTGGTGAATGATGAAGACTGAATCACAATTGTTTAATCTCCACACTTAAGGTTCTACAAAACCTAGATGGTTGTACCTATATCAATATTTCTTATGGAAATTTTAAAGATCAATAATGTAGATTTATAACTAATACTCTTGATTTGGAAAGTATCTTCTCAAGGAGAAATCAAATGTATAAATTCTTTCAATGTAAATTAAATATTGAAAATGAACTTACACAATATTTGTGGATAGAACCTTGCCAATTTACAACTGCATATATCAACTTACAAGAAGTATGAAAAGATCAATCCTTAATCCAATTTGACAATATTGCTAGACTTTTAGTCCCCCTTTTCAGGCTTCAAGATTGGAGTCCAATCAATCCAAATAATTACAAGTGTCCAAGTCTAGGTTACCCTAGGTGGATTTCTTCTCATCGATTATCTTATTTTCCTTCACTATTCAAGATTTTGGGAATTTACTACTCCAACTTCTCCCCCAATCCTTCATGCAAGATTCTTGTAAATTAGGTCTATCAAAGCCTTTAGTGTCTTAGGTTGGGTGGGATTATTGTAGATAATCTTCCCTTGCCGAGACAAAAGTGACATTTTAGTTAGATCCTCAAAATTTGTCTAAGCGTTCATCTAATCAAAATATTTCACCTATTCAGCAACTCCTCTACTAGAAGCAAAGTAAATCTAAGGAGTCTCCAACATATGAAGAAAGGTTTCCTCTAGAGGCTAATTTTCAAAGGAATGTGTTAGAAATAGGAATTACTGAGAGGGGGGGGTAAATTAGTAATCTACAAACTTTAGTTGCTAACTGGATATTATTACTTACTTTAAACCATGCATAATAAAGAAATAAAATAATGTTGAATAGTAACAATAATGATGAAAAAAGATAACTCATAATACCATATTTCTTTAACTAGGGAAACCTTGGCCAAGGGAAAACCCCGGTGTGGATGATACCCACTATATAATATACTAATATATAAGTTCCTTATTAGAGGATGGACCTTGTTAGGATTCAATGAGAAAATTTAGTATAAGTAGTCCCTATTAAGAGACTTCGAATCTCTATTAGGAGATTGCAACCCTATTAGGAGTTGTGCTAACCTTGTTAGGAGTTGTAGTATAATGTATGCAAGAAGAGCCCACTACCCAAACATGAAATTTCAACTACAAGAAGAGCTCACTGCTTAAACAAGTAATTTACTATTATTTTCTTTCCTTCACATATCTTTGATCTTTGGCTTGATCTCGGATCACTAGATGGATCATACAAAATTTTTAATATCTCACTTTCAAAAAAGTTCACTCACTTCACAATCTTACAAGATAGCACTTCACAATTTCACAATCACACTTCTTATCACAAGAAGTCCTTTACATAAATACCATGCCTTTACACTAATTATAGTTGGGTCAGCTAAGACCATAATTCACTTTTCCAAGTTAGAGTAAACATATAGGATGTTGACCCTAATTGGACAAGTAATTATTTTGTAAACAAAACAATTATTTCCTTCAATTTTGTAAACAAAACAATTATTTCCTTCAATTTTGTTATCCTACTTCATCAAAACATGATTATCTCTATTCCATATAGTCCATACAGACTTTTGAGGTTATACACATCATCACCAACATGCATACTATCTCCATGTAACTTTGATTGTCATAATATGACATCTGCAACATGTTATAAACATAACAATACACTGTTGTAAACCAAATTCTATAATTAGACAATTTTCTAATTACCAAACACTTACTATTTTTATTTCTAAGGTTTTCTTTGAACATGTACATTATGTGTTGCCATAAATGACAACAATCATTGTTAGCCAATTGTCAACAATCTCTCCCTTTGGCATTGATGGCAACAAAATAGGTAAAATTTTCTAAGTGATAAAAACTTAACATAAACAACATAAACATTACATCTATTACAACTTGTTCAACTTTACATATATGCTCTCCCTTATAATGTACTTTATAATTTTACAATTTTCACATATATTTCTCCCTATTTTATCTTTCCCAACAATCTCTCATTTTTTTATATATACAATTGTCACATCTCTCTCCCTTTGACATCAATGACAAAGGTCAAAATGTCAAGATTCTATCCAAAAACTGCCAAAACTATTGTCTTTCCTTACGCTGAAATGATCTTCATACAATCATCAAAAATAGTCTTTAGATTGTCCATATCTTTGATCCATGTCTCTTTGGTAGACTCAATTGATGTGAGAATTGCACATAATGCATATGATGCAATCTCAACTGCATTAATATTTGAATACAAAAAGTTTGAATATGTGTCCTTTGCCTTGACACATTCCTCTACCTGCTTCTCAACAAAAGATAATTTTATAGCAATTGATTCTCTATAATTAGATATTCTCTTCAAGATCTTCTCTTTTTGAAGTTCCAATTTCCTAATATCACTGTGACTACTAGCAACTTGACTCTCAAAATTATCAACTTTGCTAGATGAATGCTAGATTTGGCTAGATAAAGCCTCTAGCTCACTCATCTTTATCTCTATCTAACTGTCCAAGTCTTTAGTCAACTTGTATGATAAGGTACACTTAACATATAAAATTTTCCCTTCTTGCTAACATATTTGAAGTTCTTTTATACAAGTATCAAGATTGACTAAGTAATTCTTGATATTCTGACAAATGATGCTGAACAAGTTAACATCATAGGAAATTTGAGACTTTTCCTTTGCAACATTCAAAAAATTTGTAAACTCTTCATCAAAATATTTTAGCACTTCTTGTGCTCTTTTTTCAAGATCTAACTCATTGTGTTGTACTGTCAAAGTATTGTGCAGTCTATGAGTCACTTGCATTAATGATCTTTGTAAACTCTTCACTATTTTATTCTTCTATATAAGTTTAGATAAGGATGAAATTAGATTAGTTTGATCATTATCATCAGTAGCTAAACTAGCAAGAGAGAGTAGAGTAGATGAACTAGATGGTTTAGTCTCATCCTCCCTTTGTTTCTTTGTTACATCTTTAGTTCTTCTCTCTTCCTCTTCTTTTTTTTCCTTTTCCTCTCTTTCTCTCTTCTCTTATGATCTTTTCTTCTCTTCTTCCTTAGTTTTCTTTTTCTTCTCTTCTTCTAAAATCCTTTTCTTATCTCCATCTTCCTTTTTTTTTTTCCTTTCTTCCTTAGGAAATTGCTACTTGGCTTCTTCTATTTTCTTCTTTTTAATGTCTAGTAGCCTCTTCTCTTCACAGTTTGTTTCAACTTATCCTCAATATATTCTTTGTTAAGTACATTTGGTTTAGAACCTTCAAATGGATTGGTATCATCAATGTTAATTGTAACATTGGTTTGATCAATATGCATAGTGTCACTTACTAACACTTTCAAGGTTTTAGGAGCTGGAGGAGATGTTGCCTTTGACTCTGTCAACATTTTAGTGATAGTTGTTGTAGTCTTCTTTCTCAAATTATCCTTTTCACCAACCATGAATAGAAATGGTCTCAACTTATTTCTTAAGTATGGAGCAAGGTTATTCAACAATCCTTTTATTTCTCCTTCATCATTGGTCTTGTAGATAATCCTCAACATAGACTTCCAAAGTTCAAGGTCTGCTTCTCTTGTAGGAGTTTTCTTATTTATAAGTCTCTCATAGACTTTCTGGTTCACTACTCCTTCAATATCCTTCAAAGTTAGATCATTTTCTATGATATATCTTATAGTAGATATATCAATTTGATCCTTTTCAAAATTATTATATAAATCATAAAACTTGTTCATCTAAGCAAAGTCTCCCTCATTGGCAATCACTGTGTTAATCTTCTCAATCTTCAACTTCCAAGGTTGCTAAGCTTTTCCTGTTGCTTTCTTAGGTGGAGTCACCTTTTTTTCTTGCTTATTTTCTTGTTCCTCATCTTCTTCATCACTAGAGTTAATTGTCAACAATGTTTTTTGCCTCTTACCAGGTCCTATGGCTAGCTGTTTGACTCTCTATCTTTATAGAAACTACTTCAACCAATCTCTCTGATTTTCTTTTTTGTTCACTAGGTTGAGCATTGGACACTACCACTTATGGAATACTGTATTCTAAAGATGTCTCAACAATTGATACTAACAAGGGTTGTATGTTTAGCACACCTTGTTTCATTGTCTATCTCATAATCTTAGATTCACTCTCTACCATTCCAACCTCTAATATTGCCTTATTAATTATTAACTCAATTTTCTTATGTGATGCCTTCTCCATGGTTTCTTGATGAGCATGCTAAGTGATCTCATAATACACACCAAATTTGTACTCTTCTTTTTCTTTCTCTAAATTCAACAATAAATCAACGTAACCAACTGCAACATCGTCATTAAATTCATAGCCCAAGAGATCTAAAAATGTCTCCCGAGGTTCCACTACTTGAAAATAAGTGTGATCTGTATCAACCAATAAAAAAATGTCTTCTTTGAATCTATCCACAATCACAGGAGCAATTCTAAATCTTTGTTTCATCTCATTCTAGAATGTTTTCATTATCATATTACCACTATCTAATATCTTGCCTGCAGGGTGCCTTTTGCATACCTCTAAAATCTTTTCCATAGTGCATCTATCACTACTCATTATGTTTGTGACTAATAAGTAAGGAAATCTCTTTAGTACATGGAAGAATATGTGATTTATCAATGATTAGAATCTAAACACACCATTCTTTGTTCTCTTAATCTTTTCAAGGTTTTCTAGGAGTTACATTCTCAGAATTTCATTAGATTCACTTGCTCTTTCTCAACACATTTCTTATATGTTTCATGGATAAATCCTATTGAGAGTTCATCTATCTTAGAACTTGTAGAAACTAAATAAGAAATAATTCTACTAAGAAATCTCACATCATCTTCCTTGATGGCATTCATCACCATATCCTTACCATTGTATATTGGCTTAGTGTAACTTTCCACTTTCTTTTTAACCATATTCTCACCTATGGGTAGATTGCCTTGTTTACTAAGACTAGTTACCTCATGAAAAAGGTTGTTAGAGATGTTAACTACATTATCTTGCATCCCCAGTTTTCCATCATGCATCCTATTCAATATGATTTGAGTCATTCATCTATGTCTAACTCATGGTAGAAGTGATACTTAAACAAGTCTAATTCCCTTAGATTTTCAAATTTGAGCTTCATTACAATATCATGGTTGAAAACTAGTTCCATGTCTTTGTTCATGAATTCACTACCAATCAACTCAAACTTGCAATTCAAATAATTTTATACATCTTCAAGGTAAACTACATTGTTTAGAGTGATAGACAATGTTGAGTTAGGGTTTCCTCCATTAGGTTTTATGGAGACTATCTTAAGCTTAGGTCTATCTTTGTTCTCAACATTGTGTACTACTGACATATCCATGATCTTTATCAGACAATATCTTTTATCAAACAAATTTGTAAAAAAATGATGAAATACTTCTTTCTAAAAATAGGGTTTGCTTTGAAATCACTCTGAAAAGTTGCTTCTGAATGCTCTTTGCTTTGGATGTGTTTGCAATGAAGTGAAAAATCAATTATGTACTCCATTTATTCATCAACTTGAACTTGCATTAATTACATACTTCACAAATATGAAAAGGTGTCAATTACATTTTGTAATCAAATAACTACTTAAGATTAACTATCTGATCTTTAGATGTCACCCAAGGTTTACTATAGCCTCCTTCCATCATGAAAAACATCTTCAAGACTTCACATCATAAAATTCTTTGCAAAACCATACTTTTCATCTTCTGTTATAGAATCAACCTTTACTATAATACTAGTAACTTTGAATTCCTTCATAACTTTTTTAGATGAGCTCCAAATCACAAGCGAGCTTACATACCATCTAAACATAACTAGATACACCTTTACCCAACTTTTCTACCTTTAATTTACTCTTTGAATGAAGTTCTCAAATTCTAATGCTACGAACAAGCTTAATTCAACTTAATTGAATGAAACTCAATAACTGACTTCAATCTTCCTATCTCATTATCATCTAACTTTTCTTTTGAGATATTTGTTCCTTTCATGAATGCTTCATTAAGTTATTCTCAAAGTTCACTCATAATGTTTCTTTTTTCTTTATTGTTTCTGTTAGTTCCAAAGATAATTTCCTAGTTCCTTTTATCATTCCTTTTATTCCCAAAGTTTCTTCCATTTTTCCTTCTACCTCTGAATTTTTTGTCCATTCTACAGTAATTTTTTGTGTGTCTAAAGTTGTTGCATAACTAAGATACATGTGCTCTCCTTCTAGGATTCTTTTGATCATCAGGTGCATGACAATTCTGAGCAATGTGTCCTAAGTTGTTACACTTATAACACATGATCTATCTTCTATCTTCATAAGATCTTCTTCTATCTATAGGGTTGGTATTTCTAGACATTCTACTATTCCTTCTATCATTATCATACTTAGGTTTCCTATAATCAATTCTATTATGACCCTTACCATGACAATTATGATAATAAAATTACTTAACACGATTAAATGACTTATTAGTGAAATCTCTTTTCATATGACCTATTTCATTACATAAAAAGCACTTACCTCTAAATTCATACCTATTTGTCTTAGGAGTCTCCACTTTTTTTGGTTTATCCAAGATTTCAACTTCCTTGTTTTGATCAACTTCTTTAGGTTTCTCAGAAGATTGACTAGATTCAATCTTATCATCAAATTTGTCTTTTTCTTTTGGATATGATGTAATCTCAAGTTTCTTTGTAGACATCTTAATAAGATAACCAAGACTAGTCTTTTCATAAGAAGGTCTCTGTATTGGCATTGAATCATTAAGCTTTTCTTTGCCAGAATAAATTTTCTCAAGCTACTATTTTCACTATGTCAATTTACCTTTCATAATAGTATTGTACTTATGGAATTCTTCATGATCTTCTTTCAATGTTTCAAACTCAGATGTTCTTTTTTCTAGACTTGCTCTTAGATCTACATTTTCAGTCTTCAAATCAGATTCAACTTTGCTAAGATCATTTCTCAAACTCAACTTTAGATTTATAATCTTCAACTCATGCTTCAAGATCTTTTGCTCTACTTTCAACTTTGAATACTCATCATCACTAGTTCCATATTCAGTAGATTTAGGCTTGGATTTTAGATGATCAATCTTTCTCTTCAATTAACCAATATATACTTTGGAGTCTTCATATTTGTCCTTCAACTTATCTCTTTATTTAGTAAGGAGATCAAATTGTTCAAGAGCTTCTTCAGGGGTCTTCATCAACTATTCCATATCCATACGGATCTTACTTAAGCTATTAAGCCTCTTTAAAGTAATTATGCTTTGATACCAATTGTTAGAAATAGGGATTATTGGGAGGGTGGGTGAATCAACAATCTACAAAGTTTAGTCCCCAACTAGATATTATTACTTACTTTAAACCATGTATAACAAAGCAATAAAATAATGTTGAATAGTAATAGTGACAATGCAAAAGGATAACTCTTAACACCATATTTTTTTAACTAAGGAAACCCTGGCCAAGGGAAAACCCTAGTGGGGATGATACCCACTAGATAATATACTAATATATAAGCTCTTTGTGAGAGGGTGGACCCTATTAGGAGTCAATGAGAAAGTTCAGTATAAGCAATCCCTGTTAGGAGACTTTGAATCCCTATTAGGAGATTCTAACCCTATTAGGATTGTTAAGAGTTTTAGTATAATGTATGCAAGAAGAACCCACTGCCCAAACATGCAATTTCAACTACAAGAAGAGTTCACTACTAAAATAAGTAATTTATTATTATTTTCCTTCCTTTACTAATCTCTACTCTTTAGCTTGATCTTGGATCACCAGATAGCTCATACAAAACTTTTCATATCTTACTTCACATATCTTTCTTTCACAAAAGTTTGCTCACTTTCCAATCTTACAAGATAACACTTCATAATTCCACTATCACACTTCTCATCACAAGAAGTCCTTTGCATAAATACCATGCATTTACACAAATTACTTCTAGGTTGGATAAGACCACAATTTACTTTTCCAAGTTAGAGTAAAGATCTAGGATGTTGGCCCTAATTGGACAAGTAATTGTTTTGTAAAAAAATACAATTCTTTCCTTCAATTCCACTGTCTTGCTTCATCAAAACATGATTATCTTTGTTGTGTATAGTCCATACAAACTTTTGAGGTCATACATGTCATCACCAACATGTATACTATCTCCATGCAACTTTGTTAGTCATTATATGATGTCTATAACATATTATAAACAAAACAATACACTGTTGTAAACCAAATTCTATACTTCCACAATTTTCTAATTACCAAGCACTAAGTATCTTTATTTTCGAGGTTTCTTGTGAACATGTACATCATGTGTTTCCATAAATGAAAACAATTACATATGACTATTAGCCAATTGTCAATAGAATATGGAGCATAAACATTAAATATCACCATTTTTAAAGCAAAGGAGTCCCTAAACATTCCCAAAAATGAATAAAGGACTTAGTGTTTACTCTAAGTCAAATTTTCACCTTTGTTTTTGCTTCCCCATCTAGAGGAGTACCTTGTGAACTATTTTTTTGATAGAGGAAATAATAGTCCATTTTGGGAGATAGTGGTAGAGAATATACTTTCTTGGATTTGATATTATAGTGCTTGAAGAAGATCAAGTGCCTAAATATTTTCAAAATTGAATAAAAAGAAAAGTGGTGATATTATCAAAAAGAAGTTATTTCCAATGTACCCTGACTCTTAGAACACCTACACCTCCATTTTCCATAGGTGCAAAGTTGATCAAGTTTATAAAGGACATATATGGATATTTCACTTCCTAGAGATATTTAAAGGAATCTTGAGCTGTAGATTAGTTCAGACAAGTGGAGTTCCATTTAAGTATGAGTCATGTTGGAGTGTCACTACTTCACCTACTCCTCCAACCGAAAGAGTGTTCTAAGTTCTTCTTCTCTGATAATTAAAGTTTAACCATACTTTTTGGTAGTGGTTATCTTATAAAATATTCTTTGGATATGCCTAAAAGATTCTACCTAAGGAGAAGTCCACTTAAGAAGTTCTAGGATAAGGTAAAAATTGTAAGTTCTTAAGCTTGTTGGAAAAGCAATGACCATGTTGCCTTCATGATTTAACTAAAAGGAGTGTATTTCAAAAGAAGAAAGTAATATTTTTATGGAAATTTTACAAATAAAGGGGTTTCTTGTAAGTTAGATTCACCCATGAAATTATTCTCCCTTAAATAAGAATCAGAAAAGTAAGCTCCTTGCTCCTTGAAAACTTAAAAGGAAAATCTCATGAAATCTATTGTATGACCTCCTAATAAAAGTAAATTTCATATTAATGACATCAAAAATAACCATAAACCTTCCATCTTAATGGTAAATCTAATTATTATGTCATTAAATAAGATCCCTTAGTTAATGGGATGCTCCTCACTCGTGTGATTAAAGAAATTTGAAGCCCGATGATCATATTTGAAATTGATAAGATGAAATTCTTGGTTCTTCATTTTACAATGGGTAATTTCATCTTGAGTGTGAATTTTCTATTTCTATGTGCATTTCTATAATTTTATGTTTTTTATTACTGCTATGCATGATCATCTGCCTAGTCTTGAGAACAAATTAAAAGATTATACTGATACCTCTTTTAAATTTTATGATCTCCATGATCTACATGGAAGATTAAATTCCCAACCCATTCATCCCATAACTTAGAAGCTTAAATAAAGTGGGTTAGTAGAGGTTGTAGGTTTTCCAATGGATGATTAGGCACCAAAGATAGTCTAATAGTGTATTGCAAGATATGATGCAAAAACATAGCAAATTAAGATGTAAATGACTTTATCCTTCTCACTTTTTATAGAGGTCTCATGCAAAGTGCATTTTTAATCTTGACCAAAGATGAATAATTTGATATAGATTTTGGATATTTTTCATCTAGCTTTCATGACAAGAAGACCTTGTGATAAGTAGACATCATGGGGATGTAGTTCTCGACCCCTAGAAGAAAGAAAAGAAAACTTTTCAAGACTCTATTTGGAACTACCTTGAAGAAGGAGATTGTGGATATCTTGGCCCTACTATTGAGATTAAAAGGATATGAAGAAGTCCAAAACTTCACTGAGCACCATTTCTTCTTGGTGCATGCATTATGTGCAAAATAGAAGAGACAAGGTGAAACCCAATCTAGTGAGATACAAACTGTTAACCAACAATTTTTGGTGACTCTACTAGGGAAATTTTGAAAAGAGCATCTAGTGTTAAAGTTAAAATAATTTCCATTCAAGATGTATAGTTTGTGACTCTATATAAATTTGTAGAATTCTTATATATATTTGAGTCACAATAGTTGATTAGGCCATGAGGAAAGATGGTTCTTCCCCATGAAGGCCTAATTTTAGTGTTGTAGCCCAACCTTGGTTTCCAAGATGAAAGTGAGGACAATATTAACCAGTTGAACACATTCTCTTGAAGAAATAGAAGATCTTTGGATTAGTATAGAATATTGAACCACTTCCTTTAATGTGAGGAAGTCATAGTTGAGAACTAGGAGAGGTTACTTTAGTAGCAGAGGTTGAGGCAAGGCTAAGCACCTAATTTATAAGTAGTCAATTCACCCTATGTCTAAAGTATATATGGGGTGTGAAGGGACATGGTGAAGTTGATATAGTGTATCAAGAGCTAAGGAAAGATAACTTTCCTATCTTAGAAGACCCTATGAGAAGAAAAAGAAGTCATTCTAGAGACCATGCATTCAAGGATATCCAAAAGGCTTTATTCCTACCAATCAATCCTTATGGTCAAAGATGTAGAAAGTCCTCTTCTCCCCTACTTTTTCAAACTCAAGCTCTATCACTCTGCAACACACTAACTCTTCATGGAGTTTTCATACCTACAAGGGTAACTTTTCAACCCATACCATTTGTTCTACCAAGAGCCACGACGGTACCTTGAGGTAATGCAATAGGTCCAATTTGTCTGTTAACAAATAATGACTTGCCAAGAGAATCTAGAAAGAACTTCCCAAAGTTAAATGGAGATGGGAAGCTATTAGTTGTGGGACATATAATTTCATTCTTCACGGCTTGTAACATTGTAGCACTACATCATGAAGATGTCATTGTACACATGTTTGTTGAGACCTTGGTTGAAGGTGTGACTGACTAGTCTCAACATTTAAAAGTTGGATGGATCACTAGTTGGGATGATATGGAGACATGATTTGAGGCAAGATTCAAAAGAATGGATAATAAACGTATTTTTCTCTCACAACTCACCCAAATCAAGAAGGAACCAATTGTTCCAATGTTGAAGTTCATTTCCAAGCTCAACAAGTTGATCAACCACTTCCCAACTACTAGCATACCCACTCCAAATTGTAATCACCCAAAAATGGTCATCTAGACTATTAGCCCCCTTATCAAAATTTTGGATAAAATAATTAATCATTTTCCTAGACCAAATTGCTAAAAACCAATTAATTTAATTATAACCTATAGTTTGACTATACTATCCTAAGTTTATTATTTGATTAAAAGACCATGTCCCCTTTACCCCATTCTTTTAACCCACTCAATGTGCACACATAAAGTCCTTTTTCTATTTTACAAATTAAAAAGAGAAGGATTTTTGTCTCACATGCAAAGTCAACTCTTTCCTTATTGGTTGACTTCCTCTTGCACATGGATCATGCAAAAGTCATCTTCCACCCTTGATCCTTCATCCCTTAATCTTGATCTCTACCATCCATAAGTCTTTAAAAGAAAGAGCTCTCCCCTTCTCAAAGGATCCACACTCTTATAATTATTATGATGTAGGTGTATCTATCAAATTATTGAGAGATTTTGGAGAACTTCCATCCTCTTGTCTAAATTCTCTTATACCATGGCACTTTAGCTTAGATTCATGTAGTCTAGCTTATGTTTCTTGCAATTATCTAGATCACATAGCTTAACTAGATTGGATTTTTAACACTCTCATCTTGTTTAATATAGTTTCACTTTGCATTGCATGTTAGCTTATTTCATATTTGTATTTCATTTTGAGAGTTCTCTTGGACATTGGCATTCTTTCTCATGTCTCAAAGAGCCTCCGATTGCATAGTTTACTAGAAAGGGTTGTGTCTTAAAGACTTAGATGAGAGCTATTTGCATTTCTCTAAACATACCCTTGCACTCCATGGATAGGGAGCCCTAAGATGGCATTCAAGCATTCCAATCTCATGGAATCACTTGGATAGAAGGGTTTAGAGTTTGACACAATCTTAGTGTATATTTTTGGTGCCGACCATGGGGAAGAACACTTTGGTTTTGCTCCTAATTTGCACATATTTCTTTCATTTTTTTTTTCTCTATTCAAACTTTTTTTAACACTCACAGATATCGGGCAATGCTTTCTCACTATAATACAACATTTTTTAGTATTGTCAAGTGATATATTTGTGGTAAATGCATCACATGCACATACTAAACTATATCACCTTGTTATAGTACGTTGCATTGCAGACTATAAGAAAATCTATCACCTGAAGGAAAAATGTCATATGGGTATACTAAAATGTATTTTATGATACCCTTCCAACAAAAAGTATCTCTCAACCTAAAACTACTTGTTGTTTGGGTGTTCTAACTAGTGTTTTAGTTATTGTTGTCTATTTGTCAAGTTTTATAGGTCCATTGCATTCTAATAGAGCTGTATTTATAGATTTTTATGTTACTTTGGACTAACTTGTGGTAGACTAAGAGTTCTTCTTGTAGGTTTTTTCCTTAAAACATTTTTATACTTACCTCAAAAAGAATACATGTCAAAGCTTCAAATGTACGAAGGCTACTAATGCTTGTTTGGAGGGTTACCTAAAGCATAAAAAAAAACACATACTTGTATTTCTTATATTTTATGTGTGGCATCTTACTAGTTATTTCCATTTTCTAGGCATATAAGCTTGTAATTTGGATCCCTTGGTGATAGAAAAGTATGATTTTCATCCTTGTGGTAAATTAGAGATCTTGATTCATCTTTTGATTTTGAAAATGAGAGGATTAATTAAAGATTTTTGGCATGTTTGGGGGAAACAATTGAGATAAGAGAGTATGATCTTCACCTTCATGGTGAATCAGAAATCCTGACTCTCAAAAGTGGATCCAATCTATTGTAGTTAGAATCTATTAGAAGGCATGCTCTTGAGAAATCAATAGGAATGACCCAAGGGATAAGAAAACTTAGCTATTCCAACCCACTATAATCTCAAGGCTACCAAGGACACAAAATCTTGGTAGATGTAGTATTTTTCTTCTCTTAGTGTGAATAATTGTGGGATTGGGACTATGAGGAAAATGCTAGATAAGAACGCTTAAGGTGCTCTTGTGGCCGCGAGGTCCATTACTCACTGCAAGGTGGGGTGTCCCATAATTGGGTGCAAAAAGAAATTTATGAATGGAAGCCCGTTATAAATACTCTAGGTTAGTAACTACCTTATTTTTCCACTCAACTTCTTGGTGCAAGGATCAACCCTAGTGGATTACTCGAATCACCCCAAGATTTTAAACTCAACATTAGTGTTCCCTTTGTTATACTTATGGAATTTCCATGACAAATCCAATATCTCTTGTGGTCAATCACTTAGTGTGAGGCAAAGGGGCACTTAGTGTCAGACAGGTTGTTGAGTAATGAATCTTGACTCTTAGGTAGATCTTACTTGATGTTTTCTTGAATGTGTTGGACTCATGGGAATATTTTAAACATACACATTATAGTAGTCCTTATCAGATTTTGAGCTCTAAAACTTCTCAAGTGTTTGTATTGGTAGGGTTACTTTGTCCCTTGTCCAATTTCTTGAAGACATGTATTTTTATCTCAATGGCTACAAAACTTGTTGCTTTGATGTTAAAATTACAACTAAACACTATTAAAATGGTTTTTTCAGTCAGAAAACTCAACCAAATTGAGTATTTTTGGTAAAAACACTTGAAAATTTGTTGTTTCTATTCATTTGGTAAAGTATCATATTGGTGCGAGAAGTATCATACGATATTTTTTTTAAAAAAAGTATCACATGGCCTCTTACAAAGTGTAATAAAACATTTTATGTTGTCAAACTATCGCCTGACTTACTGTATTATCTCACTTGGTTGCTAAATTTATTTTTTCTTGCTCCAAACTTGTTATTAGGTTGTCTAAGGTATCTATACTTGGTTTGCCATGGTCCCTTAGGTTTGAAAACTACATGTTAGAGTATGTTTCACTAAAATAGCTACCTTGATCTCTTGATTACCTTGCTTGATTGGGAGAGTTGTTCACTTGCCTTTACTTATCTATCTACTTGGCTACTTGGATATTTGGCTTCTTTCCTAACTCTTGAATTTATTCATCTATGTCATAAGTTTCTTGGACACTTTTTTTGAAAAGTCATTCTCTCATTGCTACCATCTCTTGGAATGTGAATACTCTACCTCTAGTTTGAACATCAAGTTATCTTGTGTCTCATTATTATCTTCTAGTCTCTTTCATGCTTGTATTTTCATCTACAACTATGGGATTTAAATCTTGTGCTATCAAATCTCAACCATGTGTAGATGATCCTATGTTGCTTGAGATCTTTAAGGAATTGCAAAGCCTACACACTCAATACAATAAACTTGAAGAGACCCCTGACCCTACTTACACTAGTCTCACTAAGGGCATGTTAAAAACATAATGTAGGTTTGACAAAATGGTAGAGGAAAAAATGACATCATCATAAAATTCTATCTCTAGTCCTCTATATGCACATCAGTCACCTTCTTTAAGGTCATCCTCTTCTTCTAGGTCTACATGATCTACCTCAAGACATTAATTATATTCACCTATGAAAGACCTCTTTAGAAAGCTAGCAAGTTAAACCTCCTTGAATTATATGCTAAAATTTCATGACAAGCCTATCTTTGACCAATATGATGAAGACACGAATGCATGCTATGCACTTGAGAACAATGAAAAAGCCTAGACATACTTTTGAGATGAATTTTACTCCCTTGGAAGATCCTTATGACATCATCTTGAAAATTCTCCTTGCTAATGAGCTCATCAAATTTCCTAAGACTAGCTCATATGGAAACCCATACTTGGATATCTATTATTCTTATCATCAACATAATGAGCACAGTACTTTAGATTGCATAGAGTTCAAACATAAAATCCAAGATCTTAATGATAGTGGGATCATTGATGTTGGGACCCTAATGACTCATGTGATGAGTATACTTCTCTTGAGCAAGAACATGTTGTTGAACCTATGTCTATTAGTGATTCCCTTGACACCTCCACTTCTTCCAACATGCATGAACTTCCCAAAATTTTAATCTTTCTATCATACCTTCATAAAACAAAGAACCTAATTCTTTTCATGTATACTATGCCTATCCTCAAGGGCTAAATCTAAAAGAACCTCAAGCTAACCTTTACTTGGCTACAAACCTTTTCCATGCTACTAAGTCTAAAGATCCTTAACCTTAATGCACTACTATGCCTACTCCAAGCACTACTCCATTCACTCTTCTTTCTCCCTTTTCCTAAGTAGCTCCATGTCAAGATGACTCTAAAAAAGAAATATCTATAAATGTCAAGAAAGATCAAGATCAAGATCAAACACTCTTCCATCTCCTTCAAGATGTCATCCCTCCATATCTTATACAATACTCACCTCATAAGTATTATGAAGACATCGCTTCCACTATCCCCATTGAGCTTAGTAAAAATCATGAGAAAAGTTATATGTCTATGTTATCCAAATAAACTTGAAAATATCAATGTATCCCTTCTTGTTCTAATTCTCCACATCCACTTCAAAATTGTGCTCAAGTTTCAAATGCTCCTATAAAAGGCATTGCTCCTATTAAGCTACTCGTGAGTCTATTGATGGCCTTCATCATATTTCTCACTCTAAAGATGTTGATATTCCTACTCACTATCCTTGGTCCTTATCCATCTAAGCTAAAGTCTTAAAACCTTCCATCCATATTGGGACCTTATGTTCCTTCATCTCCTACATTTTCCACTCCTAGCTCTCCCATCATACCTCAAGATCAACAAAGACACTCATCCCTAATGAATTTCCACCCATCTATTCATCTAAACTAGTCATATCAACTTTATTCATCCACAAATCTCAAGTCTTTTAGAAGCAAGAATAAACATAAGAATCCATTAAAAAATGAGAATCACTATGTCCCATCTAATCAACATGTGAATGTAAAGAAGAAAAAAAATATTCAAGAGACCACAAAGGTCTACTATTAAAAAGGTGAAATCGAAGATAATATGGGTTCCTAAATCCATTATTGAAGATACACATTCTAAAGCATCCAAAGGAAATGAAAAATTTAAAGTTATATGGATTCCCAATTCTCTTTTGAAAGACTTGAATATTGAAAATACTTCAAAGTTGAGATTCAAGCTTCGAAAGGCTTCCACTCCATATTCTTCAAAACATCTTCATAAAAAACTTCCAAAGGCTTCCACTCTATC
This sequence comes from Cupressus sempervirens, assembly GCA_028749045.1. Lineage (NCBI taxonomy): Eukaryota > Viridiplantae > Streptophyta > Pinopsida > Cupressales > Cupressaceae > Cupressus > Cupressus sempervirens. The sequence continues at coordinate 502,925,130 of CM053783.1, read as the reverse complement.
TTCTTTTAAAGATCTCCTACCACCTCATATATCTATACCTCAAGGTATTTCATCCATAATCCCTCCATCTTTACATCACCCTTCAAGGTGTGTGTCAATGTTGATCTTGCCCAATTTTTCACCTACCTTCATGAAATCCTCAAAAACTTACACTTACTTGATATCCATGCTCATTTAGTTCTTTCAAAACATGAACTCTTATCCTTCGTATACTCCTTCTACTATCATCTCCCTTCCATTACCCTATCAACATCTTTGAGCATACCTTTCTATGGTCTTGGCTTATCATGACTTATCTTTTCTATAGGAGCACTATCTAAATTGAAAAAATCTTGATCTATTTCTAAAAATTAAAATTAAAGAATTTTTTTTTTTTTAAAATGCCTTGGTGAAAACCACATCTTGTGGCACCTTGGATAAGTAACATGATGAAAACCTAGCAACAAGCATCATGCATAATTCTTCCATCATCCATCTATTCCCTCTCCCTCTTTGATCTTGGCAATGTTGAGTTATCCTTGCATATTGGCTATCTTGTTCATTAGCTTACCTATTGTGCTTTCTCATTCATTCATAAGCTTCATATCTAGCTTCATTCTTATTGCTATATCCTATCTATTTGACCCCTTGGTCTTGATTACAATAAAGAAAAACATGGTTCTTAGGCCTCTTGACATGTCTACTCTCTTGGATTACATGCTTTTATGCTTTCTTTCTTATTGGCTTAATTGCTAATCCTATATCCTATCTCACTTAGTGGCTTCCACTACTTATCCTATATGCTATCTTGCTCATTGTTTCCATTGCTTATCAAAAACCTACTTTATATGGCTATCTTTCCCTAGCTTGGGTACTCTTGAGAAGCTAGTCCTTGAGGACTGCTTTAACTTGCTTCATTCATCCTTTTTTATCCATCTTATCTATCATCTTGCTACTTCATCCTTCCCTTCACCTTACTAAAAATTAGAACAAAATGATGTGATCATTCTTGAGAACTAGTAATCTATAAATCATTCTAAAGAATTCAAAAAAGTTCATATATGATGCTGAAAAAAATCCAAAAAAAGAGAAAATGTCCTAAAAAATTATCATCTTAGTGAAAACCTAGCAATAGACACTTTTATGTATCACCAAAAAGTTCAAAAATTAAAAAATACAAGAATTGAAAAAAGTCCTAATTTTTTTTCCAAGTGGTGAAAACCTAGAAAGAGGCACCATTTAAGACCCTTGCATCTATGCCTATCATTCTCACTCATTCACTTTGCAACACATTTTCCAGCTTGGAATTGTCTCTTTGTCCTTATCTCAAGGGCATGGTTACTCACCTTATTAGAGTCTCCTTGTGTGTTAGGGTTTCTTTGGAAACTAATGTAAAATAGTGGTTTTCAACACTTCCCCTTGACATTGAGTGTTTTTCAACACTTTTTGGATACCTTACCTACATTTTAAGATGCTATGATATTTCTCACTATCATATTCAAGTCTTGAAGAAATGGCCCTACGACATCTGCACACACACTTAAAATAATACAATCATTGAGCCATGATGAACATTATCTTTCTCTGTGTATTGTTTATGATGATTTCTTTACTGAGTGTTTCCTCCTTAATAGTCTTTCAAGGATGTCATGGACTAGAATACTAGGGCATGGTGCATGTTTTACTTTCTTTTTGTTTGTGGGTATACTTTGTTAGTCTAAGTTGTTTAGAGAATTCATGTTTTTTCTACTTGACACTTTGGACCTACAAACTATCATCCTTGTCTATTTTATCAAGATCACACTTAGAGATTATCCTGGCATTAGATAATCTTGCAATACTAAACATAGGGAATCTAACTACATTACTCATCTTGACTTACATGTCTTTGATGCATAAGATGGATTCCCACATTATTACTAATACAGATCATATTCATATCCTCATAGTTTATACTAGTGATGATTGTATGATCTTATGATGTCCCTAATAAGGTTCAATGATAAAAACTAGGACCTACCTATGTAACCCTTTCAATTGCATATTTTCATACTAGCTTGCATTATATAGTTCATTCTAGATTAGCTTTGCATTTTGCATTTTGAAAGAGCTCTCTTCTTTATCTTTCATGGACATGTCAGCTAATTGCATTCATCCCTCTCTTGCCTCTTTTCGATCTTATCTTATCTCTTCTTTCCTATTTCTCATTCTTTTCTATCTTACCATCTCATCTATGTTTTTTACCTATCTTTTCTAATCTCGACATCCTAGATCAATTTTCAAGATCAAAATCCAAATTCAGGTTCATCTTGCTAGTCAAAATTTCTTCCTTCTATGTAGTTGGCTGACATATTGAGGCTTAATCTTTGAATATTGTTGGAAAAATCATCATTTCTTCATTTCTTCATCATTTCTACTCTCTTCTACTCTTTGCTTTCATTTCTATTTCATTTGATTTCATCTTTCTTCTTTCTTTGACCTGATTCTTATGCTTTATCTTTCTTGGTCAAACTTAGTCAAAATAGGGCATATCTTCATTACTTGGTGATCATTCTTTGGTCTTAATTTCTTATCTATCATCATGAAATTTTATTTGAACTAATTTGATAAAATCTAGCTTTTTTTTGCATCTCCTCTATCTCATTTCGATTTCAATCCCAAGGGGATGGGAATATTCTATCATTGTTGAAAATTTCTTTTTGCTACAACTATCTATTTTCTTTCTTTCCTTGACATATCAGTGCTCATCTCAGGTACTAATATTGTCTTTTCTCTCTCTAAATATTCATTATTTCTACTAATAGACTATGCATTTAGGATCTGTTACCTCTCTATGCTTCCATTCTTCAAAGTCAGATCTCTCTATCATCTTGGCTTCTTCATTCTTTGATGTAATATGTTTTTAGACCAATCACACATTAGTCAAAGAGGGGCAAATGTAATCACCTAAAAATAGTCATCTAGACTATTAGCCCCCTTCTTAGCATTTTGGATAAATTAATTAATCATTTTCCTAGACCAAATTGCTAAAAATTAATTAATTTGATTATAACTTATAGTTTGACTATACTATCCTAAGTTCATTATTTGATTAGAAGAACATTTCCCCTTTAAATTAAATTAAATACCCCATTTTTCTAACCCACTCAATGTGCACATATAAAGTCTTTTTTTCTATTTTACAAATTAAAAGAAACGGCTTTTTGTCTCACAAAAAAATTCAAGTCTTTTCTTATTGGTTGACTTCCTCTTGCACATGGATCATGCCAAAGTCAACTTGGATCCTTGATCATTCATCCCTTGATCTTGATCTCCATCATTTGTACATCTTTAAAAGAAACAACTCCCCCCTTCTCAAAGGATCCACACTCTTAGCATTGTTATGGTGCAAGTTTATCGATCAAATTCTTGAGAGCTTGTGGAGAACTTCTATCTTCTTGTCCAAATTCTCTCATACCATTGCACTTTAGCTTAGATTCATGTAGTGTAGCTTTTATTTCTTGTAATAATCTACATCACATAGCTTAACTAGTTTGGATTTGTAACTCTTATCTTGTTTAATATAGTTGCATTTTTCATTGCATGTTAGCTTTAGTTCATATTTGCATTTCATTTTGAGAGTTCTCTTGGACATTGGCATTCTTACTCTTGTTTCAAAGAACCTCTCATTGCATAGTTTACTAGAAAGGGTTGTCTCTCAAAGATTTAGCTAAGAGCTATTTGCATTTCTACCCTTGCACTCCATGGATGGGGAGCTCTAAGCTAGCATTCAAGAATTCCAATCTCATGGAATCTCTTGGATAGAAGGGTTTAGAGTGTGAGACAATCTTAGTGTACACAGAGAACTAGAAGACATTTTTCATAAGCTCTATGCCTCCTAATATAAGCTTCCAATTGAGAAGAGCATGTGTAGAAAATTTGCAAGATGCTCAACTTATGGCAATTGAACTTGAGGATGACCTTATAATGATTGGTAAATAAAAGTGTGAAATGAAAACATGAGCATCTTCTAGTGGCACTAGAAGTACTATCAATGCCAGAGAAATGTTACATAAGTTATCTATTGAGGTTATTGCATTTAAGAGATAGATTGTCAAACCTAGTCCCTCATTTTAGAAACCTTATCAGGACATACTAAGGAAGAACCATGAGGGGAAAGTCTTACAATTTCCACCTACTCAATAGAGGTAGGCCATAAAGGCCTCTAAATATGTGTCTTTTACCTTACCAAAAACCACAATGGAGACTCTTATTTGAAGATGATAGGATTCATCCAAATGAGTACTAAAAAGGAGTTGAATGTGGAGTTTATAAAAAGTGAAGATGACTCTACTCTAAATGGTGACCTTGAAATTATTATCTAGAGTACAAATCAGATATAGAAAGAGGGGATGATTTTTTTCCACTTTGGATGAAATAAATATGACTCTAATGACAAGAGGCCAGAAGAACAAAACTCTAACTTCCTCTATCCTTGTTTAGAATAATTCCTCTATGACTTCTCCAACCAAAGCTAGCAACCATGTTTGCCCAATTTTTAAAAAGAGAAAAGTGGTAGGTCTAATAAATCATTTGATATTGTTACAATTTTGCAAAGATTCTTGTGTTAAAAAAAATTGATTAATTATATATTTTCTTCAATGTTACACAAAATGTCATATCTTTACTAGTCAGTGTCTATTGAGCCCACTTGAGCAATGAAGACAGTTTCCTATGTTTATCAGCCATTCTAGTGTTTACTAAGTTCACTTGGGTAACAAAGAGAAGTTTGCAGAAGTTTAGTGTTAACCAAGCTGACTTACCAAAGGAAGTTTGTGAAGTTGTAGTGTTAACCGAGTTCACTTGGTTAATATAGTTAAATAATTTTAGAGTTAGTGTCTACCAAGTTGGGTCGGTTAATGAAGAATTTTCTTGTTTTAGTATATTGAGTTTAATGGTTCAAGCTAACTGAAGAGATGAAGAATTATTGTTTTAAGTTGTATTCAAGCTAACTTAACAATGTATATAATATAAATATAAGGTCAAGTTGAGGATTGAAAGTGTGAAAATGTGTGGAAGATAAGAAGATTCTTAGAGGAAGTGAGTTGGAAGGATAAGTAGAATATCCTTGTTGGGTAGCAAAGATTAATTTGATCATGAGGAAGGATCAAGTATTCAAGCTAGAATTGAGATCTAAAATCAGTGATACAGTTGCATCAGAAATTAGGTCATATCATTGTTACACTCTAAACATTGTATTAGTGAATCAAATCTCATAATAGAGTTAGCCTAACATCTATTTGTAAATCCTTTAATAAGGTGGCATTTCAAGATTGAAGTGTCTAAAGACCTCTAACAAGGCCACTCCTAATAGGGTGATTAAATTCTCTAATAGGATCATACCTAATAGTGTGTTTTGTAACCTTTAACAAGGTTGGTTCCTAATAGAGCTCACTTTAGAAGAGTAAAAATTAGTCACTAGATGCACTTGGTGGTTTTTCCCAAATTGGGTTTCCACATTAAATCTTTCTATCATTGGTGCTCATGTTATTTATTTTATGTGCATGAAACTAAGTTAATTAAGGTTAATCACACTTAACATCTTAAGATATGTATGTTCAACATTTGTTGAGTAATAATTATTATTACAGTGCTTGTCAAGTTTCAACATATTGTTATTGTTAACTGAGTCCCTATATGTTATCCGAGTGACATTAGTTTCAGCAAAGTTTATGTTTTGTACTAACATCTAAGGGATCTTGGATTCATTTTTTTGGTAACTAGTTCACCCCTCCCCTCTTAGTTAATCCTCTTATATTTCCAATAGCTGGAGCTCAAATTTCTCCATTAGACTATCTTAAGTCAAATCATTTTTAGTTGCAAAATCTTGTTCATTACTATAAGGGAAACAAGAATAATGTAGATTCCACTATGAATGCTAGTGTAAGTTTCCCTCCTAAAGAAGAGCATGTGTTACCTAAGTTATTCCAAGAATAGGAGTCCTTTGTCCTAGCTATCCCCCCTAGTTATAAAATTGATCCCTTCTATATTGTATCCTCTTTTATCAAAGGTCATAAGTTAAGTAATTGTCTCATAAACTTTGGAGCCTTAGACAATGTCATGTCTATCATTGTTTCTAATGCTTTAGGTCTTCCATTAACCAAGACATTTAGGCATTGTTACTCCATGGATTCCAAGCAAGTCCCCCTTGTAGTAAAAATCAAAGATGCCTAGGTAGCTTATACAAAACATCCTATAAAAAGACTAAAGTTAACAATCCTACTCACATATATTCTGACCAATTATGGCTTGTTGTTGAGCCATAGCTTCTACAAGGACATAGGAGGAAAGATTAAGCTTGATTACTCATGTGATATTATTCTATTAGGAAGAAATATATTTAAATAAGAACCAGAGGATAAGGCCAAGTTCACAGTGATAAAATCATATGATCCAAAAACCTAGATCCTTTATCAAGAAAAGGAGTTTGGATCAAACTACATGTTATTCATAGATGCACCCATTATATAAGAAGAAACAAAATTTCCTAATGGTGAGAAAATGTGGACACTCTAATTTGATGAAATTTGTGCATCCATGGGTGTTGGAGTAGGATTAGTGTTGATATTTCCTTGAGGAAAATTGACACATCTAGCATACAAATTGAGGTTCAAGAATAAAAACAACACTACTATGTACCAGGCTCTTCTCCTAGGAATATGAGCAGTGAAATAGAGAGGAGCAAAGATTTTTAGAGATTAGGGTGATTTTGAGCTCATAATTAAACAAGTCAAGGGTCAGTATAAAGTAAAGAGCTATAGACTATAGAACTATCAAAATGGGGTATGGGATGAGCTAAAAGGCTTTGACACCTTCTCAATTGAAGTAGTTCTAAGAGACTAGAACACAATAGTTTACTCCTTGGCAATTTTGATGTCACTTCTTCTACCACATCCTAATTTTGGAGATCAAATTTACAAAGTGGAAGTCTTGTTCCGACCCAATGTGCCTAATAATGTGGAGTCATGGAAAGTATGCAAGGATGACTGACAAGCCTCTAAAAGCCATTATTTTGATTACTTTTTATCTTCTTTTTAGTAGTTATCTTGCAAGAAATAGTTTAAGACTCTATGGTTTAAGAAAAAGAACTTATGTTTTACAAATATACTATCTATATGTTAAGACATGGAGATTGAAGTATAGATTGCTCTATTATGTTGTGTTTTCTTCAATCTATGGTTTTTAATGGTTTAATGAACGATATTATATGCTCATAAATATTTCCTCATCCATGCTATGTTTGGTTAGGTTCCTTCCTATAGCCATAGGATGTGCAAGAGTGATAATTTGAACATTAAACCATTTCTAACATTAATGATGAAATGAATGTATGTATGTGGAAGTTGTTACATCTAATACTTTATAGGTGTTGTTTCTATGCATATTGAAGACAAAATTTTATCACTAATTCAAAGTGGACCAGATAAGTGATGAACCACTGCATAAGCAGATCATGGCACAGATTCTATTATGGTGGCACATGAAGATAGCTTCCTCAACCTACTATATTCCTAGGAGAGTTAAGATGTAGTTAATACTATTTATGTTGTAGATTTTATAATCTATAATTGATCCTCATTGATAGAGTGATCGTAGGATTAGGAAGTAATTAAAGTTTTCCTTTAAATAATTTATGTTGTAACCTTGAAAAGGGGATTGATGATTGATTATTGGTTTTGATCTTTTACTAGTTTTGACTAGAAGGAAATAGAGTAGAATCTTGTTTTCAAATGTAATTCCTTATTACGAATGAATAGAATATAGAGTTCAAGTTTCCACCTTTAGAATTGATTGTTTTCTATTCACTCATCCAAGGGGACCCACTTGGTGAGTGAATTGCTTTGTTAGAATAGATTTCCTTTCTTGGTTTGTTTCCTTGCAAACTAGATTTCTATTGTTCCTGTAACCATTAATAATAGAATCATTGAATTGTTCCTACAACATAGGTATTTAAATATATTCACTATTTATAGCATTACTCTAAAATTTAAGGTAGATGTTGTTTCAGTTCCTAGCTTAGTTTCCTTAAGAAATTCTTTCCTGTTGTATGTTGTAATAACTTAAAGAGAATCAAAGCACATACTTTGCAGCCACCCTCTCAAGCTTACACTCCCAAGTTGACAAATAAAATGAAGCTAGTATGTTATTCTTAGGAAAATACATGATTCTATCTAGTCATGGAGTCAATGTAGAAAGATGTTTAATCCTTTATTACTAAAGTATTTAGTTGACCAACCAATGACCAAAAGATTCAACACTTCCTAGAAGGAATTGATGCATTTGATGGCCATTAGTTTGAATGAAGTAGCAATCCTTGTCATGGCCTAGCACCAGATAGCAAGAAAGAGTTGGAGCACGGCATGGTGCATGTAGTGCCTCTCCCATTTGACTTTTGTAAGTCGTCCTGATGGATGCAACCTTGCTGATCTTTTGTTGTGATGGATCAAGATTGTGACCCTGAGTGGTCTACACCATTGAGGTGTTTGGATTTATATTTTTGTATCAGTTGCCTTATTTATGCTTTTCACTGATCTTTGAGATTATGATGTGATTTTTGGTTCACTGAGGTTTGTGCCAGTGGTTACCAGGATCGATGTGGTATCATGAGGTTGTTCCGTGATTACACTAAGATGTGCGCAGAGATTGCACTGTGTACTTTTTACCATGCTACACTAGACTAGGTTCTTGTAGCAATGGTTAGTCATGTTTATGACTATTTTTTCTTATGTGTTTTAAATGCCTTTTTAATGCAGAGTAATCAATCATTATTAAATGCTTAAGTAATTAGAATGGGTTGTTCATGTTGATTTATTTGGTTATGCACTGTAGGCATTTACCTTGTTATATTTTTGATTAGAGAGATATTTGTTACTCATGTGATGTTTTACATTTGAGATGACCTGAGGGTCGAATGTTACTCTTTGATTCTAGTATCATAAATAATAGACTACTATGGTGTTCAGTTAATCATATTGCATGATGATGCCATTTTGAGATGACAGTGTGTTTTATGATGTTATCTGGTTATTTGGTATTTGGACATACCTCTGATTTTGTTATGTGATGGATTTAATGCTATGGTTATTTACTTCATTCCTGCGTTGCTATGCCTTTTGCAAACGTGAGTGATGTAAATAGATTATTTTAATATAATTAAATAAATGGTTAAATTAGGTGATTTAATACATTTATTCCTTCGGCTATGTTATTATATGCAATTGCACTTGATCATGTTGTTTAGTGTGCAGGATTTATATCCCTGGCAGTGGCACATGGAGTTAGCGATTCAACTGTTCATATTTTACCAATGTCGCCCTTGTATGGTCGACGTATCCTTAATTAAATGTTTAATTTAAACCTTTCGGTGATTATTAAATCCGAACTCATTTGCATTATGTGATTAGACCAGTAAGCGTGTCTGTGCATTTAGAGTTTCGCTTTGCCGCGAAAGTTGTTTAGGAGATTTATGTGTTTTTGGGTTTTCGGGCTTTTTAATTGATTTATTTTAATTTCTGGCAGCTTTGCCATAGATGAATTCCTATTTATAGGAATAGCCTGTTTTCGTTTGGGTCGATTCGGGGTTTAACTAGATTGGCTAGTTAAATGCCCTAATCGATTATTCACCCAAAAAGTGAATAAGTATCCAAAGAGGAATTTAATTCCTCACTTCTCACTTTCAAATGGGAAAGTTGGAGAGTAAAACCCAAAATCCTTTTCATGAGGATTTACTATTTTGTTCGTTGTGAGAGCTACGGGCGTGGGATCGTCACGAGGTTGGGCTCGTTGGATCCAGTTAGGGGAAACCTTGGATTGCGGCAATTTTTCAGCTACTTCTGCGGGATATTTATTTTATGGTTCAGATTCCCGTTTTGCCCTTTTGGCTGTGAGGTAGGGCTTTCCCGTTTTATTGTTTTTGTTCCGTTTTAGCTTCTATTTTTGGTAGCCATTTGCTTGGAGGTTGAGAACTAGTGTTCCCCTCCGTTTCTGTATGCTAGTTCTACCCGGTTGGGCAGGTATGAACATTTCCCTATTTCTTTTGGGATGAGGGTTTGGGATTTTGCACCGTTATGCTGGCCGTTTTTGCATACGGTGTCTGATTCCATTTATTTTTGGATTTTTGGGGTTTTTGAACCCAAAGGCCAAATGGGTTTTAATTTTGAAGTTTTTACCTCGTTTTGTGTGCCGCCCTATTTTCTCAAGTTTTCTTGGCACAATGTGGGTCATGGGCTTTGATGATCTTGTTGGATATCAGTCAGACCACTTTAGCACTTTTATGTTGCATTGGGATGCGTGTTGCATCCGTACTCCCGACGTTGTGTTCGGTTGAGTGATTTTATATTTGTTATGTTTTTGTTGGACCTTTGCTTTTGTTTCGTGAATGCTAGGATTCGTGTAGAATCCATACTCTCGGATTGAGGCCGATTGAGTGAGTTCATGATGTTTGGTCTTGTTATATCATTGGGATTCGTGTAGAATCCATACTCTCGGATTGAGGCCGGTTGAGTGATTTTATGATGTACGATTTTATTGGCTTTGGGATTCGTGTAGAATCCGTCCTTCCCGTGTTGCTTTTGGTTGGGAGTTTTCTTTGCATTGTGTTCTCATTCCTGTCCTTGTGTTATGATCTTCGTGATGGTGGTGCGCCACACACGAGTACGTACGCGTACATTTGTTGGGTGACTTGCGAGGCCTGATCTTCCCTGAATTTGTCAGAAGTTATGATCATTGGGGTTGGGATGGGAGTATGCATGCCCACAGGAACTTGTCGTAGGATGAGCATGGGTAGGGTAGGGTAGCATATGGAGGGGGCTTCTATCTCGCAGCCTGGTGACCTTAGTCCCATGGGGTTGGCAGAGGAAGTTTTAAATAAGTGATAATTAAAGAAAATGTGTGATTGTTAATAAAACTTAAGATAATAAAATGTGTGTGCGGGGCCCTCCGTTGAGGAGTTGAAACGCACGATCCAAGCTTGGGCTTGTCAATGCCAAGCGACTCTCCATGATGTCAGCCCCTACATAGTAGCCTATTGAGTGTCTGACCAGGACCTGTACTCCTTGCATTGTCTTAGGTTCTTGGTTGCAGCCATCATACTGTCTGGCGTGAGTGTTAGCCATGGATGTTGTGTTTTATGTGTGTTTGTGGTTGGATCATTATCTCCATCAGCACGGTGGGTGTGGACCTATGGGTGCCACGTGGTTGGGAGGCATAGCTACCTTCACCACTGCTAGGGATCGGTGTATAGAGATGATCTTTGTCCTAGTGCAACCGTTGCTGGATGTCTTCACTTGGTACTTCGAGTTCCGGAGTATGCTTTCTTGTGATTTATGCTTTCTTTGGGATGCTTGTATATCATGTTTAGATGATGTTATTTTATTTGACGCATTCCCTTATTATGATGTTTAGCATATGATTAGATGCTGTGAATTGTTGTATTAGCATATCTGTTGCTTACTGCTATTTAGCATGTGATAGGTGATGTTATCTACTGTAGGATTATCTTATGCATTATCACTAGCATGTTAGATTTTCTTATGCTATTATTATGCATGTTTTAGTAGTGACGTCCCTATTACGACAGTACTGACGATTTGGTTGGTGGCTTGGGATGTTATGCGTGGGGGATGGCTAGGACCCACGATGGTCTTATGATGCTATTGACGGTTGGGAGGAACCACACATTTATTTGGTTGTTTAGTTCTGAAATGTATTTTGTTCATTGCAATGTTTATTTCAGTATGTGCTTTGCTTTTATGTTTTAGATGGTTAGATGTTTCTCTTTCCTTGCTGTTAGTGCTCTCGAGTGTTCATTCCTCGATTTACGTGGATCCGGTACTCCCCGGTGTGGAGGTTACCTTGTTTGTTTAGCTTTTTGTTTGTGTTTTGTGTCGCGCTGATTTGTTTCCTCGCGCGAGACTGTTTCTTCCTCGCGTGAGACTGTTTTCTCCTCGCGCGAGACTGTTTCTTCCTCATGCAAAAGAATACACTTCCCGCGCGAGAATGTAGATCTTCGCACGGTGCGTAGGGAATCCTCATGCGAGAATGTTTATCCTCGCGTGAAACTCAAGACTAGTTTTCTCTCTCGCACGAGAAACAGGGGCTATCTAGGCTTGTCGGATGAAAGTTCAGAAGTTGGTTTTGGACACCCTTTTGGTTTTTACACCTTCCTGGTTCAAAACAGATTTTCTAGGGGTTTAAAATATATCATTTATGTATAAGTTGACGTATATTTAATTCCTTAATTCCTTATACTTAAGATATATTTTAATATATGCGACAAATCATTTGAGATAGGTTTCAGACCTCTCGGAGATAAGTTATGGATTCTAGGAGATTTTAGGGCTTCAGAAATCCAGACTTAGCCAATTTTTAGGGCTTTAGGATTTCAGGCTTAGCCAAATTTTGGGATTCTGCATATTACCCCAGCTTGGTGTTTTGTTGATGAGTTTTTGTTTCTTGTGCCCTCATCATGTGCGTTGTCGTTGTTGGCTTTGGTTTTGTGTGTCAGTTGGGCAGTTGCGTTCGGAGATTCGTTGGTTGCCAAGATTGTGTTGAAGTCTTCCATTGCAATCGTTGTGATCCCTATATGATGTTGTCATGTGCATTCATACTTGTAAAAAAAAAAATATCTTGGCTTGATTTGATTCCTTGTTTCCAACGATCTCCGGGCGGGGCATTACATCTGGTATCAGAGCCCATGTTCAAACATTGGGATCTCTGTGTTATGTTGCCCTTGTAGTTGTTGCTGTGTTCGTTGAGTGCGAGTGTCTTGGTGAGAACTCGTGATCTTTGTTGCTTTGGTATCTACTCGTGATGGACTTGCTTGTCTAGTAGAGGCAACTAGAGTAGTGTGTGGAGAGGGAAGTGAGTCTTCCTGGTTTTGTTAGTGGGATCGATGTGCCTTGGTTGGTTGCTTACTTGTGTGACCATTTTTGGATGGAACCACTGATTGGTGTCCATGTGTTGGCTTTGAGTGCTGCTTTTGTTCCTCCTTGGGGAGTAGGTGCATTGTTTCCCTATTTTCTCCTGATTGTAAGTTGATGAATGAATCTTATTTGTGATTCTTTATTTTTTTGTTATAATGATGAAATGGTTCCTTTCATTGAAAATGAGTGTTTATTGTGAATCATTGCAAAGTTGTAGTTTTGCATTATATCTTTGGGTTAATGACTTAAGTCCCCAATCTGATTGTTTCTTAAGCTTATGTAAAATTGTATTAATTTGATGGATATTTAAATGTTGCATTGCATGGAAATTATTTCTTTTTACATATGCATGAGATTACTGATGGTATACTGCTTGATGTGTGTGAGTGTGTTCTCTAACATTGCTCGGAGGATGTATTCCTTAACATTGCATGGTGATTTATCCCTCTTGTGTGACTATACTCAGTCATCACCTATAAAGTGATTTGTTTGATGCCTTATTTTATTTGGCTGGAGGTACTTTTCTCATGTTGTTGGGCTAGCATTGGTTTTTAGTATTTTCCTCTCTTGGAGTAGTCATCAAATTTTATCTATCGCTCTCTTTGTGACAGTTGTCACATTTGACTTATTGTTGAAATGAGCTCTTTTGGTACTTACTGTTGGAATCATCAATTCCCCCATTTGGGATTTTGATTATGTTTCATGATGACTATTCTGGATGTGTTTTATTGCTGCCCAGTTGTGTGTTGTGACTCTATCATGTTCATCTCAAACCTCTGGTAGTACGTTCAAGGGATAATATCATGGAGAACATGCTAGTGTGTCCTTGTTAGATCTAAAGTTGTTATTGTATCTGAATGGTTTAAATGGTGATTAAACTTAATGTTATTTTTGAAAGAAATTGAAAGGTATGTACTTGTTCTATGGTGACTCTTGGACCCTTGCTTGAAATCTTTCAGTTCATTATGCATTAGTGCTTATGTTATGCTTAATTAATGAATTTATGAAAGAAAAGTAATGATGGTTTCAATTTATGATTTTCCTTTCATTCCATGCCTTATGTTGTTTTGGGCATGTGTGCTCTTGTGTGGATTTGGACATTTTGTCCGTCGCTTGTCTTGGTGACCAAGACTCTTGTTTTTGCCTTTGTGGTTCAGATTTGAGTGCTGGCTCAAATCATAGGTCTTAGGTCTCTCAAAGATCCATCTTGTTGTAGTCCTTGTCGATATCTTTTCAATGCTTTTCAAAGGGATTCTATTCGAGTTTGGCTGTGAGGCTATGGCTTTTGGAGTTGTTGATCGATGTTCTAAGTACCTTTTCGAGTAGAGGCCAATTCAATCATGACATATTGTATTCATGGCCATTGGAGAAGTTTAACTCCTCATGTTATTCATAACGGAAGAGTTATCTTGTCTTCATAATCTACTAGGTACTTGTTTGGGGTTCGTGCTTGGGTTTTTGTGCTTCCTATTGCACTGAACTGCCCTTGTGAGGTGTAGTGTGGTTTGTGAGCATTCCTTGTTGTGGATGATGTTGCCTTATCGTTTGGGAGTGACTCAGCCCTTTGATGAGTCTAGATTCTCCTTTTTGCACATTGTCTTGGGTGCACCTCTATATTCTTTTCTCTCTTGTGAGAGTAGGCTAGTGTGGTTATGCCACTAGCTCAGTTAGTGTTTTCAGGTGAGTATGTTGATGGTTGGTGAAATTTTGAGTTTCCTAATGCATCTTGGGCTGATTTAGTGTAGAGGTTGAGAGAGACTCCCTCTCAGTCCTAATACTCTGTAGTATCCTTCTCCCTAAGCTTATATCTTCATGTGGATTGTCTCAATCGAGTTTTCTCTTTAACCGTTGACTTGAGGCTAGAGATTGAGTTTAGAATCCATACTCTCAGATTGAGGCCGGTTGAGTGATTTTATGATGTACGATTTTATTGGCTTTGGGATTCGTGTAGAATCCGTCCTTCCCGTGTTGCTTTCGGTTGTGTGTTTTCTTTGCATTGTGTTCTCATTCCTGTCCTTGTATTATGATCTTCGTGATGGTGGTGTGCCACACACGAGTACGTACGCGTACATTTGTTGGGTGACTTGCGAGGCCCGATCTTCCGTGAATTTGTCGAAAGTTATGATCATTAGGGTTGGGATGGGAGTATGCATGCCCACGAGAACTTGTCATAGGATGAGCATGGGTAGGGTAGGGTAGCATATGGAGGGGGCTTCTATCTCGCAGCCTGGTGACCTTAGTCCCATGGGGTTGGCAGAGGAAGTTTTAAATAAGTGATAATTAAAGAAAATGTGTGATTGTTAATAAAACTTAAGATAATAAAATGTGTGTGCAGGGCCCTCCGTTGAGGAGTTGAAACGCACGATTCGAGCATGGGCTTGTCGATGCCAAGCGACTCTCCATGATGTCAACCCCTACATAGTAGCCTATTGAGTGTCTGAACAGGACCTGTACTCCTTGCATTGTCTTAGGTTCTTGGTTGCAGCCATCATACTGTCTGGCATGAGTGTTAGCCATGGATGTTTTTTTTTATGTGTGTTTGTGGTTGGATCATTATCTCCATCAGCACGGTGGGTGTGGACCTATGGGTGCCACGTGGTTGGGAGGCATAGCTACCTTCACCACTGCTAGGGATCAGTGTACAAAGACGATCTTTGTCCTAGTGCGACCGTTGCTGGATGTCTTCACTTGGTACTTCGGGTTTCGGAGTATGCTTTCTTGTGATTTATGCTTTCTTTGGGATGCTTGTATATCATGTTTAGATGATGTTATTTTATTTGACACATTTCCTTATTATGATGTTTAGCATATGATTAGATGCTGTGAATTTTTGTATTAGCATATCTGTTGCTTACTGTTGTTTAGCATGTGATAGGTGATGTTATCTACTGTAGGATTATCTTATGCATTATCACTAGCATGTTAGATTTTCTTATGCTATTATTATGCATGTTTTAGTAGTGACGTCCCTATTACAACAATACTGAAGATTTGGTCGGTGGCTTGGGATGTTATGCGCGGGGGATGGCTAGGACCCATGATGGTCTTATGATGCTATTGACGGTTGGGAGGAACCACGCATTTATTTGGTTGTTTAGTTCTGAAATGTATTTTGTTCATTGCAATGTTTATTTCAGTATGTGCTTTTCTTTTATGTTTTAGATGGTTAGATGTTTCTCTTTCCTTGCTGTTAGTGCTCTCGAGTGTTCATTCCTCGATTTATGTGGATCCGGTACTCCCCGGTGTGGAGGTTTCCTTGTTTGTTTAGCTTTTTGTTTGTGTTTTGTGTCGCGCTGATTTGTTTCCTCGCGCGAGACTGTTTCTTCCTCACGCGAGACTATTTTCTCCTCGCGCGAGACTGTTTCTTCCTTGCGCAAAAGAATACACTTCCCGCGCGAGAATGTAGATCTTTGCATGGCGCGTAGGGAATCCTCGCGCGAGAATGTGAATCCTCGCGCAAAGCTAAATAGTCCTCGCACGAAACTTGAGACCAATTTTCTCTCTCGCGCGAGAAACAAGGGCTATCTAGGCTTGTCGAATGAAAGTTCGAAAGTTGGTTTTGGACACCCTTTCGGTTTTTACACCTTCCTGGTTCAAAATAGATTTTCTAGGGGTTTAAAATATATCGTTTAAGTATAATTTGATGTATATTTAATTCCTTAATTCCTTATACTTAAGATATATTTTAATATATTCAAAAAAAAATTTGAGATAGGTTTCAGACCTCTCGAAGATAAGTTATGGATTCTAGGAGATTTCAGGGCTTCAGAAATCCAGACTTAGCTAATTTTTAGGGCTTTAGGATTTCAGGCTTAGCCAAATTTTGGGATTCTACATATTACCCCAGCTTGGTGTTTTGTTGATGAGTGGTTGTTTCTTGTGCCCTCATCATGTGCGTTGTCATTGTTGGCTTTGGTTGTGTGTGTCAGTTGGGTAGTGGCGTTCGGAGATTCGTTGGTTGCCGGGATTGTGTTGAAGTCTTCCGTTGTGATCATTGTGATCCCTGTATGATGTTGTCATGTGCATTCATACTTGTAAAAAAAAAAATATCTTGGCTTGATTTGAATCCTTGTTTCCAAGGATCTCCGGGCGGGGCATTACAGTGCAATTAAAAGATAATAAGCTTCCTCCCCACCTAGTTTCACTTGAAAATATTTTCAATAGGCATGATGCATATGTTAGGAGAGAAAGGGATAGGAATGGAGGAACTATTGGAGAATGTGTTGGGCTAAACATCGAAACTAAGATTAAGCCAAAGATGATTAATATTGGAAGATGTTGCACTAAGGAAAAAAGGGTAGAAATTATGAAACTTCTTGTAAGCTATCAATAATTATTCACTTGGAGATATTAATATTTAAAGAACTTCATGGACAGGAAGTTCAAACATAATATCCCCCTTAAGCTAGATGTAGTGTCCTTTTGGAAAAAATAGAGAAATTATAATCTCATGATTGAAGATGCCATCTTTAGTGTGATGGATAAGATGTTGAAGGCTAGGATTATCTATCAAATCCACCACTCCTTGTGAATTTCTAACATATTGTCTATTAGGAAGAAAAATGGAGAGATAAGGATTTGTGTAGACTTCATAAATCTTAATCAGGCTTCCTTAAAGGACAACTACAACCTTCTTATTATGGACCATCTTTTATGGACCATAGCATACTCCAAGATGATGTCCATATTGGATGGCTTCTTAGGTTTCTACCAAATCAAAGTAGATGAAGCTGACCAACATAAGATAGTGTTCACCTCCCCATGGGTGACATTTTCCTATAATAGGATGCCTTTGGGTTAATCAATGTAGGAGCAACATTCCAATGAGCCACAAACCTATCATTTTGACACCTAAAGGATAAGATTATAGTTTTCTACTTAGGAAACCTCATTGTCTTCTCCAAAAAGTGAAAGGATCATCTAAAGAATTTGGAAAAGGTGTTGCAAAGATGCAGGGAGTATGGAATCTCTTTAAAGCCAAAAAAAGTCAATTTTTTGTGTGACTAGAGGAAAATTTTTGGGGCACATAGTATCACAAGAAGGCATCAGAATTGATTCAGAATAAGTTTGAGCTATACAACAACTCAACCTATCATCAAGAAAGACATGAGTCAAATCATTCTTTGGTCAAATGAATTTGTTTAGGTAGTTTTTTTCCTAATTTCTCTTACATAACAAAATGCATAGTAGACATGATGAAGGGTAGCCAAAGTTGTAGATGGAATGATTCCAAAAGGAAAGCATTTTAAGAAATAAAGATGACAATTGCAATGGTCCATGTTCTTGTCCATCTAGATTACACTACAGAATTCAAACCTCAGCACACATGCTATCTATTATCTTGATGCAAGGAAAAAAGGAATGAATTCAAGCACCTATTGCTTTCATGAGAATCCCACTTAAAGACCATGAGCTCAAATAATCTTAGATGGAGAAGTACACCTATGCAATTTTAGGAGCTTTGAAGAAATTTCATTTTTATATATTGCACTCTCATTTCATTATGCACATACCACATTATGTTGTGAAGAGAATAATCACATGGAGAGACATAGAATGCAACATGCAAGGAGCTTGGGTGGCTGATACCAAATTATAATTCTGTTGCAACACTTGTTATGATACCTATGGTATTGTTAATTCTAATGTGAATAAAATGATTTTTGGACAACATATTATACAAGCCAAAAAGTGGTTCATTTCATTCAACATTCAAGTCTATACAAGGTATGATGAATCTATAGGTCCACCAACATCCCTTCAAAAAATAAATGAATAGCCCACATGATATTTATTACAAAATAGAATATCAAAACTATGAAAACTATTAAAATTTTATTTTAAATTTTAAGTCTACTTTTAGAAGTCATAATTTTTAGTACATATCTCAAAAATGTACATCACTTACTTTGTTGGAAAGATAATCCAATTACCTATCTCCAAATTTCAATAGCAAACCTTTTTGGAAGCTTTTGGGCCAATAAATTCCCCAAAGGTCTCCAAAAATGAAAATTATTAAAATATAGAAAATACCAAAAAATTTAGATTTTGATATTTTCCCATTTTTGCTTCTATTACCCTCCTCTAGATCATCATGGACCATGTTCTAATAATTCCTCCCCCCTTGAGAGGAAATGGGCCCCATTGCATCCACACTCTATAGTAGGTGCAAAAAAAATGAATCTGAATTTGTTCATGTGTAAGCAACTTCCCCTGATGAGAAAACTAACCTCCTTGCACCACATATAGGTAAATAGTTTGGTTCTTAAAGTTCTTCATAGACTTCTCCATAACTTGATTAATTTTGATTGGATTAGCCTCTTCTCAATTTAATTGTGTATGAATAATCTCCTTAGCAACATTTGCAATGTATAGTAATGGAGGAAAGTGAAGCTTTAAAAGTTCAACATTGAAGACTAGGTGAATATCCAAGAATGGTGGAAAATTAAGTTCAAATGCATTCTTACCAATTTGTTTAATAATACTGTACAGACCATAATGAAGGGAATGAACCTTTTTGTGAGGTCCTTGCAATATCTCCTTTTAAAAATGTAACCATACCTTATCCCCAACCTGAAATTTATGAGGATTTTGATGCTCATCATGCCTTTGTACATAGGGAAGACGTTCATCCCATGAATGAGGATGTTTTGAGTGAGACATATGTAATATTTGAATGATTATGTGATTGAAAACCTTAGTTTGACCATATGTGTGAGGATGAAATGTAGGGGATTTTGTTAGTTTTGTGTCCATCATTGCCCATAATGAAGACCAAAATTTTCTTAGAGTCCTACTATCCATGTCTAAAATAATATTGCTTGGTAGACCAAAATGACCCTTCTATAGAAATATCCTTTCTATAGGCTGTCAAGATTGTCTTTTTTGAAAATCTATCTACTATGACATATACACAATCATGCCCACATCTAGTAGTAGGAAAGATGGATAAGAAATCCAAAGAAATTGAATGACAAGGTTTTTTAGAATGGGAAGTGGTAGAAATAAACCATACTTATGATTTGTAGGCTTTGCAATGGCACATGTTGTACATTCTTGAATGTATACAATTGCATAATGTTTCAATTTTGGCCAATAAGTATAGCAATAGTTTTGTTTGTTCCCAAATGTCTTGCAAACTTGCTATTGTGAGTTTCCCATATTAATTTCTTGCATTTTGCCTTAGGTACACAAATTTTTCCAATGTGGAAAAGCATTCCATCTTGCAAAAATAAATCATTCACATGTTTACCTTCTACAAACTAGGTACATACATCAAAAAATTCATTATCATGTTCATATAGCTAAGTCCAATTTTTTATTTGATCCCCACATGATTCTAACACCATACTTATTCTTGTAATGGAGGGTCTACTCTAGAAATATTCTACCTTATTGGAGCTTCCCTTCTTATGATGAATGTTGAGATGAAATTTTTAAAGATGCCT
The DNA here is from genome assembly GCA_028749045.1 of Cupressus sempervirens. NCBI lineage: Eukaryota > Viridiplantae > Streptophyta > Pinopsida > Cupressales > Cupressaceae > Cupressus > Cupressus sempervirens. Next base: position 502,904,741 of record CM053783.1, on the reverse strand, counting down.
TGACCACCTTCAATGCATATCATTTTGCAATCTTCCTTGTGTTTGAAAAAATTGAAGGGATTTCTTATCTATATGGATGATAGTTTCCTTGCCTAGAATATAATGCTTCCATTATTTACAAGCTTTAACAATGGCATATAATTCCTTATCATAGGTGGGATAGTTATGTATTGTATTAGAGAATGTTTCAATATGGTAGGCAACTAGATGTCCATGTTGTAAAAGGACTGCTCCTAGGGTATATTTTGATGCATCAATTTATGTTTCAAATGACTATTGTAAATTAGGAAGACATAAAATTTGTGTAGAGCATAACCTTTTTTTTAACTCCTCAAATGCTTGTTGATGAGTACTTGTCCATTTGAATTTTGATTCCATTCATGCTCATAGTGATCAATTTAGAGGCCAAGACAAATGTGAAAACCCAAGCACAAATCTATGATAAAAATTAGCCAACCTCAAGAAGCTATAGAACTCAGTGAGATTCCTTGGAGAAGGCCAGTCTTTAATTACTTGTATCTTTTCAAGATCAGCATGACCACCTTTTCTATCAATAACATAACCCAAATATTTTATAAAATGCATTCCAAAAGAACACATTTCATTGTTAGCATAAAGTGCATGGTCTTGCAAGGTAGAAAATGCTTGTTCCACATGTTATAGATGCTCTTCCTAAGTTTTGCTAAAAATGAGAATGGAATCTAGATACACCAATACAACAGATTTAGTGAATGGCTTGCCTAAGTACATCATTTAGAATCCTCATAAATGTGGTTGGAGAATTTTTAGGCCAAAAGGCATCACCAACTATTCAAACAATCCATCCTTATATTTAGAAATAGTCTTCCATACATCTACTACATCAATTGGTGGCACTTGATGATACCCTAATTTTAAATCAATTTTGGTGAAGAATTTTGCCCCTCTAAGCTAGTCCAATAGATCATATATTTGAGGAATTGGATATCTATTTTTGATAGCGATCTTATATAATTCTTTATAATCAATACAAAGTCTCCATGTTCCATCCTTTTCTTTGCAAGTAAAATTGGTCTATTGCAATGAGATGCACTTGGGCAAATATGCCCCTTCTGAATTAGCTCTTGTATTTGCCTTTTGATCTCATTATTTTATAAAATAGATCTCCTATATATTGGATCATTAAAAAATGGTGTTCCTAGAATCAAATCGATAGAATGTCTAACTTGGCAGTATGAGGGTACTCCTACTAGTAACTCAAACACAGTTTTATATTTTGTTACAATCTATTCCATTGACCTTTGTTGTTTTGTTGCGATGGACATGGTGGTATGGAAATTGCATAACATTTTTTCCCTTCCTCAAGATGAATCATTAATAACACAAATGTACCAGTTTGTGCAATCAACCTTCTACATTCTTTTGTACTAATAAAGGATACAAAATGAGTAAGACTTACCTATGATATCTAATACTTTTTTTCAACCAATTTGATTATGACACTTCGTGGCCTAGATTCATACACCCCATGGTACTGATACATGTAAGTTGTCCCAATAAAATATCACACATCAAAAGGATCTACATCATAGATCACGTCATCTTTGAATATTTTTATGGAATATGAAATATGACATTTCTTGGTTACTTGAATGTCTCGCCCTTGGCTTACCCAACCCATAGAATATGGTTGTGGGTGTGATGTTGTCTTTAAATTTTCTTCACACTACATACCTAATTCTTGGCCTATTTTCTTCACACCCCATGTCTTCTTTGCTGGTGAATTTAGAAGTGGCTCCTTGGCTATTTGTTTCCCTATAGGTTTATTACCTTCACCTTTCCATTTGTTGTTCATTGGAATTTCCCTCCTCCCTTTCTGTTTGAACTTATCCTCAATTGTTGATGCATATTTCAAAGCACTAGACAATGTCTCTATATTCAAGAAATCCATTTCTATCTAGATGTATCTATGAAGGCCACCCTTATACTTCAAAAATTGATGTCTTTTTAAGCATTTGATACCAATGTTTGTAGAAAGAGAATGAAATATGTTAGTGTACTCTTGAATTGATTGGTCCTTCTTATGTTGGAGTAATTTCCATTGCATATATTTTATTCATAGGTATCTTTAGGGTAATTTTTTTAATGTGCTCCACAAAATCCTCCCATCTTGGTGTACTCTCCAATAATACAAAAAATCCATGTTCATCTTGTGCTACTTGGACTTCTTTGGTTTCTAGATAAACTTCCCATGCCAACTTCACATGATTCTCAAATTTTAGGAGGATGAAGGTGATTCTTTCAATATCTAAGAAATTATTAACACAAAAGTACCTCTCCAATTTTAACAACCAATCATCAACAATATTTTGATCAATTTTCCCTTGAAAAGTTGGGATATCAAAATTTACCTATACTTTAAATGGAATTTGCCTACAAAACATTGAAATTCTTGGATTATCCTACAACTCTTGTTTTGCCAACATCTATGAAAATTGCTTCATCACTTCTTTATCTTGTTTATTCAATGCATCTTCCACTAGTATTTTGAAGGATTATTCCATCTCGTCAGCCTGGTGTTTTCCCATCTCCAACCTTGTGCATCTCAAAGGAATATAATCCGATAGATCTCTCATAGCCAATTCCAACCTTTGGTAAAATGACCATATACAATGGGACATACATGAGAAAACAATCTATGATACCACTAATCAAAACTATGATTCTAGATTACAATACCTGGTATGATACCTGTGATATCGTTAATGCTAATGTGAGTAAAAGGATTTCTAGATAAAAAATTATGCAAGCCAAAAAGTGGTTCATTTCATTCAACATTCAAGTTTATACAAGGTATGATGAATTTGAAGGGCCACCAACATCCATTTTAAAATGAAATGAACAATCCACATAATTTTTATTACAAAATAAAATATCAAAACTATAAAAACTATTAAAAATTAATTTTAAAATTTAAGTCTACTTATAGAAGTCATAAGTTTTAACACATAACTAAAAAATGTATGCCACCTAATCCATTGGAAATAAAATCCAATTATCTATCTCCATATTTTAGTAGTCAATCCTATTTGAAGATTTTGGGGTCCTTAAATTTTCTGAAGGCCTCCAAAAATGAAAATCAATGAAACATAGAAAATACAAAAAAAAAAAAAGATTTTCATATTTTACCATTTTTGTTTATGCCAGCCTCCTCTGAATCATCATGGAAAATGTTCTGATCATTCCTTCCCCCTTGAGAGGAAATGGGCCCCATTGCATCTACACTCTGCAGTAGGTGTAGAAAATGAATCTAAATTTGTTCACATGTAAGCAACTTCCCTTGATGAGAAAAATAGCCTACTTGCACCACATGGTATAGGTAAAAAGTCTAGTTCTTCATAGACTTCTCCACTTGATCAGTTTGGAGTGGATTAGTGACTTATGGATTTAATTATGTATGACTGATCTCCTCAACGACATATGCAATGTCTAGTCATGGAGGAAAGTAAGGCTTCAAAAGTTCAACATTGAAGACTGGGTGAATACCCAAGAATTGTGGCAAATTAAGTCCAAATGCATTTTCACAATTTGTTTGATAATCTTTTATGGACTATAATTAAAGGGATTAACCTTTATGTGAGGTCCTTACAATCTATCATTTTGAAAATGCAATAATAACTTATCCCCAACCTAAAAATTATAAGGAGTTTGATGCTCATAATGCCTTTATTTGTACTTCTTAGTGGTTTGGTCCAAATTTTCATGAGCCTGTTGTTGCAAATGGTGAATTTTGTCAATGAACTTCATTTCTTTTTCCTTCTCCTTATAAAAGAATGGTGTCAAATTAGGCTACATAGTTGGAAAAAAAATATTTATTGATGACAATGGTTGATATCCAACACAAACATCAAAGGGGCTATGGCCAGTTGAACTTTGAATTTCCATGTTGTAGTTATGTTGTACACAGGGAAGACTTTCGTCCCATCTAGAAGGATGTTTTGAGTGATACATACACAATATTTAAATGATCATGTGATTAATTTCTGAGGATAGAATGTAGTGGATTTTGTTAGTTTTTTTTCCATCATTTTCCATAATCAAGACCAAAATTTACTTAGAAACCTACTATCCCTATCTAAAATAATGTTGCTTGGTAAACCAAAATGAACCCAAACATGCTTAAAGAAGATCTTTGTGATGTCTTTTGTTGAAATTACCTTTCTACAAGCTACCAAGATTCCCATTTTTAAAAATTTGTCTACTAAAACATATACATAGTCATGCCTCCATCTAGTGGTAGGAAGGCCAATCATGAAATCCATAGAAATTGAATTCCAAGGCATTTATGGAATGAGAAGTGGTAGATATAAACCATACTTATGATTTTTAAACTTTGCAATGGCACATGTTATACATGATTGAATGTATGCAATCACATCATTTTTCATGTTTGGCTAGGAAGTATAGTAGTAGTTTTACATATTCCAAAATGTCCTACAACCTTGATGTAGTGAGCTTCCCATATTAATTTCTTGTATTTTGCCTCAGGTACATAGATTTAGCCAATGTGAAAATTCATTCCATTTTGCAAATAAATATCATTCACATTTTTACCTTCTACAAGCTGAGTATGTACATCATCAAATTCATTATTATGTTCATATAGTTGAGTCCAATTTTCTATTTGGTCCCCAAATGATTCTAACATCATATTTATTCCTACAATTGGGGGTCTAATCAAGAAAACTACTACCTTATTGGAGCTTCCCTTCATATAATTAATGTTGAGATGAAATTATTGAACATACGCTAACCACCTTTGATGTTTATCATTCTGCAATTTTCCTTGTGTTTACAAAAATTGAAGGGGTTTGTGATCTATATGGATGATAGTTTCCCTACCTAGAATATAATTCTTCCACTATTTATAAGCTTGACCAATGGCATATAATTCCTTACCATAGGTGGGATACCTACATAGTGTATTAGAGAATGTTTCACTATAGTAGGCAATTGCATGTCAATGTTGCATGAGGACTACTCCTAGGGAATATTCTAATGCATCGGTTTATATTTCAAATGACTATTGTAAATCATGATGAGATAAAATTGGTGCAAAGCATAGCCTCTATTTTAACTCCTCAAATGCTTATTGATGAGCACTTGTCCATTTGAATTTTTCTTGCATTCCTCCTCACAATGACTAATTTAGAGGCCAAGAAAAATGTGAAAACTCAAGCACAAATCTAAAATAAAAGTTAGCTAACCCCAAGAATCTATGAAACTCAATGAGATTCCTCAGAGAAGGCCATTCTTTAATTACTTGTGTCTTTTCAAGATCAACATGAACACCCTCACTATCAATAATATAACCCAAATATTTAGTACTTTGCATATCAAAAGAGCACATTCCCTTGTTAGCATAGATTCCATGGTCTTGGAAGGAAGAAAATACTTGTTCCACATGATGTGAATGCTCTTCCCAAGTTTTGCTAAAAATAAGAATTTCATCTAGATAGACCACTGCAAAAGAACTAGTGAATATCCTAAGTACATCATTCATCATCCTCATAAATGTGGCTAGAGCATTTGTGAGGCCAAAATGAATTACCAACCATTCAAAAAATCCCTCCTTAGATTTAAGCACAGTCTTCCATACATCTATTGGATAAATTGGCACTTAATGGTACCATGATTTTAAATCAATTTTGGTGAATAATTTTTCCCCTCTAAGTTGATCCAATAGATCATCTATCTGAGCAATTGTACATCTATTTTTTATAATTATATTATCCAATGCTCTATAATCAATACAAAGTATCCATATTCCATCCTTTTTCTTTGCAAGTACAATTGGGCTACCACAAGGAGATGCACTTGGACAAATATGCCCCTTCTGATTCAGCTCTTGTATCTACCATTTTTATCTCAAATTTTATAACATAGATCTCTTATACACTATCTCATTAGGAAATGATGTCCCTGGAATCAAATCAATAAAATGTCTAACTTGGTAGTGTGAGGCTATGCCTACTGGTAACTTAAACACATTTTATTATTTTTTTAAAATATCTTCCATTGACCTTTTCTATTTTGCTTTGATGGACATGGTCGTATGGGAATTACATACCATTTTTTTCTTCCTTAGGATGAATCATTAATAACAAAAATGTAGTAGTTTGGGCAATTAATATTCTACATTATTTTACACTAATCAAGGATATAGAGTGAGTAGGATTTACCCTTGATATCTGATACTTTTGTTCACCCAATTTGATTATGACACTTTGTGGCCTAGATTTGTATACCTCATGGCATTGATACATGTAAGGTTGTCCCAATAAAATATCACACATATTAAGAGGAGATACGTTGTAGATCACCTAATATTTGAATAGTTTTATAGAATATGAAATACATCATTTCTTGGTTACTTGAATGTCTCACCCTTGGCTTACCCAACCCATAGAATATGGTTGTGGGTGTGGTGTTGTCTTCAAATTTAGTCTTCTTATAGTTTCAAAAAATGTCAAATTCTTTGGGTTACCACTATCAACAATAAAATGCAAAGGTTTTCCTCCTACCCACATTTGTGAATGAAATAATCTCTCTTCGTCATCTCGTGAAAATACCTTTGCAGTAGCCATTGTGGTATATGGGTTAGCCTCGATGATTTGTTCATCTTCCTTATGTTTTCTAAAATCTATCACCTCGTGTTCAACACTTTCTTCATGGATTTTCATCATTAGATTATTTATAGTTATGCAATCTTTAGTGTAATTAGAGGGACTTTTGTAGACTTCACACCACATACCTGATTCTTGTCCTATTTTCTTCACACCCCATGTTGTCTTTGTTGCTGAATTTGGAAATGGATCCTTGGCAATTTTTTTTCCTATAGGTTTATTACCTTCACCTTTCCATTTGTTGTTCATTGGACTTTCCTTCCTCCCTTTCTATTTGAGCTTCTCCTCAATTTTTTATGCATATTTGAAAGCACTAAACAATGTCTCTATATTCAAGAAATCCATTTCATTCTGGATGTATCTATGAAGGCCACTCTTATACTTCAAAACTCAATGTTTTTCTAAGTCTTTGATGTTGGAAATATTATGATAGGCTAGGTTACTGAGATGGAAGGGGGGAATTAGTAACCTCTAAATTTTTTATCCCATATAATAATGAGTCCTTTATGTGAATTATGATCAAACTGCATGCATGATAAACTAAAAACGTGAAAGCATACATAACACTTTAACACAAGATTTCGTGACCCAAAAACCTTTCAAATAGAAAGTAAAATTGGGGTGGGGATGATACCCACAAGCTTTAGTACTATAGTATAAAGTTGGCTTGTTAAGGCTTACAATAATCACTTCTAATGATCTACCCTATTAGGAGCAATAAGGACTGCAATGTCCACCTTGCAAAAGGATTTACAAATATACAATGAAGCATGCACTCAGTGAAGAGATTTACAGAAGACTATTAGGTCTATCTTGTTAAAGGATTTGACTGATCCACTTTTTAGGATGAAGTAGTAGCCAATCTCTGATTTGCATCTTGGTTTGCTAAATGAGATTCCTCTAAGTGTACAAATCACCTTGCTATGATAGATAAATCTTTTTTGCTCCTTATGCTATTGTAGCCTTTGAAATTTTCTCTTTTTCTCTTCTCTAATGATTACATTACATCTATTCTCAATGATTTGGATGGGATACAATACATTACATATATATCAATCCAATTACATAATTACAAAGTTGACAACAACACAAGTTTACACAAATATTACAAAGTTAGCCAAAGTGTAGAAACTCAAGTTCTAAAGACTGACTCGGTGAGGTTTTGATACTCAACATCCACTGTCAATGCTCAACATCCATGATACTTGTATAATTTTCTCCCATCTCAAAAATGTATTTATTAATTTGATAAGTATTGGCACATCTTTTCTCCAAACAACAGTACCTTTTGATGGAAAGAATTTCTAAACATAGAAAAATAAACATGTCAATAGTGAGCCAAAATTACATGGATTGTTCTTTGATGTTTTGATGCTCTCCATATTTTTGTTGAACTAATTCAACACTAGCTTGGCAAGGTCAATAGAAAGGTTATTCTTGACTACCCTATAAGCTAAATCAACTGCTTCACAAGACACACTATTCAATCTACTTGAACTATAGATTTTGTGGGCAATGACATGAATACCAAACTTTAGTTCCATGTTTGTCACACTACATATTTTTATTCCCCTTGCATCCCACTCGGCTAGAGTTTTTTTTCTCTAGTTCAATCTGACCTAGGGTTTTACTCATTTTGGCTTTAGATAACATGGGAAGACTAGTGATTCTATGGAGCATCTTCTTTGTGATCAAAATTGGTTGCTCCAACCACAACTGATCATTATGCACATGATTGATGATGTATCTTATCCATTTAACTTGAAATTCCCATGGAATATGAGGAATATGTTTTAAACCTTTAGCTTCTAGATCTTAGTGTTTAGGTTTAAACATGCCATTAACATAGTTTTTCTAGGGTTTCATCCATCTCTAATGTTCCAATATCCTAAATTGTATATTTGAAATGAAAGCAGATATCATCAATCAATAGTACCCTTGGAAGGATTTGAGACTATGCTCCACTTAGATCTAGGGTTTTCACAATTGTCGGAGTGACCTTGAAATTTGGTGCTTTCCATTCCACACCATGGACCAACATGTTTGATCCTCATTTCACCTTACTACTTGTAGTTATCATCTTTTCTCAATAGGGTTTGAGAGAATTCAAAAACTTTTGGTGACGATTCACTCAAATCACTTAAATGCTCTTGAAGATCACTCTGCACAAATAGCTCAAATATTCATGGTGAAAAATAACTTTGATTTCATTCCTTTTATCAAATTTTTCCATTAATGCTTGGTACGAATGTTAGATCAAATTGGCAGATTGTCATTCACTTCATTTGCATTAATTACTTGGTAGGGTCTTTTATGACACATAAGACTTAGTTACTCCTAACCTCATTCAATAGAATCTATAACCTAACCTTGCTCAGTAAGGAAGGAAACTTGGTAGTAATTGGTACATCTTACTTGGTGATCCCTTTGCATCTCGAATGCTAATATGGATCTTTTGTCCTATCAATTGGAACTAATTTAGATGACTTCTTTAGTATCCTAGTTCCAGTTCTCCTCTGAGAAATCAAGTGTAAATGGTGGATTCACCCATTTCTTGAGTGACTTGATCATCATTTCTTGGACTTGCATTCTTGGTAGACTTTGGAAACCACTATTGTCTCATATGCTTTCTTATATTATCAACTTTTGTCTTCTTTTCATCTTCAATTCTTCTAGTATTCATACAGTTCTTGCTAAGATGACCAAGTTCTATACGAATGAAATTTTTTTTGGTAGTATCTTTCTTCCTCATGTGATGTTTTACAAAATTCATTCCAATGTGTCCAAATTATCCATAGCAATGACATCTACACTAGGTGTTATTGTCCCAACCAAATATAACTTTCACAATTTGTTCTGTTGGATTCAATATCTTGGTTTTACATTCTAATGAATTGTGCCCATCCTTCTTACGTTTGTGACATTTGTCTTCAAATCTTGGTTTTTCATTGCATTAATTTTCTCTATGACCATTTTGATTACAATTGTAGCATTTTCCATTCAATTTTGCTTTCCCATTGCTCTAACACTTGTTTGATGTATGACTTATTTATTTTACCATAGTGACTACAAGTATGATTTTTATTCCTTTGACCTTCTTGCTTGGATGATTCACCTTTCTCTATATATCCAATTCCTACTTTTCCTTTTTGTTTGCAATGACTTTGCTTATTCAACTGATTCATGTCTGCTTGAGATTTCATCATTCTTTAATTGGTTTATCTTTTTATGTTTTGATCATTTTGCAATATTTCATTCTCTAATCTTAGGTTCATGATTTCTTCATTTGCATTGGTGAGCTAATCAATGAAGTCTTCTTGCTAAAGGGATAGGTGTTGAATTTAATTATTCTTTCCTTCTATCTCTTCTCTTATCTTGTTTTTTTCTTCCATGACTTCACACATTCTTACTGAATGAATTTTTTTCTCTCTTCTTAGTTTTCTTACTTCTTCTTGAAGAGTACTATTCTTCTCCAATAGTTATTTGATTGCTTGATCAACTTCATCTAAATTTCTTGAAAGGATGTCTTCAATTCTTTCTTCAATGTAGAGTGAATCATTCATCTAGATCGCATGGTCTTTTCTTCTTTTTAGGGATTGAGAGAGTTGCTCTTTTTCTTTATTGAGTTGTCTAATAACCAATTCCAAATCTAGCTTCTCATTGTCAATAGCCTTATCAAGTTTGAATACCTCTATTGCCTTTGATCTTTGCTCAAGTTGTTAGACTTTTCACTGAGAACCATAATGCTCTGATACCAATTGTTGGAAATATTATGATAGGCTAGGTTACTGAGAGGGGAAGGGTGAATTAGTAACCTCTAAAAATTTTATCCCAAGTAATAATTAATCATTTATGTGAATTTTTATCTAACTACATGCATGATAAACTGAAAACATGAAAGTATACATAACACTTTAACACAAGATCTAGTGACCCAAAAACCTTCCAAATAGAAAGTAAAACTAGGGTGGTAATGATACCCACAATCTTTAGTACTACAATATAAAGTTTTCCTATTAAGGCTTACAAATATCACTTCTGATCATCTACTTTGTTAGGAGCAATAAGGACTACAATGTCCACTTTGCAAAAGGATTTACAAACATATAATGAATTATGTAGTCGGTAAAGAGATTTACATAAGAATGTTAGGTCTACCTTGTTAAAGGATTCAATTGATCCACCTTTTAGGATGAAGTAGTAGCTAATCTTTGATCTACAACTTGGTTTGCTGAATGAGATTCCTCTAAGTGTACAAATCACCTTGCTATGATAATTAAATCTTTGTTGCTCCTTATACTGTTGTAGCCTTTGAAATTTTCTCTTCTACTCTTCTCTGATGATTACATTACTTCTCTTCTCAATGATTTGGATGTGATATGACACATTACATAGATATCAATCCAATTACATAATTAACCCAATTAAAAATTACAAAGTTATCCACAATACAAGTTTACACAAATATTACAAAGTCGGCCAAAGTGTAGAAACTCAGGTTCTAAAGATTGACTTGGTGAGGTTCTGATACTCAACATCCACTGTCAATGCTCAACATCATCATACACTTGGTAGAAGTAGAAGCTCGGTCCATACTAATCACTTCCAAGTAGTCTTAAACTCAGTCTGCATTGGTGACTTGGTGAATACTATGAAACTTAGCATATAAACTAATTCACTTGATTCACACTACATAGCTCTATCAATGCTATCACTTTGAGTTCAGTATAAACTAAGTCACTTGGTTAACACTGAGTAGCTCAGTTAACACTAGACTTGCTTCACCTCGACTATGAAGTTAGTAAGCACTACACAACTCTATTTGCATTGGTAAACTCGTCATACACCGAGATGCTTGGTTTACACTACTGATCATTACCTTGGTAGTAACTATTCAATGCAAACTAAAATCTATCCAAAGGACTTGGTGGCAGCTATAGAACTTGGTAACAACTAAAATGCTTGAATAACATTATTAAGTGTACAATATGCTCAGTATGAACTCACAATCTGAATAAGTGTATGTCACTAATAACAAACATGACTAAAATTCAACATTTGATACCAAGGTTCATAGAAAGAGAATAAATATGTTAGTGTACTCTTGAACTGATTGGTCCTTCTCATGTTGGAATAATTGTCATTGCATATATTTCTATTCATAGGTATCTTTATGGTAATATTCTTGTTTTATGTGCTCCATAAAAGATTCCCATGTGGGTGTACTATCCAATAATAATAAAAATCCATGTTCATGTTGTATTACTTTGGCTTCTGTGGTTTCTACATAAACTTTTCGTGCCAACTTCACATGATTCTCAACTTTGAGGAGGACGAAGGTGATTTTTTCAATATCTAAGAAATTTTTAACACAAAAAAGTCACTCCAGTTTTGAGAACCAATCATCAATAGTTTTTGCATCAATTTTCCCTTCAAAAGTTGGGATATCAAAATATACCTATACTTTAAATAGATTTTTCCTGCCAAATGTTGAATTCCTTGATTTGGCCTATGACTCTTGTTTTCTCAACATCTATGTAAATTTATTCATTATTTCTTCATGTTGTTTATTCAATGCATCTTCCACTAGTGTTTTGAAGGATTCTTCTATCTAGTCAACCTATTGTTTTGTCATATGTGACACTGCACATCACAAAGAAAGATTATCTAAAGGATCTCTTGTAGACAATCCCAACATTTGGTAAGATGATCACATACAATGGAATGTACAAGAGCAAACAATCTCTGATACCACTGACTTGAACTATGATTCTAGATTACAACACCTGGTGTGATACCTATGGTATTATCAATTCTAATTTGAATAAAATGATTTCTAGAAAACAAATTATGCAAGCCAAAAAGTGGTTCATTTCATTCAACATTCAATTTTATACAAGGTGTGATGAATCTAAAGGGCCACCAATATCCCTTCAAAAAACAAATGATTAGTCCACATAATGTTTATCATAAAATAAAATATCAAAACTATGAAAACTATTAAAATTTTATTTTAAATTTTAAGTCTACTTGTAGAAGTTATAACTTTCAACACATAGCTCAAAAATGTACATCACTTACTCTATTGGAAAGATAATCCAATTATCTATCTCCAAATTTCAATACCCAAGCCTTTTGGAAGCTTTTTGGGACAAAAAATTTCCCAAAACCTCCAAAAATGTAATTACCAAAACATAGAAAATACCAAAGCTTAAAATTTTTATATTTTCTCATTTATGCTTCTACCAGCCTCCTTTGGATCACCATGGACCATGTTTTGATTAGTCACTAAGGTTTAGGAGTACAACATAGATATCAAGCCCACAAATCTCATTCATGGGAATGGTCTCTAAAGAGAAATGGTAGAAAATTAGGAAGGAAGTGATACAGAGGAGATCCCAAAGGTATTGATGGTGAGTCTATAGGACCCTTGGTTTTCCAATATCACATACTTTTTAATATATGGTGACTATCTAGAAGGCCTCACTACTAAGAAAAGAAGGGATTTGAAGACTAAATCATCTAAATATGTCATGTATGATGATGTGTTATACAAAAAAGCCATAGATGGAACCTTTCTAAGGTGTGTAGATAAGGATTGGTAGGAGAAGTTATTGAAAGCATTTCATGACAAGGCATATGGAGATCATTTCTCATCCTTTGTCATGACCTTCAAAATTTTAAGACAATACTACTACTAGCAAGGAATATTTTGGGATGCCTACATGTGGGTGGCTAATTGTGATAAGTGCATAATGTTTACTTGTAAACCTCAATTGGTCACTCTACCTCTAAGGCCAATAGTCATAGAAGCCCCTTTTTAGTAATGGATATTGGACTTAATATGGCCCATCAACTCACCAAGGGAGGGTCACACTTAAATCTTAGCTATGATGGATTACTTTAGTAAATGGGCTGAAGAAAAGATGATGGAGAAGACTACATTAGAGGTGGTATGTGAATTTGTGAGGGAGCATATCTTTGTAAGGTTTGGTGTGCCATTGAAGCTAGTCATGGATAATGCTTCTTACTTCTCTTCTTCAGACATCATTGAGTTCCATTATGATAATGTCATTCAGTTGGGCCATCCATCATACAACTATCCCCAAGGAAATAGGAAGGTCAAGTCTAGCAATAGAAACATAGTAAGTATCAAGAAGAAGTTGGTTTCAAATAACTACAAAAGTTGTCACAAGAAGTTGCATGATGCATTATGGGTAGATAGGACCACATTGGAGAGAGAAATTAGGATTTCACCCTTTGAGCTAGTCTCTAGCATGGAAGCCAATTTTCCCCCTTCCTTTGGAGCTCTCTACCTACAAGTTGCAAACTATTATAGAGGACATTATCTTCAATAGTGGATTGGCAAAGTTGATCATGTACCTTACCCAATTGCAAGAGAAAAAAGAAGAGCTTGTAGATTGAGTCATGCAACACTAGATGTGAGTCAGGGATGTATTTGAAAAAAGAGAAAGGCCACATAATTTTATGGAAGGATACGTGGTCTTGGTGTGGGATAAGAGATGGGAACCTAAAGGTATGCACTATAAATTTGAGTCTCTTTGGGAGGGACCATTCAAAACCATTCAAGTTAATCAACATAATGCATTCAAGCTATCTTATCTTGTTAGAGAAATGTTGCTATTGTCATAAAATGGATAGGACTTAAAGTTGTACTAGCTTTGAAGAGAAAGCAGGTAACCCTACATTGAACATAGTAGTTAAGTGTTTGTTTCATTTCCTTGTTATGTGTGTTAGGGTAGGTTTTCTTTTCATTTAGTTTTCTTTCCCTACTTTAGTACATTAGTTTTAGTTTTTTTGCATGTGATTATTTTATTTTTCTTTCCATATGTTTTTCATTTCTTTCTTGTGCAAAACTAGTGATGTTAGATCCCTTGGTTAGGAACTTGCATGCCTAACTTCCTAGTCAGATCTAGTTGTTGCTACACTCTTAGTTCCCATTTTTAAGCTTCAAGCTTGGATTCTAGTCAATGCAAATAATTCTAAGTGTCCAAGTATAGGTTTCCTCTATGTGGCTTTCTTCTTATCAATTATCTTATTTTCCTTCACAATGCAATATTTTGTGAATTCACTTCTTTGACTTCTCCCTTGACCCTTCATGAAAGATTCTTGTAAATCATCTACATCAAATCCTTTAGGGCCCATTTGGTTGTAGGAATAGGAATAGCTATTCTGGAATAGAAATGAGGGGTAAGTATTCCTATTCTCTATTTGGTTCAGCTAGAATTTGATGGGGAATTTGTGGACCCAAACATATATATTTTCTAAAATAAATAAAACTAGAATAGGAATACATATTCCAATTCCAACTATTTGGGTGGAATTGCAAAACCTCATTTTTGGGCCAAAATTGGAATGCATGTTCCTATTTTACTTTATATTCCAATTTTGATTTGGTGCATCCAAATGAAGAATTCAAAATTTTAAGAATTTACATATTTTTATTTCGCTTGTATTCTGGTTGCCAAATGGGCCCTTAGTGTCTTAGATTGGGTGGGATTATTGTAGAGTATCTTCCCTGATGAGAAGAAAGGTGATCTTTTATTTAGATCCTCAAAATTTTCCTAAGTGTGCATCTGATCATAATTTTACCTGTTTAGCTATTCTTTTTCTAGAAATGAAATGCATCTAATGAGTCTCCAAAATATGAAGAAAGGTTGCCTCCAAAGGCTAAGTTTCAAAGGCATATGGAGAAGAAACATTAAAGAGCACCACTTTTGAAGAAAAGGAGTCCAACTTTCCCAAAAATGAAAAAAGGACTTAGTTTTTACTCTAAGTTGGAGTTTCATCTTTGTTGTTCCTCCCCCACTCAAAGGACAAGCCCATGAACTATTTTTCTAATAGAGGACATAGGAGTCCATTTTTGGGTGATTAGAGTAGAGAATATACTTGTAGGGATTCCATATTATATTACTCAAAGAAGATCAAGTGCCTAGAGCTTTCCAAAGGTCAAGTAAAAGTAAAGTAGTGATGCTATTGGAAAGAAGTTGTTTCTAGTGCACCCTAACTCTAAGAGCACCTACACCCTCATTTTGTAAAGGTGTGGGGTTCATCAAATTTATAAAGGACACATGTGGAGATTTCACTTCCTAGAGATGTTTAAAGGAATCTCAAGACAAAAATTTGTTCAGACAAGAAATGTTCCATCTAAATATGAATTGTGTTAGAGTGTCACTACTTCACTTGCTCCTTTGACCAAAAGAGCACTTTGAGTTCTTCTTCTTTAATAAGTGAAGTTTTAAAATACTTTTTGGTAGGGGCTATATTATAAAAGGGAATATTCTTTGGATATTCCTATAGGATGCTTCTTGAGGGGAATCCAAGGTAACAAGTTCCTAAATAAGGTAAAAATTGTAACTTATTAAACTTGTTGAAAAAGTAATGATTGTGTTGCCTTCACAATTTAAATAAAAGGAATGTATTTAGAGAGAAGAAAATATTTTCCATGACTTTTCCAAATAAAGTGTTTTCTCATAAGTTGGATTCTCCTATGAAATGATTCTCCCTCAAAAAAGAATAAAAAAAGTGAGTTCCTTGCTACTCCATAACTTAGAAGGAAAATCTCATAAAATCTATTGCACAACCTCCTTAAAAAAGTAAATTTGATATAATTGACATCAAAGGGAGTTGTTAACTTTCTATCTTAATGGTAAATCTAATTGTTACACCATTAAAGAGGATCCTTGGGTTAAAGGGTTGCTCATCACTCATGTGATGTAGGAAATTTGAAGCCAAATAGTTAGATATAAAATCAATCTCATCCTAAGTGTGAATTCTTTCTTTGTCTATGCATTTATATATAGTGATAGATGTTAGAACCGGTATGCACAATTTTATGCTTGGTCTTGAGAACAAATTAAAGGATCGTGTTGATACTTCTTTTAGATTTTATGATCTCCATGAATTGCATAGGAGATTGAATGCCCAACCCATTCATCTCATCACTTGGAAGCTTAAAGAAAGTGGGTTAGTAGAGGCCACAAGTTTTCCAATGGTTGTTTAGGCACCAAATCTAGTCCAAGAGTGCATTTTAAGATATGATGCAAAAACAAAGAAAATAAAGATTTCATAGAACTCTGTCTTTCTCACTTTTTATAGAGGTCTCATGCAAAGTATATTTGAAATCCTAGCTGGAGATGAATACTATGATATAGATTTGGAATCATCTACCTCTATTTTTAATGAAAAGAAGACATTGTGACAAGTAGACAACATAGGGACATGGTTCCAGACCCTTAGAAGCAAGAAAAGAAAAGTTTTGAAGACTCTTTGGAACTACCTTGAAGAGGGAGATTGTGGATATCTTGTCCCTGCTATTGAGATTAGAAGGACATGAAGAAGTTCTAAATTTAATTTAGTGCCATTTCTTATTGGTGTAGGAAGTATGTGTGGATGGGAAATATATTGAATTAGCCCAAATTATATGTGATGAGCTTACTAGATAGATGAATTCGACCAAAGCTTTCAACTAATTTTACATGTCCTAATAACTAATATATGTTATGGATGGGGATGTTGGTTCTGTGTTGGGGATTGCTTCTGCTTCTAAGGTGGATGCCCAAGGTGTTAGTTTTGGTTCTCTTGGTGCAGATTTTGGCCAAGTTAATGGTGTTGTGGGTCTTGTAGAATCAAGTCAAGATACTTGCTTTGAGCTACTATGGGCATGTTGCATATTGTCTCTACAATCCCTAATCATGGTGCTAAATCTGGTACTCTTGTTTCAAAATCTGGTCAAGATATTGTGACTGTTGAATCTGGAAAAAAAGGGATAGTATCTAATCTTAGTGATAAAGTTGGATCTCAATCTACTGGTTCTAATTTGGTGAATGTTTTGAAGGCAGATTGCCCTGGTCAAAAGGATGGATGTCCTTTTGATGATGTTGCTAGAACTGGTAAACAAGGTTGCAGTTCCAAATTGTAGGATGTGGTGATGGCAGATGGTCCTTGCCATAGCTTGGATGATTTTCCAACTATTTTGGATTCTCAAAATTGGTAGTCAAAGGATGTGTTGGTTGAGGAGGGATGGATACTTGTGACAACAAAAAGATCTAAAAAGACCCTTCCTTAATTTGATATGTATTTGCGCTCTCATAAAAAGGGAGTAAAATTAAAATCTTAATCCTTTCTTTTCTGATCTGGGAGGATTCTCTGGTTGTTATGCTTTCCAATCTGTCGTTCTAGGTTCCAGGTTTCTCTCTTTTTTCTCTTTCTAAACTTATCTGTTGGTCTCAGGTCCCTGTTTGACCTAGTTTTATTTTACTATTGGTTTTAGGTCCATTTAAAACCTAGTAGAGCTTCATGGTATATCTTTCTTTTTGATGTAAAAGGTTTCGGGGCCCCTTCAAAACCTGCTTTTACCTTAATCTAAAACTAATATATGTTATGGAAACCCATCACTTATAGCCAAGCCTACCATGCATTGAGTAATTTGATGATACTACAAAGGTGTATGGTTTCTATCCATGTTTTCATCTCAAAAGGAGTTATGAAGAGTTCATGAAGGTGAATGATGCCTTCTATGAGATTGTGCAGGGAGTTGCAAGGATACCCATAGAGGATTTTCTTTCCAAAGGCCATTTTAGTGGTTACCTAATTTAGAATTTGCTTCATCCAATTTCTATCCTTCTCCTACATTAGAATTTTTGGATTTGATGGCTTCCCATGGAGATTGCCAAGGTATCGTAAGGATAAAATTGTGTTCATTGAATTATAGAAGAAAATTCTAGAAGTCAATACCTTGTATGTAGCTATTACAAAGTTTGGAATTCCTTTCTTAGTCACCATTGGACCATATTCATGTGCATCAAGGTCAGATGCCAAGAATTTGATAAAGGCCTTTGAAGGAAAATATAAGATGAAGAAATATGAGGCAATACAACCTTAGTTTGATCATGTGGACTATGTAAAGAATAACCTATAGCTTGGCTCTAGTTAATAAGAATTGGTTTGACATTGAAGATTATTGGATCAACTATTATATTGAAGTCCAGGCCTAGGAGAAGTTTTTTTCTAGGTTCAAAATTGAGCATGTTAAATTGTATAAGGTAAATATCAATGTGGATGACATTGAGGATGATGGCTCTTATATGATGTCCTCCACATATGAGAAAGAGATCAAAGGAACACCTATTATGTCTACTCCACCAGTAGGCCCTATAGTTGAAAAATAAGAGATCCTAATGGAAAATATTATAAAAAGGACTGACAAGTGGGTGGAATGGATGAGAGCAAGAAGAAAGAGAACTAGTGCTATTGGTTCCTCTACACGTATAGACTCTAGAATAGCTCAAACATCATTCGTACCCACTTCAACCATTATAACAACAACATCCACCTCTATGGGTCCCTCTCAATCAATGGGTGGAGAAAGAGGTGATCAACCTCTATAAGAGAAGAATGCACAAATTACTCCTATATGTGGAGGAGGATCTCTACCTGATATTGGCAATGTGGGAGATGCAGAGACATAGAAAGAAAAATAAAAGGAAAAGGAGCAATCAGTTGGGAAGGACTCATCTATAATTCTCATGATCAATTTGGATGGAGACAATTATCATCCAAAGGAGAACCAACCAAATGATGGCCCCAATGGAGATTATCAGGCTCAAGACACTCCACACCTACAAAAAGTAGGGGGTGATAAAGTTAATCCCCCTACTCACTGAATGACTAAAACTGTGTCTTCTCCATTTACAAGCAAGAAAAAAGAGACTCCTCCAATCATGAGGAAGTTATTTTATGCCTCTTCAACACAATCAACACTAAATGTCCTCAAAACTGAGTCTTGGATGGAGGATATAATTAAGGAGAAGAGTAGAGGAGAGTGCACCTCCAAAGAATCTAATTGCTCAAGCCATGTAGCAAAAATCCCCTTGCTAGAAGATGAAGATTCCAATGACTCTAGTAGCTCTTGCTATAGATGTTAATGTAGGTCATATGTGTTGGAAATGTAATGCAAACTAGGTGATTGAGAGGGGGGGGTGAATTAAGAACCACTTAAACTTCTTACACTTAATCAACTTTGTTAAGTTGTCTAATTTTCTTTCATGCAAGAAACATAAAGTAGTAAAGTAACAACACCATAGCACAATATTTGGTAACCCAAAAACCCTCCAAGTAGAAGGTAAAATTGGGCAGGGATGACACCCACAATGCTTCACTACTATAGTAATAAAGTTGGCTTGTTAAGGCTTATAATTGATCACTTTTGGTGATCTTACGTGGTTAAGAATAATAAGGACTATTACATCCACCTTGTCAAAGGATTTATATGATATAATTAAGTTTCACTCTATTTGGAATTTCTACAAAGGACTATTAGGTCCACCCTATTAGAGGATTTGGGACTAATGCAACTGTTAGGATAAATCAGTGGATTAATCTCTGAAATTCAACTCTAATTGCTGATGAAAATCCTTTAAAGTAAACTAATCACCTAATTTTGATAGATGAGTTCCTTGCTTTCCTTATGTTGATTGTAGCCTTCTAGATATACTACTATTCCATGTTCACTTATTGGTTGATGAAAAATACAAATGAATGCTTTGGATAAACAAAATATCTTGTACTTATATCGATCCAAAAAAATCTTACATTGGTCAGTTACAACATAATTATTTCCAAAAAAAGTTACCAAGTTGGCTCAATGTTGTAACATAGGTCCAGTGGCTTACTCAGGTGATATTGAAGACACTTGGGAAACACTATCACCTTGGCTAACTCCAGCACTTGGTTGATACTAGATGCTTAGTTCCTACTAATCACTTGGTAGAAACTTTTGACTTGGTTCGTACTACTCTACCTACTTGATTGCTATCTTGGAAAACTCTTCTAACTCAGTTCTCATTTGAACTCAGTAGCCACTGTCAACTCAGTTGCAACTATAGCTTAGTGGGAACTATCAACTTGGTTGACACTGTAACTCAGTTGATACTACTTACTTCATGCAAGGTTAACATTATTTTCTTGGTTCCTTTATGATCTTAGTTAACATTACAGACTTAAAACTTAGTTACTATTTTCTTTTCATTATGACTAATTATTTTGACACTAATTGACATTATTTATTTCAATGAGATTAACAATATGGTGATGGAGATAGCAAAGCCAAATAAGGAGGGGAAATTTAAAACCTATCCCTGGGTGATTTCCAATTAAAGACTCATGACATGAGCCCTCCAAGGCATGGTACTATGGTGAATATGTGGAAATATACCCATGTGAGAATTGAAAATAGTTTAGAGGAGATAAATTTGGCTAAGGAAACACTAAAGACATCAAATAAAAAGCTCATTAATTACATTAGAGCTATGCTTGGTCCCCTTGCTATTATCCCAGTAGGAAGTGCCACCATGAGCATGTTTGATCCCATGATAGAGGAGAACAAGAATTTTCTTATCAAGCTCTAGGAAGAGAGACATTTTGGATGCGTGGGTTATGCATGGATAGAGATAATGAAGGTATGAGGTCCTCTCCTGATCGAGATCCTTAGAAAATTGTTGCTAGACATGAAAGACTTGAGAGAGACAATTGCCACTCACCAAGTCTCAGTGCAATCGGATGTTGAAAAGTTAATAGAGGAGTTGTCTCTATTACAATTTGTAACTGACATGAAGATTGATGTTTTCATTAGTCATGGAATTCTCAAGATGGTAAATGACCCACTAAACCACTAGAATAAATTGGTAGAATCCAAGAAGGAGAGTTGAGTGAAGTCAGAAAAAGAAATGAGGAATGTTTACAAGTTGGTAAAGAAGGTCATTGAGAAGATATTAGTGTACTTAAAGAATATGCACATTGAATCAAATATGGCTCCAAACAAACAATTGGTGGACATCAAGTACATGAAGTCAAAAAAATTGAGCCTCATTGAGGAAGCAGTTAGTCCAACCAAGTATCAAGATTCAAAGATTCTAGAGCTAACTAAAAATGATGGTACCCTAAAGAAGGCATTAGAGAAACTACAATCCAAGATTTTCATGATGGAAGAGCTGACTAAAGCTCATGATCACTAGGTCATCAAAACTAACAATGTATACATTCTAGGTGTCAAAGAGCTCAGAGTAGTTCTTGATGCTATAAAGGCACATAAAGCCAAGTCAATTACCCCAAAGAAGAAAAAATAAAAAAATCATAAGGGTTACATTCTTCTCATGATGATTCTTTAACATTTTTAACAAATCTCTCTCTCTCTCTCTCTCTCTCTCTCTCTCTCTCTCTCTCTCTCGTGCATTCCACTCAAATGTAATTTTGTAACCAATGACTCCTATCTTGATATTGGCTATGCCTCTTCTACAATGAAATGATTAATGTAATGGGTAGACTCTTAAGAGGGCCTGTATATGTAATTTTGAATGTTAATACAAATATTGACAAAAAAATAATTCTGAATTCAGCCCTATAGCTTAGACTACTGAGTGTAGTTGAGACTACTAAGTGAGACTCTGAATTTTCTTTGAATGTTTGTTGTTCATTAAATCAGTTTTGCATGGAAATAAAAGATAATTGTTGATAAAACTATTAATATTACAATAATTTGAGTGTTATTTTGTGTTGGCAGTGTTGGCACTGAAAATTGTGTTCCCATTTTGGGTACCATTCCAAAAGTTTGAGTCATTTTGAGCCCTATAAGTGCATTTCTTACATATGTACCTAGATATCATTTGAAGCCTAAGAAGTGTATTATGTTTATAAAACCTTACATACAACATGTCCATGTGTCCTATATTGATAAATTGACATTCCAAGTCATTCTAAAAAAATCCATATTGAGCAATGTTCATTTCTACAATTTTTCCCAAGTGTCAAACAACGAAAAAAGCCTAGTTTGCATTTGAATATCTTGCACCTGATTATGTTTCATGACTCACTACTTTGGGATCATTTAGTACACATATTACTGAGCCTATGTTTCAATTTTCATGTCATTTTAAATGTTTTAACTAAGTTTTGAATCCCTTTATCTTTGTCATGTTGATGCAAATTGCACTAAATTACAGGAGGCCCTATTTGACCAATTATAACTTTGACCCAGTTGACAAAAATAAAAAAATTCCTTTAGAATTGTATTCTAAATATCATACAATTTCTATGTTCTATATTGGAGCCTATGACAAACTCATTTGATTCTAAATGTAATTTATAACTTTTTAATAGTGTCATTGAATGCAGATTGATTAGTACCCATATTCGGGATGTCATATCTTTGAGTTCATGAATGATGAGATCAAATGGGTTTTACCACTATGTTTTACTCTAAAAATACTTCATGTGTGCTAGTTTTTGAGTCTTGACCAATCCATATGCAAACTTTCCTCATGTTCTACAAATTATGAGTACCCCCACTTAGCGCACTTTCCAAATGCACCCTGTTATTCATCATGAGTTTGAATCACAAATCTATATTCTCATCATGGAAATGAACTAATTCTCCAACTTTCAATCCCTCAAGTATCTATTTTCCTAGTTTTTGAAGCCAAATCCAAATGCCCTTTCCTATTTTCTAACATGTTTATCTACAGGTATTTTTGACTAGGCATCTTTGAATGGCAATATATTTTGACTAAGTGATTGTCATGACACAAAATCTCAGAGAGTGCAAGAATGTGGAATGAAGTATCAATGTGCTAGTTTTCAAAGCCTAGTTATCTATTTTGGTTAGTTTTTAAAGCCAACATGTAGGCCCTCTTATCAAAAAAATAATAGTTTGAAATAACAAGGTTAATGAGTTTCAAAGTTATATTTAGTGCTTGAATTTGAATCTAATCAATGTCAGAGGTTCATTCGATCAGCCAGTAGTCAAGTGTTTTTATTTTGAAATTTTGTTTTAGCTTGACCCACTTTTGGGTCTAATTAACTTCACCAAACTAATGAGAGATTGAGGAAATAGAAGATGGTTTAAAGAGGGGATTGGTGATGTTTTAAAACCATTGTAAGTTTTAAAAGATACACTTAACATCACAATTTATTTGGATGTCTAGTCATTAGCAAGTGTAAACACAAAATTGAACAAATACAAGTGTAAAGACGTGCATACCAATAGTTGGAGGGGAGACATTTCTTTTAATGATTGCATGGGTCAATGTCAATTGATATGCAAGAGAAAATAAAAGTTAGAAGAATATTATTGGATTAAGTCATCCTTCTCTAAAATTATGAGATGCATTCTTAACTATTCCTGATGTGTTTTTCTGTTTGAGGTTGTTATATGGTTTCGAGTAAATGCCTTCGAATGTTTAGTGTCATACCTTTTTTGACTTTCCAAGTAGCTAGCTCATGAGGCAAGGCATTTCTCTCTAGAATCCACCATAGAGGATTGGTGCACTTTTGAAAAGTAGATAATAAATGATTTTTCCCAAACACCCTTGTTTCCATGGCTTAACCTAGGGTTACCACTTCTTTATGTGTTGCATCCACCTTTTCCATTCAGGTGGAAGATGAACTTGAGCATTGAGCATGACGTCCTAAAGGGATGGAATTCCAAGTTTTTTGTATCTATTACCAGTGGCTTCACCTCCACAAGATTGTTGCAAAATTCTTAGAACTTTCACAGTGATAAATTTGATGAAGATGTTGAATTCAATTCACATATCTCTATGATGATGGTCAATTTTTTTTCCACAATTTATTCATCTCTTACAATTAGAACCATGTAGACATTTGCAAATTAATATTTTTCCTTATGAAGGTTTCCAAGCGATTTATCTATTAATCAATAAGGATTTCCAATTGTTGATTTCTCCCAGCCTTGCTAGTTTTGAAGCTTAGTCAGTGATTGACCACTCCAATGAATTTTCCTTTTTAAGAGATAACTCTACATTTTCCTTCATTGTCAAAATTTGTGTATTATTACCCTAGCTTTCTGCCCACAAAGTGTTTAGAGAAATCAAAGTTGAAATTGGAGATGGGGAAACTCACATCTAGTTAAAAGATGCCACTGACTAGATGAAGAATGCATGAGAAGTATTTGAAGCTTACAAAAGCTCAGGCCAAACATGTGTTGAATGCATACATGACAATGAGATGTGGTGGCGATTGGATTTACATCATGTAGAATCTATCACTCTTGTTACTAGCTGTGTCTCTACATTAGTTACTCAATTGAAAACTAGTAAAGGAAAAAATAGAGTTCAATGGTAGAAGAGGAATAGAACTAGCACTAGTTGAGCCCCACAATGAGAAATGAGAGTAGCAATGGAAACAAAGACAGAGGCAAAGAAATGGAAAGGCACAGATGTAACAAGTGATTGAGTTGTGGAGGAATGTTTTGTTCTGAGATAATGGAACCATGAGTAATACTTAAATAAAGCACATAGGTTTTGTCCAACATTCACCCAACAAGGTAAGTTTTATGTATTTAAATACTAAACCACTCAATTCTCAAGTGTCTTGAAGACACCAAGGCTTGTAGAAAGCCTAGCCTTACATGAGGGGACTACATGTGGTTGGATTGATAGTTGCACAAGAAAAAAACCAATTTTTTATTGAAACCATGTAGAGAGAAAATAGAGGATGATGCCAGCAATGAACAAGTATCATGCAGGTGTGAGTTCGAGAGGATGACCATGCAGTTAGTGGAAATGACTCTGATAGTGCAAAATTGTGAAGATGACTATCAATATATGATCACCAACAAGAAATTCTAAGTGAGATGTTAGCCCCTGATGGTACAAAAATGTGCATTTCATAGTTTCATGTGACTTAACCATGGTTAAGTAGAAAGAGCTCTAAGGGCACAAAACATGGTTAGGCACCTAGTTGCTGGAGTTAAGGTGGAACCCAGGGTTAAATCTATGATGCCTCACTGATGTGACATGTGGTAGTGTGCTGAGTGAGTAGAGATTAGGTGGTAGGAGTTGGAAAATAAGAAGCTGCCATGTGGCACCCAAGTGGTCAACAAGGGTTGACCCAAATTGAGAAAAGGAAAAAATATATATAAATGAAAAAATCAATATTTTATTATATGTTTTCAAAATTGAATGCTCAAAGCCTATGATGAAAAAATATGAAAATTTTGAAGTTTTTAAAGTTTTCCTATAGTATTAACTATAGAATTATTTAAATTTTTCATCAAAATGTTCTAAACTATGAAATGGGGGCATGATTTTCAATTGCCTGCTAGAGGAGTGATTTTTATTGAAAATGTGCAGTGCAATATACCATCAAAATTGGTGAAAGATGAGCTTTCCAAATCTACAATCAGAATTTGCATAGGTATTTGATAGTACAAGCTATAGATAGTTTTGTGATTTTGAGGCTTTCTCGGCATGTGTAGATTTGATATTTTCAAGATGGGATAATATCATATTGTAGTCAGTTCGCATAAGATTTGATCCATTAAAATGACTACCAAGAAGAATTGAATGTTTTAATGGGCAGTTGCAAGTAATAAGTGTTTTGTCAAAAGAGGCAATTGGAGATTCATGGCAAGGGTAGATGAAGTCAAGTGAAATTTGATTTTGAGGCTCCTATAACTTTGATGCATATTAGATTTTCCTTCAGGGGAGATTTTCTCTTATTATTCTAAAGAAGATATTTCAACAGTAATTGATGAGTTTTGGTTATTGGTAGAGGAATAAAGAGCCAGTTTCAACAGCAACAGGAATGAAGGTTTTTAGCTGTACATTTGGTAGTATCAGAGCCAATCCGAGATTCTATATCTCTCTCTCTTTTTTCCTCATTATAAGGGTTCTAGTATTGGTTGAAATTTTTTTCATGGCTCTGGTACCATATTTTAGTTCTAGTTCTGGAGAATCTTCTCATGACTATAATACCATATTTTTAGTTTTCTATGTATATGAATAGCAATAACAAAGTTCTATGGATAGTCCTGGTATATTGAGTTGTTTCTCAATTATTTGCATACATTTTAAGTGTATTGTTTCAAAGAGATGAATACAATGAACAATCAAATTTTTAGTTTCATTCTAATTTTCATCTCCTTCCTCTATTATCTACAATGTTTTGTGATTTAGGAACAAAGGGTTTAAACCCATTTATAGCCCCTTAAATTTGTATGTCATGTTATGTTTTTCTATTGGAACAAAGACCTAGTATTTATGTTAAATCATAGATTTGAAAAATCTAAGCTGACTATTTTATTTTCTTGAATTGTGTGAAGTGGTTGGAAGATAACTATGATGAATTGGTGGCACAGAATTGAAGGCAAACCATTTTGAGTCGTATTCAAGCAAGATTGTAGAAGAAGCTTCTAGAGGAACCAAATGGAAAAGTAGCTAGATTCATTGTATCCTACCGAATCCTACCGATACCTAAATTGGATGATTGTGATTAAGAAAAAAAAAATCTTAACTCTCTATTTATAGAGAGAATTTTTCATAAGCAAAGTTTTTCATGAGTGAGAACCTACGGAAGATAAGGAGTCTAGGGTATTGCTTCATCTAGTGGCCAAATAGAAGTGACTGCAATTGTCATACTTGAAGCAAGAAGGCTTAAGAGATAGATCTATAATCTTCAAGTGAGTTGTATTTTTTTATTAGATCAAGCCTTACTATTACTTTCTAATCATTATATCAGACTAGGGTAAATCCTTTGGATTAAGGTTGACCTAATAGCCATTTTTAAATCATTTAACCAGGTGACACTCTAGTGGAATGTTCTAAAGTCATCTAACAAGGCTCACTCCTAATAGGGTGATTGAAATCCTCTAACCAAGTCACATTTAATAGTTTTTATTGTAACCTTTAACAGGGTTGGCTTTTCATAGGGCATCACTTCAGAAGAGTGAAAATTAGTAGCATGTTACTAGTGGATTTTTCCGAATTGGGTTTCCACAAAAAATCCTTGTATCAAATGTATTATTGAATCTATTATGTTTCATGTTTACATTTTTGCAAAGTTTTTTTGACCTAAGATAGTGACCTATAAAGTTTAAGTATTGTATGATCTAATGGATGCATGCATAATAAAGTTTTATGAATATGGGTCTACTAAGCATTGAAAAGTTTTGTTTGTACATCTAGACCTTGGATAACTGATTCACCACCCCCTATCATTTATTCTAAATAATTTCAACAATTGGTATCAAAGCACCATAGTGCTTAAGAGGACTAGTTTGAAGGTACTCGAACCAAAAGATCAAGATGTCAAAAAGAGAGGTCCCCAAGCTTAATAAGGAGATCTTCTTTGCAAGAAAAAGTTTGGTGAAGCTACACCTAGGAGGTCGTGGAGGCCATGCACAATCTACCATCAATCTTGTTGGAGCCCTAACTACTAATGATTTGAAAAAGAAGAAAGAACACAATCAAGCAATGTTGGAGATTACGTCTACACTAAGTTATTCTAAGCTCGATGACATCAAGGGTTGTGATACTACAAAGAAGATGTGGGATGCTCGTCACACTATTTATGAAGGAGATGCAAATGTATTGAGAGCCAAATCTGAAAGTCTTAGGGTTAAGTTTGATGATATAAGATGCAAGAAGGTGAGAACATTTCTCAATATTTCTCTAGAATAAAAGATGTTATTAATGCTATAAGAGGGGCTACTGATAAAATTGATGATGAGACTATATTAAGAAAAGTATTGAGAACATTGTTGCCTATCTATTCTATTAGAGTTTCTAATATACAAGAATTAAGATGTATACTAGGTTCTAATCTGACTCTTGAAGGTTTGATAGGTAGGCTCACTTCCTTTAAACTCTTTAATTTTGATAACTTTAAATCTAAGAATGGTGAATCTTCTTTCAAAGCTAAACTATCATTAAAGGAACCTAAAGAGAAGAAGAAAAAGCTAAATTGTATTTCTAGTAACAATGATATAGATAAGGAGGATGTAGAACAACTTGAAGCACTACTAGCAAAGAGATTTCATAGAGGCAAAGGAAAATTCAAAGAAGTAAGTTATCTATCATGTGTAGGTTGGTCATATTGTTACTAGCTATCCAGAGAAGAAGAAAAATAGAAGTGGAGACAACTACAAAAGTAAAAGAGATGAGGCTAGCAAACATTACAAAGACAAAGGCAAGAAGTCTTTCTACCTTGTAGAAGAGGAAACCAAAGATAGATTTAACAACCATGATGATGAAGTGGTGTATATTGCAATGAAGGATGATTCTGATGAGGATGAGGCAACTATACTGGTGTCTTATGTGAACAAGAGTGATAGATGTATCATTGATAGTGGGTGTTCACATCACATGATTGGAGATAAAAGTAAGTTTGTTACCCTAAATTATTATGATGGAAATAGTGCAAGGTTCAATAATGATGCATCCTATCTGATAAAAGGAAAAGGTTCTATCAAACTCAGAAAAAAGATCACATGTGACAATATTTATTATGTTGAAGGTCTTAACTATAATTTTTTGAGTGTATCACAAATGAATAGTTCAGGTTGCAAAGTTGAGTTTGACATCAAGATAGCTAATATCTATGAAAATGATGGGAAACTAAATGGGAAAGGTGATCACACTATAGTTAATCTATTTTATCTTGATATGAATGATACTACTTTTCTTTTTGTAGAATTGAATGATGTGTGGTTATGGCACAAGAGGTTATGCCATGTTAACTTTGATAACTTGGTCAATATCAACAACATGAAAAGATTTAGAGGTTTTTCTAAATTGAAGAAACCTAACAATATAATTTGGAAACAATGTTAGTTAGCTAAGATGACGACGTCTAGTTTTAAAGTAAGACTCACACCTCTAAAGAAATTCTTGAGATTGTTTATATTGACTTGTGTGGACAAATTAATATGAAAATCTATAAGGGTGATAAGTACATTATCCTATTTTTTGATGATTATTCTAGGATGATGAGAATTATGTTTCTGAAATAGAAATCTGATGCTTTTCAAATGTTTAATTGGTACTTATCTAGAGTTGAAAAGGAGGCACACAAAAGCTGGAAATCTTTGAGATCTAACAAAGGTGGAGAATCTATATCAAATGAGTTTGAGATATTCTATAATGACAGAGGAATCAAAAGACAGACATCTACATTTAGGACCCCTCCACAAAATGGGATTGTTGAAAGGAGGAAGAGATATGTAATGGACTATGCTAGGACACTCGTGATGGAGAAGAATGTTGCTTTGAAATACTGGAGAGAGGCTATAAGTATAGCTGTCTATAACTTGAATCATGTGCAAGTCAAGAAAGGTACTCATTCAACGCCTTTTGAATTATGGTATGGATACTCACCCAATGTAAAATATTTTAAGGTTTTTGGAAGCAAGTGCTACATTCTTAAGGATTTTAGGAATGGTAAATTAGATGCTAAAAGTGAAGAAGGTATATTCCTAGGCTATTCCACAAGAAGTAAAGCTTATAAGTGTTTAAATATTAACATTAAAAAAGTTGTGGAAAGTGAAAATGTGAAGCTTGATGAATATAAAGAGGTACATGAAGCTGAACCTATAAAGAAACTAGAGGAGCAAAAAAAAAATTTATACTTTTATGGAGGTATTCCTATTGATGAAGATGTTGAAACTAAGTTGCCAATTAGCAATAATTTTGAGTGACTTTTGAGCCACATACAATGAATGTCAAACTACATTTAGGAACTGAGCTACAAGTAGGGGCCAAGTTGTAGATAGATGTTGGGACTCATTTTGATTCTAAGATAAGTGTACATGAAATAGATGTTGAATTACTTGATAGAGAAGTCAATAGTGATTCAAAAATTGACATATCTAATGAGGAAAGTAGAGCAAAACCAAGATTGTCAAAGTATGTCAAAAGACATCACCCTGCTGAACAAATTATTGGAGATAAAGATGCTAGACCAATGAAAAGAAATAGGCTAAGAGTTTATACATGTTTTTTGAGCATGCATGAGCCTAAGATAGTGAAAGATGCCTTAGAAAATGAGGACTTGGGTAAAGCTATGAAAGAAGAGATTGAGCAGATTGAGAAGAACAAGACATGGACTATAGTTATTAGAGAAGACAAGAATATGATTGGAACCAAGTGGGTGTACAAAAAAAAAGTTAGATGAAAATGGTAAAGTCACAAGGAATAAAGAAAGATTAGTTTGCAAGGGGTATGCACAAGAAGAAGGAATAGACTATGGAGAAATATTTGTCCCTATTTGAAGATTGGAAGGAGTAAAACTCTACTTGCTTACTCTTCATACAAAAGTTTCAAAGTTTATCAAATGGATGTAAATTCAACATTTTTGAATGGCATATTAGAAGAATAGGTTTACATAGAATAGCCAGAATGATTTGTTAATGCTAACAATAAGAACATGATATGTAGACTACACAAAGCTTTATGTGGTTTAAGGAAAGCCCCAAGAGCATGGTATGAAAGGCTTCAAAATTATCTTGTGAAGATTGGATTTGAGAAGACTAATGATAACAACAATCTGTACTTGAAGACAGAAGGAGGTAAAGGTATTTTACTAGCTGAAATTTTTGTTGATGATATCCTATTTGTATGTATAGATACTTTATGTAAGGCAATTGCAAATGAAATGAAGAAAGAATTTGAAATGTCTATGTTTGGAGAAATCAAGTTCTTTATTTATTTGCAAGTATATCAGATAAAATATGGTATATACATCACTTAGTCTAAGTATGTGAAGAAAATATTGATTTTTTTTGGATTAGAAGATTCCAAACTAGTTAGTACACCTATGGTGATAGGGCACAAGTTGTCAAATAATGATGATTCAATTGATGTGAATCAAACATTGTATGAGTCTATTATTGGCAAATTGCAATATGTAGTTCATAGTAGACCTGACATTGTATTATTTGTTGAGATTGTTGCAAGATTCTTTGCTAGTCCTAAGGAAAATCATTTGATGGTTTTTAAGAGAATAATGAGATATCTAAATGGAATAAAAGACTATGGTCTATACTACAAAAAAAATAAAAAATTTGAGTCTAGAGCCTACACAAATGTTGATTGGGCTAGAAACATTAATGATAGAAAGAGCACAAGTGGTGGAGCATTTTTCTTAGGAAAGAGGTTTTCACTTGGACCAACAAGAAACAAAATTGCATATGTCAATCTACTATTGAAGCTGAATATGTGGCTGTTGTAATAAATTGTACAAACATTGTATACATCAAACAACTACTCAAAGGTATGAAGGCGAAAATCACTAAACTTGTAATACTTTATTGTGAGAATACAAGTGCTATTTAAATATATCAAAGAAATATTTGATACACACAAAGACTAATCACATTGTAATCAAGTATCATTACTTGAGAGAGTTAGTTCAAGAGAAAGAAGTGAGGATGGAATATGTGAATACAGAAGAAAAAATAGCTAATATCTTCAAAAAAGTTTTACTTAAGGATGCTCATGAGTATCCAAGAGGTAAACTTGGGGTGATACCCCTATCCAAGGATATTTAAGAAGCATCAGTAGTGCCTTGCATCAACTAAGATGAATGTTGCATCTTACAGCTTGATGCAGTGGGTATTACTTTAGTATCTCCCTAAAGTAATGATAGAGTTGCATTAGTAGAATTACAATCATATGTATGGTGACAAAAGGAGAATCTAAAATTGACTATATTTGTATACAGAGATGACAAGTCTTTAGCATTGCTGTCAAAGACGAAGATATAAAACTGAAGAAATTTACATCTACTTAGTAAGAGGGAGAAAGTACTAAGGGATATATAAGAATAGATCAGAGAGAGATATAAGTCAAAGGGAGAAGATTTAGTAAAGGGAACCTGACAAAGGTCACATTACCCTACATAGAGAAATGACATATACTACACTGATAGAGGGAGAAATTTCAAAGATTTATTTTCTTTTTGGTATTTTTGTTGGTATTGGTTTTCCATCAATGCCAAAGAGGGAGATTGTTGAGATAATATTGTTTTGAAGTGAAGACCCCATAACAGAATAATCATTATTTTGTCAATAATGTCAAACCTGCTATCTACTAGCGATATAATTTCTTTTTTGGACTAAAAGTTCTCATTTAGTTGATTGATCGAGAGGATTTGAGAAGAAGATATAACAATAGCACCTAAAGAAAGGTTCAATTATTTGGTATGTAAAAGAAGCACTAAGACCAAGTAAGGCATTGATACTATAGTTTATTGTTTATCTACTTGAAGTCTAAAATGAAAGATTACTCAAGTTAAGACTTGAAGAAGATCAAGTATGAAAAGTGTCTCTTGAGCCTTGTTGAGTAGTTAGTGCAAGTTAAGAAGAAATCAATGGAAGATGAGTAAAAAACAAGAGGTGTCAAGCAAAGATGAAAAATAGTGCAAGCTGAGTGATTTTCAGTATAGGCCGAGTAAAGTTTAATTGATGTTAAGCATTAGTAAACTTTAGTGTTTTCGAAGTAAACTACTATTGGCCGAGTGGAAGAACAATATAAAAGCTGAGTGATAGCATATTGATACTGAGTGCCAATATTTAAGTTAAATTGTAGGTTTGATAGATCTAAGTCAACTATTTTGTTTTCTTGAATTGTATGAAGCATGTGGAAGATAACTATGATGAGTTGGTGGCGTAGAATTCAAGGTAAATCATTGTGAATCATATTCAAGGAAGATTGTAGAAGAAGTTTCTAGAGGAACCAAATGGAAAAGTGGGTAGATTCATTATATCCTATCTAATCCTATCTAACCCTAAATTGGATGATTGTGGTTAAGCAACAAAATATCTTAATTCCAAAGGGTTGGGCCAACTGAATAATTGGGATAAGAGCTCCTTATATTTTACTAACACTCCAGAGGATAGACAGAGGAAAATCTCTAGGATTTTGGGTTTTAATGTGGGAAATTTTCCCTCTACCTATCTTGGGCTTCCTTTGGGTCTGACTCCTCCTCACTCCTTCTGGAATGGCATTATGGACAGGTTCAATAAAAATATTGTAGGCTTAAAAGGAGCTATCCTCAGTCAAGCTGGCAAATGTCAGCTGGTTAAATCCACCCTTTAGAATTTGCTAATGTACACCTTAAGCCTCTTTGTGATCCCAGTTAAATTTGCAGAGAGGATGGAGAAAATTCAAAGGGATTTCTTATGGTTAGGTGTTGAAGGGAAAAAAAGATACCCTCTAGTTGCCTGGGACAAAGTCTGTCTTTGTAAGCACTATGGAGGTCTTGGCATAAGGAAGCTTTCTCACCTTAATAAAACTCTTTTGGCAAAGCAATTATGGTGTATCTTCAACAATATTGGGGAACGGAGAGACACATTGGTCAACAAGTACATTAAGAGGCCTTCTATCTAGTTCTCCCTCTTTAGTGAGGACATTCCTAAAGGTTCTACTATTTGGAATGGTTTACTTAAAGCTAGGGACCTGGAAAAGGCCAAAGTTTCTTGTAAATTGGGAAATGGGGAGGATATCTAATCTTGGTTTGATAATTGGCTTTTTCAGGGCCCCCTAATGAACAATCTGATCTATGATGTTTGGGTGAACCACTGTATCCAACTTTTTGGGCTAAAAGTCAGTAATTATAGGAATGACCAAGGTTGGATATATCTATCTATAATCTCTGAAGATCTAAGTCCAATCATGTTAATGTTAAATTCAATGGTTCTCAACAACAAGAGGGATGAAATGATCTAGGGGGACAATTCTAGTGGTAATTACTCTATTGCTTCAGGGTATATGGCTCTTTGGAGCTCTAAAGAGAGACCTCCTTGGTCGAAAGCTTGGATCCCAGGCCTCACTCCAAAAATCAATATATTTTATTGGCTAGCCTTACAAAAAAAAACTCTCACTTAGGAAAATCTATTAAAAAGAGGTCAAATTCTACAAAGCAGATGTAGTTTATGTAAGAACCAGCTGGAAATTGGCAATCACTTGTTCATTTATTGTACCTTCTCTAGGGAGGTCTGGGACTTCCTGACCCAAGACTTAGGGATTAGCTGGTGCATGCCAGATAATCTCCTGAATTTTTTTTGCTAATGGAAATCCTTGTTCTATTCCCCTATTTTGTAGGATTTAGGTACCTGGAAACCCCACTTCTGATAGAGCATATGGAAGGAGAGAAACAATAGAATCTTCAGAGATAGAGAGGAACTTGCCATTATCCTCAGGAAAAAGATTAACAAAAATATAAAGGAAAACTACCTAGTAAGGAAGGGGCAAGATATCAAAATGGGTTGTAGGAAAATGGAGAAGGAAAAAGAAAGACTGTTAAAAAGATAGGAAGCCAAGTGGCTTTTCCCCCCAGAAGGATGGCATAAAGCCAATTTTCATGGGGCCTCGAAGGGAAATCCTGGCTCCTCAAGATGTGGAGGCATTATTAGGAATGAATTGGGGGATGGTGTTGCGGCCTTCTCTCTCCCACTTGGATTTCAAACTAATCACTTCGCGGAAGCAAGTGCGGCCTGTCATGTGGTGAAACTAGCTTTTGAAGTTGGAGTTACAATTTATGGCTTGAAGGGGACTTGAATAATATTATTAAAAGTTTAAATGTAAAATCTCATTATTCTTGGTCGATTGCAAATCTTATTAATGATACATGTGAGACTCTTACTAAATTTGAAAGAGTCCATGTCAGTCATGTTTACCAGGAAGCAAACCCGGTGGCAAATTGGTTTGCTAATAATGGTGTCCAATTCGACCAAAAAATGACTTGGCAACTGAGAAAGAGTTTTCCAAAAAATGTTAGGAGTATGATCGAGCTGGATAAGATCCAAGGGAGTATGAAGGAGATCAAACTGCTATTATGAATAGGAAAGGCTTATGGGGAAAGGGTACTACTCATAAAGGTTGCATTGGTAAATGCAAGAAGTGGGAATTATTACATTTTATTTGACACACTTCATGGGTTTTTTGTTGCATTTCTAATCTGAGCAAAGAAAAGAACTATTTCTTCAACTGCCCTCAAAAACATGGAGAACCCTATTAGGTTGTGAGGTTTCACAGAGCTATGCGTATGAGAATTGTTGGAGAGAAAAGTACTAAAATGGTGGGAGAAAGGTGTAGAAAAGAACCGGTAGGAAAAATGGAGAAATGGAGAAGCAAGGAGAAAGTTTGGGAGCAACTGGTTCAGGGCAAGATTTCAAGGTATATCACGAGGCTACATAGCTACAACCAAAATGTGACTGATAGCATGGTAAATTCGTGGAAGGATGGTAGAGTCAAGGTGAATGGGATAGCTTTTCTAATTAATAGATTTAATAACATAAAATCCTTGTATCAAATGTGTTATTAAATCTATTTTTTTTCATGTTTACATTTATGCAAAGTTGTTTTGACCCAAGATAGTGACCTAAAAAGTTTAAGTATTGTATGATCTAGTGGATGCATGCATAATAAGGTTTTATGGATATGGGTCTACTAAGCATTGAAAAGCTGTATTTGTACATCTAACCCTTATATAATTGATTCATCTACTCTCTCAATTATTCTAAAGAATTCTAATAGTGGTTGCCATAAATCTTAGTAAAACAATCGTGTAGGGTAATATACTTGATGCAGGAGCATCCAGAGGTATAAGGGCAATCCTGTGTCACCAAAAAAAAATGTACTTAGACTTAGTTTCTGTTTCATGTGTTTTCATTTCTGGATACCCATTTGGGTGTAATAAAGGTTCCAACTCTCACAGTTCCACTATCAGTGTTCTAGGATAGAGTATTTGAACACCTTGGGATACGTGTAAATGCCAAAAAAATAGGAGTATGTAATTGACCCATCATTTTGGTGAACTAGGAGGTGTAAATTGGCCAAATTAATATAATTACAATTTAGAGCATTCCAGAAAAAGAATCAGCTCAAAAGGCCCCACAGTTTGAAAGTTATCGCAGTTTTTTAGTTTTTAGAGACCTTCTAAGAATGATTCAAAGTCAGGTTAGGGGCATTAAATGACCTTTAAAAGGGCCAAAAAATTGGAGACAAGCGAAGCTGGTCCATAGGGCTATAGAGCGCTTCAAAATCTTTTTGAAAATGTAAACGGTTTGTCAATCGGAGCTATGGTTCAAAAGTTATGCCTCCCAGAAGTTCGGTTACCATTTTTGGATTCTTCTAGATTTGCACCAACTTCTAACATGGCTTTTGGAGCCTTCTACTTGGTCGGTGGATGCCTACTAGCACTTTCTAGAATGTACTCCTAGTCCTTAACCCTTCGAAGTTTATTTAAGGACATTTTTGGCCTTGTAAAAGGCAGTTCGGAGTGGAAATTGAGAGGAGGCACCAAAAGGAGAAATTATCTCCCGTTTTGTGCTATTGTAAGCCCTTAGGGCATGTTTTGAAGTCTATTTTCTCTGTACTGAATGTACTAGCTTATTTTCACAGTTAATACAATTTCCCTTTTCCTGTTGTGTCCATTCGGTGCTTGGGTTGATGCAATTTCGAGCATTCCAGAAAAAGAATCAGGTCAAAAGGCCCCACGATTTGAAAGTTATCACAATTTTTTAGTTTTTGGAGACCTCTTAAGAATGCTTCAAAATTAGGTTAGGGGTATTAAATGACCTCTAAAAGGGCGAAAAAATGGGGGACGAGAGAAGCTAGTCCATAGGGCTATAGAACGCTTCGAGAGCTTACCAGAAATGTAAATGGTTCGTCAATCGAAGCTACAGTTCAAAAGTTATGCCTCCCAGAAGTTCAATTACCATTTTTGGATTCTTCTAGATTTGGACCAACTTCTAACGTGGCTTCTAGAGCCTTCTACTTGGTCGATGGATGCCTACTAGCACTTTTTAGAATGTACTCCTAGTCCTTAACCCTCTGGGGTCTATTTAAGAACATTTTTGGCATTGTAAAAGGTAGTTCAGAGTGGAAATTGAGAGGAGGTACCAAAAGGAGAAATTATCTCTAGTTTTGTGCTATTATAAGCCCTTAGGGCATGTTTTGAAGTCTATTTTCTGTGTATTGAATGAACTAGCTTATTTTCACAGTTAATACAATTTTATTTTTCTTGTTGTGTCTATTCTATACTTGGGTTGATGTAATTTAGAGCATTCTAGAAAAAAAATAGGTCAAAAGGCCCCTCGGTTTGAAAGTTATCGCAATTTTTTGATTTTTGAAAACCTCCTAAGAATGCTTCAAAGTTAGGTTAAGGGCATTAAATGACCTCAAAAAGGCCAAAAAATGGGGGACGACTGAAGTTGGTCCATAGAGCTATAGAGCACTTCGAGACCTTTCTGAAAATGTAAATGGTTCGTCAATCGGAGCTACGGTTCAAAAGTTATACCTCTTGAAAGTTTGGTTACCATTTCTGGATTCTTCTAGATTTAGACCAACTTCTAACGAGGCTTTTGGAGCCTTCTACTTGGTCAACGGATGCCTACTAGAACTTTCTAGAATGTACTCCTAGTCTTTAACCCTCCGAAGTCTATGTAAGGACATTTTTGGCATTATAAAAGACAGTTCAGAGTGGAAATTGAGAGGAGGTACCAAAAGGAGAAATTATCTCCAGTTTTGTGCTATTGTAAGCCCTTAGGGCATGTTTTGAAGTCTATTTTCTCTGTATTGAATGTACTAGCTTATTTTTATAGTTAATACAATTTCCTTTTTTCTGTTGTGTCCATTTTTTGCTTGGGTTGATGCAATTTAGAGCATTCTAGAAAAAGAATCAAGTCAAAAGGCCCCACGGTTTGAAAGTTATCGCAATTTTTCAATTTTTGGAGACCTCCTAAGAATGCATCAAAGTTAGGTTAGGGGCATTAAATGACCTTGAAAGAGGCCAAAAAATGGGAGACGAGCAAAGCTAGTCCATAGGGCTATACAACGCTTTGAGAGCTTTCAGAAAATGTAAACAGTTTGTCAATCAGA
The DNA here is from genome assembly GCA_028749045.1 of Cupressus sempervirens. Lineage (NCBI taxonomy): Eukaryota > Viridiplantae > Streptophyta > Pinopsida > Cupressales > Cupressaceae > Cupressus > Cupressus sempervirens. Next base: position 502,866,379 of record CM053783.1, on the reverse strand, counting down.
GCTACGATTCAAAAGTTATGCCTCCTGAAAGTTCAGTTACCATTTTTAGATTCTTCTAGATTTGCACCAACTTCTAACGCAGCTTTTGGAGACTTCTACTTGGTCGGTGGATGCCTACTAGCACTTTCTAGAATGTACTCCTAGTCCTTAACCCTCCAGGGTCTATTTAAGGACATTTTTGGCATTGTAAAAGGCAGTTCGAAGTGGAAATTGAGAGGAGGTACCAAAAAGAGAAATTATCTCCAATTTTGTGCTATTGTAAGCCCTTAGGGCATGTTTTGAAGTTTATTTTCTCTGTACTAAATGTATTAGCTTATTTTCATAGTTAATACAATTTCTCTTTTCCTGTTGTGTCCATTCTATGCTTGGGTTGATGCAATTTAGAGCATTCCAAAAAAAAAATCAGGTCAAAAGGCCCCACAGTTTTAAAGTTATTGTAGTTTTTCAATTTTTGGAGACCTCCTAAGAATGCTTCAAAGTTAGGTTAGGGGCATTAAATGACCTTGAAAAGGGCCAAAAAATGGGGGACGAGCAAAGCTGGTCCACAGAGCTATAGAGCGCTTCGAGAGCTTTCCAAAAATGTAAACAATTCGTGAATAAGAGCTACGATATAAAAATTTATGCCTCCCAAAAGTTTGATTACCATTTTTGGATTCTTTTAGATTTGCACCAACTTCTAACACAGCTTCTGGAGCCTTCTGCTTGGTCGGTGGATGCCTACTAGCACTTTCTAGAATGTACTCCTAGTCCTTAACCCTCCGGGGTCTATTTAAGATGTTTTTGGCATTGTAAAAGGCAGTTCAGAATGGAAATTGAGAGGAGGTACCAAAAGGAGAAATTATCTCCAATTTTGTGCTATTGCAAGCCCTTACGGCATGTTTTGAAGTCTATTTTCTCTGTACTGAATGTACTAGCTTATTTTCAAAGTTAATACAATTTTCCTTTTCTTGTTGTGTCCATTTTGTGCTTGGGTTGATGCAATTTAGAGCATTCCAGAAAAAGAATTAGGTCAAAAGGCCCCATAGTTTCAAAGTTATCGCAATTTTTTAGTTTTTGGAGACCTCCTAAGAATGCTTCAAAGTTAGGTTAGGGGCATTAAATGACCTCAAAAAGGGCCAAAAAATGGAAGACGAATGAATCTGGTCGATAGGGCTATAGAGCACTTCAACAGCTTTTCAAAAATGTAAACGATTTGTCAATTGAAGCTATGGTTCAAAAGTTATGCCTCCCGAAAGTTTGATTATCATTTTTGAATTCTTCTAGATTTACACCAACTTCTAACACAGCTTCTAGAGACTTCTACTTGGTTAGTGGATGCCTACTAGCACTTTCTAGAATGTACTCCTAGTCCTTAACCCTCTGAGGTCTATTTAAGGACATTTTTAGCATTGTAAAAGGCAGTTCGGACTGGAAATTGAGAGGAGGTACCAAAAGGAGAAATTATCTCTAGTTTTGTGCTATTGTAAGCCCTTAGAGAATGTTTTGAAGTCTATTTTTTTTGTACTAAATGTACTAGCTTATTTTCACAGTTAATAATGATTTCCCTTTTCTTGTTGTGTCTATTGTATGCTTGGGTTGATACAATTTAGAACATTCCAGAAAAGAAATTAGGTCAAAAGGCCCCACGGTTTGAAAGTTATCGTAGTTTTTTGGTTTTTGGAGACCTCCTAAGAATGCTTCAAAGTTAGGTTAGGGGCATTAAATGACTTTTTAAAGGGCCAAAAAATGGCGGATGAGTGAATATGATCCATAGGGCTATAGAGTGCTTCAAGAGCTTTTCAAAAATGTAAATAGTTCGTCAATCGGAGCTACGGTTCAAAAGTTATGCCTCCCAAAAATTTGATTACCATTTTTGAATTGTTCTAGATTTGCACCAACTTCTAACACAGATTCTCGAGCCTTCTACTTGGTCAGTGGATGCCTACTAGCACTTTCTAGAATGTACTCCTAGTCCTTAACCCTTCGGGGTCTATTTAAGGACATTTTTGGCAATGTAAAAGGCAGTTTGAAGTGTAAATTGAGAGGAGGTACCAAAAGGAGAAATTATCTCCAATTTTGTGCTATTGTAAGCCCTTAGGGCATGTTTTGAAGTCTATTTTATTTGTATTGAATGTACTAGCTTATTTTCATAGTTAATGCAATTTCACTTTTCTTGTTGTGTCCATTTTGTGCTTGGGTTGATACAATTTAGAGTATTCCAGAAAAAGAATCAGGTCAAAAGGCTCCACGGTTTGAAAGTTATCGCAGTTTTTCAGTTTTTGGAGACCTCCTAAAAATACTTCAAAGTTAGGTTAAGGACATTAAATAACCTCAAAAAGGGCCAAAAAATGGAGGATGAGTGAAGCTTGTCAATAAAGCTATAGAGCACTTCGAGAGCTTTCCAAAAATGTAAACGGTTTGTCAATCGGAGCTACAGTTCAAAAGTTATGCCACCCAAAAGTTTAATTACCATTTTTGAATTCTTCTAAATTTGCACCAACTTCTAACGTGGCTTCTAGAGCCTTCTACTTGGTTGGTGGATGCCTACTAGCACTTTCCAGAATGTACTCCTAGTCCTTAACCTTCTGGGGTCTATTTAAAGACATTTTTGGCATTGTAAAAGGCAGTTCGGAGTGGAAACTGAGAGAAGGTACCAAAAGGAGAAATTATCTCCAATTTTGTGCTATTGTAAGCCCTTAGGGCATCTTTTGAAGTCTATTTTCTCTATACTAAATGTACTAGCTTATTTTCATAGTTAATACAATTTCTCTTTTCCTATTGTGTCCATTTTGTGCTTGGGTTGATGCAATTTAGAGCATTCCAGAAAAAGAATCAGGTCAAAAGGCCCCACAGTTTGAAAGTTATCACAATTTATCAATTTTTTGAGACCTCTTAAGAATGCTTCAAAGTCAGGTTAGGGGTATTAAATTACCTCAAAAACAGCTAAAAAAATGGGATATGAGCAAAGTTGGTCCATAGGGCTATAGAGCGCTTCGAGAGCTTTCCAAAAATGTAAACGGTTCGTCAATCAGAGCTACGGTTCAAAATTTATGCCTCTCGAAAGTTTGATTACCATTTTTGGATTCTTCTAGATTTGCACCAACTTCTAATGTGACTTTTGGAGCCTTCTGCTTGGTTGGTGGATGCCTAATAGCACTTTCTAGAATGTACTCCTAGTCCTTAACCCTTCGGGGTCTATTTAAGAACATTTTTGGCATTGTAAAAGACAGTTCAAAGTGGAAATTGAGGGGAGGTACCAAAAGGAGAAATTATCTCCAGTTTTGTGCTATTGTAAACTCTTAGGGCATGTTTTGAAGTCTATTTTCTCTGTACTGAATGTACTAGCTTGTTTTCATAGTTAATACAATTTTCCTTTTCCTATTGTGTCCATTTTGTGCTTGGGTTGATGCAATTTAGAGCATTCCATAAAAAGAATCAAGTCAAAAGGCCCCACGGTTTGAAAGTTATCGTAGTTTTTCAATTTTTAAAGACCTCCTAAGAATGCTTCAAAGTCAGGCTAGGAGCATTAAATGACCTCAAAAAGGGCCAAAAAATGGGAGACGAGAAGAGCTAGTCCATAGGGCTATAGAGTGCCTCGAGAGCTTTTCAAAAATGTAAACAGTTCGTTAATCGAAGCTACAGTTCAAAAGTTATGCCTCCCAAAAGTTCGGTTACCATTTTTGAATTCTTCTAAATTTGCACCAGCTTCTAACGCGGCTTCTCGAGCCTTCTACTTGGTCTATTGATGCCTACTAGCACTTTCTAGAATGTAATCCTAATCCTTAACTCTATAGAGTCTATTTAAGGACTTTTTTTGCATTGTAAAAGGTAGTTCAGAGTGAAAATTGAGAGGAGGTACCAAAAGGAGAAATTATTTCTAATTTTGTGCTATTGTAAGCTTTTAGGGCATGTTTTGAAGTCTATTTTCTCTGTACTGAATGTACTAGCTTACTTTCACAGTAAATACAATTTCTCTTTTCCTATTGTGTCCATTCTGTGCTTGGGTTGATGCAATTTAGAGCATTCTAGAAAAAGAATCAGGTCAAAAGGCCCCACGGTTTGAAAGTTATCGCAGTTTTTCAATTTTTGGAGAACTCTTCAGAATGCTTCAAAGTTAAGTTAGGAACATTAAATGACTTTGAAAAAGGCCAAAAAATTGAAGATGAGTGAAGCTAGTCCATAGGGCTATAGAGCGCTTTGAGAGCTTTTTAAAAATGTAAACGGTTCGCCAATCAGAGGTACGGTTCAAAAGTCATGCCTCTCAAAAGTTTGGTTACCATTTTTGAATTCTTCTAGATTTGCACCAACTTTTAACACGGCTTCTACAGCCTTCTACTTGGTCGGTCGATGCCTACTAGCACTTTCTAGAATGTACTCCTAGTCCTTAACCCTCCGTGGTCTATTTAAGGACATTTTTGGCCTTGTAAAAGGCAGTTCGGAGTGGAAATTGAGAGGAGGTACCAAAAGGAGAAATTATCTCCAGTTTTGTGCTATTGTAAGCCCTTAGGGCAAGTTTTGAAGTCTATTTTCTCTATACTAAATGTACTATATTATTTTCACAATTAATAAAATTTCTCTTTTCTTGTTGTATCCATTATGTGCTTAGGTTGATACAATTTAGAGCATTCCAAAAAAAGAATCAGGTCAAAAGGCCCCACGGTTTGAAAGTTATCGCAGTTTTTTAGTTTTTGGAGACCTCCTAAGAATGCTTCAAAGTCAAGTTAGGGGCATTAAATGACCTCAAAAAGGGCCAAAAAATGATGGATGAGCGAAGTTGGTTCATAGGGCTATAGAGCACTTCGAGAGCTTTTTGAAAATGTAAACGGTTCGTCAATCAGAGCTACGGTTCAAAAGTTATGCCTCCTAAAAGTTCGGTTACCATTTTTGGATTCTTCTAGATTTGCACCAACTTCTAATGCAGGTTCTAGAGCCTTCTACTTCGTCGGTGAATGACTACTACCACTTTCTAGAATGCACTCCTAATTCTTAACCCTTCAAAGTCTATTTAAGGACATTTTTGGCATTGTAAAAGGCAGTTCGAAGTCGAAATTGAGAGGAGGTACCAAAAGGAGAAATTATCTCTAATTTTGTACTATTGTAAGCCCTTAGGGCATGTTTTGAAGTCTATTTTCTCTGTAGTGAATGTACGAGCTTATTTTTACAGTTAATACAATTTCCATTTTCCTTTTGTGTCCATTCTGTGCTTGGGTTGATCCAATTTAGAGCATTCCAGAAATAGAATCAGGTCAAAAGGCCCTACGGTTTGAAAGTTATCACAAATTTTCAATTTTTTAAGACCTCCTAAGAATGCTTCAAATTCAGGTTAGGGGCATTAAATGACCTCAAAAAGGGCCAAAAAATGGGGGACGATCGAAGCTGGTCCATAAGGCTATAGAGCGCTTTGAGAGCTTTTTGAAAATGTAAACAGTTCGTCAATCGGAGCTACGGTTCAAAAGTTATGCCTCTCAGAAGTTCGGTTACCATTTTTGAATTTTTTTAGATTTGCACCAACTTCTAACGCAGCTTCTAGAGCCTTCTAATTAGTCGATGGATGCCTACTAGCACTTTCTAGAATGTACTCCAAGTCCTTAACTCTTCAGGGTCTATTTAAGGACATTTTTGGCATTGTAAAAGGCAATTCGGAGTGGAAATTGAGGGGAGGTACCAAAAGGAGAAATTATCTCCAATTTTTTGCTATTGTAAGCAATTAGGGCATATTTTGAAGTCTATTTTCTCTGTACTGAATGTACTAGATTATTTTCATAGTTAATACAATTTCCCTTTTCTTGTTGTGTCCATTTTGTGCTTGGGTTCATACAATTTAGAGCATTCCAAAAAAAGAATCAAGTCAAAAGGCCCTACGATTTGAAAGTTATCACAGTTTTTTGATTTTTGGAGACCTCCTAAGAATGCTTCAAAGCTAGGTTAGGAGGATTAAATGACTTCAAAAAGGGCTAAAAAATGGGGGACGAGTGAAGCTGGTCCATAAAGCTATAGAGCGCTTCGAGAGATTTTTGGAAATGTAAACGGTTCGTCAATCGGAGCTATAGTTCAAAAGTTATGCCTCCTAGAAGTTCGGTTATCATTTTTGGATTCTTCTAGATTTGCACCAACTTCTAACGCAGCTTCTGGAGCCTTCTACTTGGTCGGTGGATGCCTACTAGCACTTTCTAGAATGTACTCCTAGTCTTTAACCCCCCGGGGTCTATTTAAGGAAATTTTTGGCATTGTAAAAGGCAGTTCGGAGTGGAAATTGACAGGAGGTACCAAAATAAGAAATTATCTCTAGTTTTGTGCTATTGTAAGCCCTTAGGGCATGTTTTGAAGTCTATTTTCTCTATACTAAATGTACTAGCTTATTTTCACAGTTAATACAATTTTTCTTTTCTTATTGTGTCCATTTTGTGCTTGGGTTGATGGAATTTAGAGCATTCCAAAAAAAGAATCAGGTCAAAAGGCCCCACGGTTTGAAAGCTATCGCAGTTTTTCAATTTTTGGAGACCTCCTAAGAATGCTTCAAAGTTAGGTTAGGGGCATTAAATGACCTCAAAAAGGATCAAAAAATGGGGGAGGAGCAAAGCCAGTCCATAGAGCTATAGAGCACTTCGAGAGCTTTTCAAAAATGTAAACGGTTCGTCAATCGGAGCTACGATTCAAAAGTTATGCCTCTCGAAAGTTTGGTTATCATTTTTGGATTCTTCTAGATTTGCACCAACTTCGAACGCGGTTTTTGGAGCCTTCTAATTGGTTGGTGGATACCTACTAGCACTTTCTAAAATGTACTCCTAGTCCTTAACCCTATGGGGTCTATTTAAAGATTTTTTGGCATTGTAAAAGGTAGTTCAGAGTGGAAAATGAGAGGAGGTACCAAAAGGAGAAATTATCTCCAGTTTTGAGCTATTGTAAGCCCTTAGGGCATGTTTTGAAGTCTATTTTCTCTGTACTGAATGTACTAGCTTATTTTCATAGTTAATACAATTTCTATTTTCCTGTTGTGTCCATTTTGTGCTTGGGTTGTTGCAATTTAGAGTATTCTAGGAAAATAATCAAGTCAAAAGGCCCCATGGTTTGAAAGTTATCGCAATTTTTGGATTTTTGGAGACCTCTTAAGAATGCTTCAATGTCAGGTTAGGGGCATTAAATGACCTTGGAAAGAGCCAAAAAATAGGAGACGAGCGAAGCTGATTTATAGGGCTATAGAGCGCTTTGAGAGCTTTCCAAAAATGTAAATGGTTCGTCAATTGGAGCTACGATTCAAAAGCTATGCCTCCTGGAAGTTTGGTTACCATTTTTGAATTTTTCTAGATTTGCACCAACTTCTAACGCGGCTTCTGGAGCCTTCTACTTGGTCGGTGGATGCCTACTAGCACTTTCTAGAATGTACTCCTTGTCCCTAACCCTCCGGAGTCTATTTAAGGACATTTTTGGCATTGTAAAAGGCAGTTCTGAGTGAAAATTGAGAGGAGTTACCAAAAGGAGAAATTATCTCCAGTTTTGTGCTATCGTAAGTTTATTTTCTCTGTACTGAATATACTAGCTTATTTTCACAGTTAATAAAATTTTCCTTTTCTTGTTGTGTCCATTCTGTGCTTGGATTGATGCAATTTAGAGCATTCCAAAAAAAGAATCAGGTCAAAAGGCCCCATGATTTTAAAGTTATCACAGTTTTTTAGTTTTTGGAGACCTCCTAAGAATGCTTCAAAGTCAGGTTAGGGGCATTAAATGACCTTGAAAAGGGCCAAAAAATGGGAGACGAGAAAAGCTGGTCCATAGGACTATAGAGCACTTCGAGAGCTTTTCGGAAATGTAAATGGTTTATCAATTGGAGCTACAGTTCAAAAGTTATGCCGCACGAAATTTCGGTTACCATTTTTGGATTCTTCTAGATTTGCACCAACTTCTAACGCGGCTTCTAGAGCCTTCTACTTGGTCGGTGGATGCCTACTAGAACTTTCTAGAATGTACTTCTAGTCCTTAACCCTTTGTGGTCTATTTAAGAACATTTTTGGTATTGTAAAAGGCAGTTCGGAGTAGAAATTGAGAGGAGGTACCAAAAAGAGAAATTATCTCAAATTTTGTGCTATTGTAAGCCCTTAGGGCATGTTTTGAAGTCTATTTTCTCTGTACTGAATGTAATAACTTATTTTCACAGTTAATACAATTTCCCTTTTCCTATTGTGTCCATTTTGTGCTTGGGTTGATGCAATTTAGAGCATTCCAGAAAAAGAATCAAGTCAAAAGGCTCTACGGTTTGAAATTTATCGCAATTTTCAATTTTTGGAGACCTCCTAAGAATTCTTCAAAGTCAGGTTAGGGGCATTAAATTATCTTGAAGATGGCCAAAAAATGTGGGATGAGCGAAGCTGGTCCATAGGGCTATAGAGCGCTTTGAGAGCTTTTCGAAAATGTAAACGGTTCGTCAATCGGAGCTACGGTTCAAAAGTTATGCCTCTCAAAAATTTGGTTTCCATTTTTGGATACTTCTAGATTTGCACCAAATTCTAACACGGCTTCTAGAGCCTTCTACTTGGTCGGTGGATCCCTACTAGCACTTTCTAGAATGTACTCCTAGTCCTTAACCCTCTGGAGTCTATTTAAGGACATTTTTGGCGTTGGCAAAGGCAGGTCGGAGAGGAAATTGAGAAGAGGTACCAAAAGGAGAAATTATCTCCAGTTTTGTGCTATTGTAAGCCTTTAGGGCATGTTTTGAAGTCTATTTTCTCTATATTGAATGTACTAGATTATTTTCAAAGTTAATACAATTTTGTTTTTCCTGTTGTGTCCATTCTATGCTTGGGTTGATGCAATTTAGAGCATTCCAGAAAAAGAATCAGGTCAAAAGGCCCTATGGTTTGAAAGTTATCGCAGCTTTTTAGTTTTTGGAGACCTCCTAAGAATTCTTCAATGTCAAGTTAGGGGCATTAAATGACCTTGAAAAGGGCCAAAGAATCAAAGATGAGCGAAGCTGGTCCATAGGGCTATAGAGTGCTTCGAGAGCTTTTCGAAAATGTAAACGGTTCGTCAATCGGAGCTACAATTCAAAAGTTATGCCTCCCAAAAGTTTGGCTACCATTTTTGAATTCTTCTAGATTTCCACCAACTTCTAACGTGGCTTCTGGAGCCTTCTACTTGGTCGGTGGATGCCTACTAGCACTTTCTAGAATGTACTCCTAGTCCTTAACCCTCTGTGGTCTATTTAAGGACATTTTTGGCATTGTAAATGTTAGTTCGGAGTGGAAATTGAGAGGAGGTACCAAAAGGAGAAATTATCTCCAATTTTGTGCTATTGTAAGCCCTTAGGGCATGTTTTGAAGTCTATTTTCTCTGTACTAAATGTACTAGCTTATTTTCACAATTAATACAATTTCCTTTTTCTTGTTGTGTCCATTCTGTGCTTGGGTTGATACAATTTAGAGAATTCCAAAAAAAGAATCAGGTCAAAAGGCCCCACGATTTGAAAGTTATCACAGTTTTTCAGTTTTTGGAGACCTCCTAAGAATGCTTCAAAGTTAGGTTAGGGGCATTAAATGATCTCAAAAAAGGCCTAAAAATGGAGGACAAGTGAAGCTGGTCAATAGGGCTATAGAGCACTTCGAGAGCTTTCCAAAAATGTAAATGGTTTGTCAATCGGACCTATGATTCAAAAGTTATGCCTCCTAGAAGTTCGATTACCATTTTTGGATTCTTCTAGATTTGCACCAACTTCTAATGCAATTTTTGGAGCCTTCTACTTGGTCGGTGGATGCCTACTAGCATATTCTAGAATGTACTCCTAATTCTTAACCCTCCGAAGTCTATTTGAGGACATTTTTGGCATTGTACAAGGCAGTTCGCAGTGGAAATTGAGAGGAGGTAACAAAAGGAGAAATTATCTCTAGTTTTGTGCTATTGTAAGCTCTTAGGTCATGTTTTGAAGTCTACTTTCTCTGTAGTGAATGTACTAGCTTATTTTCATAGTTAATACAATTTCCTTTTTTTTTTTTGTGTCCATTTTGTGCTTGGGTTGATGCAATTTAGAGTATTCCAAAAAAAGAATCAAGTCAAAAGGCCCTACGGTTTGAAAGTTATCACAATTTTTTAATTTTTTGAGACCTCTTAAGAATGCTTCAAAGTCAGGTTAGGGGCATTAAATGACCTCAAAAAAGGCCAAAAAATAGGGGACGAGTGAAGTTGGTCCATAGGGCTATAGAACGCTTCAAGAGCTTTTCGAAAATGTAAACGATTTGTCAATTAGAGCTATGGTTCAAAAGTTATGCCTCCTGAAAGTTCGGTTACCATTTTTGAATTCTCCTAGATTTGCACCAACTTCTAACCCGACTTCTAGAGCCTTCTACTTAGTCGGTGGATGCCTACTAGCACTTTCTAGAATGTACTCCTAGTCCTTAACTCTCTAGGGTCTATTTAAAGACATTTTTGGCATTGTAAAAGGCAGTTCGGAGTGGAAATTGAGAGGAGATACCAAAAGGAGAAATTATCTCCAGTTTTGTGCTATTGTAAGCCCTTAGGGCATGTTTTGAAGTCTATTTTCTCTATACAGAATGGACTAGATTATTTTCACAGTTAATACAATTTTCCTTTTCATATTATGTCCATTCTATGCTTAGGTTGATACAATTTAGAGCATTCCAAAAATAGAATCAGGTCAAAAGGCCCCACGGTTTGAAAGTTATTGTAGTTTTTCAATTTTTGGAGACCTCCTAAGAATGCTTCAAAGTCAGGTTAGGGGCATTAAATGACCTTGAAAAGGGCTAAAAAATAGGGGATGAGTGAAGCTAGTCCATAAGGCTATAAAGCGCTTCGAGAGCTTTTCAAAAATGTAAATGGTTCGTCAATTGAAGCTACGGTTCAAAAGTTATGCCTCTCGAAAGTTCGATTATCATTTTTGGATTCTTCTAGATTTGCACCAACTTCTAACGTGGCTTCTGGAGCCTTCTACTTGGTCGATGGATGCCTACTAGCACTTTCTAGAATGTACTCCTAGTCCTTAATCTTTCGAGGTCTATTTAAGCACATTTTTGGCATTGTAAAAGGCAGTTCGGAGTGGAAATTGAGAGGAGGTACCAAAAGAAGAAATTATCTCTAGTTTTGTTCCTTCATAAGCCCTTAGGGCATGTTTTGAAGTCTATTTTCTCTATACTGAATGTACTAGCTTATTTTCATAGTTAATACAATTTTCTTTTTCCTATTGTGTCCATTCTGTGCTTGGGTTGATGCAATTTAGAGCATTCCAGAAAAAGAATCAAGTCAAAAGGCACCACGGTTTGAAAGTTATCGCAGTTTTTTTAATTTTTGGAGAAATCCTAAGAATGCTTCAAAGTTAGGTTAGGGGCATTAAATGACCTCAAAAAGGGCCAAAAAATGGGAGAGTAGTGAAGCTGATCCATAAGGCTATAGAGCGCTTCAAGAGCTTTCTGAAAATTTAAACAGTTCGTCAATCGGAGGTACAGTTCAAAAGTTATGCCTCCCGAAAGTTCAATTACCATTTTTGAATTCTTCTAGATTTGCGCCAACTTCTAACGTGGCTTCTAGAGCCTTCTACTTAGTCGGTGGATGCCTACTAGCACTTTCTAGAATGTACTCCTAGTCCTGAACCCTCTGAGGTCTATTTAAGGATGTTTTTGGCATTGTAAAAGGCAGCTCGGAGTGGAAATTGAGAGGAGGTACCAAAAGGAAAAATCATCTCCAATTTTGTGCTATTGTAAGCCCTTAGGGCATGTTTTGAAGTCTATTTTCTCTGTACTGAATGTACTAACTTATTTTCACAGTTAATACAATTTCCCTTTTCCTGTTGTGTCCATTTTGTGCTTGGGTTGATGCAATTTAGAGCATTCCAGAAAAAGAATCAGGTCAAAAGGTCCCACGGTTTGAAAGTTATCGCAATTTTTTGATTTTTTGAGACCTCCTAAGAATGCTTCAAAGTCAGGTTAGGGGCATTAAATGACCTCTAAAAGAGCTGAAAAATGGAGGATGAGTGAAGTTGTCCATAGAGCTATAGAGCGCTTCGAGAGCTTTCCGAAAATGTAAATGATTCGTCAATCAGAGCTACGGTTCAAAAGTTATGCCTCCCGAAAGTTTGGTTACCATTTTTGGATTCTTCTAGATTTGCACCAACTTCTAACGTAGCTTCTGGAGCCTTCTACTTGGTCGGTGGATGCCTACTAGCACTTTCTAGAATATACTCCTAGTCCTTAACCCTTTGGGGTCTATTTAAGGACTTTTTGGGCATTGTAAAAGGCAGTTCAAATTAGAAATTGAGAGAAGGTACCAAAAGGAGAAATTATCTCCAGTGTTGTGCTATTGTAAGCCCTTAGGGCATGTTTTTAAGTCTATTTTCTCTGTACTAAATGTACTAGCTTATTTTCATAGTTAATACATTTTCTCTTTTCCTATTGTGTCCATTCTGTGCTTGGGTTGATGCAATTTAGAGCATTCCAAAAAAAGAATCAGGTCAAAAGGCCCCACGGTTTGAATGTTATCGCAATTTTTCAATTTTTGGATACCTCCTAAGAATGCTTCAAAGTTAGGTTAGGGGCATTAAATGACCTCAAAAAGGGCTGAAAACTGGGGGATGAGCGAAGCTAGTCCATAGGGCTATAGAGCGCTTTGAGAGCTTTTCGAAAATGTAAACGATTCGTTAATCGGAGCTATGGTTCAAAAGTTATGCCTCCTAAAAGTTCGATTACCATTTTTGGATTCTTCTAGATTTGCACCAGCTTCTAACGCGGCTTCTGGAGCCTTCTACTTGGTTGATGGATGCCTACTAGCACTTTCTAGAATGTACTCCTAGTCCTTAACCCTTCGGGGTCTATTTAAGGACATTTTTTGCATTGTAAAAGATAGTTCGGAGTGGAAATTGAGAGGAGGTACATAAAGGAGAAATTATCTCCAGTTTTGTGCTATTGTAAGCCCTTAGGGCATGTTTTGAAGTTTATTTTCTCTATACTGAATGTACTAGCTTATTTTCACAGTTCATACAATTTTCTTTTTCCTGTTGTGTCCATTTTTTGCTTGGGTTGATGCAATTTAGAGCATTCTAGAAAAAGAATCAGGTCAAAAGGCCCCACAGTTTGAAAGTTATCGTAGTTTTTCAGTTTTTGGAGACCTCCTAAGAATGCTTTAAAGTTAGGTTAGGGGCATTAAATGACCTTGAAAAGGGCTAAAAAATTGGGGATGAGCGAAGCTGGTCCATAGGCTATAGAGCACTTCGAGAGCTTTTCGAAAATGTAAATGGTTTGTCAATCGGAGCTATGGTTCAAAAGTTATGCCTCCCGAAAGTTTGGTTACCATTTTTGGATTCTTCTAGATTTGCACCAACTTCTAACGTGGCTTCTGGAGCCTTCTACTTGGTCGGTGGATGCCTACTAGCACTTTCTAGAATGTCCTCCTAGTCCTTAACCCTCTGGGGTCTATTTAAGGACATTTTTGGCATTGTAAAGGGCAGTTCGGAGTTGAAATTGAGAGGAGGTACCAAAAGGAGAAATTATCTCCAATTTTTTGCTATTGTAAGCCCTTAGGGCATGTTTTGAAGTCTATTTTCTCTGTACTGAATGTACTAGCTTATTTTCACAGTTAATACGATTTCGCTTTTCCTGTTGTGTCCATTCTGTGCTTGGGTTGTGTCCCCATCAATACTCAATCAAAACAACCATAATAAACCTCCAATGTCTCAAATAGAATGAGGGTTATAGTAAGAATTGATAATTTTGACCAACCTATGTTTCATTATCCCTATTTCATTGCATATGTTAGAATAGGTTACATGTTCATCCTAGTGACTGGGAATGAAATAGTTTCGATGGTAAACTTATAAAGTTAGAGTGAATTGAGTGTTATTGGTCTTGGTGGGGTAATTTGAGTGTTACCATCCTTGAATATGTATCAGTTTATTGTTAGTATTTGTATCCTCTAGCATAGCCATGCATGTAAGAGTAGTGGAGTAGACGCTTTGTAGAAGTTAGAATATAAGTGTTGAAAGTGGATTATAGTATTCATAGTTATGGATGTTGTAAGTTGTCTAATTTATCCATCCTTCTTGAGTTGTTTGTGGCTATAGATAACCTAGTTAACACCTCTTTTTCTATCGAGTTAGGAGCATACCCCAAATTAGTAGTAGTAAGACCCCATAAAAACAATATTCATTGCAAATATTTGCACATTTTTTACCTTCCAATTCAGAGGCCAGTGATAGAATCAATACACTAACCCCTTCTATTGGTAACAACCTGTTTCTCTACCACATTAGGCATGGAAGGGTCAAGGTGAACTTAATCTAGGGAGAGATAAACTATTAACCAACAAGCAATAGAGTCAACCCCCATAGTCTTATCATAAAACCTCAAGAGACAGTGTGCACTCCATCCACCATTGGACAGAAATGATAGAAATACAATTTCTAGTCTAAATTCATTTAACCCCAATCAAATGAGACCAATAGGACATATACTAGAACACAGTATGAAAATATATGATAATCAAGTTCATGCATTACTCAAATCCATTAGAACAATAACATAATCCAAAGGTACAATGAAAACATGAGTAATTAGAAAACCATATGTCATAATAGATGTAAGGAAAATACCATTGTATTAACTTCATTCATAACAAAATACAACATGGCATTTTAGTTTCATACCCAAACACGTAATTGCAGAAAATAGAAATTACTTAATAATGCCTTATCTATATGCCTATCACCTGTTGTGTGTTCAAATGTGTGTGTATGTGTGTGTGTGTGTGTGTGATATTATTTATATGTCTCAAAACCTTTCTTCTTAATTAGGGATCTTGGTACCTTTTCTCATAAAAATGAAAAGGTGCAACATAGCTTCATGCCCCTTCATAAACACAACTAATAACTAAAAACATAACTGAAAAATATTTGAAAACATTAAAATTACTTCAAATTTATTCAATGGTCACATCCTTTTTAGGAGCATCTTCAAGGTTCCTTAGATAAACCTCGATCTATTTGGAAATTTGAGCATATATTTTCCATAAAAATTTTGAAATTGTGAGAGAAAAGGCTTGTATATCAACCCACTTCTTCCCTTGATAAATTTTAACATCTATTATAAACATTGTGATTTTGCTTCCATAGTAATCATTTTGTTTAACAACCTGTGGAATGAATCCATCTAGAAATTTTACTCCTTGAATTTGATTATCAAGGCCTAGGGTAACACTACAAATTCATGCCTCTAGTCCTCTAATGGTTTTATTTTACCTTCTCCATTTATTATTGAAGGAAAGCATGGATGATCAGTATAAGAAATCATTTTCAATTTTTCCTCCATCTTTTGATGCTCTTGATTTATGTAACTTAGATTCCTTGTAATAATATCAAAGAAGTTAGTGGTGGGATTTATCTATGTAGGGACATATGGATCCCTTTTTTATGACTTCAAAGAGTTGGTTATGTTCATTTCTTAAAGGACCCTATTTCCTTTCTATCTCAGAAAGTATGTCTTTCCCTTTGATAAAGAAATCTAACATATTGTAGATATTATGAAACCTCTCAAACACCTCATCACATTTATCCAATATAAGATTTACCATGTAGACAAGAATCTCTACCAATGTCTTAAAAACATAGTCATTATGATCAACATCTGGGGTCATTTCTTTGTTTTGGATTTCTTCAATAAAACAATATTTTTATGAAACATAATGGCTTGATTATTTTCATTGGTCTTTAACTCATTTAACTCCTTCTCCAATCTTCTGGTCTTTACATGCATTTTATTTTTTATTGTTTTTATTTCAATGTCTCTTCTTTGAAAATCTCTTATCAAATCCTAGATATGCTTGATATGTGCTTGATTAAACATGGATTCATGTGTTAACCGTGTTACAACTAGCATAGGGTCTTTTCCATATAGGGTTTGTACCAAGGTCATCCCCTCTTCTCCCTTAGAAATATCAATCATCCTAGGCTTATTCCCTTTGAATATAACCCAAGTTGCAAGGGTTCCTATTTTTGGATCATATCCTATCCCCTCAACCTTTTCAAGAGATTCAAACTCTAACACAAAGGTTGAATCTTCTTATTTCCTAACTTGATCGAATAGAAACAATTCTTTAAATGTTAAACTAGGATGTATTAAAATGTCACCCTTTCTTAGCATTTCCCTTGTCTCTTCTTTGGTACATGAAATATCATCCAAATTCAATTCATCCATCATTTTTTGAACAACTAAGGAAGGATGAGACTCATCAACACCTTCCATTCTTTTTATTTTTCTATCCTAAAAGTCCCTCATCTTATATTTTATCCAAAAGTCTAAATTCATGAGCTTGAGTAAAGTTCTCTTATTTAATGAACCTAATATAAATTGCCTTCCTCTCATCCATAATATCAATGGGGTCATCATTCACCATAGTCTAAGCATAATGGCCATGTTTTTCTTTAGAAAACCTATGGTGTAGCTCTAATGTTTGAGAATTCTTATTTTACTTCATGCTTTTGAGAATGCTAACAATTTTTTTGACCCTTCATCATCTAAATCTTCATAGGACACTAAAGGGGTACTAGTCTCTTTTTCTTGTTGAGGTGTGGGAACAAAGGGATCAGATATTGAGCCTTCCAAAACTAACTTTCTCTTTTTGGCTTGAGGGGGAGAATGAGGTTCTTATTCACCCTTATTTCCCTTTTCTTGTTCTATAGATTCTTGATACAAATTCTCAAAATCTTTGATATATTTTTCAATCCTAATAGTTTCAATGTCTTCCTCAAAATAAAAACAAGGAAAATTCTTACTTAATATTTGACCCTCTATTCTAGTTAGGACATTCCACCTTTTAAACTTTTGGTACGCCTCTTGTAAATTATCATAGTTTTAGATAATGTCATCCTCAATGTTCAATTGATGTACACACCTAGCCTTTATGGTCTTAATGATACAAATTCTCAAAATCTTTGATATATTTTTCAATCCTAATAGTTTCAATGTCTTCCTCAAAATAAAAACAAGGAAAATTCTTACTTAATATTTGACCCTCTATTCTAGTTAGGACATTCCACCTTTTAAACTTTTGGTACGCCTCTTGTAAATTATCATAGTTTCAGATAATGTCATCCTCAATGTTCAATTGATGTACACACCTAGCCTTTATGGTCTTAATGTTCCCTTCTAGATCATAATCTCTTCCCTTATCTTTTAAGAACCAAAACTTATTCATTATGTAATTCAAAAATTCTTGAAGCATACTATACCCAACTATACATCCATCAAATTTTATAAAATGAGGCATCATATTGCCTTTTCTTGGTTGAGAAAATTATTTCTCAACTCATAGGAACATCCATATGAAATCAAAGAAACCTAATCTCTCAAGGACAAACAATGGGAGCCTATGACGCGGTTTCCTGAACCTATGCAACCTTACCAATGAGTATTTTGGTTTGAAAATGTAATCCCCCAAGTTGAATTCATAATATTTATTAGCTAAATTCTCTTTGGGTCTTAATATATCCTTGATTGATTATAGTATCCTTGTGATGGGTCCTCCAAGAATTCGTATTCATCAATTGTACAAATACATCCATCAATACAATTAAATCACCATCCCTTACATGTGTATCCCAAACTAGACACTAGAGCTAGATAGGCTTCTTGTTATCCTCCTCATTGATTTTAGCCAACTTGCTAGAATTCCTAAATTGGTTGATGTTCTGATGGAGAATTAAGTAGAAAAGTAGAGAATAATTCTTGAAAGACTTGGTAGTCTTCCATATGATCAATTGATTGTGAAGGTCTTTCTCAATTTGACTAGCAAAGTTGAACTCTAAATAGGTATGATGGTTTTTAATCTTCATATATATATGTATGTATGTATGTATTGTTGGAAATGATTGAAAAGAGCATGAATGAAGAATGATCGAACTGGTAAAGAATGTTTTCAATCATTATTTTGTCATTAATGTCAAACTTGTGACCTACAGGAATGACAATTGCTTAAGTGATCCAAATACTATCAATTGGTTGATTGACAAGGAGGAGGCAATCAATAAGATGTAACTAGAGCACCTAGAGAAAGGTTGAAGTTATGATGTAATAAAGTATAAGGATCAACTAAGCCAATGATGAAATAGTGTATTGATAACATACTCTAAGACACAGGCAATGGACACACTAAGACACATCAAAGATGTAAGGTTTAACTAAGTCATTTGTAGAACCTAACTAAGTTCATTTGTGAGTGTTGAGAAAACTAGTTAAAGCTGAGCAAGTTCAACTTCAGTGTGTGTCAAGAAATCCTTTGAGTGTCGAGTAACATAGAAGGTGCCGAGCATTAGTAAATGTAGTAGAAGCTGAGTAACTCAGGATCCAACAAGAGCCAACCACTATGGATAAATAGAAGCTGAGTGATTCAAGAAAATAATAGAAGCCAAGGAATATAAGAAAGCTTTAGGTGCCGAGTAAAGAAAAAACTATAGAGGATGCTGAGCAATCCAGACCCAGTTAATGTCGAGCATCAGTAAACCAATGATGCCGAGTTGCTACATTATTGATAAGACAAAAAGATTTTCCAGATCAATAATGATAAGTTTGTTACATTGAATTTTGTGAATTGGTTGGATGATAAGGATGATGAGTAGAGGTCACAGAATTTCATGTAAACCATGCAAACTAGTTTTGAGAAAATACTAATGGACTTATCATGAATTTTCTGGAAGAAACAATTTGCAGGGAAAACAATATCATTCTCTCAGATCAAATCAAATTGATGAGCGAGAAGATTTGAGCAGGAAATGAAGAACATAACTTCTTTATAAGGAGTTAAGGTTAGAGATCAGAAGAGTGTGTGAGAGAGTTGGTTATAAGTGTGGTCATAGAGAAGGCTAGTGTGAAGTGTCAAGAAGAGGACATAGTGAGGAGTAAGTACAGAGCATCAAGACTCTGAGTTGATCAAGTGACCATAGAAGTGCATTGGCATAACAAGTGGAAGAACTCAAGGAGACAGATCTTGAAGGGTGGACAAGTTGTCAGCACTGCAAGAAAGAAAAGCCAAGAAAAGAAAAGAACTGAAGAGTGATCTAAAATCTGCAAGGTTAGAGTTGCAATATTTATCAGGTCAAAACCTTTCTAATACTTTCTTACCATTGTATTAAACATTGAAATCCTACATTTCTAGGTTATCTTAATAGCTAGGTGGATAAGCCTTAGGAAAAGGGTAGAAGATCCCCAAGAGAAGTATAAGAGATCCTTAGGAGAAGGATAGGAGATCCTTAGAGAGGGATAAAATATTCTTTTGAGAAGGTGACTGTAAATCCCATGGACTTGGGTGGGCCTAATGGCTCAATGTAAATCCCTTAATAGGGTGGCATTATAAGTTGAATGTTCTTAAGTCCTCTAATAGGACACACTCCTAACAGGGTGTAGAAATCCTTTAACAGGGTCACATTTAACAATGTGTTGTAGCCTTTAACGGGGCAAACCATCAGAAGTGGTTGAAATCTATTGTGCAGTAATTTTGTGGGTATCATCCCCACCTCAGTTTTACCTTCTTATTCCTAGAGGGTTTCTGGGTCACCAAAATCTCAAGTGTTATGTGGTGGTGCATGTTTACTTTTCATGATTGTTTAATGTTTAATTGCATGCATGATAAAGACTAGTACTTCTGATACAATCCCATTTTATTAAAAAATTGGACATTATTGGACTTTGAATAACTAATTCAACCCCCTCTCAGTTATTCTAAAAGAATTTTAACAATTGGTATTAGAGCCCACTACTGATTTGTTTTGAAGTACTAGCAACAGGAAGATCAAGATGTCCAAGAAAGAAGTTCCCAAGCTAAGCAAAGACAACTTTGTTGCATGGCAAAGTCTGATAAAGTTGCACCTTGGATCAATAAGTGATTATGCACAAACTTCAATCACAGCTGATCATGTAGACCCTGCAGGACCCCTCACTGCAGATGACATGAACAAGAAAGAGCACAATCAAGTGATGTTAGAGATTGCTTTAGCACTAAGCTATGCCGAGTATGATGACATTAAAGAATGTGGTACTTCACATCAGATGTGGAAAACATTATCAAACATCGATGGAGGAGATGATAATGTCAAGAGAGCCAAAAGAGAGAGCCTAAGAGGAAAGTTTGATGACATGAAAATGGAAGAAGGAGAGAATGCTGCTCAATATAGTGCAAGGATGAAAGAAGTGGTAAGTGTCATAAGTAGCTTAGAAGGACAGTTATAAGAAGAAATAGTATGTAGCAAATACTTGAGAACTTTTCTTCCTATCTATGCTATAAGAGTATCAGCCATCCAAGAGCTAAGGTGTGTACCAAGAAACACATTGTCATTTGAAGGAATAATTGGAAGACTCACTACCTTTGAGCTATCCAACTTTGACAACTACAAGCCAGAAAACTTTGAATTTTTATTCAAAGCCAAGATGACAATAAAAGACAACGAGGAGGTGCAAACAAAGAAAAAGAGTGGAAAAGGAAAGTATGTATCTAGTGACAATAGCACTGATGAAGATGATGTAGACCAATTGGAGGCATTACTAGCAAGAAGATTTCACAGAGGAAGAGGAAAATTCAAAGGTAAGCTACCAATCATTTGTTTCAATTGTAATGAAGTTGGTCACATTGCAGCTAGATGCACACAAAAGAAAAATTATAAGGATGGAAGCAACCTCAAGAACAAGAAAGAGGACAACAAGGACTACAAAGGTAAAGGAAAAAGATGCTACATTGTTGAAGAAGACTCTGAAAAGAATGATGATGAAGTAGTCTATGTGGCTATGAAAGATGAATCAGATGAAGATGAAGCAACTGCCTTGGTAACTTGCATGAACAAGAATAACAAATGGATCATAGATAGCGGATGCTCTCATCACATGAATAGAGATAAAAGTAAGTTCATTACCTTTATTAAATATGAAGGAAATAGTGTTAGATTTGGTAACAATGCATCATGCCAGATCAAAGGGAAAGGTAGTATCAAGCTTACTGAAAAGTTATCATGTGATAATGCATACTATGTTGAAGGCCTGAATTATAATTTGTTAAGTGTCTCATAGTTAGGCAACATAGGATGCAAGTTGAATTTGAAAATAGAGTTGCTAAGATCTATGATTCTTAAGGAAGTCTAATAGGAAAAGGTGACCAGACTAGGAGTAATTTGTTCTACCTAGACATGGAAGATGCTTCTTATCTCATTGTTCAAACTGATGATGTATGGTTATGGCACAAGAGGCTATGTCATGTAAATTTTGACAATCTGATAAGCATCAACAAAATCAAAAAAGTTAGAGGTCTACCAAAGTTGAAGAAGCCTGATAACACCATGTGCAAACAATGCCAACTAGGGAAAATGACCAAGTCAACTTTCAAAAGCAAGGCTTATACTTATAATGAAGTATTAGAGCTAGTTCATACTAACTTGTGTGGTCCTATTGAAGTACAAAGCTATAAAGGTGATAGATACATGATGTTATTTGTGGATGACTATTCAAGGATTATGACAGTCATGTTCTTAAAACAAAAATCAAATGCATTCTAAATTTTTAAATGGTACTTGGCCAGAATTGAGAAAGAGACTAGAAGGAGCCTAAAATGTCTTAGATCTGATAAAGGAGGTGAATTCACATCAAGAGAATTTGAAGAATTCTACAATGAAAGAACAATCAAAAGGCAGACATCAGCACCTAGGACTCCACCTCAGAATGGTATAGAAAAAAGAAAGAATAGATCAGTCATTGACTACACCAGAACCTTTATGATGGAGAAAAATGTTGCACTCAAGTATTGGAGAGAAGTTGTAAGTACTGTAGTCTACACACTCAATAGAGCTCAAGTCAAGAAAGGTACAAATGCAACACCTTTTGAATTATGGTATGGGCATTCTCCTAATGTAAAACATTTCAAAATATTTGGATGCAAATGCTATATATATAAAGAGTCTAGAAATGAAAAGTTTGATGCAAAAAGTGAGAAAGGCAGATTTCTTGGTTATTCTACTAGAAGCAAAGCTTATAAGTGCTTGAATGTTAACACTAACAAAGTAGTAGAAAGCACAAATGTGAAATTTGATGAGCTTGCAGAAATTCAAAGTTTTGAGAACACCAAGAAAGCAAAAGAATACAAGACTTTTGTATACTTTTATGAAGGTATACCTAATAATGTCAGTTGCAAATCAAAATGACAATCAGCAACAAAATCTAGTATTTGTCGAGTCACAGACAGTGAATGTCGAGTAGCAGACACATTCAAAAGCTAAGTTGTAGAATACAGAGAATGTTCATTCAGACTCTGAGAACTGTCAACATGAAGGAAATGAAGAAATATCTGATGAAAATGAAGATTTAGATTCTGAAAGAGACAACATGCAAATAGGGAAAGAGCCAATATTGGCAAAATATGTAAGAAGACATCATCTTGTAGATCAAATTATTGGAAACAAAGAGGTAGGACCAATGACAAGGAATAGACTCAGAAGTGAGACATGTCTGCTCAGCAAAATAGAACCAAAAATAGTAAGTGAAGCCACAAAAGATGATGATTGGTACAATGCTATGAAAGAAGAAATAGAACAAATTGAAAAGAACAAGACATGGACCTTAATCTCAAGACCAGCTGACAAGAATGTGATTGGAACCAAGTGGGTGTTTAGAAACAAGTAAGATGAGAATGGTAAAATCACAAGGAACAATGCAAGACTAGTCTGTAAAGGGTATGCACAAGAATAAGGACTAGACTATGGAGAAACCTTTGCTCCAGTTGCAGAATGGAAGGAGTAAGGACCTTACTAGCATATGTAGCCTTCAAAAGATTTAAAGTCTATCAAATGGATGTTAAGTCCACATTTTTGAATGGTATACTTGAAGAGGAAGTCTACTTAGAGAAACGAGAAGGATTTACTAATGAAAATAACAAAAACAAGGTATGCAAATTGCATAAGGCTCTATATGGATTAAAGCAAGCCCCTAGAGCTTGGTATGAGAGACTTCACAAGTATCTAGTGAAAATAGGTTTTGAAAGAACTGATGATAATAGTAACTTGTACATCAAATTAGAAGAAGGTAAGGATGTCCTTGTATCTAAAATCTTTGTGGATGACATAATTTTTGGAGGAAAGAAAGCACTTTGCAAAAGTTTTGCTGACAAAATGAAACATGAGTTTGAGATGTCTATGTTTGGAGAAATCAAGTTCTTTGTTGGATTGCAAGTACATCAACTAAAACATGGTATATTCATGACACAATCAAAGTACATCAAAGAGATAATCAAGATGTTTGGATTGGAAGACTCCAAACCTGTCAGTACACCAATGGAAAGAGGATATAAGCTATCCAAAAATGATGAATCAACTGAAGTCAATCAAACAGTGTATAGATCCATGATTGGAAAACTATAATATGTTGTACATAGCATACCAGACATAGCATTAGCAGTTAGAATAGTGGCTAGATTCTTTGCTAATCTTAGAGAAAATCATCTCATGGCAGTAAAAAAGATAATGAGGTATCTCAAAGGAACTAATGATTTTGGCCTATACTACAAAAAGAATGAGAAGTTTGAGCTCAATGCATACATAAACGTAGATTGGGGAGGCAACATTGATGACAGAAAAAGCACAAGTGGAGGAGCATTATTCTTAGGTAAAAGGCTAGTTACTTGGACTAGCAAGAAACAAGCATGCACATCTCAGTCCACTACAAAAGCAGAATATGTGGTAGCAGCAATAAATTGCACAAACATTGTGTGGCTCAAACATCTATTGAAAGGAATGAAAGAAGAGGTAACCAAACCTGTGATACTGTATTGTGATAACACAAGTGCTATAAACATATCCAAGAATCCAGTAATGCATGCAAAAATCAAGCATACTACAATCAAGTATCACTATGTCAAAGAATTGGTGGAAGACAAACAAGTGAAGATGGAGTACATTCACTCAAAGGAACAAATTGCAAATATCTTCACCAAACCATTTCCCAAGGATACTTATGAATATCTTAGAGGCAAGTTGGGGTAAAGCCCCTAACTCAAGCAGTCTAAAGCAACAAAGACGTTGCCCTGCATCAACAAGAGTAGATCATTGAAATATCTGAAGAATGATGTAGAGGATGACAATAGGAACAGAAATTCTAGATCAGTCACAAGCATGGTGATAGAGGAAAAAGACATAAGATGCAAAGCTTACACCAAGTATGTTGAAGATGCTACACCTTTGGCATTTATGTCAAAGAGGGAGATTTATGAGAAATTAATCAATAAAAGGTAAGGGGGTGATGTATGATAATGTATGAGATCAATAGTAGACCAAAAAAAATAAGATTAGTAATAGACCAAAAAAAAAAAAGAGATGAAAGAGGGAGATTCAGAAGAGATAAGAAACTGATCAGCAAATAGCTATGAAGGATTTAGTTTCTATCAGCAAAAGAGGGAGATATAATAAAAAAAAGGAAGATATGAAATGAACATGTAATGACAACAAGTTTTTTGTTTGGTATATAATTTTGGTGGTAACTAAGTTGATCAGCTCAATCAATTGATCAATTTGGTTTGCCATCAATGCCAAAGAGGGAGATTGTTGGAAATGATTGAAAAGATCATGAATGAAGAATGATGGAACTGGTAAAGAATGTTTTCAATCATTATTTTGTCATTGATGTCAAACTTTCTACCTATAGGAATGACAATTGCTTAAGTGATCCAAATACTATCAATTGGTTGATTGACAAGGAAGAGGCAATCAATAAGATGTAACTAGAGCACCTAGAGAAAGGTTGAAGTTATGATGTTGTAATAAAGTATAAGGATCAACTAAGCCATTGATGAAATAGTGTATTGATGAAATACTCTAATACATAGGGAATGGACACACTAAGACACATCAAAGATGTAAGGTTTAACTAAGTCATTTGTAGAACTTGACTAAGTTCATTTGTGAGTGCCGAGCAAGCTAGTTAAAGCCGAGAAAGTTTAACTTTAGTGTGTTCCGAGAAATCCTTAGGGTGCCGAGTAACACAGAAGGTGTTGAGCATCAGTAAATGTAGTAGAAGCCAAGTAACTTAGGATCCAATAGGAGCCGAGCACTACAGAGTAAATAGAAGCTAAGTGATTCAAGAAAATAGTAGAAGTCGATCAATACAGGAAAGCTTCAGGTGCTGAGTAAAGTAGAAACTATAGAGGATGCTGAGCAATCTAGACCCAATTAATGTCGAACATCAGTAAACTAATAATGTCGAGTTGCTGCATCATTGATAAGACAAAAAGATTTGCTAGATCAATAATGATAAGTTTGTTACATTGAATTTTGTAAATTAGTTGGATGATAAGGATGATGAGTAGATGTCACAGAATTTCATGTAAACCATGCAAACCAATTTTGAGTGAATACTAATGGACTTATCATGAAGTTTCTGGAAGAAACAATTTGGAGGGAAAACAATATCGTTCTCTTAGATCAAATCAAATTGATGAGCGGGAAGATTTGAGTGGGAAATGAAGAATAGAACTTCTTTATAAGGAGTTATAGGTCAGAGATCAAAAGAGTGTGTGAGGGGGTTGGTTATAAGTGTGGTCATAGAGAAGGCTAGTGTGAAGTGTCAAGAAGGGGACATAGTGAAGAGTAAGCACGGAGCATCAAGACTCTGAGTTGATCAAGTGACCATAGAAGTGCATTGGCATAATGAGTGGAAGAACTCAAGGAGATAGATCTTGAAGGGTGGACAAGCTATCAGCACTGCAAGGAAGAAAAGCCAAGCAAAGAAAAGAACTGAAGAGTGATCTAAAATTTGCAAGGTTAGAGTTGCAATCTTTATCGGGTCAAAACCTTTCTAATACTTTCTCACCATTGTATTAGACATTGAAATCCTACATTGCTAGGTTAGCTTAACAGCTAGGTGGATAAGCCTTAGGAAAAGGGTAGAAGATCCCCAGGATAAGGATAAGAGATCCTCAGGAGAAGGATAGGAGATCCTTAGAGAGGGATAAAATATTCTTTTGAGAAGGTGACTATAAATCCCATGGACTTGGGTGGGCCTAATAGCTCTATGTAAATCCCTTAACAGGGTGGCATTCTAAGTTGAATGTTCTTAAGTCCTCTAGGAGGGCACATTCCTAACAGGGTGTAGAAATCCTTTAACAGGGTCACATTTAATAGTGTGTTGTAGCCTTTAACAGGGCAAACCATCAGAAGTGGTTGAAATCTATTGCACAGTAATTTTGTGGGTATCATCCCCACCCTAGTTTTACCTTCTTATTCTTGGAGGGTTTCTGGGTCACCAAAATCTCAAGTGTTATGTGGTGATGCATGTTTACTTTTCATGATTTTTTAATGTTTAATTGCATGCATGATAAAGACTAGTACTTCTAATACAACCCCATTTTATTAAAAAAAAAGTGTATTGGACATTATTGGACTTTGAATAACTGATTCACCCCCCCTCTTAGTTATTCTAAAAGAATTCTAACATGTATGTATTTATAGTAATCAAGTGGAATTTTCTTCTTCTCGTCCTCTCCAAACAATTACAACCAAGCATAAAAAATATACTTGAAAAAAACCATAAAATATTCAATAGAATGAGGACCCATATGATTAACATACATCATTTCGTTATTATGGCCTCTACACAAAATGTACAATCTCCCTATATTTTCCAAACATCATTATTTTTTGATATTCATTCTTGAAATATTCCCTATCAATTTTTATAAGGGCTTGGGTGTTTAGTCGAAAACACTCTTCAATACAAGACTTTGTGATGACTAGTAGTGGTATACCATCCATTTTCCTCATAGTCCTAGTGGTTGGTTCAGAATGATTGGCTATAATATCTATAAGATCTATGTCTACAAATACATTTAGGACCACAATTTTTCCTAGGTCTAGTCTCCATAGGTTTTTTCTAGGTTCTTTTCTATCTTTGTTTGCATAAAAATACCAAAACAAAGATTTGCCATGCAAAGGAATATAAACATCTCTATAGTCCTTAAATTCATCAAAAAAATAGTCATTTGATCACCAGAAGAGGAACCAAGAGATATTTCTAATAGCATCTTATGAATTAATTTATCAATGTGTTCTTCCTTTAATTCTTTAGCACTAGCATCCTTTTTTACAGGTATTTTGTTTTGTAAACTGTAACTAGGATGAGAGAAGCTTGAACTTACTATTTTCTACAACTTACAGAGGACTCTTCAAACTCTCACTGCTAGCTTCTATCTCATCTCCACTTGAATGGTAACATAAAAAGACTCATTTTCACCAAAGACATTAATTCAATTTATTCCTCATTTATGATTTATAACTTTTCTCACATACATCCATCTCACAAGTTACCAAGTTTGTCACATCTCTTGAGTACTTCACTTGTACATTAAGTAATTAAATTAATGATTTTTTAAAACTTTGAGAAGTCCATTTCATCATTTCTGACATGCATATTGTAATCATTTCTGAAATTGTGACTTTTTGGAATCTTGCAAGGCTTCTCCAAATAGTATTCCAAAATTGTGATTTTAGAGCTCACTTTTCTATTTTCTAGCGAAATAGCAAAAAATCACTATCTCGTGGTCCTCTAAAAAGTTACCATCCATAATAGAGAAGTCATCACTATTTCATTGGCCATACATTTTTTCTTCTCTAAAATGTTGATATTTCACTATTTCGCAAGTTCTTTGGTTTCCTTTCTCCAAAATAGCAAAAATGTATCAAAATCACTATTTTTTGAGAAAATATATTTGTCAAGTCTACCAAACCCATGACATGCACAGTATGAGGATCCTTCTTTTTCCTACCTAATTTTTAAGGAATTTGTACTTGATGACCTTACTATAGATGGGAATCTCCTTTAACATTTGGAATGAAGGTATTTTCACAAAAGTATACTTCATACCGTCTAGAAGATCAATAGAAAACTCATCATCCTTTTGAACAACTTCATTTTCCAACCTTTGTGGAAAGGGATGGGAAATTTTTTCTTTAATGTAGTTAAAAGTGGACCTTAGACAAATTTTTGGGTTGGATTATATCTTAACTCATTTTCCTTAATAAGTATATTTGTGATTATGGGTGGAGTAGCAATAGGTAAAATTGTGCTCGACTTTAAATTGATAGAGTATGAAGGCTACTAATTAGGATTAGTAGAATAAACTTGTTTTTGTTGTGGTGGTTAATTATTTAGATTAAGATAGGGATGGGAAGGTAATTGGACGAGCTTAGGATTATTGCCTTAATTGGCTACAAGAGGTGGCATGATTGACGATTGTTAGGGTTGACATGGAAACCTAATAGGTTGATTAAACCAATTTTGGTTTTCTCTCCATTATTTTTTTTGTTAACAATTCCCTTGAAGAGGTTGCCATTAATTTTTTAGGAGGTTACTATTGGTTTTGAGGATGCTGCCATTGATTTTGGCCATTGATTTTGAGGAGGCTATCATTGGTTCTCAAGAGGCTTCCATTGGTTACTGTAGTAAGGTGGGGCTTGAGGACCAAGATTTTGGGGATACTAATTTTTCCATTGATTATTATTTGAACCAAATTTTTGCAAGGTGTCCTAAGGCATACCTTGGTGTTTGGGCTCATGGATGCATTGTGCAACAAACAAAATCTCTTCATCTTCATCGATCACCTTGAATTTAGTAAATAACTTTTCTGTCTCCACATTGGCCACCATTTTACATCTATAACTATGCTTCTTTTGTTTGTAGTGTAAGAAATATTCCACTACCATTCCTTTAGCCTCTTCTTGTTTCCTTTTAGCTCACATATTATCCAACTAGGTAGCAATGTTATTGATATCATCCTTCTTAAAAGCATATGCTAAATTAGAAATATCTCCTTTAGATACTCTAGTTCCTCTTCCTTTGTTGACTGAAGGCCTAAACCCTCTTCTTTTCTTCACAATTTCTCTTGAATAATTTAAATGGGTCTTTTTTATATCTTGCCAATTACTTTGAGTGATATCACCATCCACCATAAGGTCCAAGGCCTCAATACAAGTATCATTAACACTATTTAAGAAAATATGTTTTTGAGGCTCTACATTCAACTAATATTGAGTATTCTTTTGCAAATTGAATAATCCTCTAAGGTTTCATCCTCCTTTTGTAAAATCTTAAAGATGTCATCTCATTTCATATCACTTTTCTTATAACATCACATTCTAATCTACTATGACATTGGCACCTAGTCCCATAAACCACCTTAAGGATAATTCTTTTAGAGTAGATAGAAAAAACTTCAACCTATGAACATTACTTGTATAATCATAGATCCTACAAAGGATATCAAACTCAAAGAGGAAGGTTTCAGGATCTTCAGTGATTAGGCCATAAAATTTTGGAAGTGAAAAGTTAAGAATGTTCTTCAAATTACCATTGTCATGTAGATCAAGGATAGGAAAGGGAAAAGTAGGTTGTTCCATCCTTGGTGGTAGTGGTGATTTTGGTTGTCTTGGTCGATAAATGATAAGAGCCAAAGGATTATCTTAGTATTTTGGTTCAACAAAGAGGTCATTTAGGTTCAATGTTCTTCGTAAGGATGGGGGTGAAGGAAAATCTTGTTGGGAGTCAACAAATAGATTTTCAAATGGTGGTTCTTCTTCTTGGGGATTTTTTGGCTTAGGTTTAAGAATTTTTTCTATCTAAAAGGGGTTGTTTTGAAGAAGGAATCTCCCAAGGAGGTCCCTACTTCTATGCATGTAGTAAAAATAAACCTATCTTACCATAGGAATTCAAAATGTTAAGTTAAAATAAACTTGAAATTGTAACTATCATGTCTAAGTCAGGCTCTTAGTTTGACACCATCCCTGACAACTATGCTAGAAATGTAGTATTTAGGACATGATTAAATAACTAAGAATGAATATTCTCCTGCTTAAGGATTAGACTTCTCAAATGAAAGTCATACCACAACCTAAGACATCATTTAACTATCAACCCATGGACATGAGACTTGAAATGGGTCTACATAATATATGTACCTGTTCTTTCCTTTGACATGGCAAGTAGCCTAAAGTCAATCATATTGGAATGTAAATTCTAGAAATGAGGTTAGTCTACTTCAACTATAGTATGGGAAACCTATCCTCATATTTTAGAAAAAATATTACTATTTTCTTATTGCTTCAAGATCAACATACATTTATGTGGCTTTATTGGCTGCAAGAATAGTCACATTGAGCATGTTATGAAAATAACACTAAAAGCATGAATGAACAACATTAACAACTAACTTACTTGCTGAAAATGAAAGTAAGATGACTACCTAAGTGGACCCCCTTAAGTAGTGTCCAAGTGAACACATCAAATTAAGAGAAACACTTCATAAACTTTTTTTAACAATAGATTGCATAGTATGTAAATCTTTTCTCAAACTTTGTAATAGTAAAGTTATGAATTAAAAACTTTATCTCTGTCCTTTCAAGAATGAACATGGCTTATTTATTTGCATTTTCTACTAACTAATTAACAAACCATTCCCAAAGAATAGGGAAACACTTATTACAATCTTATCTCTTTATAATGAATAAGTGTTGTGGTGAGAGGAAGGAATAATTTTGAAAAGTTAAAGGAGTTATTAAACCATCATCCTAGATTGTTGGATTATAAAAGACCACTACCACTAGATCCATGGAGATATTCAAGAATTATTTTGTAGATTCAATGCATTCCACCAGATGGAGGACATTCTTCAACTTCTTTCTTGCATCCTTGTTTGACGTGGTCCTACATCATTATTTAGATGATAGCTACATCTCTTTCTCATTAATTGGAACTTTCACAATCTACCATATAGCCTTGCAACAACAACTAGCTCAGCAGAAAACTTCATTTATGGCTTATAATTACATTCATATGTACATTCAACACTAGATAAAGTAAAAGTAGTGATTCCCATATCAACTAGAAAACTTATGATCATAATGGTTACAGATAGGAAATACTTCATCTTATGGTCTCAAGACTAAACCTATTTCATACTACTTTCAAAACAAGTATTTAAACCATGAAGTAATATAAAGACATATCATATTAGGATATAGTACTAATTATTAAATTTCACATATTATGCATAATTTAGTACTTCAAGTCTGTTCATTAGTACAAAAGGTATTAAAATATTTCTTGAAAGTATAAGAATCCTAACTATGAGCTTAATTATGTAAAAATTAAGGCTTGTCATAGGGTAGATATGTGGAGCGGCTTCTTACAGTTATCGTGACCTACAAGTGGTTGACAAGGTAATGTGGAGAGGTCTAATAAGTAATAACCAAATAAATACTTTGTTAATTAAACTTAATAAAATATAATATTATTGAACACCTAAGCTTCTATGGGAGTTGGAATGAAGGTGTATGTCTAGTTGTCGAGAGAGTTAGAATGAAGACACAATATCTGAACTCCTGAGGGAGTTGGAATGAAGATACATTCTAAGTTTGGCCTCATATGGGAGTTATAACAAAGGCTTGATGCTACTTGTGTTTCTCAAGACAAGTAATGACTTCCAATAGAGTCCCTACATAGTTATCTTATAGCACATTAGGCTAGTGATCCAATGTACTGCATTTGTCTAGCTAGTGACCCAATGTATTGCATTTTCTTAATGATCATTGAGTTATTATGTCATGCAATATTTAGCATGTGTGTTAGCCTTATTTTAATTGTCTTATATGGTTGTGGTTGGGTTGTTGTCTCCATCAACAAAATGGGGTGGGCCTAAGGGCTCCATGTGGTTGAGAGGTGTTTCTACCTATACGATTGCTAGGAATTGAAGAACATGGATGATCTTCTTCTAGTTGCAATACCTTAGCTTGATGGTCTTTTTGTAACTCTTTTTTGACTTTTCTACGACCATGTAAAGCATCTTGTGTCAATAATTATTTTAGTAAATTTACATCCTCAAAAAAAATTTGTACGTAAACCATTAATGAATAAATTTTTTTACACAATTCTATGTATTTCCTTTTACACTTACCTCTTTTAGCAACTTTTGATAGGATAAATCATACTTTTGTAGGTCATATAATTGTGCGAGTGATACAAATAACAACTACTTGTGAAAACTCTATTTTCATTCTTGAATTGGGATCATTTTCATCTTCTTTATGAAACTCTAATATATAGGAATGATTTATTTAGTTGTGTTATTTTCACCTAGATTTTAGAAATAGTGTTATCAATCCTAAAAGCTTATTTGTGTGTATCATCTCAATGAAGTAGTTTTTATTTTCATGTTTCCTTCTTACCCTTTCCTCTATAAAATCATTAGTTTAGTTAGTTTTTGGTGAAGTACTTAGAGGAAGCTAAGCTTCTTTGGAATTTTGTTCTCATTGTAATTTGGTGAACTACAAGTCTAGCAAGGTGCAAATCTAGTTGATAATAGTTTTTGCACACTTAATAGGATTGAAAATTAATTATCAATTCATTGTATACCTTATATCACTACCATTTGGTGCATAAAATAGTACCCTTTTATATGTAATAAAATCACATTCTTGGTTAATTTTAGTAGATATCAACTAGTTTCAAGACTTAAAGTGTTGATATGTTCTAAAAAAAAGATAACTTTAAAAAAAAAAAATTCTAGCTCTTTAAATGTTTTAGTGTATCAATAATTGATGTAAAATAATTCAATCATTTCTCATTTAAATAAAATGTTTCTCATACATCTCCCTACTAGTGCTCATATCAAAATAGATACACTATTGGTTCTTTCCCAAAATGGTCCAAATGTTTGTGCTATAATAATTAGCTAGAAAGATCATTGCAATCACCTCCCACCTAGCCCTACTCATCCTTATTGGTAGCATACCAAAGTTTCTAGCCAGTACCAAGAAGGATATTTAATTCCAAGCCAATATTAATGCCTTCTTAATCATATTAAATAATGAATAAATCGAGATTGCAATAATTAAAAGTGTATTACTTGATTTTACAGTGCAATTGAATGGAATCAAGGGAGAACAAGAGTATCACATACAATAGTAATATTTGGCTTACTAAAACCATATATATGAGTGACAGGTGGAGGTGCAAAGAAATAAATAAATATGAAGATAATCTTACAAGGTTGAAGAAACAAGTAAGGTGTGAAGAAGATAGAAAATGTAGCTAATGCATATTCAAACCCAAAAGTTAGAAGCCTAGTCAAAAAAATTATTTCCTAATTTGTTCTTTGAAGAAGGTGTTTTGAGGTTTGATGTATTAAGTTTCAAACAAGATTATCCTTCTTTTGAAGATAAATTAGAAATTTTATAGCTAAAAGATGAGAATAATAAGTTAGAGTAATTGAAGGGCATTGAGAGAAAGTATGTGTATGAGTTGCAATCGGGAATATCAAACCTAACTTCAAGAGAAAGAGTTGGAGATGCAAAAGAGAGAATATGAAGATGGTCTTACAAGGGAGTTGTTTACAAAATATAAATGAATGATGCTTTTGATTGACCAAAATAAAAATGATAGAGATTGGATCTACACCTTTCATTTCGCAAAAAACATGTCAAAGAGAAGGTCCTAAAGCTCAAAATTCCAATCTTTAAATAAGGTAATCCTTCAAAATCCTCTAAATTTAAAAGTCCCAAATTTTAGATATCTTTTTCAAGAATATGAACCTACACAAGCTTAGCTTTCTGTTTATCAAGAGAAACCTTCTCAAGAGTTAACATGCCTTAGTGAAACACAAAAAACCTATCAAATTTCCCTATCTTATAAGTCATCTTGTCCTAGTTCTATTTCATTTCTTGTAGGGGAAACTATCACTCGAGAAAAGTTCTAGTTTAATAACTAAGAAAGGGAGGACTTTGAGGTGAGATAAGAATAAATTATAGATAATGTACTTTAAATGATAAGAAATCTAAATAATTTAGATTTTTTGCAAGAAGGAGATGTGGAATATAAAGTTTATTTAATGAAAGTGTAGATCTTGTTAAAGATGGGGAATATATATCAATACCCAGGTCAAAAAACCAATTAGAATGGAAGGATGTTGAAAGGGTGCATTTTTATAGGATAAAGTTTTTTATTTCGCTATAGCTAATGAGATTCCATTCTTTGTTGAACATAAGGATGATGTTTCAATGCAGGATAATAAGAAAGAAAAGGAAGAAGAATAAGAATAATCTATACATTGGTCCAATGAGATTCCTTCTTTCATTGAGAAGGATGAAGAAAACATTTTCATGTTAATATTAACAACAAATTTAGAACTGAAAGAAGATTTTGAACATTGTGATGGGTAGTTAGTCTTTAAGAGTAAGAGTAAAAATGACGACTTGACTTATGAAGAGGAATCCAAATATTCACCCAAGGTAGATTTAAAGTGGCTTCAAGAAATATTTTATGAAGTTAAAAACATTCATTTCATAAAAAATCCAAGGAATAAATTGAAGAAGACCTATTAGGGGATGAGATAGAAGTTTTTTTCTCTAGACTTGATGACAATCCAACATCTCTTGAGCCATAAAATCAAGAGACAAATGAAAAACAACAAGAAGTAGCATCATTTCTTTCAAATGAGTCAGCTAAAACAAGTTATTACAGTTAGCAAAAAATATATCAAAGAAGTAGTCCATCAACTTGAGGCCAGCAATAGGAGCTCTAATTTTGTGCTTTCAAGGGGATGACTTTATAAGAATTTAGAGAGAATAGAGATCAACAAAGAAATATGAGTGGTGCTTGCACCAAAGCATGAAGTAGATCATAATGATCCTTCATATTTATTTCAAACCGATATGGGTGAGTAAGTGAATTTGTTTTATTTCTTCAAGAGTTATTGCAATAAGTAGTTAATCATTTGTCAATTTTTCACATTCTCTTATATTCTCATGAACATGCAAAGCACTTTAATTTTCTCAAGATAGGGAATTACTTTAAAAACCCAATTAATGGTTGTGTTTGAGCTAGTGTTAGTACTAGTTAGTGTAGATTAGGATAGGTTTGCTCTCAAATAAGTTTTTTTTTGCACAATTATAATTTCCTCTGAGTTTTTGTAGTTAGAATAAAGTAAGAAAGGTATTGTATAGTTCCAGCAAGTCATAATAGGTACACAAGATGATTTCTTAAGTTTTGTCAAGGCCTTCTTTACTATCTACCCAATAGACAAGTTTGAGATACTAGTCTAGGATACTTAGTAGGAAGACATTCATGAGATGTTTCTACAAAAGTTACCTAGTTTTTCTTTTATCCCAATCAAGTAGAGTTAGAATAGTATTTGCAGCTAAATATGAAAGGTACATATTTAATTCTACTAAGTGTTCCTTATACCAAGAAGGAAATTCTTTCAAATGAGTTTAAATTTAATGCAAATATTTTACAAGAGAAAATAGTGCATAATTACACAACCTTGCATAAAATATCTTTCTTGTTGAAAATAGATTGATATAAGTATGAGATTCTAATGTTTCAATCATTGTTTTGTCACTGATGTCAAACCTACTACTTGTTGGTAAGACAATTGCTTAGTTGATTTGAGTACTATCATGTGTTTGATTGATGAGGAGATTTTGATCAAATATGATAACAAGAACACCTAGAGGAAAGGTTGAGTTATGGTATAAAAATGATGTACAAAGATTAGTTAAGAAAGTAATGTTATAGTGTATTGATTATCTACTTAAGGTTGCAAAGGATGGATACACTAATTAAGTCTAGAAGAACAAGTAAGAAGATTTGAATCTGCCAAGCTTGACCGAGTGGACTGTAGGTGCTGAGAAAAGTTAGTACAAGCCGAGTAGAAAATCAATTGGAGCCCAGTAAAGTGAAGTTTTAGTGTGAGTGAACTTAGTGTAAGATGAGTAAAGTTTAGTTGATGTCGAACACCAATTTACCTTAGTGTTTGTTGATTTATCTAGTGGATGATGAGTGGAAGAACATTATGAAAGCCAAGTGACAACATGTTAATGTCAAGCACCAGTATTCATGTTAAATCATAGATTTAATGAATCTGAGTCAACTATTTTGTTTTCTTGAATTGTGTAAAGTGTGTGGAAGATAACTATGATGACTTGGTGTCATAAAATTTAAGGTAAACCATTTTGAGGCAAATTCAAAGAGGATTGAGCAAGAAGTTTCTAGAGGAACCAAATGGAAAAGTGGGTAGATTCATTAAATCCTACCTAACCCTAAAATAGATGATTGAGGTTAAATGGAAAAAAATCTTAAATCTCTATTTATAAAGAGAGTTCGTCAGAAGAAAAGGCTGTTAAGTGCGAGAACTTAAGGAAGATAAGGAGTCTAGGGTATTGCTTCATTTAGTTGTTAAATAGAAGAGATTGTTATTAGCGTGAAAAGAAAGAAGGCTTAAGAGTATGAATGCTTCAAGGGTAAACAAGGTATCTAAGCTGAAGTGTGTGAAATCCAACTAGAATGGAGGATTAAAATAGCAATCTATAATCTACAAGTAGGTTGTAAATTGTTATCAGATCAAGCCTTACTATTACTTTCTAATCATTGTATCAGTCTAGGGTAAATCTTTTGCATTAAGGTTGACTTAATAGTCATTTGTAAATCCTTTAACTGAGTGGCATTCCAAGTGAGTGATCTAAATTCCTCTAACAAGGCTCCCTCCTAATAGGGTGATTGAAATCTTCTAACTAGGTCACATTTAACAGTGTATTGTAACCTTTAATAGGGTTGGTCTTTCATAGGGCATCACTTCAAAAGAGTGAGAATTAGTAGCATGTTACTAGTGGTCTTTCCCAAACTAGGTTTCCATGTAGAATCCATGTGTCAAATATATTGTTGAATATGTTATGTTTCATGTTTACATTTATGCAAAGATGTTTTGACCTAAGACAATAACTTACAAGTTTAAGCATTGTATGATCTAATGGATGCATGCATATTAAGTTTTTATGGATATGGGTTCACTAATCTATGAAAAAAAATATTTATACATCTGGACTTGGATAATTGATTCATCCTCCTCTTAGTTATTCTAAAGAATTCCAAAAATTGGTATTAGAGTCATTTGCTTAAGAGGACTAGTTTGAAGGTACTAGAAGCAATAGATTAAGATGTCAAAAAGAGAGGTACCCAAGCTTAACAAGGATAACTTCTATGCATGGCAAAGTTTGATGAAGCTACACTTAAGAGGTCTTGGAGATCATGCACAATCTACCATTGCCACTAAGCATGTCAATCTTGTTGGAGCCCTAACTCTTGCAGATCTAAAAAAGAAGAAAGAACACAATCAAGAAAAGTTGGAGATTGCCTCTGACTTAAGTTATTATGATTTTGATGATCTCAAGGGTTGTGACAATGCAAAGAAGATGCAAGATACACACCATTGATGGAGGAGACACAAATATTTTGAGAGCCAAATCTAAAATTCTTAGAGGTAAGTTTGATTATATGAGAATGGAAGAAAGTGAGAATGTTGTTCAATATTTCTCTAGAATAAAAGATGTTGTTAATGCTATAAGAGGAAATAGATGATGATATTGTATTGAGTAAAGTATTAAGAACACTATTTCCCATCCATGCTATTAGAATTTTTTTCATACAAGAGCTGATATGTATACCAGGTTCTAATCTAACTCTAAAAGGTTTGGTAGGTGGGCTTACTTCCTTTGAGCTCTCTAATTTTGATAATTTCAAGCCTAACAATGTTGAATTTGCTTTGAAAGCTAAATTGTCATTGAAAGAACCTAAGGAGAAGAAGAAAAAGGTGAAATATATTTTTAGTGATAGTGACATAGATGAGGATGATGTAGAATAGCTTGAAGCATTGCTAGCAAGGAGATTTCACAAAGGCAAAGAAAAATTTAAAGGTAAGTTACCTATCGTATGTTTTAATTGCAATGAGGTTGGTCATATTGTTGCTAGATGTCCAAAAAAGAAGAACAGTAGAAGTGGTGACAAATTTAGAGGTAGAAGAGATGATGACAACAAAGATTTCAAAGACAAAGGCAAGAAGTCTTTCTACATTGCAAAAAAGAAAACCAAAGATGGATTAGATGATCATGATGATGAAGTGGAGTATGTTGCAATGAAGGATGAATCTGATGAGGGTGAGACAACTGCATTGGTGTCTTATGTGAACAAGAATGACAGATGGGTCATTGATAGCGGGTGTTCACATCACATGATTGGAGATAAAAGTAAGTTCATTACCCTAAATTATTATAATGGAAATAGTGTAAGGTTTGGTAATGATGCACCCTATCTGATAAAAGGAAAAGGTTCTATCAGACTCACAAAAACGATTTTATGTGACAATGCTTATTATGTTGAAGGACTTAACTATAATTTGTTGAGTGTGTCACAATTGAATAGTTCAGGTTGCAAGGTTGAGTTTGAGTTCAAGATAGCTAAGATATATGAAACTAAAGGGAAACTAATTAAGAAAGGTGATCGAACTAGAGGTAATCTATTTTATTTTGATGATGCTACTTATCTTGTTGTAGAATTTGATGATGTGTGGTTATGGCACAAGAGGTTATGTCATGCTAATTTTGATAACTTGGTTAGTATCAGTAAATGAGAAGAGTCAAAGGTCTTGCTAAGTTGAAGAAACTTGACAATATATTTGCAAACAATGTCAATTAGGCAAGATGACAAAACCAAGTTTTAAGAGAAAGACTCACACCTCTAAAGAAATTTTGGAGATTGTTCATACTAACTTGTGTGGACCAATTAATGTGCAAAGCTACAAAGGTGACAAGTACATTATGCTATTTGTTGATTATTATTCTAGAATGATGACAGTTATGTTTTTAAGATAAAAATCAGATACTTTCCAAATCTTTAAGTGGTACTTGGAAAAATTTGAGAATGAAACAGATAAAAGTATGAAATGTTTGAGATCTGACAAAGAAGGAGAATTTACATCAAATGAGTTTGAGATGTTCTGTAATGGTAGAGGAATCAAACAACAAACATATGCACCTAGGACCCCTCCACAAAATGGAATAGTTGAAAGTGAAGGATTTGAGCAATACAAATCTACAAAGGCTGATGAATACCTACATGTAAAAAAACATGTCATAGAGAAGAAAAAGACAAGAGGAGGTAAGGGTTTGCTCTGAAAATTATGCAAAATGTATTCTTAGAAAAAGAAAAGATGTGAGATAATTACAAATGATCTATTCTTATAGAAGGAGATCAAAACCCAAAAAGGGTAACCCAAAAGGTATATGCTATATAATAATTACTAATTAATTATTAAATGAGAATGCAAAAGGTGCATAAAGTAAATTCTTAAGAAGGGAGAAAAAGATAAATTAATAAATGAAATTAAATTAACCTTTTTTTTCTAACACCCCCCTTAAGATGAGCAACAATGCAAAAAGAGAAAGGAAATTGCAATGCAATGCGAAAAGAAAACTTGGGTCTCAGCAACAAGGCTTGATGAGGTACCCAATCATAATTAAATCTCTATGAAATGGAGAAATAAAGAAAACACAATGGGAAAAAATTTACTCCAAAAAGAGATAGAAAGTTATGCACAAATAAAAGATCTCAAGAGAATCTCTCAAGTCCATAAGTACAATGAAAGCCTCCATGATAGAAGCTTAAGACTCCATAGTCACTCCAGAATGGTAGAACTCCTATGTTGATGAACATACCAATGTGGCTCCAATTTGAAGGAAACCAAGGTAGTGGACAAGGATGATAAAACTCATATATGTAAGGTGTAGCTAAAAGTCCTAGCCGATGCTCAAAGGAGAAAGCATGAGAATCCTAAAATAGAATCTCCAATGGAGGTGGAATAATAAGTTTGTTGAATCTATCATCTAAGAGGAGATGTGTGTCCTCTGGTATATCCTCAACAACTACAGTAGGTGGCTCGATAACTGGAGTTGCAATAGTAGGAAATGATGAAAAGTAACCCTATACTAGAGATGGAATCCAAATAGGAGGTGGAGGTGTAGAAGTCACAACACTGCTCTCAGGAACAACACATAAGTTCAAGCAACCTGGCTTCACCTTAGTAGACTCTCATGAAAAAAGAAAGTCTCTAATAGTGAAGATGGTGGACCAAAATTTGAGAAGGAATATAGGTGGGAACCATGATTAATAGTCCCTGTAGCAATAATATTGCATGTCTCACTATCTCTGATGTGCACTAAATCCTGTGTAGACTTAACTATCTTTTCTATCCCACTATGTATAATCTGATAAATAGAGAGAAGGTTAGAGGACAAAGATGGAACACAAATTACATCATGAAATGTACCATCATCAATGTCAATAGAACTTTTCCTGCATACAATCATAATAGTGTTGTTCCCCATCAAAATGTGTGGAGTAGAAGATGCCTTGAAAGGAGAAAAAAATTTGAAAAGATGACATACGGTGTGAAGCACCTGAATCCAGTAACCATCTAGAAGAATGAAGAATAATAGTTGCACATAG
This sequence comes from Cupressus sempervirens, assembly GCA_028749045.1. Classification (NCBI taxonomy): domain Eukaryota; kingdom Viridiplantae; phylum Streptophyta; class Pinopsida; order Cupressales; family Cupressaceae; genus Cupressus; species Cupressus sempervirens. Next base: position 502,826,069 of record CM053783.1, on the reverse strand, counting down.
TGCATGACCCTTTTTTGTCTCTTTACCATCTGACTGAAATGATGATGATGAAGATCTATGAGAAGCAGAAGGAATATCAATGTTTCTCTTTTGAAGGAGAGTTGTCAAATTTGAAACCTATTTGGCATAGCCATCTAACTTCTTCTCATAGAAATGTGACTCATCATGTTTAGGCTTATTACAATAAGCACTTTTTAGTCTTTCTAGCTTTGATTTACCCCTTTAGGAGGAGGTGGCCCTGATAAATTTTGAGTGCTAGAATCAATCTAAGACTCTATAGGATGATATTTCCAAGTCTTCTCCTTCATTCTTGAAGATGGTCGAGCTACCAATGCATAATTCTATGAGCTTGTGAGAGAATCCAACTGAGAGAGCTTAGCTTTCTCTCAAGTCAGTTGATCACAAAAAACTTCAAAGGATGGCATGGTAAATCTATTATCCAAAGCATCTTTGGTGGAATAGAAGGTAGAAAAAAAAAATTGAAAGTCTCTACGAAGCTTAGAAAGAATCAGGTAGATACACTTAGTGTGAGTCTTCATTTTTTCACAACCCTACAATAAAGATCTTAGTTGTTTGAATTTCATCAAGAAGTCCTTAATGGAGGGAAAAGAATTCAGTATAAGTGAGGTAAGCTCTATCTCAATCTAAAGTGCCTTGAACTCATTCATTGTAACAAACAAGCCTTCAAGCTTGGTCCACATAGCTAGAAGGGTATTGCACCCATCAAGATGAAATTGTAGATTGTCAGAGACTTGTAAGGAAATTAATCATATTTCCTCATCCATCTTGTTCCTATGATACATGAGCTCAAAAGGCCTCTGCAAAAATGGTTGCACTACATCTAGAAAAGACCACAACCCATTTTACTGAAGAAGTCGTGTCATCAAGGTCTTCTATGTGTGATAGTTATGAGGCATCAGAAGTTCTAGACAAGAAGAGGTCTTGGCCATTGTTTTATAAGGTGTTTGAATTATTTTTTGAATTTATTTCTGGTTTACATAAGTAAATAACATAAACAATATGACAAAACTCCCCCCACAATGCAAAAAAAAAAAAAACCCCTAGCTGCTAGAAGGAATGTGTAAATGAGAGAAGAGCAAAAAAGCTTCAGATATGAATCACAAATACCTATTTTTTATAGGCCAAAAAATGACCAAATGTTGAAAGTACTATATCCACTCAATATTACTCCAAATTAATACTAGATCTAGAAAGTAGACAATAAATCATGCACTTTTTTAAAAAATAGCACCTGAATATGTATCCATATGAGCTCAAAAAAAGCCTTTGAAGTTGCACAAATCGAGATTTGTGATTTTCAAAAAAAAATTGAAACAAAGATTACAAACAACCCACATCAATCTGTAGATCACGAAATTCTACCCCAAAACAAATAAAAATTGCTTAGAAAAATGAGTCTATATGAGTGAGATATAGTTGTTTGAAAATCACCTCTATAATTATTTTATTTGAATCGCCATCATCGTACCTCCAAAAATCAAAGAAAAATGTCCAAAAAATGTCAGATCTATTCTATCAAACCCTTGTTCTCCTTTTTCTCCAAATATTGAACAAACTACAACAGATTTGGCTTTGATACCATGAAGGATTTGAGCAATACAAAGCCATAAAGGTTGACAAATAACATGAAAAAATTTCTGTCACAAAAAAGAAAAAGACAAGAGGAGGCAAAGGTTTGCTTTGAAAATTATGCAAAATGTATTCTCAAAAAAAGAAAAGATGTAAGATAATTACAAACAATCTATCATTTATAGAAAAAGATCAAAACTCAAAAAGCGTAACCTAAAAGGTAAATACTATTTAATAATTACTAATTAATTATTAAATGAAAATGCAAAAAGTGCATAAAGAGAAATCTTAAGAAGGAAGAAAAAGGTAATTTAATAAATTAAATTAAATTAACCTTTTTTTCTACAAGAAAGGAGGAACAAATCTATAATGGACCATGCTAGGACACTTGTGATGGAGAAGAATGTTACTTTGAAATACTAGAGAGAGGTTGCAAGTATAGTTGTCTATACCTTGAATAATGTGCAAGTCAAAAAGGTACTCATTCAACACCTTTTGAACTATGGTATGGATACTCACCCAATGTCAAATATTTTAAAGTATTTGGAAGTAAGTAAATAAGGTATATTCCTTGATTATTCTATAAGAAGTAAAGCTGACAAGTGTTTAAATACTAACACTAACAAAGTTGTGGAAAGTGCAAATGTGAAGTTTGATGACTTTGTGGAAAGTGCAAATGTAAAGTTTGATGAATATACAGAGGTACATGAGGCTGAACCTATGAAGGAACCAGAGGAATACAAATCTGTTGTATACTTTTATGAAGGTACGATTACCAATGAAGATGTTGTAAATCAAGTTGCAAATCAATAGCAAGTTTCAGTGACTATTGAGTCACATACAATGAATATCGAGTTGCATTTAGGAACCGAGTTGCAGTCAAGTGTTGAGTTGCAGAATGAAGCTAAGGCACATTATGATTCTGAGATTAGTGTACATGAAAGAGATTTTGAATTAATTGATAGAAAAGTATATAGTAATTCAAAAGTTGAAAGACCTAATGAGGAAAATAGAGCAAAACTAATATTGTCAAAGTATGTCAAAAGACATCACCCTGTTGAACAAATTATTGCAGACAAAAATGTTAAACCCATGACAAGGAACAAGATAAGAAATGATACATGTTTGTTAAGCATGCATGAACCTATGTCAGTGAAAGATTTCATAGACAATGTGGACTAGAGTAAAACAATGAAATAAGAGATTGAATAGATTGAGAAAAACAAGACATGGGCTCTAGTTCTCAGACCAAGAGATAAGAATGTGATTGGAACCAAGTGGCTCTACATAAACAAGTTAGATGAGAATGATGAAGTCACAAGGAATAATGAAAGGCTAGCTTGCAAGGGGTATACACAAGAAGAAGGGATAGACTATGAAGAAATATTTCCCCTGTTGCAAGATTGGAAGGAGTAAGAACTCTACTTGCTTACTATGCATACAAAGGTTTCAAAGTTTATCAAATGGATGTGAAATCTGCATTTTTGAATGGCATATTAGAAAAAGAGGTCTTTATTGAATAGCTAGAAGGATATGTTGATGCTAACAATGAGAACATGGTATGCAGACTACACAAAGCTTTACATGATTTAAAGAAAGCACTAAGAGCATGCTATGAAAGGCTTTAGAATTATCTTGTGAAAATTGGATTTGAGAGGACTAATGATAACAACAATATGTACTTGAAGACAAAAGGAGGTAATGGTATTTTACTAGTTGAATTTTTTTGTTGATGATATCATATTTGGAGGTCAAGATGGATTATGTAAAGCATTTTCAAATGAAATGAAGAAATAATTTGAGATGTCTATGTTTGGAGAGATCAAATTCTTTGTTGGTGTGCAACTAAATCAAATGAAATATGGTATATACATCACTCAATCTAAGTATGTGAAGGAGATATTGAAAACTTTTGGACTAGAAGATTCAAAACTAGCCATTACACCTATGGTGACAGGACACAAGTTGTCAAAAAATGATGATTTAGCTAATGCGAATTAAACATTATACAGGTTTATGATTGGCAAATTGCAATATGTAGTGCATAAAAGACCTGACATTACATTATCTATTGGGATAGTTGCATGATTCTCTGCTAATCTTAAGGAGAATCATTAGATGGTTGTTAAATGGATAATGACATATCTAAAAGCAACAAAAGACTATGGTCTATACTACAAGAAAACTATGAAGTTTGAATTAAAAGTCTACACTGATGCTAATTGGGCTAGAAACATTGATGACAGAAAGAGCACTAGTGGAGGAGCATTTTTCTTAAGAAAAAGATTGGTTACTTGGACCAGCAAGAAACTAAATTGCATATCTCAATCTACTGCTAAGGCTGAATATGTTGTTGTTGTAGTAAATTGTACAAACATTGTATGGATCAAATAGCTACTCAAATGTATGAAAGAAGAAATCATTGCACCTATGAGACTTTATTGTGATAATAAAGTGCTATAAATATATCAAAGAACCTTGTGATGCACATAAAGACTAAACACATTGCAATCAAGTATTATTACTTAAGTGAGTTAGTTCAAGACAAAGAGGTGAAGATGGAATATGTGAATACAAAAGAGAAGATAGTTGATATCTTCACAAAAGAATACCTAAGGATGCTCATGAGTATCTAAGAGGTAAGCTAGGGGTCATACCCCTATCCAAAGCTGATTAAAAAGCTAAGTAGTTCCCTGCATCAACTAGAGCTGAATGGTGTATCTTACATATTGATGTAGTGGATCTCACTTTAGGAGTTGCCTAAAGTAATCAAAGAACTAAAAAGAGGATTAGTCACAAGTAAGGTGACAGAGAGAGAAACTAAAATTGTTCATATATACATGTTGAGATGAAAAGTCTTTGGCATTGTTGTCAAAGAGGGAGAAATAGAGAAATAATAGATACCAAATATAGTGAGAACAAGGGAATAATACTTGAAATATCTACTCAGTGGGAGTTAGTGTACCTAATATTTATTACAGAGGGAGAAATGACTCAAATAGATACATAACAGGGAGATAGTGCTAAGAGATATATAAGAACAAAATAGAGATACCTGAATATCAAAAAGAGGAAGTGATCAAGAGGGAGTCATAAAGATGAGTTGATTGTCTGTTGATCATAATAGAATTGTGTAGCCTATACAGAAGATGAAAGCTGATGATAGAATGAGAGATTTCAATACAAGAAATTATTTTCTTTTTGGTGTTGTTGTTGGTATGGTTTTCCATCAATGCCAAAGAGGGAGATTTTTGAAAATAGATTGATATAAGTATGAGATTATAATGTTTCAATTATTGTTTTGTCACTGATGTCAAACCTACTACTTGTTGGTAAGACTATTGTTTAGTTGATTTGAGTTTATCATGTTTGACTGATGAGGAGTCTTTGATCAAATATGATAATTGTACACTCGAAAGTGTCCCACTCTAAACCCTTCTATCCAAACGATTCCATGAGTTTGGAATGCTTGGATGTCGGCTTAGAGCTCCCTATCCACGGAGTGCAAGAGAGTGTTTTCAAGTTCAAAGGCTCTTAGCTGAGCCTTCAAAATACTCTTCTTCCTAGTAAACCATGCAATGGGAGGTTCCAAAGACAAGATGCAATAATGCAAATGTCCCAAGGAGTTCCTCAATGATGCAATGCAAATGAAGGTTAAGCTAGAATGAGATGCAAAGTGGAGTTATGTTAAGCATGTATGAGAGTGTTACAATCCAACTATTAGACTATATGATTTAAGCTACATGTAAAAATGAAAGCTAAGCTAAGCTAGAATGCCATGGATGAGAGAATGTAGACAAGAAAGAGAAGTTCTCCACAAAGCTCTAAAGAAACCTATTTGAAAACCTGCAATATAACAATATTCAAAAGATGGATGCCTTTGAGGGGGAAAGCTCTCTCCCTTTTAAAGTCGTACGGATGGTAGAGATCAAGATGAAGATGGTGGATGATCAACGGTGGAATTTGAAAAGAGTAGTGATCCATGTGCACACACAAGTCAACCAATAGAATATAAGTTGACTTGTCATATAAGACAAAAGTCACAAAGCCTTTTCTTTTAATTGCAAAATAGAAAAAGGACTTTATGTGTGCACTTTAAGTGGGTTAGAAGAATGGGGTTTTTTATTTAATTAAAAGGAGACATGTTCTTTTAATCAAATAATGAACTTAGGATAGCATAATCAAATTATAGGTTATAATCAAATAAATTGTTTATTAGCAATTTGGTCTAGGTAAATGATTAAATTAATTTAGCCAAAATGTTGAAAAGGGGGCTAATAGTCTAGATGACCATTTTTAGGTGATTATAATAACAAGAACACCTAGAGAAAAGGTTGAGTTATGGTATGAAAAAGGAGTGCAAAGATTAGTTAAGACAGTGATGTTATAGTGTATTGATTATCTACTTAAGGTTACAAAGGATGGATACACTAATTTAGTCTAAAAGATCAAGTAAGAAAAATTGAGTCTGTCAAGCTTGACCGAGTGGACAGTAGGTGCCAAGAAAAGTTAATGCAAGTCGAGCAAAAAATTAGTTGGAACCCAGTAAAATGAAGTTTTAGTGTATGTCAAGTGAACTTAGTGTAAGCCAAGTAAATTTTAGTTGATGTCGAGCACCAATAAACTTTAGTGTTTGCTGAGTTATCTAGTGGATGACAAGTGGAAGAATAGTATGGAAGTTGAGTGACAACATATTGATGCTTAGTGTCAGTATTCATGTTAAACCATAGATTTGATGAATCTGAGCTAACTATTTTTTTTTTTAAAATTGTGTGAAGCATGTAAAAGATAACTATGATGAGTTGGTGGCACAGAATTCAAGGTAAACTATTTTGAGGTTAATTTAAAGAGAATTGAGGGAGAAGTTTCTGGAGGAACCAAATGGAAAAGTGGGTAGATTCATTAAATCCTACCTAACCCTACCTAACCCTAAAATGGATGATTGAGGTTAAATGAAAAAAGATTCTAAACCTCTATTTATAGAGAGAGTTGATTAGAAGCAAAGGTTGTTATGTGCAAGAACCTAAGGAAGACAATGAGTCTAGAGTAGTGCTTCATTCAGTGGCTAAACAGAAGAGACAATTATTGGCAAGAAAAGAAAAGAAGGCTTTAGAGTATGAATGGTTGAAGGGTGAACAAGCTATCAAAGTAGAAGTGCATGGAAGCCAAGCAGAATAGAGGACTGAAACATAGATCTATAATTAGCAAGTGAGTTGTAAATTGTTTTTGAAATAAAAGGCAACCAAAACAAGGGGGTTGACTCTTACAAAAAAAGTTGGTAGCCAGCACACTACCAACAAACACCTATAGAAACAACAAGGTGTCACTCAGTTGCATAGAAAATATCAACCCAATAGCACTAGTAAAAGGAAGCAAAACTAACAGAAGTCTACAAAAAACTAACGTATTACCAAACATAGTAGCCTAAAACTACAGAGCTTAAACACACTATAAATTTTCGAATAAAAAACTTTTGGCTTAAAAAGGCCAACCCAAGTCTTAGTAATAGCAATAAATTAGCAACTATGTTGCAACAAAAAACAAACAAAAACTAGGTACCTTAAATCCCTCAAAAACATTCAAATTTTTTCTTTTTCTTTTTCTTTTCCTTTCTTGGGCCCAATCATCAATAAGGAACTTGTAAAGGAGCTTATTATCTTCCATGTCCATCCCCGAATCATCCTTCTCCTGTGCTAGCAATTGGAGGGTGGTAGTTGCTACATGGGTGACCTTCAGTGCAAATTTAGAGAAAGAATGAAATCCCTCCTCCAAGGTTCTGACTCTTTTTTCTAGCAGTGCAGTCATTTCATTTCATTCCTCCTCTTTTTTGTTCTCTTCCTTATCAAACTTTCTAGGTCCCTCATCAGTCTTTGTCAAATGAATTCCATCTTGCAAAACTTGAGAGTTAATAAAAATATTACATTTTTCTTTCACTAGGGAGGAGATAGTGATGGGGGAAGTGTCCACTTTGTTACTATCCTCACAAAAAGTTATAGGCTGAAGGGTAAAACTAGCCGAAACATGAGTCTCGATGGTAATGTCATTACCAGCTGACACCAGGGTATTACAACAGATGCATGGGAATTATCCACCGAGTTTTCACTTTTCTCTTTTTTCCCTTCCTCGTTATCTCTCTTAGAATTAGAGAGATTTTCCTCCTCCATCTCCCTTTCCTCAGTCTCAGAGATCTCCTCTTCCTCCTCTTCCACCACCCTATATCTTTTGGATTTCTGCTTGTACCTAGCCTGGGATTTAGCTAGCCTTCTTGACCTTCTCCTACACTTACCCCCTCCCACCTCTTTTGACTACTCAATTTTTATTGCAACAGGTTTTTCAACCTTAATTTTTTTACAACCCTTTTTTCCTAAAGCCGACTCTGGTTTTTTCTTTTTCTTACCATCTTCGCTAGGGGAGGGCCACAGGGAGTGGATTTTGGTACCTGTGCTGGTACTTAGGGGGAATTTCGATTTTAGCACTAGTTATCAACCACTATAACCCTAGGGGGACAAAGGGCGAGGTGGAACTGATAGAGCCTAAAGATTAGACCTTGGTGGATAATGGTAAAATTCAGACCCTTACCCCTTTTTTCCCTAACATCATTTACCATATCCTCTAGAGAATGTAAGAGAAAAAACAGAATAGAAATGAAATCCCTTTTTCTAAAATGATTGAACATTGGAAAGTGATAGTAGTAGTAAACTCCAAACCTGCCTTCAAGCATAAGATATTTCATAATCACCAAGCAAACATCGTCACACGGAGCCGAAAACTTGTCCCTTATGAATCCTCCCTTATACCTTACTGGTTCTTCATTCTCCTCGAAGAAGTTACTCATACTAGCCTCGTCCGCAATTTTCGTTACCTTTCACCATTTTCCCCCCCTCATGGATAGCCCAATCCACATTGTAAATTGTTATCAGATCAATTTTTACTATTATTTTTTAATCATTGTACCAATCTAAGGTAAATCCTTTGGATTAAGGTTGACCTAACAGTCATTTGTAAATTCTTTAATTGGGTGACATTCCAAGTGAATGATCTAAAGTCCTCTAACAAGGCTCACTCCTACAAGGGTGATTGAAATCCTCTAACTAGGTCACATTTAACAATGTGTATTGTAACCTTTAACAAGGTTGGTCTTTCATAGGGCATCACTTCAAAAGAGTGAGAATTAGTTTATTCTAAAGAATTCCAACATTTCTTTATTCATAATTACAAAAGTATATTGCCCCACACAAGATGTAGTAATAAATGATTTAGTACAACATGAAAAGAACCTATAAATTTAAAATAACAAAAATATGAAAAGAAAAGGGATTTGTTATTTCTTGAATGACAAATCCAAAATTTGGACAACAACATATCTTTAGCTCCTTTTGTTTTTCTATCCAAAGATGCACACAAGAGAAGAGAGAAAAATGGTGTTAAAACTAAGGATGCCTTGTCATTTCATATACAAAATAAACAAATATATAATCTTCTTTCAAGTGGCATTAAATCAGTTTACAATCTATAAAATTTGTCAAAAAAAAGAGAAACATCATTAATATCCATTCATTATTTTTTCTAACACATTTTTTTCACTCTACATGTATATGAATATTCTTATTTCTAATAAAAATTATCAACTATATAAAATATCAAAACATGTGGGGTAAAATAGGATCCCACAAGGGTTGAGCCCAACAATCACCCCTCTTGAATTTTAACAGAGATAAGAGTATAGAGACTACATTCATTTTAGTTGTATCAAGTAGACATATATCATTCATAACAATGAATTGATTTCACTATTGAAAATAATATATACCCACTCATACAACTAGGATGAATTAATGAAGCAACGTTTGTTTTTAAGAGAAGCATTTACCAGTCAAGACATATATTATAAGGATTAAATGTAGAAAATGACAACATGATAATCTAAAGTGGATATAAGGAAATGAAAGCTAAAAAAGAGATTCATAGTTAACATGAGAATATGATGGTGATGAAGATAACTAGATAGATGCATGAATAATAGTATAGTTCATACAATTCTTGAAATCGTTGGCAAGGAAACACTTGTCAAAACATTGCACTTCATTCCAAATCATCAAAAATAAAAATCTTCAAATAGTTTGCATTATTATATCAAAATCTCATTAATAGATTCTCAACATACTGAATATGCAAAGTAATATACTTAATCACTAATTACAAAAGGAAGTCACAGATGAAAAAAATAAAGAGTTGACATGCATAATAACCAAATAGACTTAAACATGCTAATTACTCATTTCCTAGAATTCTACAACATATTATCTCGGTGGTCTACTCCTACTAAGAATCACAAAAGAAAGGTTGATTATATTAAGTTTAAACAAAACACATTTGCTCAATCATTTTGACATATGCAAATAATTAGAATTGTCTCTTGTCTAGAGACAAAGAGATGATTGTCTTTGTCACTAATAGACTATCCAGGAGATGGTAGAAGTAAAAAATAAATATTTAACATATCTACTAGAAGATAAACATAAATTTGAATTGAGTTTAGTTGTGTAAGATAACTTGGCTATTGTTATTAACTTGTTTTTGTAGTGCAATAGTTAGTTAATGGAGTTGTTATTTATTTTTAGTTCTTGCAATTCTTTTCTCTTGAAACTTAAGAATAAGTATAACAAGACAATCCCTGAAAAAACAATAATTGAGTACTTTCTTTTTCTTTTGAATTGAATTGCTTTTATTTTTTATTAAGTGAAAAATAGGTTTTTAAGGTGCTTAAAACATTGTACAAAATGTTCACAAATGATAATCAATAAAGCCCACATACAAGGAACATATCAAAAACCATAAAAAAGGGTTGTATGAAAGTCTCCCACAACCTGAGATTAAAGTGCACAAGAAACATCATGAAACCAAAAAAACAAAGAGGACTAGAGAAACCTCTAGCCAAAACACCTACAAAAATATGAAATTAATATTTTCCTTTAAACTTGCTATTTTGAGAATGAATGGTCATATTGAAGGAGGGTCAATTCATTTTAAATTTTTCCCCTTTTACCATAATCCATCCCTCATCCACCTTTGCAACAACATTTATCCATACCAAAGAGTCCAACATTGGAGTCCCCACAACTTGGGGAGGAAGACCAATATAAACCACCAAAGAACTACTAATAGGGGTCAAAAACCTAAGAGACGAGGCTAACAGATTCCACATAGACAACAGCTACGACACAATCAACAAGACCCACAACAGCATAAGAGACAAGTTTAGAAACAAGAAAATCGACAAAAACCCTATCATAGATAGCCAAATTTTGAGACACAATAAGAGAAGAGTCAATTGCTCTATCTATCACAGAGGCATCAAGAGTAGCGGAACAATCCACTTGAGGCATGTTGGCCTCAGCATGACCAACATCCAGAACTAGATAAACATGAGAAGAAGAAACATGGCTAGGAGGAGCATGGACCACCTCATCAAAGAAAGAACTTTTCTCAACCATACAATGTTGAGTTGAAGCCCCTTTACACCATGAGGTAGACTTTTTCATTTTCTCTAATCCACATTGAGATGTCGCATGGCTAGTCTTAAAACATCTTCTCCACTTGAAGGGGATCCCTTCATAGTATAAATATTGGATCTATCTATTCTTGGGGGAATGTAATTTGATTTTTGAAAGAAGTCCCATAAAAATATCCAAGAAAACTAGAATTTGGGCATAGGTAGAGTGGGAAATACCAGAATATTCTTCATCTACCATCAAATAAATCACCAAAAGTCTAACCTCGATAGGAATCTTGTTGAAAATCTCAATTGAAGGGTCAAAATCTAGGTGCCAAGGCTTTTACATTAGCAAATGGGGTCGCAAGCAAAGTGGGTTATTAAGAATGCTCAAGATGGATTAGTATTGGGATGGGTGACCTCCCAAGAAGTCCCAATCCTTCACCTTTGTGAGCATCACCTAGATCCAATGAGTGCTAAGTATTCCATTTATTCTCATGAGATATATATTCATTTGAAATACTACTCATGAAACATGGCTAAATGAGTTTGACTCAAAAACTACACAATTAAATCCTGATAGCAATATCATAATTAAACTATCTTCCAACTAAAAATATGATCTTAGAAAACTACACAATTAAATCCTGATAGCAATATCATAATTAAACTATCTTCCAACTAAAAATATGATCTTAGAATATCTTGATTTTATCCACAACATTCAAAATTTTAGCAACAAAGGAACCCTTTTTCTTAGAAAAAAATATGATTGTACCAATAATAACGGGTTCCCAGTGTACATAAATCCAAGATTGCAACTCGGAGAGGCTTGGTCAAAAGTCCCTAAACCTATAGATCACCCCATGGGAGAGAAAGATAGAGGCAACGTGATCAATATCCTTCATTGTCTCCTCCTCTAAAGTGATGATAATGGAATTAGAGATAGTCAAGGGGCCCTTTCCCATGAATTTTTTGTTTAATAAGCTATCAGAAAGCCTCAATTAGGGTTTTTGAGTATCAACAAGCACATAAGCATTAGGGGTAGTAGAGCCACTCCCCAACAAAAGGGAAGATGACACCACTTAACCTTTCCTACCCAAAGAAGATGTTGATACGAGTGTGTATTCGCTCCACCATCAATTGACAATTGGATGTATAAACCCCATCCTAGAGGCACCCAACACAACAAGAGTTGATTTAAGAACTAAGAACCAAGCTCCCATTAACACATACTTCACCCTATTCTCATCTATAGAGGTTAGGATGACAACACCCTAAGTGGATCATGTATTAATACTAGTGGGCTTCAATTTAGAAAATCCCAAAGCTAAAGGAACTCCCATCACATGAGGACCTCCACATCTGATGGCCCAACAATGTTGGGTGAAACACTACCTACTACAACAATGGAAGAGGTGGGAGAAGAGTTTTAAAATGATGAGATAAGTGGGGTAGTAGTAATGGATAAAGGAGGTACTAGTTATGGAAAGGGGGAGAGTACTACCAGAAGAAGATAAATTTTGGGGAAGTGTAGTTTCTAGTTTTGATGGCAAGAAATTTCTCAAGGAAGATAGTTTTGGAGAATTGTTTTAAGAAGGGTAGCTATTTGGCATGTTGTTGTCAATAAAAAAGGGGAGATTGATGGAGTTTCTTAATTAATGATTTTGTTGAAGAAGAATATTGTGCATAGAATCTACATATTTTCATTGATGTCAAGATATTAACTCTTGAAGATAAGTTCATTGTTGACTTATGTTGTGATTTCCTCAGTAATTTTGTAGTTTGTTTCTTCATGTTTTTGTCTCTATCTCCCTGTTGTTGCAGATATGATTTGATAGTTTGAATAGATGTAGCTATATTAAGGTTAGCACATGTTATGGATTTGTGGGATAAAAGATATATGGTTCAGAAGTTTGGTTTGTCTATTACATTGTTTCCTTTGGAACATAATAGCTTATCAAAATATTTGCAATTCATCTCATGTTTTTTTTTGGCTCTTCGATTTTGGGGTAAGATTAAGCATTTCTTTTGGCATTTGATTTCTAGATAGCATTAACTTCATTATACTTTTTTCAACTTGTTTGGATGAAACATATGAAGCATTTTGGAGGAAGTAGGTAAAGTAATTTGGGAGCTAACTGATTGGTTAAAGCGTGTATGGATAATGTAAAGTACAAGTAGATCACTATATATGTTTATGTATGTATGTATGTATGTATGTATGGATATAGGTGTATGTATGTATATAGGTATATGTATATAGATACATACATACATACATACATATATGTATGTGTATACATTATGTGTGTGTGTGTGTGTGTACTCCTTTTGCAGTAGTGTATGATGAGGATATATATGAGATGATGCATGAATGTAATTGTAACTAAGGATTGGATGCAAATTACCAAAAACATAACAAAGCATGTGAAGTTCATTTACTAAGCTTCAAAGAATTTGAATTCAAACATATGGGAGATGCAACTATAACAAATAAATTTTTACTTCTTTTCTAGGGCAGTGAGCCCTCTGGTAGTGGGCACTTTTGGTAATATATTATAACTAGTTATGCTATTTCGAGAGTTAACCCTCTCTATGGTTTTTCAATAATGAGTTTCTATAAGAAAAATCTTGTGTCTTCATGTGTATGTTTCTACATGGATGATCTTTCTAGTTCAGTTGCTTTGTTGAATAGTTATTTCGTTTTGATGAAAGCGAGTAAAGTAATGTGGATGCACTAAAGAATGAATTTATGATATTTAAAGGAATACTTATTCACTCCCCACTTTAGTATTCGTATTGTTCAATAGTCTCTTCATTTGACTTTTCCACCTTTACATGTCTAGATATTATGAAAAGATCATATTTTCTACCTATCGCTTCATCTAGTCCACTCATTTCCTTGCACCTCTTAATCTCCTTCATCCTCCATATGTCCTTCCTACTCTCTAATCTTAGCCACACATTTATCAACCCTTCATCCTAGTCATTATTTCATGAGGATTTTTACGAAACAAGATATTCTTATAACATTTGGATCAATAATAATTTTGCATAATTGATCTTGTGGAGACATTGTGTCATTGCATACTTCTGATCTTTGAGATTGCACAACTATCATGTCATCTTACCATTATCATCCTATCACTATCATAGTCTTCATATCATTCATTATCATTGCTTTGCATCAATCAACCAAGCTCCATTATCTCACAACCTCTTGTGCATGTGCCATAAATTTGAGAACACCAACATCAACATTACAAGATCTTGGAAGAAAAGAGGACAATGGAGTCAAGCATCTCTTATGTGTATTGGTATGTTTTCTTTATGTCATCTTTATGCATTCGTGAGGAAGTATTATATTGGTGTCATTTTTGTGTACCTAGGGCAAATGGTTAGGCTTAGTGGGTTCACAAATTATGTAGTCTATTTCCATAATCATTAGATGTAGCCAATGCTTGAGGAAAAAACCACTAAAATATTTTAAAATTAGACAATCTTATCTTGCAAGAATATAAAAGAATATAGTTTTGTTGTTTGGTAGAATAACCCATGAATACAGATGTTACTACATCATGCTACCTCTATGATATTTAGAAAACATGTCTCTATAGGAAACTAAACTAGTAGTTAAAACCCTAAACAATCTCGTTACTTGCAATTCTACATAAATGTAAAAATTAAAATCTATTTTTTGGAAACCAAATAATATGTATAGCACTTAGTTTGATCATTGAGTCACATGTGAGAATTCGATTGAGAACTAGATATCATAAATGAGCTATGTGAGACAAGTAAAATCCCATGATACTTGTTGAATAGACAACCTAGAGATGAAAAAATCACTGCATCTAGCATCTGACCATCACATTAGTTACAAAATGATCATTATCATCATCTACTACCAATTTTCCATTTGAGGATGAACATGGATTCTTTGGTGGAAAAATCATTTTTGAGTAGTTGCAAGGCCAAATGCAATCATCAATAACATAATGCTCAATTTGGGGAGTGGTTGTCCATGCCGAACATGACAAAATGTGGGGACTTGATGCAAGATGAGTATGAAAGCTAGCTTGAATTACTCAAAAGGAGAAAAATAGAAATCTCATTGGGAATTTTGTTGAAATTTATTGTGAAAGTGGACTTTAGGATGAGATATTGCAATCAAGTCAAGAATTCCAATAAAATCTATAACAAAAGCATGATGAAATTGTAGGAAAAATGTGGAAGGACTATAGGTTAAAGTTTCATTATGGAATCACACATAGGGATGAAATTTTGGAAGTCCAACAAAACTCAACAATTGAATAAAAGGCACATCAAAGCCAAGTAGAAACTTTTTTGAGAAAAGAATGCAAGATTAGTAGAGGGATTTTGGAGGGGAAAAGAAAGAAGTTTGACTTCAGAAGTCCATTAAAGCAAGGGAGATGAAGATTGAGGGAAACAATGGAAGATCGGGAATGGGTAGTGAAATTCTGTCACTTAAACCAAAAAAGGAATAAATAAAGGATATAGAAAGGGAGAAAGACATATGCCAATTGTTTTTTATTAAGGAAAATAGGTTTTGAAGGGTGCCTAAAACCCTGTACATAGCTTTAGATATTCAATAAACATAGAGACAAAGTTACAACAAACCAAAAAGGAGCTGGTCACCCCCCAAAAAGGGGTGACCGTGGTGACAGAAAAGCCTATCACCAACCAAAACAAAATAACCAACTAGGAAGCAAAGATCTGAACGGAAGGATCTGCCTCCAAGAAACTAGGCACAACAAGGGAGGTCACAATATGCCCTTTGATTTAGAGTCTCCCTTGCTTGACTGAAGATTCATTTCTAAAGGAGGAGCAGAGGGCTTAGTTTTCAACATATGCCAATTGTTAGCATTTGTTATTCTCTTAATATATATATCTCTCTCATGAGAGAAACACGGTGAAAGAGGATGATCTTTTAGTAAAGAAGATTGATATGGTTTAGAATTCCCTTGATGATACTAGGCATGAAGCGTTAACAAGTTATGTTTATCTCTCTCCTAAAGTTTTTCATGAAAACACCTTAGAAGAAAAGGACAATATCTATGATGCTCTCCCTTTTACAAATGAATCCTTTGAGAAGAAAGATCATATTCAAGTCGATGCCATTAATATGCAATCTCAACCTCCTCCTTAATTCTTTCTTAAATAAAAATAAACACACCATCTCCACCTCAAGGGGATGATTAGGGATAATTAGATTTCACATCCACCTTTCATAACAAAAGCAAAATCCCTAAATTTGAGACTTGAACCCTTTATTTCAACACATTTATGGATATTGATATGGCGACCCCTTTAAATTTCAAACTGATTCAACCTAAGAATAACTCTTTCTTCTTGATACTTGAAAGCTACGTGGATACAATGGACATGCTACAATTCTTAAATGGTTTCTTACAGTACTCATAGATGATGGGCAAAAATGATGCCTAATTAGGTCTTGGCTAAGGTTTGGTTTTGTAGAATTTAGTTCCAACATCACATGGACATGTATGTCGCTTATCTTTGTATTTTATTATTTTGTTCTCCGCCCTTTTGAGTGTTGCCAATGTGTGTATATCATAAGTGTTTATTGTTATATGATATTGAACATGACAACTACACATCTACATGCATGTTATATAAATGTTAGGTAGAACTCTTGTATTTGGAAAAAAGAAACCAACTTGACATTTGATAGAGTTTTGTCCATATTGAATTGGGAATTAAACACTTCGAATAGTTATTCTAGATTAATGCATTGAAAGTTTGACAGTTAAATTCAATAATTTGAATGGTAAAATAGACCCTCAAATTATTTCTAATCTTGCACAAATAAATCAATGGAAAGGTCATGTATAATGTCAAAAAATGTTGTTCACCATAAAATTCTAGCAGCGTATAAAGTAATTAAAATTTTGAAAATAAATACTTGATTTTCATTTGATAAATACTTTGTTTTACTTGTAAAATTTGTTGTTTGCCAACCCTAACAACAAACGTTTTCACAAAGTAAAAAAATCCTTTTGGGCAAGATTGAGAAGGGTAGAAGAGTGTGCCTATGATCTCTTGGTTAAACTGAACTTCAAGAAAAGTTAAGGGGATTGGATATCATAGGCCTTTGGGTTACAATTAAGTGTAATTGCCAAACAAATTGTTAGGGCATTACAAGGAGGTACTCCATTGTGTGTCCTTGCTGTTCAATTTTTGTAGCTATAGCTTAATGATAATGGAATGGGGAATGATAGAGGAGAAAGGCTGATAATAGTGCACACTAATAATTGCACATGTGATGTTGGCATTAAAAATTTACATCACCAAGTGGCTAGGGATGTAAACAACTCAAATCTTTTAATCCACTATATCACCTACAATTTTTTTGAGGTATAATAAGAGACAATAACCAACTAAATCAATGGTTGAAAATGCTTAGACTAACAAATGAAAAATGGTTGAGAACCAAAATATAGAACACTACTATGCTCCGCACAAAAAATTGCCTTTTGTACAAAGAAAACAACCGTGCATACATGGATAGTTACATGGCAAGAAAGCATTTGTCTATCTGTTCAACCTCCCTTTGTTCCCATCAATAGTCCCCACTAAAGGTGGTGGACTAGTTACCAAAACCGCCTAATATTAGTTAGATGTTGTGGATGTGAGAAATTATTCACTAGTTTATTTATTTACTTATTTATTTATGAGAGATTATTTTATTTTGAGAAAAATATTTAAACAATTCAAAACATCCCTGACATGTCAAGGTTTTTCAAAAAAACCACCTAATTGCCAAATTCCAGACATACATGTATAGTGTCACTTCCATGGTGCCTTGTGACAGATCCACCAAAATCTACATCGGTGTTCCTTTGACCTCGACTCCAACAAACACCAAGCAAGGAATAGGACATGTTGATAGAATGAGCTTAACGACCGGACTGCATTTTAAACCTAATGCAAACAAAAGCTTATTTCCTCATATGTGGCCAAATGTCAATTTAAAATGTTACATGATGCCTGATTTTGTTTGGTCACCAATGAACTAGAATTTGAATTTCTCTGTTTTTTAATGCTTGGCATGTCCGCCCACCTGCCAGGGAATCCGCACAGATTATTTATTGTGAAACCCGCAGTCATTTAAATCTTCATCGATACCTCTTTTCGTCGTCTATACCCTCCACAATTCCTCATCATTAAAGCATACCATCTCATATCATGCAATACTACGCCAAGATCAAACCATTTTGTGTGGAAAATAGTCAGAGACAAAAATATGTGCAAGTAGTATCACAATTAATGGGTACCTTCAATTATTGGACCCTGTACACAATCAAAAAAATATCTCAATGTCAAATACTTGGAGGTGAAAGCCTCTTCGCCCATGGACAACATGTAAAAAGCTTAGCAAGAAAGTGCAGATTTTCTTGTTTGAAATTGCAAGCCACTAAGACAAAGGTCTCAACCAATCCATCCAGCTCTAGGTGGAGTCGGTTGGTTCGACTTAACAATCAAGCCTTGCCTCTTTTTTTGGATCCGTCCCACTTCCCCACGCTCAAATGGAAAGCATAGCATTCCCTAAGTTTTGCCTTGGCAATTTGAACCAGTGACAGAATATACTCAATGGCATTATTAAACTTGCGACTGATGATCTCATTGCTAGAATACCTGCCAATCAACAGTGTAACTTCTCTAAAACAAACTGGTTGGGGTCTCTGGTCCTGGTTTTTGGTTTTTTTCGTTTAGACTGTTAGTGGTTCCAGGTCCCTGTAAAATCTGGTTTAGTTTGTTTTTGGACTTTTCTAGTGGTTTCAAGTCCTTGTAAAACTTGATTTTGAAACTGTTCTACAGTTTGTTGCAGGTTTATTTTTCCTGTTGGGCTGTAATGCTTTATCTTTTTGCTTTTTGTTAAAGGGTTTCGGGGTCCCTTCAAAACCTGCTTTTACCATAATCTAAAACTTCTCTAAAACAAACTGAAGATCGCTTTGACCACTTCCCACTAAATGTCATCAACCAAAACATCCTTCCCAAACTACTCTTACCTGTCCAATTAAACTAAAAATAGATATACACACTGAAAGAGGCCACATGAGGTATGCCAATAAGATATAAAGCCAATGTTTCCTCACACTTAATAGCATAGCAAACTGATTATTTTCAGGGTGTCTGGACTTGCAAAGCTGTCAAATCTAGTTGAAGCAAGGATTGATCAGAGTGACACCTGAAAACATGTTTTCTTGGGTCTCAATTAACTAATTAATGTGTTCTCAGGATCCTCCGGCAGACTTTAATTCGATACATTTGGAAGAATAGATGCACCACCAGCTATCATCATGATTGGTTTCCTCTAGAACTTGAATCCCAAAGACTTTCACACCGATTTCCTGCTGCAGATGTCCTCCTTTCCAGAAGGACAACATGGAGTCTATGGCTGTTTCCGTTTTTGAGGCCAAGCTATTCTACTACTGATATGAATACTGTCTCACTGTTTACTTCTGTGAACTTTAAGCATCTTAAATTTGAAAAATAAATATAAAAAATCTTATATTACTCAAGTGTAAGCATTCAACCGATAAATTTCCAAATGTTATATCATATTGCTCTATATGCACTTGGTAACCATATCTGGGGCTTGTGCAATCCTAATGCTACGCTTGTATATATAGAAATCCACAACTTCAAAAATATATTATATTAAAAAAATCATAGTAGCGATGGTTTTTTTGGTTAAGCTGTTGGGTTCAGAAAGAGACTGTCGGTACCAGACATCAAATTAAGAGATGCTGCGTGGTTAAAATTTCCAAATTACCCTGTTGTGTAAATCGAATCATTTGCTCTTTATAGTCCCATGTAGTGAAAACTCAAATAGAACTTGTCTAAAATGATACAAATCTAAGCACAGATATAATTCGACGGCAGTACATTGGGCAACAATATAAATTGAATGATAAAACATAGAACATACAAACTACCATATTTTCCATAAAATGTTTCAGCTAGTCATTATAAAGATTAGGAATTGTGACTAGCATGTGATATTATGTCATCTGACAATAGGAGGCATTGGTTAAGCTGTTAGGTTAGTCTACCTTATTCTTTCTCAGAGTCCAGTGTAGACATGGCCAAATGTCACTGCCTTTGATATGAATGATGTGGAGATGAAAGCTGATGATTGGGATGAGCAGGGGAGCGATATATATTCATATTTCCATTTCCATTAGCAGTTGCATTTCCTTCATGACTAAGTCTATCCTTTATGGCTTGTATTGCTTCGAGCTTTTGAACTACTTGGTCCATGGCAGGCCTCTGTTTTGGGTCTCCACTAAGGCACTGAAGAGCAACAAGGGCTGCTTTATGTGCCCCCTTCACAGGAAAGTTTCTGTCCAATCTGGCGTCCATAACTTGATATAATTTTCGTTTATCACCTAAAAGAGGTACGCTCCATTCCACCAGTTTATGCTGCCCAGGCGGCCGGTTTGTATCTACAGCACGTTGCCCACATAACATTTCCAGTAACACCACTCCAAAACCATATACATCACTTTTGGCTGTCAAATGCCCTGTTCAAATTCATCAAGCCAAATCAATATATAAGGTAGGAACATTTCTTGAATGAAAACCATCTTGGGATTTTTCAATGAGACCCTTGTATCCAAAACCACCTGCTCCAAATTGATGCATATATTTGTTAAGAGAAAAGGGAAAAATGGAATCAAAGGATGACGAAAACCTGTTGCCATATACTCAGGAGCTGCGTAACCATAAGTCCCCATGATCCTAGTAGAGACGTGTGTAGCAGCTCCTGTTGGCCCATCCTTGGCCAGTCCAAAGTCTGAAAGCTTTGCATTATATGCCTGCAATCATTTAAAAAGTTCACCTCAAGCTACTTACTGTTCCTTAAAACCAGATCATCTTTAATAGCTAAAATAAAATGGGCATACCGAGTCAAGAAGTATGTTCGAAGTCTTAAAATCACGATATATAACTTGTGGATCTGCACTGTGCAGAAATGCAAGCCCCCTAGCAGCTCCAAGGGCTATTTTGATCCTTATGCTCCAAGAAAGAGGCTGATAATATGAGCCTCCTACAAAATAAGAAATAACTTGCTTCAGTAAATTTACTCGTAACTGTAGCCCTAACAACGTGCATTCCTTCTACTTTCAGTGGTTGTCTGTGACCATTGCAAGCCCAATGTCAGACACTTAATCCAACTTCAAACACTTAAGCCCAATGTCACCTACAATATAGTGAGCTTGGACTCCAAATATATGCAGTTATCCACTGTAAAGTAAAAGAAAACACAGATAACCAGTCCAGCGAAACACAAAATTCAAAGATTGGTTACTCTCACTGGAAACGAACAAAACGGTTTCCGAAATCAAATTTCTAAAATATTTCCAGTTGACTCTTTAAGAAAGCACTCTGGACGAATCAAGATTCAAAACAGATAATTCCATCTAAATTAAAACGCCCTTGAAGGAAAATAATGTATACCATTTTAGAAGTTTTAGCGTAAGCAGCCAGACACATAATGGACATGGCGATGTTGATTGGCTTGTATATGGCAGTATGTCTCACAAAGCCTCGTCTTAAAAATAATAAGTTTGTATAAATGCGACATGCTTCTTTCATTTTCCTATCAATAACTTTCCTGCATATCGGTATTAACTTTAACGGATAATTCGTTGTAGTTTCACTACCAATTAGCATTGTCTTGGCAACTCTTTCAGGTTTTTTCGGGATTCAAGAAGCTTTGATTTGTAGTGCCCATAAAAGAGTGGAATTTATGTAATTTCCTTTTTGTATAGACAAGCAATACTGTAAAGACACTCATATAAAGAAAACAGCAGGCAATAGATAGGTGAAAGTCCACATAATCAGGTCACCTCCCCCACTTTCGTAATTGTTATTACCATTGGGGCTTGGTTAGCTTACTTTATCTGCAGTACTATGAACCATGCTGAATAATATGTATCTGCTGTTGTTTTGACTATCTCAGTATAAAAAAGAAATGGATGTTTCACAAAATTGATATTGTATGGAAGTTGCGCAAGTTTTTTAACGTAAATTTACAGAGTTCCGGATGTATTACTCACTTCTGAATAGGTGATTCTCCAAACTCCCTTTTTGCATAAACTCGTAGACCAATAAGAGATGATCATCTTCAGTACAATACCCTACGAGCTTTACAAGATTGGGATGGGAGAGCTGCCCCAGATAATTCACTTCAGCCTATCAAGAGTATCGAAGTAAATAAATCAGCTAACTCAAAAAACGAAATAAAATTAACCCAAATATTTTTCCTGTGAGACTCAGTTCAAGTTAGCTAAATTAAAATTGGATAGATACTGATACAAAGCCAAAGAAACAAAATATAGTAGGGTCAATTCAAACAAGATAGTAGCTATTGACATAGAGCCAATTAGCCAAATTCAGCAGTACCCTACTCAGATAGGATAGATATTAATGTAGAGTTGAATAGAAGAATTCAACAAATCAAATTGGCTAGATCTTGAAGTAGAGCCAATACGCTAAATACGGTAGTACCCAATTCAAAGGTGAAGCCAATTAGCCAAATACAAAACTCCCCAATTCGATCAGGATAGATATTAGTGTAAATCCTATTAGCTAAGTATAATCATACCCAATTCAAAATGACTAGATTTCAATCCAAAGCAAATTTAGAAGGGAAAAAGAGTACCAGCCACTCCTTGTGACCCTGCAGACCCTCGTGGTTAAGTTTTTTGACGGCAATAACCATGCCAGTCCCGGGCTTTGTTGCTACGAAAGCATTTTCATCAATCCATCCCTTAAAAACACACCCGAATCCTCCTTCGCCCAAAACACTGTCAGGACGGAAGTTTCTGGTTGCGCATTTGAGGTCGTTGAAGGTAAAAACCTTCAAATTAGGCGAAGGCAGGATTCGACCCTGGGGTCTGGGAGTGGACGGGCTAACGAGAGAGGAATCGCTGTGGGTCGTGGAAGCTAAGGAAAATTGTTGCGTTGAAGGCAGAGAGAATTGCAAACCTGCCATACACGAGGGGTCAAATGAGGTAGAGGAAATGAAAATAGCAAGGGGGTAAGAAAAACATACCAGAAGAATTGGCCGGTGTAGAATTGTGAATGTGACCATCCGATTTCCCATTCGTGCCCAAACAATTTCCCATGCCCAGAACGCTCCTTGCCTCTAAATCACATTTTCTTACCAGAAAGGACGGATGCAGCTGACAAAATTGATGAAAGTACAAGTGAAACCTGAGCTGAGAGCATAGAATTGAACAATTTGCTCCCTCCCAGACTTTGACTTTCCAGTAATCGCCTATCCTCAAGTCTTCTGGTAACATGGCCTCATTCACACCTGGACGCACGGTAATCACCGTCACGGTTGGTTGTCAATTCCTTTTAACCCCCTCCATTTTGATGGATACAAATAATATATTAGTATATGTGAGATTTTAGTAAGGGGGTTAAGAGTTGAGCAACCTTAGGATAAAAGGTTGTCTACACGATTCTATTAAAAATAAAAAATAATAATAATAATTAAATATGTTTGATCATCTTTTTTCCATTTTTTTTTTCTTGTGATCAATTGTATTAATAGAACATAAGGTTGTTTACATAGTTTTATAATAAAATTATTTAGCTTTTTTATTATAATTTTTGATATAGAAGTTTGTTTTTTTACTTGATTCCTCACTTTCAACTCATCAGTAATTGCCATCTTTAGTAAAAGGTTATTTGATTTCTCCTTCTTTCATTTTGATGGATCAAATAATTTGTTTGATTGAAACACAAAAATGGAATTTCCAAGACTTAATAGTGTGATTAAGAATTATTATACACAATTAATCATAAGATATAAAGTTGTTCAAAATGATTTTTTTTAGTTTGATCCTCTATTATGGATTTTGATAAATAAATAAAATTCTTGTTTTGACTAGTTTTGTTCCTTAAAAAAAGGTATAGGTAATTAAGTTTTCCTATCTGATATGTTTTCCATTGCAAGTTGTTCATTCCATGTTGAAGTATCATTTGTCTTTACTAGACCCTATTGCAAAATATGCATATTTTATTTATTGTTGTGCGTATTGTTTATTCTTCTACTCTTATTGGCAACACATCACTTATAAGGGATGGTAAATACATTTCTCATTGTCATGTGAATAGATTTTGATTTACCAATATAGAGCTGATTGAAATCGCCTATGGAATACAGAGCAGTATACAAGAATAGTGAATGAATTAGTACATGCAAATGAAACATATTCATGCAATGCAATTCTAGACATATTATTGAGACAACCATAAGAATCTAATTCTATGATTACAAATATTGGAGTTGGGATTCATAAGTATTCATGTCTAATCATCAGAGTTACATTTTTGGTCAAGAATATGACAAAAATAAAATATTTCATAAGTTACACTTGAATCTTGATTAGAAGAATTATTTTGGTCAATGATTGTGTTTGAGCCAACCATGGAGAGTTTATCTTTTGTTTATCACATCATGGATTGATCATTTGATCAAGTAAAGCGAATTGTTTTACATGTTTGTTTAGGATTTAGTCAACTAACTAAGAAATGTTATGAATGTATATACATGATTATGCTTCGTCATGCGAAGAAAGAGACGTGAGATATGATTGATGATATGTAATGTGATATTTGTAAAGATTAGAGAA
This sequence comes from Cupressus sempervirens, assembly GCA_028749045.1. Classification (NCBI taxonomy): domain Eukaryota; kingdom Viridiplantae; phylum Streptophyta; class Pinopsida; order Cupressales; family Cupressaceae; genus Cupressus; species Cupressus sempervirens. The sequence continues at coordinate 502,801,286 of CM053783.1, read as the reverse complement.
AATTTGTGATGCAAAGGACATTATATAAAGTGAAGCTTCATCAACTATGATCATGTGTAACGCTACTTTACAATTCATGATTGGGTTGTGATGAAGGGTGCTCCCTTAATACCACAAGCATATAACATAAACAAAGAAAGAACAACAATTTGTGAGAACAAAATATGGGCTTCTTATTATTGTTGGAAATAAGGAATTACAAAATTTTGAAATACAATATGCAAAGCCACATGGGTATCTTTCTTACAATAATTTGCAACACAAAGTTGTGAACTATCAACTAGAGTTGTCCTAGACAATGTATGAGCATTCCTTATATAGGCATTTTTATATTGCCAAGGAAGTTTCTAGACATCAAACCCTAACCCTTGAGATCGACTGACTCTAAAATTACATATAGAGTCAAGCCAATACGCCTTTGATACTTATTTTGAAAATTTTGTTCAGCCCAACTTCAAAAGGCCATAACTTTTAAACTATTGCTCTGATCTACAATTATAACCTCTATTTAGAATCCTCGACTTCTGATCTTTGAGGCCCAACTTATGCAAACTCTAGTCGACCCCATTTTGGAGCCCATCCGAGCCATCTAAGGTATTTAACAGTGATCCTGAAGTCTTTATACCAAAATTGCACTCCAAAACCCTCCAATAAATCCATGAATACTCATGATATGGCACTAAGCCTCAACTGGTAGGCTAATATATCAAAGATGAACAACCACCACTAAAATTAGGATATTTTGAGCTCATATGATTGACTTACTAAGTAGCAAGCCTTCACAGACAACAACTCCACACTGAGACAACCCTTATTCAACAAAAATGAAATATTTTTGGGTGATGCAAGATTGCTCTTACAATTTGGATACTCTACATCATACACCCAGGGTAATTTGAGAAGTGACCCTATCACATCTTAGGTGTTTAGAGGAAAACCAAGATAGTCAACCTCACCCCTTGCTAGCCATGATGAATCTTCTACTAGCCTCCTTTTCCATTTGACCAAGTACTCTTCATAAGTTTTGTTCCTTGTACTTTTGCCAACACGATTGTCTAGTATCTCCTTAATCTCCTTTGTTGTCGAACTAGTTGCTAGAATACTCCATTGTGCTTTTGCAACTTCATCTCCATCACCTCCTTCATAATACTTTTTCAAATACAAAAATTTAAATAATGGTAAAATATTTAGTTTAGTAGGCAACTTACTTCATAGGCATTTCTAGAATCATGCCTTTTCACCATCTTACATAGTTCAAACTTCTTCATATTCAACTTATTATATGTACCCACTGAAAAATGCTTACTTTTCAAATGAACCATGACTTCATCTCCAATTTGAAATTCCTTATACCTCCTTTTCACATCTACCTTATCTCTGTACTATGTATTCATCTTAATAATGTGCTTCCTCACCTCCTCATGGATATTCTTCAAATATTTAAAAAAAAAATTTGCTTCAACAATACTTATTTCTCCTTTATCCAATTGTCTCAATTCAAAAGAATTTTTGAGACTGCTCCCATATACAATTTGGAATGGTGATTTACCATTATTCATATTGACATAATTATTGTATGCATATTTTTCCTATGGTAAAATCAAATCTCAATCCTTTGGTTAATCTCCAACTAAGCATCTTAGCAAATTACCCAAACTCTAGTTCACAATTTCTATATGACCATCAATCTACGGATGAAGTGATGAACCAAACTTCACATTTATCTTCAATTTCTTCCATAGTGAATGATAGAAATACCTAACAAGCTTGGTATCTCAATTTGAAACTACACTCTTTGGAAAACCATGTAGTCTCGCCACTTCTTTGAAAAATAACTCCACCATATTATCAACATCACTAGTCTTCTTGCAGAGAATAAAATGTGTCATCTTTGAAAATCTATCAACCACCACAAATTTTGAATCATACCCTCATTGTGTTCTTGGTAAACCAAAAACAAAATCCACGCTAACATCCTCCCACGACTTCTATGGTACAGGTAATGGTTGATAAAACTCAATATTTTTCTTCACGTCTTTTTCCATCTGACATACTCTGCAACTCTACACAAACTTCTTCACATGTTGCTACAACTGTGACTAGTAATAATTCTCAAGAACCAAAGTAATGGTCTTATCTCTCCCAAAATGTCCATCCAATCCTCCACTATGCTTCTCCTCGATGAGATTCTCCCTCATAGAACTTCTGGGAATGCACAACTGACTTCATTTAAATAACATACCATCTTGGATTATGAAATCAAATCACTTTGTCCTATTAAGTGTAACAGGTTCTATACAAGCTTTCCAAGCTTCACCAAAGTCAAGATCTTGTAGTTACAAATTCTTGAGTTCCTTCAACCCAACCACCTCAATCTGCATTTCTATCAACAAAATTTGTCTTCTACTAAGAGCATCTGCAACTCTATTAGACTTCCCACTCTTGTTTTTCAAAACAAATGTATAACTCTGCAGAACCTCAACCTAGTTCAAATGTCTTTGGTTCAATTTTTCTTGACTATTCAAATATTGCAAAGCTTGATGATCAGTATAAAAAGAAAACTCCTTAGGAAGAAGATAGTGTATCCACTTCTTCAATGCCTGAACTATAGCATAAAATTCCTAACAAGAAACAAAATATTTTCTTTTGGAATTATTCAACTTCTCACTGAAATAAGCAACAGGTCTACCTTTTGGCTCAAACAACTCTTAGTGCAATACCACTAACATCACAATCTACTTGAAACACCTTATTAAAATCTAAAAGTGCCAAAATAGGTTGTTATGTAACTTTCTATTTCAACATATTAAAACTTGTCTCTGCTCTTACAATCCACTTAAATTATTTCATATCCCCTCTCATTGTTTCAATTAAAGGCCCACAAATATAGCTAAAATCTCTCATAAAATTTCAGTAAAAACTAGCCAGTCAATGGAAAGATCTTACCTCTATTGCACTCCTTGAAGTAGGCCATTCACAGATAGCTTTCACTTTCTCAGGGTCCATTTTCAAACCTTTTGGTGATACTACAAATCCAAAGTACACTAACTCCTTCAAAAAATTACACTTCCTTAGGTTTATCAACAACTTTTCTTCCCTCAACTTATCAAACACCTTATAAATTTGCATCAAATGCTCCTCCAATGTCTTACTAAAGATCAATATATCATCTAGGTAAACAATGACAAACTTACCCAAAAAACTCCTTCAATAGTTCATTCATGAGCCTCATGAAAGTGTTCAATGCATTGGTTAGCCCAAATGACATGACTAACCAATCATGCAATCCTTCCCTTGTCTTGAAGGCATTCTTCCACTCATTTCCTTTTCTTATGTGAATCTAATGGTACTCACTCTTCAAATCTATCGTTGTGAAACACACAACTCCACTCAAATAGTCCATAATATCATCCATCCTTGGCAATAGAAATCTGTATGTGATTGTAATCTAGTTGATAGCCTACAAATATATGCACATCCTCCATTCTTCATTCTTCTTTGGTGCTAATACTATTGGTACAACACATGGACTCAAACTCTCTCGAATCAACCCCTTCTGCAACAACTCATGAACTTGTCTATTCAACTCTTCACTTTCTGCTAGTGTCGTTATGTACATTGCTTTGTTTTGAAATTTGACTCCTGGAATCAAATCCATCTAGCAACTAATCTTCCTCACTAGGGGTAATCCATCAGGTACATTATCTGATACAATATTAGGAAACTCTCCCAAAAAATTTACAACTTCTATAGGTACCTCCTCTACTTCTTATTTACATTCTTTTAGGATTATAGAAAAACACATATGCTCATGCTTCATACCTTTGAGAAACTCCTTTCCATCAACAAAACATATTCTAGTAGAACTACATACATTTTCTTCTTTCTCCTTCAATGGCTTCAACTTATCTTTCACTCTATCCTTTGTCAAAGTGTAGGTATGTGCTCGCCCATTATGTACAACATGTCTATCAAACTACCATAGCCTACCCAATAGCATATGACATATGTCCATAGGTATGATATTAAAAAGCACCTCATCCTGGTAACTTCTAGTCTTGAACTTCACTAAGCATTTCTCATTGACCATGACCTTATGGTCATTTTGCACCCAAACTATGATATGGATGTAGCTGTTTCTACCTCTTGAGACTTAACTTCATGATTATCCTTTTTGACACTAGATTGTCAATGCTTCCACCATCAATAATCACTTCACAACACTTATCTTCACATTTACACCTTATAAGAAACAAACTCCTCCTTTGATAAAGTTCATTACACCACTCAACAAGACTCTTTGATTAACTAGGACTTGTCCTCTTTCAACATCTTCATAATGTGATGATTTGACATCTTCATCAATATGCACAACTTTGGCATAGCCTTCATTTCTTCTATCTACCCTTCCTTGGTGTTGGGAACATTCAAATGCTCTAGACCCTTGTTCTCTGTAGTGAAAACATTTTCCATAGAAACCTCCTCTTATAGATCATTTCCCTCTTCCTCTTCCTCTCTAATCTCTATTGTTCTGATCATGGAAATGATTAGAATTGTTTCCTCTATGGTTCTGATTTCTACTGCTAGCCTCATCCTTGTTCTTTTGATCATCATTTATGCCTCAATAAGACCATCCACTAGATCTTCCATTGCAACCTCTTCCACTATTCTTGTTATTAAACTTCTTGTTCAACCTTTCCTCTACTCTTAGGGCAAACTGGCATGGCTCTTCAATACTACTCATTCAGACCAGACTCGACTCTCCTATATGATTGGCCTCAACCCATTAAGATAATGAATGAATATCTCCTTATCATCTTTTGCATGGTCATTTATGATGAGAATGTAGTAGAACTCCACAATATACTCTCGAACAGATCTTCTTGCTTCCTTCAACCCTTGCATTTTCTTTAGCAAATCAAGCTCATAATCCATGGGAATGAATTGTCACTTCAATTTAGCTATCATCTGATCCCATCTGGTGATTTTTTCCTTCCCTCTTCTATTTTTCTCTAATTGAATCTCCTTCCACCAAATCTTTGCATGTCCCTTCAAATTTGCCTTCACAAACTTGACCCTATTAGGATCCTCAATGTCTTTATACTCAAAGTGTTCCTCCAATTCATTGATCTAATTGATCAACTCCTCCAGGTTAAGATTTTTCCAAAAATATGGGAACCTCAAACTCAGGTATTTTCCAATCTTGGAGATGTCCTTGAAAATTCTTTCTTCTTCTTGTTTTAGAATTCCATGTTCTTCAACATTTTCCTCTTCTTTCCTTCATCCTCACTTTCATCTCTTACGACCAAATTTATCCTTCTACGCATCTATTCTGTCAATGCTTGAATTTGTATCCAAAGGGCTTTAAAACCCTTAGGTGTAATAGCTACAACTCTCCCACCACACTCTCTTCATGGATATATTTTTGTGCTTTTGTTGAAACCTTAGTGCAAACTGCCTCAGAATCAGTGATCTATCCACACACTCAGCTCAAACCATGGTCCTGGTGTAAGTTTCCTCCTAGTCAGCAATTTGTTTACACACCCAAGAACTCTTACTTTGATATCACTTGATAAAGGGTGTTCCCCTTAATACCACAAACACATAACAAAAACAAAGAAAGAATAACAATTTGTGAGAGCATAATATGAGCTTCTTATTATCTTCATAATTGCGAAATTACAGAATTTTGAAATACAATATGGAAACCCACATGGACATCTTTCTTACAATAATTTACAAGATAGAGTTGTGAACTATCATTGATAGTGTTCCTAGATAATGTGTGGGCATTCCTTATATAGGCATTTTTACATTGCCAGGGAAGTTTCTAGATAGAAAACCCTAACCCTTGAGATCAACTAACTCTAAAGTTACATACAGAGTTGGCCTGCTACACCTTTGACACTTATTTTGGATATTTTGGTTGGTTCAACTTTGGAAGGCCATAACTTTCAAACCATTTCTTCAATTTGCTATTATAAACACTTTTCAAAATCCTCAATTTCTAATCTACAAGGCTTGACTCTTGCAAGCTCCAGCTGACCCCATTTCAAAGCCCATTCTAGCCCTCTAAAGTCTTCAACGATGAGACTAAAGTTTTTATACCAAAATTTTACACCAAAAATCTACACTAAATCTATGAATACTCATTATATGGCACTGAGCCTCAACTAGTAGGATGATATATCCAAGATAACATCCACCTTTGAAATTAGAACATTTTGACCTCATATTACTAACTTACTAAGTAGCAAGCCTTCACCAAAAACAACTCTACATTGATACAAACCTTATTCAAGAAAAAGGAAATATTTTTGGGTGATGTAAGATTTCTCTTACACCCAGGATGCTCATGCATAAGGTTGTTGCCCAAATATTATTGTGTCATATTTTGGTTGTATCCCTTAACATTGTAATAGAGAAGCACACTCTAGGAAACTACCTAATACATTATGAATTTCCACAAATCTTTAATAGGTTTCAATATTTACTAAATCCTTTAACCAAGATAAATGATTTTTTAGAGTAATTCCATGGGTCAAACCCCTTCCATGGTTTTTCTCTAATAGGGGTTTCACTTAAAAATATGATGTTATGAGTTCTCAAATTTATTTTTGTGTTGGCAACTTCTAAGCTAGGGTAACCATAAGAAGACACTCTATATCTCTACCCTACATACCCATGCTTGTCACCCAACATGTGGTAATAGGAAATACAATTTCCCAACCCAAACCCCAAATGAACAAACACTTAACCAACCTCAATTTAGGGATTAGGTCTTGCAAGATCCCACCATATAAACTTGCATGTCCTTGTGGGTGGGCACAACCAATCCACAAAATAATCATGATAAACTAATGCAAGGGCTAGATGATAACTCTCAAAGATTAGTTGGAGAAACTAAGATCTAATTTAGGAAAGAACTTATTAATTAGATGAAGTCTAATGTGAATAAAATTATGGAAGTTGGCAAATCTTCATTAGAGCAACTTCAAAAGTTTATGAGAGAAAAAGATAATTTGCAAAATGAAATGCAAATCATAGTTCTAAGGTTGAATAAGGAACTTAATGAGAGAAAAGAAAGTCAAGATAAGCTTGAAATAGACTTGAAGGAGAAATCTAATTAATTCCAAAAATTGAAATTTAGATTTGATAGATGTAACTTAATCAAGATGAAACAAACCACAATGAATAGGAACTTGAGAAAGTGAAGGAAGTCTTGATGAATGATTTAGCTAAAGCAAATAAATACAAGAAATATTCAAATTAAGTAATGAAAATACTGATGAGCAATTGGAAATATAAAAAATGGTTGGAGATAAGATATGGTTAGGTTATGAAAAAGGAGAATGTTCTAAATATATGAAGCTAGAAAATGTCTAACTAAGAAACCTAAGGAAACACCTACCAAACAAGATAATGTGCATAAATTCAATGGCCTAGATGTTTTGCATGTAATAAATTTTATCATAGGGAAAAAGAATGTCCAAGAAACACAAATTTTACTTTACAATTTTTAGAATATTGTTTCACATGCTAGAAGTATGAACCTAAATAAAATGAATGTAGATCTAAAGGATGATCTAATGCAAGATACACAAGAAGAGGTGACATTACATGCTTTAAATAAAATAATTTGGGTTACATTACATGGGATTGCAAGTTGAAGAAAATTAAATTAATTAGAGGTTTGAATATAATCTCTAAGCCTCTTCCCAAAGAGACTTTTGAGTATTTAGGAGGTATGCTAGGGGTTATGCCCCTTCCTACATCAAAATAGAAGATGCAAGAGTGCATCAGTCCAATGTAACAAAGCACCATTGTTAGTCTGGACTGAATGTTGATGCTTCTTGTATGGGGGAGTATCTGTGATGGATAGAGTCATCTAGGACTCTTGTTGGATGTTATTTTTGAATAGTGTCTTTGGACACTTGATCTAGTAAGAATCAATTGTTGTAGAGTTTGATGTAGTGAAGTTGGTTGCTAAAACCTTTGACATTGATGTCAATGGGGGAGAAGTTTAGCATGAAATGCATATTAAGGAGAAGTACTACATCATGAGAAGGTCATGAGGAGAAGTACAACATGGAATGTTAGTTTGATGGAAAGCACATTGAAGTATATCAATGGGGGAGAATGATTGATGAAGAGTATTTGAAAAGAAAGATGAACAATGTTTTGTTGGTATTCTTCGAACTAGATGTTTTTCATCTTTGTTTCCATCAATTCCAAAGGGGGAGATTTTTGAAAGATGAATGTTGATGATATTCCTATGGGCTAGGAGTATTTTAGATATGTTACATTCATGACAGATTTTGTTATTGATGTCAACATAGCATTCTTTTGTGGTATCTGACAGAAGAACAATAGAAAGATCAAGTTGGTACAGATGGCTAGTGGAGTATTCTCACTATCCAAGGTTATGAGAGATATGTCTTAGTATCTAGTATATGTAGTTAATGTCGGATGAAGAAATGATAATTCTAGAAGAAGTTATGTAAGTTTTGGTGATGTCTATTCTGAGATAGAGTTTATAGAGGCATATTTTGGTAAACTTGTTATATCTCTTAGAAAAATTGTTATTTTAAGAATCAAGGTTGAGGATGTGTAGAAGACATGTTGGTGATGATGTGGCTAAGTTCACTTGTCATAATATTACATGTACAAAAAGTTATTCAAGTTGCAAGGCATAAGATTAATGTTATTGCTAAGTGTAATTTGTTCTTAATGTGATCCTATAATGATTAATTGAGAAGGTCTAATAGCTAACTCAGAGAATTATTTTATGGACTCATTATAAAATAGGGACAGTTTCCTTTATCATGATATATATGTGGCTAAGATAAATAAGTGTTTGTAAGAAGTAGAGAGAGTGGAATGTGAAGTTGAGCAGAGCAAAGAGGAAGTGAAGGAAACTTCATTGTCAAGGTTTTGTTGAGTGATCTGAGATTTGATATTTGGATCTAAGGTTTGTGACCTAGTCTACAAGGTTTGGCAGTGCTTGGATTGGTTGAAAAAATAAAGGAAAGAAGAACATAACAGTAACTTCCATTTTTGAGTAGCGAGCTCTTCTTGTAGTTGAAATTGCATGTTTGGGCAGTGGGCTCTTCTTGCATACATTGTACTACAACTCCTAATAGGGTTGGAATCTCCTAAAAGGGATTCAAAGTCTCCTAATAGGGACTCTATGTACTAAATGTTGTAATAGACTCTTAACAGGGTCTATCCTCTAACAAGGAATATTTATATTAGTACATCATATTATGGGCATCATTCCCACTAGGGTTTTCCCTCTAGGCAAGGGTTTCCCTAGTTAACATATCTGGTGTAATTGTCTACATGCATCTTATTATAGTTGATGTTTATTTTGGTTGAATGGTTAAGTTTTTTTAAAGAAGATAAATATTTTAATTGTTGGATAACTTATTCACCCCCCGCCACCCCCACTCTTAGTTATCTTGGTGGACTATTTTTTCCAACACTGAATGCCCTTTTCATCTTTCCTCAATACTAAAAAATGATAATCAATGTTGGACACCATCAATTTTGGGTGCACTACACTACTAATGATCCATTTTTCCCCTAAGAGATTGCCAAAAGATTTCTTGGTTTTGTCTACTGTACAATTTTAGGCCTAGATCTGATTATTTTCATTCATTTTTATTAGAACAACAAGCATAAATAGACTTTAAATATGTCTTCTTTACCTTTCTTTTTCCCTTTTAGAAAATTTACTTATATCTAGCTCTAGGTTCTATCATTAATCTAAGGTTTTTGAGGACTTAGATATTCCCGTAGTCCTAGTTTTCATTAGTGCTCCTTTCTTATTTGGTTAACACTAATCTTTCTAGACCTAGTTCTATAGAATTCATATCAAAGGGACTATTTTCCTTGATTTAACTCCCTTTATAAGCATATGTATGTATAGATTATGTGATGAACTTAACCTTTTTTCCTTAATTAACATTTCTTACCTCACATTGATGTTATTTTTTATGTACAAGATTCATTGCAAGATCAGATTGGGTGCAAGATGCATTGCATACTAATAATCATTGTGATGTTAGTAATAAGTCTTTTGGTATTGTATTAATTTCATTGTAACTAGATAGTGAGAACTATATCAATAAAGTGTGTTTTCCTTTTTTGTAAAATAACTCTTAACAGGGTTGAAACCTCTAGCAAGGTCTAGTTTGCTAATAAGGACTCGTGTACTAAATAGTATGTAACGAATCCCAATAGGATTAAACCTATGTATATAGAACTTTAAGATTAGAATGTAGTTGTGGGTACAATCCCCACCAAGGTTTTCATTTTGCTAGATTTTTCTTAAAATAATCATGGTGTTATAAGCTCTTTTCTATTCTTTGTTTTACTTTCATGTATCATCTTATGTGGATATCTATGGTCAAGTTGCAAAGTTCTTGATTGATTTGAAAGTGTTGTAACACTAATTCACCCCCCCCCCCCCCCCCCCCCCCAAAAAAAAAGTGTTTTTGAATCTTGACAAGAAATACTTTTAAATCTTTCTTAGGGTTTACTTTCCAATATGATTATTAACACAAGTCAATTGCTAATCATGCATGGAAATACTCTTATCAAGTTCTTCAAGTCACCATAGGAATAATGAATCATGGTATCTTGTTTTTATCTTTTTGTTCTATTTAATTTTGATCATTAATTGTCATCCATACCTTAGGTTTCACTAAAGCTGTTGTAAACTAGTGAACCAAAAAATTTCTAGCAATCACTAAAACTTCAATATTTTGCCCATGATCCAAGTTATAGAAATCTAAGATCTATCTCCAACTATATCTTCTATTGTATTATCCCATGGTGTCATCTTTTAGGGTCTCATTATATCCAATTAATATTTCCCCACCAACTCTACAATATAATCATATTTTCAATGAATAACACACCAAGGGCTAGTGGGACTTCCCTAGTCAAGTCAATTTGTTCTTTCCTAACTTACATGCTCTTCATTTCATCTACAACATACTCAACATCAATTTATTTCCCTTTATCTCCAACATTCTAATTTCTTCTATCAATTGATGGTCTTCTTTTTCACACATGCCATTATATCTGTAATTCCCAGAATGTCTTGAATTATTGCATCTGTAACAGATTATATTCAAACCTTTAATTAATTTAATTTTCTTCAACTTGCAATCCCATGTAATGTAACCCAAATTATTTTATTTAAAGCATGTAATGTCACCTCTTCTTGTGTATCTTGCATTAGATCATCCTTTAGGCATAACCCCTAGCATACCTCCTAAATACTCAAAAGTCTCTTTGGGAAGAGGCTTAGTGAATATATCTGCAATTTGCTCTTTAGTGCTCACATACTCTAATCTAATTTCCTTATTTCTAACTTTCTCTCTCAACATGTGATACTTAATAGAAATGTGCTTAATCTTCAAATGCAATACTAAATTTCTAGACATATTTACTAGATTCTTATACATATTTACTGTGCTTATGTTGTCACAATGTATTCTATCCTTATATCCTTCAACACCTGCTTCATCCAAATAATTTGTTTGCAATTGTTTGTTGCTGCAACATATTCTGCTTTGATTGTACTTTTTGATGTACAATATTGCTTCTTGCTAAGCCAAGAAACCAATCTTTCTCCAAGAAAGAAGGTTCCACCATTGGTGCTCTTTCTATCATCCATACTATCTACCCAATCAGCATCAGTATAAGCACTTAGAGTAAAATCATTCTATCATACCACAATTCAAACTTAGATATCCCTTTTAGATATCTAAATATCCTTTTGACTACTATATAATGTGCTTCTTTAGGATCAACTTGGAATATTGCAACAATTCTAACTACATTCACTATATCTAGCCTCGTGTGACTCAGATATTGCAAATCTCCAATCATAGATCTTTACTTCTCTACTCAACAGTACATGTCTCATCCTTTGTAGATAACTTGTGTCCAGCTACCATATTTTTTCCAATGGGTTTACATGTTTCCAAACCAAACCTTTTTAGTAAATCCTTCAAATACTTAGTTTGAGAAATAAAGATTCCTTCTTTATTCTGCACAATCTGCAATCCTAGAAAATGTTTCATTTCTCCTATCATACTCATCTCAAATTCTTTCTTCATCTCTTCTGCAAACTTCTCACTTTCCTCATCATTTCCTCCAACTATGATATCATCAACAAATATTACCAAAATCATCAAACCATCATCAATTTCTTTCCAGTATAGATTATTGTCTACCATACCTTTGCTATATCCAAGCTTTGTCAACCTCGCATACCAAGTTCTAAGTGTTGACAATTGACTGATGAGGATATGTAATTGTTATCATTTATGACAACACAAGATGTACATGCTCACAAGAAACTTTGGAAACAAAGATACTTAGCTTTTGGTAATCAAAAAATTGTCTAAATATAGAATTTTGTATACAACAGTGTATTTTTTTGTTTATAACTTGTTGCTAATGTCATATTATGACTAGTGAAGTTAGGTGGAGATAGTATACATGTTGATGATGATGTGTATAACCTCGAAAGTTAGTATGGACTATAAAAAATAGAGATATTCGTGTTTTAAGTGAAACAAGATAGTGGAGTTGAAGGAAAGGAATTATTTAGTTTACAAAATAATTACTTGTCCAATTAGGGCCAACATCCTAGATGCTTACTCTAAAAAGTGTATTTTGGTCTTAGTCGACCTAGTAGCAATTTGTGTAAATGCATGGTATTTATGCAAAGGACATTTTATGATGAAAAATGAAGTTGTTATGTTGAGAAATTGAATGGGAACTTTTATGAAAGCAATATATGCAAAGTTTGTGAAGCTATTTTGTGATCCAAGATTCAACTGAGAAAGAATCTATATTCCAAAAGTTTGATTACTTGTTTGGGCAGTGAGCTCTTCTTGTAATTGGAAGTGCATGTTTGGGTAGTGAGCTCATCTTGCATCTATTGTACTACAAATCCTAATAGGGTTGGCACAACTCCTAACAGGGTTGGAATCTCCTAATAGGGATTCAAAGTCTCCTAACAAGGACTCCTTATACTAAATTTTCTCATTGACTCCTAATAGGGTCCATCCGCTAACAAAGAACTTATATATCAGTATATTATCTAGTGGGTATCATCCCCACCAGGGTTTTCCCTTCACCAGGGCTTCCCTAGTTAACAAAATATGGTGTTATGAGTTATCTTTGTGCATGGTTATTGTTACTATTCAAAATTAGTTTATTACTTTGTTATATATGGTTTAACGTAAGAAATAATATCCATTTGGAAACTAAAGTTTGTAGATTACTGATTCATTACTCCTCTCAATAATCCCTATTTCTAACAATTGGTATTAGAGCATGGTTACTCTGAAGAGGCTTAACAACTTGAGTAAGATCCCTATGGATATGAAACAGTTGATGAAGAACCTCAAAAAGGTACTTGAACAAATTGATCTCCTTACTGAAGAAAGAGATAAGCTGAAGGACATATATGAAGACTCCAAAGTATACATTGGACAATTAAAGGAAAAGATTGAACATCTCAAATCCAAGCCTAGATCTACTGAATTTGAAACTAGTGATGATGATTATTCAAAGCTAAAAATAGAGAATAAGATATTGAAGCATGAACTAAAGATTACCAATCTAAAGTTGACTTTGAGGAGTGATCATAGAAAAGTTGAGTCTAATTTGAAGACTGAGAATGTAGATCTTAGAGAAAGTATAGTAAAGAAGACATTTGAATTTGAAACATTGAAAGAAGATCATGAAGAACTTCATAACTACAATACTATTGTGAAAGGTGAATTAACTTAGTGCAAGCAATAACTTGAGAAGCTTTATTCTAGTAGAGAAAATCTTGATGATTCATTGTCAATATAGATACCTACTTATGATAAGGCTGGTCTTGGTTATCTATTTAACATGTATGTAAAGAAACCTGAGATTAGATTAGATCCAAAAGAAAAAGGAAAATTTGATGATAAGATTGAATCTAGTCAATCTTCTGATAAACCTAAAGAAGTTGGTCAACACAAAGAAGTTGAAATCTTGGATGAACCATAGCAAGTGGAATCTCCTAAGGAAACTAGGTATGAATTTAGAGGTAAGTGATTTTCATGTAATGAAATATGTCATATGAAAAGAGATAGTAAAAATAAGTCATTTAATCCAATCAAGGATTTTTATTATCGTAATTGTCATGGTATGTGTCATAAAGAAATTGATCGTAGGAAACCTAAATATGATAATGATATAAGGAATAGTAGAATGTCTAGAAATACTAACCCTGCAGATAGAAGAAGATCTAATAAAAGGACATCGAGAGAAGGGAGACCTTATGAAGACAGAAGACACATCATGTGTTATAAGTGTAACAACTTTGGACACATTACTTGGAATTGTCATGCACCTGATGATTAGCACAATCCTAGAAGTAGAACTCCAATATGTCAGTTATATAACAACTTTAGACATACAACAAAGTATTGCAAAATGGATAGAAACTTTGGAGATAGAAGAAACAATGGAAGAAACTTCAAAAATAGAAGAAATGATGGAAGAAACATTAGAAATAATAGAAGGAACTCGAAAACTAACAAAAATAATGAGGAACAAAGGAATGAAATCAGTGAACTTCATGAAGAACTCAATGAGGCATTTGTAAAAGGATTAGACATCTCAAAAGAAAAATAGAAGATGATGAGATAAGAAGATCAAAGTCAATTATCAAGTTTGATTCAATTCAATTAAATTAAGCTTATTCACAACACTAGAATTTGAGAACTTCATTTAGAGATTGAATTAGAGGTTGCAAAGTTGGGAAAAGGTGTATCAAGATAAGTTTGGATAACTCCTAAGCTTGCTTGTAATTTGGAGCTTATCTAAACAAGTTATGAAGGAAGTAAGAGTTATTGTTATTATAGAGAGAGTCAATTCTATAGTAGAAGATATTGAGCAATTATTTGATTATAGAATGTAATGGATAGCTTTTTCATGTTTGCAAAGTATGAAATTAATGCAAGTTCAAGTTGATGGAATAAATGGAGTACAAACTTGATTTTTAGTTTATAGAAAATACATCCGAAGTAGAAAGCACTCAGAAGCGACTTGTCAAGGTGATTTTGAAGCAAAAATTATTTCCAAAAAAAATATTTAATCATTTTTTCCATAGAATTTATTTCGATAAAAGCTCATAGTTGATAGAATCATGGATATTTTAGTAGTGCACAATGTTGAGAATGAGGATAGACCTAAGTTGAAGATTATTTCTATGAAACCCATAGAAGGAAACCCTAACTCAACATTATCCATTACTCTAAATAATGTAGTATATTTGGAAGATATACGAAGCTATCTTAACAGTTAATTTGAGTCTATTGGTAGCAAATACATGAACAAGGATATGGAATCAGTTTTCAATCACAATATGACTATGAAACCCAGATTTCAACACTTAAAGGAACTAAACCTATTCAAATATCATTTCTATCATGAATTAGACATAGATGAGTGGACATAGATTATTTTAAGCATAATTCATGATGGAAAACTATGGATGGAAGATAGTATAGTTGATATTTTTGTGAACCTTATTCATGAGCTAACTAGTCTTAGTAAACAAGGTAGTGTACCCGTAGGTGAGAAAATGGTTAAGAAGAAAGTTGAAAGTTATACCAAAGTAGTGTACAATGGAAAGGCCATGGTGATCAACACCATTAAGAAAGATGATGTAAGATTCCTGAGTAGAATCATTGCCTACTCTGTATGTGCAAGTTCAAAGATTGATGAATTGTTAGCAAGATTCATCTATGTAGCATATAAGATATGTGTAGAGAAGGATCAAGTAAATCTTAGTGAAATTCTAAAAATGCAACTACTTGAGAACCTAGAAAAGATCAGAAGGACTAAGAATGGTGTGTTTAGATTTTAGTCACTAATCAATCACATATTCTTTCATGTACTTAAAATATTTCCATATTTATTCACCATAGAGATAATGAGCAATGGTAGATGAACAATGGAGAAGATCACATAAGTGTGTAGAGGAGATCCTACAGATAAGATATTGTATAGTGGAAACCTGATAATGAAGACATTTTAGAATGATATGAGACAAAGATTCAGAATTGCACCTACAATTGTAGATAGATTTAAAGATGATATTTGTATTATGGTTGATAGAAATTTTACTTATATTCAAGTGGTAGAACCTCGGGATACATTTCTTGATCCCTTAGGTTATGATTTGAGTGATGATATTGTAGTTGGATATATTGATTTATTGTTGAAATTAGCGAAGGATAAAGCAAAATACAAATTTGGAACCTATGATGAGATTACTCAGTGAGCTCATTAAGCATCCTTGGAGAAGGAATCTCATAAGAAAATTGAGTCAAATAGTCTATTTCTTTGAAAGTATCTTTTGTTAAAAAATAGTTGGAGGAATGTATCAAGACCAAGGACACTTATTCTAACTT
Organism: Cupressus sempervirens; assembly: GCA_028749045.1. Classification (NCBI taxonomy): domain Eukaryota; kingdom Viridiplantae; phylum Streptophyta; class Pinopsida; order Cupressales; family Cupressaceae; genus Cupressus; species Cupressus sempervirens. The sequence goes on along the minus strand of CM053783.1, from coordinate 502,784,802 downwards.
TTTGTATTCGAACCTTAATACAGTTGAGATTGCATCATATGACTTATGTGCAATTCTCACCTCAACTAAATCTACCAAATAGACATTAACTAAAAGTATGGATAATCTTAAGGCAAATTTTGATGATTGCATGAAGATTCTATCAACTTAAGGAAGGACAACATTTTTTTATAGCAAATGGATAACTTTTGGACAACTTTTGACATTTTAACCTTTATCATTGATGTCAAAGGGGGAGAAGTACTTAAGAAAATTGAAAAGGGGAGATATACAATAGAAAATTGTAAATTAGGTTAAAAGTACTGTAAAGTATATTGTAAGGGGGAGCATATGTAAAATGAACAAGTTATAATAGATGTGACATTACTATATTATTTTTGTTGAGTTTTTGTCACTTGGGCAATTCTCCCTATTTTGTTGCCATCAATGCCAAAGGGGGAGATTGTTGAAAATTAGCTAATGAGTATATGTAATTATTGTCATTTATGGGAACACATGATGTACATGCTCACTGGAAACCTTGGAAATTAATATACTTAGCTTTTGGTAATCAGAAAATTGTCTAAGTATGGAATTTGGTATACAATAGTGTATTGTTTTGTTTATAACTTATTGTTGATGTCATATTACATGACTAGCGAAGTTAGATGGAAATAGTATACATGTTGATGATCATGTGCATAACCTCAGAAGTTAGTACAAACTATATGTAACAAAGATATTCATGTTCTAAGTGACATAGGATAGCGGAATTGAAGGAGAGGAATTATTTAGTTTACAAAATAATTACTTGTCCAATTAGGGCCAACATCCTAGATGTTTACTCTAAATAGTGTATTTTGGTCTTAGCTGACCTAGCAACAATTTTTGTAAAGGTATGGTATTTATGCAAAGGACATTTTGTGATGAAAGATGTAGTTGTTATATTGGGCAATTGAATGTGAACTTTTGTGAAAGTGATATATACAAAGGTTGTGAAGCTATTTTGTGATTCAAGATTGAACTGAGAAAGAATCTATATTCTAGAATTCTAATTACTTGTTTGGGCAGTGAGCTCTTCTTGTAATTGGAAGTGTATGTTTGGGCAATGAGCTCATCTTGTATCTAGTATACTACAAATCCTAACAGGGATTCGAAGTCCCCTAACAGAGACTCCTTATACTAAATTTTGTCATTGACTCCTAATAGGGTCCATCCTTTAACAGGGAACTTATATATCAATATATTATCTAGTGGGTATCATCCCCTCTAGGGTTTTCCCTTGGCTAGGGTTTTCCTATTTAACAAAATATGGTGTTATGAGGTATCTTTGTGCATGGTTATTGTTACTATTCAACAATACTTTATTACTTTGTTATATATGGTTTAAAGTAAGAAATACTATCCAATTGGCAACTAAAGTGTGTAGATTATCGATTCACCCCCCTCTTAGTAACCCTATTTTGAACACTTGATGCTTGCTTCAATCCATACAATGCTTTCTTCAATCTGCATACTATGTCCTTGTCATATGTCAAAGGAAAACCTTTAGGATGTTCAATGTATACCTCTTCTTCAAGTTCTCCATTCAGAAATACTGACTTGACATCCATCTAATATACTTGAATTTATTTTGTACTGCATAGGCTAAGAATAATCTTACTGCTTCTATTCTAGCCAATGGAGCATAGGTCTCATCATAGTCTATTCCTTCTTGTTGTGAGTAACCTTTACATCCCAATCTTGCCTTGTTCCTTACAAATTTATCTTGTTCATTTTCCTAAATACCCATTTAGTTTCTATCACATCCTTATCTATTGGTCTAGGGACCAATTCCCATGTCTCATTATTTACTATCTGATCTAATTCCTCTTTCATATCTTGTTTCCAATAATCATCTTTACATGCTTCATTTGCATTCTTAGGTTTAACTTGAGATATCAAACATAGTTCTTCATTGACTCTTCTTCTTGTCATGACACCTTTATCTCTGCTTCCAATGATCTACTTAGATGGGTAATTCTTTATCATTTTTTCCTAAAGTAGGAGTTGTTATCTCAACTATTGGCTCTAGTGAAGGTTTTGAGCTTTGTTCCTGCCTTGACTCTCTTTCATTCTGCAAATCATTGTTAGTCTCAAGAAATACTTCATCATTCCTTGGCTTAGTAACAACATCATCATCTAAATTGTAATCATAGGTAACCAAGAAACATACCTTCATCACTTCTAGCATCAACATTACCAATATCATTATCTCTTTTGATATAGCACTTACTCCCAAAAATTTTGAAATACTTAATATTAGGTGAGTGACCAAACCACAATTCATAAGGGGTCTTGTTTGTGTCTTTCCTAACTTGCACTCTATTTAGAGTGTAGACTACTATATTCAAAACTTCTTTCCTAAACATCATGGATACATCATTCTCAGCTAACATAGCTCTTTCTATTTTTGTAACTAACCTATTCCTTCTCTCTACAATGTCATCCTGTTGAAGGGTTCTCGTAGCTGATAACTATCTTTTGATTCTATTTTCTTCACAAAACATGTTAAACTCATTTGAAGTAAATTCTCCTCCTCTATCTGATCTTAAACATTAAATCTTCATGCTAGATTCATTCTCAACTCTGTTCTTGAATATCTTAAACTTATCAAATGCCCCAGATTTCTCTTTAAGAAATGCAACCCACATCATTCTAGAAAAGTCATCAACTAGAATCAAAAAATACCTTTCACCATAGAATCCTTTAGTCTTTGTAGGACTATTGAGATCTGTGTGTACAATCTCCAATTTTGTTGTTGTAGTAAACTTCTTGTAGGGAAAAGAAGTTCTATTATGCTTTTCCAAAACACACTCCTTGTAAATTATTAGTAGGCTTTACAATCTTAGGAAAATCTCTAACAACAAACATACTACTAGTCTTCACAATACTATCAAAGTTTATATGACAAAATATCTTATGCCATAACCAAATATCATCTACTTTAGCAACTAAACATGTCATTTAGTAGGATTCAACTAAAATACATTACCTCTAGATCTAGTTCTTATTCCAATTACCTTTCCATCTTTGTCTCTAATCATGCATGTCTTTTCTGTGAACTGCAACTGATAACCTTTGTCCACTAGTTGTCCAACACTCAAAAGATTGTGCTTTAAACCATCAACAAAATATACATTCTTGGTGTTAGTTTTACCATCAAGAGTTATAGATTCAATACCTTTAACTTGGCATGTTGCATTGTTTCCAACCTTGACAATGCCTCCATCCTGACTTTTGAAGTCAAAAAATTTGTTCATATCACTAGTCATATGATGTAACCACTATCAATTATCCAATTATATTTCTTTTCAACCTATGAAACCAATGCCACTTTCTCTGGACTTTCTTTTTTAATTGCCACAAATCCAATTTCATCATCACTAGTACTTGCTGCTTGTTCATCAGAATCATTTTCTTTATTTGCATACAAAAACTATCTATTTCTTCTAGATTTGTAATTTTCTTTATAATTTTTCTCCCATTTAGGACATTTAGATGCATAATGACCATATTCATCACAAGTCCAAAATTTAAAGATTTTCTTACCACCTTTTTCTCTTCTTACCATAAGGGCTGCTCCTTCAATCTTTCTATCCTCGTCAGCTCTGTTGCTGCTAGCAAAATCTCCTCTAACACTTGTGCTCCTTGATAAACTAGGTCAAATATTCAAGGCATTGAAAGTTGTTTCAATTCTGGTGAATTCTCTAGATTTTCTAAGTTCATTTTCGACTATTTCAAGTCTTCTAAGTAGTGTCTCCTTTGTGAAATCTTTGGTACAAGATATCAACAACTGTATTGTTTGAACTGCTAACTGAAATGGTGGTGTTAAAGTCTGCAATATCTTCCATATAACCTCATCCTTTTCTTTGGTTCCTCTTTGGTTCATCTTCCATCATTTTAGCATCTTGAAATGCACAAATCCAACATTGTAACCTCAACTTCTTAGAATGTGCATCACCTTCAAAACTAGTTTCCAAAGCTTTCCAAATCAAATGTGAAGTAGCAAGTGATTTTACCTAATTGTTTTCAATTTCAGGAAGTGCAGTCAATAATGCTTCTCTAGCTCTCATGTCACACATGAAAAAGCCTGTTTCATCCCTAGTATAAATTTCCAAATCCTTTTCAGCAATGATTGTCTTCACTAATTTTGTCAAGATCCAATATCTCAGACCCATACATAATAGATGCGTCTTCATCTTTTCCTTCCAACTGTTATAATTGGTTCCATCAAACTTTAGGCTATCTTTCCTGAACATGCTTGCCATGGATCTCCCAAAGTTGTTAAACTTTATCTTCAAGGACCTGATGCTCTGATACCAATTGCTAGACACAATAGTGCACCAAGATAACTGAGAAGGGGGGAAGGTAAATTAGTTATCCAGTAACTACAACATTTATCTTCTTTAAACAAACTTAACCATTCAACCAAAGTAAAAAACAACCATAATAAGATGCACATATACAATTACACTAGATATGTTAACTAGGGAAACCCTTGATCAAAGGAAAAACCTTAGTGAGAATGATGCCCACAAGATGATGTACTAATGTAAATATTCCTTATTAGAGAATGGACCTTGTTAAGAGTCTATTATAACATTTAGTACATAGAGTCCCTATTAGGAGACTTTGAATCCCTATTAGGAGATTCCATCCTTGTTAGGAGTTGTGCCAATACTATTAGGAGTTGTATTACAATGAATGCAAGAAGAGCCCACTACCCAAACATGCAATTTCAACTACAAGAAGAGCTCAGTACTCAAACACGAAATTTATTATTATGTTCTTCTTTCCTTTATTTTTTCAATTGAACCAAACATTTTCAAACCTTGTAGACCTAGTCACAAACCTCACATCCAAATATCAAACCTTGAATCAATCAACAAAACCTTGGTAATGAAGTTTCCTTCACTTCCACTCTGCTATGCTCAACTTCACATTTTGCTCTCTCTGTTGCTTACAAACACTTCTTTATCTCAACCACATATATGTCATGATAAAGGAAAATGTCCCTCCTTTATATGGAGTCCATAAAACAATTCCCTAAGTTGATTATTAGACCTTCTTAATCAATCATTACAAGACTACATTAAGAACACATTACACTTAGCGATAACATTGATATTTCACCTTGCAACTTGAATAAATTTCTATATATGTAATATTATGATGAGAAAACTTAGCCACATCATCACCAACATGTCTTCTACACATCCTCAACCTCAATTCTCAGAATAACAATTATGCTATGAGATATAACAAGTTTACCAGAACATGCCTCTATAAACTCTATCTCAGAATAAACATCACCAAAAATTACATAACTTCTTCTAGACTTATCATTTCTTCATCCAACATTAACTTCATATACTAGATACTTAGATGTATCTCTCATAACCTTAGATAATAAGAATACTCAACTAGCCATCTGTATCAACTTGATATTTCGGCTATTCTTCTATTAGATACCACAAAAGACTGCTATGTTGACATCAATGTCAAACTTAGTCATGAATGTAACATATAATCATAGTAACATATCTACAATACTCCCCCATTGGAATATTATCAGCATTCATCTCTCAACATTTAGATCTACAACTTGTTTGTCAATTTGGTATCCACAACCTACAATAGAAAAGGATTTTGTTGTTGATGGGGGGTTTTTCCTTAGTCAGACCCTAATTTAGGAATTAACTTTGAATTGAAATAGCATGAATATAAAGTAAATGCATGAATTCACCTTACAATAGTTAGATCTCTTGAATTGAATACATTGTGCTTATTTTTACTGATTGATTTGGCCCAAGAAGATTAAGATGAATGGATGTATAAGATGCAATAAAGGATCTTGAATGGATTGAAGAATACCTTAAAGATGGACTCCTTCAATTTCTTGAATTCTTGAATCCTTGATCTTCAGTGAAGTGATGCTTGAAGGCTTGAAGGAAAGAAAACTTAAACTTGTGGATGCTTGATCTTAGAATGCATGGATATTAAAAATGGAGAAAATAAAAGAGTTTTTATAGATATCAGAATTGACTAATTGCTACACACTAATTGATGCAGGAGCATCCTAGGTGTAAGAGCAATCTTGTATCACCCAAAATATTTTTTTATTTTCAGCCTTTTCTATTTTAATAAGGACTAGTAGACAAAGGGTTTACTATTTCTATGAACTTGCTATTTTTAGTAAGTTTGTCATATGAGCTCAGAATGTTCTGATTATCTACATGAAGTTTCATTTCAAAATTATAAGCCTAACATAAAAATCTAATTGCTCCAGCTTAAGTATCAGAGAAGTTATTGCAAATTTTTGGTGGAAAATTGTGAAGAAAAATCTTTGAGCTCAATTTTGAAGGCCTTAGAGGCCCTGAATGAGGTCAAAAAATTTGATATAAGGGCACTAGTACAATTTTGAAGTTGTAGATCAGGGGTTGACATTTTCGAAAAGTGGTTATAATAGCCAATTAGAGCAATAGTTTGAAAATTATGGCCTTCCAAAGTTGGGCTATTTGAAATTTCTAAAATAAATGACAAAGATGTATTTGGCCAATTCTATATGTATTTTTAGGGTTTGTCATCCCTAGATATTAATATTGAATGTTTAGAACCTTCTTGGGAAACATAAAATTATGTATTTAGGAAAGACTTGAACATTGTCTAAGACAACTCTGGGTGATAGTTCGCAACACTATCTTGCAAATTACTATAATGAAGGTGCCCATATGGGTTAGCATATTGTAATGGTGAATTTTTTAATTCCACATTTTTGGTGATAATAAGAAATCTATTTTTTTTCTTGCAATTATTATTATTTATTTGTTTATGTTATGTGTTTATGGTATTAAGGGGAGAACCCTTCATCTAGTGATATCAGAGCTAGAGTTCTTGAGTATGTGGACAAATTACCAACTGTGAGGTAGTTTACACCAAGACTATGGTTTGGGTTGAGCACGTAGATAGATCACCAATTATGAGGTAGTTGCACTAGGGTTTCAGCAAAAATGCAAAAAAAAAAAAAAAAAAATCCTCCATGAAGAGAGCATGGTGGAAGAGCTGTAGATGTTACACCTGAGGGTTTTATAGCCCTCCAAAGAAAAATTCAAGAATTGGAATAACAAATACACAGAGGAATAAATCTTTTCATAAGAGATTAAATCTAGGATGAAGATGAAGAAGAAGAAAATGTTGAAGTAGAGGTAGTTCTAAACCCAGAGGAAGAGAGGATTTTTAAGGCCATCTCCAAGATTGGAAAAATACCTAAGTTTGAGGTTCCCACATTTTCAAGAAATCTTAACTTAGAGGAGCTAATTGATTGGATCAATAAATTGTAGGAGTACTTTGAGTATGAAGATATTGAGAATCCTAATAGGGTCAAGTTTGCAAATGCAAAACTGAAGGGACATGCAATGATCTTGTGGCAAGAAGTTTAGTTGGAGTGAAATAGAAAGGGAAAGGAGAAAATCACTAGATGGGATTGGATGATAGCTAAAATGAAGAGACAATTCGTTCTTGTGGATTATGAGCTTGATCTATTGAAGAAAATGCAAGAGTTGAAGCAAGCGATAAAATATGTTTAAGAGTATACTAAAGAGTTCTACTGTGTTCTTATTCGGACCAGCCATGCAGAAGTTGATCAGGAAAAAGTGACCCATTATCTTAATGAGTTAAGGCTAAGTATTCAGGATGAGCTAAGTCCGGTTTGAATGAATAGTATTGAGGAAGCATACCAAAACTGAGAAAAAAGTTTGATAACAAGAATAATGGAAGAGGTCACAGTGGAAGATCTAGTGGACAATCTTATGGAGGCCATAATGATGATTAGAAGAACAAGGATGAGGTTGGAAGTAGTAGCCAACACTGGAGGCGAAACAATTCCAATTGTTTCTATGATCAGAACAATAGAGATCAGAGAGGAAGAGGTAGAGGACAAGGATCTGGAAGAGGAGGCTTCCGTGGGAAATGTTTTCATAGCGGAGAAGAAGGCCATACAGTATTTGAATGTTCCCAGTGCCAAGAAAGGATAGATCAAAGAACAAAAGTCCATGCCAGAGTTGCACATGTTGATGAAGATGCCAGATCATCACATTATAAAGATGCTAAAAGAGGAGAAGTCCTAGTTAATAGAAGAGTCTTTTTGAGTGGTAAGAATGAACTTGGTTAAAGAAGGAGCTTGTTTTGCACAAGGTGCAAATGTGAAAATAAGTTTAGTGATGTGATCAATGATGGTGGAAGTACTAACAATCTAGTGTAATTATATTATAGCATATGTAATAAGATTTAACACAAGTGCATTCTACTTGGTATGTTATCCTAATTTTGTAGTACTAGATCTAATTGTTACTTTATCAAATGAAACTTGTTTACATAAATCACCAAATGTTTACTGGCCCATATTATCCACACACAATAGAACTCAAAAAATAATGATTACACAAATAAAATACATAGATAATACATATAATTATTTTCAGTTGAGATCACATAAATCTAAACAAAAAATGAACATTACAATAATTTAAAAAAACAATATTAAGTCACACCATATTGCACACAAAGATGCTTGATAACATGACAAAAGTGAGCCCTTTGTTTCCTAGTCACTAAGTGCTAAATCCTTGAACCACTCATTCCTTCAAAAAATGCATTTGAATCCAATAAAACAACAATAGGAATAAAAAAAACTTATATATATATATATATATATATATATATATATATATATATAGAGAGAGAGAGAGAGAGAGAGAGAGAGAGAGAGAGAGAGTTTTGGTAAATACATACATATTTAAATGCTAAAATTTACTAATTCTATTTTTAAAAAGCTATAGAGTATAAACCATAAGTTTGTAATTATACAAAATAGAATAATAATATTTTAGCTAGCCTAAAACCACAACCACCAAAATATAGCAACAACATAGCAATTTGAGTATTTTAAGGATCATGAAGACTATTAACCAAAATGGGTTGTTATCTTGTCACTCTCTCATCCATATGATGTGTGTTCCAATCAGTCACATTCTCCTTTCATCAATCCATCTACAAATCCCATGTTATGCCAATTATGCAATCCAACATTTTATCCAAAGTTTTTGTTCCTAGTCTAAGTTTTAACTTTCCTCTTACATTTATCAAATTTCCTATTTATTTCTTACCAAATGGTGACTAGATTAACATAAAAGATGGAAAATAAGGGGGAAATGGGGGAAATATCAGTTTCATATCCTAATCTCATCATTCCCCTAGATGAGGGTTTTGTATGTCCTCGTGCAAACAAGGGAAGAATAGGTTACAAAATAGATGAAGGAACAAGTTTCTATAGGTTATTGAAAAGCTCTTGGCAATACTATTTCTTCATTTATTTCACAACCCTTTCATGTTTTACAAATATGAGACATGGTTCAAGGGTGGAATCTATATATTTAGCCTTTTCCTTAAGTTTATCCAATTCTCCTGCCTGGGTATTATCAAGGACTTGGACCTTATTAAGTTTTTTCTGAAGAGATTGGTTTTCCATTTTAAACTAAACAAGGGATTCCCTTAGTGTCCAAATTTCCTCATTCTATTTCAAGTTCTACTTATCTTGTTTCATCAAATTTTCCTTGTGTGCTTTTGTTAGAATATGCTCATCTTCTTCATTTTGAATCCTAGGATACCTTTCATATTTTTTTGACATAATAGGTTTATCCAACATTTCCTTCTCAATATATTTTCCTCTTGAAGTGTAAGATTCAATATCCTATGAGATACTTTGTATAATTTGATGGGGATCTACCTCTTGCTCTTTAGTTATCCATTCATGAAAATCCTTTGTATCTCAAATTTCTTGTTCTTGATCCCCTATTAAATGATTGTTACTAGTTTTTTCTATTATTGGAGCTTCACCAAGATCACTTGGTAGAATTTCATGAACAACATTTATAGGGTGTACTTGAAGCATTTCATCACTCTCTATTATAGGAATGATACCTTTAATATCATACCAAACTATTTCCTTTTGAGTCTATTGAGGAACCATTTTTCTTCATATATGTTATCATCAACTATATCCTAATTACTATGAGAAGGAAGTTCTTCCTTAGACACATGTTCTTGGCTTGCAATAGGGCTAATATATTTGGACTATCCTTTCCATTTTTCCTTCTTCCTCTTTTGATGAATCAATTCCTTGCATCTTACCATTTTTCTTAATTATAGTTGACATAATTTATAGGTCTTCATTGATCTCCTTATTTTTGTGGGTTTCATCATCAATATGGGTTGTAGCTATTTTGGCTAAATTCTAAAACTTATATTCTTGTTTAGCTAGGGAAATTTTATGTTTTCACCCCAAGCCAATAAATCGTTCACCACTTATCCTTTCTTTTGCAACTACACCCCTAGTATGGTAAGGATGTGGAATGTGTTCTCTATGAGGTTGCATTTTATGTCTACTCTAGCTTCTCAAGGTCTACTTCCAGGGAGAGGTTGAAGGGATTCTAGGGTTTCATTCAAGATCCTCATATTCCTCTTGTTCTCTAGGGAAATATTCTTCAGAGGATTCCTTAGGGATATCCTCCTTAGAATATTATTTAGGAATTTCCTCAAGAGGACTACCTTCTCTTTCATTACTAGAATTTTCCTTTTCTATTTTCCTAAGGTCTTCTTCATTACTAGAGGATTCCTCATCTATATCATATCTTCTAAAATCTTACCAATACCCTAGGGTTTGAGTTTTTATAATTCCCTAATACCTAGTAGCCTAATAAAACCATGGTGAGAAAGTGCATGATCATGACCCCCTTGAACACTTTGACTCATACAATGTAGGGATGAGTAAAGATAAAATGGAACATTAACAAGTTATCCTCTTAAAAAATGCAACAACAACCAGAAATGGTGAGCATACAAATAAACATACCCGACTTCACATGTTATGTATAAAATAAAAAATTGAGCCATAACTTTCTAATTCTTAAGAAGTGGATCCATCTCAGTGCCCTTGCCTTTGATAATGGTGGTAGCTTCATTTCACTCATAAAAATTTTCACGAAGTGACTAGAGAACCACTACTTTTGTCAAAGCTCAAAGAAAGTATTTTTCACATGTAATGTGCAAACTAGAGACCTCCGATATGGCATCTTAGGTAACATAGATAGTTACGCCTTGAACAATCATTTGGTGCTTAGAAAGAGACATATTTTTCAGCAAATTCTTGATTCATCCATGAATCATAACCTCTCAGCCATTTGTAATATACATTCCAATGATGTTGCTTAAACACGTTATAAGATTTTGAATACTTAGGGTCCCATATTTCATCCATTGATTTAGGCTCATAACAAATTCACCTTTTTTCTTCCATTATTATGACAGAGAACTTCAAGATTCACTTTGAAAAAACCAAAGCTTTTTTATGTTTGTAAAAGCCACTTTAAAGAAACATTGTTCATAATCAAGGAAACAACTTGAGTTTTAATGTTCAGTTTAATGATAGGATAATTACTATGTTTAGTTATGTGTCTATGGGTACAATGGTAATAATGATAGGATGTGAGTTTAAAAAGGGTTGTAAGATAATTATTAAAAGTGTACAATACACATATCAGCAAATATTTTTACATCCACTCCCAACTAAGAAATGGATATGTCCATAGGAAAATTCATCATAGGCTATAGAGAGAATAGAAAATAGAATAAACAATAAAAGGAAAAAAAAAAACTAGTTACCAAATACCAAGGAAGCGATGATGTCAATTTCTCCAAAATCATCAAATATGAAGAATGTAATCACCAAGATGGGAATGGAAATTTCCAAGTAGATCTTTCTCCAACACAATAATAATGAAGCAATGATATAGTCTAGATTATGAAGAAGTATGATGTGACCATAAAGGTACATTGAAAAATGATCATGATCATGACAAGAGGGACACATCACCATGAAAATGAGTACAAAAAGTTAAAATCAACTAGAAATATCAAGTAAAAAATGATCCACATGAAAATATGTCAAGGACATAATAAGTATCTTGGTAGGCGCCAAGGTATAAACATGCACCCATCTTGTCAGTGGAGTGACATGAAGGAAACCAACGGAGTAGAAAGATGTCCTAACTATATCCTGGAAAAATGTAGATAGATGTATACATATTTTCCTCCTTTTTCTTTTCCTTTCTTTTAATATGACATAAGGCTACCAACAAGTCAAGTTTTAGCATAATGTTGATTGATTGTGTTGGAAACCAAGTTTTCACAAATAATAGCTTATTGCAACTAGGAGCCACTAGAGAACAAATTTTCAACTCCAAGTTGGCTAACAACATTAGAATCCTAGTTTTTATTCTTGGTTTTTAAAATATACAAATAAGATTCTCAATCACGGAGCATGTCAAAAGGAACAATAGTGAGTTCTCAAGCTATATCAACAAAGAACATCTCTTTAGAAAGAGGGCACTTATATAGCTTCAAACAATGGTCATTCACAAGAAGAGATCGATGTTCAGAGTCCACTATATAGAGGCAAAAAAATCCATTATCATAAACTATCTAAAATTGATAGGGACCAAGCCATTGGGTATGGAATTGTCCTTGGAAATCTTGGAATTGAGAGTCATAGAGTAACATCCAACCACTAGGTTGCAAATTGCAAGGCTGAATAAAATAATCATGCCATTACTTTCATTGTTATTGGATCATTTCTACATGATGAAGAGCTTCTTGGGTCATTTCATCAAGGGAATGAATTTGAGCCAATTGGGCCTTTTGAGCTTCACTAAGACTCATCTCAAGTTTAAGAGAAGTATAGAGATTATTGATCTCAAATTCAATAGGTAAGACAACTTTCTTTCCATAAAAAAGCTCATATGGAGTGAGCCCAATTGTAGTTTTCCAAGTGGCAAGGTAAGCCTATACAACTTCAATGATACATTCAACCCAATATTTCTTATGCAAGGCTACTATCTTTGTCAATATATTCTCCAATTCTGTATTGGTCACTTCCACCTATCCATTGGATTATGGATGGTATGGAGAGAACTTGTGATGCTTGAGGTCATGCTCATGGACCCAAGTATTGATTAGATTGAGAGTGAATTATGCCTCTTGATCAATGACAATCTTGTGTGTTGGAATTTTTTAGAGTAACTAAGAAGTGGGGTGAATCAGTTAGCCAAGGTCTAGAAGTAAAAATACAAATTTTTAGTGCTTAACAAATTCATATCCATAAAACCATAACATGCATGCATCCATTAGATCATACAATAACCTTAACTTAGTAGGTTACTGTCCTAGGTCAAAATAACTTTGAAGAAATGTAAACATGAAATACCATAAGAACATTGACATAATTTGACACAAGAATTTTATGTGGAAACCCAATTCGAGAAAAGCCACTAGTAACATGCTACCCAATTTCACTCTTCTAAAGTGATGCCCTATGAAAGGCCAACCCTATTAAAGGTTATAATACATGTTTTCAAATGTAACCTGGTTAGAGGATTTTAATCACCCTATTAGAAGTGATTCTTGTTAGAGGAATTTAGAACATTCTATTAGAATGTCACCTGGTTAAAAGATTTATAAATGACTATTAGGTCAACTTTAATCCAAATAATTTTATCCATACTAGTACAATTGTTAGAAAGTAACAACATGACTTGAATTGATAAAACTTACAACTCACTTGTAGATTATAGATCTTTGGTTTAGTCACATTCTTCTTGGCATTCATACTATTCATCTTTGATGGGTTGTTCACCCTTCAAGCATTCATCCCATTAAGCCTTCTTTCTTTGTATGCCAATTTCCGTCTCTCTTTTCTGACCACTAGATGAAGCAATATCCTAGACTACTTGTCTTCCTTAGGTTCTTGCACATACCAACCTTTACTTCTAGCTAGCTATCTCTATAAATAGAGAATTTAGATCTTTTTCCACTTAACCATAATCATCCATTTTAGGGTTAGGTAAGATTCAATGAATCTACCCACTTTTCCATTTTGGTTCCTCTAGAAACTTCATAGACAATCTTCCTTGAATTTTCCTTAAAATGGTTTACCTTAAATTCTATGCCACCAATTCATCTTTTTCATCTTCCACATGTTTCACATAATTCAAGAAATCAAATTAGTTAGCTCAAATTCATCAAATCTTCAATTTAACACTATTTGTTGTCACTTGACATCTATACTATTTTGTCACTCATCCAACACTAGTTTACTCGGCCAACACTAATTTTTTTGATGCTCAACAACAACTAAACTTTACTTATCATATACTAACTTTTACTCAACTTGCATTGTTTGTCTTCTTCGCTTGGAACTTGTTTAGTTTCACTTAGCTTCTACTATTTTCTACTTGGCTTACACAATTTTCTTGGCATGGCTTGGCAAACACTTCTCTTTACTTGATCTTCTTCCTATCTTTTCTTGAGTAATCTTTCATTACAAACTTTAAGTAGATAAACAATACACTATAGTATCAATATCTTACTTGGTCTTAGTGCTCCTTTTATATACTAAATAACTCAAACTTTCTTTAGATTCTCTTGTTATCTCCTCTTTTCAAATCCTATTCATCAATCAACCACATGATATAATTCAGACCAAAAAATAGTTATCTCAGCAACAAATATCAGGTTTAACATCATTGACAAAATTATGATTGTTCCATTACGGATTCTATAATTCAAAACAATCTTTTTTCAAAAATCTCCCTCTTTGGCATTGATAGCAAACCAATATCAACAACAATACCAAAAAGAAAATAATATCTTTGAAATATCACCCTCTATTAGTATATGCCCTTCCTCTGAGGTTTATCAATCTACTTATCAAATGCTTTTCTTATTCTTTAGGTTATTTCTCCCTCTTTGACAACAATGTCAAAGACTTGTTAGTTTTCATGTAGATATAATCAATTCAGGTTCTTCATCTATTGACTTGCATGTCACTATAAATCTTCTAATTCAGCTCCATCATTGCTTTAGGAAACTCCTATAGTAAGATCCTTTGTATCAAGTTGTAAGATACAACATTCAACTCGATTGATGCAGAGCACTACTCATACTTCTTAAGTAGCTTTGGATAGGGGCATCACCCCTAGTTTACCTCTAAGATATTAATGTGTATCATTAGTTAAAGCTTTTGTGAATATAACAACCATATGTTCTTTTGTATTCACATATTTGATTCTCACTTCTTTGTCTTGAACCAACCCTCTCAAGTAATGGTACTTGATTTCAATGTGCTTATTCTTTGTGTGTATCATAGGGATATTTGTTATGTTTATAACATTTGTATTATCATAATAAAGTACCAAAGGCTTAGTAATTTCTTTCTTTATACCTTTGAGTAGTTGGTTGATCCATATCACATTTGTATAATTTATTACAACAACCACATATTTAGCTTCAATAGTAGATTGAGATATAGAATTTTGTTTCTTACTAGTCCAAGTGACCAATTTCTTTTCTAAGAAAAATGATCCATTGCTTGTACTCTTTCCATCATCAATGTTTCCAACCCAATCAACATTTGTATGGGCTCTTCATTCAAATTTGTCATTTTTCTTGCAATATAGACCATAATCTTTTTTTCCTTTTAGACATCTCATAATTGTCTTAACAACCATCAAATTATTCTCCTTAGGATTTCTAGAGAATCTTGCAAAAATCCTAATAACTAATGCAATGTTAGGTCTTCTATGTACTACATATTGCAACTTTCCAATCATAGACCTATACAATGTTTGATTCACTTTAGTAGAATCATCAACTTTTGAAAGTTTATGTCCTATCACCATAGGAGTGCTAACTAGTTTTGAATCCTCCATTCCAAAAAAAATCAATATTTCCCTTACATACTTAGACTGAGTGATGTAAATACTATATTTCATCTTATATACTTGCAAACCAACAAAAAACTTTATCTCTCTAAACATAGACATCTCAAATTATTTCTTCATTTCATTTGCAAATGTCTTACACAATACATTTTGACCTTCAAATATGATATCATCAACAAAAATTTTAGCTAGTAAAATACCATTAACTCCTTCTATCTTCAAATATAGATTATTTTTATCACTAGTATTCTCAAAACCAACTTTCACAAGATAATTGTGAAGCCTTTCATACCATGCTCTTGGGGCTTTCTTTAAACCATATAAAGATTTATGTAGTCTACATACCATGTTTTTTTTGTTTGGATCAACAAATTCTATAGGTTTTTCTATGTAAACCTCTTCTTCTAGTATACCATTCAAAAATGTTAACTTCACATCCATTTGATAAAATTTGAAGCCTTTGTATGCAGAGTAAGAAAGAAAAGTTCTTACTCTTTCCAATCTTGCAACAGGGGCAAATGTATCTCCATAGTCAATTCCCTATTCTTGGTGCATACCCCTTGCAAAATAATATTTCCTTATTCCTTGTGACTTCACCATTCTCAAACAATTTGTTTCTATACACCCACTTTGTTCTAATCACATTCTTGCTCTCTTGTTTAGGTACTAGAGTCGATGTTTTGTTCTTCTCAATCTGATCAATCTCTTCTTTCATGGATTTACTCCAATATTCATTCTCTAATGTGTTAGGATAAACCACAAACAAAAATAAAAACTACATGCAAATATAACCAATAACAAAAAAAAGAATAGATCACACAGAAATGAACACAAGGCACCAAGATTTAATGTGGTTCACCCAATCGTTGGGCTACGTCCACCAAATAGCAAGTCTGATCTTATTACAATCTAGTGATTACAACCTGATTACAGTCTGTAATCCCTTACAGCTCAATATCGCCGCAAGAAGCAATTTTGCATCACAACATAATGAAAATACCTAACCCTAAACCCTTTTATACAAGTATTTTATCCATTTTAGGGTTACAACATGTCAACATATGTCGACCATAATATGTTGGCTACAACGTTGGCCACGACCCAAAATTTTTTTTTAAGGCGATCCCCTGAACCCCACTAATTATGAAGTATGTACAGTACTTTCCTAATCAGTCACCATAATCTAACAATCTCCCACTTGGGGACTGATCAGGCTCCACACTAAACAACAAAACCCAATTCTTCCAAGAAGAACTAAAGCCATATCATCTCCTTGGCTACCTCTGTAGCAGCAACATACTTTGCCTCTATAGTGGATAGAGCATTAATCTTTTGTAACCTAGAAACCTAGTTCACAACTGCCCCACCAATAGTAAAGACATAACCTATAGTACTTCACCTAGTATTGATATCCCC
Organism: Cupressus sempervirens; assembly: GCA_028749045.1. Classification (NCBI taxonomy): domain Eukaryota; kingdom Viridiplantae; phylum Streptophyta; class Pinopsida; order Cupressales; family Cupressaceae; genus Cupressus; species Cupressus sempervirens. The sequence goes on along the minus strand of CM053783.1, from coordinate 502,767,532 downwards.
TGCCAAATCTGAGTCAACATAGCCCTATAAATGAGTAGTAGAGCCCCCAAAGTGTAAACACTTATTGGATGTTCCTCTTAAATATCTAAGAATCCACTTGACAACATTCCAATGATCAAATCTTGGATGACTCATATACCTGCTAACAACTCCCACTGCATGTGCAGTATCTAGCCTAGTACATACCATAGCATACATTAAGCTTCCTATAGTTGAAGCATAGGGTACCTTGGACATCTTATCCTCCTCTTCCTATGTCTTAGGACACATCTCCTTAGTCAACTTCAAATGACCAGGTAAAGGTGTGCTAATAGCTTTAGTATTCTCCATAGAGAAACGTTGCAACACCTTCTCAACATAATCAACCTGAGATAGCGTCAATGTTCTATTCTTCCTATCTCTACAAATCTTCATACCAAGGATTTGTTTTGCTGCCCCCAAATCCTTCATAGAAAATGCATGTGCTAATTGGCGTTTAAATCCCTTAATATGATCCATGTTAGACCCAACTACAAGCATATCATCAACATATAAACATAAAATAATGTAGCTATCATCATCCAACTTCTTAAAATAAACATAGTAATCTGAATGACACCTATTTTATCCATGCTCATGCATAAAACTATCAAATTTTAGATACCATTTCCGAGGTTCTTACTTCAAGCCATATAAACTTTTCTTCAATTTGCACACTAAGTTCTCCTTACCTTTGACCTCAAAACCCTGTGGCTGAGCCATATTTATTTCTTCATCCAAATCACCATTAAGAAAGGTTGTTTTAACATCCAACTGCTCTAAATGCAAATCTTCAGTAGCCAGAAGACTTAAAACAATATGAATAGAAGTCATTTTAACAACAGGAGAAAATATCTCATCAAAATCAATTCCCTTTTTCTGTGCAAATCCTTTTACAACTAACCTGGCCTTAAATCTTTTCTGACCTCCTTCCTCTTCTTTCAACCTATAAACCCACTTATTCTGTAAAGCCTTTTTACCTACAGGCAACTTGCATAGATCCGATGTCTCATTCTTTAGCAAAGAGTCCATTTCATCTTTCATTGTAGACTCCCACTGAATCTTAGTATCCACCTACACAGCTTCATCATAACTTTCAGGTTCACCAACATCAGTAAGTAAAATAGAATACAAAGAGGGAGAAAATCTTTGTGGAGGTCTAATTTGCCTCATTGACCATCTAACATTCACTGGTGTGTGTGGTATTTGTTTTTGTAGTTGTTGCACATCATGAGGAATGGCTAGAACATCAAATTTTGGAGTATCATCCAACACTACATAATCATCTTCTTTCTTCTCATGTTGCTGCAACAGATCTTTGTACAACACTTTCTCATTGAATATGACATCCTGACTTCTTACAATTTTATGATTTTCAAAATCCCAAAGCCTATAGCCAAATTCATTAATGCCATATCTAACAAAGACAAATTTCTTTGATTTAGCTTCTAGCTTGGTTCTATTTATAGAGTCTATATGAGCAAAAGCTTCACAACCGAAGGTCTTGAGAAAAGAATAACTCACCTTCTTACTAGTCCATGCTTCCTTTGGAATACCATAGCCCAAAGGAGTAGAGGGACCTCTATTAATAAAATACATTGCAATATTGATAGCCTCTGCCCACATGTGTAAGGGTAACCCAGCATGTAACCTCATGCTCCTTACGTGCTCCATTATAGTCTTGTTCATGCATTCAGCCACTCCATTTTCCTGCGGATTCCTTGGAATAGTTTTATGTCTATGAATACCATTAGTGGAGCAATAATCTTCAAATTCATGACTACAACACTCACCACCATTATCAAATCTGAGATATTTTAATTTCTTACCAGTCTCATTTTCAACCAAGCATTTCCATTTCTTAAAAGTTTGAAATACGTCAGATTTCTGTCTAAGGAAATAAACCCATACTTTTCTAGTTGGGTCATCAATAAATGTAACATAATAATGAGAGCCACCAAGCGAAGATACCTGAGCTGCTCCCCATACATCTATATGCACAAGCTCTAATTTCTCCTTTTTATTTTCCTTCCCAGTATTTACAAAACTCACTCTCTGTTGTTTTCCATACACACAACTTTCATAGAAATCCATATTAACACATTTCAGACCTGGTAAAACTTTCTTTGAATGAAGTAATTTCATACCTTTCTCACTCATGTGCCCAACTCTATTGTGCCACAACACTGTATCAGAATCTACAACAACTATTTGTTCTCCCTGCTCAACTATAGCAATTGTTCCTAAACATTCATTTTTCTCTGAAATAATCAAAGTAGAAGGAACAATATGACCTATACAAAGATATAAGGTGCCTACTTTCACACCTTTTTCTACTACAAGGGAACCTTTTGAAACCTTCCAATTTTTATCATTAAAAGTAACTACACAACACTCATCACCGAGTTGCCCCGCCGAAATTAAATTCCTACTCAACCTTGGAACATGTCTTACCTCATTTAGTAGCCAATGATTCCCATTTTGCAACTTAATCTTAATTTTTTTCTTTCCAAAAATATGACAAGGTTCATTATCCCCCAAATAAACAAGCCCAAAATCCCCTTGGACATAATCAATGAAATAACCTCTATGAGGTGTAGCATGAAACGAAGCACCAAAATCTAAAACCCATGAATCATCAACACTTCCTAAAGACAAGAAAAGCATCCTCTTTGGATTTGTTACTTACCACATTTTCCTCCTTGTCTTCATCTAATTTATCTCCTTCAATTTTCTTTCGATTCCAACAATCTTTCTTTTTGTGCCCTGGTTTCAGTACCAGGAGTCGTTCGGTCCTCTTGATTGAGACCTCTTCCCTTTTGACTTTCCTCTTGATTTCCCATGATTTCCAGAGTTACTTCCTCTCTTAGTCATTTTGCCCCTGCTTTGTGCATTCAAAGCACTTTCTGATGTAGATCCACCTGAGGATTTCCTACGAGTTTCCTCACTCAAAGCAACATCGATCACATCATCATATTTTAGAGTACTAGATCTAGGAACATAATTACTCGCAGCCATTACCAAGCCATTCCAACTCTCAGGAAAAGAACACAAAATCAAGAGAGCCCTAATTTCTTCATCAAAAATGATACCCACAGAAGATAACTAACTAGTAATTGTATTAAACTCATTTAAATGATCTACAATAGATCCACCTTCTGCCATTTTCATATTAAATAAAAGCTTCATGAGAAATACCTTGTTTGAAGCAGAGGGCTTTTCATATAGTGTCACTAGGGTTTTCATCAACTCTTTTGTCATCTTTGCTTTTGTAATATTAAATGCCACTGATGGTGCCAAGTATAACTGAATGCTTTCGAGTGCCTTTGTGTCCAAAAGATCCCATTTAGCATCTGGTATAGTTCCCTGATTCTTGGCTTTGCCTTCCAACGGCTTCCATAAATCCTTCTGATACATATAGTCTTCCATTTACATCTTCCATAACTGTAAGTTCTTCCCATTAAACCTATCAACCCTCAGCTTACCCTCATCTACCATTGCTCTCACTCAACTGTGAGACTCCCACTCAATCGTGAAACTTTCCTATAGAGGATAACTGAAAAACAACTAGGCTCTGATACCACTTGTTAGGATAAACCACAAACAGAAATAAAAACTACATGCAAATATAATCAATAACAGAAAAATAATAGATCACACAGAAATGAACACAAGGCACCAAGATTTAACATGGTTCACCCAATCCCTGGGCTACATCCACCAAACAACAAGTCCGATCTTATTACAATCTAGTGATTACAACCTAATTATAGTTTGTAATCCCTTATAGATCAATACGGCCGCAAGAAGCAATTTCACATCACAACATAATAAAAATACCTAACCCTAAACCCTTTTATACAAGTATTTTATCCGTTTTAGGGTTACAACATGTTAGCCATATGTCAGCCATAATATGTCAGCTACAACATCGGCCACAACCCAAAAAAAATTATGAAGTATGTACAGTACTTTCCTGATCAGTCACCATAATCTAACATAATGCATCTTCTTTCTTCAATGGGTCTATCAACTTCAAAATCACTATGTGCTTCTCTATCAAGTAAATTGACATTACTTTCATGTACATTTCTCAAAATCATAATATACCTTAGCTTGTGTTTGCAACTTGGCTCCTGAATGCAACTCAGTTCCTAAATGCAACTTGATATTCATTATATCTAACTCAACAATCATTGATACTTGTTTTTGTTGATTTACAACTTGGTTCATAGCACCCTCATCAACAGGCATATCTTCATATAAGTATACAAAATATTTGTACTCTTTAGGTTCTTTCATAGGTTCAACTTCATGTACCTTTGTATATTCATCAAACTTCACATTTGCACTTTCAACAATGTTGTTAGTGTTAGTATTTAAACACTTATAAGCTTTACTTCTTGTGGAATACCCAAGGAATATACCTTCTTCACTTTTAGCATCAAATTTACCATTCTTGTTGTCCTTAAGAATATAGCATTTTCTTCCAAATACCTTAAAATATTTTACATTGGGTGATTATCCATACCATAGTTCAAAAGGTGTTGAATTAGTAGCTTTTTTGACTTGTACATAGTTCAAGGTACCTCTACTTACATTTTCTTTCTAGTATTTCAAAGCAACATTCTTCTCCATAATGAGTGTTCTAGCACAATCAATTATAGATCAATTCCTCCTTTCAGCAATCCCATTTTATTGAAGGGTCCATGGTGTAGAAGTTTTTCTTTTGATTCCTCTATCATTACAGAATATCTCAAACTCATTTGGTGTAAATTCTCCATCTCTATTAGATCTTAGATATTTCAGGCTTTTGCCAATCCCATTTTCAACTCTTTCCAAGTACCACTTAAACATTTGAAATGCATCATATTTTTGTTTCAAAAACATAATTGTCATCATCTTAGAATAATCATCAAAAAATAGGATAATTTAATTGTCACCTTTGTAGCTTTGCACATTAATTGGTCCACACAAATTAGTATGAACTAATTCTAGAATTTCTTTAGAGAAGTGAATCTTACTTTTAAAACTAGAATTTGTCATTTTGCCTAATTGACATTGTTTGTAAATTACATTATTAGGTTTTTTTAGTTTTGGAAAACCTCTAACTCTTTTCATGTTATTGATATTGTCTAAGTTATCAAGTTAACATGACATAACTTCTTGTGCTATAGCCACACATCATTAAATTCTATAAAAAGACAAGTTGCATTATTCATGTCAAGATAAAATAGATTACTTCTAGTCTGATCTCCATTTCCAATCAATTTTCCATCATTGTCATAGATCTTTGCTTTCTTGTTCTCAAATTCAACTTTGCAACTTGAACTAATAAGTTGTGGTACACTCAACAAGTTATAGTTAAGTTCTTCTACATAATAAGCATTGTCACACATGATATTTTCTATCAATTTAATTAATCCTTTACCTTTTATCAAATAGGATGCATCATTACGAAATCTTACACTATTTCCATTGTAACATTCAAGGGTAGTGAACTTACTTTTATCTCTAGTCATATGATGTGAATATCCACTGTCAATGATCTATCTGTCACTCTTGTTCACATAAGATACCAATGCAGTTGCCTCATCCTCATCAAAATCATCCTTCATAGAAACATGTATCACCTCATCATCATGGTTATCAAATTGATCTTTTGTTTCCTCTTGAACAATGTCAACAGACTTCTTTCCTATGTCTTTATAATATTTTTTGTTCTTATCTCTTTTACTTTTGTATTTGTCTCCACTTATATTATTCTTCTCTAGACATCTAGCAACAATATGACCAAACCCATTGTAATTAAAGCACATGATAGGTAGCTTACCTTTGTATCCCTTTGCCTCTATGAAATCTCCTTGCCAACAATGCTTTGATCTCTTCTACATCATCTTCATCTATATCACTATCACTAGAAACATATTTGACCTTTTTCTTTTTATCTTTAGGTTCCTTTAATGATGGGTGTGCTTTCAAAGTAGATTCAACATTTTTTAGTTTTGAAACTATCAAAATTAGAGAGTTCAAAGGCAGTGAGTCTACCCATGAATCCTTCAAGGGTGAGATTACTACCAGGAATACACCTTAGTTCTTGTATGGTTGAGACTCTAATATCATAGATAGGTAGTAGTGTTCTCAGTACTTTGTTTATTACAATCTCATCTTTAATAATATCATTAGCTCCTTTGATAGCATTCACAACATCTTTGATCCTTGTGCAATATTGGAAAATGGTCTCACCTTCTTGCATTCTCATGTCATCTAACTTTCTCCTTAAACTTTTAGCTTTGGCTCTCCAAAAATTCTTATCTCCTCCATAGATTGTCTCTATAGCATCCCACATATTTTTAGCAGTGTCACATCCTTTGATGTCATCGAACTCTGAGTAGCTTAGGGTAGAGGCAAGCTCTAACATGCTAATTGTGTTTTTTCTTCTTTTTCATATCATTAGTAGTTAGGGCTCCAATAGGATCAACATGCTATATAGTGATGATAGATTGTGCATAGTCTCCAAGACCTCCTAGATGTAGCTCCATCAAATTTTTCTATGCAAGAAAGTTTTCCTTGATTAGTTTGGGTGCCTCCTTTCTATACATCTTGATCTTTAGCTTTTACTACCTTCAAACTATTTCCTCTCAAGCACTAAGGCTTGGATACCAATTGTTGAAATTCTTTAAAATAAATGAGAGGGGGGGTCAATCAGTTATCCAAGGTCCATATGTACAAATAAAACTTTTTAGTACTTAACAGATTGATATCCATAAAACCATAGCATCCATGTGTTAGAAACAATAGTCCACCAATATAACTAAGAGGGGGGTGGGGATGAATCAATTATATGACAATTTAAAACATTTATCCTCTTAAACAATCTTGACTATTCAACCAAAGTAAACAACAACCATAAAGAGATGCACATAAACAATTACACTAGATATGTTGATTAGGGAAACCCTTGATCAGAGGGAAAAACGTAGTGGGAATGATGCCCACAATATGATGTACTAATATGAATATTCCTTGTTAGAGGATGGACCCTATTAGGAGCCTATTATAACATTTAGTGCAAAGAGTCCCTATTAGGAGACTTTGAATCCTTGTTAGGAGATTCCAACCCTGTTAAGAGTTGTGGAAGGTAGTTGAACCCACTATCCAAACAACTTCAGGATTAGATCAATGAACCCACTATCCAATTGACCTCGGTACTATTCCTTTTATAATAATAGATGTGTAACAAACTTTCACTTCTTCCTCTATCTAGTACATTAGACTTCTTCACCTTTAGGTCATGCAATCAGATCTAGAACTCTGAACTTAGTAACAATAACCCTTAAGGTCATTTACAAGCATAGGTAGGTTACTCTACTTTTTTATTGCTTTGCTGCCCAGTAATTCACAAGTCTTCTCTGCTCTCTATATGTAAAACATGAAAAACATCTTTCCTTTATACCATGCTCAATAATAAATCCTTGAGTCAGCTTTCCACATGTTAATTAAATGAAATACACATTTAATTAATGTTTTCAACTCACAGTTATATACAAACTTTCACACACGCAACTTCTATACATGTGCACTCTTTGGCTTCATCAATGGTCAATATACTATCTCCAGTTAACTATGCAATCCTTTACTACAATTGTAATGAACTATAGCAATCATATAATAGAAACTACTTTCCTAATACTTTGTTTCAATATGGTTCTCTGTAGATCAACCATATCTTCTATACATTGTCACATTAGGTTCTATGCACTTTCCCTTATAACAAATAAAAATGTAGTGTGTGCTAGTAACTATGCATCATTAGATAAGTAATATAATGTTCTCAATACAAAAATCCCAGTCTACTGCTTTGTCAGTCTTTTACAAACTTACTACTATGTTGTCATCAATGAAAAACATAGTTATAAGTATATCATATCAATGTTTTGCAATGCTCCCCCATAGCATCAACATTCATGCTAATAATCTCCCCCTTTGGCATTGATGGAAACACAGATGAAAAACATCTAAGCTCCAAAAATACCATCATGTTATTCTTTCTTCTCAATTGAACTATATAGAATGTTTTTCATGTCACTTTGTCCACCATTGACATCAATGTCAAAGATAATATGCAAATGGTTTTGTTTCTTGAACATACAATAATTTATTAGCACAACCACAAGCGAGTTTGATTCTTTACAACTCTTGTATATAAATCCATAAACAACTCAAGTGTCTAAAGACACTATTGTATACAAATTACCAATTACCAAGAGTCCTTTATTGACTCTGTTAATCACATATACTCCCTCATTGAGGAAGCATCAACATTTAGTCCAGTCTAACAATGGTGCTATGTACCCTGGACTGATGCACTTTTGCATCTTTTATTCAGAAGTGGGTAGGGGCATAACCCCAAGCATACTTCTTAGATACTCAAATGTGTCCTTTGGTAAGGCCTTTGTGAAAATGTCTACAATCTATTCCTTAGTATTAATATATTCCAATCTAATTTCTTTCTTTGAAACTTTCTCTCTTAACGCATGATACTTTAGAGAGATGTGCTTTGTCTTAGAATGCAAAATAAGATTCTTAGACATGCTTACTATACTTGTGTTATCATAGTAAATAATAATAGGTTCTTTGAATGTAATTCCAATTTCCTTCATCATTTAATTCGTCCATATAACTTGATTATAGTTGTTTGCTACTACAACATATTCTACCTCTGCAGTAGTTTGTGAAGTGTAATCTTGTTTCTTGTTGAGCCAAGAAACTAGTCTTCCACCAAGAAAGAATGCTCCTGCACTAGTGCTTTTTCTATCATCCATATCTCTAACCCAATCAGCATTAGTATAATTGCAAAGGGTAAAATCATTACTTCATCATACCAAATGCCATAATCAAATGTCCCTTTCAGATATCTAAATATCCTTTTTATAGTTGCATAATGATATTATGTAGGATCAGCTTGAAATCTTGCCATAATTCCAACTACATTAGCTATATATAGTCTACTATGAGTCAGATACTGCAATCCTCCAATCATAGATCTGTACTTCTTTTGTTCAATAGTAGGTGTATCATCCTAGTTTGATAACTTGTGACCAATTACCATAGGAGTTGCAACAAGTTTACGATTTTCTAGTCCAAATCTTTTCAACAAATCTTTCAAATACTTGGTCTAAGAAATAACGATTCCTTCTTTGTTTTGAACAATTTGCAATCCTAAGAAAAATTTCATTTCTCCTATCATGCTCATCTCAAATTCATTCTTCATATCTTCTGAGAATTTGTTACTAGCTTCATCATTTCCTCCAAAAATGACATCATCAACAAATACAATTACTATCAACAAACCATTTTCTATTTCTTTCAAGTATAAGTTTCTATCTGTTGTTCCTTTAGCAAATCCAATTTTTTCTAGGTATTTATCCAACCTTGCATACCAAGTTCTAGGTGCTTGCTTTAATCCATACAAGGCTTTCTTTAATCTACAAACCATATCCTTCTCTACTGTCAAAGGAAAACCTTATGGTTGCTCAATGTAATCTTCTTCTTCAAGTTCTACATTCAAGAATGCTGACTTAACATCCATATGATATACCTTGAAATTTTTATTTGCTGCATATGCCAAGAACATTATGACCACTTCCATTCTCACTATAGGTGCATTTGTTTCGTCATAGTCAATTCCTTCTTGTTGAGAGTAGCCTTTGCATACTAGTCTTGATTTGTTTTTTATTACTTCTCCTTGTTCATTCATTTTATTTCTAAATACCCATTTTGTGCCAATCACATTTTTTGTCCTTGGGTCTAAGAACTAATTACCATCTTCATTTTTTATCATTTTTTGAAGTTCTTCCTCCATTGCTTTTATCCAATGATCATCCTTGATTGCTTCATCTACATTTTTTGGTTCTACTTGAGATATTAGGCATAGTTCTTCATTGATTCTACCTCTTGTCATTACTTCTTTTTATTTAATTCCTATTATCTAATTAGTAGAATGATTTCTTATCATATTCTTATTTGGGATAGGAGTTATTGCTTCAACTCTTATTTTAGGTACTGTGCTCTATTCTTTTCTCACTTCTTCAATTTGCACATTATTCTACAAGTCATTTCTAGTCTTGAGAAATAATTCATTCCATCTATTGGTCATTCCAGAATAATTATCTTCATTAGAGTTATAATCCATCATCTTTTCTTTAGTACCAAACTTTTCATCTATTCTCACATTTGCGCACTCTACTATAGTTTTTATTCTAAAGTTGAAACATTTGTAAGCTTTACTTTTTAATGAATAGCCAAGAAGCATACCTTCATCGCTCCTTGGATCAAACTTACCAATATCATCATCTCTTTTGATGTAGCATTTGCTTCCAAATATTCTGAAATATTTGATTAATAGTGAGTAACCAAACCATAAATCATAAGGTATTTTCTCCATACCCTTTCTAATCTATACTCTGTTTAGTGTGTACACTACTATGTTTAGTGCTTCTCTCCAAAAATTCTTTAGTATATCATTCTTGAATAAAATAGCTCTCGCTACTTCAACAATTGATCTATTTCTTCTTTTAGCAATCCCATTCTATTTAGGTGAATGAGGTGAAGATAGTTGTCTCCTAATTCCATGTTCTTCACTGTAGATATTGAGCTCATTAGAAGTGAATTCTCCTCCTCTATCAAATCTTAAGCTCTTGATTCTAACTCTAGATTTATTCTCTACTTTGTTCTTGAATATCCTGAATTTCTCAAATGCCTCTAATTTTTCTTTAAGAAAAGCTACCCTCATTATTCTGGTAAAATCATCAACAAAAAAATCATTAAATACCTCTCTCTATAGAATCCTCTTGTTCTTTCAGGACCACTCAAATTTGTATGAACTAATTCTAGCTTTTGTGTAGTACCAAACTACTTACTAGGAAATAAAACTTTCTTCTACTTAGCCAAGATACATTGCTTACAAATAATGTTAGTGGGCTTAGTGATCTTAGGTAAATCTCTTAGAGCAAGTGTATTGCTAGCTTTCACAATGTTATCAAAATTTATGTGACAAAATCTTTAGTGCCATAACCAACTATTGTCAACTTTAGCTGCTAAACATGTTATTTCAATGGTTTTTAACTGAAATACATTACCTTTGGTTCTTGTGATAGTACCAAGCAATTTTTCTTTCTTGTCCTTGATGATGCATGTGTCATTACCAAACTATAATTGGTAACCTTTGTCCATAAGTTTTCCAACACTTAACAAGTTATGTTTTAGTCCATCAAAAAAATAAACATCATTAGTATTTGTTTTACCATCAAGTGTGATAGATCTAATTCCTGTAATATGATAGACTGCATTGTTCCCTGCTCTGACAATTCCTCCATCATGGCTTTTGAATTTGACAATTTTTTTCATATCTCCAGTCAATTGATGTGAACAACAACTATTGATGATCCAATCTTTCCTTTCAACTTGTGAAACCAATGCACTTTCTTCTTTGATCTCTCTATCAAGATCATCCTCCTTTATAGCTATGAATCCTAATTCATCTTCACTTTTGTTTGATCAGATTCTTCTTCTTCTTCTTAATTAGTATATAAACAACTTCTAGGTCTTCTAGATTTGAATCTTCCCTTATACTTCCTTTCTCTTTTAGGACACTTAGATGCATAATGACCATATTCATTACATGTCCAACATTTAAAGATATTCTTACCATCTTTTTCTCTTTCCACAAGAAGAGTCACTCCTTCTTGGATGTTTTCCTCAATGGACTTGCTATTGCTAGGAATGTCTCATTTTGCTTTTGTGTTCGTTTCTAGACCAGGTTTAGTATTTAATGCACTAAATGTTGTCTCAACTTTTGCTAATTCTCTAGATTGTTTTAGATCAAATTTTGCAAGTCCCAATCTACCAACCAATGTTTCTTTGGTAAAATTAGTAGTACAGGGTATCATCACCTAAATCATCTATGTTATTATCTTGAAAAGTGATGTCAGACTTTTCAAGATCTTCCATATTACTTCATCATCAGATTTCTTTCCACCAAGAGATGTGATTCTTACAACAATCTCAAATATTCTTCCAATATGGCTTCTTCAGATTCATCTTCCATCATTCTAGCATCTTGGAATGCACAATGAAAATTTTGTAATCTAACTCTTTTGCATGTGTATCACCATCATAATTACCTTCTAAAGTTTTCCAAATTTCATGAGATGTTTTGAGTTGTTTTACCTAGCTATACTCACTTTTAGGTAGAGTTGACAATATTGCTTCTCTTTCCCTTATGTTGCACATAAATACTTCTATTTGTTCCTCGATACAACTTTCAAGACTTTATTATTCAAAAATGGTTTTAGATGCCTCGATTACAAGCAAATATCCTAGACCCATGCACAAAAGATGAGTCTTAATTTTATTCTTCTAGCTGTCATAATTTGTGCCATCAAATCTAGGACTTTCCTTTCTAAACATGTTTGCCATTGATCTCTTGAAGTTAAACTATTTTTTCAAGGACCTAAGGCTCTGATACCAATTGTTAGAAACAAAATTCCACCAATATAACCAAGAGAAGGGGTGGGGAGGAGGGGTGAATCAACTATATGAAAATTTAAAACATTTATCCTCTTAAACAATCTTTACCATTCAACCAAAGTAAACAACAACCATAAAGAGATGCACATAAAAAATTACACTAGATATGTTGACTAGGGAAACCCTTGATCAGAGGGAAAACCATGGTAGGAATGATGCCCACAAAATGATGTACTAATATGAATATTCCTTGTTAGAGGATGGACCTTATTAAAAGTCTATTAAAACATTTAGTACAAAGAGTCCCTGTTAGGAGATTCCAACCCCATGAGGAGTTATGGAAGGTAGCTGAATCCACTATTCAAATAGCTTTAGGATCATATCAATGAACCCATTGTCCAATTGACCTTGGTACTATTCCTTTTAGAATAATAGATTTGTTACAAGATTTCACTTCTTCCTTTATCTAGTACGTCAGATTCCTTCACCTTTAGATCATGCAATTAGATTTGGAACTCTGAACTCAATAACAATAACCCTTATGGTCACTTACATGCATAGGTAGGCTACTCTACTTTTGTATTGCTTTGCTACCCAATAATTTGCAAGTCTTCTCTGCTCTCTATATGTAAAACATGGAACGCATCTTTCGTTTATACCATGCTCAATAATAAATCCTTGAGTTAGCTTTCCACACATTAATTAAATAAAATACATATTTAATTAATGTTGTTGGTTCATAGTTATATACAAACTTTCACACATGCAACTTCTATACATGTGTACTCTCTGGCATCATCAACGGTTAGTATACTATCTCTAGTCAACTATGCAATCCTTCACTATAATTGTAATGAACTATAACAATCATTTAACAAGAACTACTTTACTAATACTCTATTTCCATAGTGTTCTCTAAAGATCAACCATATCTTTTGTACATTATCAGATTAAGTTTTTCAAACTTGCCCTTGTAACAAATACAAATGTAGTATGCACTGGTAACTGTGCATCATCAGTTAAGTAATATAATGTTCTCAATATAGAAATCACAGTCTACTACTATGTCAATCTTTTACAAACTTATTACTATGTTGTCATCAATAATAAACACAGTTAGAAATACATCATATCAATGTTTTGCAATGTTCCCCCATAGTGTTAGTATTCATGCTAACAACATGCATCTATTAGATCTTACAATACTTTACCTTAGTAGGTTACTATCCTAAATCAAAATAACTTTTCAAAAATGTAAACATGAAATATCATAAGAACATTCACACAATTTGGAATGCTCCCCCATAGCATCAACATTCATGCTAACAACATGCATCCATTAGATCTTACAATACCTTACGTTAGTAGGTTACTATCCTAGGTCAAAATAACTTTGCAAAAATTTAAACATGAAATACCATAAGAACATTCACATGAAGGATTTTACATGGAAACCCAATTTGGGAAAAACCACCAGTAACATACTACCCAATTTCACTCTTCTAAAGTGATGTCTGATGAAAGGCCAACCTTGTCAAAGGTTACAATACACATTGTTAAATGTGAACTAGTTAGAGGATTTCAATACCCTATTAGGAGTTAGCCTTATTAGAGGACTTTAGAACATTCCATTAGAATGTCATCTGATTAAAGGATTTATAAATGACTATTAGGTCAAGCTTACTCCAAAGGATTTTATCCACACTGGTGCAATTGTTAGTAAGTAATAGTAGGACTTTATCTAATAAAAACTTACAACTCACTCATAGGTTATAGATCTCTAGTCTAGTCCTCCATATTTCATGGCATTCATACTCTTCAACTCCAATAGCTTGTTCACCCTTTAAGCATTCATCCCCTTAAGCTTTCTTTCTTTGTATGTCAACTATAGTCTCTCTCATTTTGCCAGTAGATGAAGCAATACCCTAGACATCTTGTCTTCCTTAGGTTCTCACACATGACAACCTTTTCTTTTGGCCAGCCATCTCTCTTAACCACAATCATCCATTTTAGGGTTGGGTAAGATTCAATGAATCTATCTACTTTTCCATTTTGGTTCCTCTAGAAACTTGCTCTAAAATCTTCCTTGACTTCACCTTAAAACAATTTATCTTGAATTATGTGCCACAATCTCATCATAGTTATCTTCCACACTTCACATATTCAAGAAATCAAATTTGTCATCTCAAATTTGTCAAATCTTTGATTTAACATTGCTTGTTATCACTTGACATCTACACTATTCTATCACTCGGCCAACACTAGTTCACTTGGAAAACACTAAAGTTTACTGATGCTCAACATCAACTAAAATTTACTTGGAATATACTAACTTTCACTTAGCTTGCACTATTTCTCTTCTTCACTTGGTACCTATTGAGTTTCACTCAGGTTCTACTATTTTATGCTTGGCTTGTACTATTTACTTAGAAAGGCTTGGTAGACACTTCTCTTTACTTGATCTTCTTCTAGTCTTTGCTTGAGTAATCTTTCATTATAGACTTTAAGTAGATAAACAATATACTATAGTATCACTATTTTACTTGGTCTTAGTTCTCCTTTTATATACCAACTTACTTAGCCTTTCTCTAGGTTCTCTTATTATCTTCTCTTTTCAAATCCTCTTAATCAATCAACCACATGATAGAATTTAGACCAAAAAGCAATTTTCTCACCAACAAGTAGCAAGTTTGACATCATTGACAAAATAATGATTGTTCAATTACAGATTCTATACTTCAAAACAATCTCTTTTCAACATCATATGGACTACCATAACCAGTACAATATAATTGAGTACAAGAAGTTAGCAACTTTTGTATCCCTACCATGTTCCAAAGGTACTATTTCTCCCCATTTTATAACATAATATGTGCATACTAAAATATATTCCTTAATTTGAGAGGGAGGATTAATAGGTCCTCTTGGCTTGGTTTTTTGCTCTTGCCATATGTTGCACCCCACATTAAAAACCAAGGGTCATTTTGAAAAATTGGTAGTTCTTAGTCAAAACCCCTTTTTAAAATTCCTAAAAGGTAAAATAAAACCCTCATTTTGTGCCCTATTTTTCAAAGATTTTTTCAATTTAATAAATAGTGTGGGATACTTTTACCCTAAGTTTTCCCTTTTATAAGGATCGCTTTATTTTTTCCCCAGGATTAGACCTCTTATTTTCCAAGCCTACCTTAACCATGGTCATGTCTCCTAAGCATTTAATGTGAAATGTTTTAAGCTTTATATGAGCATTTTTTGGCCAACCATCAATCTTGGTAAGATCTATGGATGGTGCTTACCCACTTTTAGAAGTTACAAGGTCTTTAAGTAATGTGGGGAAGCGTTGTTGAGACATGTAGCATTTGCTGATGCCAAATCTTGTTTGCACTGTAAAACTTTGACATGTTCCATTTTCCTATGATCTCATTGGTGGGCTCATTCCAAATGGGTTGCTCTATTCTTAGTTTTGATGCATCGTTGATCTTTTTAAGATCAACGGTGAGTGCTTTACCACTTGATGGAGTTGCTTGAAGTTTACACAAAGTGGGTAGGCACTTGCTTGACACCTGACCAAAATGATGACAAGTGAGATGTCACATATAGCTCACATGTATGCTTCTTATCCACCATTGATCTTCTCAAGATCAAAGGTTCATGCTTACCCACTTGATGAAGTTGCTACATTTTTAAATAATGCGAGCAAGCACCTCAATGACATCTGGTACATGGTGATGTCATTGCCAATTTCTACAAAAGGAATTACTACTGCTAATAGATGTCAAATACTAGTATAGCAGGTGTAATACATTCATTGGTTAAAATATTTGATTCAATACCTATTCCACCGTTCATCTTTGGTAGATCAACAAATAACACTTTCTTGCTATCCTGAGTTGCAAGATCTTTAAATAATGAGGGCAAGCTCCTTAATGAAACCTGTCCATGTTGACATCATGATTGGTGTTTTATGTTCAAAAGGTATAGGTGCTTCCACCATTGATCTATGGTAAATCAATGGATGACATTTTACCACTTTGAGAAAGTGATAAAAAATTTAAAAAAGTGGGGAAGTGTCGATAGGACACATAACAGATAATGACGTCATGGATCCACCCTTTTCAAAGGTAATAGTAAAGTCTCTATTGTGGCAGTTGTCAGAGCATGTTACTTGAAAGGATATATTCTATTAGTCAATTTAGCTAATTGGATGCTACAAAGGTGCAACATTTTGTGATCGTTAATTTGCACAAGATCAAAGATTGGTGTTTACCTACAATATGAAGTTATAGGACATTTAAGTAATGTGGGGAAGCGCCAATCTGATGTTTGGCAAGGTGGGACCAATTGTGATGGACATGTGCTTAGTTGTACGAGGTTGGAAAAAGGTACTGCAGTGGAATGCTAGTTGGATCTCAATATTAAAAGTTTTAGTTGCAATATGCTTGAATATTCATGACCATAGATCTAAAGGTGATCAAAAGTTGGCACTTACTTGCATTATCAAGATGCTCAAACTTTAAACAAAGTGGTCAAGCACCTGCTTGACACATGGCCAGGATACTCAAAGCTTTATAATAGTTTTTCCTTTTTAAACAAAGTTGTTCGATGCTATGAGAGCAACAGATGAAATTCAAACTTGAAGCATGACACAAAGTTAATGGCTAAAGGAAATTAATATTGCTCAGAACTCCTTCATGTGATCTTAATGCCTTGGTATAATTTGTAAACTTGCCATTATTGAATGACACAATTGCAAAGAATTCTTAGAGGACAAAGGTTTTCAGAGCTAGGGCACAAAATTATAGAAAGTCTACAATAAATTACAACACAATTTATAGAGAAAAGGAAGGATAATTCAGCGGGTAAGTAGTCTATAACAATTGAAAATCAAGAAATTAGAATTCTGTGAAGTTAAATTTTTCAAAAATACCTCTATGAAAGGAGTTCTCTGGTCATGTTGATTATCTTAAAAGGTCTTTTCATGATGATTTCCTTAAACAATTTCCACTATTTATACATGAAATAACAACAGGCAGAGATTTTATTCCAAAAAACCCTAGGTTGGTTGTGAGTGAGGGTTTTTATGATAAAGCCAATTAGTTGAGAGATGCACAGGTTTTCATGGGAGGGTTAGAACTTTTTTAAAATAGTTTTTTGAATGCAACCTTTTACACCCCTCTAAGTAATGTTTGGGAATTTGATATCGGTAAATTGGTGGTCCCTAGGGTTTTCTTTGATAGTGATCTATTATATGACATAGCCAAAAAATATGACTATATCACTAGATTTGTGAAGAATTATGTTGGAGACAATCTTTTTAGGGTTTCACCTAAATTGATTAGTGAAGTTTTTAAGCTTAACCCTAACCATGTAATTCATGAGCCTATTGATATGGATGATCTTCAAGTGAGATATGATTCATAGAGAGTATATATGAGGGTAGGGCCATTGCAACAACATATTGCTAAGATTGGGTCACTACCCTTGGTTACACCTAGCATCCCAGAGCCACAAATGAAAAGATACTTCAATCCTAAAGCCCAAGCTTTATATTTCACTCTCTGTAAGATATTTGGGATGGATGAGGAGGAATACATCCAAGATTATATTGTTCTTATTATGGCTCAGACATTGCAGTTTAGGATGAGCACCATTCTTGATTTTGCTACCTTCCTTTCAGAAGAGATTCATAATGATCTTATTGGAATATCTCAAGTTAAAGTGAATAAACCTTTTTGCTGGTACTCCTTGGTGATGCACATATGTCTCTATAAGGGATTTACCTTTTTCTCTAAGGGAATGGAGCTAGAACTAGAAAAGGATGGTGAGAAGCTATCTGTCTAGCTATGGAGTGGTGATATGACTTGGGAAGCCAGGGATGCCAGCTATATTAGATTTGATAGATATTTTGCATCAAGGCTTAGATTGCTCCTGAGAAGGGATAGCCCAAGAATTTTATAACCTCTACTAGAACTAATTAGACCTAAAGACCATGCTAAGGGACTTCTAATTGTACACTCGAAAGTGCCACACTCTAAACCCTTCTATCCAAACGATTCCATGAGTTCAAAATGTTTGAATGCCGGCTTAGAGCTCCCTATCCATGGAGTGCAAGAGAGTATATTTCAAGCTCAAGGGCTCTCAGCTAAGCCTTAGGAATACTCTTCTTGCTAGTAAACCATGCAATGGGAGGTTCTAAAGACAAGATGCAAGAATGCAAATGTCTCAAGGAGTTCCTCAAGAATGCAATGCAAGTATGGAAACTAAGCTAAGATGATAATGCAAAATGCAACTATGCTAAAACATGTATGAGAGTGTTACAATCCAACTATTAGACTATATGATTTAAGCTACATGTAAAAATGAAAGCTAAGCTAAGCTAGAATGCCATGGATGAGAGAATGTAGACAAGAAAGAGAAGTTCTCCACAAAGCTCCAAAGAAACCTGTAGCATAACAATACTCAAAAGATGGATGGATCCTTTGAGGGGGAAAGCTCTCTCCTTTTTAAAGTTGTACAGATAGTAGAGATCAAGATGAAGATGGTGGATGATCAATGGTGGAATTTGAAAATAGGAGTGATCCATGTGAACACACAAGTCAACCAATAGAATATAAGTTGACTTGTCATATAAGACAAAAGTCACAAAGCCTTTTCTTTTAATTGTAAAATAGAAAAAGGACTTTATGTGTGCACTTTAAGTGAGTTAGAAGAATGGGGTCTTTTATTTAATTAAAAGGGGACATATTCTTTTAATCAAATAATGAACTTAGGATAGCATAGTCAAACTATAGTTAATCAAATAAATTTATTATTAGCAATTTGGTCTAGGTAAATGATTAAATTAAATTAGCCAAAATGCTAAGAAGGGGGCTAATAGTCTAGATGACCATTTTTAGGTGATTACATTTGCCCCTCTTTGACTAATGCATTATTGATCTGAGAACACATTATGTCAAAGAAAATAGAAGCCAAGTAGGCATCAATAGTGTTAGTAAATAGATTTGTCCTCCCTGAAAACACCTTTACAATTGACTCTTGAATACCCAAAAGAAAGACAAACTCTAAAACTAACAATAGAGTCACTTGCAATTATCTTGTCAAGTACTCTTTGAATTTTGAAATGAAGGTATAGCTCCCTCCTTTTGATTTACAATAAATGATTTTCTAGTTATGCCTTTAACCTATAAGGCAATGAAGGAATACTAACATCCATTCATCAACATGACTGAATATTAAAATAAGAAATAGATGGACAATTTTAACTTCCTCCCTCAGAACCTTTAAACTCCAAAATACATTTCCAATATGCAACAAAGGAAAGCTAAAATTTCACATGCAATTAATATTCACAAGAACATGAATCATAGTAGAGTAAACAATAGTATCTACTCTAGAAAGTTTAACATAACATATAAAACTGTAGAATTTTATATACTTTGCCACAACTCCAAAAATTATATTCAAAGTTTTAAAGCATAGAATACTTGAGTAAAAATAGTTCTGACTCAGTAGTCTATGGAGAGATGAACTTTTTCTGATACAACCCTGAAAACCTAAATTCTCTTCCCCTTTCTTCAGAAGTGCAAACCTCTTCAAAAATGGGAGGAACCCATTTACAATAGAATTTCCTATTTAAAAAAAAATCCTACCCCAAGAAGTTTCTCAACTACCCTAACTTCTTTTCTTTAAAATCTATTTTCAATCCCGTACAACTTTTCATAAAAAACCCCCCTATTACAATAATAATTAATTCTTTAAAGAATTAATCATTTTTAAAATCTCTTTCCAATTTACTCTACCAAAACTAATTACAATAATAATAATTTAATTCTTTTAAATAAATAATTATTTATTTTAAATAATTCTTTTCCAAATATAATTCTTCTACTTTCACCCTCATATTATAATTAATTCGTTATAGAATTAATTATATGAGAAATTAGAGTAATGGTTTATTAATTAATGACTTTGCATTTATCTTGGATATATTTAATTCATTAAAGAATTAAATAATATAAATGCAAAATAATTTGTAAGTCTTAAAGGTTTCTAATTTCTCATGTTGTTGATTTAAGAGGGGAAATATTTAGGTTTCCAAAACCCTAGCTAACATTGGCTCTTTCTAGGGGCTGCATTTTGTACAAGATGCAGAGAACTCCATAATCTTTGGCTCTTGCTATCTAGTGTCTGTCCATTGGGCTATAGAGTCACTGATCAATGTGAACCTGAACCTATACTTTTTGAATGAATATTGCAATAAAATTCATATCAATGTCTTTGGGCTGTTAAAACTCCTTCAATTGATGATCATCCTTTGCACACTTTGATAGAGTACCTACCAAACTGCTTAGATATAGCTCAGATGTCTTCAACAGGTTAGGAGTCCATTTGCAGATTTGATAGCAAAGAAGGCTTATCTTATTACTAGCAATAGACAAACTTGAGAGGGATTATAATGGATATTGAATGAGCATCAATCCTTTGTTCATAAGTGCAGACACTGTCTTCTCAATCCAAGACATGTTCAATCCCCAACTCAAGTGAATAGCAATGTTGAGTTTCTTTCCAGTTATTAAATTCTTTGCAGCATTGGTAGGAGAACCACCTTTCTCTTTATTGATTACAAAATAATTTCCATGTAGTTTGATTCTCCCTAATCCTAAAGACTTTATACTTGCACATAAACTGGCTCCATTATCTTCATGACTATCAGCCTACAACATGTAGGGAGGCATTCAAGAATAAATCTCCTACTAGGACTATCAGCATCAATTTTCATATTAAAAACATCATTTTCAATTAAAGAATCATGAGAACCATTGCCAATTATTTTCATTATTCTCATGTTGAGGATGTGTGAAGGAGCAATCAAATTTAGTGACAATTCTTGAATCCGCATGCCATTAAATGAGTTCTGAAACCTACAAAGGTTTCTCTCTTGATTATTTGCCTTTGATTCTTCAAGTTCATTCAATTCTTTATTCTTCTATGCTAATTCTGTTAGGGATGTCTAGGGGATCCCAGTACATAGGATCATACTGAATCCAACTTGAATCACTGCCCGATGTGACCCGTATACTTGCATTTAATTGAGGAGCAGATTTCATTCTAGAGACGTAGTTGGATAAAAATTGCAAAGAATTCTTATCAAAGGTTTCCCTCGATAATAATTGATATCATTACCATGTGAGCCCACCAGCATCAACCCTAAATGTTCTTGATTCACTTTCAAATGAAGGTTCTTGATCCATTGAAATGAATAGTTGGAAGAGACTGTCAAGTGCAAAGGTATATTAATTGTGAGAGTGCAGGGCCCTATTTCTATCTATGGGGGCAGCAGCTACTGTGGAATCTGTCACCATGACTTTGCATCAAACTTATAACTCTCTTGCTTCACCTAAAATTGGAGCCTCTTTCCTCAAATCTCACTTTCTCTGGGGCAATTTCAAGAAAATTGATTTACTTATTAATGCACTCTAGCCTTCTAATCTGATTAATACCTAAGACATTATGTTATCGCAGCCAGGAAAGATGCTTTGAAAAGCTATGAAATTGGTTTTTCTTCTGCCATCTTTTGTAAAACCATAAGCTATAGTTCTAGTGCCAACGATCAACACATACCCATGAAGTTTTACCCATCGCAACACTTGCTAAGGCTGCTACAACATTGTAAGTATACAACATCACTAAGTCATGCATCTTAGATTCCTTCATATCAAAGTTGTGCCATGCCTATGAATACTGCCAGCCTTCACTTCACCTATGGTAGTAAATGCTGAGGCTTCAACTGTCTTGATCACATAGCTACAAATTTGAACAAGGGTGTCTCTTTTTTTGCACTTAGCCGATATGACATAAGCTTTTACAGGCTGAACCCACATATCTACAGATGATGGACAGGAGAAGGATGGTGGATCTTGTGGCAATAAATTTTGATCATAAATGCATTCTATATTCAAATAGAAAGTTTGGAAAATATATTTCTAACTCTAGATTTATTCGGGTTCAACAAAACTCATTCATTTATGATTACATTGTCCATGCTTCATAACTTTAAAATTGGATACCATCCACCTCCATGGTCCAGTGATCAATTACCTCAATATTATCCCTTGATCAAGAAATACTTTGTTCATCACATAACATACCTTCAACTAAAATTTCAAGATTTTATTGGCATCTTCATACTGCACACATGAATTCTCCATCCTCAAAATATTTGTTGTCCTCATTCTCCCAGCATACATTGGCATCTCAGTAATCAAACCTCATCCATGTGTCATGTTGTGTTCTTCATCAACAAGATTGATCAGTAAAGGCTATAAACTCATACTAATAGGCTGATACCATAGTTATTCGCCAATGCACAAATGTCGACATCTGAACATGATACATTATTGCATCAATTTCTATTGAAGGGGGTTGATCTGCTTGATAGCGATAAGTGACTACACTTTTATGGCCAGGTAATAGTTAGTTTGATATCCTTGGATGAATTTTGTCACTACACCAAGAATCCTCACACAAACTATCACAACATTATTTCTTTGTATTCTCCACCTAGCTCTTTGAGCTCAACAATTGGAAATATTTTGCATTTAGTGGGTGAGAAATATGCAAGTGTCATTCTCATATAGATAAGTAGCACACATTTCTTTGACAGGGAGGAAAACTTGTGCATATAGAATATGCCTATGACCTTCACAAACTGAGTGTACTTGAATTTGAATATCAAAATCTAAACTTGAACCTTGACTGACTAAATCTGCAAGCTTGATGAAGTCACAGAAGACTAAAGAATAATCATAAAATTTTAATATGACTCTATGATGAGGAGCTCCAACACTTTCAATTACAAATGCACAAAATTTCAGGGCCTATGGCCATCAACATTCAAAATAATTGCTTTGGAAAAATATGTTTTCTTTTCAAATGAAAATAACCATCGAGTGTTGGGAGCTTTAGGTAGTGTGGATAGATGAGCATAGGGTGTTCTCACACAGTAAAGAGGGCTTTAATTTCTTGAAACTTCTTACATATGGATTAACTTGAGGAGAGGGGAAGAAGGGAACAACAAAAAAAGAAAACACAACACAAACTCAAGCCAAAATTGCAAAAAGAGGGAGGTTATTTACAATGGGGAGAGGAAAACCCTAAGAACTAATTGTGACCATTTACAGGTTGGAGGAAGTATGAACCTTTCCGAATCAATTTTTGGAAAGATGAATGTAGATTTGATTGAAGGGAAAGCAACATGACCAAATTAAAGCTCATCTCATCTATGAAAGATATATGTGTGGGATGAAGAATAAATAAAGAATTACAATCTCCTTCATTTTTCAAATCAGCATCTTTCACAAAGATAGATGAAATGCCAATAAAGGTCTCCATACCTTGAATTTCTTGAACTTTTGATTGCTCATGTGATGTTTCCACTGAAAATTGCTGCATTGATTCCTCCAAAGGAAGATAGTGGAAAAGATTTGTAGGAGGCTAAAAAATATGTGAATCTTTTTCCTCCTCTTTATTGTCTCCTGTGTCCTCCTCAAGAGCATTTTCTTGTTCATGCATCACTTCACCAATTTCCTTTTCTTCATGCATCTCCTATACTATTTCTAGCTCTTTCACAAGAAATCTTCTTTGGATGAGGATAGCACCATAAAAAGATTTTAAAAATGCTACTCTCTTTGCTACGTCCTCTGTAATTTCTTGGATTGGATATTCTCTAAATGGAGGAATAAAAATAAACACATTGACATCATCTTCATTTCTTGCAAGAATCCAATCCTTCAATATTTTTGGATATCTTTGAAATACCTTCTGGTATTCATCTTCAATAGAGCCGCCAACCTCCATTCTAGGGGAGGTACCTCTAAATATAAGAAATCAAATGCACAAGGCACTTTGATTTTCCCTAGTAGAGTTGCCAAAAATTGTTAGTAAATAGATTTTTCCTCTCCAAAAACACCTTTATAATTGACTCTTGAATACCCAAATGAAAGACAAACTCTGAAACTAGCAATAGAGTCACTTGCAATTATCTTGTCAAGTGCTCTCTGAATTTTGAAATGAAGGTACAATTCCCTCCTTTTGATTTACAATAAATGATTTTCTGGTTATGCCTTTAACCTAGAAGGGAATGAAGGAATACTAACATTAATTCATCAACATGACTAAATATTAAAATAAGAAATAGATGGACAATTTTAACTTCCTCCCTCAGAACCTTTAAACTCCAAAATACGTTTCCAATATGCAACAAAGAAAAGCTAAACTTTCACATGCAATTAATATTCACAAGAACATGAATCACAGTAGAGTAAATAATAGTATCTACTCCAGAAAGTTTAACTTAACATATAAAACTGTAGAATTTTATATACTTTGCCACAACTCCAGAAATTATATTCAAAGTTTTAAAGCATAGAATACTTGAGTAAAAATAGTTCTGACTCAGTAGTCTATGGAGAGATGAACTTTTTCTGATACAACCTTGAAAACCTAAATTCTCTTCCCCTTTCTTCAGAAGTGCAGACCTCTTCAAAAATGGGAGGAACCCATTTACAATAGAATTTCCTATTTTTAAAGAAATCCTAGCCCAAGTTGTTTCTCAACTACCCTAACTTCTTTTCTTTAAAATCTATTTTCAATCCTGTACAACTTTTCATAAAAAACCCCCCTATTACAATAATAATTAATTCTTTAAAGAATTAATCATTTTTAAAATCTCTTTCTAATTTACCCTACCAAAACTAATTACAATAATAATAATTAATTCTTTTTAAAAAAGAATTAATTATTTTAAATCATTCTTTTCCAAATATAATTCTTCTACTTTCACCGTCATATTATAATTAATTTATTATAGAATTAATCATATGAGAAATTAGAGTAATGGTTTATTAATTAATGACTTTGCATTTATCTTGGATATATTTAATTCATTAAAGAATTAAATAATATAAATGCAAAATAATTTGCAAGTCTTAAAGGTTTCTAATTCATCATGTTGTTGAGTTAAGAGGGGAAATATTTAGGTTTCCAAAACCCTAGCTAACAAATAGAAATAGATGTCTAATTCCAAAGAATGAAATGCAGAAATAGATAGCAAGTCTTGAATGCATAGCCTAATAGCGGTAGTACTGAACACTAGGAAGATAATGTTAGGATCGAAAAAGAATTCTAACACCTAGCAAAGTGAATAGATCGAGAGAAAGTGATAAGGTCAAACAAATGCTCCTAAGAAATAGATAGCTGTAACAATTAGTAACAGAGTATTTCTGCCCCCTCAGGATCGAAATTAAAATGAGGTAAGGGGACATAAAAATAAACTAGATATGAGAAAATCGAGAATATAGCAATGTCCAAGATGACAGATAGATGATTAGAGCCCAAGAATGACTATAAGAAAGTGATTAAATGCCCTAGTTTGACTTAGAGTTGACCATGAAGGACACTGTGTAAAATTAGGTTAAATCTAGTAGAAAGATGATTTATATGTGAAAAGGTGAAGAAGTAGATATGAAGCATAGAAACGATGAAGACATGAAGAAATGAAGATGCCCCAGCGATGATTCAAATATTAGAGCTCAAATGGTCAGCTAACTGCTCAAAAGAAGGCCAAATTTTAAAATGCAATTTTGACCATCAAGATGAACTCAAATTTTGATTTCGATCCCAAAAATGGATCTAGGACATCAAAATTAGCTAGGGTTGCAATTTTTGCGCAATTTTGAGGAGTTTGAAAATTAGGTCAAAATGAGGTTGGAAGCTATAAAAGGGATCCAAGTGTCATTTTCACTATTCATTTATCTTTTTGTGATTTGAGAGATTTTGTGAGTGGTCCACATAGCATCATGGCTCAGGAAAACATTCCTCTTCATCGACACCGTTTTGAGCACAGCCAATTGCACAACCGGCTAGAGTGATATGGGGCACCGATAAGTAATTACTTTTTTTGTCGCTTTTCGAGCTTTTTGTGAGCTTTTTTGCACATTTTAAGGTTTTTTGAAAAAAATTCATGCGATACTTTTAAAGTATCGCATGGACATTGAAACAATGTCACGCGATACTTTTTTTCAAAAAAAGTATCGCATCGTTGAGGGAAAACTGTCGCTGTGGCCATACCCAAATGTCGCATGGAATGGTGCAAAATGTTGCACGACAAAAATATTGTCGCAAAGCCTTAGAAAAAGTGTCACGTGACACTATTGTAGAAAAATGTGTCACACGAGGCATGTAAAAAGTGTCGCACAGATGTTTTTTTAATGCTTTTCTTAATGCTTTTTTCGTCATGAGACTGTTACTGATAGTTGCATGTTTTACCTGGACAGGAGGTATTCCGGCATTACAGATCAGAGCTCCCAGGGTGGTGGGTTTGCATGTTTTGCAGCATTTGAGTGATAAGGAGTAGACTACGCTAGTGGCTATGGGTTTGCGGTGGGTTGTACGGATGCCCCATATTCGAGCAAACCATGGTTTGCTGTCTGCGTTGGCAAAGAGGCGGCATAGCGAGCATAACACCTTTCATTTACCGACTAGTGAGGCGTCTATTACCTTGGAGGACATATATCGCATTCTGTGAGTGCCATGCCATGGCGAGTCGGTAAGTTGCTTGATTAGTAGTTTGTTGATTTAGCAATTTCAATGTTGGATGCCAGGTGTACTAATGTCAAGTTTGATGATTGCACAAGTGTACTATGATACGACCCTGACAGAGGGGCGAGTGCGAGTGCAGGAGCTATTCCAAGATGTGACCATTCTGGACTGTCACTTGAGTTGGGAGAGATTAATGACTGAGTATAGATATGATTATCCTTTTCCCAGCTTGTTATGCTCTTTGGTAGCCCAGGCCCTGGTGACAGACTGAGGCCAGAAGGGCTTCCCGTTAGGATGGGGTCGACTGGTGTATGAGCTAATCACCCGACCATATAGGATGGCATGGGGGCCTACCATATTGGTAGAGATGTACCATGAGCTCCATGAGATAGTATACCATGAGGGTGGGTCATGGGCATGTAGAGCAGTGTTAGCACAGATCTGGGCTTGGGAGCACATCGCTGTGATCCGACTACGAGTGCAGCCATGAGGGTGCAACTAGCCTTATATTTTTTGTTATAGAGGTTTTATCCTATAGAGACATAGTGGGAATGTGACCTATTATCGGTGAGTACTTGATGAGCTGACAACGTTCACATGGCAGCCGTACTGAGAGTGTTAGCAGTGGTTAGATGCATGGGAGCTAGACTACATGTGGTACAACAGACCATTGGTGGGTCGGAGCATAGACATTGTAGAGCAGTTTGTGATCAGTCAAGTATGGTAGCAGTTTGCAGAGTGGTACTTGATATCGGTGGAGACCACCACCTATGCTCGGATGCACATAGATGAGGGATTGGGATGGCTACCGATGCTGGATTATTAGACAACAGTTTGGGATACAGCAGCGCTAGTGGTGACTCCCTCGGATTATCACCCAGATGTGGCAGATGCAGGGGCAGATCCAGGATATCTATATGAGATGCAGAGACACCCGTACCCTCGATTCACATATCTAGATGTGGCACCTGTAGGAGTGGGAGGTGGAGGCAATGGGGGAGGAGGAGGCAAAGGGAGAGGGAGGGGGAGAGGTGGTAGACAGATGGAGGGGGAGAGCTCTCGAGCAGGGCGAAGGAGGACACGAGCACAGACGATGTAGGAGGCAGAGGAGTCATCAGAGTCTGATGCTGATGATGGTGGGGAGGAGGAGGTGCCCCTAAGGAGATGGAAAGTAGTGAGGGTAGAGGCACCTGCAGAGTAGCCAGTAGGAGGAGAGGATCAAGGTGCAAGGATTCATGCCATGGAGGCAGATCGGGTGACTATCGTTGTTTGGGATCAACAGCTAATGGATGAGCGGGCATGAGTAGATGAGCTATGTCAAGAGTGGGATACTGTGAGGTGAGAGGCAACACATCATGGTGCACGAGCTGCATATTATTATGCCACCTATAGGAGTGTGGTACCACTAGGACAGGGTCTTCCTAACTATTCAGAGCGAGTGGGTAGATTAGAGGGAGTAGTGCAGCCACCGGATAGGAGACAAGCTCCTCCACCAGGGCCAGCACCAGCCACAGAGGGTGGTAGTCAGACATGATGTTGAGTGATAGCTATGTTTTGATTGTACCTTATGTATTTTTGAGACATATATCTAGATTTTGGATCCCATATTTGTATATGTACCATGACACATTTGATATATATATGAGATACTGGATTTATCGATATTCTTGTGTACTTGTCTCAAAATGTATGTTTTAGCTTTCATGTGGTGTTTTTGTTTTTGTTTTTAGCTCACATATGTGTATATGCTCATGTGTATTGATTTTGATCTCTCATATGGATGGTAAAGACTTAAATGTTTTTGTGAAAATGTGACACTTGGATAGATCGTATGTGATGTTTTTGGATTAACCCCTTGTGATGACAGGATAGCAAAGGAATGTAGCAAAAGATTAAGGAGGTTAAGGAGGTGAAAATACATGAAGAAGCGAAAGATGAAAGTAGCTAGCTGATATGTCTACGAAAAGATGAAGAGAGAGCTTTTCCCCATATGCAAGAATGCAAGACTAAGCTAAAAAATGAACCTAAAATGCAAGCTAATATACAAAAGTGGTTTACTAGCAAGAAGTGCATAACATTCAGACTCTTAATTTCATCATTGAGAATTTATTAGGGACATCATGAGATCATAAAACCATCACTAGCATAATTATGAGGATATGAATATGATCAATATCAGATAGGTATGTGGAAATCTAATCTAAGCATCAGAGACATGTAAGTCAAGATAATTACATGATTAGATTCCCTAAGTTTAATTTAGCAAGATTACACCTGTATCAAGGAATAAGAACCAGAAAAACCCTGAGTACGGTCTTGAAAAATAGTCAAGGATGATACATTTGTAAGTCAAAATGTTGAATAGGACAAGCATAAATGCTTACAACACTATAGACAAACAAAGTATACCCACAAGCAGAAATCAAGAAAATATGTCCCATCTCCCCAGTCTTCTAGTCAATGACATCCTCAAAAGACTATTAAGGAGGGAAAACATGGAAAATTTTTTATCATAGACAGCACCCAAAGTAGATAAAGGTCAACATAACTCAGTCATTTAAGTGTTAAAGTGCGTGTGTGTAAGTCACTTGGCCATTTCTTCAAGACTTGATTCTGATAGTGAGAAATATCGTGACATCAAAGACTGTAGCTAAACTATCTGAAAAGTTTTGAGAAACACTTGATGTTAAAGTGGGTGGGGGTAGTGTTGAGAAACACTATTTTGTGAGTTGTCAAAGAAACCCAAATGCACAAGAATACCTCAAAAGGCTAAGTAGCGATGCCCCTGAGATGAGGACAAGAAACAATTCCAAGCTAGGAAATGTGTAGCGAAGTGGATGATTGAGACTGATAGACATAGGTGCGAGGGTTTCAAGTAGCCCCTGTTTCCAGGTTTTCACCACTTGATAGATTGTTTTTAGGACTTTTTTTTTTTTTTTTGGTGATACATCAAAGTGCCTATTGCTAGGTTTTCACTAAGATGATCATTTTTTTCAGGGCATTGTTATGATTTTTAGGATTTTTTCAAGATCATGGATATATACAAGATAGCTAAGTAGCAAGCCTCTAAGCATAGAACTTCTTAAAGTGTAGGATGTTGATAGGATCTGCAAGTTCTTCACCCTCTGAAGTAGACAATTGATAAGCACCAGACCTGAATGTTGCTGTGATAATGTAAGGACCCAACCAATTAGGTTCAAATTTCCCTTTCTGCTCTCGATGTTGCTAATTTTTTGGATTCTCTCTAAGCATGAGTTCACCTACTTGAAACTCATAGGGGTCAACCTTCTTGTTATATTGTGTAGACATGCACTTTTGAAAGCTCTCATGTGATCAAAAGCAACCTTGCGACGTTCCTCCAGAGTTTCCAGTTCTTGTACTCACATAGCTCTATGATCTTCATTGGTTATTAACCCATGTAAGGAGATGCGCAAGGAAGGTATCTCAACTTCTAATGGGAGAATAGCCTCAGATCCATAGACTAGAGAAAAGGGTGTAGCCCCTGTAGGAGTATGAATGGTGGTTCTATAGGCCCAAAGTGCTGGATTTGTTTGCAAGTGCCAATATTTACCAGACTTGTGAACTGTGCAGTGTAGAATTTTCAGCAATGTTTTATTAGAGGCCTTAGCTTAGCCATTCCCTTGGGGATAGTAAATAGAGGACCAGTGTTGCTTGATTCAAAACTGTTTGCATAGCTGCTTTAAGTCCTTATTCTTGAACTGCCCTCCATTATCCATAACAATAGAGGATGGGATACCATATTGGCAAATGATGTGATTTAGTATAAACAGGGCAACATGTTTGCCTGTAGCAGCAGATAATGGTATAGCTTCCACCCATTTAGTGAAATACTCCATTGCTATGATGATGAATTTATGACTGCTAGATGAGCTTGGATGAATCTTTCCTACCAAGTCAAAGGCCCATTGCTGAAGTGGCCAATCTATCACAAAAGGGATTAACTCTTGCCCGGGAGCATGTATCAAGTTACCATGGAGCTGACATTTTTTATAGGACTTCGCATAGCATAAAACACCAGCTTGCATGGTGGGCCAGTAATAATCCATCCTAAGTAGTTTTTGGGCAAGTGCAAGGCCATTAGAATGTGCCCCACAAATGCCATCATGGACTTCGGCAAGTGCCTTCTTAGACTCTTTTAGCTCTAAACACCTAAGCAATGTTCCATCTAGACCCTTTCTGAGTTGGCATTTTTGGTTGCGCGTGAGGGTTTTAGGAATAACTTGATCACACAAGTAGGAGAAAATAGCCGCATAGTGGGAGGAATCATGACCCACAATAGTGCAAATCACTTGGTTATCTGAGGAATTGTAGGCTAGATGATGCAGTTCTTCCACCAGGAACTCAAATTGCGATTCATGTTCTTGTAGTTGGAGGATAGATGCTAAGGTGGCCATAGCATCAGCAGCCTTGTTTTCTGCTCTAGGAATATGTTGGAATGTCACAAAGGTAAAATAATTTCTTAGAGCATCTATCAACTTTTTATAAGGGATCAACTTGTCATCCTTTGTTTGATATTCATTATTCACTTGGTTCACAACTAGTTGAGAATCCCCATAGATGTGTAGCTCAATTATTCACCATTCAAGGGCCATTTTGATCCCATTTGTTAATGCTTCATACTCTGCAATATTGTTTGTACATGGGAACAATAGTTTGTAGGACTTTGGGATCGTATAACCATGAGGGGAAACAAACAAAACCCCTGCTCTAGCTCCATTCTGTGTATGAGATCCATCAAAAAAAATCTTCCATATTCTCTCAGTGATGTACATGATTGAGGCATCTGGAAACTCAATTTGCATAGGCGCTACATCTTCAAGTGGGAAGTCAACCAACTAGTCAGCTATGGCTTGTCCTTTGATTGCCTTATGTTCAACATACTGAATGTCAAATTCAAAAAGAATCATCATCCATTTAGCAAGATGACCAGTAAGTGCAACTTTACTTAATAAATATTTCAAAGGGTCTATCTTGACAATCAAGTGAACTATATGGGCCAACATATAATGTCAAAGTTTTTGGGAGGCAAAAACTACAGCAAGGCATGCCTTCTCTATACTTGTATAATTTAGTTCATAAGCCACCAAAGTTTGACTAATATAGTATATGGCTCTTTCTTTACCCGTCTCATCACTTTGGGCTAAGAGTGCTCCTAAAGAAGAATCCATAGCTGAAATGTACAGGATCAAAGGTTTTCCTAGAATGGGCAACATCAAAACTAGAGATTTTGCCAAGTAGCCTTTGATTTGATCTAAACTTTGTTGACAGTCACTGTTCCAAATATGGGTAGATCCTTTATGCAGATTTTTATTGAAAGGTTGAGCCTTATTAGCTAATTGAGAGATAAACCTTCTTATGGATTGTAGACATCCTTGCAGACCTCTAAGCTGACTAATAGTCTTTGGTGCAAGCATATCCATGATAGCTTGGACCTTTTCAGGGTCAACCTCAATGCCTTTTGCTGAAATGATAACCTAGCAATTTTCCAAAAGTGACACCAAATGCACATTTTTTTGGATTTAGCCTAAGTTGGAATTGTTCCATATGGTCCAATATCAAACTAAGGTCTTTGAGATGTGTGTCTCATTTCCTTGATTTTACCAATGTGTCATCAACATAGTCTTCCATGTTTTTATGCATCATATCATGAAAGATGGTTGTCATTGCTCTTTGATATGTAGCGCCAACATTTTTAAGCCCAAAATGCATGACATTCCAGAAAAAGGCACCCCATGCACATGTAAAAGCTATCTTTTCTTGGTCTGCTAGAGCTATCTTGATTTGGTTATACCCAAAAAATCTATCCATGAGTGAGTACATCTCATAACCTGTAGTCATGTCCACTATCAAATTGATGTTTGGTAGTGGAAAGTCATCCTTGCAACACGCTTTATTGAGATCTCTAAAATCAGTACAAACTCGTATGGATTTGTCATGCTTAGAGATAGGTACAATGTTAGAAATCCACTCTGCATAATCAATGGCCATAATGAAGTTTGCATTCAATAGTTTTTCTAACTCTGTCTTGACCAGTAGGGCCACATGTGGATGCATTTTTCTCAACTTTTTTTTGACAGGCTTGACATTTGGTGAGATTGATAAGTGATGCATGATGAGATCTATATCAAGCCCTGACATATCAGAGTATGTCCATGCAAAGTTGACCTTCTTGTCTTGAAAAAATTGAGCAAACTGTGTCTTTTCTTCATCTGAAAAAGATTGAGCTACATGGA
Organism: Cupressus sempervirens; assembly: GCA_028749045.1. NCBI lineage: Eukaryota > Viridiplantae > Streptophyta > Pinopsida > Cupressales > Cupressaceae > Cupressus > Cupressus sempervirens. The sequence goes on along the minus strand of CM053783.1, from coordinate 502,734,134 downwards.
TAATCTGAGGACATTCTTTTGTACCCAAGTTGATAGGATGTGTAGGTTCAATGAGAACGAAAGATCTATCCTAGAAATAGCTTGGCAGACTACCAAGTACCTCATTCGCAGGTGCCTCAGAGAGGTTTTGACCATTAGATACGCCTTTATTTTTACTTTTTTGAGGATCAGACACTACCACAATGTGGTTTTTTCCATCTGATTGCTTATTTTTTCTTTTAATTTTTTGACTGAAGTACTTGATATTTGATTCTGTCATGTTAACCGTGGGTTCGCTGGTGGAAGAAGTGACAAGTTCAATTGCGTTCAAATAACAAGCGATCTCATAGTCATTTTGGAAAGACTGTATTTCAGGTCTTTGATTTTAGATAGACCAATCTATGAGATTTGGGTGAATTATCGAGAGTGAGGGATGTGATTGACATGGAAGGAGTCATCTCTTGTGACCTATGAAGTTGAGCCTATAGAAAATGTTGCAAAGGAGTCCAGCTTAGGAATAGTCTTGTAGGGACTAGCGTGATCCATTGAGACATGTTGTGAGTCAAACTCATCCGAACCTATACTAGACCATTCAACTACATTGGGTTGGGTTGTATAGGCATGAATGACATCCACCCCTAGCTCGCAAGATACATCAGAGAGACTTTCCCACTCATACTCATGAGAATCTGTACTTTGATCCCTAGCTATGAGACAAGTAATATTCTACCTAATTTGTCCTCTATTTATGTCCTTAGAAGTAGACCCTTCTTCTTCCTATTGTTGGGAGGTAGAACTTCTTCATTATTAGCAGTCACTATTTCTTCTCCCCAAAGGAGGGAAGTGAGATGAACAAAGTTTTCATCTTGTGCAGTGGTAGCAATTACGAGAGAATGATCATCCTCTGATGCACTAGACATGAGCAATCTTCGATCACAAGTTGGTATATCATTGTTTAGTCCAAAGCCTAGACTAGTGGTGTCTCGAGTATCACAACCTTGAGTGTGACTTAAAGGTTCAACTAGAGCATTCTTACAAATAGTTAAGGACCCGTGGCCCTGGTAGCCCATTTTTGTCAGAAATTTATAGCCTTTTCCATATCTTTTGGGAGAAATAGGAGTAGTCACTATAACCTCCTCGTCATCCTCTTCTCTATAGATCCAGTCCATAATGGCATGTTCTTCCTTTTCAACTTCTAGAGGTATTGAAGATTGGACAAAAGTGCCAAAAAGTGTCATAGCAAAAGCAGAAGACTTCTTTGCAATAGTTGGTTTCCCGTAGGGTTGAGGGGAAATTGGTAAGGCAACAATAGTCCAAAGTGTACTTTCCCATACCAAGGCTCATCATTTTCAATTTTTGTTCACATTCTATGAAATATGGTGCTAGGTCATGAGAAGAGCAATTGTGTGGGACTAGTGTTTCAACAACAGATAATGTGTTGATAGACATGGAGTTGTCACCGGGGACAACTAATTCAGTACCATTAAAAGGGAACTTAATGCACTGATGGTATGTAGAGGGTACTATTTGCATATCGTGAATCCATGGCCATCCCAACAACAAGTTGTATGCAAGTGGTATGTCTAAGACTTGGAAAATGGCATTCTTCTCAACTGGACCAACTCTGATTGGAAGTATAATTAGACCTTTAGAAGGCCTTTTGACCTCATCATAGGCCTTTATAGTGATCTTGTGCTTAGTATTATTGGCAAATTCAAACATGCCCAACTGTTGGATTACATTGAATGAAATGATATTTAACCCTGCACCATTGTCTATTAGGACTCGACAGACACGGCTATAAAAGATTTGAACTTTGACGTGAAGAGCAAGGTTATGGGGATGACTAAGAGCTCAATCATCTTCTTCAAAAAAGGTGAGATAGTGAGGCGAGGAGATGTGGTTCACCATAGCTTGGAATTGTTCTGCATCAATATCTATGGGAATGTTGGCAGAACGTAAAGCTTTCTCAAGGATATCCCTGTGCAAAGGAGATAACTCTAGCAATTCAAAAATGGAGATTTGTGCTTGTGTGCGTTGTAGTTGGCTAAAAAGATCATAGTTGGAGATCTTGGAAGTAATTGGTTGCTTAGATGATGAAGCATTTTTAGGATTATTAGCAACTTTTAGAACAACCTTAGATTGCCCCCCTAGTGACAGCATTAAGTAGTTCACCCTAAGAAGATGAAGACTCAGCCACTCGGAGTACTACCTTGGGTCTAGTATTAGTATGATCTTGAGGAGTGGATCATGTCCTTAAGACCACTCTTGGTCATTCATCTTCAATGTCATAATTTATCCAGTTGTTATTATTGGAGCTTGCCATACATATGTATTCAACGGGCTCAAGCATGCCTATAACATTATCAGTGTTAGCGTAAGCATAACTAATTTTGGCATCATGATTCTTTTTGGTAGCTACCCTTGAGGTCTCACCCTTTTCGTATTCGGGTAATGGTTTTTGGAAAGCCTTATGATCAGCATTTTTAACAAGGCCATCTGTGACAACTTTTCTAGCTTCAATGAGCTCTTGAATTACATCTTTGAGTTTGAAGCAATTTTCTGTGTTATGTCCTTTACTTCCGTGATAGCTGCAAGTATGATCTTCTCTCCACCATGGAGGTCTAATAGGTGGATCATAAGGATGTGAGTTATCTGGTAAGGTAACCAATTTGTTTGCAATTAAGGTTTTTAAAACCACTTCATAGGGTTCAACCATAGGTGTGTAAACACGTCGCTTCCTCGCAAATTTAGAGCCTTTGTCAAAGGGTTGTGGCTTTGAACCTTCTTGTTGTTTTGTTGCATAGATGGAATTGGAAAGGTTAAACATAGGCTCCTTAGTATTAGGAGTGTCCACTACTCCATCATTGACAACATACTTGTTTTTATTCCAAGGTTTACCTTCATCTTTACCGTTTCCATTGTTAACTTTATCCTTGTTTATGGAAATGTCACCTCTTTTGATAGCAACATCCTCAATGCGATATGCACTTTCCACCATGGTGTTGAAGGATGTGGATAACTATTTTCTTAGATCAAAGTATAATTTGGGTACAAGCATATTAACAAAAATGTCAAATTTTTCAGCCTTAGGCACTTGTCGAGGATACCGAGAGTATAAAGATCTCCATCGTTGAAGGTATATTGCAAAAGATTCTCCTAGTTTTTGTTTGATGTTGCATAAGTCTAGCACAGTCACAAGATGTTGAATGTTGTATGAATATTGCTGGATAAAGCATTGTGCAAGTTCATCAAATGTCTTGAGAGGGGGAATCAACTTGATAAACCATTCCATGGCTTGTCCTCTCAAACTTCTGGGGAACAAATGCATAAGAAAGGTGTCTTCATGCATAAAGTCCATGCTAATAGCCTAGAAATGTCTCACATGGTCGTGAGGGCCACCATTTCCATCGTATTTGTCATACTTAGGAACCTCTATATCCTTAGGAAATGGCAGCATATATAGACTCCTATCAAATGGAAGAGCACAAATTGATTCAACAAATGATGTTTTAGGTGGCTCTTTTGAAGTTTGCAGTTGTGCAAATTGTTTCCTTAGTTCCTGTATTTCTTCCCTTAAGATTTCAGCCTCAGTGGGCTCTCATTTTGGAGTAATATGCTCAACATTAAAATCTTGAGGGATTTTCCATCCCCTAGCTACCATGTATTAGAAGTATTGGTCTCTATTTTCCTCTAAAGCTCTAAGCATTAGTTTTTGGGTGAAACCATCTTGTTGAAATTTGATCACGTCTTTGCTAGTTACTTCTTCATCACTATCACGATGAGATGGTTTAGGTGGTGAAGGACATGTGCCAGTGGTAGCTCTAGGAGTCCTTGGAGGCATGTGATTACCATCATAGTTCTAAAAAGGATTTTGAGGATAAGTCTCTTTATATCCTTCATAGCATGCCTGATTGTCAGTGTCGACTTGTTGGTTTTCTCTTTCCATAGCGTATATCACCTCCAAAGTCTTTTGGGTTTCATGTGCTTGTTCTTCTAGGCGATGCTTAATTTCATTAGGGTGCACCATAGTGACTATACCACTCGTATCCTTGGGTGTCTTAGAAGGTGTACCAAATGGATTTTCAAAACTATAGAGCGGATTATGCCTAACGTTAGTTGTTTGTGTTTGAGTAGACTCGGGATCTTCCACACAAAGTTGTTTGCGAGGACGCTTAGGTGATGTCTCCAATTGCTTGAAAATGAAAGGCATGTGGCTACTGTTACCAACTTGATATCTAGTTGTGACTAGCATGTAAAGAGTTGTCTTTGTTTAGTAGGACAAGAAAAGTGAGCCGAATTTGAAGCTTTTATGATCAGGACTAGTCACTTGTCAAAATGTGATAGATGGCTTGTCAAACAGTGCTGAAGATCTTACAGCACGGGTGACTCGAGCTGAGCGAATGAGCGAGAAGCTCAATAGCGAATAGCTAGAATAAAATAATAGCTAAATTTTGACAAGTGATTCATCAAGATGTTTTAAGACTTACATTCAATGGACTAAACCCATGTTTTCAACCTAGGACAAATTCTTCACACACTGATACATAGCAAGGATCAAGGGTGACCAACGTGACGCTCCTTAGACCAAAAAAATCCAACTGTAAACTCTATTTTTGACCCAAAGTGACTCTAGGCGATACTTTCTCAAAAGGAGGGCAACATAAGTTCAGCAAATAGTGTTGCACAATAGAATTTTAACATGGGTGTGACACTTTTTGTTTAAGCAATAGATATTATCATTGAGTACGACAAAATTTTATAGGTAGTGCGACATAATTTACTATAGACATGCAATAGATTTTTGGGTAAAAATATGTCACGCGATATTTCTCGTGAGAGCATGTGATAGAGTGCTAGTTTTGTGCAAAAAAAGGTCAATTTTTGGTTTGAAGTTCATTTCAATTTGTCAATCAGACAGTTATTTCAATCATATAGTGTTTCGTTTCAGTTTGTATCAGTAAACAACAAGGTTTGCAAACAGTAAGTGTTTTAACATGTCTCAAAACAATTGATCAAGGGTAAAAACAACCTTGTCAATATGCATTTGGGATATTAGAACGACCTTCCTAACAACTTTTATCAGAATGTTTATGTTGCAAGAACATTAACACTGGTCAAAACATTGAAAACAATAGCCAAGCAATCTACCTTAGAGTCATGATTCATTACTCAACAACTTGGCCCATGCTTGATGCTCCTTTGCCTTACACCAAGTGGTTTTCCACAAGAGATATTGGCTTTGTCATGGAAGTTCCATAAGCACAACCAAGGGAACACATATGGTGAGTGTAAAATCTTGGGGTGATCTGGGTAGTCCACTAGGATCGATCCTTGAACCAAGAAGTTGAGCGGCTAAAAAATGGGTAGTTACTAACTTAGGGTTTTTAGATCGGGCTTCTGTTAATAGTGTTCCTCTTGCTCCCAATCATAGGACACCTCATCTTGTGATGATTAATTGATCTCGCGACCACAAGAGTACCTTAAGCATTCTTGCCTAGTGATCTCCCATGGTTGAAATCCCATAAGCGATCACACTAGGCAAAGACAAACACTACATCTACCAAAGTTTTGTGTCCTTGGTAGCCTTGAGTTTATAATGGGTTGGAAGAGCCAGGTTTGACTTATCCCCACTTGGGTCATTCCTCTCAGGTTGTCCGAGAGTAGGCCCTCTAAAGGATTCTAACTACATAAAGTGGATCAACTTTCGAAAGTCAAGATTTTTGGTTCACCACAAGGGTGAAGAGCATACTCTCCTATTCCAATCATTTTATCCCAAACATGCCAGGAAGATTCAATTACCCCTTTCTTTTGAAACCAAATGGCAAGTCAAGATTTTTGATTCACCACGAGGGTGAAGAGCATACTCTCCTATTACAAAAAAATTCCAATCACAAGTTTTATGTGCCTATAAAAAATGAGCAATTAGTCAATGCCACACATGGAAACAAAAAAAATCAAGCAAGTTTGGGTTTTTATGCTTTGGGCAGCCCTGCAAACAATGTTAGTAGCCCTTGCGCATTTGAAGCTTTGACATGCGTTCTTTTGTATGCAAGGTTTCAATTTTTCTTCACAAAGAGGGCAACCTGCAATCACAACTTGTTAGCCCACAAGCTAGCAAAAAATAATCACAAAAACTATGAATTAAGCCTCTATAAAATGGCTTAGAAATCTGCTTAAAAATAATAGTCAGCCAACTAAGAAGAAATTTGATCAAATCCCTCAAGGAACGAGCAAAAAATATTCAGGCGATACTTTTTGTTGAACAAATGTCATGCGATACTTTATAATATAGCAAGGTGATAGTTTATGTTTAGGCGATATTTTTTCTTTAGCCGTGTGATAGATTTTATAGTTTATGTTCAGGCGATACTTTTTCTTTAGCCGTGCGATAGATTTTTGCACAGAGGGTGATAGAATGCAGGCTTCAAGTGCGACACTATTTCCAAAAAAAGTGTCACACAACAGTACTGTGAACCCTTCTATCCAAATGATTCCATGAGTTTGAAATGTTCGAATGCCAGCTTAGAGCTCCCTATCCATGGAGTGCAAGAGAGTATATTTCAAGTTCAAGGGGTCTCAGCTAAGCCTTAGGAATACTCTTCTTGCTAGTAAACCATGCAATGGGAGGTTCTAAAGACAAGATGCACGAATGAAAATGCCTCAAGGATTTCCTCAAGAATGCAATGCAAGTATGGAAACTAAGCTAAGATGATAATGCAAAATGCAGCTATGCTAAAACATGTATGAGAGTGTTATAATCCAACTATTAGACTATATGATTTAAGCTACATGTAAAAATGAAAGCTAAGCTAAGCTAGAATGCCATGATGAGAGAATGTAGACAAGAAAGAGAAGTTCTCCACAAAGCTCCAAAGAAACCTGTTAGAAAACGTGCAGCATAACAATACTCAAAAGATGGATGGATCCTTTGAGGGGGAAAGCTCTCTCCTTTTTAAAGTCATACGAATGGTAGAGATCAAGATGAAGATTGTGGATGATCAACGGTGGAATTTGAAAATAGGAGTGATCCATGTGCACACACAAGTCAACCAATAGAATATAAGTTGACTTGTCATATAAGACAAAAGTCACATAGCCTTTTCTTTTAATTGCAAAATAGAAAAGGACTTTATGTGTGCACTTTAAGTGGGTTAGAAGAATGGGGTATTTTATTTAATTAAAAGGGGACATGTTTTTTTAATCAAATAATGAACTTAGGATAGCATAGTCAAAATATAGTTTATAATCAAATAAATTGATTATTAGCAATTTGGTCTAGGTAAATGATTAAATTAAATTAGCCAAAATGCTAAGAAGGGGGCTAATAGTCTAGATGACCATTTTTAGCTGATTACATTTGCCCCTCTTTGACTAATGCATGATTGATCTGGGAACACATTATGTCAAAGAAAATAGAAGCCAAGTAGGCATCAATAGAAATAGATGTCTAATTTCGAAGAATGAAATGCATAAATAGATAGCAAGTCCTGAATGCACAGCCTGATAGCGGTAGTACTGAACACTAGGAAGATGATGTTAGGATCGAAAAAGAATTCTAACACCTAGCAAAGTGAATAGATCAAGAGCAAGTGATAAGGTCAAACAAATGCTCCTAAGAAATAGATAGCTATAACAATCAGCAATAGAGTATTTTTGCCCCCTCAGGATCGAAATCGAAATGAGGTAAGGGGACATAAAAACAAACTAGATATGAGAAAATCAAGAATATAGCAATGTCCAAGATGACAGATAGATGAGTAGAGTCCAAGAATGACTATAAGAAAGTGATTAAATGCCCCAGTTTGACTTAGAGTTGACCATGAAGGACACAGTGTAAAATTAGGTCAAATCTAGTAGAAAGATGATTTAGATGTGAAAAGGTGACTAGAAGTAGATACGAAGCATAGAAATGATGAAGACATGAAGAAATGAAGATGCCCTAGTGATGATTCAAAGATTAGACCTCAAATGGTTAGCTAATTGCTTAGAAGAAGGCCAAATTTTAAAATGCAATTTTGACCATCAAGATGAACTCAAAGTTCAATTTTGATCCCGAAAATGGATCTAGGACTCAAAATTAGCTAGGGGTGCAATTTTTGTGCAATTCCAAGGAGTTTGAAAATTAGGTCAAAATAAGGTTGGAGGCTATAAAAGGGGTCCAAGTGTCATTTTCACTATTCATTTGTCTTTTTTCGATTTGAGAGATTTTGTGAGTGGTCCACATAGCACCATGGCTCAGGCAAACATTCCTCTTCATCGACACCATTTCGAGCGCAGCCAATTGTACAACTGACCAGAGTGATATGGGGCACCGGTAATTAATTACTTTTTTTGTCGCTTTTCAAGCTTTTTGTGAGCTTTTTTGCACATTTTAAGGTTTTTTGAAAAAAAGTTGTGCGATACCTTTAAAGTATCGCATGGGCATTGAAACAATGTCACGTGACACTTTTTTTCAAAAAAAGTATCGCATCGCTGAGGGAAAACTGTCACTGTGGCCATACCCAAATGTCGCACGAAATGGTGGGAAATGTCGCATGACAAAAATATGTTGCACAACCTCAAAAAAAGTGTCATGCAACACTATTGCAAAAAAATGTATCGCACGAGGCATGTAAAAAGTGTCGCATGAATGTTTTTCTAATGCTTTTTTTGTCATGAGACTATTACTGATAGTTGCATGTTTTACTTGGACAGAAGGTATTCCTGGCATTATAGATCAGAGCTCCCAAGGTGGTGGGTTTGCGCATTTTGTAGCATTTGAGCGATGAGGAGCAGACTGCAGTAGTGGCTATGGGTTTGTGGTGGGTTGTACGGATACCCCATATTTGGGCAAACCATGGTTTGCTGTCTGCACTGGCAGAGAAGTGGCATAACGAGCATAACACCTTTCATTTACCGACCAACAAGGCATCTATTACCTTGGAGGACGTATATCAAATTTTGTGAGTGCCATGCCATGGGAAGTTGGTAAGTTGCTTGATTAGTAGTTTGTTGATTTAGCAATTTTGATGTTGGATGCTAGGTTTATTGATGTCAAGTTTGATGATGGCACAAGTGTACTATGATATGACCCTGACAGAGGGGCGAGCGCGAGTGCAGGAGCTATTCCAGGTGTGACCATTCTAGACCATCATCACTTGAGTTGGGAGAGATTGATGACTGAGTACAGATATGATTATCCTTTGCCTAGCTTGTTATGCTCTTTGGTAGCCTAGGCCCTGGTGACAGGCCGAGGCCAGAAGGGCTTCTTGCTAGGATGGGACCAACTGGTGTATGAGCTGATCGCCTAACCATGTAGGATGGCATGGGGCCCTGCCATATTGGTAGAGATATACCATGAGCTCCATGAGATAGTATACCATGAGGGTGAGTCATGGGCATGCATAGTAGTGTTAGCACAGATCTGGGCTTGGGAGCACATCGCTATGATCTGACTACGGGTGTAGCCACGAGAGCACAGCCAGCCTTATATTTTTTGTTATAGAGATTTTATCCATAGAGACATAGTGGGGATGTGACCTATTATTGGTGAGTACTTGATGAGCTAATGATGTTCACATGGTGGCTGTACTGAGAGTGTCAGTGGTGGTCAGATGCATAGGAGCTAGACTACATGCGGTACAACAGACCACTGGTGGGTCAGAGCACATACATTATGGAGCAGTTTGTGATCAGTTGCATATGGTGGCAGTTTGCAGAGTGGGAGGTGATATTGGTGGAGACCACCACCTATGCCTGGATGCACATAGATGAGGGATTGGGATGGCTACCGATGTTGGATTATCAAACAACAGTTTGAGATACAATGGCGCTAGTAGCAACTCCTAGGGATTATCACCCAGATGTGGTAGATGCAAGGGAAGATCCAAGATATCTTTATGAGATGCAGAGGCACCCGTACCCTTGATTCACATATCTAGATGTGGCACCTATAGGAGTGGGAGGTGGAGGCAGTGGGGGAGGAGGAGGCGATGAGGGACGAGGAGGCAGAGGGAGAGGGAGGGGGAGAGGCGGTAGACAAATGGAGGGGGAGAGCTCCTGAGCAAGGTGGAGGAGGACACGAGTGCAGACAATGCATGAGGTGGAGGAGTCATCAGAGTCTGACGCTAATGATGGTGGGGAGGAGGAGGTACCCCTAAGGAGATGGCGAGTAGTGAGGGTAGAGGCACTTGCAGAGTAGCTAGCAGGAGGAGAGGATTAGGGTGTGAGGATCCGTGCCTTGGAGGTAGCTCGGGTGACTATTGCTGTTCAGGATCAACAACTGATGGATGAGTGGGCATGAGCAGATGAGCTACATCAAGAGCAAGATACTGTGAGGTGAGAGGTAGCACATCATGGTGCACAAGCTGCATATTATTATGCCACCTATAAGAGTGTAATGATGCAAACTATGAGTGAAAAGAAGGCCACGTATGTTAAAGCATATCCTGATAAAGTAGTAGAGGTGGAGAGAAGGATAAATAGCTAATTGATAGTTGCTCTAGGTCAGTATACATTACAAAGGAGGGAAGGATATATTGTGGTTCAGAATATACAACATGTTCCCCCTCACAAAAGGCCAAGACCAAAGAGTCCACCTACCACCAATGTACCCAAAAAATAGAAACTAGAATAGGGATCCTCTTCTCATGTGGAAGAGTATTCACCAACTCAAACCCCACTCCAAATAGAAGATGAAGCATCTCTAACTTAAAATTAAGACAAATGGGTAGGGAAGGAGATATAATTGTTACTACTATTGATATGGAAAGATGAGTGCCTTAGGAGCCTCCTATACCCTCCTTTGACCTCATTGTTGTTGATTACAGAGGTAAGGAGATAGATGCTATTATTACTCAAGCCTCTTAGAAGTTCATAGATAATGAGAATTTTTTTAAACCTAGGGCTTTTGCACAATTTTTGTGGAGACGAAATATAGGAAATTTTGAAGAAAAATGTAAGAAAATAAAAGAAGAGCAACCAAATAAACCAAACTCTAACATTGAGGAAGAGGTGAAGGCTAAGTTTTTGGAGGATTTTTCCCAATTAACACCTAAGGCCAAAAGATAATTGGTTAGGGAGTCAGGAGTCTTAGTTTTTCTTAAGTGGGATATAACTAATGCTATGATTTGTAATTCTACCAGAAAAAAAATTGATGTGCAGTATAAAACAGAGGAAGAAATATGACTAGCACATAGGGGTATTAAATTTATTAATGATCATCAAACCCTCATCATATGGTCAATTGAAAAAAGAAATAAGACCAGAATGCAAGAGATTTCTAGTGCAAAACATAGTAGTGCTCTTACAAGATATAGGGCTAATGAAGTGGGTAGTCAACAAGTTACAAGAATGGCCAAAGAAATTTTAGATTTTGGGGATGTGGTGGTAGGAAAAGAAAAAAGTAGATTCTTAGAACTCAATTCCAAGTTTGAAGAAATGCTTAAGGCATATGAGGAGAGAGCAAAAAAGATGCAATTATTGGAAATTAAAATATCTCAGATGGACAAGCAACTTGGAAAGAGGAAAGTAGGAGAATCCAGTAGGCTGAGAATTGCATATCCTCACCCCTCAGTTGAGCCATTTAAATCCACCCCTATTATTGAGTTACCAGATACCCCGTAGAGGCCTAAGTTCTATACTACTAAAGAGTTTGAAGAAGACAAAACCAAGTTATATGAATTGTAGATTGAGTTGAATAATCACTATGAAGAGAAGCTTAGGAAAACAATTTTGTACTTGGTAGATAGAGTTGAGTGGCCAAGATTTTATGACCAATTGGCAAGAATCCAAGATATATGGGATGAAATAAAGAGGGATGAAGACAACTTGAAACCCATTTTGTAGAAATGGAGTGAAAGAAATGATGATATTACTATTATGTGTATTTCTATCATCCAATTACCTTGCCATCAAATAGAGAAGATTTTTGATATACTTAATAATTTGAAGGACTTTGATGAGAAATGGATTTCTATTTAGAAGAGAATAACAATTTATTTTTCCAAGTACATAGCAGAGAAGTTTGACCTTTTTCCTGGTGCCCTTAAAAGGGTTGACAGAATAAAAGAAAAAGAAGAATGGGGAAAGGAATTAGATGAACTACTATGTCATAGAATGAATAATGTTATAAATGAAAAGGGGCATATATTATGGGAAATGACTAATGAAGAGCTGGTAAAAGTACAATTATTTTACAATATTATTAGAAAAGATCTTGTTGAAATAGAAAAGGTTGGAAATTTTGTAATAAAAGTACAGTGAGAAATCTTGAATTTTGATTGGCCCGATGACACTTTTTTTAACAAGTGGAAAGAGGAATTTCTATCTTTGAAATAGGTGGTAGAAGATGATGGGGTAGATGAGGAAACAGAAGTAACTGTTACCTTAACAATTCATGATGAAGGAAGTGAAAATCCCCAAGTTGAGGTTAACTTGTAAGTACTAAAACAAGACACATCATTAGCAAGCTTGATGGACACATACTCCGAGGAGTCAGAATAACAAAATAATAAATCATGGAATTCAAAGTTTTCTAAGTGTAACAGAAAAGTGGTCCACTTAAAGAATATTTTGATATAAAATTTTTCTATTACACACAATTTTGTCTTCTTGTGATAGCTACAAAATGTAAATATCTTTTGTCAAAAGGACAACTGTTAGTTCTCTATGCATAAAGCTTGTTGTATCTCACACTATATAAGTGAGATTCCATGGCTAGAGAAAGGGTTTGCATAGTTGTATCATTTTTATCTTATGTTAAGTTTTCCTTTTAAGTCTGTTCGGTCCAATGTCTCGAGTTGAATACTCTATGATATGTTTTCTCAGAAAGTTTTATAAGAATACATCAATTTGACAAGATTAAGATGTTTTGTCTTGATTCATTCTAAGTCTAAAACTATTATATATAGTTATTTTCAAAAATGAAATTAATACAAAGATGAACTGTCACCACGTCTTTTTCTGGCTGAATTTTGTCTCCATTTCTTTTACTTGGTTATTTTGAAGTTGTACAAGCAAAGTTTGTCCAGTTGAATGCAATTGAATTAAACTATATATGAATTCACGATTGCTATTAGTTCAATGAATTAAATAAATACTTTAGTGGTATTGATAGGGTTTCCATGGATATAGGAAGGATATTTGCAAGTATGATTTTCATTGAGAATTGTTGATAATGTTGATTGTAAAGCAATCAATTAGATCTAGCAATTGAATGGATTCTGAATCCCAATGGATGAGGCACTAATCTATTAATTCCAATATGTATGAGAAGAAATCATAGACAAGAATCAAAATCAAACTCAAAATCAATTTTTACATCACTATTTGAAAGATCTCAATGCTAGTTAGCACTTGTTTGTATTTGATCTTTAAGCCTTAGTTAGCTACTGTAGCTAGAAATACTTGCAAATCTGAAAAGAATTGTGACCAAATCTACTTATAAGGGATGTGTATTATCTTAAAGTGTCATGGAATGAATAAACTATGTATATGTCAAAGATAGAAGACGAGAATTAGAATGAAACTAAGAGATTCTTGCTCTTTATCATTCATTTGAACCATCCCTTAGGTATAACCACCTTGGTTCTACAGAACCTAAAGAGTAGGAAATCTATCTTGATTTTGTTGCAGTTGGGTCTAGATAAGAAACACATTCAATTATTTATAGGAAGTAGCCAATCCTTAGATTTCTTGTGATTTCATTATCTTGGTATTGAGTATATTGTTACTTATTAGTTGAAAAACACCAACAGGTCCTACAAAATATAATCTCCATTTTTCAAATAGCTCAATAGATAATTGAGGGTGTAAGGGCATTTCATTAAAATGAGTAGGATGACCCATCCATTGACATTTGTTAAAATGTTGAATAAACCATTTACAATATTTATGCAACATAGGCCAATAATAAACATTGGTCAAAAAATTTCTAGTGGCATGTTGGATAGAAAAGTGCCCCCCACAATGTTTAGAGTAAGAAGCATGGAGAATATCAAAAACATCTTCTTTGGAAAAATAATGATGCATAACATTGTAAATACCTATACAAAAACTAAACATTAATCCAAGTATATTGATTGCTAAGATAAATGAGTTTCCACCTTTCTTTGAGAGAAAAGTGAGGTAGGAATTTACAAGTAACACGATATTTAGCAATATCAACAAAACATGATCTTTTAACTAAGATTGCAAATAGATGTTCATTAGGAAAAGAATCATCAACTGGGTGAGGTTCATCTACATTTTATAACCATGATAGGAAGTCAACTACACCATTTTCATGTCCTAGTTTATCAAGTATGGTGATATCAGATTCTTGTAAAATAAGTAACAATTAAATTACTCGACCATTTAGCATTAGATTATTCATAAAGAATTGAATAATAAAATGATCAACATGTACAATATTTTTATAACCAGTGATATAATGACAAAACTTATTAATTGTGTATACAACATCCAAGAATTCCTTTTTATTAATTATATAATTTAACTTAGCTCAAGTAAGGTTCTTACTGTAATAAATGGAATAGAAATGATTATATTCTTTTTTCCATGGATAGTTCCCATAGAAGTGTCAGTTGCATCCGTGTAGATGTGAAAAGGAAATTCCTAATTTGGACCACATAACACTAGAGTAGAAATGAGCTTCCTTTTTATGACTTCAAAAGCTTGCTAGAATTTTTTTGTCCACGAGAAATCTACATCTTTTCCTAACAACTCAAAGAGAGGTGAAGTAATTTTACTAAAATTTTGATTGAATTGATGAAAATAACTAGCATTCCCTAAGAAAGTATAAAATTCTTTGGGACAAGTAGGGATAGGAAGATCCTAAATGATTTCAATATTTTTGGGATCTACTTCAATTCCTCTTCGGGAGATATTGTGACCCAAATAAATACCTTTAGTAATTAGAAGATGACATTTTTCATGACTTAAAGAAAGGTTTGTTGCAAATTTGGCTAGGTTAGACATTTTGATGTTTTCATTTATGAAAACATATTAGTCATATGAATTAGGTAGAACATGGAGATGAAGATATAACAACTATACTTAGAAAATCATTTATGTTGTGTAGTTTATCACATAGAATAGATAGATTTTTTATTGGCAAGATTCATAGACATGTGCAAAGTTAGGTGTAGATACCTAAGACTATGATGATGATGTATACGAGTGTCGAGGATAATACATATTATATAGGTAGAGTTATGATGAGTTTACCAGTTATAATAGTACACATGGAAAACAAAGCATGATGAGGAAATGGATATTTTGGGTTATGAAATTATTTTATTTATGAAATAATTACTTAAGTAATTAGTGAAAACATTTTTGTAATATATTAACCCTAAGTGGGAGAAAGATATTTTTGTATTTTTGCAAAATGTATAAAAGCATGAAGGTTGACTTGGCAAATATTTTGTGATTAGTAAGTTATAAAGGAAGATTGCTAAATGTGAAGTTAGAGTGGTGTAATAGACTAAGACACTATACTGATGTAATAAACTCATAATAGGGTCAATATCTTTTGCAAGACACTTTTGATTAGCAGATCATTTTATGGGTACTATTGATGACATGAAGAAATAGATGTCTTTTTGACCCTTTTTGTGAACATTTGTCTATAACATATTGAACTTTGTCATCCTTTAAGTATAGTATTTTGTACTTTTGATGTATAAGGTATGAACATATGGCATAAGAATGATAATTAGAATTATGTCTAAAAGGGGTTCATTTTGTTGAAACCTTTCTTCATGAATGTTTGGCATGGGTAGATCTTCCTACAACTGAAGAGATTGCAAAAACTGTCAGTTGAATATTGATGCTTTTTCTTTATAAATTAATAAATATAAATAAATGCTTGTAGGAAGTCTTTTGTGCAATTAATAATAACTATAGGTATCCAAGCCAAGCTAGAATAGATCAAAACAACTCAAGTGAAGGACTAGTCCATGGAATCGTTGGTATTAAAGAGAAATATTATGGCACCATTGCAGCTAAAGACTTAGCGACAAAACTAGAAGGGACCTATTTTAATGAAATAATAAGTGGGACCTGCTAAAGCAGCTGAGCAGGAAAGAAAACATCCAAGCGATTAGTTGAACATGCAAGGAATTGTTACATGATACTTGGATTCCTGGAAGCTATTTAAGTTAGATAGCAGAGCTAATCTAGCATCCTCTATGCTTTATATTTATGGGAATTTGAGGAGATAACTAATGTTTTTATGATTGCATAAATCTTGAGCTGTAATGAACTATCCTTCATGAGGAAGTCACAATTGTAGGAATATATTATTCTCTTCCCTTTAAATAAGACCTTGTCTATATTTATGAGGTCAAGTAGTATGTAGATTGATAGAGCTGCTAGACATCCTATTTTTCAAGCAAATGTAATACTGCCTATTTGAATGAATACATGACTTTGCTAAGTTCCTACACTTCCATCTAAGTTAATATTTTCTTTATTCTTCTATGGGGGCCCACATAGAAGATGGAGTTTACTTTAGCAATTAGGAGTTAGACTCAATTTTCTAAGTCAAGTTTAGAACTGTTGTTCCTATAGCCATTGGAAACAGAACCAGTCACTATTCCTGTAGAAATAGGTGCATAGACGTAGACTTAAGTAATTAAAGTTTTCTTCCAAGAAATTGATATTTGTCTTTCCTTTTGATAAATTAGATTTCCTTAATGATTATTGTATTCAAGGTAGTAGTGACTTTTAGCGAAAACTAGAGCATATACTTTGCAGACACCATCTGAAGTTCATGCTCCTGGATTGATATTTAATGAAGATTAGCATAGTACTTTGGTAGTAAAGGATGTCCAATCCTAATACTAAAAAGGTGTTATATTGGCTAAAAATTTTTGGCACCATTGCCGGGGATGGTGTCAGTCTAGTATTCACTATTGAGTCACCTAGTTAGTTTCATTTTTAATATTTTGCATGCATAGGAGAAGAGACCACCTTGGAAGATTTCTTCCCAACTTCAATTAGGAAGATCGATTTCATCTGGATCTTGAAGAAGAAAGAGAAGAAAGAGAAGAACTATTTCATAATGTTATTTGTAGAAGCACCTAATCAAGTATAATCACCAACCACATCTGAAGAATCCTTCCATTTGAATATCTTTTTGTCAAGCCAAAATATCAAGATAATCCATTAGCTCTAGTCATTTATCAACCACCACTGTGACATCCACAAATGGTAGCTACTCAAACTACCTTTCCCTTTCTAATCCCTACTCATTAGGGTAATCAAAATCTAAAAAATATACCCTCAACTACCCTGCCAAAGTTCTATGGTCTTATTATTGAAGATCTAGAAACCTTTCTCTTTGAGTTTAACATTTTTTTTCAAAGTTATGATTACACCACAGATGCTCATAAACTGAAATTGTTTCCATCAACTCTCAAAGAAGCTGCCTTAAGATGGTTTATGAGCCTAGGTGCCAATGTTATGATAGATTGGCCAACTATGAGTAACTTGTTCCTTAATAATTATAAGGAATATTGTAGAGGCCGTGACTTAAAGGGAAATGACATTTTTAAGATGTCACAAAAGGAGGATGAGACTTTGGAGGACTATGTCACATAGTTCATGTTCAACTTGCAGCATAACATGCAATACTAGATGAACAAGGATTCCTAGAAGCATCTCTTTTTGAAAGGAGTGCATGAAACGAGTATGGAAGCCTTAGACTTAATGGTTGTAGGTGACATTACACAATAGATGTGGGCTGAAATTTGGAACATTTTCTTGAACTATTCTAGAACAATAATAAAAAACGGACGAGGCTTGAGGGACTTACTCCAAAAAACCCCTGGTGCTGGAGTATCTAAGATGGAATTGTCAAACCTCCTATTAGATTTCAAGCAAGACATCATTAATGATGTCACTACACAACTGGACACCATGCAAGCATGAAGGAAGAAGGAGGATGCTGATATTATGTTAGTAGAATATTGCCCTTACTGCAAAGAGAAGAAACACAATTGCCAATGTAAGCCTATTGCTAGTCTAGAGTCACAACATGTGCCTACTAAATTCAAGGCAATTGATGAAGACAGAGAAGTCCTCTATGTTGCTCAACGAAGTTCATAGGCTCCAAGATTAGGTATTCCTTAGGACCCAATCCATTATTATGGTGGTAATAGTCAATGGAAATAGCAACATGGTAGTTATAATAATTGACAACAACCTAACCAAGGTTGGCAGTAGCCTAATCAAGGTTGGTAGCAACCTAACCAAGAATGGAAATGACCTCAATAGGGTTGGAAGCAACCTTAGCAAGGTTGTTAGTAGCCTAACTAGGGTTGGTAGCAACCTCACTAGGGTTGGAAACAACCCTAGAATTGGCAGCAGTAGCAACATCAACCAGCCTTGACACAACCCCCTCAACAATAAGCCTTAATGCCTCTTGCAGCCAATACAACCTCTCCAAAACAACCACAATTACCTACACAACCTATGCCTAATCCAAATAATGCAAAATCTTTAACCCAACAACAAAGCTATTCCATCACCTTGAATGATATTCATCTATGATCTGGAACAACGCTTGCATCACCTTAGTAGCCCATTATAACAGAAGTAGATGATACAACTGCTGAGTTAGTTTAGGACCCTACAACCACTATCTCTTGTGCAACTAAGAAACCACCATTTCATAGTAGGTTAATAGAGAAAATTCTACCAAATGAAAATCAAGTTGCACTAGATTTTCTTAAATAACTCAAGCAAATGACAGTAAAAATTCCCTTGCTTGATGCAATAAAAGAAGTACCCATATATATAAAAGCCATCAAGAAAGCCTATATTAAAAATTTAGGAAGGAAAAAGAAGGACCCAAAGACTATCCATTTCCTTGGCCAACTTTCTAATCTTATGCTTGATAACCTCAAGATACCCAAGTATGCAGACCTTGGAAGCCTAGTAGTAACACTTTCCATTCAAGGAATACAAGTGTAGAATGTCTTAGTAGACCTAGGAGCATCCATTAATGTAATGACCAAGGAAGTAATGTCAAAATTAAAAATCATTGGTCTCAGACAAATATCAACAATCTTGCAATTGGCAGATAGTTCTACCATCATTCCTGATGGTATGTTAGAAGATGTCACTGTCACATTACATTCATGGGATTACCCAGTTGCCTTTGTAGTACTCTCTCCAAAAAAAACTACTGGGGGGTATCCTATCATTTTAGGATGACCATGGTTAGCCACATAAAATTCTTATATTGCATGCTGATCAAGGAAAATGACCATTTCAGATGGTATGAACACTAAAAACTTAACTTTGTATTCTCCCGCTCAGCCTTTGCTGTAGGATGATCAAGTTGTCTGGCCAAATTTGGGTAATTCTGAAATGGACAAAAATTCTATTAAACAATTGATGATGATCTCAAGGAACTCATTTGTAAGCATTAAAGAGGATGATGATGTCATTTCTTCTATCATATTGAATGAGTAAGGAATGCAACCTGAGACATCTTCTAAACAGGATTGTGTTTTAGAAAATATTTTGCCTTTACCATATAAATTTCATTATTCTAAGTCTACAAAACTTTTACATTCACTCCTACCACATGAAATAGACTCACCACCAATTTCTCGGATGTCAATGGCTGAAAATGTAGTCAAAACAACAATTATTCTAGGGAGAGAACTAAACTTAAGCAAATCCTTATCTCAGGCACAACATCATGATATCTTGCAGCTGTTACAAAAGCACCAAGATGCTTTTTCTTGGGAATATATAGATATGAAAGGATTAGATCCCACACTCTATACTCATAGGATCTATATAAGCCCTGATTGCAAACCTGTGAGACAACCTTAGCGTAGGATAAATCCAGCACTACGAGATATTGTCAAAAATAAACTACAAAAGTTACTCAATGTTGGCTTAATATATCCTATTTTAGATAGTCAATGGGTTTCACCATTGGTTATTATTCCAAAGAAGGGGGAAAATGGTGAGTTTGCATAGATTATAGAGGATTTAACTTAGCTACCAAGAAGGATCATTTTCCACTACCATTTGTAGATTAGGTTCTTGATAATCTTGCAGGAAAGAAGCACTTTTCCTTCTTAGATGGGTTTAGCAGCTACAATCAAATCTAGATAGCACTAGAGGATTAGGACAAGACCACATTCATATGTCCATGGGGGAAAATTTGCTTATTCCATCCTACCATTTGGTTTGTGCAATGCACCTACAACTTTCCAATGAACTGTTATTAGTATTTTCTTTGATATATCTATAGACTGCTTAGAGGTATATATGGACAACTTCACCACATATGGGTAGACCTTTGAAGAAGCCAAAGGAAACTTGGAAAAGGTTTTTCAAAGATTCCAAGACTACAACTTGTCCTTAAATAGCGAAATGTGTTTCATAATGATGCAAGAAGGTGTGGCATTGGGACACTTTATTTCTCCCAAAGGAATTGAAGTGGATCCAACAAAGATAGAGGTTATATGCACATTGTTTGTACTAGCTAAATTGAAAGAAGTTAGGAGTTTTCTAGGGAATGTAGGGTACTATTGGCACTTTATTAAAGATTTTAGTCAAATTGTAGCCCCTCTATATAAATTGCTTTGAAAAGATGCAGAGTTCATATGGAATTCTAATTGTACAAAGGCCTTCCTACAGCTTAAGAAAGTCCTATCAATAGCACTAGTTTTCTAAGGACCAAATTGGGAGCTACCTTTTAACATACATACTAATTACTTAGACCATGCCATTCGAGTAGTACTTGGCCAAAAGATGGATTTAGTGGAACATGCAATTTACTATATCAGTAAAAATCTTCAATGAGCCGAGTATAATTACACTATAATTGAGAAAGAATTGCTCATTGTAATTTATACTCTGAATAAATTTAGACATTATATCATAGGCTACCAAATATTTTTACATAAAGACCACTCTGCTATCAAATACCTGATGAACAAACTAGCAATCTCTAGACGATTGGCTCGATGGTTGTTACTAATGCAAGAATTTGACGTTACCATCATCAATAAACCAATTAAGGAAAATGTTGTAGCCGATTTCTTATCTTGTCTTCAAACACCTAATGATCTTGTAGCCATAGAAGATAGCTCCCCTGATGAACATCTCTTTCTTTTGTCAACACAAAACCCTTGGTATGCCGAAATTGCCAATTACCTAACCATTGGTAAAACACCTCCACATTTCTCTACAAAGGAAAAATGGTTGGTAGAAAAGAGTTTCAGCTTTTCATGGATCTCTGGGTTCATATTTTATACTAGACCAGATCAGGTGACACATGGGTGTCTTAGAGAGGATGAAACTTATGATGTTCTTCATGCTTGTCATGATGAGCCCTATGGTGGCCACTTTGCTGCCAAAAGGACAATATTGAAGATTTTAAATATAGGTTATTATTGGCCCACACTTCACAAGGATGTAGCTCAATATACTAAAATATGTGATAAATGCGAGAGAATGGGTCGACCAACAAAAATATATGAAATACCCCTACAGCCACAGATAGTAGTAGCACCCTTTGATAAATGGGGGATTAATTTTGTTGGCCCTATTGAGTCACCCTCAAAATGGAAGAGTTACATCCTAGTTTGCACTAATTATGTTACTAAATGGGCATAACCAAAGCCAATGAAGCACCCTCGTGATAATAATGTTGCAAAGTTTCTATACGAATGCATCTTTATCGAGTTTAGTGTTCCAAGAGAATTAAAATTAGATCAAGGCCCTCAGTTTACATCTAATTTGATAGCTACACTCATGGAGGAATACAAAATTCAGCATGGAAAATCTTCCTCGTATCATCCATAGACCAATGGATAGGTTGAAGTGACAAATAGAGAGTTGGAAAATATACTCACTAAAATAGTGTCCTTGCATAGGAAAGATTGGGTGACTCAACTTCCTAAAGCCTTATGGGCATACAAAATAGCATGGAAATTCACTATTGGGTTTACACCTTTTGAGCTTCTATATGGAAAGACAGCTGTCATGCCCATTGAATTTGAACATAAGACTCTATAGATAGCCTTGGAAATTGGTATTACTCTTCTTGCAACACAACATGACTACATTTTACATCTCAATGAGTTCGACAAATGGCAAAATTCAGCTCTTCATAACACATAACTAATTTAGAGTCAAAGGAAGCAATGGCATGACATATTCATTAAAGATAGAGAGTTATCTATTGGTGATTGGGCCCTCTTGTATGACTCCTGATATCAACACCACCAAGGGAAATTTTAGACTAGATGGCTTGGTCCATATGAAATCATTTCAGTTTTGAACAATGGAGTAGTTCAACTATTGACAATTGATCTGATCAAATTCAAACTCTTGGTTAATGGACATCGCTTGAAGTTATATCACAAACTAGCAACCCAAGAGGAATTTCTCCAATAGTTCAACATAATAAAAACATCCCTTCCTATAGCCACTCTATCTGAGTCTTCCACTTAGTTTCCTATAGCATGGTACTACTTGGAGCACCCTTCCCATCGTGTCTCAGGTCGATTTCAGTTGACCCCTCTAAATTTATTTAATTTATTATTTATTTAGAAAAGTGTGTTATTTCAATTTTTAGAATTTTCAATCTTTAAGGTCTTGTGGGACCCAGTCTCTGATAGGTTAGGGAGATGGAAGATCAAAATCATAAATCATAAATAAAAATCAAGGTGAATCTTAAGTTGGCATGTAGGATGTACAGGGTACGGTCATCTCAGTGATGAGCTGGTGGTCCTTTGTACTTCCATGGTGTTCAAAAATAATTAAAAATTCTAGCCATTAGATTATGATTTCACAAGTACATAACCCCTCATTAATATGGCATATTTTTTGGGCATGATCTTTATCCTCATTATGTTTAAGTGATTAAAATACCATCATGAAGTACTGGAGGATATGATGTTTGGAAGTGCTGAAGTGTTAAAAACTCTTGTTTCCTTTCCCAAATGCCATTGTTAAAACCCCTGTAGCCATCTCCACCCACACTTTCAATCACCTATGGTGAATTCATTAGTTATAGCATTTTTGAAAAGATAACATGGGTGGAGAACCTTAGTGGCATGAACTAGTAGATCATAGAGTCCTACTAGCAAACCCAACAACATGCAACTTGTTTCAACAACGGGGTTGGCTGGCCTATTGCCTCAGTCTGAAGTAGTTTGATCAAGAAATTGCACTCCAATTTCATAATACACTAAGGGATGGATATGCAATTGTTAAAGGCATCTGGATAGAGTTTACAAAGGAGGTGGTGGCAGAGGTTACTAGTTTTCCTACAAATGGGGAATGATGGATAGAGGACATGGATGCATGAGCAATAAAGGAGCAATTTATAGTGCATGGAGATCCTCGGCTGGAAGAAAACAAGAAGCAAGGTACATTATAGTTATCTCTTCCCCTTCAATTTATCCACCCTATTGAGTTTATCATAAGGTATTTTACCTGTGAGGGGAAGTATTCCTATTTGCATGCAATTCATTTCAAAATTTTGAGTGGTTTGTGGCATGGTGATTGTCCTATAAATCTTTCAAGTTTCCTTTATAATATTGTCAAAAGGCAAGTTGTCTATGTACAACAAGGAAAAACCCAGTTGGTGTCCCACCATTGCCTACTCAGGGCCATAGTTGAAAGGGAATTGACTAGGAAACACTTAGGAACATGGAAGAATTTTGTAAAACTCAAAACAGTGGGACCCCAAAGAGGTGGACCTAAAGGGCAAGGAATGTGGATAAGAGAGAAAACTACTATAGGAATTAGGAAAGTAGTATATAAAATAGCTCAAGAAGCTTTGGCTTCTATTTCCACACCCAAAATTACAAAAAGAAAAATTCTCCCTTAGAAGCCTCAACCTCTAAAAAGAGAAACCCACATAAAGATACTATAGGGAAAGGTTCGAAGGAAGCACCTCAGTACCACAAGAAGTTGCACCCAACCTTAATAAAGGGAAATTTGTTGATAAGGGTAAGAAAACAATCTCTACCCCATGATGAGTTACTAGACTATCCAAGGTGAACTTGAATACTGAACCTCCCATTCCACCTATTGATTTAGAAGCTCTAGTACATATGCCTATGCAATCCCCAAAGCATACAATCCATACTCCTGAACATGAAAGTGATCCTAAGGAAGTTCCCCCAAAAGCCAAATAGCCCTATTAACATTGATAGTGACATAGATTCCTCAAAGAAAATAGTGTCTGGGTTTGAACAACAAGTGAAAGAAACTAATAATCTACCACTAGAGGGATATCCATCATTTGCACAAGAAATAGTTCAAGAAATTTTTGAGACATTTCAAATTAATATGGTTTTTTTGCCCTATCTTGTAGCCATTGTGCCTTCAGAAAATGTTGACAGTCTTGTTGCTCATCACCCTCCTGAAGATGATAGCATTGCTGCTCATCAAAATGACAACCTTGTTGATCATCACCATTCTGAGGATGATGGTGTTGCTATTTGTCCAAGTCACAACCTTGCTACTCATCCTAAACACCATCTTGAAGATAATAGCCCTATTGTTTGTCATCATACACCACTGAATATTTCTACTCCATTAATAGCTAGCCTTAGTTTGTATTAATAGTTTCAATGGGAAATGACAAACTAGGACCTAGAGAGGAAACAATTGCTCGGAACTATAAAGGAATAGGCACAATAAATTGAAGAAAAAGATAGTGAAATTATAGCCCTGCAACAACATGTCACAAAGGTAATAGAGCTCATTCTAGAACTCATGAATTTTAGGTTACCGTCTCCAATTTATACACTATTCTTAAAAGAGAAAATGATTAATTTTTAGTTGTCTCAAATTACTCGAGGGTTGAACCCTTCTTTGAACACTCCACAAGAATTTTATGTAGCATTCAAATCAGTCCTGATGGCTCTATAGAATCTCCTCTGTGAGTTATGGTCCACCTCACAAAAGGTGTATCATAGTCATGCTCTGGGCCACGCTTAGGAATAATATATTAAAACTAAGGACTATTTTTCCCACTATGAGGTGCATTTAATCTTGTTAACCCAGGGACATATAGTTGAAATGGTTGGCATAGTATGTGCACTAGGTCCCTTAATGAGTCACTAAGCTTATGCTATAAGATAGTAAAATGCAAGGAAAATAACTTACACTATTGCTACAAGAAACTAACACACTTAACTCTATGAATACTAGAAATAAAATGAAAGGCTAACAAATATTCCAACTCAGTTCATCCATTATAACTATTCTCACATATGTTGCAGGAACATTCACGGAGTGTGATTGTATAGGAAGGAACTTACAACTTCTACTTACAATATTAAAAATGTGTGGAAATAAATCTATACTATCTTAATCTAATCCACCTTCCAAGTGGGCCCTCTTGGTCAGCTTCATATAAACTACTTGAAATTTACCTTTTCTAATTTTTTATGATATTTCCAACCTCTAATCAGATTTTCAAGATCAAACAACTAATATCACAAAGATCCACCAAATTTCTCAAGAAACCCCAAATCGGGTATGCCAGAAATTGTGCCAAAAGCTTCACAGCTTCACCTATTATTAATAAATCTGAAAGTGGACATTTTTACAGAAATTTCAGCAGCATAACAGCCTAAAAAATTAAATTTTCAGATCCGTATAGCCTTTACACAATAGTTCTCAAATGTAGGACAAAAACTATGCTCATCGGGCTCCCAAAATTAACACAAAAATGCCCAGAAACATCACAAAAACACTAATAATCTATCTTAGAAGTTTAATAATGTCCCAATACATATATTCAGCTCTATTTTAACACCTTAAAGTCTGAAATACAATAGCAACCCAAACTGATATGAAATACTCAACTGAAAACACCAAACTCATACAAAAAACACACCTGAAAACCCACAAATCTGCACTGTTCAGCACAAAGGAAAACTCTGTATGAGCATGCACATGAAATGGCTTCAAACTCCCATCCTTAGCCTTCCTCAAAACCTACAAACTCCCATTCTTGGGTCTCCCTGGAAACCTGCAAACTCCCGTTCTTGGGTCTCCTTCTCCACAGGTTTGGCAGCCTCTGAAGAATAACAAAGAATGAGCAAAAATCAAGTTCTGGAATCCGCCCAAAATGCCTCCAAACCCCTTAAAAGAGGGCATAACCGTAACTCATGTCCAAGAGAGGCTAATGAAACATATTTTAATAATAATTTTCATTTATTAGTCCAACGATTTCCAAAGATTAACCCCCTTTTTCCGAAACTTCACTTTCTTGGGCCTACCTACCTTAGCAAAGATTATTATTTTTTAATTATTTGAAAAGAGGACATGACACTAATAACATAGGATAGAAGCCAAGAACTATCTCATTACATAACACATGGAACTATAAAAACACAACCCATTGTAAAAGTTAACAGTTTGTTCTCATAAACTCTTTTCTTGTAACTAAACTAACACACTTGGTCTGATTCCTATATATAGAGATCAATGCTTATTCCCATAATAGAAAATTAAATGACCTAGCTATAAATCTATAGAAGAGAAAGAAGAAAAATAACAACTCAAGGCCAGAAGAAGAGATAATGGCTTAAGGTGGGAATAATAAAGTCTAAACATCCGCTCACCATAGAAATAAATGCAAAGAATGTAGTAAGTGTTCATAGCTCCTCCATACTCACTATCATGTCCTTTGAAATTTTTATGACTTTCCTCCACCATGGCTACACCTCAATGTTCTTTTCTCCTTAAATGTTGTTGGTGCTCATCTTTGAAATCTTCCAATCATCTTTCAGCTTCATTACTAATAGGTTAGCTATAATACAAAGATAATTGCAAATAAGCATTTTTACATTAAATTCAAATATAAGAACACATATTTTGATAATTATATGAAATACTACATCATATATATGATATTGGAAAAATATGACATACTATCTACCCATAGGTTAATCATTGGTTTAGGTAAACATAGGTCCACAAATGTCTTGATGAAAATGAAATAGAGTATTAACAAAGTGTTTAAAAACTATCATGAAATAGAGGCAATATTTAGCCTCATCATCTACCCCTTGGTAAATTAATGCTTGTCCTTAAGCATGGCATTTCCTAGTTAGTGACCTAAATTCCCCCACTTCTACCCTTCCTTTCTTGCTACCCTTGAAGGTGTAATAAAATCCTCATGTTCTTTCCCAAACCTCCCTTCTGTTGTGCTCCTGTAGCTTGTCAATTCTATCAGCATTAATGTCATATAAAGGTCACATGAGCATTGGAGGTTGCATAGTAAGTGGGCACCATAATTTGGGTCTAGCTTGTCTTCCTAGCTCTAGATATTTTGGAGCTTGGTTAAGGGTAGCTTCCAAGTTGATGGGACTATGTGGCTCTGACTTTTTGAGTGACTCAAGTAATCTAGCCCATCTACTCCTAGCACTAGTCGTAGCTCTCTGGAAAGAAAAGTAGGGAAAATTCTTATAATCAGCATAAGTTTTGGCTTTGAAAACAAAGATCCTATTCCTTACTCCCTTATTCTTATCCCCATAGGTTAACCTAAACTAGTCCCTAAGAACTTCTTTTGGTTTACTACTTTGAACTCTTAATGGCAGGGGTTCTGTCCTTTTCTCATCTTTATAATTATTTAGTTGCCTATCATATTTTGCTTCAATAGACATCCTAGAAATCAAGGCTCTTAAATGTATATCCCCTATATAAAGTAAAGGGTTCCATTGGGTTTCTGAAGGGATAACAAAATTATGCACATATAATTCACAAAGCAAATTCCACTACCAGGATGGCAAAGTCTGATACAAACCATAAAATTTCTATGCTGATTGAAACTTTGTATTGATATTCTTAAGGGTTAACATGAGTTGGAACAAGAGAAATTTTTCTTTTAAATAGAGAGCATAAACTTGTGGCGGTAGTCTACAAGCAAGTGCTTGATCAGCCAATTTGAGGGCATGATCCATCCTTTGTTTTTGATTTGCCAACAGCTCCTTTAAATCTATGATTTCTACATTCAAAGACACTATATCTTTCTTCATTCTTTTCCTCTCCTCTTCCCACAAGGTCTTAGCAAACATATGTTGTCCAAACAACTTAAAAAGTAGTTTCTACAGGGTAATGGAACCACTTTCTTCCTCATGGTTTCTTTTCCTCTTTCTCTATTCCCTCCATAATTATTCTACAAAATCAATAAAAAATGTTGATTTATAGGAAACTAGGGCAGTGTTTGGATCAACTTGCTCAAGAACTATTTCATCCCTACAACTTGAAGTAATTGATTGGTCTGCTAGGGTATCATTTGGATTTTCATTAAAAGGGCCCATTTGGTGAGCAAAATAAGAATACGTATTCTAGAATATGTATTTTGGAATAGAACATATTCCTGTTCTCCATTTGGTTTAGCCAATATTTGATGAGAATTCGTGGAACCAAAAATTTATGTTTTCTAAAATAAAATAAAATGGAATAGGAATACATATTCCAATAACACCTATTTGGGTGGAATTGAAAAACCCCATTTTTGGGCCAAAATTTGAATACATATTCCTATTTTACTTCATATTCTAATCCCGTTTTGGTGCATCCAAACAAGGAATTCAAAATTTTTGGAATATGTATTCCTATTCCACTCACCAAATGGGCCCTAACCTCAACCCTACATTCCTCATTAAGATTTTTAGGAATATTTTTAGCTTCAAGGTGAGAAGGAGAGTGGTCAAGAACAATCTGTAAAAGTGATTCTTTAGTAGATGGATTGGATGAGGGGTATTCTTTGGAAATTTGTCCTCTCATTCTAGGACTTCTTCTTATAGGGGTTTCTTCTAATATCACAACTTTATGCCTACCTCTTCCTTTTGGTGTCTCTACTATAGGACCCTTCTTAGTTCTCTTTGTCCTCACAACTGTAGGGTTCATCTCTTCTTTTACTAGAACAAAGATTTCTTTTCATTTTCTCTTTGTTCAGCTAGAGGTAGGTTTTGAGGTTTCTTGAATAGGTGAAGGCATAGTTCTTGCACATTTTCAGTTTCAGCCTCTTGGGTGCTTTGTTGAGTAGGTTCATTAGTGGGAACTACATTTTCCTCTCTAGGTGGTTCATGAAGGGTGGCTTGGGGTTGCACGGTTTTGGTTTGGACAAATTTTGCCCATGACAGGGGAGAAACATCCCTAGGTGACCTTTCTATAAGTAACTTAATTTATGGGTCATGAAATTTTCTTTTCCTTTTTGAGTTTCTTTCGCACTAATACACAACATATTATACAAGAAATTGGGGACATTGACTAGATGATTATGCCTTATACAACTCAGCAATTTAAAATGATGTGTATGTAAATATGAAAATCTACCTTCGCATGTAAGGTACTTGATAATGTGCATGGCTAGTTCATTGTATGGTGGCAGAAGAGACATTCTCTTACATCCTTTCTTGGTAATGTCCATCTAAGGGTCAATTGGCATGACAAATTGAGCTCTATCTGACCTAGAATCATGAGTGTTGGGATAATGTTCTCCTATCGCCAGTAACCCTGTAACTTCTACTATGCATTCCTCTGTAGCAACCACTGTTAAGCCCCATACAGAAGCTTCCCCTTCATCAAATGTCCTTATGAAATTCTATGGATGCTTTTTCATCATATGTAGTCAAACTTAAAAAGTACCCTAACCATCCACATGCATTAAACCTCCTCACAACTTCTACATCTGAGAGAAAAATAGTATGCTCTACTAGTTCTCTCCTCTACAATTGTCCACCCATTTTTAACACTTCATTGTCTACACTGCTTCACTATTTTCCCCTCACAGATTTAGGCTTCAATTGTTGTTTTACAGACCATTTCACATTTTATTTGATAGATAATTAATGCCATAATGATTTATTATGAGTAATAATATGACTTTAATGAGAGTAAATCATGGAAGTGTGTGAAAATCATTTGAAAATGGTGTTCAGATCACTTAAAATTTAAACACAAGTCACATCACAACCTAATAATAAAATTATACAAAAATAAGGGGTACAATACTTAGCCACTTGTGTACTTAAGGGAATATGAAGATTTGGAAAAATCTTTATGAATAAATGTAGTCATTAGGTTTTAGTAACCTTCCGCCCCCTATGAAATAAGGACAAGTGTCCACACTTGTCAGACTTGGTATAGGGTAGAAAATTGACATAACACCACCATCATATAAAGAATGCAATATTAAATATAATTAACAAAATCTTTGGCTATAAATGAATTATAATTTGAAAACCTTATACCTGGTAATTGATTGTTGCACATACCAAAAAGGTTGTGGAAGTGATATCAGCAATAGCATCTATCAGCATCTCTTGAGGTTTATTAAAAACATGATAAATTGATGACGTGGAAAGTGGGTGAATGGAAGGTAAAGAAATGAGATGAGGTGGATGGGTGGAAGTTAAAGAGATGAAATGGAATGAGAAAGTGAATGAGAAAGTGAACTTTATGTGGACATAAAGTTTTTATTATGAGCATGCACAAAGAAATTAATGTTGAAGAGCGGCAAGTAGAAGGTTGACACCTTCTAGTGCAGGAAGAGTTACCTTGTTTGTATTTGACTTTGGCCACTAGAACTGCTATAGGAACTCCTCTTTCATTTGGGGCCATTTACATAACTTATGTCTATGACCATTGAATCATAATTTGAAAGGTACTGGATCAATGGTAGTTAGCTAAACCATTCCATTCTCAAACACTATGAGTGAATTCATATGGACTCAGCCATCTTGTCTATAGCTTGCCTAGCATGTCTTTAAATCTAGAATCATATAGTAGTGCCTAGTAACCAACTTGAAATTAACTTGAACAAATTTCCACAATCATTCATAGTAGCATGCATATTCTAGATTAATAGTAGGATTTAATGCAAAAACATGGTACACAATTGAATCCAAAATATGCATCCTACAACTTGAAATTATTTACTAATAATATGAGAGTCATGCCATTGTTTCCTTTATTTCTATATAAGTTTAGTACATTCCAAAGTAGCTTTGTGCATTTCATCCAAAGAGTTAAGATGTAGAAGAGGTTCTCTTTGTGCTATAGGAAACTCAATTTCTACCTCCATTGTAGTTCTCAAAGTTTTATGTTCAAATTCAATGGAGAGCATTGCTACCTTTCCATACAAGAGCTCAAATGGTGTGAATCCCATAGTAGTCTTCCATGTTGTTTTGTAAACCCAAACAACTCCTTGTAATCTACTAGTCCAATTGCTACGATGTAGATGAACCATTTTTGTTAGGATGTTCTCTAGTTCATAGTTTGTGACTTTTGGTTGTCCATTAGCTTGAGGGTGATAAGGACTGGATTTTTGGTGCCTAATATTATATTGTTTCATCGACTTTGAGATCAGATTAGAGGTAAATTTCACACCTTGGTCAGTGACTAGCTCTTTGGGTACATCATAGCAAGAAAAAAATTCTTCATATAGAAATTTTGCAACTTTTTCATCATGAGCATGCTTCATGGCCTTGACTTCAATCCATTATGTCAAGTAATTAGTGCATGCAAGAATATAATATTTCTCATTAGATGGAGGATCAATTGGACCAATGAAGTCCATGCCCCATTTGTCAAATGGTGTTAACACCATCTAAGGGTTAAGAGGTATTTCATCTATTCTTGTTGGTCAGCCCATCCTTTGACACTTATCACACTTCCTTGTATAGTTGGCTGCATCTCTATCAATATTTTCAAGGCTATTCTTTTTGCGGCAAAGTGTTCTTCAGATGGTTCAATATGACATGCATGTAGAATATCATATGTCTCATCCTCTCTCACACATATTCTCATAACTTGAACAATTCTAGTGTAAAACAAGAAATTATCTATCGAGGAGAAACATAAACTTTTCTCTACAAGCAGCTTCTTTTCCTTGTAAGAAAAATGTTCTGGTATTTTATTAACTGCAATGTAATTAGCAATGTCTACATACCATGGAGTTTGAACAAAAATATAAAATAAATGCTCATCCAGAAATGCATCATCTACCAAAGCTGTGTTAGTATCATCATGATGGATTCTTGATAAATAATCAGCTACAACATTGGCTTTTTTCAACTTATCAACAATAGTTATGTCAAATTCTTGCTACAACAGTAACCATCTTGCTAATCTACTAGTTATAGTAGGTTTATTCATGAGATATTTAATTGATGCATGATTGGTATGAATAAATATGGAATAACCAGTTATGTAATACCAAAATTTGTTGAGGGCATAAACTACTGCTAGCAATTCTTTTTCTGTCACTGTGTAGTTTAATTTTGGTCAATGAAGGCTCTTGCTAATATAATAGATTGCATTTTCATAATTTTTGAATTGTTGTGCTAGGACTACACCTATACCATAATCAGAGGCATCTGTGTATATATGAAAAGGTAAATTCTAATCAGGGCCTTGTAAAACTAGGGCTGTAGTCAAAGGTTTCTTAAGTTGTAGGAAGGATTCATCACATTTAGATGTCCAACTAAATTCAGCTTCTTTTATGAGTAACTTGTACAAGGGACTAGCTATTTTGCTGAAATCTCTTACAAAACATCTATAATATCCAACATGACCTAGAAAATACCTTACATCTTTTGATTTCGTCGGTATAGGCAATGTTTGAATTACTTCTATCTTAGTTAGATCCACTTGTATTCCTGTAGCTAATATGAAATGATGAAGTACCACACCTTCCTGCATGAGCATGAAACACTTTTCACTATTAACTACCAAATTATGTTCTTGACACCTTACCAAAACCTTTTCAAGATTCATCATTGCTTCCTCAAAAGTGACTCCAAATGTTGTAAAATCATCCATATATATTTCCATACAATCATGTGATATATCAACAAAGATGCTAGTAATTGCTTGTTGGAATTTTGCAGGAGCATTACATAGACCAAATGGTAAAAATGAGTATGCAAAAGTACTGCAGGGCATGTAAATGTGGTTTTTTCTTGATCTTCAAGAGCAATACTAATTTGGTTATAACCACTATAGCCATCTAGAAAAGAGAAATATTTCTTTCTAGCTAGAGTGTCTAGAACTTGGTCTATAAATAGTAAAGGAAAGTGATCCTTTTTGGTGGCCTTGTTCAATTCTCTATAATCTACACAAATTCTCTATTTTCCTCCCTTTTTAGGCAATATGACTAGGGGTGATAGCCATCTACTATCAAATATAGGATAAATAAAACTAGCATCAAGCAATTTTTGTAATTCGGTTTTAACTATCTCTCTAACGCTTGGATTTATCCTTCTCTAGGGTTGATGGAGTGGTAGACAACCTTCATTGATGTATATCCTATGGGTGCATAGTGTAGGACTCAACCCTTTCATATCACTATAGTCCCATGCAAATGCCTTTTCATGCCTTTGAAGCAATTCTTTTAACTGTTCCATCTATGTGGCTGTTAATTTGGGATTAACATGGAGATTATGACCTTTAGTTAGTTCAACATTAGTGGTGGACTCTATCATAGTAGCTTTAGAGATTTGACTTTCTTCTAATTCACATGGTAAGAGTGGATGAATAATGTTAGGTTCTTTGAGTAAAGTACAATTCTTATCACATTCTTCATATAAGATTAATTCCAACATAGAACTTTTAGATAAATCTTTTTCTACCACACAATTGTTAGTAAGGATACTCTAAAGTACTGAATCTTCCTCTTTAGTTTTAGAAAAGATTTTCTATGCAATATTATGAGCTATAATATAGAATTTAACTCTTCTTCTTCATCCCCTAGATCTAGCCAAACATATGTGCTCAAATTTGGTAATGGTTGTGCTGGAGGATATAAATCAAATTTCTTTGTTGCTTGGCCATTTGATATGGTCATATTTCCTAATTTAGAACTTATATTTGCATCATTTGTGGCTAACCATGGTTGATGTAGGATGACAGGGTA
The DNA here is from genome assembly GCA_028749045.1 of Cupressus sempervirens. Classification (NCBI taxonomy): domain Eukaryota; kingdom Viridiplantae; phylum Streptophyta; class Pinopsida; order Cupressales; family Cupressaceae; genus Cupressus; species Cupressus sempervirens. Next base: position 502,700,242 of record CM053783.1, on the reverse strand, counting down.
ACTAGATAGATTAACTTTGGGGGATAAAATCATGAAGTTTGCAAGGTATTCTAGAGAATCTAAGGTTACAACTATGTTTTCTATCATCCCATCAGGGGTGATAGTAGAACTAATTGTTGGGGTAGCCCTTAGTCCTTCTATTTTCAACTTCTTCATAGTATCCTTGGTCATTACATTTATAGTGGCTCCAAGATCTATTAAAGCATTTTAAACAAACTAACTATTTATACTCACATTCACTACTAGACTTCTTGGATCAGAATATTTTGGTGTGATCAATTTCCCTAACATGATGTCAGCCAATTGTCCCACAACATGGACTATGGTGGGGTCCTTTTTCTTCCTTCCAAGTCTCTTCAAGAAAGCATCTCTAATGGATTTTGCATAGACTGGAACATCTTAAATGGCATGGAATAGGGGTATTTTGAAATGTATGTTCTTCAATTGATCAACAATATCAAAAGGTTGTTCCTCTACTTATATAGGTTTTTTTTGTATAAACTTTTCTGGAAAAGGAGGTTCTACTACTGTTTGAGCTTGGGTTGACATGGTAACATTGGTTGGGTCAACTATTTTAGCAACTGAGGGTTTTGATGCTACAGGAGGGTCTGGTATTTCAATTATAAGAGGTGGTTTAGGCATTGGTAAAGTTGTACAATATCTTAGATGTATATCAGCAACACCCAAAGCATAAACAAGATACTATTGAGAATAATCACTATACATGGGCTATTGTAGCTATTGGCTATTTGGGTTTGGCTAAGGCTATGTAGGTAACTATGTCTACTTTTGAGGTCTAAGATTTGCAGGTGGTGGCATTAGAGTAGGTTGTTGAACTAGAGGTGGTAATTGTGGAGTACTAGTATTTTGGTTAGGCCACTGTTGAGATCCCCTCCATTGGTTCATAGTCTGCCAATTCCATTGGGGTGGTTGCCATTGGTTTTGCTAGTTTTGCTAGTAGGTTTTTTAGTTCTGCCATTGGTTACTCTATTGGTTAGGCCAAGGCGGTTGGGAATTCTGAGGCCATTGGGGTTGTTGTGGGTTATTTTGCCTAGCATTATTCCAATTAGATTGATATTATGGAGGACCTTGGTGATTATAGTTTTGCCATTAATTACCATATGAATTTGAATTTTTCAAAGGGTCCTAAGACATACCTTGACATTGGGCCCATGGTCATCATTGAGCAACAAAAAATACTTGCTCATCATCTCAATCTATCTTGATGTACTCAATTGGAAGATGCTAGTTTTCCATGCTTGCAACTAGTTTACATTGGCAATCCTTCTTTTGCTTATGATAATGAGGGTAGTATTCAACTAGTTGTAGCTTAGCTTCTACATACTTCTTCTTTGTAGCCATTGTGTCAAGATGTTTAGTGACATCATTAATGATGTCTTGTTTGAAATTTGACAATAGGTTAGATATATCAAACATTGAAATACCTTGACTAATTCCTTTAGTGACTATGGAGTGAGGTCCTTAGCCTTTCTTCATGGTTGACCTTGAATATTTCTAACAAATCTTCTTAAGGCCTTCCCAAAAAGCTTGATATATATCACCACCAGCCATCAAGTCTAGTGCTTCTAGACAGTTATCATTCACATCTCTTAGAAAGACTAGCTTTTGTGAATCATTCATATAAGAAACGTGAAACATAGTCTTCCAATGTTTCTTCCTCCTTCTAAGATATCTTGAAGATATCATCTCCTCTTGAATTAGATGCTTTGCAATACTCTTTGTACTTATCCAGAAATAGAGTTTGCATTTCATAACAACTTCCTACTGTATTGGCTCCTAAGCCTATGAACCATTTTAGAACTGATTCTTTCAATGTTGCTAGAAACAATTTAAGCTTATGGGCATCAATGTTGTAGTCAAAAATATGACAAAGTATGTCAAACTCAAACAAGAAAGTATCAGGGTCTTCAGTTGTAAGGTCATAGAACTTTGGAAGAGTAGTTGCAAGTATATTCTTGAGATTATTAGTATTTATAAGGTTTGGGAGAGGAAATAGAAAATTAGGTTGTGTCATTATTGGAGGTATTAGATTATGAGGTTGCTACTAAGAAGGGGCATTGGGTACTAGATGATTAGCAACTTGTGGATTCATAACAGTGTTATCAAGAAAAATGGTCAAAACTTTAGTAAAAGATTGAAGACCACTTGTATCTATTGGTTTAGCTCTTGATGATAATGTCATGGGAAAAAAAAGGGCTTGCGTCTTCAAAAGGAAACTCAACATCTTCTTCTTCAATTTCTTCATTCAAATTAACAGACTCCCATGGAAGAAATCTGCCATATTCATCTTGTTGTCTTCCTATTCGATGCATGCAATTAAACTTTTCACACTAGTAAAATAAGCTTCAAAACTAAAGATTTCTAAAAAAATTTATCTAAGAACTATAACTCAAAAATGCTCCTAGCTTGACACCATCCTTGACAATGACGCCAAAAAATGTTCTGCCTCACAGTAGGTGTATCATAGTCATGCTCTATGCCATGCTTAGGAATAATATATTCAAACTGACTAATTTTTCCACTATGAGGTGCATTTAATCTTGTCAATCTGGGGACATATACTTGAAATGGTCAACATAGTATGTCCATTAGGTTTCTTAATGAGTCACTAAGCTTATACTACAAGAAAGTAAAATGCAAGGAAAAGAACTTACACTATTGCTCTAGGAAGCTAACACACTTAACTCTATGAATATTGGAAATACAATAAAAGGCTAACAAATATTCCAACTCAGTTCATCTACTATAATTGTTCTCATATATTCTGTAGGAACATTCACGAAGTGTGATGCTACAGGAAGGAACTTACAACATCTACTTACAATATAAAAAATTCATGGAAATAAATCTATACTATCCTAATCTAATCCACCTTCCAAGTGGGCCCCCTTGGTCAGCTTCAACTAAACTACTAACATAGGATAGAAGCTGAGAACTATCTCATTACATTTCAAAAATTCATTACATAACACATGGAACTGTAAAAACACAACTCACCATAAACATTAACAATCTATTCTCATAAACTCTTTTCTTCTAACTAAACTAACACACTTGGTTCGATACCTATATATAGGAGATTGACACTTATTCCCATAACAGAAAAGTAAATGACCTAGCTATAAATCCGTAGGAGAGAAAGAAGGAAAATAACAATTAAAGGTAAGAAGAAGAGATAACAGCTTAAGGTAGGAATAATAAAGTCTAAACATTTGCTTACCATAGGAATAAATGCAGAGAATGCAATAAGTCTTCATAGCTCCTCCATACTCACTGCCATGTCCTTTAAAACTATTATGATTTTCCTACACCTTAACATTCTTTTCTCCTTAAATGTTGTTGGCACTCATCTTTGAATTCTTCTAATCATCTTTCAGCTTCATTGCTAACAGGTTAGTTATAATATAGACATAATTGTAAATAAGCATTTTCACATTAAATTCAAATATAAGAACACACATTTTGATAATTATATGAAATATTGCATCATATTTATGATATTGACAAAAGATGACATATTATCTACCCATAGGTTAATCATTGGTTTAGGTAAACATAAGTCCAAAAATGTCTTGATGAAAATGAAATAGATTATTAAAAAGTGTTTAAAAACTATCATGAAATAGAGGCAATATTTAGCCTCATCAAGTTATATGTTCATAACCTTGTTGTTCTAGATGATAGGGATTGGAATTTGCTATTATATGTGGGAGATGTACAGTTTAGAGCAATTATGTCTTGGATGAAAATGAGATCAGTCGAGAGAATCAGGCCGCCCCTTAAAGGGAGAAAGAAATGTTGGAACCACTGTACATTTAGCTTGAGGTACAAAATACTCACAGGATGTTCTTTGATTGGCTCTCTATTAATAATAATAAAAGTGGTGCTAGTAAAATTCACCCTGTCTGAGAATAGAAATTTCTAGATTGGGAGTAGCATTGTTCTACAATTGCTCCTGATGCCATAAGAGCTTCTACTCAAAGAGGGTTTGATCAAAAGATCTGAAAACAAGGGAATTGCACTCTCCTCAAAATTTGGAGTTGGATATTAGCAGGATGTCTAGGTATATGATGCTAGGCAAAAATCAAAAGAGTTATTGGGTTCCTCTTCTTTTCCAACTACCAATACTCTTGCATCATATGCTTGGAAAGTATGATTCTTTTGTTGGTTATAATATGGCCATTGAAGAGCAACAATGGGAAAGGTTAAAACATGGATACTTTAACTATAGAACTCATGAATCAGGTGAGAAGATTGCTAATGATCTTAGGCTATGGATGCCGATTAGAAATTTATAAATTCTAAAGGGACCAGCATCAGGATGGTTGGGGGAAAAATGATGACATGAATAAATAGATGTCTTTTTGACCCTTTTTGTGAACATTTTTCTATAACATACTAGAATTTTTCATCCTTTAAGTATAGTATTTTGTACTTTTGATGTATAAGGTATGAACATATGGAATAAGAATGATAATCAGAATTATGTCTAAAAGGGGTTCATTTTGTTGAAACCTTTCTTCATGAATGTTTGGCATGGGTAGATCTTCCTGCAGCCAAAGAGATTGAAAAAATTGTTAGTTGAATATTAATACTTTTTCTTTATAAATTAATAAAAATAAATAAATGTTTGTAGGAAATTTTGTGTGCATTTAATGTTGACCATAGGTATCCAAGCCAAGCTGGAATCAATCAAAACAACTCAAGTGAAGGACTAGAACCATGGAATCATTGGTACTAAAGAGAAATATTATGGCACCATCGCCACTATAATCAACTAAAAATTCTCATCTAGACTATGAGCCCCTTTTGTAGATTTTTCCATAATTTATCTAATGGTTATTTTTGATCAAATCCTAAAAAATCTATTTATTCGATTATAACCTATGGTATGACCACTTTATCCCAAGTTCATATTTAATTAAAAGAAGATGTCATCCTTTTAATTAAATAAAATTCCCCCCTCATCTCTTATCCTAAGTTTACACACATAAAGAACTATTCCTATTTTAGAAATAAAAGAAAAGGCATCTTTGTCTACACATGAATGCACATTTTTCTATGTGAGAGGAATCTTCTACTTTTAAAATAACTTTAATTCTCCTCCATAAATTTCAAACCCTCTCAAAAGTCAACCATTAATTGTTATTGGTTGAGATGCTTGTGCACATGGATCACTCAAGATGTATTCTCCTCCCTTGATTATTCCTCTTTTGCCCCTTAATATCTTCTGTCCATTTTTCATTAAAAGGGAGGGCTCTCTTCTCATTCAAAAGATCTTAGTCTCTCATGCTATTGTTATGCTATAGGTTTTCTTTGTGATTTTGGAGACTTGGAGCATTCTTTCATTTTTGCATTTTAGCTTAGCTCTCATTCTATTTACATTATGGCATACTTTTTAGCTTAGTTTTATTTATTCTTTTGCTTAGTTCTCTTTGTTAGCTTGCATTTCATTTAGAATACCTTACATTTTCATTGCATTTTATTTTAGATTCTTGGATATTGGCACTCTTGCCTCTACTCTTTAAACCTATCATTCTATGGTGCATATTACAAGGGTTGCATAGTTTGGTTCATTTGAGAGCCACCATCTTATAGCCTTTGCACATCATAGATAGAGAGCTATGAGCCGGTTCTTGAGACTCCCTCTTTCATGGGTTCTCTCAAGAATAATGGTTTATAGAAGTGTGACACTTTTATGCACACATTTTTGGCGCCCACCGTGCAGCTTGAATCAAGTTTACAACTCAAGTTGTTTTCCTTTCTCATTTTTTATTTTTTTTACAGTAGCATATTGGATCTAATCAGGTGGTTTTGTAGAGTTCTCACTTTGATTTTAAGGCTAACCTATATTTAGATTGGTTTGAAGGCCAAAAACCTAGTTTTTTTGAAGATTTGATCATATCTCCTAAACCACTTGGAGTTTGGTTTTGAATTTTTTTTTGTAGGTTACCCATGTGTCCAAGATGTCTCGGACTGATTTTCAGATCATTTTGACTTGATTTTGATTAGTTATGAATTTTTTAATTTTATTTTTCATAAAAAGTCATTTCTAGTCACAAATCAATTAATTGTTTGGAAAAACTTACATTTAAAAAAAAAAAAATTGAATTCTAAGGGGGGTACTTTCTTTGTGTTTTGAATTTTTAGGTTATATTAAGGATCAAAAATCCAATTTTATAAATATGGTCTATTTTGAAAAAATGGGTCCCTAGGGCACAAATGAAAATTTTTTTTAATTTCTTGCATTTTTGGAAAGCTCACTAGTTTTTAATAGGGGTCTCTTCTTTTCATTTCTATTTTTGGATCTAAAATCATAGAAAAAAAGTCCAATCTTGTTGACTAGGTCAAAAGCAAAGAGTAAAATTGAGAGCATTTGTGATTAGCTTGCACTTTCTTTGCATACACTTGGTTGGAAGACAACTTAGATTTTTGAGGCAACTAACCACTTTTTTTGTAGGTCTTACTTGGTTATTATGTCCTAACTTTGGTTTTTTTGTAGGGAGTTTCTCATTTCATTGCTAAAAAGAATGCATGTCAAAGCTTCAAATGCACAAGGGCTACTAACAATTGTTTTCAGGGCTGCCCAAAGCATAGAAACTAATCTTTATTGTATTTATTTTATTCCCTGTGTGATATTATACTAGTTTCTTTCATTTATTAGGTAGATTAAACTTGTAATTGGGATTCCTTGGTGATAGGAGAGTATGCTCTTCACCCTTGCAGTGAATCAGAAATCTTGACCCACCTTTGGATTTGAAAAGAAAATGGGTAATTGAATCTTCTTGGCATGTTTGAGAAAAAATTCAAGGTAGGAGAGTATGCTCTTCAGCCTTGTGGTGAATTAAAAATCTTGACCGTTGAGAGAGGATCCATTTTGTGGTAGTTAGGATCCTTTAGAGGGCCTGCTCTTGGACTACCTGAGAGGAATGACCCAAGTGGGGACAAAAAAATTACCTAGCTCTTCCAACCCACTATAAGCTTAAGGCTATCAAGGACACAAAATTTTTGTATACATAGTGTTTATCTTCACTTAGTGTGATTGCTTATGGGATTTTGACCATAAGGAGATCACTAGGCAAGAACACTTAAGGTGATCTTGTGACCGTGAGGTATGTTACCCACCACAAGGTGGGGTGTCCCTTAATTGGGTGCAAGAGGAACATTATGAATGGAAGCCCTTTCTAAACACCCTAGGTTAGTAGCTACCCTATTTTTCCACTCAACTTCTTGGTGCAAGGATCAATCCTAGTGGACTACTTGGATCACCCCAAGATTTTACACTCACCATATGTGTTCCCTTAGTTATGCTTATGGAATTTCCATGATAAAGCCAATTTCTCTTGTGGGAAACCACTTGGTGTGAGGCAAAGGAGCATCAAGTGTGGGCCAAGTTGTTGAGTAATGAACCATGACTTCTAGGTAGATATTGCTTAATGTGTTCTTGAATGTGCTAGACCTGTGGAAATCTTTGAAACATACACATAATGACAGTTCTAAGGATTTCTTTTAAGACCTCACATATGCTTGTATCATGAAAGGTTGCTTTGTCCCTTGCTTGATTGTTTGTAGACTACTCCATGTGTCACTATCTTGCTTGGAAATAAATTGCTTTTGAACATCAGACTTGCTATGCTATCAATTATTGTCAAACTTTGTCAACCAAGTCAAAACATCAAGTGCAAACATTTTCCTATGTTACTTACCAAGGGGGGTTTCATCATTTGGCTTTGATTTTTTACATCTCTAGTGCTTAAACATTTACCATTTTGATTTTGATAATTATGTCTAAAAAAGGACTCTAGACATAATTTTGATAGAACTTTTTCTCCCTTGGAAGATTCTTATGATGACACTTTCCAAACACTTCTTGGCACCAAGCTCATCATGTTACCTGAGTCTAGCTCATATGGAAACCCATTCTTGGATATCTATTGTGCTTATCATCAACATAATGAGCATAGTACTTTATATTGCATTGAGCTCAAAGATAAAATCCAAGATCTTATAGACAATGGGATTATTGATACCTCTAATGACTCATGTGGTGAGGATACTTCTCTTGAGAAAAATTACATTGATGAACCTATGTCTAGTAGTGGCTCTATTACATTGTCCACTTCTTCCAATACTCATGCATCTCCCAACACTTCAAAGCTTTCCAACATGCCTCCATTAAATAAAGAACCTAATGCTTTCCACATTGACTACACATATCCTCAAGGGCTACCTCTAAAAGAAACTCAAGCTAACCTTCACTTGGTTGCAAACCTTTTCCATGCTACTAAGCCTACTCCAACAACTACTCCACTCGCTCTTCATTCTCCCTTGTCCTTAGAAGTGGCTCCATGTCAAGAGGACTCAGAAAAAGAAAAAGCTATAAATGTCAAGAAAGATCAAGATCAAGCACACTTTCATCTCCTTCAAAATTTCACCCCTCCATATCCTATGTCTTTTTCATCCCCCAGTGATGGGGTCAAGACAAATAACAGAATGGACACAATAGGAAAGGGGAAAACCTTATTAACTATGTAAATATGCTAATACATTCAGTACAAAGAAAATAGACTTCAAAACATGCCCTATGGGCTTACAATAGCATAAATTTGGAGATAAATTCTTCTCCCAGTACCTTCTCTCAAACTCCACTCCGAACTATCTTTTACAATGCCAAAAATGTTTTTAAATAGACCCCAAAGGGTTAAGGATTAGGAATACATTCTAGAAAGTGCTAGTTAGTATCCACCAACCAAATAGAAGGCTCCAAAAGCCGTGTTAGAAGTTACCGCAAAATTAGAAGAATCCAAAAATGATAACCAAACTTTTCGAAGGCATAACTTTTGAACCGTAGGTCTGATTGACAAACCGTCTATATTTTTGGAAAGCTCTCAAAGTGCTCTATAGCCCTATGGACCAGATTTTCTCATCTCCCATTTTTTAGCCCTATTTGAGGTCATTTAATGCCCCTAACCTGACTTTGAAGCATTCTTAGGAGGTCTCCAAAAATTGAAAAACTACAATAACTTTCAAACCATGGGGCCTTTTGACCTGGTTCTTTTTTTGGAATGCTTTAAATTACAATTACATTCATTTGGCAAATTTATACCCTCTAATTCACTAAAATTATGGCTCAATTACATACTCCTATTTTTTTGGTATTTACATTTATCCCAAGGTGCTCAAATACTCTATCCTAAAACACTGATAGTGGAATGTGAGAGTTGGAACCTTTATTTGACCCAAATGGGTATCCAAAAATGAAAACACATGAAATAGAAACTAAGTCTAAGTACTTTTTGTTTTGGGTGACACAGGATTGCCCTTATACATCTAGATGCTCCTGCATGACCCAAGTATGATGGAGATTCCACTCCCATTATCTCCCTTGAGCTTACTAAAAATTATGAGAAAAGTTCTCTTCCTATTCTATCTAAAGCTACTTGTCAAGATCAAAGTGTCCCCTCATGTTATGCTTCTCCATATCCACTTCAAAATTGTGCTCAAGCTTCAAGTGCTCATATTAAAAATGTTATTCCTATCAAAGCTACTCATGAGTCTATTGATGGCTTTGACCATGTTGCTCACTCTAAAGATGCTAATATCCCTTTCCACTATCCTTTTGCATATCCTAATTCTATCCTTGGACCTCATCGATCAAAGCTAAAGCCTTCAAACTTTTCATCTATATTGGGACCTTATGTTCCTTTATCTCCTACATTGTCCACTCCTAGCTCTCCCATCATACCTGAAGATCAACAAAGACACTCATCCTTGATGAATTTCCACCTATCTATCCATCTAAACTAGTCATATCATCCTTATTCATCCACAAATCCCAAGTCCTATGGAAGTGAGAATAAACATAAGAATCCATTGAAAAATGAAGATCACTATGTCCCATCTAAAATGACATGTGAATGCTAAGAAGGAAAATGTACAAAAGAGACTACAAAGGTCCGCTATTAAGAGAGCTAAATCAAAGAAAATATGGGTTCCTAAGCCCATTATTGAAAAAATATGCTCTAAATTATACAAAGGAAAATCTAAAGCTCTATGGATTTCCAAGTCTCTTTTGAAAGACTTGAATATTAAAAATACATCAAAGTTGACATTCAAGCTTCCAAAGGCTTCCATTCCATCTTCTTCCAAAAATCTTCCTAAAAATATTCCAAAGCTTTCCACTCCACTTTTTTCCAAATCTCTTCTACCACCTCATACATCTAAACCTCAAGCTATTTCATCCATGATTCCTCCATCATTTCAATACCCTTCAAGGTGTGTGTCAATGTTGATCTTGTCCAATATTTTAGCTACTCTCATGAAATCCTCTAAAGCTTACACTTACTTTCTATACATGAAATCTTATCCTCAATATATTCTTCCTACTACCATTTCTCTTTCATCACCCTATCAACATCTTTGAGCATACCTTTCTATGCTCTTCGCTTATCATGAGTTATCTTTCCTATAGGAGCACTATCTACATTCAAAAAGCTTGAGCTCTTTCTAAAAATTCAAAAAAGAAAAAGAAAAAAGAAAAAAGAAAATATGCCTAGTGAAAGCCATTTCTTGTGGCACCTTGGTAGAAAAAGTAAAGAGAAATAAAATTTATCCTATGGTGAAAACTACTTCTTGTGGCACCTTGAATAAGTACCATGATGAAAATCTAGTAAACAAGCATCATGTGTAATTCTTCCATCATCCATCTATCCCCTCTTCTCTCTTTGATCTTGAAAATGTGGAGCTATCTTTGCATATTGGCTATCTTATCCACAAGATTTTCTATTGTGCTCTCTCATTCACTCATAGCCTCCATCTTGAGATTTATTCTTATTGCTCTATCCCATTACTATCCTATCTAGTTGACCCCTAAGTCTTGATCAAAATAAATAAAGCATGGTTCTCATAGGTGTCTTGACATGGCTACTCTTTTGGACCACACGCGTCATGCTATCTCACTAGTTGGCTTCACTGCTTATCCTACATGCTATCTTGCTCACTACTTCCATTGTTTATCCAAAACATACTTCATTTGAATATTTCACCTCTTTCCCTAGCTTAGGTACTCTTGAGGAGTTAGTCCTTGAGGATCACTTTTACTTGTTTCATACTCCTTTCTTATCCATCTCTTCTTATCCACTAGCTTGTTTCTCCATCATGTCCTATACCTTGCTAGACATTGGGAGAAAATGATGTGATCTTGATTGAGAACTAGTAATCTCTAAATCATTCTAAAAATCTAAAAAATATAAAAATTTCCTAAAAAATGATCATCTTAGTGAAAACCTAGCAATAGACACTTTGCTGTATCACCAAAAAAAATTAAAAAATACAAAATAATTGAAAAAAGTCTTGAAAAAGAGAAGAAATTTTCCAAGTGGTGAAAACATGGAAATAGGTGCTACTTGAGACTCTTGCACCTATGCCTATCAGTCTCAATAACACACTCTACAACAAATTTCCTAGCTTGGAATTGTTTCTTGTCCTCGTCTTGGGGGCATAGCTAGTTAGCCCATTGAGGTATTCTTGTGCATTATGGTTTCTTTGACACTTCAAAAAATAGTGTTTCTTAAACACTACCCCCACCTTGACATTAAGTGTTTCTCAACACTTTTTAGAAAGTTTACCTATGGTCTCTGATGTCACAATATTTCTCACTATCAGAATCAAGTCTTGAAGAAATGGCCAAGTAACTTACACACATGCACTTAAACACTTAAATGATTGAGATATGCTAATCTTTATCTACTTTGTGTGTTTTCTATGATGATTTCTTTTGTATGTGTTCCCTCCCTATAGTCTCTCAAAGATGTCATTGACTAGAAGACTAGGGGCATGGGGAACGTTTTCTTGATTTTTGCTTGTGGGTATACTTTATCTGTCTATAGTGTTTTAAAAATTCATGCTTGTCCTATTTGACACTTTAACTTATAAATGTATCATTCTTGACTATTTTTCACAAGATTGTACTCAGGGGTTATCTTGGCGCTTATGCCTTGATATAGGTGTAATCTTGCTATACTAAACTAAGCAAATCTAATTGTGTAGTTATCTTGACTTCTATGTCTTTGATGCTTAGGTTGGATTCCCACATTTCTCTTTGATGTAGATCATATTCATATCCTCATAGTTTTACTAGCATTGTATGATCTTATGATGTCCTGAATAAGGATCGATGATAAAAATGAGGACCTACTTATGTAACCCTTGCAATTACAGCTTTTCATACTAGCTTAGCTTTGTATTTTTCATGTTGAGAGAGCTCTCTTCTTTATCTTTCATGGAATTGTTAGCTAACTATGTTCATCCTTCTCTTGTATCTTCTTGATCTTATATTATCTCTTCTTTCCTATTTCTCATTTATTTTCTATCTTACCATCTCATCTATTCTTTTGACCTATCTTTGCTAATCTTGACATCCTAGATCCATTTTCGAGATTGAAATCCAAATTCAGCTTATCTCACTAGTCAAAAATTTCTTCTTTCTTCTATGTAGTTGGCTGACCTATGGAGGCTTAAGCTTTGAATCTTATAGGAGAAATCATCATTTCTACTCTCTTCCACTTGACCTAATTCTTATGCTTTATGTTTCTTGGTCAAAGTTAGTCAAACTAGGGCATATCTTCATAGTTTGGTGGTCACTCTTTGGTCTTAATCTCTTATCTATCATCATGAACTTTTTTTGTTCTAATTTGATCAAATCTAGCTTATTTTTGCATCTCGTCTATCTCATTTTGATTTCAATGCCGAGGGGGCATGAATATTCTATCATTGTTGCAAATTTATTTCTACTAAAGAAATCTATTTTCTCTTGATCTATCTACTTTTCTTGGTGTTAGTACTCTTCTTGAGTTCTTATATCTACTCTATCCTAGTGTTCAATATTATCGCTATTAGACTATGCATTTAGGATTTGCTTTGTTCTTCATAATCAAATCTCTCTATCATTTGACTTCTTCATTCTTTGATGTCATGTGTTCGCAAATTGATCACACATTAGTCAAAGAGGGAAAAATGTAATCAATTAAAATTGGTCATCTAGATTATGAGCTCCCTTTCTATAATTTTTCCATAATTTATCTAATGGTTATTTTTGATCAAATCTTCAAAAATCTATTTATTTGATTATAACCTATGGAATGACCACTATATCCCAAGTTCATATTTAATTAAAAGAACATGTCCCCCTTTTAATCAAATGAAATTCCCCACTCGTCTCTTATCCTAAGTGTGCACACATAAAGCATTATTCTTATTTTAGAAATAAAAGAAAAGGCATTTTTGTCTACACATGAATGCACATTTTTCTATGTGAGAGGAATCTTCTACTTTTAAAATAACTTTAATTCTCCTCCATAAATTTCAAACCCTCTCAAAAGTTAACCATTAATTGTGATTGGTTGATATTCTTGTGCACATGGATCACTCAAGATGTATTCTCCTCCCTTGATTATTCCTCTTTTGCTCCTTAATCTCTTCCATCTATTTTTCTTTAAAAGGAAGGGCTCTCTCCTCATTCAAAAGATCTTAGTCTCTTATGCTATTGTTATACTACAAGTTTTCTTTGTGATTTTGGAGACTTGGAGCATTCTTGCATTTTTGCATTTTAGCTTAGATCTCATTCTTTTTACATTATGGCATACTTTTTAGCTTAGTTTTATTTATTCTTTAGCTTAGTTCTCTTTGTTAGCTTGCATTTCATTTAGAATGGCTTGTATTTGTATTGCATTTTATTCTAGATTTTTGTATTTGCATTGCATTTTATTCTAGATTTTATTCATACTTTTGATGGTAGGAAACTATGAGAATGTGAATAAGGAAAAAAAGGAAGAAATTTTGAAATTTTATGAGCTCCACACCCAGCCAAAAATAGGGAAGCAAAGAGTTAGGGGGATTAATTCCTATAACTATAGATCCATAAGAGAAAAGGGATGAGGAGACACCATCAGTTGAGATACCTGTAGTAGCAACATTATTTGAGGCAAAATTTGAAGAAGTTGTTAAAAGACACAACAATGATAGAGGTAACTTTGCAAGTAACCTTAGGTATTCATACCATGCAAGTGGATAGTAAAAGAATTACCTTGGACATAGTAGAAGATTCATTCAAGGATTTTGGGCTATCCATTATTAACAATTTGGTTAGCTATACTAGTTCTAAGGATAAGGAAGAGAAAAAGAGAAAGAAAGAAGAGGAAGAAAGAAAGAAAGAAAGAAGTAGAGAAAAAGAAGAAATTAGAAGAAAAGAAGAAGAGAAGAATAAGGTAGAAGAGAAAAAGAAGAAGGAAAAGGAAGAGATTGAAAAGAAAGAGAAACAAGTAGAAAAAAAAAGTTATAAGAAAAGAAGAAAAGATAAGAAGAGGTAAGGAAGAAGGAGGAAGAAAGGAAGAAGAGAAAAAAAAGAAGTAAAGAAGAAGGAGGAAGAAAGGAAGAAGAAAGGAGAAGGGGGATAAGAAGATAGAAGAAGAAAATAAAATGGAGGAAAAAGAGAAGAAAAAGGAAGAAGAAGAAAAGAAGGATGAGGATGAAGAGAAGAAGAAAAAGGGGGAAGAAGAAAAGAAACAAAGTATATCTAGTTCTTCTAGGACAACCCTTGCACTAGTAGCCTTGACAAGATTAGATGATGATGATCAAAGAAAGTTGATCTCATCACTCAACAAGATTATAGAAAAGAACAAAAAGGTGAAGAGTCTTCAAAGTTCACTAATTAAAATAACAAAAAAACTTCAAAGTGCCATATCAATAAGGATGATTGAATCAAATCTACATGATAGAGAAAATGTTCTAATTCAATCTTTTGACATGGAGTTCACTAACTTATCTAATATAGCCATCTTGAAGACATAAAAATTGCATGATGCAGAGATATTTAGAAAAGTTTATGGAAATATTAGAGGTGATTTGAAAAAACTTGATGAGAAGATCAAGGAATTATGATAATGTTTGACAATAGCAAAGACAATGTATAAGAAGTTTGATGGAGCACACACATTAATAAGAGATATTTTAGATGAGCTGAGTACTAAACTCAGAGAATTAGAGGTACTTGGAAATGAAGTACATAACCCTCAATTTAGTTTGTTGATCTATAAATGAGAGTCAACAAAATAAATGATGAAATCAAGCTTTTGGAGTTTTAAAAAGAGATGATACTAAAGACATTTTTATTGTTAAGGGAACACCTCACTTTAAAAATTGATCATGTATAGAGATAAAGGAATGTCTATTAGTTAAGGAATTATATGCAAAAATTTGCTATACAATAATGGATGTAGTACAGATTTCTTCTTATGCTCTATGTGTAGTATTGAGTATTGAAAATGCAATAAAGGACAAATAGGACATGTAGTTATCCATCTTGAAAAATAACTTTGATTATTACATCTCATGGATCACTAGTTAGTGGCAACCTCAAAGGTACAGATAGCAAAATTTGACTTGTACATAAGTTTTGACACCTTTGTCATTAATATCAAAAGGGAAGGGATAAGGAAAATTGTATATACATATATAAGTAAGGGATAGATGGACTGATTTATTAGTAAGGGGGGTTAATAAAATAAGGAGATGTAAGGAAAAGATGGTATATGTGATCATCCACTATTTTTTGAAATTTTAAAAAGGCCAAGTTTTGTAAAGTTTAAAAGGTTTGTTTTGGGACTTAGTAAATTTTACTACAGGTTGCCATCAATGCCAAAGGGGAAGATTGTTATAAATTTGGCTAGGTTAGATATTTTGATGATGTCATTTACAGAAAAATATCAATCATATGAAGTAGGTAGAACATGCAGATGAAGATATGATAGTTATACTTAGAAAACTATATAAAGTGTTGTGGAGTTTATGAGATGGAATAAATAGAGTTTTTATTGGTGAGCTTCATAGGTACACCATAGACACATGTGAAGTTAGGTAGGGATAAATAAGACTATTATGGTGACGTATATGAGTTTGCAAGACAATACAAACATAGTTATGATGAGTTTAGCATTTACCACAATATACAGGCATAATATAATTAACATGGTGAGGAAATGGATATTTTGGGTTAAGGATTTTTTTTATTTTTTTTTACAAATTAATTACTTAGCTAATTAGATACAAAACCCTAGATGTTAAACCTAAGTAGGTCAAAGTTAATTTTGTAGTTTAGTAAAATGTATAAATTCATGAAGGCTGACTTGACAAATATTTTATAATTAACAAGGTATAAAGGAAAATTGCTAAATGAAAAGTTAATGTGATGTAATGAGATATTGATGTAATTCTTTGTGATATGAATTCAAATATAAGATTAGAGGAATATAAATTTTACGACAAGTAGCCAAGACAGTATTAGATATTGAAGATATTAACAACATTGTAAAGAGGTTTATTTATCTATCTCTTTGTATTGAAAAACTATATTGTACATTGCATGTTTGGATAGTGGGCTCATATTTCATACATTTTTTCAATTATATATAACAAATCTTAATAGGTTTGAGGCTTCTAATGAGGCCTATGTCCTCTAAAAAGGATCAAGACACTATATAGATGTAATAGACTCCTAATTGGGTCAATATCTTTCATGAGATACTTTTGATTAGTGGATAATTTTGTGGTTACCATCCCCACCAAGTTTTTTCCTTGGTAAGAGTTTCCCTAACTAAAAAAAATATGGTGCTATGAGTTCTCTTATTGCATGGCTATTTTTACTATTCAACATAGTTAGTTTACTATCTTATGCAAGTTATAAAGTTGTTAAATATATTCTATTTTTGGCTAAAGTTTGTGAAATACTAATTCACGCCCACCCCCTCAATATTTTGTATTTATAAAAAGGTTATTATCAATACATCATTTATGCAAATTTTCATGATTTACCTTAGCTTCCTCATATATGTCACAATATACAATTAAATTGTCCATGTATACTTCTAAAAAATTATCTATCAACCAAAATACTCAATACTTCTCTTTGAAAGGTTGTTGGAGGCATTCCGCAAACCAAATGGTAAAACATTATATGAAAACGTTCACCAAGGACATGTGAAAGTCTTCTCAGGAAATTCACATATGGTTGTATCCACTAAAGACATCTAGAAAAGAGAAGAACTATTTACTAAATAAAGTATCCAAAGCCTAATCAATAAAAGGCAAAAGAAAAAAGATCATTCTTTGTGGTTGTTAGCAAATAGTTTTACCCTTTAATTGATGAATGACCTTTTTTATCTCAAAAGTAGGAAAAGCTACTTCACAATAAATGATTTTTTCACCAATAACTCTTTGTTTTTAAAAGCACAAATCCCTCCTAAATAAGTTTGGTATTTTAAAAGAATGAGAGAAAATATTCTCTTTTAACCAAAAAGAACTAAAGGAATTTCAACACACTTTTTCATAAACATAAAAAAGCATTACTAAGCACTAGATGATTTAGAAATAATCCTTAAGAATTATTCAACAAGAGAGAGAGAGAATCAAATGACTAATCAACTCTACTAAATATTATCACTTGAAGGGTCATTAATAGAAATAATAGATAATTAATCATGCAATGCCTCTCCCATTTGACTTCCATAAGTCATCCTGATGGATGCGACCTTGTTGATCTTTTTTTGTGATGGATCTTGATTGTGACCATGAGTGGTCTACACTGTAGAGGTTATTTGATGAATCTTTCTATATCAGTTGCTTTGATTATGCTTATGGCTGATTTATGAGATTATTATGTAATTTTTGGTTCTCTGAGATTTGTGGCAATGGTTATCTGGATTGATGTGGTATCATGATGTTGTTCTGTGATTACCCTGAGATGTGTGCAGAGATTGTAGTGTGTACTATTACCATGCTACAATGGACTAGGTTCCTATAACAGTGGTTAGTCATGTTTATGACTATGTTTGCTTATGTGTTTTAAGTGTCTTTTTTTTGTTCTTTAATCAACCTTTATTAAATGCTTAAATGTTTAGAAATGGATTGTCCATTTAGATTATTTGGTAATGTGCTATGAACATTTACCTTGTTATATTTTGATCTGAGAGTTATGTGTTACTTATGTTATGTTATACATTTGAGAGGACCTGAGGGTCAGATGTTATACTTTGATTTCAGTATCATAGATGTTAGACTACTATGTTTTTTAGTTGATCATATTGCACGATGATGCCATTTTGAGATGATAGTGTGTTTTATGATGATAACTAGTTATCTGGTATTTGGACATATCACTGATTATGTTATGTGATGGATTTAATGCTATGGTTATTTACTTCATTCCTGCATTGTTATGCTTTATGCGAATGTGAGTGATGTAAATAGATTATTTCAATATAATTAAATAAATGGTTAAATTAGGTGATTTAATGCATTTATTGCTTTGGCTATGCTATTATATGCAATTTCACTTGATCATGTTGTTTAGTGTGTAGGATTTATATCCCTAGCAGTGGCACATGGAGTTAGTGATTCAACTGTTCATATTTTACCAATGTCATCCTTGTATAGTCGACGTATCCTTAATTTAATGTTTAAATTAAAGCTTTTGGTGATTGTTAAATCTGAAGACATTTGCATTATGTGATTAGACTAGTGAGCATGTCTGTGCATTTAGAGTTTCACATTGCCGTGAAAGTTGTTAAGGCAATTTATTTGTTTTTGGGTTTTCAGGCTTTCTAATTGATTTATTTTAAATTAAAGCAGCTTTTCCATAGATGAATTCCTATTTCTAGGAATAGCCTATTTTCATTTGGGTCGATTTGGGGTTTAACTAGGTTGGCTGGTTAATTGCCCTAATCAATTATTCACTTAAAAAGTGAATAAATATCCAAAAAAGGAATTTAGTTCCTCACTTCTCACTTTTGAATTAGAAAGTTTGAGAGTAAAACCCAAAATCCTCTTCATGAGGATTCACTATTTTGTTTGTTGTGAGAGCTTCGGGCATTGGATCATTGTGAGGTTTGGCTCATTAGATCTAGCTTGGCGAAACCTTGGATTGCCATGATTTTTAGCTACTTCTATAGGCTATTCATTTTATGGTTCAGAATCCCATTTTACCCTTTTGGCTGTGAGGTAGGGCTTTCTTGTTTTATTGTTTCTACTCTATTCTACTTCTATTTTTGATAGCCATTTGTTTGGAGGTTGAGAACTAGTGTTGCCCTCTATTTCTGTATGCTAGTTCTACCCGGTTGGGTGGGTATGAACATTTCCCTATTTTTTGGGATGAGTGTTTAGAGTTTTATGCCATTATGCTAGCTATTTTTGCATACAATTTTTGAACTCGTTTATTTTTGGATTTTTGGGGTTTTTATGCCCAAAGGTCAAATGGGTTTTAATTTTTGAAGTTTTTCAAAATTTTGGAGTTTTTACCTGATTTTGTGTGCCACCCTATTTTCTCAAGTTTTCTTGGCACAATGTGGGTCATGGACCTGGATGATCCATTTGGATATTAGTCAGACCACTATTGCACTTTTATGTTGCATTGGGATACATGTCACACTCGTACTCCTGACTTTGTCTTCGGTTGAGTAATTTTATACCTATGTTATGGTTTCCTTTGGACCTTTGCTTTTGCTTTGTGAACACTAGGATTCGTGTAAAATCCATGCTCCTAGATTAAGGCCGGTTGAGTGAGTTCATGATGTTTGGTCTCGTTGCATCATTGAGATTCATGTAGAATCAATACTCCTAGATTGAGGCCGGTAGAGTGATTTCATGATGTATGGTTTTATTGGCTTTGGGATTCATGTAGAATCTGTCTTCCCATGTTGCTTTCAGTTGGGTGTTTTCTTTTGCATTGTGTTCTCATCATATCCTTGTGTTTTGATCTTCATGATGGTGGTGCGCCACACACGAGTATGTGTGTGCACATTTGTCAAGTGACTTGTGAGGTCTGATCTTTTGAGGTACTTCTATAAGTTATGATCATTAGGGTTGGGATGGGAGTATGCATGACCATTGGCACTTGTCATAGGATGAGCATGGGTAGAGTAGGGTAGCATATGGAGGGGGTTTCTATTCTGCAACCTAGTGATCATTGTGCCCAGAGGGTTGGTGGAGGAAGTTTTTAACTAAGTGATCACTAAATAAAATGTGTGATTGGTAATAAAAACTTAAGATAATAAATGATGCAGGAGCATCCAAAGGTATAAGGGAAATCCTGTGTCACCAAAAAAAAATGTACTTAGACTTAGTTTCTGTTTCATGTCTTTACATTTTTGGATACCCATTTGGCTCAAATAAAGGTTCCAACTCTCATAGTTCAACTATCAGTGCATTTGAAAATCCCAAAAAAATAGGAGCATGCAATTTGGCCACCTTTTGGTGACCTAGAAGGTGTGACTTGGCCAGATGAATGTAATTGAGATTTAGAGCATTCTAGAAAAAGAACCAGGTCAAAAGGCCCCATGGTTTGAAATTTATTGCAATTTTTTGAGTTTTGGAGACCTCCTAAGAATGCTTCAAAGTCAGGTTTAGGGCATTAAATGACCTCAAAAAGGGTCAAAAAATGGGGGATGAGTGATGCTTGTCCATAGGGCTATACAGTTCTTCAAGAGCTTTCCAAAAATGTAAACGGTTTGTCAATCGGAGCTACGGTTCAAAAGTTATGCCTCCCGGAAGTTCGGCTACCGTTTCTGGATTCTTCTAGATTTGCACCGACTTCTAATGCAGCTTCTGGAACCTTCTATTTTGTCAGTGGATGCCTACTAGCACTTTCTAGAATGTACTCCTAGTCCTTAACCCTTTGGGGTCTATTTAAGGAGATTTTTGGCATTGTAAAAGGCAGTTCGGATTGGAGCTTGAGAGGAGGTGCTAAAAGGAGAATTATTCTCTAGAGTTATGCTATTGTAAGCCCGTAGGGCATGTTTTGAAGTTTATTTTCTCTGCACTGTTTGTACTAGATAATTTTCTCAGTTAATATAATTCCCCTTTTCTATTGTGTCCATTCTGTTGTTGGGTTGTGTCCCCATCAAGTGGTATCAGAGCGAGTTTTCCTGAGTGTGTAGACAGAGCGCCGACTGTGAGGTAGTTTGCACCAGGACTGTGTGGTTGTGGGTTCAAGTTAGAAGATGCCTCCATGAAGAGAGCATGGCAGAAGGGTCAGAGCTATTGATCCTGAGGAGGTTAGATCCCTCCAGAGATAGGTACAAGCATTGCAAGAGGAGCTTCGTAGAGGAGCAAATATTGCCACAGATGACAATAGTGAGGATGACAATGAAGAGGAAGTAATAGAAGTTGACGGGGAAGTTCTGAATCCTGTAGAGGAAAGGCTTTTTAGGGCCATTACTAGGTTTGGGAAAAGACCTACAATTGAAGTGGGTATATTTTCGAGAAATTTGAAACCAGATGAGTTGATCGATTGGATCAATGAACTGGACGAATACTTTGAGTATGAGGATATAAGGGACCCAGATAGGGTTAAGTTTGCAAAGGCCAAACTAAAAGGCCATGCCAAAATCTAGTGGCAAGAGGTTCAACTGGAAAGACTTAGAAGAGGAAAGGAGAAGATCACAAGATGGGATCACATGGTGGACAAATTGAAGAAGCAGTTCATTCCTGTGGACTACAAGCTTGATCTATTTAAGAAGATGCATGGGTTAAAGCAAGCAGGAAGATCAGTCCAAGAATATATAGAGGAGTTTTACCGACTCCTGATTAGAGCGGGGCATGCAGAAGCAAATAAGGAGAAGGTTGCTCATTATATCAGTGGGTTGCGACCTAACATCTAGGAGGAATTAAGTCTGGTAAGAATGACCAGCGTTGAAGAAGCGTACCAGTTTGCCCTACGAGTTGAAGAGAAGCTGAGTAAAAGGTTTGAAGGAAGACAAAGAGGGCACGGTCAAGGAGGAAGGGGAAGTGGTAGATCATCTGGAGGCCACAATGAAACTCAAAAGAAAAATGAAGATGAGGGTACTAGCAGGAACCAGAGGAATGAGGGTTTCAACCGCTCCCGTGATCAAGACTTTGGAAATCAAAGAGGAAGAGGTAGAGGACGTGGGCAAGGAAGAGGAGGCTTCCATGGTACCTGTTTCCATTTCAATGAAGAAGGTCATCGTGCCTTTGAATGCCCTCAATGACAAGGAAGGATAGATAGGAGAGCTGAGGGCCAAGCTAGGGTTGCTCATGTGGATGAGGATGCACAATCATCACATTCAGAGGATGCAGAAAGAGGAGAGACCTTGGTAAATGAAAGAGTCCTACTAAGTGGTGAGAATGAACTAGGACAATGGAGGAGTTTGTTCTGCACTAGATGCAAGTGTGAGGATAAATGTTGTGATGTGATCATTGATGGTGGTAGCACTGATAACTTGGTATCAGAAGAGATGGTCTCTAAGCTGAAGCTCAAGAGGGAGAAACATCCCCAGCCCTATCGGATTTCTTGGGTAAAAGATGATCATAAGGTCCTGGTAAGTGAACAATGTTTAGTAAAATTCAAAATTGGGAGTTACCATGATGAAGTTCTCTGTGATGTTATTTCGATGGATGTTTGCCATCTATTGTTGGGTAGACCATGGCAGTTTGATAGACATGCAATACATGATGGACATGCAAACACATACTCTCTGACAAAGGATGGAGTTCGCCACAAATTGAAGCCCATGAAAAAGGAAGGTGAAAAGGTATGTAGCAGTGCTAGGATTTGTCTTGTTGATGGAAGGAAATTTTTAGATGGCATGAAACATCAGCGTATGTGCTATGCTTTGATTCCTAGGAAAGATAAAGAAGGTAGTAGTGAAATACCGTTTGAAGTTTCAGATTTACTAGGGGAATTTGGAGATATTATCTCTGATAATGTTCGAGATGGATTGCCACTAGTAAGGAAAATTAGTCATCAGATAGATCTGATTCCAGGAGCTAGTTTGCCTAACAAGGCTGCTCACAGGATGACTCCTACTGAAACAGAGGAGCTAAATAAACAAGTTCAAGAGCTGTTGAGGAAGGGCTTGATTCGAGAGAGCCTGAGTCCATGTGCAGTACCTGCAGTACTCGCACCAAAAAAGGATGGAGAGTGGAGGATGTGTACAGATTCCCGAGCTATAAATAGGATAACCATCAAGTACCGATTTCCTTTGCCAAGGATGGATGATCTTATGGACTGCTTGAGTGGAGCTGAGTACTTCACAAAGATAGATCTGAAGAGTGGCTATCATCAGATACAGATTCGAGAAGGAGATGAGTGGAAAATAGCCTTCAAGACCAAGGAGGGTCTTTATGAGTGGTTAGTCATGCCCTTTGGATTGACGAATGCCCCAAGCACCTTCATGCGGCTCATGAATGAGGTACTTAGGAAGTTCTTGGGAAAATTTGTTATTGTCTATTTGGATGACATTTTAATTTTCAGCAAGACTTTGGAAGAACATTTACTGCATATTCGTAGTGTCCTTGAAAGGCTAAGGGAAGAGAAACTGTTAATTAATCTAAAGAAGTGTGTCTTTGCAAAAAGGCAGTTAGTCTATTTGGGATTTGTTATATCACCCGAAGGTCTCAAAATGGATCTAGAGAAGGTAAAAGCCATCTTGGAATGGCCTACTCCAAGGTCTGCTACTGAGGTAAGATCATTTCATGGTCTGGTTAGTTTTTACAGGAAGTTTATTAAGAATTTCAGTGGCATATGTGCACCCCTAACTGATACAATAAGAGGGGATAGAAAAGAGTTCAAATGGACTGTAGCAGCTGCAAGGAGTTTTGAATTGCTGAAGAAGAAGGTGACTGAACAGCCTGTGTTGGCACTTCCAGATTTTAGAAAATTATTCTAGGTGGATTGTGATGCTAGTGGTAGCGCTATTGGGGCTGTACTAAGCCAAGAAGGTAATCCTATTGCATATTTTAGTGAGAAATTGAATGATGCAAAGAAGAAGTATTCTATTTATGATCAAGAGTTCTATGCGATAGTTCAGGCCTTAAAGAAATGGAGGCATTATTTATTGCCAAAGGAATTTTTTTTGTATACTGATCATCAGGTATTACAGTACCTAAATAGCCAAGGTAAATTGAATCAGAGGCATATGAAGTGGGTAGAATTCTTGCAGAGTTATACGTTTGTGTTGAAGCATAGAAGTGGAAAATCTAACAAGGTTGCAGATGCATTAAGTAGGAGACAGCTATTGCTTACAACAATGCAGGTTGAAGTAGTTGGGTTTGATGAACTCAAGAATTTGTACCCTGAGGATCCTGATTTTGCTAAAGCATGGAAAGCTTGTAAAGAACCTGTTGCTGTAGATAGAACCAAGTGGTTAGACTATTTGATTCAGGATGGCATGTTGTTCAAAGGTAGTCAATTGTGCATTCCAAGGAGTTCCATGAGGGAAAATCTGATTAAGGAGAAACACAGTGGAGGAATGGCAGGACATTTTGGTCGGGATAAGACCATTGCCATTCTTAGAGAACATTATTTTTGGCCTCAAATTACACAGGATGTGAAGAAGTTTGTACAAAGTTGCCAGGTTTGTCAAGTTGCCAAGGGGTTTAGTCACAATACTGGCCTATATCAGCCATTGCCTATTCCATCAAGGCCATGGGAGGACATAAGTATGGATTTTGTTCTTGGATTGCCAAGGACACAAAGGGGTAATGACTCAGTATTGGTGGTGGTTGATAGGTTCTCCAAAATGGCACATTTCATTCCATGCCACAAAACTCATGATGTTGTCCATATTGCAGACTTGTTTTTCAAAGAGGTGGTAAGACTACATGGTCTTCCAAGGAGTATAGTTTCTGACCGAGATACTAAATCTGTGGGGTATTTTTGGAGGACATTGTGGAAGAAGTTGAGAACAAACTTGAAATTTAGTTCCACACATCACCCACAGACTGATGGCCAAACAGAAGTGGTAAATAGAAGTCTGGGCAATTTGGTGAGATGTTTAGTTGGAGGTAAGCCCAAGGGATGGGATTTGATTCTACCACAGGAAGAGTTTTCTTATAATAACTCTGTAAATAGGAGTACTGGAAAATCACCATTTCAAATTGTATATGGAAATAGCCCAAGGACTGCACCAGAATTGAGGAAGATAGAACAAGGGGAGAGAACAAGTGCTGAAGCTGAGGAATTTGCTGAACACATCAAGCGTCTACATGAGGAGGTTCAAGCACACATTATCAAGATGAATCAAGAGTATAAAGCTAGGGATGATGCAAGGAGAAGACATAAGGAATTCCAAGTAGGGGATCTTGTCATGGTGCACTTACGAAAAGAAAGATTTCCAGTTGGTACTTACAACAAGCTGAAAATGAAGAAATTTGGCCCCTGCAAAATTTTGAAGAAACATAACTCAGGAAATGCATATGAGGTGGAGCTGCCAGATGGTATTCACATTTCTCCCATTTTCAACATTGCAGATTTGATAGAGTATCATGATGATGGTGCTGATGAGGAGCTGGTTTTAGAGCCATGTCCAATTCTTGCTTCTAAGAAGGAGGAGATAGAAGACATTCTAGATCAACGTGTGGGTAGGAGTACCAGAAACAGGCATTATGAAGAGTGTTTGGTAAAATGGAAAGGATGGTCGATCGAGGACTCAACTTGGATTTCAGCAGCTGAGGTTTCCCATTTGGGATTTCCTCTACCATCCATAAAGTGACAGGGTCACTTTTCAATCTACCCTGGGTGTCTGATGCAGGAGCATCCAGAGGTATAAGGGCAATCCTATGTCACCAAAAAAAAATGTACTTAGACTTAGTTTCGGTTTCATGTCTTTACATTTTTGGATACCCATTTGGCTCAAATAAAGGTTCCAACTCTCATAGTTCAACTATCAGTGCATTTGAAAATCCCAAAAAAATAGGAGCATGCAATTTGGCCACCTTTTGGTGACCTAGAAGGTGTGACTTGGCTAGATGAATGTAATTGAGATTTAGAGCATTCTAGAAAAAGAACCAGGTCAAAAGGCCCCACGATTTGAAAGTTATTGCAGTTTTTTGGGTTTTGGAGACCTCCTAAGAATGCTTCAAAGTCAGGTTTGGGGCATTAAATGACCTCGAAAAGGGTCAAAAAATGGGGGATGAGTGAAACTTGTCCATAGGGCTATAGAGCACTTCGAGAGCTTTCCAAAAATGTAAACGGTTCATCAATCAAAGCTACAGTTCAAAATTTATGCCTCTTGGAAGTTCGGCTACCGTTTCTGGATTCTTCTAGATTTGCACCGACTTCTAATGCAGCTTATGGAACCTTCTATTTTGTTGGTGGATGCCTACTAGCACTTTCTAGAATGTACTCCTAGTCCTTAACCCTTCGGGGTCTATTTAAGGAGATTTTTGGCATTGTAAAAGGCAGTTCGGATTGGAGCTTGAGAGGAGGTGCTAAAAGGAGAATTATTCTCCAGAGTTATGCTATTGTAAGCTCGTAGGGCATGTTTTGAAGTTTATTTTATCTGCACTATTTGTACTAGATAATTTTCTTAGTTAATATAATTCCCCTTTTCTATTGTGTCCATTCTGTTGTTGGGTTGTGTCCCCATCAATAAAAATGTGTGGTGCTAGAGCCTTTCCATTGAGGGATGTTGAATTTGCACAAGTTTGAGCTTGGGCTTTTCGATGCCAAGCGACTCTCCATGATGTCAACCCCTACTTAGTAGCCTATTGAGTGCCTAACCAGGACCTATACTCCTTGCATTGTCTTAAGTTTTGGGTTATAGCCATCATACTATTTGGCATGAGTGTTAGCCATGGATATTGTTTTGTGTGTTTGTGGTTGGATCTTTATCTCCATCAGCACAATAGGTGTGGACCTATGGGTGCCATGTGGTAGGGAGGCATAGCTACCTCTACCACTACTAGGGATCGATGTACAAAGATAGTCTTTTATCCTAGTGCAACCATTGCTGGATATTTTCACTTGATGCTCTAGATTCCAGAGTATGCTTTCTTATGATTTATGCTTTCATTGAAATTCTTGGATATCATGTTTAGATGATGTTAGTTTATTTGACGCATTCCCTATTATGATGATTAGCATGTGATAGGAGATGTTATCTACTTGTAGGATTATCTTATGCTTTTCTAATAGCATGTTAGATTTCCTTATGCTTATATTGTAGCATGTTTTAGTATTGAAGTCCCTATTACAATAGTACCAATGATTTGATCGGTGGCTTGGGATGTTATGCGTGGGGGATGGCTAGGATCCATGATGGTCTTATAATGCTATTGACAGTTGGGATGAACCACGTACTTAGTTTGGTTGTTTAGTTATTGCAATGTTGTTTATGTTCACTGCAATATTGTTTTTAGTACATTCTATTATTTCTATGATTTAGATGGATAGATGTTCCTCTTTCTTATTCCTTGGCATATTGTTGATTATGCACTCAAGTGTCCACTCCTCGATCTATATGGATCTAGTACTCCCCAGTGTGGAGGTTTTGAATTGAGTTTTTCTCCATTTTTCCCCTTTTGTGTTTTCCTTAAGTATTTTTGTGTTTCTATGGGTGACATTTTATCAGCATGGTGTGACCCAAAAATGTATCACACGCCCATTGAAACTATATCATGCATCCCTTGATAGATCACATGCCTCTTGAAGAATTATTGTGCGATACTGGAAAGTATCACACCTCCTTATAAGAAATGTCATACAACACCCTTAAAGTGTCGCAAACCTTAAGGAGAAGTATTTCCCAGTCCCTAAAAGTGTCACCCTACTTTAGAAATGTTGCGTCATACTTTTCTATGTTGTATTAAATTATCACCTAGTTTTTGCTTTTCGGTTTGGTTTGTACTTTTTGAGAGTTGATTTGGATACCCTCTTCTGTGTTCTTCAACCCTATGGTGTCACGTTTTGATTTTAGTTGTGTGTGTTTCAGTAGTCAGTCTCTTAGGGTTTAAAATATATCATTTAAGTATAAGTTGACTCAACTTATACTTAAGATATATTTTAATATATGTGATGAATCTTTTATGATAGGTTTCAGACCTCTCAGAGATAAGATAAAGATTCTAGGAAATTTTAGGGCTTTAGAAATCCAGACTTAGCCAATTTTCAGGGCTGTAGGATTTCAAACTTAGCCAAATTTTAGGATTTTGCATTCTACCCCAACTTGGTGTTTTTTTGATGAGTGGTCATTTCTTTGAGCCCTCATCTTGTGCATGGTCATTGTTGGCTTTTGTTTGCATGTGTCAGTTTGGTAGTGGTGTTTGATGATCCGTTGATTGCTGGGATTGTGGTGAAGTCTTTCGTTGCGATCTTTGTGATCCTTGTATGATGTTGTTATGTGCATTCATACTTGTAAAAAAAAATATCTTGGCTTGTATTGAATCCTTGTTCCAAGGATCTCCAGGTGGGGCATTACAAATCATCACAATCTAAACTGCATTCCATATTAAACCAATTCAGATTACCTAGAACCATAAGATTTCAAGCCCATGACAATATCATGAGAAGATCCAACATATTCATCAATATTTTCTATTAATTATTATAAAGTAGCACCACCAAAATATCTTTCTAAGAAATTCTGATATCTAATTACTACCAAAAGAAAATTATCTAAAGTATCAACCATTGCATTATTGAATGAAACAATACTTATAGCCATATAGGACTTTTAAAAGTAGTTTTAAAACTAACTCTAGAATGAGTTGCCAAGAGTTATAACTGAAAACCATAATACAACTAATTAAAATAAAAGAAACTAATGACCAAGGCCCCTAATTTCTATTTAACTATTACATGCATTGATCGAGTTGATTCACTGGCCTAGATCCTCAGGCTTCTTCCTAGTTGCTTCTTTCCATTCTTTTTAGTTTACTTTGAACTCTAGAATTTTATTCTATTGAGGAATTCCCAACTTCTCTATCCTTAGTTATAAAATGGTAATCACTCTATGGATGTGCTCAACCTTCTTCTCTTGAACTATTAGATGATCATCAGAAATGATATTCACAAAGTCTACCTGGGCTATGATAATGAAGTTTACAACATAAACTTCTTTTGTTTCCTTCATCACTCTTAGTTTATCCTGGCAACTGACACCTATATCTTTTTGATATTTATTTGGCTAGTATTTTTTTCCCATGATTTCAATGTCAATGTATTTTATGTTTTTGTCCATAATTTATTTTAAACATTTTAGTTCTTTAACTAGTTCTGAGCACTCTTCTACACATTTTTCAATCACAATGTTTCTCCACTCTTGATTAGTTCTGGATACATAAAGGAAATAAAAATTTGTGCTAGGACTTGGTTTCTCTACTAGGAACTTATCCACTCCATACTCTTGCACTTTAGTTAAATGGGTGATCACTTCATCCCATTTCTCCTTTTCCACTTCCTAGGCATTTAGCTTCAATTCCAAACCTTCTATCTAATCAACTTCACCCTCATCTCAGCAATGAAGGCTATATAATTGACTTCTCAATAAAAAATAGATTCAATCCATTCATCAAAATGATGAGAAAATAATCTATCCCTTTTTACCTAATCAATAAACTATTGATTTGCAAGGGAAGTTACTTCAACCATAGAAATAGCCTAAGGTTGAACTTTAGCTTCAACATTCTATAAAGTATGGATGTGTTAGAAAGTAAAGTCCACCAAGATAACTGAGGGGGGGGGGGGGAGGTGGTTAATAAATTATCCAAATATTAAAACACTTATCAACCTTATTGAATCTTAACCATGTGAGAAATATAATCCAAAACCATAAGAATATATACATTCACAATAATACCAAATATGTTAACTAGGGAAACCCTTGATGAGAGGGAAAGCCCCAGTGGGAATGGTACCCACAAAATGATGTACTTATATAAAGTTACCATTAAAGAGGATGGACTCTATTAGGATACAATGAAATACATTCAATACATATTAGTCCTCATTAGGATTCTTTGAATCCCTATTAGGAGAATCCAACCCTATTAAGAGTTGTGCCAACCTTGTTAGGAGTTGTAGAAGGAAGAACGACCTATTGTCCAAACAAGTTTAGAGGTAAGATGACATATTCACTATCTAACTAGTCTTTGTATTATTCCTTATTGAATAATAGATATGAAATAACTTTAGCTCCTTCTCTATCCTCTTAAATAGACCAAACCTTTTTTGATCTCAATACTAGATCACTAGTTTTTCATCCAACTAATCCCTTGGATCACTTACACACATTTACCAACTTCACATATCACCTACACAATTTGCACTTCACTCTTGCTCATATCAATTAAACACTTCATCAAAATAAAAATAACCTTCCTTTATACCATATCCATAAAATAATTCCTTGAATTGGCCTTGAGGCTTTCTTAATTAATCATAATATGACCTCATTTAATATATCACAAAATATTATGTCCTTTTGTAAGTACAAGTCACTGTTAGCTCATAGTCTTTACAACTTCTCACATGTGTAACCTATGACCTTGTGCAATCACTAACATCATCATTAGGTTGCCTTCTATCACTTTCTAACTATGCTCATTGGGATTATATTCTAGTTAAGAGATACAAATCAATCATTAGAAACCACTTATTAGGTACTCTATCTTTTACTATCTTCTATAAAACATAAATATGTTTTGCATGAATTTGACTCTCTATATGCCCAATTATGCACTTCATCAAGATACATTCTAGAACAAATCCTCAACCACACTTGACTTGATCATCAATATATAGTCCATACAACCTCATTCTCTATTTTCTACTCTGACAATCTTCAAGGAAATAATGCTCTGTTGACATCAATGACAAACACAACCATTAATGCAACATGCCAATCATTCTATCCATCTATCCAATTCTTAGGATACTCACCAAAAGGAATTCCAATAGAATTCATGTTAACAATCTACCCCTTTGGCATTAATGGCAACATAGATGAAAAACATCTAAGTTCCAAGAATACCAAATCAAACTCTGTTGCTAAAGTTGCTATTGTTCTCATCTTTTCAAATCCTCTTCATCAA
This sequence comes from Cupressus sempervirens, assembly GCA_028749045.1. Taxonomy (NCBI): domain Eukaryota; kingdom Viridiplantae; phylum Streptophyta; class Pinopsida; order Cupressales; family Cupressaceae; genus Cupressus; species Cupressus sempervirens. The sequence goes on along the minus strand of CM053783.1, from coordinate 502,669,342 downwards.
GAAAATCTAAAACTTGCAAGAATAGTACTCTTTCTATTCTTTCCCATTATTAGGATCAACATTAGTTTTTCACACTTCACCCCTATTGATATCTGTGCATGCTCAAAAATGGGTCACATCTATGATTTAATCACGTTTTCATAGTAGCTCATCCCATTTTCTCATTCTACTAATTCTAATCTTTTGGCTAAATTAATTATCATTCAAGCATATTTTGACAATATTCTTCATCATTTCTATCCTTTTTCAAACCAATTATTGATCATTTAAAAGTTGAATCTTGTTTTATCCAAACTTTATAGAATGAACTCCAAACCACTTCAACATCATTAAAATTGCACCCAATCAACCCAAAAGAATTTCAACATCATTGGAATCATTTCTATTCAACTAAAAATCATCCCAAATCAACCTAGAATCAACCCAAAATTGTCCTAAATTAGCCCTAATCAACCCAAAATATGTCAAATATCTCAAAACTATCATCATCTATCAAACCCTAGTCATTATCATGTCTCTCTATGCCTTGAAAAATGATGAAGGGCACTCCCCTTAATACCATAAATTCATAATAGAAATGAAGAAACAATAACAAATATGAGAACAAAATATGGACTTCTTATTTTTGCCACAAATGTAGAATTATAGAATTCACAAATACAATATGCTAACCCACATGGGTGCCTTCATTACAGTAATATTCAAGACAAGCTATGAACTATCACCTAGAGCTATCATAGACAATGTTCAAGCCTTTCTCAAATAGGTAATTTTATGTTGCTTAGGAAGGTTCTAGACATCGAAACTTAATACCTAGGGCTAACAGACCCTAATGATACATATAGAGTTGGCTAAATACATCTTTGACAAATTATCATACAAATTTTGGTAGCCCAACTTTTGAAGGCTATAACTCTCAAACCATTGCTCTGATTGGCTATTATAACCACTTTTCAAAAATGCCATCTTTTGATCTACAAGCTTGGAATTAGGTAAGTGTCCTTCTGTCAAGTTTTTAGACCTCATCTAGGCACTCTAAGGTCTCCAACGATGCGTCTGAATATTTTTCTACAAAATTTTTCACTAAAAACTTGTAATAACTTCTCTGATACTTAAGCTAGAGAAATGAGATTTTTATGGTAGGCTTAGCTCTAAAATGAACCTTTATGTAGAAAATGAGAACATTTCAAGCTCATATGAGAAACTTACTAAAAATAGAAAGTTCCCATAAATATTGACCACCATGTCTATCAGTCCTTATTAAAATAGAAAAGACTAAAAAGAAAATAATTTTGGGTCATGCAAGATTGTTCTTACACCCAAGATGCTCCTGCATTAGACACCTAGGGTGATTTGAGAAGTGACCCCATCACATCTTAGGTGTTTAGAGGAAAATCAAGATGGTTAAACTCCTAATTTGCTAGCTATGATGAATCCTCTAGCAACCTCCCTTTTTATTTGACCAGATATTCCTCATAAATTCTATTCCTTGTACTTTTTCCAACATGACTATCTAGTATCTCCTCAATCTCCTTTGTAGCCTAACTAGCTATTGTAATACTCCACTATGCTTTTGCAACTTCATCTCCATTACCACCTTCATAATACTCTATCAAATCTAAAATATTAAATACTAGTGAAATATTCAATTCAGTAGGCAGCTCTACTTCATAAGCATTTCTAGAATCATGCCTTTTCACTATCTTGCATGGTCCAAACTTCTTCATCTTTAGCTTATTAGATGTACCCACTAGAAAATGCTCCTTTCTCAAATGAACCATGACTTCATCTCCAATCTAAAATTCCTTATACCTCCTTTTCACATCCACCTTAGCCTTATATTATGTATTCATCTTTATGATGTGTTTCCTCACCTCCTCATGGATTTTCTTCAAATGTTAAGTAAATTCTTCTACTTCAGCACTACTTATCTCTCCTTTATCCAACTACCTCAATTCATAAGGATTTTTGGGACTACTCCCATATAAAATCTATAATGGTGATTTACCATTACTCCTATTCATAGAATTATTATATGCAAATTTTACCTATGATAAAATCATATCCCATCCTTTTGGCTTGTCTCCAACCAAACATCTGAACAAGTTTCCCAAATTTTGATTCACAACTTATGTCTATCCATCAATTTGGGGATGATGTGATGAACTAAATTCAAATCTCTATTCAACTTCTTCCAAAATGTACACCAAAAATACCCAATAAATTTGGTATCTCAATTTGAAAGTGTACTCTTTGGTAGACCATGTAGTCTTACCATTTCTCTAAAAAACAACTTTTCCACATGAACAACATCACTAGTCTTCTTGCAGGGAATAAAATGTGCCATCTTTGAAAACCTATCAACCACTACAAAAATAGAATCATGCCCTCACTATGTCTTTCGTAATCCAAGAACAAAATCCATGCTGACATCCTCCCATGGCTTCTCTGGTATAGGTAATGGCTGATACAACCCTATATTATGCTTCACTCCTTTCACCATCTGATATACTCTACAACTCTATACAAACATCTTCACATTTTTTTATAATTGTGGCTAGAAATAATTCTCAACAACCAAAGAAATGGTTTAATTTTGCAAAAATGTCTAGCTAACCCTCCACTATGCTTCTCCTCAATGAGATTTTCTCTCATTGAACTTCTGGGAATACATAACTAGCTTCCTTTAAACAACATACTATCCTGGATCATGAAATTCAACCACTTTGTCCTTTCAAGTGTAATAGATTTTGTACAAGCCTTCCACACTTCACCAAAATTAGGATCATCTGGATACAGAGTACTAAGTTCCTTGAACCCAACCACCTCTATTTGTATTTTTGTTAGCAAATGTTGTCTTCTACTAGGAGAAACTACAACTTTGATAGACTTCCCAATCCTATGTTTCAAAAACAATGTATAAATCTACAAAAACTCAACACACTTCAAATGCCTTTGGTTTAATTTTCCTTGACTATTCAAATATAGTAAAGCTTGATTATCAATATACAAAACAAACTCCTTACAAAGAAGATAGTGTCTCCACTTCTTCAATGCTTGAACTATAGCATAAAATTCCTAATCATAAATTTTTTTTTTTTGCATCATTCAACTTCTCACTAAAATAAGAAACATGTCTACCTTCTTGGCTCATAATAGCTCCTATTGTAGTACCACTAACATCATAGTCTACTTGAAACACCTTGTTAAAATCAGGAAGTGCTAAAATAGGCTACTTCGTAACTTTTTGTTTCAACAGATTAAAACTCTTAAATGCTCCTACAGTCCACTTGAATTTTTTTCTATCCCCTCTCACTATTTTAGTCAAAGGTCCACAAATAATGCTAAAATCTCTTATGAACTTTCTATAAAAACTAGCCAGTCCATGAAAAGATCTTACCTCTATTGCACTCCTTGGATTAGGCCATTCAAAGATAGCTTTCACTTTCTCTAGGTCCATTTTCATATTTTCTACTAAGACTACAAATCCTAGATACACCAACTCCTTTACAAAACCACACTTCTTCAAGTTTATCAGCAACTTTCTTCCCTCAACTTATTAAACACCTTGCAAATATGGATCAACTGCTCCTCAAATGTCTTACTAAAGATCAAAATATCATCTAGGTAAATAATGATAAACTTACCCAAAAACTCCTTCAGTACCTCATTCATGAGCCTCGGAAAAGTGCTCAATGCATTAGTTACCCCATAAGGTATGACTAACCACTCGTACAGTCCTTTTTTGGTCTTGAAAGTAGTCATTCACTCATCACCTTCTCTAATACAAATCTAGTTGTACCCACTCTTTAGATCTATCTTTGTGAAATACTTAAATCCACTCAAATATTCCATAATATTATCCATCCTTGGAAATGGAAATCTATACTTGATTGTGATCATATTGATAGTGTGAGAATCTATTCAAATCCTCCATTCACCATTCTTCTTTGGTGCTAATACGATTGGTACAACACAGACTTAGACTCTCTCAAATCAACCCCTTCTGCAATAAGCATGAACTTGTATGTTCAACTCCTCACTTTCTATTGGTATCATTTTGTACACTACCTTAATTGGCAAACTAGATCCTAGAATGAAATCCATCTGGTGACTAATCTTCCTCATTGGGGGCAATCCATCAAGTACATTATCTAATACAATATAAAAAAACTCTCCAACATATCTACAACTTCTGCAAGTACCTCCTCTACTTCTTCTTTACAATCTTTTGGAATTATAGAAAAACACATATGCTCACGTTTCATACCTTTAAGAAACACTTTTCCATCAACAAAACATATTCTGGTAGCACTACATACCTTTTCTTCTTTATCCTTCAATGGCTTCAACTTATGCTTTACTCCATCCTTGGTCAAAGTGTAGGTATTTTCTCACCCATCGTGTATAGCATGCTTGTCAAACTACCATAGCCTATGCAACAACATATGACATATGTCCATAGGTATGATATCACATAGTACCCCATTTTGATAGCTTCCAATCTTGAACTTCACTGAGCACTACTCATTGACCATGACCTTGTGGTCATCTTGCACGAAGAAATATGGTATGGACACAAGTGTTTTTATCTCTTTAGCTTGAACTTGGTGACCATCATTTCAAACACCAAATTTTTAATACTTCTACCATCAATGATCACATCAAAACACTTATCTTCACATCTACACCTTGTGTCAAATAAGCTCCTTCTTTGATCAGGTTCATTCTCACCACTCAGTAGAACTTTTCTATTAACTAGGACCTCTCCTCTTTTAGCATCTTTAGAATGCAATTATTTGGCATCTTTATCTACAACTTTTGCCTAGCCTTCTATTCCTTGATCTATCCTTCCTTGGTACTAGGTAAATTCAAATTTTTTATTACCTTCTTCTCCATAATGAAAACATTTCCTACAGAAGCCCCCTCTTCCAGATCCCTATCCTTTGCCTCTTCCTCTCTAATTTCTATTTTTCTAATCATAGAAATGGTTGGAATTGTTTCCCCTCTAGTTTTGACTGCTGCTTCCAGCCTCATCCTTCTTCTTCTAATCATCATTATGGCCACTATAAGATCATCTACTAGATCTTCCACTACAACCTCTTCCACTATTCTTATTCTCAAACTTCTTGCTTAATTTTTCCTCAACTCTTAGAGAAAACTGGTATGCCTCCTCAATACTATTAATTCAAACTAGACTTAGTTCATCCTAAACATTTGGCCTTAACCCATTAAGATAATGAGCAACTTTTTTCTTATCAATTTTTGCATGGCTGATTCTAATGAGAACTTGGTAGAGCTCTTTGGTATACTCTTGAATAGATTTTCCTGCTTGCTTCATCCCTTGCATCTTCTTCAATAGATCAAGCTCATAATACATGGGAATGTATTGTCACTTCGTTTTAGCTATCATCTGTTCCCATCTGGTGATTTTGTCCTTTCCCTTTCTATTTTGGTCCAACTGAAACTTGTGCCACCAGACCTTCTCATGTCCCTTCAATTTTGCCTTTGCAAACTAGACCCTATTAGGATCCTCAATATCTTCATACTCAAAGTACTCCTCTAGTTCATTGATCCAATTGATCAGCTCCTCTAAGTTAATATTTCCCAAAAAAGTGAGAACCTAAAACTTAGGTCTTTTTTAAATCTTGGAGATGACCCTAAAAAGCCTCTCTTCCTCTGGATTTAGAATTGCCTCTACTTCAGCATTTTCTTATACTTCATCCTCATCCTTGCTTTCATCTCTTATGGGAAGATTCATTCCTCTATGCATTTGTTCTTTCAATGCTTGTATTTGTCTTTAGAGGGCTCTAAAACACTCAAGTGTAACACTTACAAATCTTTTTCTATGCTCTCTTTGTGGAGGCATTTTTTCACACTTTCGCTAAAACCATAGTGCAAATTGCCTCACAATCAATGATCTATCTATATACTTAGCCCAAACCATGATCCTAGTATGAATTGCCTCATAGTTGGTGATCTATCCACACACTCAAGAACTCTAGCTCTAATACCACTTGATGAAGGGTGCTCTCCTTAATACCATAAATTCATAACAAAAATAAAGAAAGAACAAATGTGAGAACAAAATATGGACTTCTTATTTGCATCATAAATGCTGAATGACAGGACTCACAAGTACAATATGCTAACCCACATGGGTGCCTTTATTACAATAATCTACAAGACAAGCTACAAACTATTAGCCAAAGCTATCCTAGATAATGTTTGGGCCTTTCTAAAATAGACAATTCTAAGTTACTCAGGAAGGTTCTAGACATTGAAACTTAATACCTAGGGTTGATAAACCCTAACAATACATATAGCATGGGCTAAATACATCTTTGACAAATTATTATAGAAATTTTAGCATCCCAACTTCTGAAGGCCATAATCTCAAATGGTTGCTCCGATTGGCTATTATAACCACTTTTTGGAAATACTAGCTCTTGATCTATATGCTTCAAAACCATGCTAGTGCCCTTTTGTCAAGTTTTTGGACTTCATCCAAGCACTCTAAGGCCTCCAATAGTGAGCCTAAAGATCTTTCTGCAAATATTTCCAATGAAAATCTCCAATAAATTCTCTAATACTTAAGCTGTAGCAATGAGATTTTTATGGTAGGCTTATAACTCTAAAATGACCCTTCATGTAGAAAATGAGAACATTCCGAGCTCATATGAGAAACTCACTAAAAATAGAAAGTTCCCATAAATAGTAACCACCTTATCTACAAGTCCTTATTAAAATAGAAAAGACTGAAAATAAAATATTTTTGGGTGATGTGAGATTTCTCTTACACCCAGGATACTCCTACATTAGAAAGCTATTAAACCTATCAAATATGACCTCAACACTTTTTGGAAATATTCATGACTATGCTAAGTTATTGAGAGGGGAGGGGTGAATTAGTAACTTCAAAAACTTCAACAATTTTAAATCTTAATCCAACAATCCAATTAGCATAGAGTCTATCACATATGATCAGGTCTAATTGCATGCATAAGAAACTAAAAAACATGAAAGCATTCATAACATTGTGACACAAAGATTTGGTGACCTAGAAACCTTCCAAATGGAAAGTAAAACTGGGGTGGGGATGATACCCACAAACTTTAGTATTGCAATATAAAATTAGCCTATTAAAGCTTACATTTATCACTTTTGATGATCTACCCTATTAGGAGAAATGAGAACTACTAGGTCCACCTTGTGAAATGATTTACAAACATACAATTAAGTATATGCTTGGTAAAGAGATTTACAAAAGACTATTAGGTCTACCTTGTTAAAGGATTTGACTGATCCACCAATTGGGATGAAATAGTAGACAATCTTTGATCTGCAACTTGGTTTGTTGAATGAGATTCTTTTATGTGCTAATCACTTTGTGGTGATAGATATGACTTTTGTAGTTCCTTATATTGTTTTAGCCTTTGTAATTCACACTTTTTGCCCTTTTCTAATTATATTCACATTCATATTCCTTACTTCTTACACTTTGGATATGATACAATACATTACATATATCAATCCAATTATACAAATTACAAAGTCAGCCCACATGAAGACACTCAGGTTCTAAAGACTGACTCCATGAGGTTCTAATACTCAACATCCACTGTTAATGCTCGACATCATCATACACTTAGTAGATGTAGAAGCTCAGTCCATACTAATCACTTCCAAGTAGTCTTGAACTTAGTTAGCACTAGTGACTCAGTAGATACTACAAAACTCATTATATAAACTAAATCACTTTATTACCATGACATGACTCGGTAAACACTCTCACCTCAAGCTTAGTATAACTTGAGTCACTTGGTTAAAACTGAGTAGCTCAGTTAACACTGGACTTGCATGACATACACTGCTAACTTGGTGAACACTGCACATCTCATCTTGCACTGGTAAACTTGGCATACACTGAGATACATGGTTTACACTGCTGATCTTCACTATAACTATGACTACTCAGTAACCACTGAGATTTTTCCAAAGGACTTGGTAACAATTGTAGAACTCATTGACAACTAAAATAATTGGCAAACACTAATAGCTATACAAAGAGCTTGGTAGCTATATACAATCTAAATAAGTGTGTGTTACTAATAAAAAACTTGAGTGATACATCAACAATCTCCCCCTTTGGCATTACTAAAAAAAACACTTATCAGCCAAAACTAAATTCAAAAAGTTTCCTAAACACCTTTTATCGATCACCTTGAGATACTAGCTTGGTAAAGTATATTATTTTTGAGATTTTTTTAAAATTGATTTTGTAAGGGATATATCTGTACATGGTAAGGTTCTTTCATATAGTATACTATACATCTTCTTACTATATACAACATATCTATTTGTACATATCTTACTCCCCCATTGATTTTTCAACTTATTACATGATCTTCCCCATAACATATGTCTTTCTCCATACATGCATCTTTCTCCCCCTTTTTGACATTAATGCCAAAGGTTTATTTTATTTATTTACATAGTAACACCAAAATGAGAAAAAAATTCTAAATGTACCTTAAGAATATTGCTAAGGTGTTATCCCAATTGTCTTGCAAGACCTTGCATGTGTGAAGTGCAATTTGGACTTCTATTGACAATTCTATCATATGATCTACAATGGAGAATTTATTGTCATGGATGACAGTTTTTGAATGTACAATATGTTTTTGCAGTGCATCCATGATGGGAAATATCATATTTTTTATATCTATCAATATGGATCTAATCCTTGCTTCTTCTCTAAGCAATTTTGCTTACATATTTGACAAAAATCTTATCCTTTGAAAATGTGCAGAGCTTGAACTAGGCTCAAGTTGCAGCTACTAAGCACTAGCTTTCAAATCTTCATCTATTTTGGACAATTTGTGCTTTATTTCTTGAGTAAACTCAAAAACATCACATATCTTTCCAAAAATTGATGACACATTTGTACAAGATGCTTCTAAATTGCCCAAAATTGTAGAAAGTTCTACTTGATAAATGGCTATCTATTGAGCAATGTGTTCTAGAACTTTATTATTAAACTTCTTTTCTACTTTTTGCACTAACTTATCTTGTCCCTCATTATCTCCATTATATTTATGTACTACCTATGCTAGCTAATAGAAAATTGGTTGAGAAAAGTCAACCTCAATACCTATGGACTTTGCCAAAATGTTCTTTGTGTCTTCAATTATTTTAAATTCTTTATCTCTCTCCTCTCTTAGTCTTTGTTGTTTAGCCTTCTTTTGGAGGAGTTCACCAAATGATTGTGTTTGGTCTAGAGTAATCTTGAAAATGTCCCAATTTGGGATTACAATATCCTCACCTAAATCAATTTCTTCCTCCAACTCTTTTCTTTTACTCAAAAATTTTGTGCTCGATTGAACCTTCCGTTCAACTATCCTTACACTTATTACTTTTGTTCCTAGAATAGAAATAATAGGAGATATGCTAGGACTAGCTATAAAAAATGATATTATGCTTATTGAAGGAATATTTATAGAAATACTTGAAGAATCCAAAATTGATGTGCTCAAAACTTGAGTGCTTAAAACTAAAGTTCTCAACTTGGTTGATGAAGGAAGAGTTTGTAGCTTGGTAGATGAAGCAAAGGTCACTTCTATTAGTGATGTGATGAGCTAAGTAGGATCAAAGAGTGATTGCACATTTGGATTGGCACTAATGGCCACAATCAAACTTTTTGGGGCTCTCTTTATGTTTGATGTTGTCATTGGTTGCTTGGAGAGTGAGGAAGTGAGACAATAATTGTTGCAGCTATCTTAACTAGATTAGTCTCCTTATCATCTAGCTTTTCTTCCTCAATAGCCTCTTGTCCTTGATCCTCTTCATCTTCTTCATTGTCAAAATGAGTTGCTTCTTCAAATTCTATTCTTCATCTTTCTCCTTATCTTCTTCATCATCATCATCTTTAACATCAACTAGAAAATCACTTGGTTTATGTAATAGATAGATATTCTTCCAAGTGTTTGGTGCATTCCTTACAACATGTTCAATATCCTTCATCAAAATCAGATAGGTATTATACTACAGAGTCAACTTTTCTTCATTTTTATTTAGTGACTCTTTAACCTCTACATCTAATATGCTTATTAATAGCTACCTCAAGATTTCCCATATATATCTTTGAAAGTTTGCATGGAAAATTCCCATCTTGTCTTTATCTTTTCCAACAAATCATTAATAATTTGAGAAGCAAGTTGGTCAGGTGAGTATTTCTATTTTCCCATCTTATCCATCACTAGGCCTTCAATCTACTTTTGCTCCTCTGCTATCCTAATTTCATATTTTAATGATTTGAAATTTGTTATTTTGACTCTTGCTTCAAAATCTTTTAATCTGTCTTGGAAGGTGGGTGGAGATTTTTTGAATACAATCTCTCCTCCTTCCTTGTCAAATTTCTTCCTTAATGACTCTTCTTCCTTAGATTCTACCTCATCCTCTACTTCCTCATATTCACCTCTTCCCTTAGTTAACAAAAGGGTTGAACTGGACTTTAGTTTTACAATTCTCTTCTTCCCTTTATTCACCACCTAAGGAAGCTTTATTTCAAGTTCAATCCTGGCTTTTGCTTCATCATATGTTCCAAAATATGTATCCTTATGATCAATTGGCTCATTGAAAAGAGCTTCAATGATGTCTTTAGTTTCATCAATATTAACCTCATAAACAAGAGGTTTTACCCATGTCATTCTAGGCTTAATTGCTTGAATATAAACTTTGTCACAATCCACCACGAAACATATAATATTCTTATAATCCTCAACTAGTTTCTTGGGGATTCAAAACCTATTATTCATTTTCTCTTTGAATGCATCAAAATAATTATCCATGATACTATTGTAGTTTTCACCCATTTTAGCAATAAACTCATTTATATGATATAATACAGGCACATCTTTTCTCCACACAATAGTGCCTTTTGAAAGGAAGAATTTATGAACATAAAAGAATAGATAAGTTAGCAAGGAACCAAACTTACATAGGTTTTTCTTTGATGTCCTTATGCTTTCCATGTTTTTGTTGAGTTGACTCAACAATAGCTCAGCAAGGTCAAATGACAAATTGTTCTATACCACCTTGTATGTAGAGTCCACAACTTCACATGACACACTCTTCAACCTACTAGAGTTGTATATCTTATGTACAATGACATGAATACCAAACTTCAATTCCATATTAGAAACATTGCTTATTTTCATTCTTCTATCATCCCATTCTGCTAGGGTTTTCTTTTCCAATTCTGCCCAACCTAGAGTTTTTGTCATTTTGGCCTTGGCTAGCATTAGGAAGCCAGTGATTCAATGAATCATCTTCTTTGTGATCAACACTAGTTGTTCCAATCATAACTACCCATTATGCACCCAACTAAGGATAAACGTAATCTATTTAACTTGAAATTTGTAGTACATGTGAGGGATGTGAGTTAACCCTTTGGTTTCCAAGTGTTGGTGCTTAGGTTTCAAAACTCCATTTACACATAGTTGGCCTATGGCATCATCCATTTCTAACATACCAATCTCTTGGAAAACACATTTGAAATGAGTGTGAATATTGTTGATCAAAAGTACCTTTGGAGGGATTTGAGATTGTGCTCCACTCGGATCTAGGGTTTCAGCACTGCAGGAGTGAGCTTGAAATCTAGTGCTTTCCATTCCATTTTGTGAACCAACATGATAGATCCTCACTTAACCTTGTTGCTATTGGATTCCATCTTCACTCAATAGGGTTTGAGGGAATTCAAAAAATTTTGCTAGAAATTTGTTCAAATTGCTTGGAAGCTCTGAAGATCACACTTTCGCAATAACACTCAAAATTTGATGGTAAGAAATGATTTTGATTTCATGCTTTTTGTTAAAAAATTTCCATAAATGCTCAGTATGAAAGGTAGATAGACTGACATCATGTTGACAGACTATCATTGATGCAAGAGCATCTTGGGTGTAAGAGCAATCTTGCATCACCTCAAAAATATTTGTATTTTAGTCTTTTTCTATTTTAATAAGAACAAGTAGACAGAGTGGTTACTATTTATGGAAACTTGCTATTTTTAGTAAGTTTTTCATATGAGCTCAAAATGTTCTCATTTTCTACAAGAAGGTTCATTTTAAAGTTGTAAGCCTACCATAAAAATCTCATTGTTCAAGTATAAGTATCAGAGAAGTTATTGCAGATTTTTTGTGGAAAAAATTGCTGAAAAATCTTCAAGCTCACTATTGGAGGCCTTAGAGTGCCCAAATGAGGTCTAAAAACTCAAAAAAAGGACACTAACATTGTTTTAAGCCTATAGATCAAGAGCTAGCATTTCCAAAAAGTGGTTATAATAGTCAATTAGAGAAATGGTTCGTGAGTTATGGCCTTCAAAAGTTAGGCTACCAAAATTTCTAAAATAATTTGTCAAAGATGTATTTAGTTGACTCTATGTCTAATGTTAGGAGTTTTTAGCCCTAGGTATTAAGTTTGAGCATCTAGAACCTTCCTGGGTGGCATAAAATTGCCTATTTAAGAAAGGCCCTAACATTGTCTGGGACAACTCTAGGTTATATTTGGTAGCTTGTCTTGCAAATTGTTGTAATAAAGGCACCCATGTGGGTTAGCATATTGTACTTATGAATTCTATAATTCCACATTTGTAGTGCATATAAGAAGTCCATATTTTTTTCTCAAAGTTTTTATTATTTCTATATTTCTATTATGAGTTTATGGTATTAAGGAGAGCTTCCTGCATCAAGTGGTATCAAAGCTAGAGCTCTTGAGTGTGTGGACAGATCACTGACTATGAAGTGGTTTGCACTAGGAGCATGGTTTGGGATGAGCATGTAGAAGATTGCCAATTGAGAGGTAGTTTGCACTAGGGTTTTAGCAGAAGTTCAAAAATGCCTCCACAAAGAGAGCATGGTAGAAGAGCTATAGGTGTTACACCTAAGGATTTTTAAGCCCTCCAAAGAAAAATGCAAGCATAACAAGAACAAATGCCTAGAAGAATGAATCTTCCCATAAGAGATAAAAGTGAGGATAAGGATGAAGTAGAAGAAAATGGTGAAGTAGAGGTAATTCTAAACCCAGAGGAACAGAGGCGTTTTAGGGCCATCTCAAAGAGGAAAAAGACCTAAGTTTGAGGTTCCCACATTTTTGGGAAATCTTAATCCAGAGGAGTTGATAGATTGGATCAATGAACTAGAGGAGTACTTTGAGTATTAAGATATTAATGATCCTGATAGGGTCAAGCTTACAAAGGCAAATTGAAGGGACATGTTAAGATCTAGTGGCAAGAGAATCAGTTGGAGTGAAATAGAAAGGGAAAAGACAAAATCACCAGATGGGATCAGATGAAAGATAAACTAAAGCAACAATTCATTCTTGTGGATTATGAACTTGATCTATTGAAGATGATGTAAGGGTTGAAGAAAATAAGAAAATCTATTCAAGAGTATACTAAAGAGTTCTACTGAGCTCTCATTAGAACCAACCATGTAGAAGCTGACAAGGAAAAAGTTGTCCATTATCTTAATGGGTTAAGGCCCAACATTCAAGATGAGCTAAGTCTAGTTTGAAGGAGTAGTATTGAGGAGGCATACCAGTTTTCCCTAAGGGTTGAGGAGAAACTAAGCAAGAAGTTTGACAATAAGAATAGTGGAAGAAAGTCATGGTATAAGATCTAGTGGACAATCTTATGGTAGTCATAATGATGAACAAAAGAACAAGGATGAGGTTGGAAGTAATAGTTACAATCAAAGGGGAAACAAATTCAATTGTTTCCATGATCAAAACAATATAGATCAAAGAGGAAGAGGTAGAGGACAATGATTTGGAAGAGGAGGCTTCTAAGGAAAAATTTTCACTGTGAAAAATAAGGGCATAGAGCATTTGAATGTATCCAATGCCAAGGAAGAATAGATCAAAGAATAGAAGGTTAGGTGAGAGTTTCACATGTTGATGAAGATGTCAAATCCTCACATTTAGAATATGTTGAAAGAGGAGAAGTCCTAGTTAACCAAAGAGTCTTGTTGAGTGGTGAGAATGAACCTAAGCAAAGAAGGAACTTGTTTCACACAAGGTGTATATGTGAAGATAATTATTGTGATATGATCATTGATGGTGGAAGTACTAAAAATCTAGTGTTAGAAATGATGGTCACCAAGTTCAAGTTGAAGAGGCAAAAACACCCATGCCCATACCATATTGCTTGGGTGCAAGATGACCACAAGGTCATGGTCAATGAGCATTGCCCATTGAAGTTCAATATTGGAAGCTACTAGGATGAGGTACCATGTGATATCATACCTATGGACATATATCATATGTTATTGGGTAGGTCATGGTAGTTTGATAGGCATGCTGCACAAAATGGGCAAGCAAATCCCTACACTCTAACTAAGGATGGAGTGAAACATAAGTTGAAGCCATTGAAAGATAAAGAAGAAAAGGTATGTAGTGTTGCTAGAATATGTTTTGTTGATGGAAAGGAGTTTCTTAAAGGTATGAAGCATGCACATATGTATTTTTCTATAATTCCTAAAGATAGTAAAGAAGAAGTATAGGAGATACCTGTAGAAGTTATAGTTATGTTGGGACAGTTTTCTAATAGAGTATCAGATAATGCACCTAAAGGATTGCCCCCAATGAGGAAGATCAGTCACCAAATAGATTTGGTTCTGGGAGCCAATTTTCCAAACAAGGATGTGCACAGAATGACACTAGTAGAAAGTGAAGAGTTGAATAGGCAAGTTCATGGGTTATTGCAGAAGGGTTGATTCAAGAGAGTCTAAGTCCATATGTTGTACCAATAGTATTAGTACCAAAGAAGAATGGATAATGAAGAATGTGCATAGATTCTCGTGCTATCAACAAGATAAAAATAAAGTATAGGTTTCAATTGCCAAGGATGGATGATATTATGGACTATTTGTCTGGAACTAAGTATTTCACAAAGATAGATCTGAAGAGTGGCTACTATCAGATTCATATTAGAGAAGGTGATGAGTGGAAGACTACTTTCAAGACAAGGGAAGTACTATATGAGTGGTTAGCCATGCCTTTTGGGCTAACCAATGTCCTAAGCACTTTCATGAGGCTCATGAATGAGGTACTGAAGGAGTTTCTGCATAAGTTTGTCATTGTTTACCTAGATGATATATTGATATTTAATAAGACATTAGAGGAACATTGATTCATATTTGCAAGGTGTTTGAAAATTTGAGGGAAGAAAAGTTGTCAATAAACCTAAAGAAGTGTAGTTTTGTAAAGGAGTTGGTGTACCTGGGATTCGTAGTCTCAGGAAAAGGTCTAAAAATGGGCCCAAAGAAAGTAAAGGCTATCCTAGAATGGCATACTCTAAGGAGTGTGATAGAGGTAAGATCTTTTCATGGACTAGCTACATTTTACAAAAATTTCATAAGAAGTTCTAGTAGTATTTGTGAACCCTTGACTAAAATAATGAGAGGGGATAGGAAAGAGTTTAAGTGGATTGTAGGAGTAGAAAAGAGTTTTAATCTGTTGAAATAGAAAGTTACTGAGCAACCTATCTCAGCACTTCATAATTTTAAGAAGGTGTTTCAAGTAGACTGTGATGCTAGTTGTACAACAATAGGAGCTATTTTGAGCCAAGAAGGTAGACTAGTTGCTTATTTTAGTCAGAAGTTGAATGATGCAAAAAAAAAATTGTTTATGATTAGGAATTTTATGCTATAGTTTAAACATTGAAGAAGTGGAGGCACTATCTTCTTCCTAAAGAGTTTTTTTTTTTATATTGATCATCAAGTTTTGCAATATTTGAATAGTCAAAAAAAATTGAACTAAAGACATTTAAAGTGGGTTGAGTTTTTGTAGAGTTATACATTTGTTTTGAAATAGAGGAGTGGGAAGTCTAACAAAGTTGTAGATGCTCTTAGTAGAAGACAACTTTTTCTGACATAAATGTGGATAGAGGTGGTTGGGTTCAAGGAACTCGGTACATTATATCCAGATGATCATGATTTTGGTGAAGCATGGAAGGCTTGTACAAAAATTGTTACACTTAACAAGACAAAATGGTTGGATTTCATGATCCAAGATAATATGTTGTTCAAAAGAAGCTAGTTATGGATTTCCAAAAGTTTAATAAGAGAGAATCTCATCAAGGAGAAGTATAGTGGAGCATTGGCTAGATATTTTGGTAGAGATAAAACCATAGGTTTGGTTGCTGAAAATTATTACTGGCCATAGTTGTAGCAAGATGTGATGAAGTTTGTACAAAGTTATCGAGTATGTTAGATGGCGAAAGTAGTGAAGCAAAATACAGGGTTGAATCAACCATTACCTGTACCAGAGAAGCTATGGGAGGATATCAACATGGATTTTGTTCTTGGATTATCGAGGACTTAGTGTGGGCATAATTCTATTTTGGTGGTGGTTGATAGGTTTTCAATGATGACACATTTTATTCCTTGCAAGAAGACTAGTGATGTTGTTCATGTAGCAGATTTTTTTTTAGAGAAGTGGTGAGATAACATGGTTTGCCAAAGAGTATATTTTTAGATTGAGATACCAAATTTGTTGGGTATTTATGGCATAAATTATGGAAGAAGTTGAAGATAGATTTAAAGTTTAGTTCATCACATCATCTATAGACTAATGGACAAATAGAAGCTATGAATCACAATTTGGGAAACTTGCTGAGATACTTGGTAGGAGATAAATGAAAAGGAATCAATATGATTTTTCCACAGGTTGAATTTGCATATAATAATTATGTTAATGGGAGTACTATTAAATCACTATTCCAAATTATATATGGGAGTAGTCCCAGAAATTCTTCTGAGTTGAAGTAGATGGATAAAGGAGAGATAAGTAGTACTGAAGCAAAAGATTTTGCTGAACATGTGAAAAACATCCATGAGGAGGTGAGGAAAAACATCATAAAGATGAATGCACAGTATAAGGCTAAGGAAAATATGAAAAGGAGACATAAGGAATTTTAGATTGGAGATGAAGACATGGTTCATTTGAGGAAGGAGCATTTTCTAGTTGGTACATATAATAAGTTGAAGATGAAGAAGTTTGGACCATGCAATATAGTGAAGACACATGATTCTAGAAATTTGTATGAAGTGGAGTTTCCTATTGAATTGGATATTTCACCAATATTTATAGTATTTAATATTTTAGATTTGATAGAGTAAGAAGGAGGCAATGGAGATGAAGTTGTAGAAGTGTAGTGGAGCATTCTACCAGCTAGTTTGGCTACAAAGGATATTAAGGAGATACTAGATAGTCATGTTGGAAAAAGTACTAGAAACAAAACTTATGAGAAATTTCTATTCAAATGGAAAGGAAGACCACTTGAGGATTCATCATGGCTAGCAAAGGAGGAGGTTAACTATCTTGGTTTTCCTCTGGACGCCTGAGATGTGATGGGGTCACTTCTCAAATTACCCTATGTGTCTGATGTAGGAGCATCCTAGGTGTAAGAGAAATCTTGCATCACCCCAAAAATATTTGTATTTCAATCTTTTCTATTTTGATAAGGACTAGTAGGCATGGTGGTTACTATTTATGGGAACTTGCTATTTTTAGTAAGTTTTTCATATGAACTTAGAATGTTCTCATTTTCTATAGGAAGGTTCATTTTAGAGTTGTAAGCGTACAATAAATATTTCAATGCTCAAGCATAAGTATCAGAGAAGTTATTGCACATTTTCGATGAAAAAATTTGTTGAAAAATCTTTAGGCTCACCATTGGAGGCCTTAGATTGCCTAGATGAGGTCCAAAAACTCAATGGAAGGCGCTAGCGCAATTTTCAACCTGTAGATTAGTAGTTGGCATTTTCAAAAAGTCATTATAATAGCCAATCAGAGCAACAGTTCATGAGTTATGGCCTTTAGAAGTTGGGCTACCAAAATTTCTAAATAATTTGTCAAAGATGTATTTGGCTGACTCTATGTCTATTTTTAGGGTCTATTGGCCCTAGGTATTAAGTTTGAGCATCTAGAACCTTCCTAAGTAGCATAAAATTGCCTATTTAAGAAAGTCCTAAACATTGTCTAGGACAACTCCAGGTGATAGTTGGAAACTTGTCTTGTAGATTATTGTAATAAAGGCACCCATGTGGGTTAGCATATTGTACTTATGAATTTTATAATTCCACATTTTTGGTGCACATAAGAAGTCTATATTTGTTCTCACTTTTTCTATTATTTCTATGTTTTTGTTATGAGTTAATGGTATTAAGGGGAGCTTCCTACATCAGTCATCCACTACACTTGCATTGAACACTCAATGAAGTCTTTATGACTTGGTAACCATATGCATCTTTTATACTCTTGACCTTTCTCGGTAGAGTCTATGACCCAACCTCGCTTGGTAGAGGAGATAACTCGATAGACACTTGTACTTGGTGATCTCTTTGTATCCTGAATACTAATTTGGATCATTTTTCTCTTTCAATCTAGAATTATTTTGGATGTCTTCTTTGATAGCATAGTTCCAGTTTCTCCTTTGAGAACTTAAGTAGAAATGATAGAGTCACCCAATTCTTGAGTGACTTGATCATCATTTTTTTTTCTTTTTTAAACTGCAAGAATCAGTGCAACACGACCCCCCTATAAACTACAGTGCACCTGGTAAACTTTTTAACGTGACCGGTAGCGCTGGTGCGACATGCCCATCGGTACCACGAGGACGAGGGAGACTAGAACCCATGACCAACCCCCTGCAATAGGGAAGATTTAGCCAACCGAGCTAGGGCCCCCGCCCTAAACTTTATCATCATTACTTGGACTTGTATCCTCAATAGACTTAGGAACCCATTGTTGTCTCATCTATTTTTGGATGTTATCCACTTTTTCCTTTTTCTTATCTTCATCCTACTAGCATTCATGTAGTTCTTGGAAAGATGACCAAGTTCTATACAAATAAAACATCTTTTAGTGGTGTCTCTTTTCCTCAAATGATGCTTTACACAATTTATTCTAATGTGTCCAAATTCTCCACAATAATGATATCTACACTAGGTGTTGTGGTCCTAACCAAATATTGCTTTCACAATTTACTCCGTTGGATTCAATACCTTGGTTTTGCATCCTAATGACTTGTGTCCATATTTCTTACATTTGTGACATTTGCCTTCAAATCTTGGTTTCTCTTTGCATTCATTAGCCTTATGACCATGTTGATGGCAATTGTAGCATTTTCCATTGAATTTTGCTTTTCCATTGCTCCAACATTTTTTTGATGTATGACCTATCTTACCATAGTGATTAGAAGTAGGTCTTTGGTTCTTTTGAGCTCTTTGCTTAGATGATTCTCCTTCTTTTGTATATCCAATTCTTGCTTTTCCTTTTTTCCTATAGAGGTTTTTCTCATTCAATTGATTCATGTCTACTTGGGATTTCATCATTCTTTCATTGATTTACTTCTCAGAGTTTAGATCATTATGTAATCATTCATTGATTTTCCTTTCAAAATTTAGATCATTTCCCATTCTTTCATTGATTTGCCTTTTAGAATTTAGATCATTTCTCATTCTTCCATTTTCAAATCTTAGGCTCATGATTTATTTATTTGCATTGGAGAGTTGATCAATAAGGTTTTCTTGTTGAAGAGATTGGTTATGAATTCTATTGTTCCATCCATCATCTCTTCTTTTATCTTATTTTTCTATTCCATGACTTCGTTCAACCTTACTACCTAAATTTCTTTCTCTCTCTTAATTTTTCTTACCTCTTCTTGTAGGGAACCATTCTTTTCTAAGAGTTCTTTGATTGCTTTATTGGCTTCATCTAAATTTCTTGAATGAAGGTCTTTAATTCTTTCTGCAATTTAGAGATGATCATTCATTTGAATTGCAAGTTCTTTTCTTCTTTTTAGGGGTTGAGGGAGTTACTCCTTTGCTTTCTTGAGTTGGGCAATGGCCATTTCCAAATATAGCTTCTCATTGTTGATAGCTTTGTCAAGTCTAAATATCTTCATGGCCTTGATCTCTACTCAAGTTGCTAAACTTTCTCCTAAGAACCACAAAGATCTGATATCAATTTTTGGAAATATTCAAGACTATGCTAAGTTACTGAGAGGGGAGGGGTGAATTAGTAACTTCAAAAACTTCAAAAATTTCAACTCTTAATACAACAATCCAATTAGCATATAATCCATCACATACAATTTGATCTAATTTCATGCATAAGAAATTGAAAACATGAAAGTATTCATAAAATTGGGACATAAATATTTGGTGACCCAGAAACCTTTCAAATAGAAAGTAAAACTAGGGTGGGGATGATAACCACAAACTTTAGTACTATAGTATAAAGTTAGCCTGTTAAATCTTATATTGATCACTTCTGATGATCTGCCCTATTAGGAGCAATTAGGACTACTAGGTCCACCTTGGGAAAGGATTTACAAACATACAATTAAGTATGCACTTGGTAAAGAGATTTACAAAAGACTGTTGGGTCTATCTTGTTAAAGGATTTCACTAATTGAGCTATTTGGATGAAATAGTAGATGATCTTTGATCTACAACTTGGTTTTCTAAATGAGATTACTTTATATGCTAATCATCTTGCTATGATAGATATGACCTTTTTTGTTCTTTATACTATTATAGCCTTTCTAATTTTCTCTTTTTGCTCTTTTCTGATTATATTCACATTCACATTCCTTACTTCTTACACTTTGGATATGATACAATACATTACATATATACCAATCCAATTATACAAATTACAAAGTCAGCCATAATACAAGTTAACACAAATATTACAAAGTCAGCCCACATGAAGACACTTGAGTTTTGAAGACTGACTCGGTGAGGTTCTGATACTCTGCATCCACTGTTAATGTTTGACATCATCATGCACTTGGTAGACATAGAAGCTCAATCCATACTAATCACTTCCATGTAGTCTTAAACTTGGTCTGCACTAGTGACTCAATAGATACTATAAAACTCATCATATAAACATAATCACTTATTTACTATGACATGACTCAATAAATACTCTCACCTCAAGCTCGGTATAAATTGAGTCACTTGGTTAACACTGAGTAGCTCGGTTAAAATTGGACTCTCATGACATACACTACGAACTTGGTGAACACTGCACAACTTGGCTTGTACTGGTAAAATCTGCATACACTAAGATACATGATTTACACTACTGATCTTCACTATAACTATGACTGCTTGGTAAACACTAAGATTTTTCCAAAGGACTAGGTAGAAACTATAGAACTCGATGACAATTAAAATACTTGGAAAACATTGATAGCTATACAAAGATCTTGGTAGCTATATACAATCTAAATAAGTGTGTTTCACTAGTAATAAACTTGACTGATATGTCAATAACACTGTCACATCCCTTAGTGCTAGGTCAAGCTATCATTTATATCACCTGATTATTGACATCATTGAGTCCCTTAGTGTCAGATAGTGACATTATCAAATCAATTTAATGAAATTAACAATGTTTTTTGATGTTATTATGATCAATCTTATCAATCAACTTTGATCCTATGGCATTTACAAGGTCTATTAGACATCACATGTTCTTAATCTATGTCATTTATCCTTGGCATGTTATCAATCCTAATCACTCAATCAATTTGATCATGACTTTTATCTACCCACCATCGTCATAGTTGATCTACATAATCATCCCATTTTATCAAAGGATAATCATACATTTATCTAATCAAATTGGCCAATATACCATATGTTGGAATTCTTTATAATAACTAAGAGGGGTGGGGGGTGAATTAGTTATCTAAGGTATAGATGTATAAATAAAACTTGTCATAGTTTAGTGAACCCATAAAACATTTATCATCATACATGCATCCATAAGACATGAAATCACTTAAAAATTGAAGGTTACTGTCAAATCAATTTCCAAAAATGTAAACATGAAACATAAAAAATTGAGCAATATATTTCACACAATTATTTACATGAAAACCTAGTTTGGGAAAAACCACCAGTAACACGCTACTCTTTTTCACTCTTCTGAAGTGATGCCATGTAAAAGGTCAACCCTATTTAACGTTACAATACACACTATTAAATGTGACCCTATTAAATTATTTCAATCATCCTATTAGGAGTGAGCCTTGTTAGAGGACTTTAGACCATTCATTTGGAATGCCACCCAATTAAAGGATTTACAAATGACTGTTAGGTCAACCTTAATCCAAAGGACTTACCCTAGACTAATACAATTATTTGAGAGTAACAATAAGACTTTGATCTAATAACAACTTACAACTTCATTTTCAAATTATAGATCTATGTTTTAGTCCTCCATTTACTTGTATTTCACATAGTTTGACTCTGATAGCTTGTACACCCTTCAAGCATTCATATCCTTAAAGACTTCTTGCTTAACTTGCCAATGTAAAATCTTCACTTAGGTCACTTGATGAAGCAATACCCTTGCCTCCTTGTCTTCATTTTTTTCTCACACATTACAACCCTTGCTTCTAACTAGCCATCCCTATAAATAGAGAATTAAAATATTTTTCTATTCATTCTCCATTGTCTAATTTTGGGTTAGGACAAATTAGGTAGGATTCAATGAATATACCACTTATTCCATATAACTTCTAGAAACTTCTCCTTCAATCCTCTTTGAATTTCTCTCAAAATGTTTTACCATAAATTTTGTACCACCAGCTCGTCAATCTTATCTTTCACTTAGTTCACACAATCCAAGAAAACAAACTTGTCAGCTCAGATCCATCAAATTCATGATCTTTCTAATAATTTAGTCACTTAAAATTAATTTGTTTCTAATGCTCGACACATACTGCATTGCTCGACATCCACTAAAAAGTCACTCGACACGGACTAAAGTTTACTAGAGCTTGGCCTCAACCAAACTTTACTCAACATCCACTATTTTTCTTGGCATACACTAAAATTAACTTTTACTCAACTCCAACTAATGTTATGCTTGGCTTGCACTAACTTTGCTCAACACCTACTATCCATTCAATCAAGCTTATTAGACAAACTTTGTTTAACTTGTTCTTTTGAACTTTCTTAGTGTAACCAACCTTTGTAACCTTAAGTGAATTATTAATGCACTATGATATCACTATCTGATTCTTGTACTCTCTTTTTATATCATAACTCAACATTTCATTTAGGTGCTTTTGTTATATCTTTTTGATTAAATCCTCTTCATCAATGAAACAAGTGATACTACTTAAATCATATAAGTAGTTGTCTTACCAACAAAAAATAGATTTGATATCAGTGAAAAAATAATGATTAAAACATATTTATCATACATGTATCAAATTTTTTTCAACAATCTCCCTCTTTGGCATTGATGGCAAACCAAAATGATCAAGCAAACTATCTAGATTAAAATAGTAAGACCAACAAAATACCAAAAATAAAATAATTCCTTGTATTGAAATCTCTCCCTCTATCAAAAACTTTCATCTTCTGAATAGGTTACAATTTTTTTTTTTTGTTTCATCTTCATCCTTATGACTTCCTTTGAATTACTTGTTAAATCTCCTTTTTACAGTAGCTCACTCTTACTAGGTAGATGTTATCGAAAGATACACTTTCTTTCTCACTAGTCAACAATTCTTCCTTCTATTGTGTGTTCTAATTTCTCCTCTTTGTTTCCTGTATTATATATCTCCCTCTTAGCTATATATCTTTGTCTTTCTAAAATATCTCCCTTCAAGATTAGTTTGACTCTTGTATTTATTTCTCTTTTGAAACAATGCCAAAACTTGTCATCTTAATATGTAGATATGAACTTCTTCAATTTCTCCTGTGTCACCTTGCTTGTGACTAATTTGAATTTCATCTCTTTGATTACTTTAGGTAGCACCTATAGTAAGGTCCACTACATCAATTGGTAACATATGGCAATTAGCTTGGTTGACACAGGGCACTCCTTTTGTTACTTAGATAGCCTTTGATAGGGTTATCACACCTAGTTTATCTCCTAGATACTCATGAGCATCCTTAGGTAATACATTTTTGAAGATATCAACAATTTTCTCTTTTTTGTTAACATATTCTATCTTCACTTCTTTGTCTTGAACTAATTCTCTCAAGTAATGATACTTGATTGCAATGTGCTTAGTCTTTGCGTGCATCACAAGATTCTTTGATATATTTATAGCACTTGTATTATCACAATAAAGTGTCACTAGTTTATTGATCTCTTCCTTCATACCTTTGATTAGTTGTCTAATCCTTACAACATTTATATAATTTACAATATCAACAATATATTTAGCTTGAACAGTAGATTGTGAAGTGCAGTTTTGTTTCTTTCTAGTCCATGTAACAAGCCTCTTGCTGGAGAAAAATGCTCCTCTACTAGTTCTCTTTTTTTCATCAATTTTCTAGCCCAATTAGCATCAGTATAGGCTCTTATTTCAAATTTTTCATTTTTCTTGTAGTAGAGACAATATTCTTGTATTCCTTTCAGATATCTAATTATTCTCTTTACATCCATAAAATGATTCTCCTAGGGATTAGCATAGAATCTTTCAATTATCCTTATAGATAATGCAATATCAGGTCTTCTATGTACTACATATTGTAATTTTATAATCATAGACCTATACATTGATTCACCTCAGCTGAATCATCATTTTTTGAAAATTTATGGCCTATTACCATAGATGTACTTACTAGTTTGGAATCCTCCAATCTAAAAGTTTTTACTATCTCCTTGACATACTTTGACTGAGTGATGTATATACCATGTTTCGTTTGATGTACTTGCAAACCACAAAGAACTTGATCTCTCCAAACATTGATATTTCAAATTCTTGCTTCATTTCATTTGCAAAAGCCTTACATAAAGCATCTTAACCTTCAAATATGATATCATCAACAAAAAATTTAGATAACAATATACCTTTTCCTTTCTCTATCTTCATGTATAGATTGTTGTTATCATCAGTCCTTTCAAATCCAATCTTCACAAGATAATTATGAAGTCTCTCATACCATGCTCTTGGTGCATGTTTCAAACCATATAGAGCTTTGTGTAGTCTACATACCATGTTCTTATTGTTGACATCAATAAATCCTTCTAGTTGTTCTATGCAAACTTCTTCCTCTAATATACCATTTAAAAATGCAAACGTAACATCTATTTGATAAAATTTGAAACCTTTGTATGCAGGATAAGTAAGCAGAGTTCATACTCCTTCCAATCTAGCAATAGGAGCAAATATTTCTCCATATTCAATTACTTCTTCTTGTGCATACCCTTTGTAGACTAATCTTCCTTTATTCCTTTTGACTTCACCATTTTCATCTAGCTTATTTCTAAATACCCACTTGGTGCCAATAATTTTTGTCTTTTGGTCTAGGAACTAGAGTCCATATTTTTCTCAATTTGTTCAATCTCTTCTTCCATGGCTTTACTTTAGTCCACATCTTCTAAAGCATCTTTCACTATTATAGGTTCTTTTATACTCAACAAGCATGTATCATTTCTCAACTTGTTTCTTGTCATTGGTCTAGCATTTTTATTTCCAATGATTTGTGTAGTAGGATGATGTCTCTTGACATATTTAGACAATCTTAGTTCATCTCTAATTTCTCATTTGGTCTATCTACTTTAGAGTCACTATGTACATCTCTGTCAGGTATTCCAACATCTCTCTCATGTACACCAATTTTAGAATTAGAATGTGCCTGAACCTCATTCTATAACTCAACATCTAAATGTAGCTTAGTTCCTGAATGCAACTCAACATTCATATTATGTGATTCGATAGTCACTAAAACTTGATGTTGGTTTGTAGCTTGATTTACAACATGTTCTTTAGTAGGCATACCTTAATAAAAGTATACAAATGATTTGTATTCTTCTAGTTCTTTTATAGGTTTAGTCTCATGTACTTCTATATATTCATCAAAGTTCATATTTTCACTTTCCACAACTTTTTTAGTGCTAGTATTTAAACACTTATAATCTTTACTTCTTATGGAATAACTTAGGAATATAACTTCTTTACTTTTTGCATCTAGTTTACCATTACTAGAATATTTGAGAATAAAACATTTGCTTCCAAATACCTTAAAGTATTTTACATTATGTGAGTATCCATACCATAGTTCAAAAGGTGTTGGATGAGTACCTTTCTTGACTTGTATAAGGTTCAAGGCATAAATAGTTGTACGTATAGCTTCTCTCTAGTATTTTAAAGCAACATTTTTCTCTATCATGATTGTCCTAGCACATTCCATTATAGACCTATTCATCCTTTCAGCAATTCCATTTTGTGGAGGGGTTATAGGAGAAGATGTCTATCTTTTGATTTCTCTAGCATTACAAAACATCTCAAATTCATTTGATGTAAAATCTTCTCCTCTATCAGATCTTAAAAATTTCATACTTTTACCTATTTCCTTCTCAATTCTTTCTAAGTACTAGTTAAACATTTGGAAAGCATCAAATTTTTGTTTCAAAACCATAACTATTATCATTCTAGAATAATCATCAATAAGTAGCATAATGTACTTATCTCCTTTGTAGCTTTTCACTTCATTTGGTCCATACAAGTTAGTATGAACAATCTCTAGTATTCCTTTAGAGGTGTGAGTTTGACTCTTAAAACTTGGCTTTGTCATTTTGCCTAACTGACATTGTTTGCACATTACATTATTAGATTGTTTCAACTTAGGAAAACCTCTGACTTTTCTTATGTTATTGATATTGACCAAGTTATCAAAATTAACATGACATAACCTTTTGCGCCACAACCACAAATCATCAAATTTTACAATTAGACAAGTAGCATCCTCTATATCAAGATAGAATAGATTACTCCTAGTTTGATCACCTTTTCCAATCAGTTTTCCATCAACATCATATATCTTAGCAATCTTGTTTTCAAACTCAACCTTACAACTGAATTATTCAATTGTGAGACACTCAATAGATTATAATTAAGTCCTTTAACATAGTAATCATTGTCACATAGAATATTTTCTATAAACTTGATAGAACCTTTTCCTTTTATCAAACATAGTACATCATTATCAAATATTACACTATTTCCATCATAACAATTCAAGGTAATGAACTTACTTTTATCTCCAGTCATGTGATGTGAACACCCACTATCAATGATCCATCATTATTGTTCACACAAGCCATAAGTTTAGTTGCCTCATCTTCATCAAATTTGTCCTTCATTACAACATACACCACTTCATCATCATCTTCATTAGATTCATCTTTTGTTTCCTCTTTAGCAATGTGGTAAGACTTCTTGTCTTTGTCTTTGTGGTCTTTGTTGTCTTCATCTCTTTTACTTGTTACCACCTCTTTAGTTTTTCTTCTCTAGACATCTAGTAGGAATATGACCAACTTCATTGTAATTAAAACAAATGATAGATAATTTACCTTTAAACTTTTCTTTACCTCTATGAAATATCCTTGCCAATAGTGCTTCAAGTTGTTCTACATCTTCCTCATTTGTGTTATTGTCACTGGACACATACTTCTTCTTTTTTTCTTCTTCTTCTCATCAAACTCCTTTAATGATAGCTTAGCTTCTAAATCAGATTCAAAGTCTTTAGGTTTGTAATTGTCAAAGTTAAATATCTCAAAAATACCGAGTCTACCTACCAAACCTTCAAGAGATAGAGTATTCCCTGGTATACATCTTAGTTCTTATATTGTAGAAACTCTAATAGCATATCTAGGTAGTAATGTTCTTAAAAAATTTCTTAGTAGTATCATCATCTATTGCACCATTAGCTCCTCTTATTGCCTTAACAACATCTTTTATCCTTGTGAAATATTGAGCACTATTTTCACCTTCTTGCATTCTCATATCATCAAACTTACCTCTGAGACTTTCAACTTTGGATCTTAGAACATTCTTTTCCCCTCTATAGATGGTGGTTAAAGCATCCCATATTTTCTTTGCACTTTCTAGACCTTTGATATCATCAAATTTAGTATAGCTTAGGGGGGAGGCAATCTCCAACATTGTCTGGTTGTGTTCTTTCTTCTTTTTCATATCCTTGGTAGTTAGGGCTCTAGCAGGATCAACATTCTTAGTAGTAATGGTAAATTGCAAATTATCTCAAAGTCTTCCAAGGTGTAGCTTCATCAAACTTTTCCATGTAGGGAATTTATCTCTATTCAACTTCGGTACATCTCTTTTTGAAATCTTGATCTTTTTTCTTCTAGTACCTTTAAACTAGTCCTTTGAAGCAGATAGCTCTGCTACCAATTGTTAGAATTCTTTAGAATAACTAGGGGGGGGGGGGGTTGAAATAGTTATCCAAGGTCTAGATGTATAAATAAAACTTTTCACAACTTAGTAAACCCATAAAATATTTATCAACATGCATGCATCCATAAGATTTATGCAATCACTTAAAATGTGTAGGTTACTATCAAATCAGTTTGTAGAAATGTAAAAATGAAACATAACAAATTCAACAACATGTTTGACATAATGATTTATGTGGAAACCTAATTTTGGAGAACCCACCAATAACATGCTACTCTTTTTCACTCTTTTGGAGTGATGCCTTGTGAAAGGCCAACCCTGTTAAAGGTTACAATACACACTGTTAAATGTGACCCAGTTAAAGGATTTTAATCACCCTTTTAGACCATTCACTTGGAATATCACCCAATTAAATGATTTACAAATGACTATTAGGTCAACCTTAATCCAAAAGATTTATCCTAGATAGATACAATTATTAGAGAGTAACAGTAAGGCTTTGATCTAATAACAACTACAACTCCATTTGTAGATTACAGATCTCTATTTTAGTCCTCCATTTTGCTTGGCTTTCACACATTTTAGCTTTGATAGATTGTTCACCCTTCAAGCATTCACATCCTTAAGCCTTCTTTCTTAACATGTCAATGAGGATTCTTCACTTAGGTCACTTGATGAAGCAATACCCTTGTCGCCTTGTCTTCCTTAGGTTCTCACACATGGTAACCCTTGCTTCTAACTAGCTATCCCTATAAATAGATAATTAAGATGTTTTTCCATTAATTCTCCATCATCCAATTTAGGGTTAGGATAGATTAGGTAGGATTCAATGAATCTACCCTTCATTCCATATCACTTCTAGAAACTTCTCCTTCAATGCTCTTTGAATTTGCCTCAAAATAGTTTACCATGAATTTTGTGCCACCAAGTTCACACAATCCAAGAAAATAAACTTGTCAAATCAAATTCAAGGAATTCATTATCTTTCTAATAATGTAGCCACTCAAAAGTAATTTGTTTCTAATGCTTGACACATACTACATTGCTCAAAATCCAAAAAATGATCACTTGGCACAAACTAAAGTTTATTGGTGCTCAACATTAACCAAACTTTACTTGGCATCCACTATTTTGATTAGTATACACTAAAATGAATTTTTACTCAACTCCAACTAATTTTTTACTCAGCTTGCACTAACTTTTCTTTGCACCTACTATCTATTTGGTCAAGCTTGGTAGATAAACTTTGTTTAACTTTTTCTTCTAAATTTGCTTAATGTAAACAACCTTTGTAACCTTAAGTGGATTTCAATGCACTATGATATCACTGTCTTAGCTGATTCTTGTACTCCTTTTTAATATCATAACTCAACCTTCCCTCTAGGTGCTTTTGTTACATCTTTTTGATCAAATCCTCTTCATCAATCAAATAAGTGATTTTACTTAAATCATATAAGTAATTATCTTACTAGAAAAAAGTAGGTTTGACATCAGTGACAAAACAATGATTAAAACATATTTATCATACTTGTATCAATCTATTTTCAAAACCCTATAGGATTAGATAACCCATAATTTAATCATATGTCAGTTCAATCATTTTCATCACACATTACTAATTATTCTTGCTAACCAATATTATCATCTTTGAAAACTATGGGAATTTGCAATTTCCTAAGTTCTATTTTCCACCTCTAGTTTCTAAATTACTAATTTCCATTTGTGTGGAATTTTCAATTTTTAATTCAAAATATTCCAAATAGTCTTAACACATGGATATCTTATGTCATAGATTCTTGTCTACAAGTGGCTTTGAGGTGTCATATGCACGTCATAGATTCTTCTCCATATTTAGCCATGTTGACTTTCATGCATCATAGAATCATACATTTTACAACTTGTATCATATTTGTCAAAGAAATTCTAAGGAATATCTATGTCAAGTTGTACATTCGAGTTGACAAGTGTCCATCCTCTCATTCATGTCTCACCTCTTGCACTTTGGTTATAAATTGAGCCATCTTTCTCTCATTTTTGATCTCTTAGAACCCATTAGGATTGAACCACACTTCTAGTACTCTCAATAGCAACGATATCCCATCATTGTAATTTTCTTTCAATTGTCTACTCTATAGGCAAGTGGAGCTACATCAAATGGAGAAGAAAGAAGGACATGGGAGCTACAATTAAAGAGGGGGTTTTCCTTATGTTTGCTTCCTTTAATTCAATTGGTTTTAATGGTATATTAAAAGGGTTTAGTGTATTTGATTTATTTTTTGTGGTTGCTCATAGTATGCTAGGTTCTAACCCATTTTCTAGTTTTATAATTGGTGACCCCGACATGAAGATCATGCTTATAGGTGCAAGGAAGGAGCTCATTTGAAGGAATATAATGCTTATCTCCTCTTTCTTATAACATCTAGTCTAATTAGGAGGCTAGTAACAAGTTTTTGTCTTTTATTCATGCATTTCTATAGCTTGATGTCCCAAGTGTGCACTTGGCTCTGTCTTGACACACTTGGGGGTCTTAGGAAGATGTTTTAGGGACCTAAAAATAACTATAACCTCATATATATTGTTCACACCTAACCAACTACACTCCAAAACTACCAACTATACCCTTTTGGGCCCCGAGTGGTGCAAGGGTGCCTAGGAATAAGTAAACCATGAAGACTATGAAGGAATGGAAGATACTTAATGGAAATCAAAGGTCTAGGGAGGTCAAAGGGATCCTAAATGATGCAAATAATATCAATTATAATGTATTGGCTCCTATAATGTTTTAATGCCATGAAATGACATTTGAATGAATTTATATCCTTGAAAGGATTAAATAAATGTATCTTGGACCATTAGTGTCCCAATGTGTCTAGGAGGTTCTAGGAGGTTATTTGGGTTTTAAATAAGTCTTCTAAGTGTTGGAGACACATTAGTTATTAAATTTAATTAGTTTTAGTTCATTTTCATAATTTAAATATTTAAATATTCAATTGATAACGACTAGTAGCCATTTAGGAGGGAAATGGGTTTTTGTTGTTTAAACACTTAACTGATCCCTCAAACTAGTTGGAAGAGGTTGTGGAAGTTAAGTTTTCATTTCCTATTTGTATTTGGGACTTCATTGTGTGGGAATGAAGCTTAGAGTGTATGAACAGGAACATAGATTCAATGAAATATAAGTTTTAATCAAAAAATCTATTGTTCTTGGCATTGATACTTCTTGTTTTGATTTTGGGATCCAATATGGAATAGGTTTAGAATATCAAATAGGATATTAGAAGGCATTGTTACATGTTTTGGATGATTTTAATGTCATATTAAATGATTGTACCTTCATTTCAAGTGGAATAAACTAATTTTCTAAGTTTTCTTTCTTTATTTTGAAGTTTATTTGTAACTAATAAAAATTCCATGGACTCAAGGCCTAGAATCCATGGAATGATGATTATTAACCATGTACCATATTAATCAAACTTGGAACTTGTTGACGATTAAATGTAAAGTGTGATCACAAGCTGTGGCAGGGAATGTTCCATTGAAATTGATGGCACAAGTGTAGCAGTGGGAGTTTGGTTTGAATAAACTAGCTATGTTATGATTGGAATAGTTGTGTATGGTGGATTTAATGGTTAATCAATCACAAATTGATCTAGGAAGGGATTGAAAGGCTGATATTGGACAAATACTTAAATCAAGGGTTTGAAGCAACCAAATTGGGGTTTTGGGGGTTTTAGATGTTTTTGGCCTAATTCCTCTTAGGATTAGAGGTTTTGTGAAATTTTATGACATTTTCCAAGAGTTGAGACCTTGAAGATGTTTCTAGGTGGTAGTTACTTTGTAAAATTATCAAGTTCTATAGTGTTTTTAAGGGTATAGGAAGAGTACTACTATTTGGTCCAAAAGACCAATACCTGAGTTTGAGATATGTTATTGAATGGCCAAAAGTGTGTTTGAATGTGGATTTATTTCTTCTTGTATTTTGGGAAAGTGGAGTGTTTGAAGACCAAAAGGGTCATTGTAGGGCTACAAGGCTAATTCATTAGGCCTCTAGGCCAATTTGAAGACTTTTTGCCATTGTGAGTAAGAAGTATAATTTTGAAAACCTTAAAACCTCTTTAATCTATCCTCATATACCTCAAATATATCAAATTTATCACTGGTTTAAATTTATAGTAACCTTGGTTGAGTTGAGTCTTTTAAAACCATTGAGCACTATGGGAAGTAGTGGATTTATAAGCCAAATTTGAGTAACTTATCTTGTGTATTAGGTCCATCACCATTTCCTCTACATCAAGTGGTATAAAAGATTATGGAAAATTCTTATGGAAATTCTGTAGTGGTATTGAGAAGTTGGTTCTTGGATCCTTAGTTAAGCCCTTGAAGTAGAAACATCCTTTAAGGTGTAGCCCTGAGTTGATTCATTTTTCAAGTTGATCAAAGAACTATGACTAAAGGTGAGGAAGGAGATTTATCTACAAGGATGACCAACATGGAGTTGGCAAGGATTGCTAAAGAATAATTGGTAGATAACAAGAAGCTAAAGACAACCCTTGAACAAGAGAAGATGGAGAAAGCTAAAAAAGATAAAGAGATGAGAATCATGTTGGAGAAACTATGGCCTTAGAGAGAAGGGACAAGGGCATCAGACAAGATGAAGAAGTTGTAGATGAAGAAGAAGAGGAGGAAATCCAAGAGGAAGAACAATTAGATCCTAATAAAATAAAGATGGCTAAGTTTGCTAGAGTCATCAAGAGTGGTGATACAAGGGCAAGAGTTGATTTACCTATGTACGGAGGGAAGATGGATGATGAGGAAATGGAGAATTCATTTGAATGTGAGGATATGGAAGAGAATCAAAAGTCAAAGGTTACAAAATCCAAATTGAAAGGACATACTTTGATATAGTGGGATTGTGTGTAAGATTAATGATGGAGGAATAGGAAGCCAAAAATCACATCTTGGTACACAATGATGGATAAGATGAAGGAAAAATTTCTACCAAATGATTATCGGGTATAGTTATACAAGAATTTGTAGGGTCTTAAAAAAAAATACATAGATGTACAAAATTACACTAAGGATTTTCAAAAATTGGACATAAGGGTGAGTCATGATGAAGATGTTGAAGGAAAGATCGTAAGATATATGGGGGGACTTAGGTTCAATATCCAAGATGAACTTAGTCTTTCTACCCTTAGATCAGTTGAAGAGTGCTAAAATTTGGCTATTAAGGTTGAGGAAAAGATTAGAAGAAGACAAGAGAGACAGAGTAACACGAGGAGGTTCATCCATGAGAGGATGAGGTGGTAGAGGTACTACTAATTTTTAGAACAAAAATGATAAAGCTAGGGACAAACCATACACATTAGAGGCTCGAGAAGACTATAGAGGATACAAGGGAGGAAGACATGGAGGAAGAACTGATGGAGTATTCATGAGGAGATGCTTCGCTTGTAATGAGGTAGGTCATCAGTAATATAGATGTCCTAAGTGGATTGAAGAAAAAGGAAAAGATAGAAGATTCACTTTAACCCAAGGAGAATCAAAAGAAGAAGAGTAGTCTAGAAACATAGTGGTTTTACTTGAAGAAGGAGAATATTTGTTGATGTGAAGAGGACAACCATACAATCCAAGCATTTTTAGATCTATTTGTTTAATCCAAGGTAAGGAATGTCAATTCATTGTAGATTCAGGGGCAAGTCATAATATGGTGTCTTATGAAGTTGTTAAGAAGCTAAACCTACAAAATATTCATCGTCCTCAACCATATTATGCTAGTTGTGTGAATGTAAATTAGAATTTTTTGGTTAGTAATCAAGTTATGATTAAGTTTTTAGTTGGAAAATATAGGGATTAGATGTTATGTGATGTTATGGACATGAGTTTTGGACACTTGATCTTAGGTAGGTCTTGGAAATGGTCAAGAAAGGTAATTCATGATGGTTTCACCATGAAGCAAATAAGTATGAGTTGAAGCCCTTAGTAAGGAGCCAAGAAGACCTAATTCTTACATGTTTTGGGTAGGAGATTACAAAGAAAGATTTGTATGATACTAGATAGAAAAATGGTACACAAGTAGAGTCAAGGGGATACTATGACACTCCTAAAGGTGGAGAACTTAGGGACCTAGCCTTTGTAAAAATTGGGACCATCAAGTGTCCTTTAATGTAGTCAGAGCATAGAAAGAAATCAAATATGAAGGACTTACATCCTTCTCACTATCCTTCACAAGGACAATAAATTTTTTTAAGTTTTTCTTTTAACAAGTTATGTGTGAATGCAGGTTGGAAAGATGTGAGAAAGAAGATGACTTTGGAGGATTACTTCACCCCTACATTGCAAATATCCTTTAAGCCTCACAACTCTTGGGACAAGAGTTTCATTGGTGCTAGGGTGTATGGTGTAGGGGCACCTAGGAACAACAAGTAAACCATGAAGACAATGAAGGAATGGAAGATACCTAATAGAAATCAAAGATCCATGGAGGTGAAAGGGATACTAAGTAATGAAAATCATATCAATTATAATGTATTGGATCCTATAATGGTTTAATGCCATGAAATGATATTTGAATGAAGGTATCTTGGACCATTAGTGTCCTAGTGTGTCTAGGAGGTTCTAGGAGGTGAATTGGGTTTTAAATAAGTCTTCTAAGTGTTGGAGACACCTTAGTGATTAAATTTAATAAGTTTTAGTTCATTTTCATAGTTTAAAAATTCAAATATTTAATTGATAATGACTAGTAGCCATTTAGGAGCCAAATAGGGTTTTATTGTTTAAACACTTAGCTAATCTCTCAAACCCTTTGGAATAGGTTGGGTAAGTTATAGTTTGATTTCATATTTGTATTTGGGACTCTATTGTATGAGAATGAAGCTTGGAGTATAGGGATAGGAATAGAGATTCAATGAAATATAAGTTTTAATAAGCAAATTTATTGTTCTTGGCATTGATAGTTTGTGTTTTGATTTTGAGATTTACTATGGAATAGGTTTGGAAGATTTAGTAAGATACTGGAAGGCACTATTACATGTTTTGGGGGATTTTAAAGTCATCTTACATGATTGTACCTTCATTTCTAGTGGAATAGACTGGTTTTCTAAGTTTTCTTTCTTTATTTTGAATTTATTTGTAACTAATAACCATTCCATAGAATCAAAGGCCTACAATCCATTGAATGATTATTATTGAACATGTACTATATGATTCTAGCTTGGAACCTTCAAAATATTGAATGCAAAGTGTGATCACAAGCTATGGCAAGGAATGTTCCATTGAAATTGATGGCACAAGTGTAGTAGTGGGAGTTTGCATTGAATAACATAGCTATTTTATTATTGTAATATTCTTATATGGTGGAGTGATTGGTGAATCAATCACCAATTGATCCAAGAAAGGCTTGGAAGGGTGAGATTGGAGAAACCCGCAAATCAATGGTTTGAAGCAACCAAATTCGGGCTTTTGGGGTTCTAGATGTTTTGGGTCTAATTCCCCTTAGGATTAGAGGTTTTATGATATTTTATGACATTGTCTAAGATTTGAGACCTTGAAGATGTTTCTAGGTGGTAGTTTCTTTGTAAAAGCATCAAATCCTAACGTGTTTGCAGGGGTACAAACAAAGTACTACTATTTGGTCGAAAACACCAATACATAAATTTGAGATATGTTATTGAATGGAAAAAGTGTGTCTAAAATGTGGATTTATTTATTCTTGTATTTTGTTAAAGTGGAGTGTTTGAAGACCAAAAAGGTCATTGTAGGGCTAGAAGGCTAATTCATTAGGCCTCTAGGCCAATTTGAGGACTTTTTGCAATTGTGAGATAAGTCTAGAAACCTTGAAATTGTGTAATATATCCTCATATAACTAAAATACATAGAATCTATCATTGGTTTTCATTTAGAGTAACCTTGGTTGAGTTGAATCTTTGAAAACCATTGAGCACTTTGGGAAGTAGTGGGTATATAAGCCAAATTTGATTAACTTATCTTGTGTATCAGTTCCATCACCATTTTCTCTACATGAATAAGTGCATCAGGGGCACACTTGGCATTATCATAGTGTACATGCTGAGATAGCTTTAATTTTTGCATGTTCTGGGTATTATTTTGATTTATTTCACCCTAAACTACACCCAACTTCCCAACTATGATATGAAACTTTAGTGAGCCATGAGCATAATTAGCATGGTTTGAGTGCACTTGGGGACCTCTTGAGTGTTTCTAGACTTTTGTGGCATAGTTTATTATTAGGATATAGTTTTTTTACATAGAACACATATTTCATTCATAATCTACATCTAGGGTTTCATTGTCAATCTAGGACCTAGAATTTTTTTTTGTTTGTTACTGATGATCTATTTGCAATATGTGGCATTGGCTGGGAGAAGACATATCCATTGAAAACTACTAACTCTTGTTTGTAGGACATTGTTGAAGACCCATGTGCTTGTTCAAACTATGTGTGTAGCTTTCTTATATTAGATAACACTTAGTTTGGTGCTATAAAATTAACTTTCTTTTCTGTTTGCATCTCTACATTTTTTAGAACCCTAGGATTTTCATGGACATATTTTCTCCCCTCGTCATTTGTAGATCTTGGGTGTAAGAGAAATATATGCAATTTCTTTAGAGAGGCCTACCCTGGAACCAAGACTCACCACTTGGTGAGTCCCAAGGGTTGACCTTGAAGTGGTAAAGGGCCAAAGCCAAGTCTACACTCTAGCCACTATAATATAATTGATATGATTAATGCCATGTTAATAGTATTGTTGCATTATAGCTCTCCTCTATGTACCTTATGGTGCATTAAACCCCAATTCTCAGGGCTATGAGACCTTCTAAGGAAGTTTATTATTCACTTGCCAAACAAAGTGCCTTGTCTTAGTGGCCAAAATCCTTTCTATCCATTGGCTTAGGGGGTCACCCATGCCCATGAAGACATTCCACATTCTTGCAGTCCTTAGTAGAGTCAATAGTCCCTTGGGAAGTGGATCTTGGTAGCTCTGAGAAGTGAGTGCACTCTAAGGGGGATCCTATGGTGCCAAGATCCTAGCTTGTCTACTCTAGATAAGCATGGATTAACTTTGGTTCAAGTGGGAATTCAATGGATATAGTCTTAAAGCCTAGGTTGTGATTTGTCTTTTAAGTTTAACAACAACTATTCTTGTTTATTATGTCTTGTGTGTGTGAATAACATTAATCAAGATAAAGCCAAATTTTCAAACTCACACCAAATACATGTGAACCTTGGATATTATCAAAAAATTTCAAAATTTTACATCTCTTGTTAGCAAATTAAAAACTTTTTTCCAAACACTTGAGACTTCAAAAACATGGAGACTTGTGACCTTAGGATTTCTTAGCATAATTTAGATTTCATTTTTTCATAGTATACCCTTTCATTTTTCATATTTTAAGCCTCATACTTGCATCCTTTAGTCCTTATATTGCACTTTTTAGTCCTGATAGAGCATCCCTTATCTTTCATATTGCATCCCTTATGCTTTATTTTGGATCTCCTAGTCATTACATTTCAACACTTAATCTTCATCTTGTATTCCCCAACTTGCATTCTTGCATACCCTAATCCTCATTTTGTACATCTTAGTCATCATTTTCAATGCCCTAACCACCATTTTTTATCCACATTCTAATCATAGAACTATCCCCTATCAACTAGCTCTCCGAAAGAATAGTTTAGAAGTCACCAAGACCAAAATCATTCTAGTTTCAGCCCACTTTACCAACTATGCTCTGAAACTACCAACTACGCTCTAATTGATCGCAACTACACCCTAAGAATATTTGGCTCTATTTGAGCATGGTTGGTTGCTAGAATAGCCAATTTTGACTTCCAAATAACATTTTGGGACCTTAGGGTTGCCACCAAATGCTTGTATATGCCCTCTTTCTAATCATATCCTAGACCTCATTATGCATGTCCTAAACCTTATTTTTCACATCTTAGGCTTCATTTATCATGTCCTAACCCTCATTTTTCATCTCTATTTTGATCATAATATCATCACTAGTCAACTAGCTCTCTAGCATAAGAGTTTGATAGTCACCTAGTTCAGGATCACCAAACTTTCAACGTAGCTTCCCAATTGCGCTATGAAACTACCAACTGCACTCAAACTAGCCCCAACTACACCCTAGGCATAGTTGGTACTATTAGAGTGCAATTAGTGCTTTGAAAGCATACATGGTGCTATTATAGTGCACTTGGTGCTTTCAAAGTGCACTTGTAGCTTTCAAAGTGCACTTGGTTGCCTAGAACTACCATTTTGGACTTCTAGGCTATATTTTGGGACCCTAGAATTACCTTCAGATGCCTATATAGGTCCTCATTCTAATCACAACCCTTAACATCATTTTTCACCCTAACTCATTCTAGGATCCTTGTGTCTTGCATATCCAATCTACATAAGCCTCATTTTAGTCCCCCATAAACATCATTTTGAACCCAAAATCCTTTGAACTTAGTAAAAAATCAAAACAAAGTATGAGTCCTAGAGTATCTCATTACGTTGATGGATGATGAATCTTGACCATAGTATTTTTATGATCTTTTTTTTAAATTTTTCTTAGGTTAAACACTATCAATGTCTTCATGGATTTGACCTTGTCCTTTTTATCAACTTGATCTTTTTTATTTTTTTCTCTTTTGGTCAAGATCCAAAGTCCATCTTCGTAAGGTTAAACTATTAGATTAATACTTTCCAAAGATTTATCCTAAGTGTTAAACTTTACATAAACCCATCTCATAACATTATTATATCCTTGGTCTCCCTAAACATCATTTTGTTTAACCCTTCTTGCATAATCACTCCACCTTGCATAGTCCAAAACCCTAGCATCTCTTCTAAATATCAAAATCCCATCAACTTGTCAAAATCATTTTTCAACCCCACCAATTTTCTTGATCCCACATCCCTATCTTGCATGTACTAAACATCATTATCAATCTTAACATAGCTCCCTTTACATAATCCACATTGCATACATATATATTTGACATCATTTCCAAGTGTAAAGTCCAATACCAATTTGCATTTTTGTGTACCTTAGAATCATATTCATCCCCTTAGTCAAAGTCCAAAATGTCACTCACATCTACATTAGAGCATCATCTCCTTAGGTCATTTACATCTTGCATATCATAACCCTTGATCATTTTGCACTTCCTTAGGTTGCATAACACACCTAAACCCTTAAAAATCTTTTTAAAAATCAT
This sequence comes from Cupressus sempervirens, assembly GCA_028749045.1. NCBI lineage: Eukaryota > Viridiplantae > Streptophyta > Pinopsida > Cupressales > Cupressaceae > Cupressus > Cupressus sempervirens. The sequence goes on along the minus strand of CM053783.1, from coordinate 502,629,866 downwards.
ATCTAGCATACACACCTCCAAATTATCAAGTTTTGGCCTATTTTACCAACTACACCCCTATTTTACCAACTTCACATCTCAGGTGCATAGTTGGTAGTTTCAATGCATAGTTGGTAATTTTAGAGCACACTTGGTAACTGGAAAGTTCATCTTAGGTTCCAAAACCCTAAATTACATTTCCACACCTTGCATTGCATCCCTAAACCCTAGAAAACACCAAAAAACACTTAGATCATTCACACCCTAAATTTTTTCACCCACAAACACCTCTTTTACCAACTACACCCTTTTGGTTACCAAGTGCACACCTAGGGTGCACTTGGTACAATTAGTGTGTAGTTGGTAGTGTAGGTGTGCACCTAGGAGGTAGAGAGTCCATTTTGAGATTTACCCATTTCATTTGCATCCTTAGGTATCATGTTAGCACTTACAAGGACACCTCTAGCTTAGAGACCAGAAGACTTATAACAACCCTTGTTTTTCGAAGTACAAACACAACCTAAACCTCATCCAAGACAAAAGAAGGCTAAGAAACCTCAAAAAAATCTTGACATAGATTAGACTAAAGCTTCACAACCTTTACTCATGGACTCACTAAGCAAGTATCCACCAAACAACAACCATCAAGACATCAGTCAACCACCCCTAATCAACATGTCTACCATGAAGTTTTCTCTGAATACTTCCTCTATAAACAAAATGGTTCAATGGAGTCTTTATTTTGAACCCATATTTATTCCTATACCTCCTGAATGTGGAAGTATACCTACAACACCAATGGATGAAGAAATCTACTCATTTGAATTCAACAAACATAACACAAGTACTTTTAATCCTTCAAACATACAACAAGGTACTTTGCTCTTAAGTGATGATTCTAACATAGATTATGGTATCACTAACAAATAAATGGCTAGGTTTTTTCAAGAAAAAACTTTTAGGAAGAACTTTAGACTCTTGCCAGCCCAAGAAATTGCCAAATTTAATCCAAATTTGGAAGGACTTAAGTCTAAATGTCAAGACAATCCCATATTGGAAAACCCATAACCTATGATTAATTTAGACTTGGACAAGGGGAAATAACCTTTGGAATTTTTTAACACAAAGATAACATCAATATCAACCCCTTGTTTAATGAGCTTCCATCAATCAATGGCAACAAGACTCTTCCAAAGTACCCCAAAAGGACACTAAGAATTGACCTCAATCAAATAATGCAACAACATGAAGTTCCTAAGGGGACTTGAACCATAGGGATGCTAAACATACCTCCATTGGAGGAAATCAACAAAGTGCATCTTTTCTCATAACTCTACCATCTATCATGACACCAAATTCTATGGAGCCCCCTATGAGTATACCATGTGAAACATCAACACTTAATTCAAAATCCCCTATTGACACACAAAGGAAAGAATCTTATCAACATTTCACCAATTCCCCAAAGGAATATTTCTCATTTCTACCTCAATATGATGTCCCAAGGTGAAACATCTGACACCCAAACAGATCAAAACAAAGACCCTAACTCAATGTTCATGTCCAAAGGACATAATCATCTTCCAAGGCAACAACAATATCAAGTGGTACAAGAACTTAACATCCCTAAAGTACAACCAATCAAAATCTACTTAATTTACATGTGATATATCAACATCCACCTCAACAACAACAACAACCACCTTAAGTGGTTCAAGGACCTAACATCCCTAACACAAACCTAGTCTAAATCCACTTGACTCATACGCAATATACTAATAATAGTTCCAACAACAATAAGCAATGTTTTCTAAACAACAAGAGCAACTAAAACAATAGTTGGAACATAAAAAATTATTAGAGAAACAAATGTCCTATCAAAAACACTTATTGCAACAACAACAACATGTGCCGCATCAAAATCAATAGATACCTCCACAACAACAATCACATACATGGCCTTACAATCAACCAACAAAGGTATCTCAACAACAACCACAAAAAATGGTAGAATAAAAACCACAAAAAGTGATGCAACAATAACCCATGATGCAATAATCACAATTAATACCACAACAAGGACCTTTTTGTCTTTGGGGGGCCAATAATATACCTCCACCTCCTAGTGATACATCACCTAAGTCTTCAGATATAAAAATTTCATAACTGAGTAGACATAGTTCTTGCCATAGCAAAAGATCTACTTGGAGACATAAATGACTCAAATAAAGAACTACCACTCAACACCCTAATGAGGATTTATTAAATCATTTAAAAAAACTATCCAAACAACTTAAGGCATTGGGAGTCCACAAGGAACAAGTTTTGTACATAGAAAGGTATTTAGGTCCTAATCCTTTTGACAAAATTTTGTATATGCCCCCACTCCTAAAACATTTTGAGGAACCAAGATTCAAAAAATACTAAGTAAAAGGAAACCTAATTTGTCACATCAGAGAATTTTCTGCCTCTTTTACTAAACTCTGTGATGATCCCACATACCTTATGAGACTATTCCCACATTCTCTTGATGGACTAGCACTTGAATGGTACTCTAAACTACCTAGTAATATCAAATCTTGGTCAAAATTAGAAGACAAATTTATATCCAACTTTTCCTTAAACATAAAAAATGATGTGAGACTATCATATCTATGCTCAACAAAACAAAAGATGGGAGAACCATTCATAACATTCTTATTATGTTGGAGAAACCTTGTCAGCCAATGCTCACTAGATATTCCTAAAGAAAAATAAGTTGATTTATGCATTGAAAACCTAGTCCCTAATTTAATATACAAACTCAAGATCAAAAGTTTGAGTACTATTTCTAAGTTAATGAAAAAGGGAGCTAGCATTGAAGGTGCCCTCAGAGGCAAAGGCATCCTAAAAAAAAACAAGGAAAATACCAATACAAACTCATCTAATGACAAGACAAAGTTTTTCTCGAATAATAAGAATGTAACCAATGATGGTATTGTGGATGCATGAATGATTAGCACACTACAACCTCGACTGATGCTTAAAGCTGAAAAAGTCTACAAACTCATAAAATCCTAATCAAATGTGACCTCAAAACTATACAATTGAGACTTGTACACATGATAGACCATGGAGACACCTTAGAAATAAAGATAGAGAATTTACACCCTTGGAGATACCACTCAAGAATACACATCAAAAATTATGCAATAATAACTTATTATAGTTACACCTAGTCAAGGATGAACCATCAACAAAACCCCATTGTTAGGAGGAAAACAAATTATGTGATAACCACCACACCAAAGGACACAAGACCATGTCATGTTTCCAACTTAGAAATGAAATCCAAGACCTTATCAATGATGGTATTATTACTATTTATCCTTCACTACTAGCATCTAATTCTAATCATACCATCTTAAAAGATCCTTTGGATAATCATGACAAAGGGAAAGCCTCTAGTTCAAACTCAAGCTCATATGCTAATGTGAATTACATGCACACTGGATATGACTACATCATCAATTGCTTTAACAAGTTGACTCATGTGTATCCACATTCATCTTAAATGTTAAAGATCCTCATTGTGTTATCACTATGTGTCATACCAAGATCACCCTACTTGGAACTCCTTCTAGACCTACTACCCCTACTAAACCTATAGCCCTTAGTAGACCTAATTTTCCTACCTCCTCTAATTATAGCCTTGTTGATCAGATTGGAAAGACCTCCACACAAATATCTATTCTAGATGTATTATGTGCATCCCCCAAACATCAAACAATCCTTGGTCGAGCCTTAAAAGAATAAGTATTACCAATTGATGTTTCCAAGTTCTAGGCCAAGGTTAGGAACCTATCCGCATCACAACATCACCTTTTTACCCCAAGATATTCTTGGAGATAGATCTAACCTCAATGATCCCCTTCATCTTGAGGTCTTTATCCATAATGTCAAAGTTAGATATGTCTTGATAGATGGCGGAGTAGGACTGAACATTTATACCCTTAAGGTTGTCAAGGGTCTAGGTTACTTTAAAGAAGATGTACATCCCTACTAAAAATCACAATAAAGGCCTATGATGATGATGAGAACTTCTCCAATTGTATTATCATATTACCTATCAGAGTTGGTTGGGCTACTAAGAATACTTATTTCGAGTCCTAGATATTCAAATGAATTGCAACATGATATTAGGATGCCCTTGGATTCTTTCTATGTAGGTGGTGCCTTCTACATATCACCAGTGTTTGAAATTCTCCTATAATAATTTAGAGATTACCATTCTTAGTGATCCATGCCCCTTAAAATTTTGTGCTAGTCTTTGAGGAACCACTGCATGCCAAGTTCCAGTAAATAGTGAAGCAAAGCCACTTGATTCCTCCAAATATTTTGTTCCTGCTAAACTCACAACTGCATTCAAAGGAAAGCTCAAAATTGAAGACCAATTTTGAGATGAGTACTACATATCATAGGCTTTTCACATTGGGAAACTACCCCTTTCTCCCAAATCATATAGAATACCACAACTTATGTAGATCAAACCAAAGTTTACATTACAAATGAAACCCTCTGTGACTTTCACTAGTGGAGGTGGCCTACATGAAGAGCATGTTTACAAGAACACATCTACATATATTAAAAAGGCTAAGATAGAACAAGACCCTACTCCCATATCACTAGAAAAGTATGGGCCTCAATTTACCATCATGTAGAAAAAGGGTTACGATGGATGTAGTGGCTTGGGACCTCAAAATAAGGTATTACTAAACCTATTATAGCAACAGGACAACTTTGTAGCTTGAGACTTGGATTTAAGTCATTTGTATTGGGCCTTCCTAATACTAATTTATCCTCTTCTAAGAATTTGAACTCTTTGATTGATACCAAACCAGAAATTGAAGAAACTAAACCTAGCATTGATGATCTTGATAGTCCCTATGACCTTGACCAAATCTTTGATCTTGATGAACTTCCAATATAAGATAAACACATCACTAGAACTTCTCCTAGCCCTTCAACTCATCTAGAATCTTGTGATGAAATACAATGGGACCCAAGTCCCTTGCCTCTGAACATGGAGCCCATGATCCTTACAATAGTGATACCCATTTCTTTTCCTTTGACCAAAGCTTGTTTAACATCGATGATGGGCTTTCCCTAGTTTACCCTGATTTTATCAATTGGGACCAACAAGGACCACTGATATTTGATTAGTTTGAAAATGATGATATCATTACTAAATGCTTTGAACTTTATGAAGATATACCAAGCGGTGACCACAAATTAGGTTTTTCCATTGACTTAAACATTATGGTATACTTTGGGGATCAATTCCATATTTCAATCATGATATTGGAAAAATAGGAAAAAATGATAAAAGTAGGTCTCTTGGTGAAAATTGAAAGGTACCACTAGACCATGAAAAGGTAAAAATAGATGACGTATCCAAGAGTGGAAACCTCTCTAAGGTGCCCAAGGATGAAAGATTGGACACACCCTCATTGAAAGAGAGATCAACCTTGCATGTGGAAATGACAGATGAGATAAATCTAAGAACACCTAATAACCCTAAGATCATACATTTTACAACCTCATTATCAAAAGAAGAACAGGATGAGTTTCTTAGATTCTTTCTAGAGAGGCAAATCAATTTCACTTAGTCCTATGCAAACATTTTAGGATTAGATCCTAAGCTATTCCTTCATCACTTGCCATTCAAACTAAGAGTAAAACTAGTAAAAAAAAAGTTGAGAAAGATGCATCCCCAAGTAGCTTTCCTAGTCAAAGAAGAACTGAAGGAACTATTGGATGTAGGCTTCATAAGACCTAATGATTGCACTGAGTGGATATCCAATCTAGTACTAGTGAGAAAACACTCTATGGGCATCCTCATATGCACAGATTTATGTGATCTCAACCAAGCATGTCCCAAAGATGACTTCCCCTTACCAAATATAGACATCATTAAGGACATGACATCTAGATATGAGATGTTATTACTAATGGATGACTTCTAAAGATACAACCAGATCTGAATAACTCCTGAGGATCAACACAAAATAGCTTTCACATACCCTTGGAGAACATATTGTTGGATTGTCATGCCTTTTGGCCCTAGAAATGTTGAGGCAAAATATCAGAGAGAAATGACTACTATCTTCCATGATTTCATGCACATCCTAATGGAAGACTATGTGAATTATCTACTTTGCAAATCCCCTAGAAGAAGTGATCACTTGGGTATCTTAGACAAACTATTCAATAGAATGGAAAGCTATAAGCTTTGGTTTAATCCTAAAAAATGTGTATTTAGATTTTTTTATAGAAAGCTCCTAGGGTATATTATTTCTTAATGAGGTATCAAGGTTGATCCTAAAAAAGTAAAAGCAATACTTGAAATTCCTCCTCCAAAAAATATGAAAACATTAAGAAGTCTACAAGGGAGATTATAATCTATCCATAGAATTATTGCACAACTAGAAGATGAATATCACTCATTGCAACATCTATTACATAAGGGAGTATCCTTTCAATAGAAAAACCAATGTGATGAATCTTTTCAATAGCTCAAAGACTATCTTCTGAATCCACTAGTTTTAATGGCTCTTATTCTAAGAAAACCTTCATTTTATACATATCTACTATGGAAAAACATTAGGAGCTCTCTTAGAACAAATTAATGAATAAGGGAGAGAGAAATCCATTTATTACATCATCTAAATACTTGTGGGATATAAATTAAACTATTCACTCATTGAATGAGCATGCCCTATTGTTGTCTTTGTAGCCCAAAAGCTAAGACATTACATGCAACATCAAAAAAAAATTCTTGTCTCTAATAGTGACCCATTAAAATATCTCCTAAGTAAAGTCGATCTCATAGGGAACTTAGTCAAATAGATTATGATCCTTAGTGAATTAGACATAGAATATGTGGAGAAAAAAGGAAATCAAAGGGCGAGTGATAGTTGATCAGTTAGCAGAAGCACCCATGAAAGATGATCATCCTATATTGATAGATTTTCTAGATGAAGCCATATTTATCATGGATATAGCCAATGAATGGAATCTCTAATTTGATGGCTCACATAAAAGGAATGATTTAGGATCTGGCATCATGTTTGTCACACCTCAAGGAGACATAATCCCCAAATCATACCAAATAGCATTTATTTGTACAAACAACATATCAAAATATGAGTAAATGATAACTGGATTATAGCTAGCCATCCAATGGAACATACAACATTTAGAAGTATTTGGTGATTCTTAGTTAGTCATTTGGCAAGTCAATGATGACTATGAAACCAAAGATGTTAAGTTGATGCCTAGCAAATAGATGGTAGATTTTCTCAAATCTAGATTTGTTACTATCTCTTTTTCATCATCTCCTAAGAATACACAAAAAGAAAGCTGACGATATGGCTACTATCACTTCTATGATTGATATGCCTTAAAATGTAGAATTTTTTGAATTCCTTGTTGAGAAAATATTGATTTTGATATTTGAACTTTCTCAATCTGAGTTCATGTGTGAGCTTTTTGGTCCCAATTCCCCCTGGTATCAAGAAAATTATGACTGCCTAAATGCCCCAATTCTCCCCCCTGACTTATCCAAGAATGAATTTCGAGCATTTATCCATCAACTTGCTAGGTACATCATCATCAATGACACCCTTACAAGACATCCTTTGACCAAACTCTTCTCAGATGCCTTGACTCATAAGAAGCTAAAACTACCTTACATGAGGTGCATGAAGGTATATGTGGAGGCCATTTATTTGTTTTGAGTCTAGAAAATAAACTAGTTAGAGCTAGATATTATTGGCCCACCATGGAACGAGATGCTTATAATTTTTCCAAAAAATTTCATAAGTACTAGATACATATTAATCTAATCCATGTACCAGTGCAAGAACTTCAGCCAGTTATCTCTCCATGGCTCTTTTCACAATGGGAATTTGATCTCATTGAAGTTATTTCTACTCCCTCCTTTGAGGACCATTAGTTCATCATTATAGAAACTAAATACTTTACCAAGTGGGTTGAAGTCATCCCTCTAACTTTCACTATAGGAAAGAAGATCTCAAGATTCATCCTAACTATATCATATGTCACTATGGAGATCCTTTGGCTATTATTTATGATCATGGTAGTTTATTTCAAATTAAGGATGTTGATAACCTCTACAAGAAGTATGAAATCTACCGTGGATATTCCAGTATTTACCATCCACAGGGGAAATGGCCAAGAAGAAGCATCTAATTGGACTATTGTCAAGATCCTCTAATAGACTATTAATGATTTTGGTTGAGACTAGCACCTAAAACTTAATATAGCTCTTTAGACCTATAGAACAAGTGTGTGTGCTCCCACAACACCATACTCTCTATTCTATGGCACTAAGGCCATACTTCCTATTAAAATTGAAATTTTATCATTGAGATTATCCTTGCAAGATGTTGTTAATGATAAAAACAACAGAATCTCTAGACTAAATGAACGTGAAATGATAGAGAAGTAGAGGTGAGCCACCTTGAGCCATCTGCAAGCTTACCAAAACTAAGTCAAAAGGAGTTATAAAAAAAAATTCCAAGGTCATCATTTTGAGGTTAGTGACTTGGTCCTAAAAAATGAACTACAAGACTCAGCAACATAGAGAGAAACTAGGCAAATTTTAACCAAATTGGGAAGGACCCTATGTAGTCACTATGACATTTAGGTCTAGAGTATATTAGCTTGTGACTTCAAAGGGTGAACCACTTCCTATATCCATCAACAACATGAATCTTCACAAGTACTATACCTAATTATGTCTAAAAGTCCTAGAAAAAAGCAAAAAATGGCAAAATGTCCTTAAAAAAAGGAAACAAAAAATGAGAAAAAGTCATTAAACAATGGATGCCTTGATGAAAACCTAACAATTAGGCATCTTGGCATAAAAATTTCAGTCAAGAAAAACAATTATCCAAAAATGAAAACCTAGCAAATAGGCACTTTGGGAAAGTACCATGGCAAAACCTTGGCAAATAGACAACATGTGTAATCAATTGTTGCTTCTCCATCTATCAAGATTCCATCTGGCACTACAATATTTGGGGTCAAATTGCAATAGCAATTCATGATGACAGTGTAATTTGTGGTCATTTTCTTAGTTTTTTTGCAATTTTCCCTAACATCAGCACAATACCAACATTGGTGCCATAATTGTGATGCCCTCATGAGAATTAAAAAAAGAAACATGACATTCATTTTCCATTTTTTAAAATTTTGGAGAGAGTTGTGCACGAAAGAGGTGGAGAGTTATGAATATTATTGTGGTGCCCTTATGATTAGTGCATTTGATTGCTATGCCCTCGTGATCTTTGAATTTCATTTTTCGTGCCCTTGCTTTGTGATTTCATTGTCATGTTGTGACCTTGCTTTGTGATTTCATTGTTGTATAGTGCCTTTCTTTATGATTTCATTATCATGTTGTACTATTGTGATCTACATGTACTAGCTCTACAGTTTTCTTCAAGGGCAAGAAGGGGTACATATGTAAATATTTTATTCTTTTCCTTGTAAACATGTATGTCTATATATTTCCTTCTAAACATGTATCTCTATATATATTTAGAGAGATATTTTTCAAGGTGCTTATTACATCTATGATCTAACTACATTCATATTCTAGAATCCAAATAATAAAACAATAAAACTCACTCAACCTATGCTAAGTGACTTACCTCAAAATCTAGCACAAAAATAATGTAGACCATGAAAAATGGGCTGAGTTTGCAAGAAAATTTACAAAAACATATCATAGCAAATATTTTAAGAAAGAAACAAGCCATAACCAGTTAAATGGGTCTAGTTGTTGATTAGCTGGGTTGTTATATATGTATATTTAAGTAGGTTGTTGCATCTACAAGGGAATGAGCCTCATGATTATGCATATGCATTTGGTGTATTTCTTTCCTGTGATATATCTTTGCATTTCATTGTTGTGACCTTGCTCTATGATTTGGTTGCCATGCCCTTGTGATCTTTGTGTTTTGTTCTTGTACCCTTGCTCTACAATTTTAGTGTCATTCTTATGCTCTGAGATTTTGTTATCATGATGTGCCCATGCTCTATGATTTCATTTTTGTGTTGTGCCCTTGGTCTATTATTTTTTTGTCATGTCCTAGCTCTATGATTTTCTTCAAGGGAATGTAAATGTTGGTTTCTTTTCCTTCTAAACATGTATCTCTTTATATCTCCTTTTGAACATGTATATCTAGAGATCTTTTTTAAGGTTCTTATTACATATTAGCTACATAACAAAAAATTGATCTAGCTGCATACATATTTTAGAATCTAAATAACTAAAAAATAAAACTTACTCAACCCGTGCTAAGTGGTTTAGCTCAAGATCCTCCACAAAAATAATGTAGACCAAAAAAAATGGGCAGAGTTCACAAGAAATTTTACAAAAACATATCATATCATATAATTTTAGAAAGAAACTAGTCATAATCACGAGGCTCATTCTCTTGTAGAAGCATCTACCATAATGATATTACCTCTAAACCTTGCAACGAAGGATGTTGAAGTGGTTCCAAACCTTGAAACACTCTTATAAGCATTTGATACTTGGGATCATCATAGGAAGATTGTGCCAATACTTGAAACACTCTTATAAGTATTTGACATTTGGACTATAAATTCTCATAGACACTTGCAAGTGATGCCAATATCATAGTGTCTACTTTCTTGGATTCTATCCAGTGGCTCCCATAATATCCTCTATGTTGTATAGTTTTTGTTTTTATCATGCAGTCTCTTTCTAAAGCTACTCCTTCTCCTTTGCTCTCGTGCCTTAAATTTTGATTATCAAATTTTTGAATATATGTCTCTACCTTATCTAAAATCAACTTCACAATGTGTTGTAACTCTAGCATAGCTGTTTAATCATCGATAGCTTTCATTTCAACATTCAAGTTTTCAATATTGGTCAACACCCTTACTTGTAGACCTCTTATGTCAAGCACTTTTTGTACTATTTCAACAACATGTTCTTGCTCCTAAGCTAATAGTTCTTTCGATACATTTTCTTGTAAAACATTAATTTTTATGAACAATTGTAAACTCTTAGAAAGTGTATTGTTGTCTTCATGTATGTATGTGTGTGTGTATATCTATATATGCATGCATGCATGTATGTATGTATGTATGTATGTATATGTATGTATGTATATATGTATATATGTATATATGTATCTATATAGAGAGAGATCTTATGGATTATGGACTAAGGATTATAAACAAAAATGAAAAGAAAAAATGAAATTAATAATTTTCCATTTGTTTTCATTGATTGTGGAGACTTGTACAAGAAAGAGGGTGGAAATCTCTGAACATGGGTGGAGAGCTCTGAATGTTGGTGGAGATCAGTGGAGATCTAGGATTTTGTTTTCATTCCCTTGTGATCTATATGCCCTTTCTTTATGATCTTCTTCAAGGGGAGAAGAGGTACCTATGTAAATTTTCTATTCTTTTCTTTCTAAACATGTATCTCTTGCTCATATATAATAGCTTTGGTCAAATTCAATGATAATTGATTATGATGATTGTATGCATATGTGCATGTATGTATGTAAATCAGTTCACTATGTGAACTTCTTTACATGCATACATACACAATTGCATAGTACTTGTGCTAAATTAAATTAATCATTCATGTCTTGGATTCACACAAGCAATTACCCTTGCATTAAATCAAATTTATTCATACCAAACTAAGTATATAAAAATCTATACTTAAAAATTATATTATCTCTTGGTGATTGAGTAAAGATCTCATGCATAATATCATCCAGGTAATGATCGGATGCATTCACATTAAGTCATAATAGGATTGAGCAGATGATCCATTTATGTTACTTTGTACTTGTTTTATTGAACATTTTGTTTAACATAATTAGTAATACTAGAATTATACCACTATAGCTAGTACCCTTGTTTATTTTATTTAATCATATACATTTAAGACTATTACTTTTCTTAAAATTAGACTGTAAATTTGTTATCACTAAAACACAAATATAGATCTCTGATAGTCATCTTTTTTAATTTCAAGATTTTCATATTTAACGTGAAGAGTTTCCACTACTGGATAGTGGAATATCCACAATGTGGAGCCACATAGCTCATGGTTTTTTCCACCAAATTATATTTTTAATATATTTTTGTCCTTCAAAAATATTATAGGTGAATGTTCTTCTAATTTTCCATATATGTAATAATTTGTTGCTTGTCGTTTGAGGTAATTTTTTATTATGAGATAGAGACATCTATCACAAGGATGGACATACCAATTTTGATCATCCCACTTTCAAAGTTGATTCCCTTATCTAATTAATGAAACTACTCGCAACTAATACCCTAATTTTCTACAACTTTCCTAATCAACCATTCACACAAATGAATCATCCCATATCCATAAACAACATCTAATCTTCTGTAAGTCTCTCTCTGGCCATTATCACCATGAGTAGACTCACTCTCCTTAGATGAACTCAATCAAAACTATTCATACCAAACTAAGTATACAAAAATATGTACTTACAAAATATATTATCTTTTGGTGATTGAGTAAAGATCAAATATAGTTTTCCAAGGTGATAAAATTGCATGTGCAGAGTATGTACGTATATATGTATGTGTGTATGTGTATATGTATGTGTGTATGTATGCATGCATGTATATATGTATGTATGTATATATTTATGTATGTATCTCATTGATGTGTCTTTGTGATCTTTCTATATGTATGATTGTATGTATGTATATACATATATATACATATGTATATATGTGTATATACACATACATACATGTACATGTGTGTGTGTGTGTGTGTGTGTGTGTGTGTGTATACACATACATATATGTAAAGAGAAGCTTCTCTAATCACCTGTTGGGGGAAATATAAAGAGATACATGTTTAGAAGGAAAAGAAAAGAACATTTACATAGGTACCTCTTCTCCCCTTGAAGAAAATCATAGAGAAATAACTACTATGTTTGGGCCCAAACACCACAAATTATACCTCCATCACAAATTTCCATGATAATTTGACCCCAAATATTGTAGTGTTGCAAAGGGCATAGAAATCACAAGGGCATGACACAATGAAAAAATCACAAAGCAGGGGCATGACAGTGAAATCCTAGATCTCCATTAATCTCCACCAAGGTCATGACAATGAAATATAAAGATCATAAGGGCATGGCAAGGAAATGCAGTGATCACAAGGGCATGATAATGAAATCTCCACCAACTTTCAAAGCTCACCACCCTCTTTCAAAATAGCTCTCCACAAAATGGGAATTATTTGTCATATTTTCTTTTTCTTTTTTTGTTTATATCTAAAATCAACTTCACAATGTGTTGTAACTCTTCTATATGTGTTTGATCCTTGATAGCTTTCATTTCAGCATTTCAACATTCAATTTTTCAAGTTTCCTCTCATCATTATATAGTCCTTTCCACCCTAAAAACCACTTTGTTACTTCATTAAAATCAAGACTCTAACAAATCCAATGATAAAACAAAGCCCATATTCCAAAATCTAAATAATAAAATAATAAAACTCACTCAACCCATGATTACTAACTTGGCTCAAAATCCTGCATAATAATAATGCAAACTAGGAAAAATGGGCAAGAAATTTTAGAAAAACATATCATAGAAAATATTTTTAGAAAAAAAACAAGCCATAACCTAGTTAAATTGGTCCCTCTCATTGATTCAACGCCGGTGTCAAGGCGGATGGATATGTCAGTTTTTGAAACGGTGGACGCTGACGCTGAATCAATTAGAGGGGCACGAAGCCCACCCTCGATGTGCTATTCCTTGACTCTCCTTTAGATCATGTTTTCTTGTCACTCAGCTGGCACAATTTCGGAAAAAGGTTTGGCGGCAGTTGCCAGCCCTCACCGCGTCTACTTGGTGATTTTAAAACTCGATCTAAAATGGGAGCCCTCATCTAGCACCTCCGTCCAGTGTTGCTTGGGTATTGCATAAATTTATGCCATCGGTGCGAATCCCCCAATGAATGCCTACGCTTGGACCCTCTCTTAGATCACCTTCTTCGGTCACTCGACAAATTTGGAATCCATGGGCTCGCATCCATCGATATCGTCGCCACTGGGTCTATATACAAAAGCCACAGAGAGGTTCCGATAAGAGAAGCTCCCCTTCTCGCTCGCACAAACATCCCAAATTCTAGACACAAGCTCCCGCCCTTAGAGCATCGCTCTCCAAATCACTGCAATGACACATTGGAACGACAACCACTGTCAAACAACTCCCGAAATTGTGGCAATGGAGTGAGAAAGACAGTTGCTGATTAGTTGGGTTGACTGCAAATTCTTAAATAACTATCATTAGATTAGGTACAATAAAATGAACAATCAATTGTTCCTAGCTAGTAGGATCAAATACAATTTTTCAAGGTGATAAAATTACATATGTAGATGTATGTATGTGTGTGTGTGTATGTGTATATATATGTATGTATGTGTATATATGTATATATGTATGTATGTATTTGTATGTATGTATATATAGCAAGATCTTGTGGACTGTGGAGATCAATGGAGCTCTAGGATTTCATTGTTATGCCCTTATGATCATTGTATTTCATTGTCATGCCCTTGTGATCTCTACATCTCATTTTCATGCCCTTTTGATCTATGTACATGTATGTATATACATATACATATGTATATGTATATATGTGTATATGTATGTATATATGTGTATATGTATGTATATATGTATGTATGTATGTATATAAACAAAGAGATCTTGGAACAACAAAATAATAATAAAACTTTTTCAATAGGTAGCATGGCCACAAGTATTGTCAAAATATTTTAAACATAACTATATGAGGACTAAGCTAGGATGTATATAGGTTAACCTTACATTAAGTGTAAACTACAACATAAAGGTTGCACTAGGCTATTACAGTAGATTAATTATAAAAAATTGCCTAATTTGTCCATGTGGGTGTATGATTGAAAAGAGTTGTATTAGGTGAGTAAAGTTCACCAATGGTTATAGGAATACAGCTACATTCAAACAATTAGAAACTAGAACTACATATTTGTTAGAGTGAGTAGTTCAAGGGTCTTGATCCCATGGATATAGGTATGTAGGCAACCTAGTAGGTAGAGTATGCCTCAAATATATAGATGCCTTGGACATAGTCAAGTAGCCTTGGAGATAGTTAGGTAGCACTAAACCATGTATGTATGTATGTGTGTGTTTGTGTGTCTGTGTGATCACTACATCTTTTTATTGTGCTCTTGTGATCTTTGTATATGTATGTATGTGTATACATATATATACATACATATATGTGTGTGTGTGTATATGTGTGTATGTATGTATGCACATAAATAGAGAGATCTTGGCACAACAAAATAATAATAAAACTCACTCAACAAGTAGCATGGCCATAGATCCAATGGAAACACCTATTGGTAAGTAGATTCCTCTTTTTATCTCTCATTTTTCATGTGTTTATTTCACTTGAACTATATAAGGAGTGATTTAGGACGTATATAGGTTAACCTTTACATTAACTATAAATTATAACACAAAGGTTGCACTAGAGTATTATAGTATTGTAATTATAGAAAACTATTTGATTCACCCAAGTGGGTGTATGATGACAAAGAGTTATATTAGGTGAGTAAAGCTCACCAATGGTTATAGAAATATAGCTACATCAAAATAATTAGAAAATTAAAACTACATATTCATTAGAGTGAGTAGTTCAAGGGTCTTGATCCCATGGATATGGGTTATGTAGGCAGCCTGGTAGGCAGTGTGTAGACACCTTGGACATAGTTAGGTAGCGCTTAACTATTTTAAGACAATATATGTTAACTTACAAGGCACATTCCCTTATAGAAGCCTCTTACCAGATCACCCAAGATGGCTAGAATGTATATTTGAGAAACTCCTATATTGCAACTCAATTTCTTGAGTTCATCTCTGACCTAATTCTGATTATGTATAAGATGATTAAATGTTTCTTCATTTTTGCCAATATTTATGTTCACTCTAAATATGTACTCTTGCTTATTTTAAGCACATTCTTTGACAACAATTTACCTTTTCACTGTTGTTAGGGCCTAAGCTATGGAATCAATTTAAGCTTATTTGCATGGTAGTAGAATTTTTTGAATTTATTGATATAGTGTTAAGTGGAATCTGAAAAAATTGCTTTTCAATTCTCTGTTGCAGACATAATCACATTTTATTCCTTAATTTTGGATGCAGTAATGAGGGCTTTAGCTCAAGCCATGGGAGAGCATTTGAGTTGTGAACATAAAATTGGGAATGATTTATGTCATGTTTTCTTTTTTTTGTTTATATTTAAAATCAACTTCACATTGTGTTGTGACCTTGGCATAGGTGTTTGATCCTCAATAGCTTTAATTTTAGCATTTTAGCATTTAGGTTTTCAAGTTTTCTCTTCATTATATGTTTATTTTATCAATAATTTCCTCTAGTTTAATTACAGTGCATTTCACCTAGCTACTCCAATGATACAATCACCTGTCTATCTCTAGATTATACAAGCACTTGTTGATTTATAGAATCTAGATAGATATTGAGAGTTCCAAAGCCATAAACCTAAATACCATCATTGGGAATCCTACTATAGGGAAAATTTGGATTTCATGTTCTTGTGCATATATTATAATCACTTCCTTCAAACTCAACTAAGGTGAACCAATGGAATTATTCAAGTGAATCCTACTACCCATGGAACCTGAGGTTTGTTGTTGAGCATATGTTATTGCTACTTGTTGCTATTTAAGTGCCTCAAATTGGCACTACTATGTCACCCTAAGATAGCTTACATTCTCTCTACCTGCATGTTGTTCCACAGTCATACCCTCTACAACTTGATTTATCATTTTACGAGCTACGTTTAGCTGACTGCTTATCCTCTCATTAGTTAGAAGCTCAAGGAAAAGTAGTCCTTTCCACCCTAAAAACCACTTTGTTACTTCATTAAAATCATGCCAATGATACAAAACCTACTGCCACTTTTGAAAAAAATGTTTCCTCCAACATTACAACCATATGATAAATGGGAATAACACATGCCTGAGCCATAACCCAGTTAAATTGGTCTACTTGTTGATTAGCTAGGTATTAGAGTTAATTTGGGCATCACTATAGAGATCTTGTAGATTATGGATTATAGATTATAAACAAAAGAAGAAAAGAAAACATGACATTAATCATTCCTCATTTGTATGTTTCTAAACAAAGACATCTTGGCACAACATAAAAATAATAAAACTCACTCAATGGGTTGCCATGTATTTGTGATCTCTATATATGTATGTATGTATGTATGTATGTATGTATATACATATATACATATGTATATGTATATATATATGTGTATATATATGTATGTATGTATATAAACAAAGAGATCTTTGCACAACATAAAAATGATAAAACTCACTAAATAGGTACATTGCCACAAATGTGATGGCAACTCCTACTGGTAAGTAGATGTTAGAAATGCTTTAGAATAACTAAGAGGTGGGTGAATCAGTTATTCAAGGTCCAAATGTCCTAATAAAAAAATTTCACTAAATATAGTGAGCCCATTTAACTAATCATGCATCCAAGCTTAAACTTTCCTACTTAGCAAGTTACTGTAAAATCAACATGCAAGAATAACACATGAAGAATCAACACATAACACAGTGATTTACGTAGAAACCCAATTTGAGAAAAACTATTAGTAAAATGTTACTCAATTCTCACTCTTCTAAAGTGATGCCCTATTAAAGGCTACAACACACTATTAACTGTGACCTAGTTAAAGGATTTCACCCACCCTATTAGAAGTGGATCTGGCTAGAGGACTTTAGCACATTCACTTGGAATGTCACCCTATTAAAGGATTTACAAATGGTTGTTAAACCAACCTAAGTCCATAGGATTTTTACCCTAACTGATACAATTGTTAGAGAGTAACAACAAGGGCTTTTTACCTATTACAACTCACAACTTAACTTGCAGATTTCAAATCTTAGTTTGCTCTCAAATGTTGCCTGGCTTTTAGTCTCTATAGCTCCGATAGCTTGTCCTCCTTTCAAGCTTCATCTCCTTGAGTCTCCATGCTCAATGTACTAGTTCAATCACCTTTGTGGTCACCTATTGAAGTAGATTCTTTGTACTCTATTCCTCCCTCTCTCTCTCCCTTGATTCCTTCACCTTGACATCCAACCAACCACTCAACTTGGCAACTCAACAACTCTTGCTTCTTGACCTATAACTCCTTAAATAGAAGTCTAGAATACTTTTCCCACTCTTAATCTTCCTAGTTTTAATTTTAGTTTGAATGGATTAGGTATGATTCAATGAATCTACCCCTTATCTTATTTCTTCTAGAAACATCATGAAGAATCCACCTGTATTTGCCTAAAAATGGTTTATCTAAAATTTTGTGCCACTAGCTTATCATTTTTATCCTACATTTGGTTCACAAAATTCTAGGTAACAAACTTGTTGACTCAAATTTAATGAATCTTTGACTTCTTAAATAATGCAGTAGCTTGATACTATTGAAATTCTGATGCTTGGCACATATACTATTACTCGGTACCTACTATGTTTTACTAATGCTTGGCACCTACTGTGGATTTACTCTCCATCAACTAAATTTTATTAATGCTTGACACATATTACATGCTTGGCACTTGAGCTTGCTCAGCTCCTTCTATTTCACTTAGCATACACTAGATTTTGCATTTTCTTGACACTTACTAAAAATCTACTCAGCATGAACTAGCTTGCTCAGCATCCACTAATGAACTTAGTCAAGCTTTGCAAACAACTTTGTTACAACTTATTGTTCTAAAGTTTCTAAGTGTATCCAACCTCTATATCTTCAAGTGTATTATCAATATATCATTTCATCATTGTCTTAACTGATCTTTGTACTTCATTGCAAAACCATAACTCAACCTTTCCCTTAGGTACTTTTATTACATCTTATTGATTAAATCCTCTTTATCAATCAACTAAGTGATAGTACTTGGATCTTATAAGCAATTGTTATTCCAAAAAATAGCAGGTTTAACATCAGTGACAAAATAATAATTGAAAACACTCTTTATCGACAATCTCCCTCTTTGGCATTGATGGCAAACCAAACTGATCAACCAAGTTATCAAAATGCTAACTAGGTTAAAATAGTAAATCAAATGCCAAAAAGAAAACTTTTGTATCCTTCTAAATTCTTCTATAAGAAATTCCCTCTTTCAAAATTTTCTAATAAACTGTCTTCTCCTCTTTGTTCTGCTTCCTCTCTAATTTTTTATTTTGACTGATTCCTTTGCTTTTTCTCCTCCCTCTTAGCTATGATTTCATTTCTCCTTCCTTTCCGCTATTGTTCTTCTATTTCTCCCTCTACATTTTGATCCTTTAAATTTTCTACTTCTCCCTCTTCATGTTATTTCTCCCTCTACATGCATTGATCAATTTCTACTATTTTGATATCATCTACTTCTTTTGATCAGCTTAGCTACTTCTCCCTCTTTGATAGCAATGCCAAAGACATACTATTTAAGCATCTTATCATGCAATTGTAATATTTGTAGGCACTCAAATTCCTCCCTTTATCACCTTTCTTGTGACTTGTTTGGAATTTTAGTACTTTAATTACTTCAAGCAAGACCTAAAGTAAGTATCCTCTACATCAATTTATATCATTTCAGCAATCAACTCATTTGATGCAGGGTAGTTTTTATGTTACTCAAACAGCCTTGGATAGGAGTATCACCCTTAACTTACCTCTAAGATACTCAAATGCATCTTTAGATAATGCTTTTGTGAAGATGTCAGCAATTTTTTCCTTTGAAATGACATATTCCATCCTTGCTTGTCTTCCACCAATTCTCTTACATAGTGATACTTAATTGTAATATGCTTTGTTTTGGCATGCATCACAAGATTCTATGATATGTTGATGGCACTTGTGTTATCACAATAGAGTATCATAGGTTCAGTCATCTCTTCATTCATACCTTGCAATTGGTGCTTGATCCATATAATATTGGTGCAGTTGATAGAAATAACAACATACTCAACTTCTACTGTAGATTGTAAGGTACAACTTTGTTTTTTGCTAGTCCAAGTGACAGATATTTTACCTAAGAAAAGTGCTCCTCCATTGGTGGTTTTTTTGTCATCAATATTTCCTCCCCAATCTACATTAGTGTAGGCTTTTAATTCAAACTTTTCAGTCCTCTTGTAGTATAATCCAAGGTCGTCAATTCCTTTTAGGTACCTCAATATTCTTTTTACTACCATAAGATGATTTTCTCTTGAATTTGTAGAAAATCTTGCCACTATTCCAATAGCTAATGCAATGTCTAGTCTACTATGCACAACATACTGTAACTTTCCAATCATTCATTTGTACATGATCTGATTTACCTTAGCTGACTCATCATTCTTGGATAACTTATGTCTTATTACAATTGATGTACTGACTGGTTTTGAATCTTCTAAGACAAATGTCTTGAGTGTCTCCTTGATATATTTTGATTGGATCACAAATATGCCATGTTTCAATTGATGTACTTGCAATCCAACAAAGAATTTAATTTTTCCAAATATTGACATCTCAAACTCATGTTTCATCTGGTCAAGAAAATCTTTGCATAGGGCATCTTTTCTTCCAAATATTATATCATCAACAAAGATTTTAGATATCAAAATGTATTTACCTCTTTTTTCCTTGATATACAGGTTGTTGTTTTCATATGTTCTCTCAAATCCTATCTTCACAAGATATTTGTGTAGTCTCTCATACCATGCTCTAGGCACTTGTTTCAAACCATAGAATGCTTTATGTAGTTTTTAAACCATATCTTTGATGCTGTCATCAACAAACCCCTTTGGTTGTTCTGTATAGACTTCCTCTTCCAATATACCATTCAAAAAAGTAGACTTTACATCCATTTGATAGACTTTAAAACCTTTGTAGACAGCATATGCAAGCAGTGTTCTTACTCCTTCCATGCTTGCAATAGGGGAAAATATTTCCCCATAGTCCAATCCTTCTTCTTGTGTGTATCCTTTGTAGACTAGTTTGGCCTTATTTCTTGTAATCTCACCATTCTCATCTAGCTTGTTCTTAAACACCCACTTGGTACCAATTACATTCTTATCAGCCAGTCTTGGAACTAAATTCCATGTTTTATTTTTCTCTATCTATTCAATCTCTTCTTCTATAGCTTTATACCATTTATCATCTTGCAGTGCATCTTTTACTATTTTGGGTTCAATCTTTCTCAGCAGACATGATTCATTTCTTAGTCTATTCCTTGTCATTAGTCTGGCTTTCTTATCACTAATGACTTTTTGTTCAGGATGATGTCTTCTCACATATTTGGATAACCTTGGTTCTTTCCTCATTTTTAAGTTTGGTCTTTCATCTTTAAAGTCATTGTGCACATCTCTTGAGGTATTTCATCATCTCTTTCATGTGTACTGATTTCAAAATTAGAATGTGCATTATCTTCATTCTGTGACTCAACTTCTAAATGTAGCTCAACATTTACTAGTTGTGACTTAGCTGATATTGAAACTTCTTGTTGATTTTCAACTAGATTGGTAGCTTCTTCTTCAGTAGGAATTCCTTCATAGAAGTATACAAAGGATCTATACTCTTCTAGTTTCTTGATTTAATCAACTTGAACTTCTGCATGCTCATTAAAATTTATATTTGCACTATCCAAAATCTTGTTAGTGTTAGTATTCAAACACTTATATGCTCTACTTCTAGTGGAGTATCCAAGTAATATGCCTTCATCACTCTTTGCATCAAACTTTCCATTTCTAGTATCTTTAAGAATATAGCATCTACAAAAAAATACTTTGAAATTTTTTACATTGGGTGAGTGACCATACCATAATTCAAAAGGTGTTGCATTTATACCTTTCTTGACTTGTATTCGATTCAAGGTGTAGATAGTTGTACTTACAACTTCTCTCTAGTACTTTAGAGAAAAATTCTTCTCCATCATTAATGTTCTAGCACAGTCTATCACTGATATATTCCTTCTTTCTGCAATGCCATTCTATGGTGGAGTTTTAGGTGTTGATGTTTGTCTCTTGATTCCTTTGTCATTGTAAAATGTCTCAAACTCTTTTGATGTGAACTCTCCTCCTTTGTTTGATCTTAGGCACTTTAGAATCTTTCCTATTTCCTTCTCAATCATGGCCAAATACCACTTAAACATTTGAAATGCTTCAAATTTTTTCTTTAAGAACATGGCAGTCATCATCCTAGAGTAGTCATCGATAAATAACATTATATATCTATCTCCTTTGTAGCTTTGCAGTTCTATCGGCCCACACAAATTAGTATGCACTAACTCTAGTACTTCTTTTGAAGTGTAGGTTTTTCTTTTAAAACTTGACTTGGTCATCTTTCCTAATTGACACTATTTGCACATTGTATTTTTAGGCTTCTTCAATTTAGGAAAACCTCTAACTTTCTTCATTTTGCTGATGCTAATCAAATTATCAAAGTTGACATGACATAGCCCTTTATGCCATAGCTACATAGCATAAAATCTAACAACAAGATAGGATGCATCTTCCATATCTAGGTAAAACAAATTACTCTTAGTTTATTCTCCTTTCCTAATCAGAATTCAATCAGTATCATAGATTTTGGTAGTTTTATTTCCAAATTCTACTTTGCATCCTACATTGCCTTACTATGACACACTCAACAGATTGTACTTCAATCCTTCAACATAGTATGCATTATCACATGAAATTTTCTCTATAAGTTTAATAGAACCTTTTCTTTTGATTAGACATAGAGCATCATTTCCAACTCTAACCCTATTTCTATCATACTGAGTAAAGGTAAAAAACTTACTTTTGTCTCCTATCAAATGATGTGAACATCCATTGTCTATGATCCATCTATCATACTTTTACCTTTTTCTTCTTCTTCTTTGGTTTCACCTCCTTAGTGTCTTTCAATGATAGCTTGTCCTTGAAAGTAGATTCAAGATTCTTAGGTCTGTAGTTATCAAAGTTAGACAAGTCAAATGCAGTGAGTATTCCCACTATACCTTCAAGAGTTAGTGTGTTTCCCAGTACACATCTTAATTTTTGTATGTATGAAACTCTAATAGCATTAATGGGGAGAAAAGTTCTTAATAATTTTCTATTATTAGTTTCATCATCTAAATGACCACCCAAAATTCTTAATGCACTAACAACTTTTCCCTCTAGAAGCATATTAAGCAGCGTTCTCACCTTCCTCCATTCTCATGTCATCAAAATTTCCCCTGAGGGTTTCTCTTTTTTCTCTTTGAACATTCTGATCTCCTTCATAAATATCAATCAAGGCTTTATAGATCTTGAATGTAGAGTCACATCCCTTTATGTCATTAAATTCAACATAATTGAGGTTAGAGCCAATCTCTAGCATTGCTTGATTGTGCTCCTTTTTCTTCATATCTTCTGTAGTGGGTACAACTAGATCAACATGTTCCACTTTAATTGATGTTTGTGCATGATCACTTATTGATCCAAAGTGCAACTTCATTAAAATTTTCCATGCAATGAAGTTATATTTGTTAAGCTTGGGAACTTCTCTCTTGGACATCTTGATATTCCTAATTCTAATACCTTTAAACCAAATCAATAGATAGCTCTGATACCAATTGTTAGAAATTATTTAGAATAACTGAGAGGGGGGTTGAATCATTTATTCAAGGTCCAAATGTCCTAATAAAACTTTTTCACTGAATATAGTGAGCCCATTTAACCAATCATGCATCCAAGCTTAAACTTTCCTACTTAGCAAAATCAGCATGCAAGAATAACACATGAAGAATCAACACATAACATAGTGATTTATGTGGAAACCCAATTTGGGAAAAAACCACCAATAATATGCTACTCAAATATCACTCTTCTAAAGTGATGCCCTATGAAAAGCTTGCCCTATTAAAGGCTACAACACACTACTAAATCTGACCTAGTTAAAAGATTTCAACCACCCTGTTAGAAGTGGGCCTAGTTAGAGGACTTTAGAATATTCACTTGGAATGCCACCTTGTTAAAGGATTTTCAATTTTTTGTTAAACTTACCTAATTCCGTAGGATTTTTACCCTAATTGATACAATTGTTAGAGAGTAACAATAAGGGCTTTTGACCTAATACAACTCACAACTTAACTTGTAGATTTTAGATCTCAATTCAGCTTCAAAATTTTCTTGACTTTCAATCTCTATAGCTCTGACAGTTTTTCCTCCTTTCAATCTTCATCTCCTTGAGTCTCCATGCTTGATGTACCAATGCAATCACCTCTATGGTTACCTATTGAAGTAGAGTCTCAGATTTGGTGAATCTTTGATTTTTTAAATAATGTAGTAGCTCGACACTATTGAAATTTTAATGCTCAACACATACTATGTTACTCAGCACCTACTATGGATTCACTTGGCATAAACTAAATTTTATTGATGCTCAACACCTATTACATGCTTGGCACCTGAGCTTGCTTGGCTTCTTCTATTTCACTTGACATACACTAGATTTTGCATTTGCTTGACACTTATTGAAAATTTGCTTGGCATGAACTAGCTTGCTTGACATCCACTAATGAACTTTGTCAAGCTTTGTAGACAACTGTGTTACAACTTATTCTTCCAAAGTTTCTAAGTGTAGCCAACCTCTATATCTTTAGGTGTATTATCAATACATCATTTCACCATTTTCTTAATTGATCCTTGCACTTCATTACAAAACCATAACTCAACCTTTCCCTTAGGTACTTTTGTTACATCTTATTGATTAAATCATCTTCATCAATTAGCTAAGTGATAGTACTTGGATCTTATAAGAAATTGTCATTCCAAAAAATAGTAGGTTTGACATCAATGACAAAACAATGATTGAAAACACTCTTTATCAACAATCTCTCTTCTTCAATAATGATCTTTTCAATCAGATCTCAACAGTACATTCCTCATTCTCTCTCATTTTTCATGTGTTTATTTGACTTGAACTATTATTTATTAGGGGGTATTTTCTAATATTGGATTCATTTTATGCATGAGGTGGTGAGGACATTCAATTTCCTATGAGCAATGAAGATGGACTTCCCATGCTAGTAGTAGGAGGTGATGAGGACACTTCAGGTACTTTAAAGATTGATCCTTTCTTAAATATTTTAGATGTTAATAGGGAATTTAGATGTTGGGGGTGGGAGAAAAATGAGCATCCACCTTCATGTGGTTGGCCCTGATTAGAAGAGAATATTAAACTATTCTCGAAACCAAGTGAAGCTCAACAATAACATATGATTGTATGACAACTAATTGTGTGAATCTCTTGGTTTTAGGTAATGCAGAAGGATGCCATAGTTTAATATGCAATGTCAAATCATATATATATGACATTAGGTGGTGTACACTTGATTTTTGTCATGCTTTAAACCATTCTATCCAAACAATTCCATGAGTTGGAATGCTTAGATGTCGGCTTAGAGCTCCCTATCCACAGAGTACAAGAAGTTAGTTTTCAAGCATGAAGGCTCTCAGCCAAGCCTTAGAAATGTACTTCTTGCTAGTAAACCATGCAACGGGAGGTTCTTTAAGACAAGAGAAAGAGTGCAAATATCTTCAAGAAATCCCTCAAGAATGCAATGCAAGTATGAAAACTAAGCTAAGATGATAATGCAAAATGCAGCTATGCTAGAATGTGAATGAGAGTGTTACAATACCATTATCTAAACTATGTGAGATTATTGCAAGAATCAAAGCTAAACTAACATGCAACTATGCTAAGAATTCCATATGATCTTATGCTAATATGATGGAAATGAGAGAATGAGACAAGAAATGAGAAGTTCTCCACAAAGCTCCAAAGAAACCTGTTAGAAAACCTGCAGCATAACAATATTCAAAGATGGATGGATCCTTTGAGGGGGAAAGCTCTCTCCCTTTTAAAGTTGTATGGACGGTAGAGATCAAGATGAAGATAGTGGATGATCAATGGTGAAATTTGAAAAGAGGAGTGATCCATGTGCACACACAAGTCAACCAATAGAATATAAGTTGACTTGTCATATAACACAAAAGTCACAAAGCCTTTTCTTTTAATTGCAAAATAGAAAAAGGACTTTATGTGTGCACTTTAAGTGGGTTAGAGGAATGGGGTGTTTTATTTAATTAAAAGGGGACATGTTCTTTTAATCAAATAATGAACTTAGGATAGCATAGTCGAACTATAGGTTATAATCAAATAAATTGATTATTAGCAATTTGGTCTAGATAAATGATTAAATTAATTTAGCCAAAATGCTGAGAAGGGGGCTAATAGTCTAGATGACCATTTTTAGGTGATTACATTTGCCCCTCTTTGACTAATGCGTGATCGATCTGGGAACACATTATGTCAAAGAAAATCGAAGCCAAGTAGGCGATGATAGATATAGATATCTGATTCCAAAGAATGAAATGTAGAAATAGATAGCAAGTCTTGAATGCACAGCCTAATAGTGATAGTATTGAGCATTAAGAAGATGATGTTAGGATCTGAAAAGAATTCTAACATCTAGCAAAGCAAATAGATTGAGAGCAAGTGATAAGGTCAAACAAATGCTCCTAAGAAATAGATAGATGTAACAATCAGCAATAGGGTATTTCTGCCCCCTTGGGATCGAAATCGAAATGAGGTAAGAGGAAGCAAAAAGTAGATAGACATGAGAAAATCGAGATATAGCAATGTCTGATATGATAGATAAATGATTCATAACCCAAGAATGACTATAAGAAATTGATAAAATGCCCCAGTTTGACTAGAGTTGACTTTGAAGGATATAGCATAAAAATTAGGTCAAATCTAATAGAGAGGTGATTTAGATGTGAAAAGGTGAATAGAAGGAGATAAGAAGTATGGAAATGATGAAGACATGAAGAAATGAAGATGCCCCAGTGATGATTCAGAGATTAGACCTCAAAAGGTCAGGTAACTACTCAGAAGAAAGTAGAATTTTAAAATTTTATTTTGACCATTAAGATGAACTCGGATTTCGATTTCGATCCCAAAAATGGATCTAGGACATCGAAATTAGCTAGGGGTGCAATTTTTGTGCAATTTTGAGGAGTTTAAAAATTAGGTCAAAATGAGGTTGGAGGCTATAAAAGGGGTCCAAGTGTCATTTTCACTATTCATTTATCTTTTTTGATTTGAGAGATTTTGTGTGGTCCACATAGCATCATGGCTCAGGTGAACATTCCTCTTCATTGACATCGTTTCGAGCGCAGCTAGTTGCACAACCGGCCAGAGCGATATGGGGCACCGATAAGTGACTACCTTTTTGTTACTTTTTCGAGCTTTTTGTGAGTTTTTTAAATGTTTTTAAGTTTTTTGAAAAAAATTCATGCGATACTTTAAAAGTATCGCACGGCCTCAGAAATATTATCGCATGAAACTTTTTTTCAAAAAAAGTGTCGCACTGTTCAGGAAAATGTGTCGTGCGAGCCACACCCAAATGTCACACGACATAAAAATGTTGTACTCCTATTTAAAAAAATGTCGTGCGACACTATTTCAAAAAATGTGTCGCACTCTCTTTGTAAAAAGTGTCGCACAACTAGTTTTGTTGTTTTCCTGAATGCTTTTTTTTTGTCATGTGACTATTACTGATGATTGCTTGTTTTACCTGGACAGGAGGTATTCTCAGCATTACAGAATAGAGCTCCCAGGGTGGTTGATTTGCGCGTTGTGCAGCATTTGAGCAATGAGGAGTAGACTATGCTAGTGGCTATGGGATTGTGTTGGGTTGTACGAATGCCCCATATTTGGGCAAACCATGATTTGTTGTCTGCGCTAGCAGAGAGGTGGCATAGCAAGCATAACACCTTTCACTTATCGACCGACGAGGTGTCGATTACCTTGGAGGATGTATATCGCATTATGCGAGTGCCATGCCATGGCAAGCCATTAAGTTACTTGGTTAGTAGTTTGTTGCTTTAGCCATTTCAATGTTGGATGCCAGGTGTACTGATGTTAAGTTTTGGTGATGGCATAGGTGTACTATGATACGACCCTGACAGAGGGGCGAGCACGAGTGCAGGAGCTTTTCCAGGATGTGACCATTCTGGATCATCACCTGAGTTGGGAGAGATTGATGACTTAGTATGGATATGATTATCGTTTGCCCAACTTGTTATGTTCTTTGGTAGCCCAAGCCCTAGTGATGGACCGAGGCCAGAAGGGCTTTCCATTAGGATGAGGTCGACTGGTATATGATTTGATCTCTCGACCACGTAGCATGGCATGGGGGCCTGCGATATTAGTAGAGATATACAACAAGCTTCATGAGATAGTATATCATGAGGGTGGATCATGGGAATGCAGAGCAGTGTTAGCGCAGATCTGGGCTTGGGAGCACATCACTGTGATCCGACCACGGGTGCAACCACGAGAGCGCAGCCAGCCGTACATTTTTTGCTATAGAGGTTTCATCCCACAAAGGCATAGTGGAGATGTGACCTATTACTGATGCATGTTTGATGAGCTGACAGCATTCACATGGTGACCGTATCGGGAGTGTCAGCGGTGGTTAGATTCATGGGAGTTAGATTACATGCGGTATAGCAGACCGCTGGTCGATCGGAGCACAGACATTATGGAGCGATTTGTGATCAGTCGCATATGGCGGCAGTTTGTAGAGTGACAGGTGGTGTCAATGGAGACTACTACCTATGCTCGGATGTGCATAGATGAGGGATTGGGATGGCTGTAAATGCTGGACTATCAAATAGCAGTTCGAGATACCGTAGCACTAGTGGCGACTCTCTGGGATTATCACCTAGATGTGGCAAATGCAGGGGCTGATCTGGGGTATCTTTATGAGATGCAGAGACACCCGTTCCCTCGATTCAAACATCTAGATGTAGCACTTGTAGGAGTGGGAGGTGGAGGTGGCAGCGGAGGAGGAGGAGGCAGAGGAGGAGGAGGCGGAGGGAGAGGGAGAGGGGGTAGGCAGATGGAGGGGGAGAGTTCCCGAGCAGGGCAAAAGAGGATGCGAGCGCAGGCGATGCAGGTGGCAGAGGAGTCCTTAGAGTTTGATGGTGATGATGGTGGAGAGGAGGAGGTTCCCTTGAGGAGACGATGAGCGGTGAGGGTAGAGGCACTTGCAGAGCAGCCAGCAGGAGGAGAGGAGCAGGGTGTGAGGATCTGTGCCTTGGAGGCAGAGCTTCAAGTAGCTTGGGTGACCATTGCAGTACGAGATCAGTAGCTAATGGATGAGAGAGCACGAGCAGATGAGTTGCGTTGAGAGTGAGATACTACGAGGTGAGAGGCAGCGCATCATAGTGCCTGAGCTGCATACTATTATGCTGCCTATAGGAGTGTGGTACCACCAAGACAGGGTCTTCCTGATTATTTAGAGCGAGCGGGCAGATCAGAGGGTGCAGTGCAGGCACCAGATAGGAGACAGGCTCCTCCACCAGGGCCAGCACTAGCCACAGAGGGTGGCAGTCAGACATGACATTGTGTTTTGATTTTTACCTTATGTATTTTTGAGACATATATCCAAATTTTGGATATCACATTTGTATATGTACCATGACACATTTGATATATATATGAGATATTGGGTTTATCGATAATCTTGTGTACTTGTCTCAAAATGTATGTTTCAGCTTTCATGTGATGTTTCAGTTTTTGTTTTCAGCTCATGTATGTGTATATGCTTATGTGTATTATTTTTGGTCTCTCATATGGGTGGTATAGATTTAAATGCTTTTGTGAAAATGTGACACCTGGATAGATCGTATGTGATGTTTTTTGGATTAACCCCTTGTGATGACAGGTTAGCAAAGAAATGTAGTGAAAGATTAAGAAGGTGAAAAGACAAGTAGAAGCAAAAGATAAAAGTAGCTAACTGATATGTCCATGAAAAAGATGAAGAGAGAGAGCTCTTCCCACATGTAGGAATATGCAACTAGAAAAAATGACATGAACCTAAAATGCAAGCTACTATGCAAAGTGGTTCACCAGTAAGAAACTCATAACATTTAGACTCTTAATTTCATCATTGAGCATTTATTAGGGACATCATGAGATCATACAACCATCACTAGTATAAATATGAGGATATGAATATGATCAATATTAGATAGGTATGTGGAAATCCAATCTAAGCATCATAGACATGTAAGTCAAGATAACTACGCGACTAGATTCCCTAAGTTTAATTTAGCAAGATTACACCTGTATTAAGGCATAAGCACCAGGATAAACCCTAAGTGTGGTCTTGCAAAATAGTCAAGGATGATACATTTATAAGTCAAAGTGTTGAATAGGACAAGCACAAATGCTTACAACACTATCGACAAACAAAGTATACCCACAAGCAGAAATCAAGAAGACATGCCCCATGCCCCCAGTCTTCTAGTCAATGAAATCCTCGAAAGACTATTAGGGAGGGAACACATGGCAAAGAAATCATCATAGACAGCACACAAAGTAGATAAATATCAGCATAGCTTGGTCATTTAAGTGTTAAAGTGTGTGTGTGTAAGTCACTTGGCCATTTCTTCCAGACTTGATTCTGATAGTGAGAAATATTGCGACATCGGAGACCATAGGTAAACTATCTGTAAAGTGTTGAAAAATACTTGATGTCAAAGTGGGTGGGGGTAGTGTTGAGAAACACTATTTTGTGAGTTGTCAAAGAAACCCTAATACACAAGAATACCTCAATAGGCTAAGTAGCTATGCCCCCAAGATGAGGACAAGAAACAATTCCAAGCTAGGAAATGTGTAGCGAAGTGGATGATTGAGTTTGATAAACATAGGTGCAAGGGTTTCAAGTAGCGCCTGTTTCCAGGTTTTCACCACTTGACATTTTTTTTTTTTTTTTTTTAATACACCAAAGTGCCTATTGCTAGGTTTTCACTAAGATGATAATTTTTTCAAGACATTTTTTGATTTTTAGGATTTTTTCAGCATCATAGATATATACAAGATAGCTGAGCGACAAGCCGCTAAGTATAGAACTTCTTCAAGTGTAGGATGTTGATAGGCTCTGCAAGTTCTTCTCCCTCTGAAGTAGACAACTGGTAAGCACCAAACCCAAATGCTGCTATGATAATGTAAGGACCCAACCAGTTAGGTTCAAATTATCCTTTCTGTTCCTGATTTTGCTAATTTTTGGGATTCTCTCTAAGCACGAGTTCACCAACTTGGAACTCACAGGGGTGAACCTTCTTGTTATATTGTGTAGACATGCACTTCAGATAAGCTCTCATGTTATCAAAAGCATCCTTGTGACATTCATCCAAAGTCTCTAATTCATGTACTCTCATAGCTCTATGATCTTCATCGGTTATTAACCCATGTAAGGAGATGCGCAAAGAAGGTATCTCGACTTCTAATGGGAGAATAGCCTTAGAGCCATAGACTAGAGAAAAGGGTGTAGCCCCTATAGGAGTACGAATAGAGGTTCTATAGGCCCAAAGTGTCAGATTTATTTGCAAGTGCCAATCTTTCCCAGATTTGTGAACTATGCGGTGTAGGATTTTTAGCAGTGTCTTATTAGAGGCCTTAGCTTGGCCATTCCCTTGGGGATAGTAAATGGAGGACCAGTGTTGCTTAATTCGAAACTTTTTGCATAGCTATTTTAAGTCCTTATTCTTGAACTGTCCTGCATTATCCATAACAATAGAGAATGGGATACCATATCGGAAAATGATGTGATTCAGTATAAATAGGGAAACATGTTTTCTTGTAGCAGCAGATAATGGTACAGCTTCAACCCATTTAGTGAAATACTCCATTGTTGTGATGATGAATTTATGACCATTGGATGAGCTTGGATGAATCTTTCCTACCAAGTCAAAGGCCCATTGCTGAAATGGCCAATATGTCACAGAAGGGATTAACTCTCACCCGGGAGCATGTATCAAGTTGCCATGGAGCTGACATTTCTGACAAGACTTTGCATAGCGCACAGCATTAGCTTGCATGGTGGGCCAGTAATAACCCATCCTAAGCAATTTTTGAGCAAGTGCAAGGCCATTAGAATGTGCCCCACAAATGCCACCATGGACTTTGGCAAGTGCCTTCTCGGACTCTTCTAGCTCTAAACACCTAAGCAACGTTCAGTCTAGACCCTTCCTATACAAGTCACCAGAGACCAAAGTGTAGTGTGAGGCATTATGAAGGAGTTGGCATTTTTGGTTGCGTGTGAGGGTTTCAGGAATAACCTGATCACGTAGGTAGGAGAAAATAGCCACATAGCGGGAGGAATCGTGACCCACAACAGTGTAGATCACTTGGTTATCTGAGGAATCATAGGCTGGATGATGCAATTCTTCCACCTGGAACTCAAATCACGATTCATGTTCTTGTAATTGAAGGATAGATGCTAAGGTGGCCATAGCATCAGCAGCCTTGTTTTCTACTCTAGGAATCTGTTGTAATGTTACAAAGGTAAAATAATTCCTTAGAGCATCTATCAACTTTTTATAAGGGATCAACTTTTCATCCTTTATTTGATATTCATTATTCACTTGGTTCACAACCATTTGAGAATCTCCATAGGTGTGTAGCTCAGTTATTTTCCATTCAAGGGCCATTTTGATCCCATTTGTTAATGCTTCATACTCTACAATATTGTTTGTACATGGGAACAATAATTTATAGGACTTTGGGATTGTGTAACCATGAGGGGAAACAAACAACACCCCTATTCCTACTCCATTCTGTGTATGGGATCCATCAAAAAACATCTTCCATGTTCTATCAGTAATGTTCATGATCGAGGCATCTGGAAACTCAATTTGCATAGGTGCTACATCTTCAAGTGGGAAGTCAGCCAACTGGTCAGCTATGGCCTATCCTTTGATTGTCTTACGTTCAACATAATGAATGTCAAATTCAGAAAGAATCATCATCCATTTAGCAAGGCAACCAGTAAGTGCAGCTTTACTTAATAAATATTTCAAAGGGTCTATCTTGACAATCAAGTGAACTGTATGGGCCAACATATAATGCCGAAATTTTTGGGAGGCAAAAACTACAGCAAGGCATGCCTTCTCTATACTTGTATAATTTAGTTCATAAGCCACAAAAGTTTGACTGACATAGTATATGGCTCTTTCTTTACCTGTCTCATTACTTTGGGCTAAGAGTGCTCCTAGAGAAGAATCCATAGCTGAAATGTATAGAATCAAAGGTTTTCCCAGAATGGGTGGCATCAAAACTGACGGTTTTACCAAGTAGATTTTGATTTGATCTAAGCTTTGTTGACAGTCATTGTTCCAAATATGGGTAGATCCTTTATGCAGATTTTTATTGAAAGGTTGAGCCTTATCAGCTAATTGAGAGATAAATCTTCTTATGGATTGTAGCCGTCCTTGCAGACCTCTAAGCTGACTGATAGTCTTTGGTGGAGGCATATCCATGATAGCTTGGACCTTTCAGGGTCAACCTCAATGCCTTTTGCTGAAATGATATAACCTAGCAATTTTCCAAAAGTGACACCAAAGGCACATTTTTTTGGATTCAGCCTAAGTTGGAATTGTTCCATACGGTCCAATATCAAACTAAGGTCTTTGAGATGTGTGTCTCATTTCTTTGATTTTTCCAATGTGTCATCAACATAGTCTTCCATGTTTTTATGCATCATATCATGAAAGATGGTTGTCATTGCTCTTTGATATGTAGCGCCAGCATTTTTGAGCCCAAAAGGCATGACATTCCAACAAAAGGTACCCCATGCACATGTAAAGGCTTTCTTTTCTTGGTCTTCTAGAGCTATCTTTATTTGGTTGTACCTAGAAAATCCATCCATAAGCAAGTACATCTCATAACCTGCAGTCATGTCCACTATCATATCGATGTTTGGTAGTGGAAAATCATCCTTGGGGCACGCTTTATTGAGATCTCTAAAATCAGTACAAACTCGTATGGATTTGTCATGCTTGGAGACAGGTACAATGTTGGAAATCCACTCGACATAATCAATGGCCCTAATGAAGTTTGCATTCAATAGTTTTTCTAACTCTGTCTTGACCAGTAGGGCCACATGTGGATGCCTTTTTCTCAACTTCTATTTGACAGGCTTGACATCTGGTGAGATTGATAAGTGATGCATGATGAGATCTGTATCAAGCCCTTGCATGTCAGAGTATGTCCATGCAAAGTTGACCTTCTTGTCTTGAAAGAATTGAGCAAACTGTGTCTTTTCTTCATCTGACAAAGATTGAGCTACATGGATAATCTGAGGACATTCTTCTATTCCCAAGTTGATAGGCTGTGTAGGTTCGACTAGAACCGAAGATCTATCCTAGAAATGGCTTGGCAG
This sequence comes from Cupressus sempervirens, assembly GCA_028749045.1. Taxonomy (NCBI): domain Eukaryota; kingdom Viridiplantae; phylum Streptophyta; class Pinopsida; order Cupressales; family Cupressaceae; genus Cupressus; species Cupressus sempervirens. Next base: position 502,595,457 of record CM053783.1, on the reverse strand, counting down.
ACTACCAAGTACCTCATTCGTAGGTGCCTTAGAGAGGTTTTCACCATTAGATATGCCTTTATTTTTACTTTTTTGAGGGTTAGACACCACCACAATGTGGTTTTCATCGTCTGATCACTTATTTTTCCTTTTAATTTTTTGACTGAGGTACTTGATATCTAATTCTGTCATGTTAACCACGGATTCGCCAGTGGAAGAAATGACAGGTTCAATTTTGTTTAGATAACAAGCGATCTCATAGTCATTTTGGAAAGACCGTATTTTGGGTCTTTGATTTTGGATAGACCAATCTATGAGATCTGGGTAAATTAGTGAGAGTGAGGGAGAAGTTTCAATGTGATTGATATGGAAGGAGTCATCTCTGGTGACCTGTGAATTTGAGCCTATAGAAAATGTCGCAAAAGAGTCCAGCTCAGGAATAGTCCTAGAGGAACTAGCATGATCCATTGAGACATGTTGTGAGTCAAACTTATCCTACCCCATACTAGACCATTTGACTACATCGGGTTGGGTTGCATAGGTATGAATGAAATCCACCCCTAGCTCGTAAGATGCATCAAAGAGGCTTTCCCACTCATACTCATGAGAATCTGTACTTTGACCCCTGTCTATGAGATGAGCAATATTTTGCCTAATTCATCCTTTATTTATGTCCTCTGAAGTAGACCCTTCATGTTCCTGTTGTTGGGAGGTAGAAGCTTCTTCATTATTAGCAGTCACTATTTCTTCTCCCCAAAGGAGGGAAGTGAGAGGAACAAAGTCTTCATCTTGTGCAGTAGTAGCAATTATGGGAGAGTCATCATCCTCCGATTCACTAGACATGACCAATCTTTGATCACAGTTTGGTGTATTATTGTCTAGCCCAAAGCCTAGACCAGTGGTGTCTCGAGCATCACAACCTTGAGTGTGACTTAAAGGTTCAACTAGAGCGTTCTTACAACCAGTTAAGGACCCGTGGCCCTAGTAGCCCATTTTTGTCATAAATTTATAGCCTTTTCCATTTTTTTGGGAGAAATAGGGGTAGCCATTGTAACCTCCTCATCTTCCTCTTCTCTGTAGATCCAGTCCCTAATGGCTTGTTCTTCCTTCTCTGCTTCCAGTGGTATGGAAGATTGCACAAAAGTGCCAAAAAGTGTCATAGCAAAAGCAGAAGAATTCTTTGCAATAGTTGGTTTCCCATAGGACCGAGGGGAAATTGGTAAGGTAGTAATAGAGCCCAAAGTGTACTCGCCCATACCAAGGCTCATCATTTTCAATTTTTGTTCACATTCTGTGAAAGATGGTGCTAGCTCATGAGAAGAGAAATTGTGCGGGACTAGCATTTTAGCAACAGATAATGTGTTGATAGACATGGAGTTGTCACTGGGGACAACAACTTTAGTACCATTAAAAGGGAACTTAATGCACTGATGGTATGTAGAGGGTACTGCTTGCATATCGTGAATCCATGGTCATCCCAACAACAAGTTTAATGCAAGTGGTATGTCTAAGACTTGGAAAATGACATTCTTCTCAACTGGACCAACTCTGATTAGAAGTACAATTAGACCTTTAGAAGGCCTTTCAACCTCATCATAGGCCTTTATAGTGATCTTGTGCTTAGGATCGATGGCAAATTCAGACATGCCCAATTGTTGGATTACATTGAATGAAATGATATTTAACCCTGCACCATTGTTTATCAGGACTCAACAGATGCGAGTACAAAAGATTTGAACTTTGACATAAAGAGAAAGATTATGGGGATGACTAAGAGCTCGATCATCTTCTTCAGAAAAGGTGAGATAGTGAGGCGAGGAGATGTGGTTCACCATAGCTTGGAATTGTTTCGCATCAATATCGGTGGGAACATTGGCAAAACATAAAGCTTTCTCAAGGATATCCCTATGCAAAGGAGATAACTCTAGCAATTCAAAAATGGAGATTTGTGCTTGTGTGCGTTGTAGTTGGATAACAAGATCATAGTTGGAGATCTTGGAAGTAATTGGTTGCTTAGACGATGAAGCATTTTTAGGATCATTAGCAACTTTTAGGACAACCTTAGATTGCCCCCTAGTGACAGTGTTAAGTGGTTCACCCTGAGAAGATGAAGACTCAGCCACTTAGAGTACCACCTTGGGTCTAGTATCATTATAATCTTGAGGAGTTGATCGTGTCCTTAAGACCACTCTTGGTCATTCATCTTTAGCATCATAATTTGGCCAGTTTTCATTGCTAGAGCTTTCCATACATATGTATTCAACGGGCTCAAGCATGCTTATAACATTATCAGTGTTAGCATAAGCATAACTGATTTTGGCATCATGATTCTTTTTGGCAGCTACCCTTGAGGTCTCACCATTTTCATATTCAGGTAATGGTTTTTGGAAAGCCTTATGATCAGTATTCTTAACAAGGCCATCTGTAACAACTTTTCTAGCTTCGATGAGGTCTTGAATTACATCTTTGAGTTTGAAGCAATTCTCTATGTTATGTCCCTTACTTCGGTGATAGCTGCAAGTATGATCTTCTCTCCACCATGGAGGTCTAACGGGTGGATTGTAAGGATGTGAGTTGTCTTTAAAACCACTTCATAAGTTTCAACCATAGGTGTGTAAACATGTCGCTTCTTTGCAAATTTAGAGCCTTTGTCAAAGGTTTGTGGTTTTGAACCTTCTTGTTGCTTTGCCGCATAGATGGCATTGGAAAGGTTAAATGCAGGTTCCTTAGTCTTAGGAGTGTCCACTACTCCGTCATTGACAACATACTTGTTTTTTTTCAAAGGTTTGCCTTTGTCTTTACCATTTCCATTGTTAACTCTATCCTTGTTTATGGAAATATCACCTCTTTTGATAGCAACATCCTCAATGCGATATGCACTTTCTACTATGGCGTTGAAGGATGTGAATAACTGTTTTCTTAGATCAAAGTATAATTTGGGTACAAGCATATTGACAAAAATGTCAATTTTTTCAACCTCAGGCACTTGCTGAGGATACCAAGAGTATAAAGATCTCCATCGTTGGAGGTATATTGCAAAAGATTCTCCTGGTTTTTGTTTGATGTTGCATAAGTCTAGCACAATCACAGGATGTTGAATGTTGTATGAATATTGCTGGATGAAGCGTTGCACAAGTTCATCAAATGTTTTAAGAGGAGGACTCAATTTTTTGAACCATTCCATAGCTTGTCCTCTTAGACTTCTAGGAAACAAATGCATAAGAAAGGTGTCTTCATGCATAAAGTCCATGCTAATAGCATAGAAATGTCTCACATGGTCATGAGGGTCACCATTTCCATCGTATTTGTCTTTGGTGGCTCTTTTGAAGTTTGTAGTTGTGCAAATTGTTTCCTTAGTTCTTGTATTTCTTCCCTTAAGATTTCAGCCTCAGTGGGCTCTCATTTTGGAATAATATGTTCAACATTAAAACCTTGAGGGAGTTTCCATCCCCTAGCTATCATGTATCGGAAGTATTGGTCTCCATTTTCCTCTAAAGCTCTGAGCATTAGTTTTTGGGCGAAGCCATCTTGTTGAAATTTGATCACGTCTTTGCTAGTTACTTCTTCATCACTATCATGATGAGATGGTTTAGGTGAAGGACATGCGCCAGCGGCAGCTCTAGGAGTCCTTGGAGGCATGTGATTACCATCATTGTTCTCAAAAGGATTTCAAGGACAAGTTCCTTTATATCCTTCATAGCGTTCCTGATTGTCAGTTTTGGCTTGCTAATTTTCTCTCTCCATAGTGTATATAGCCTCCAAAGTCTTTTGGGTTTCAGGTGCTTGTTCTTCTAAGCGGCGTTTAATTTCATCAAGGTGCACCATAGTGACTATACCACTCGTATCCTTAGGTGTCTCAAAGGGTGTACCAAATGGATTTTCAAAACTATAAAGTGGGTTGTGTCGAACGTTAGCTGTTTGTGTTTGAGCAAATTCGAGATTCTTATCACAAGGTTGTTTGCGAGGACGTTTGGGTGGTGTTTCTAATTGCTTGAAAATGAAAGGCGTGTGGCTACCATTACCAACTCGATATCTAGTTGTGACCGACATGTAAAGAGTTGTCTTTGTTTAGTAGGACTAGAAAAGCGAGCCGAATTTGAAGCTTTTATGATCAAGACTAGTCACTTGTCAAAATGTGATAGATGGCTTGTCAAACAGTGCTCAAGATCTTACAGCACGGGTGACTCGAGCCAAGCGAACGAGCGAGAAGCTTAATAATAGATAGCTAGAATAAAATAATAGCTAAATTTTGACAAGTGATTCATCAAGACATTTCAAGACTTACATTCGATGGACTAAACCCATCTTTTCAACCTAGGACAAATTCTTCACACACTGATACGTAGCCAGGATCAAGGGTGACCAGCATGACGCTCCTTAGACCAAACAAATCCAATGGCAAACTCTTTTTTTGACCCAAAATGACTCTAGGTGATACTTTCTCAAAAGGAGGGTGACATAAGTTCAGAAAACAGTGTCGCGCGATAAAATTTCAGGAACAGTGCGACACATTTTTCTCAGGTGACAGATATTTGGCTCGAGTGTGATAGAATCTTACACACAGTGCGATATAATTTACCAAGACATGCGACAAAATTTTTTGAAAAAAATGTCGCGCGATATTTCTTCTGAAAGCGTGCCACAGAGTGTCAGTTTTGTGCAAAAAAAGTCAATTTTTTGGTTTGAAGTTCATTTCAATTTGTCAATAAGACAGTCGTTTTAATCAGACAGCGTTTCGTTTCAGTTTGTATCAGTAAACAACAAGGTTTGCAAATAGTAAGTGTTGTAACATGTCTCAAAACAATTGATCAAAGGTAAAAACAACCTTGTCAATACGCATTTGGGATATCAAAATGGCCTTCCTAATAAATTTTTATCAGAATGTTTATGTTGCAAGAACGTTAACACTGGTCAAAACATCGAAAACAATAGCCAAGCAATCTACCTTAGAGTCATGGTTCATTACTCAACAACTTGGCCCACGCTTGATGCTCCTTCACCTCACACCAAGTGTTTTCTCACAATAAATATTGGCTTTTTCATGGAAGTGCCATAAGCACAACCAAGGGAACACATATGGTGAGTGTAAATCTTGGGGTGATCCAGGTAGTCCACTAGGATCAATCCTTGCACCAAGAAGTTGAGCGGCTAAAAAAAGGTAGTTACTAACTTAGGGTTTTTAGATCAGGCTTCCATTCATAGTGTTCCTCTTGCTCCCAATTATGGGACACCTCACCTTGCGATGAGTAACCAATCTTGTGATCACAAGAGTACCTTAAGCATTCTTGCCTAGTGATCTCCCTATGGTTGAAATCCCATAAGTGATCACACTAGGCAAAGACAAACACTACGTCTACCAAAGTTTTGTGTCCTTGGTAGCCTTGAGTTTATAGTGGGTTGGAAGAGTTAGGTAATCGGCTTGTCCCCACTTGGTTCGTTCCTCTCAGGTTGTCCGAGAGCAGGCCCTCTAAAAGATTCTAACTACACAAAGTGGATCAACTTTCGGAAGTCAAGATTTTTGATTCACCACACGGGTGAAGAGCATACTCTCCTCTTCCAATCGTTTTCTCCCAAACACACCAAGAAGATTCAATTACCCCTTGTTTTTTAAACCAAATGGCAAGTCAAGATTTTTGATTCACCACAAGGGTGAAGAGCATACTCTCCTATTACCAAAAGACTCCAATCACAAGTTTTATGTGCCTATAAAAATGAATAACTATTCAATGCCGCACATGGAAACAAAAAATCAAGCAAGTGTGAGTTTTTATGCTTTGGGCAGCCCTGCAAACAATGTTAGTAGCCCTTGCACATTTGAAGCTTTGACATGCGTTCTTTTGTATGCAAGGTTTCAATTTTTTTCTTCACAAAGAGGGCAACCTGCAATCACAACTCATTAGCCCACAAGTTAGCACAAAATAATCACAAAAATCATGAATTAAACCTCTGTAAAACAACCTAGAAATCTTCTTAAAAATGACAGTCAACCAGCTAAGAAGAAATTTGATCAAATCCCTCAAGGAATGAGCAAAAAAAAAATGTCAGGCGATACTTTTTGCTAAACAAATGTCGCGCGATACTTCACAGTACACGTAGGCAACAGTTTTTGTTTAGGCAATAGTTTTTCTTCAGCCGTGCGACAGAGTTTTACATAGAGGGTGATAGTATTTAGGCTACAAGTGCGACACTATTTTAAAAAAAGTGTCACACGATAGTACTGTGAACTATTGCGCAATACTGGAAAAATGTCGCCCAACCCTGCGATTATAAAAAAAGAAAAAAAAAGAAGAGAAGTAAGGGAAATGCAAGTAAAAATAAGAAAAGGTAGGGTGAAATGTACAGTCCAGCCCCACAGTGGGCACCAAAAATTTACACTTGATTTGTGTCACGCTCTAAACCATTCTATCCAAACAATTCCATGAGTTGGAATGCTTAGATGTCGGCTTAGAGCTCCCTATCCACAGAGTACAAGAAGTTAGTTTTCAAGCATGAAGGCTCTCAGCCAAGCCTTAGAAATGTACTTCTTGCTAGTAAACCATGCAATGGGAGGTTCTTTGAGACAAGAGCAAGAGTGCAAATATCTTCAAGAAATCCCTCAAGAATGCAATGCAAGTATGGAAACTAAGCTAAGATGATAATGCAAAATGCAGCTATGCTAGAATGTGAATGAGAGTGTTACAATACCATTATCTAAACTATGTGAGATTATTGCAAGAATCAAAGCTAAACCAACATGGAACTATGCTAAGAATGTCATATGATCTTATGCTAATATGATGGAAATGAGAGAATGAGACAAGAAATGAGAAGTTCTCCACAAAGCTCCAAAGAAACCTGTTAGAAAACTTGTAGCATAACAATATTCAAAGATGGATGGATCCTTTGAGGGGGGAAGCTCTCTCCCTTTTAAAGTTGTAAGGATGATAGAGATCAAGATGAAGATAGTGGATGATCAACGGTGGAATTTGAAAAGAGGAGTGATCCATGTGCACACACAAGTCAACCAATAGAATATAAGTTGACTTGTCATATAACACAAAAGTCACAAAGCCTTTTCTTTTAATTGCAAAATAGAAAAAGGACTTTATGTGTGCACTTTAAGTGGGTTAGAAGAATGGGGTGTTTTATTTAATCAAAAGGGGACATGTTCTTTTAATCAAATAATGAACTTAGGATAGCATAGTCAAACTATAGGTTATTATCAAATAAATTGATTATTAGTAATTTGGTCTAGATAAATGATTAAATTAATTTAGCCAAAATGCTGAGAAGGGGGCTAATAGTCTAGATGACCATTTTTAGGTGATTACAGGTGGAGCTGAAAAATGCAAAAAAGTTTGCATTTTTTTAGAGGTCTTTCATTAGGTATTTTAAATTATAGACCATCATGAACATTGATCATGATGATGTTCTATAAATTTAAAAATTTAATAGCCCTATTAAATAAATGTAATTGTGTTGCATTTTTTTAGCTCTACCTATTGTCCATGCATAAAGAATGTAGTTGCATGTGCATTCTCAATTCGAAGTGGAAGAATCTTATTTTGGATGCGATAGGAAAATGACATGCACTAGAAGATGAGAAAATGATGTCACTTTTGCAAGTCTGGAACCTTTTTTTGTACTTTAAACATTGATTATTTCTTAAAGATTTTAGATGCTAATGGAGAATTTAGATGTTTTGGAGGATGGGACCAAATGAGCTTCCACCTCTACGTGGTTGGCCTTAATTAGTAGAGAATGTTAAACTATTGTTGAAACCAAGTGAAGCTCAATATTAACCTATGATCTCATCATAGCTATTTAATGTTTGTTACAATTTTTTTTTATTAACATATTGGTCATTAATCCCACATCATTCCTGACACATGCCTGTCCCAACTGCAATAGAGGTTTCTAATGGCTTGCCATCAAACCCATAGCATTTCTATTACATGGACATCACAATTGTGATGGTGTCTTTGAAAAAAAATTGTTGTAATGCTTATAGTGAAAATGAATGATTTGCCAAAATGATAGCCAAACTTATGACACCTCTAGGCATCACAATTGAAATGGTAACCCTTGCTACCACAACTTGTGATAGAAAAAGTTTGATGCCCATCTGACGGGAACCAATTTTGATTAATATATTGGGTGACAGGTTACTATCATAATTGCAACAGTCCACCATCATAATTTGGGCCCAAATGTAGTAGCCCCCCCCTGTCATTCCCTAAGCATATCTTTCATACTACAAGACATCCCTAGTATTTAATCATAGCCTATGAACTAGTTAATATCTATTGTTATCTTGTCCAAGCATTGCCAGTCTATATATATTCTATCTTTAGCCTTTGTACATATTTTGTGTCTTATTTGGGGGTATATTACCTACATAGTATGTGAGTTTGAAATTGAACTAGGGGCATGTCCCTAAGTACATGTCATCTACTGGACTTATCACATATTGGATTAGAGCTAACACTTGTGAATCCTTTATTGTTAGAGTAATAAGATATTACACCATTAATTAAATCATTTTGATTTAATTATTAAGTCACTTATTATCTCTATTTTACTTAGGCTAAACTTTAGGCATATTATAATTAATTATTATCATGCAACCTAGGTTTTACCCTATTAGGGTTTTGATCTCTTTTATAGGGATGATCTCTCTTTGTAATTTATTCATTAACTTTTGATAATAGCAATCTCTTTTTTTCTCATCAAGAATGTCTCATCTATGGATTTGGCAATTTCAGCCTCCATAGCTTTTACTTCTCTCTTTCTGTGACAAATATTTGCATGGAGGTGATTCTTGGGAGCTATGGGGTCAATCTTTCATCAACTTCAACATGGTATCAAAGCTCCAAATCTTCATGCCCCTATTTTTTTTATGATAATTTTGGCTTGGCTTTTAGATCTGTGTCTTTTTTTAGAGGGTTTCATTTTTTAGTGATAATTTTGTATTGAATCTGGGGGTCACTAATTTTTGGGTCACTTTGAACCTAAATAGACATCAACATTGAGCTCAGAGCACACAAAAACAATTATTTTTATATAAAATTTGTCAACTTCAGACGTAGTTGAAATTTGAGGAAAAATAATATTGCTTCTAGATTGGGCACATTTCCTAAGGTGATAATTTTTTATTTTTTATTTTTGGCACATTTCTTGAGGTAGTGATTTTCTAATATTTGCATGCAAATCGATATTTTCGCACATTTCTTTAGGCATTAATTTTATAAATTTTAGCACACAAATCAAGATTTTTGGCACATTTCCTGAGGTGCTGATTTTATGATTTTTGGAAAAAAAAGTTATGATTTTTTTGGTATGCAAATTGATATTTTTGGGCACACAAATCGAGATAGTTTTGTATGGAATTAACATGCTTCTCAATGTAGTTTTTAGTATTGATGGGCACATTTTTCAATGTATTTTGGTACAAATCTTGATGTGGTGATTTTTATTTTTTTCCAATGTTTTTTGACCTACATGTGGTTTTTTGGCAATAACCTACTTGTTTGGACTCCACTTTTTTTATCCAAAAGAAGTGTTGGAAAGTTGATTCGGAGCTCATTTTGATGGTGTAATTTATTTGGATTTTTTATGCTGTTTGGTTGCCTTTTTTGGCTATCAAAGTCAAAATTTATACTTTTCACTCTGAGAGACATAGTTTGAGACATTCTATTTTTGAGATTCTTCTTCAGGCACATCTCATTCAGTTTTTTTCTTTTCTACATTCTAATGGATACCTTGGTTATTTCAAGTATGGGGATTATTTTTGTTGTTTCAGATAATTTTTGATGGGTTGTACTATCCATTGTATCATCCTTATGTCTCTTTTGATCTTTGTTGACAAACCTTTTGTAGTATTTTTGCAAATGCACATAGATAAAGTGCCATTCTATTGTATTTTAGGATCTTGGACATCTTTGTGTTTTTTGGTACTCACACTACATTATAAAGTGCCTTGGGGGGGGGGGGGGGGGTTTATGTTGGCCATATTCATCATCTTCCTTTTTCAAGTGAGTGTTCCTTCCTTAATATTAGCCTTATGATGTGTTGATGACACATGCTAGTATAGGTATTTGTACTTCTTTTGCACTCTTGATGTTCCTAGGTCTTCTTTTGCATGAGATATTGCATTTAGATTCAGTAATCATGTCTTACTTCTCAGCATTAGAGGGGGGTCATGTTGGTTCTATTTCTTTCTTGGTTTGATGGAGTGAGCTATTTATTCACTACTTGATCCTATGTATTAGGTGATTATAGTAGCTAACCTATGCATTTTGGTGAGATGGATCATTTACCATATATACATTCTTTCATTCCTATTTTTGGAGGCCATGAAGATACCTTTCATCTTTGATTGATCAACTCTTCAAACTTAGTCTTCTCTACCTAGTCATGTTCTATATAGTGGACGTTCTTAGATCAACAATTTGGTATTGTTTGCAACTTTATGCTTCAGTGGTGTTATTCATGATCATCTTTTGCTCATATCTTCTGGAACATTCTTTCCTTCTCTTTGTGGAAAAGGGTTTTTCCCATGTGGTTTTCTCTATTTCTCCTCTTTGCAGAGATTTGGTTGTGCTTGGGTATCTCATCAGGCCTTGTTGTTGGGACCCAATTTTCTTTCAGCAATAGTTTCTAGGTTTTTATCTACTCCCTAAGTTTATCTTAAGGGGGGTGTTAGAGTAATAAGATATTTCCTTATTAATTAAATCATTTTGATTTACTTATTAAGTCACTTATTATCTCTAGTTTACTTAAGCTAAACTTTAGACATATAATAATTAATTATTTTATTAATAATTATCATGCAACCTAGGTTTTACCCTATTAGGGTTTTGATCTCCTTTATAAGGATGATCTCTCTTTGTAATTTTTTCAATCTCTTTTGATAATAGCAATTTCATCTTTTTTCTCATCAAGAATCTCTCATCTATAGATCTAGCAATTCTAACCTTTATAGCTTTTTGCTTCTCTCTTTTTGTGACAGGTGTTTGTATGTAGGTGATTCTTGGAAGTTGTGGGGTTGATCTTTCATCAACTTCAACATTTATGATCCTGAAATAATTCTAAAAATTTGGATACTATGCTAAAAAATCCTAAAAATTTAGATATGATCCTAAAACACCCTAAAAACTCAAATACAGTCCTTAAAAACCCCTAAAAACTCAAATATGATCCTGAAAAAACCCTAAGAACTCAAATATGATCTTGAAAAAACCCTAAAAACTCAAATATACTCTTGAAAAAATCCTAAAACTTCATATATGATCCTAAAATAATTATAAAATTCATAAAATCTCCTAAACATTTCATAAAAATCACAAAGTGTCTTGAAAAAATTCAATAAAAATCACAATACGTACTAAAAAAACCAATAAAAATATAAAATATCCTAAAGAAATGAGTAACACAAAACACATCAAATAATCCTCAAAAACCCTAAAAATCACAAAACCCACCAAAAATTTGCAATAAACCTTGTAAAGAGTCACTATGGATAATCACCCCTTTTGCTTAAACACTTGTAGCTTCATAGACTAAAACTTAAAGCACTTCATTTCAATGAAAATTACACCCTAACCTACTATCTAAGTAATATAAACCAATAATCAATCCAACTTGTCACTATTAACTAAACCAACAATCAAACTTATCACATCACAAACCTAACACAAATCAAAGGCAATACAAAGCAAGTAATAGTTTACAAGTAGTTGTTGGCTCGTACTATTTAGTGATTGATTTATTTTTTTCTTTGTTTTCCTTAAATCATATTCCTATTCCTCTCAATCATATAAATTTATCTATAAGAGTGGTCGAGATGGTTCATGGTCATTTTTTTTTTTTTTGTCTGTTAAATGTACATTTGAGAGTCTGGGGCATGTATATAAGCCTCAAGAAGGATGAGATCATTGACTTTGTCTACATTGTGCTTGTTTATGCAAAAGTCTTGCATTTACACTCTAGCCATTTATGGTTGTGATGCATTGCATTCCATTTTCCATATCAAAATAAAGCTTCTTTGACATATAGTTCACTTTATGAAAGAAAAAGTCCTCACCCCACACTAACTAGGCTTCATCTTATCTCTTTCATCTTCTAACATCCATTTTTTTCACCACCACCATGGTCTTATACACTAATACATCAAAAGCATCATCATCCTATATTCCTACATATGTCACAAAGTCCAAAAAAATCAAAGCAATATTCAATATCTATAAAGCATGGCATTCACATCATTTTACATTTTATTTGCATACATCTCATATCATTTTACATCTCATTTAGATTCATTTCATGAGAAAAGCACAGAGAAAAAATAAAGATATCATTTCCTAAGCATAACATGTACTAAAGCAACACATGATGTCATCATATGAATCCCACACAGAAGATCATAAAGGCATCCATATTAAGCATATAAAATATGTCCATAATCCATCTCACATAGCTACATCTCAAAAAGTGTCAGAGTACATGATCATGGTTTACATCAATACTAATTGCCCATAGTCGTGAACCTTGAAAGAGCATAACAAAAAAAAGGAAGCCCCTCTATACATGAGGATGTCTATGTCAACCTATATTGTCCCTAGCTCCATGGCCTCTACCTTGCCTTGATGATGACCCCTCACCTTTTTGTGGTGGCCTCATCGGTCTCATCACACCTCCACTACTTTGTGTCCTCTATGTCTATCAGGAATGTGACCTTGACTCTCGATAGCTCTCTTCCCTTTTCTCTCATAGCACTACCACCTCATACTGATCCCTCCAATACTATGTCTCTACATGTATTGTAGCCATAATCCCATCCAACTCTCAAAAGGATGCATCCCTGATGTTACTAATAAAGTCTCAAGACTTCTATACTTCCTTCCCTATCATAACCTACTCATGCATAGCTACTCCCATATCTCTCTGTCATAACCCAGTCAATCACTTCTTGACACTCCTCTAACTAACTCTAGAGCCATCTAATCACCTCCATCATCTCTAACTCTGACTAGCTAAACCCTATCTATATTGGTACTAGCACACCCTTTGTGACATCTACCAAATCATCTTCTATATCCATCACTGCAACATCCACAACTCTATCCTCCTCTTCATCTAACTCCCCTCTATCTCCCTTGCCATCCTCTCCTCCATCACCATCCTTGCACCCACTATCGCCATCCTCCTCATCATCATCTCCCTCACCATCATCTCCCTCATCGTCATCATCCCCATACTCCTCATCCTCCCCATCCCCCTCAACATCCCCCCTCCTCATCACCACCTCCCCTCCCCTCAACACCTCCTCTCCCCTCATCATCCTTCCCACCCTCTTTATCATCCTCCCTACCCTTGTCATCTCCAACCTCCTCATCGCTCTCCTCACCATCACCCTCCTCATCCTTCTCATCATCCTCCTCCCCACTCTACTCTTCTTGTGGTCTTTCTTGTGGTATGAAAACTATTAGATCTTTCAATGGCCTAGGTTGATGCTGAGTAAACCATCTGTCATATGTTGTTATCATACCCTTATCTATCACATCCATGGCTACTCCCCACAACCTAGGTTGTAGCTCCTCTAACTGTACACATAGGCACCTATGTCCTGATCAATGTCCCCCACTCTTTGATCTTTGATATAGATCAAGAAAATATAGCAAGAACCCATAGGCACATCTTGCCTCTCACCAAACTTCCAATGTACTCACTTTGGAAAGTACATCTCTATCACTAGATTCCCAATCATTGTATGCCCAGTTAGATAGAATTTTTTCCTTTAATATGGAAGGTGGATCTCATCATCATCTCACCTTAGGAAATCTCTATAAGGTCTCCATATAAATTGGGTCATCATGTCCAAGTAGTGCCTGAAGAATCGGGTGTATCCTAGTGGTCCTCATTCTAGTATCCCTCTATAGCATATGCATAGGACATTTCCTAAACCAACTCCCTCTCTAAAAGAGGCCTAAATATGAAAATATGTTTGTAAGCCCAAATTTATAGCAATGTACCTCCAGTACTTTAAATTAAGTCCACCTTTATATGTAGCCTAGTGCAGATAATAGTACAACATCCTGAGCATGCAAGTCCCCCATGCAAATATAGTCTCATCCATAACCATCCTCTACAAAACTTTACCCCATCCAATAGGTAATATGTGCCCTCCCCTATTTGTTATTAGTAACCCACCCACAACCTAATATATCACAATAATTAGAAACTCATGGTGTGCCACCAATATCTCCCATACAATCTCATAATCTCAAATCCTTACCACGACATCTATGCAACCAAACATCCAATGAAGTACAACTCACCCTATCATGGGATCATATATTACCAACTCCCCATGGATAAAAATCTAGAGGATGAACCATACATCCTCTGAGGTCACATTGACCTCTCCTATGAGTAGATGAAAAAAATTGGTCTCTAAATGCCATCACTTTGTTAAAGTTGTCAACAACCCCCTGTTACCTCTCACCTTAGAGATGAATGTAATGTGATAGATCCCAAGCCATGCTAAGATCTCCTACTTGTTAGTAACCATTTAGTGATGTAGAATCAAGCTCAATGATCTATGTCCCCTTGTCCACAATAGGTTCAGGTCCTCCTGAGTTTATTTGCACTCTTTTTGACCCTCTACATCACTCCCTATCAATGATTTTCTAGGTTTGACCTAAATTTGACCTTTGTTTAATTATTTTGACCAAATTTTACCATTTTTTGATTGAGTTGACTTGTTTCTTGACATTATCCTAGGGTCTTGGGCATGTATGTCAAATTTTGGGTCATTCTGGGCTCATTTACATTGTTCTTTGGGCCCTTAGAGCATCCTAGAGTGTAGTTAGGGTTCCCAACTATTCTTAGGCCACACTTGGTCAAGCCAAGTGTTCTTAGTGCATACTTGGACATGCCAAGTTCACTCAATGTGCACTTAGGTGCATTTTAAGCTCACTTGGGACAACTAGATGCCCTAATCTACCCTTGAAATTGTGATTGGGCCCCATTTGACCCCTAACTAATGTTGACATGAATGAAAATAATAAAACATATAAAAGGAGCCTCAACATACTCACTAATGGTCTAGCGTATGCCCATCATTGGTATGTACACACTCATTTGCCATGATGTTGCTCCCTGGGTAGTCGGTCCATCTTCCTTGCTCCAAAGCTCTTTTCTTCCAAATAAGAGGGTGAAAATAACTTCCAAACCCTCTCCAAGACCATTTATATCCTTGTTTCTACCTAGATGTATATACAAGAGGCATTTTTGTGTTGGTCGTGATGCTTTTTACACTCTAGACCCCATAACTTTTTTAGTTGACCTTTGATTTGTGATTTGTCAGTTGTTATGGCTTTGTCTTCTCATTGTTGACAAATTGATCTATCATTTACATTTTTTGTTCAATTTATCCAGGGGACACCCATATATATCACACCTACTAGGGCATTCTTTTGTGGCTTTTTCATTAGTATTCTTTGACACAACATTCTAAATCACATTGTATCAAAGAGGGGGCAAAATATAGAAGTTCAAAAATGGTTTGTGTCTATGGTTTAATCATATTTTCATACTAACTCATCCCATTTTCTCATTCTACTAATTTCAATATTTTGGTCAAATTGATTATCATTCAAGCATATTTCAAAAATATTTTTCATCATCTATATCCTCTTTCACACCAATTGTAGATCATTTCAGAGTTGACTCCTATTTTATCCAAACTTTATAGAATCAACTCCGAACCACTTCAACATCATCAAAATCACATCTAATATACCCAAGACCATTTTAACATCATCAAAATCCTTTCTAATCAACCCATAATCATGCCAAATCAACCTAGAATCAGCCCAAAATCAGCTTGAATCAAACCTAATCAACCCAAAATCTATCAAATATCTCAAAACTATCATCATTTGTCCCACCCTAGGCATTTTCATGTCTCTTAGTGCCTTGGAAACCTATCAGATCTATCAAATATGAACTCAGCACTGTCATATCCCTCAGTGCTAGGTCAAACTATCATTCACATCATCTAATCATTGACAATGTCAAGTCCCTCAATGTCAGATTGTGACATTATCAAAACAATTTAATAACATTGACAATTTTTGTCGATGTTATTATGATCAATCTTGTCAATCAACTTTGATCCTATGGCATTTACAAGGTCCATTAAATGTCATGTGTTCTTAATCCATGTCATGTACCCTTGGCATGTTGTCAATCCTAATCACACAATCAATTTGACCATGGATTTGATCTACCCACCATCATCCTACTCAATCTACATAATCATCACATTTCATCAAAGGATCATCATGCATTTATCTAATCAATTTGGCCAATCATTTACTAATTTACCCATAGGATTAGATAGCCCATAATCTAATCATATGTTAGTTCAATAATTTTCATATCACATTATTAATTATTCTTGCTACCAACATTCTCAATTAATTTATATTTATTAATTAATTGATTCATCTCTCCAAATTATGGGAATTCACAATTTCCTAAGTCCTATTTTCCACCTCTAATTTCTAAATTACTAATTTTCATTTGTGTGGAAATATGAATTTTAAATTCAAATTATTCCACATAATCTTATGTCATAGATTCATGCCTACAAGTGGATTTGAGGTGTTACATGCACACCATAGATTCTCCTTCACATTTAGCCATGTTGACTTTCATGCATCATAGAATCCTACATTTTGCATCTTGTGTCATATTTTTCATATATATTCTAAGGAATATCATGCCAAGTTGTACATTCAAGTTGAAAAGTGCCCTTCCTCTCATTCATGTCTCACCTCTTACACTTTGTCTATAAATTGAGCCATCTTGCTCTCATTTTCAATCTCTTAGAACCCATTAGGATTGAACCACACTTCTAGTACTCTCAATAGAATCATCCCATTATTATCATTTTCTTTCAATTTTGTGCATTATAAGAAATTGGAGCTACATCAAATGGAGAAGCAAGAAGGACATGGGAGCTACAATTGAAGAGGGGGTTTTTCTTATGTTTTCTTCCTTAATTCCAATTGGTTTTCATGGTATATTAGAAGGGTTTAGTGTATTTTGATTGAATTTTTGTGGTTGCTCATGTGGTATGTTAAGTTTTAACCCATTTTCTAGTTCTACAATGTCAATCAATAAATGAACAAGAATTCCTCCCTGTTGTTACATATCTTTCTCATATCTACATCTCTCATATAGAAGATATTTTTCATGTGATCATTCCCCCCATTGACATCAATGACAAAGGCTTCATTATGTCAATCATCTACTCAAAGTTTTCAACCAGCTCAAGTGTCAAAAGATTCTATTCAATACCAAATGCCAAGACTCCTTGATGACTCTTCTCATCTTAGATAATCCTTCATACAGGAAGCATCGACATTCAATCCAGACAAATAATAGTACTATATACCACTAGACTAATGCACTTTTTGCATCATCTACTCAGAAGTAGGCAAGGGCATAACCCCAAGCATACTTTATAAATACTGAAATTTATATTTAGGAAAAGGCTTCATAAAGATATCTACAATATTCTCTTTTATATTTTCTCTACAACTTTCTCTCTCAAAACATGATACTTAATAGATATATGCTTAGTCTTAGAATGCAACATAGGGTTTTTAGACATACTTATTGTACTTGTGTTATCACAATGTATGATAAAAATTTCTAAAAAGTTTATCCTAATGTCCCTCAATATCTACCTCATCCACATGATTTGATTATATGTTTTTCTTGTTGCTACATACTCTACTTTTGTTGTACTCTTTGAAATATAGTCCTATTTCTTTCTTAGCCAAGAAACCAATATTCCTCTAAGGAAAAATGCTCCACTTTAGGTGCTCTTTCTTTCATCCATGTTTCCTTCCCAATCTACATCAATGTATGTACACAAATTAAAATCACTTGATCTATCATACCAAAATCCAAAATTAGGTGTACCCTTCAAATATTTGAATATTCTCTTTACTAATGCATAATGTGCTTCTCTAGGATCTACTTGAAATTTTCCTACTATCCCAACTATACTTTCTATATCTGGTCTAGTGTGAGTCAGATATTGCAAACCTCCAATCATAGATATATACTTCTTTTTCTCAATAGTAGGTGTTTCATCTTTCCTAGATAGCTTGTGACCAGTTGTTATAGGTTTACCAATAGGCTTACAACTTTCCAATCCAAATATTTTGAACAATTATTTCAAATACTTATCTTGTGATAATAAAATACCATCACTATTTTGTACAATCTATAGACAAAAGAAAATTTTCATCTCACCGATCATACTCATCTCAAATTCATTCTTCATTTCATTGGCAAAATTATCACTTTCTTCATCATTACCTCCAAAGATTATGTCATCCATAAATATTACAATGATCAATAATCCATTCTCAATTTCTTTCAAAGACAAATTGTTATCTCTCATACCTTTAACAAATCCCAACTTTTCTAATATTTTTCCAATCTCACATACCAGGTTCTAGGTGATTTCTTTAGACCATACAATGTTTTTTTCAATCTACATACCATTTTTTTTTTCTTCTATCAAAGGAAATCCTTTAGGCTACTCATTGTAGAATTCTTCTTCAAGTTCTCCATTCATAAATGATGACATTAAATCCATCAAATACAATTAAAGCTTCTTGCTACATAAGCCAAGAACATTCTTACTACTTCAATTCTAATATCATGGGAAAATATCTCTTCAAAATTTATGCCTTCTTTCTATGAATATCCTTTGCATCCTAATCTTGCTTTATTCCTCACAACTTCACCTTAATTTATCTTATTTTTGAAAACCCATTTAGTTCCTATAAAAAAATTGTCATTGGGTCTAGGAACCAATTTTCATGCCTCGTTCTTCACAATTTGATGTAGTTCTTCCTTAATTGCTTGAATCCAATGATCATCCTTTCATGCCTCATCTGCACTCTTTGGTTCAACTTGTGAAATCAAACACAATTTTTGATGTACTTTATTTCTTGTCGTATCTCCTTTTTCTTTGCTTCCAATAATCTAAATCTCAAGGTGGTTCTTTGTCAAATTCCTTTTAAGTGTAGGAGTTTTTGTTACAATGTGTACTTCTTCTCTAGGTTCAAATCTTGGTTCTTTTCTTTGTTCAATAGTTTGAACATCATTTGACAAGTCATTGTTAGTTTCAAAGAAAAATTCAATATTTTATCTAACAAGTTTAGGATTATCTTCTTCTTCATTAGAAATATAATCCAACATTCTCCCTTCAACTCCAAACTTTCATCCACTTTCACATTTGTACACTCAAAAATAGCCTTAGTTCTTTGATTAAAATATCTATAATCTTTTATTTTCAATGAATAACTAAGGAAAATACCTTCATTACTTCTTGCATCAAACTTACCAATATCGTATCTCTCTTTATGTAAAACTTACTTCCCAAAATTCTAAAATATTTTAATGAAGGTGTATGTCCAAACTGTAATTCACAGGGAGTCTTGTTTATACCTTTTCTAATTTTCACTTTGTTCATGGCGTATACTATAGTGTTGATTTCTTCTCTCCAAAATGTCTTTGATACATCATTCTCAAACATCATTTCTCTTATTTCTTTTGTTAGAGACCTATTTCTTCTTTCAACAATCCCATTTTTCTTAGGAGTCTTAGGTGCCGATAGTTGTCTCTTAATATCATTTTCTTCACAAAAGGTGTTAAACTCTCTTGAAGTAAAATCTCCACCTCTATTTGATCTCAAACATTTTATCTTTACTCCAAATTCATTCTCAACTCTATTCTTGAACAACTTAAAATTTTCAAATGCCTTGGAATTTTCTTTAAGAAATGCTACCCACATCATTATAGTGAAATCATCAACAAAAATCATAACGTACCTTTAACATAGAATTCTCTTGTTCTGGTAGGACCACTCAAATCTATATGAACAATATTCAAATTAATTTTTGGTAGTGAACTTCTTTCTAGGAAAATAAACTTTCTTTAGCTTAGCCACAACACATTCTTTGCAAACAACATTAGTAGGTTTCATAATTCTAGGTATATCTATGACACCAAATGTACTAATAGCCTTTACAATGTTATCAAAGTTTAAATGAAAAAATATTCCATGCTATAACCAGTTGTTATTCACCTTTGCAACCAAACAAGTCATCTCTATAGGGTTCAACTGAAACACATTACATCAGGATCTATACTAGTTCCAATTAATTTACCATCTTTATCCTTGACAATTCTTGTCTTCTCTATGAATTTCAACTAATAACCTTTATCAACCAACTATCCAGGACTCAATAGGTTATGCTTTATTCTATAAACAAAGTAAACATCATCATTGTTAGTCTTTCCATCAAGACTAATAGATCTTATTCCCTTGGTATGACATGTTGCATTATTACCAACTCTAATAATACCTACATCATGATTACTAAACATAACAAACTTATTTATGTCTCCAGTCATATGATGTGAGTATCCATTATCTATAATCCAATCTGATTTCTTCTCAACTTGTGAGACTAGGGATTTTTTTCTCTAATTTCTTTTTTAGGATTTTCTTCTTTTATAGCCACAAATCCTAATTCATTGTCACTTTCACTTTGAACTCTTTCCTTAGACTGATCACCTTCATTTGCATATGAAAAATCTCTAGGTCTTCTAGACTTGAAATTCTTCTTATAATTTTTCTCTCTTTTAGGACGCTAAGAAGAATAATGACCAAGTTCATTTCAAAATACTCTCATCAACAAAATAAACATCATCAATCTTAGTCTTTCTATCAAGAGTAATAGGTCCTATTCTCTTAGTATGACAAGATTCATTGTTACCAACTCCAACAATACCTCCATCATGATTACTAAACTTAACAAGCTTATATGTCTCTAGTCATATGATGGGAACATCCAGTATCTATAATGCAATTTTATTTCTTATCAATTTATGAAACTAGGGTTTTTTCATCTAATTTATTTTTCAATATTTTTTTATTTTATAGCCACAAATCCTAATTCATCACCACTTTCACTCTAAACTCTTTCCTTAGACTAATCATCTTCATTCACATACAAGCAATCTCTAGGTCTTCTAGACTTGAAATTCTTCTTATATTATTTTATCTCTTTTAGGAAACTTAGAAGAATAATGACCAAATTTATAGAAAGTACAACATTTAAAAATTCTCTTAGCATTTGGTTTTCTTCTTACAAGTAGAGCAGTTCCTTTTTCAATTCTTTTATCTTCCTCATATTTGGATCTACTATTACTAGCAAAGTCTCCAGTAGTGCTTGCACTTCTTAACAAAGAAGGATGAACACTCAATGCAATACAAGTTGTTTCCACTCTAGGAAATTCTCCAGATTGCTTCAAGATAACTTTTTTTGCTTCAAGTATTGCAAGTAAAGTCTCTCTGGTAAACTTCTCAGTGCAAGGTATACTTGCTTAATCATCTATACTTTCTAAATGAATGGTTGAGTCAAAGTTTTTAAAATCTTCCATATAATCTTATCTTCATCTTTAGATCCCTAGCAAGACTTAAATCTTGCAACAATCTCTAATATTATATCAATATAGCTTCTCACATATTCATCTTCCACCATTTTAGCATCTTGAAACAAACATATCCAATTTTTTAGTCTAATTCTTTTATCATGCTTATCACCTAGATTCTAAAGCTACCACAATTTCATGAGATGTCTCTAAGGATTTTACCTAACTATATTTGTTCTCTGAAAGAGCTAACAATAATGATTATATGGAAATCATATTACAAATAAATGGATATATTTTAGCTTCACTACATTCCTCAAGTTTTCTTTCTTCCACAAACTTCATTTTAGTCTTGATCATTAGCCAATACCCTAGACCCATGCATAGAAAATGAGTCTTCATCTTCTCCTTTTAGATGTCATAGTTAACTATATAAAATTTTAGGACTTTCTTTTCTGAAGTGAACCACCATTGATCTCCTTGAGCTATTAAGATTTTTCTTCAAGGACCAGATATTTTGATACCAATTGTTAGAATGTAAAGTTTACCACAATAACTAAGAGGGGGGAGTGGGGGTGGGTGAATTAGTTATCCAACTATTAAAACACTTATCAACCTTATTAAATCTTAACCATGTGAAAGATATAATCAAAAACCATAAGAAGATATACATACACAATAATACCCGATATGTTAACTAGGGAAACCCTTGATCAGATGGAAAACTTTAGTGGGGTCGGTATCCAAAAAATTATGTAGTAATATTAAAGTTCCTTGTAAGATATTGAATTCTATTGGAGGAAATGAAATAGTTTTAGTACATATCAAACCCTATTAGGAGACTTTGAATCTCTACTAGGAGATTTCAACCCTATTAGGAGTTAAAGAAGGTAGAAGGACCCACTATCCAAACAACTTCAATTACAAGACCACTGAACTCACTATCCAACTTGTCTCTATATTATTCTTTATAAAATAATTGAAATGAAATAACTTCAACTCCCTCTCTATCCTCTTGATTGGATAAAACCTCTTGTGATCTCAATACTAGATCACCAATTTTACATCTAAATAATCCCTTGGAATGCTTACATGCATTTACCAACTTTGCATATTACCTGCACAATTCACACTTCACTCTTTTTCTCATTAATTACATACTTCATCAAAAGGAAAATAACCTTTATACCATATCCTTAAAATAATTCCTTGATTCAGCATTGAGGCTTTCCCAATTAATTATAATAAGACCTTATTAAGATATTATAAAACATTACACTTTTTCATAATTATTAGTCATTGTCATCTCACAGTCTTTGCAAATTCTCACACATGTGACCTCTAACCTTGCAAACTCACCAATTTCATCATGAAGCTATTTTCTATCAATGTCTAATTACACTCATAGTGATTCTATCCCAATTAATTGATACAAATAAATCATTAGAAACCATTTATTAGGTACATTGTTTGCTTACTATCTTCTATAAAACATAAATATCTTTTGCATGATTTTGACTCTCTATAGGGGTACTTAACCACTTCATCAAGATACAATGTAGAATATATCCTAAACTGTGCTTGACATGATTATCAATACACAGTCCATACAACCTTTTTATTTGTCTTTCACTATGTTTGTCTTCATAGAAATATGGCTATGTTGACATCAATGACAAACACAATCATGAATGCAACATGTAAATCATGATATCCATTTATCCAATGCTTAGGATAGTCCTTGAAAGGAATACTATCAATATTTATGCTAACTAGATGTATTTTTCCAACAAACAGATAGATTGTTTCAGTTCCTTATTTTCTTTCAAGTCTATCCAAATTTGATTAGTGACTCTGGCATGACCAACATTGTGTATTTTCATTATTTTATCCCTAGAATATGGACCAAGGATGGTTCTTTGTACCTTATAGTCTTGAGGTGTGATATCATCCAAAGATTTATCTGCAAATGGTTTGTAGACATTGGCCACCCAATTTCCTATTTTTTCATCTACTTCCAACAAGGTTTTAATCATAGGCTTCTTTCTCTTTGGATTTTTACATATGAATTTCCCAACCATATCTTCAACTAAGATGTTCACTAAAAATATACTTCATTTCTTGCTCAGCGACAAATCAAACTAATTTGGTGTTGAGAAGCCACTTTTGGGTGGAGGAGTTTGAAGAATAGGTGAACTTCCAATAGTTAATAAATTCAAAGTACCTACTCCATCCAATGCTTTTTGTTTACTTTGATCCAAGATTTCATTCTAACTTTCCTCGACAGATTTTGCCACAACTTCAATTTTGATTGGCTCCACATTAGAATTCACCACTGTACCACTGTATCTTGTTGTGCTTTCTTCTTCATAATGTGAGAATGAGTCCACCTTGTTGAAGTTGAAGTTTGAACTAAAATTTGAACAACAAGTTCAACTTTAGGTTTAGGGTTCAAGGCACTTGTAGAGGATAATGTGACAACTTTATCAGTACTATGAATAGGTAGAGCTGATCTAGAGCTAGTAGATTCTTTATGAGGATGTAGCTCAACATGTCCCAATTTGTATTTTATCTTCTCTTCTAACTAATTCTTGGTTCTTTCAATAATAGAGAGGGTTGTAGCTTCAAGATCATTTTCCTCAAGAAGATTCCAATCTACTTCAGGTAGGGGAAAGATTCAAATTGAGCTGCATAGAAGGGGTCAACTACTACTTCACCTTCCTCTTCTTCTACATTTTTTATATCTAGTTGTAGCCTGAACTCCTTAATTTTTTTCAAAGTAAATCTAGACCACCATCTCTTCCACACATCATAATCTTCTTTGCAATCTATCCAAAAATCTTCCATGTGGGGAATGTGTATGAAAGATGTGTGTAATTCAAATTGTGATTGTGCAAAACCTTTACTATCAAATCCAAAGGAAAAAAACTAGAATGAAAAGTTCATAGTTTTTAGTTCAAGTACTAAACCCAAAGCATTATGAATTCTTTTACATTAATAATGATCAAGCTCTATAGGGAAAGAAAAATTGGGACCTTTCCTAGCTTTATAGTTCTTATCCACTTTAGTAACCTATCTACAAACTTTGATTAGGACATATTGATCTTAGCAATATCTAGGTAGTTTCAAATATTTTCCTTTATATCCACCCACTCTTATGTATGTGAGTTTGGGAAATTTAGTAAAGAAACTACCATAGATAGTAACAAATTGAGCTACCTCTTCAATCAATCTCCTATGCTCTTATCTTGAAGCTCAAAAACTAATTTACTAAGAAAAGTTTCTTAAACTCTTTTGAAATCATTGGGATTATTTTCTTTCTATAATAAGGGGTAGTAATCATATATAGGAATGTCATTTACCTAGTGTACATGGGGAAAACCATCCCATCCTTTGCAACATGCTAAAATGTAGAACAAATAAGAACCCATATAGAATCTAGAAACCCCTAACACTTGAAAAAGTTATTCTCATGAGAGATGGATTCATCGTGAATTAATACTCATGAAACATGGGTCAATGAGTTTGACTCAAAAATCACATAGTTAAATCCTAATAGCAATATCATAATTTGACTAGCTGTGGAAATTATCTCCTACTTATCACTTGAAAAAGTTATCATGTAGTTGGTTCACTATAATCTCTGCCTAATAAATATACTTTCCTTCACCAAAATGGTCTAGACAAAAAAATACATATATTTTTCCCAATAGAAGGCATTTTGATTTCCTATGACTCCTTTTAGAAGAGCAATTTCATATTTAATTTTAGGAATCATATGCTCTTGTGTTAGGGGATGAGGAAGATGGGAACCCCCTTTTTTCTAGTTTAAGAACCCAATTCTTAGCTATAGCATTGTTAAATGTGCTAGTTTCTTTGGAAAATTGGGGGTCAGACAAGTTGATAGTCTAGACTTTGTATTCTTCATTCAAAAGAATTTTTAGGGCACGCATAATAGTAAATAGGATTACATAAATCAATGCTTCCCATTTCATTCTAATACACATGTGGGTAGCATCATACTTATTCCTACACTCCAAAACTAGCTCTCAGTAAAGGACAACTTCTAGAAATTCCCCAACTTGGAAAAATCCACTTTTGGCTATCTTTTTTGCAATAAATCTAGGATTATGTTTTCAAAACCTTTTCATTAATTTCCCAATACCCTCATTAGCAAGAAAGGTTTCCCCTAGTACTAAAAAGAAACTTGTGAGGGTGTGTTTATCTTTTCTTATGGTAATTTTGGATGGGAATCAGCCATGGTAGAAGAGTAGACTATAGTTTTAACATAGGAAAAGACAAAATGAAATAGGGCAATAGAGCTATATTTTCATTTAAATAGGAAATTAAATAATAACTAATGGTTCATAAGAATGAGACTCGCTGCACGAGGAAGAACCAAAAAATATACTTATGGGAAAGACTATGTTGTAGGCTACTTGCATCTAAGGAAGGATCAAAACTCTTACCTCAAATGAAAATGATAGAATAAATATAAAGGAAACTAAAAATAATTTTAAACAAGAAATCACATCACAAATGAATAAGGAAAGTTTTGATTTGATAGGTCCTTTAAATCCTTAATGAGTATTTTTTAACTCTGCACATACTAAATCACCTCACCACCTTTCGCACCAATTAAACATCAAAGCATGTTTTTTCTTTCTTTTCCTAAAATATTTGATAATCTATGTACTACCACTTTTCATCATTACTTGTGTTTTTTTCTTTAAGAGTGATGAATTTTGAACTCTTGAACCAAGGGAAAGGTTCAAGGTTCAAATTTGATAGTCAAAAAATATATGGATTCGATGCTTTTGTACTAACTCACTAAACAAAGAAAATTCAAACAATGAACTCTGAACTTGAATCATTTCTAATTGAAAGTTCAAATTTGGAAATATGTACCAAAGTCCAACTGATGTCATAGGTTACTAATACATTATAGGTCAATTTTTTACCTTTTATTTTGACCAAGCCCTTAATTGGCTTGTTGAATAATTTTTCAATTTTTATGCTTGAGTTGTTCAAAAATTTGACCAAATAGACTTGCTAATCAAAAAAAAGAAAAAAGGTTCATCATTTTTTGTATTTGGCCAGAGGAAGATGGATGCTTGTGGCATACATGGGAGCCATTTGAGGTAAACACTTAACTCTTAGCTTTGCTCTTGTTGCCTTTTCTTTCTACATTCATTCATTTCTTTATCTCAATTGGTCCCCCAAGGGCCCAACTAGAGTAGTTCATCCCCGAATCTAAAATGTGATAAAGTTGTTCTGGAGCCATACTACTCTCACTCAATGGAATAATCCCTATATGTCTACACATAGGGTCTAAGCATTATGACATACACTCATGTAAATTCAAATGAGATGGACAAATATTAGAGAAGATAGCAAGTACTTTGGTCAACATAATCTACTAGAACCAAATAAATGTTATAATAGAAAGCCGAGTTTTTAAGAATAAATTATAAGGGAAAAAAGAAGTCATTCCCAAATGGAGATGAAAAGATTGTAGCCACAACATATTATAAATATGAAGTTGATTGCATTTTCAATTTACAGAAGGATTGGTACATGGCATGAGATCAACCATATAAATTGAAAGCTTTTGCGAAGTTAGCAGACATGCCAAAATAGTGGGGGACTAGTATATACATGTAAAGAGAGGGGGCATAAGTTTTCATGAGTGTAGTTGGAGTCATTGAACAGAGTGTCTCACCTATTTGAGCATACTACCTCAAAGAAATCTAGTTGCACTGTTTACATATAACTTGACAAATCAAGTCACATTCTTCCTTTGACAATATGCCTATTCATGTTATTTCTTCTCTCGTGCTACAAAAGATTGTCTATGTTTTGACCTCTTTATATCAAAGATATTTGAGTAACAACCATTGATGGAGCCTGCAATGCTTCATACACACAAAATCACATTATTCATTCTCAAATATTTCTATCAAAGAGTACCCATTAATCATATATGGATGTCTTCCATTAGTAATAGTATAAAATATACAATTATAAAGTTCCCACTTTTAATTACCACAATTACATAGTGTATCACAACTTTTCCATGGCTAATATAAAAGAGTCGACAATGGTATTGAGCATGTGCTTGTACATTAGATGTAAATATCATTGTTTCAATTCATCCAATAGATGTAAATGTAGAAATTTAGAGAAAACATGGACTATGTTATGAAATTCCTCAAAGAATAGTGGTCTCATGATATGTTCTTATTGCAGTAATTCTACAAAATTGATAGTTGAAAAGGAGTTTTAGAAGTTTTGAAGCTATAAAATGATAATTATAAGATTAGTTTAAATATTCATTACCTATTCCCTCCTTGGCATGTATAGATTGGGGCTTTCCAATGAAGATGGATGTACATCAAAATAGTTGAAAGCTTTGTCAAAAGGCATAGTGGCTAGTATGGAGTGCATGTCATAATGCTCAACTCCTATGCATAGACCATTTACTTTAAATTTGTATAGGTCATTTAAATATTATGAGTCCAAATAGAATAGACATACCAAAATATATAGTATAACATTTTCTTTTACTCATTTTTGAGTTTTGTATGCTATACTCTTTTGCTTTCCCTTTCTCACCCAAATTTTGGTGCAAGAAGTCAATGCATAGGGTTCTTGAGTATCTGATGAAGAAAAAAATTGATTCATTGTACAGTCATATTTTAGATAGATAATGTTAGCACTAGATTTGAAATAAGACCATGGAGGAAAATACCAATTATATAATTTTGGCTTGTTAATGAAAAGAAAATAGAAATGCTTTAGTATTGTCAAAGATGATTTACATGTGTTCTAAAAAATTAATTAATATTGATTTATTGAAAGAAATTAGAATTTTTTATAGGGTGCTTGTCTAGTGGTTCTTTAGCTAGAATATTTATCATCAATATAATTTTGTTTTTCTACTGCCAAAGACAAATTATTTGTGATTTCCATTTCCATGTAGAAAAAAATTCACAAAATCATTACTACAAGTTCCAAAATTAGAGATTTATTAGTTAAGCTTTTGATTTGTTGTGATTACCTTTCCTATATTTTTTTAAGGTTATGGTTGTACCATACTTTGATTTTTTGTGAAGTTTGTATCATTTTAACACTCAATCATTCTTGATTCCAAGCTTTTCTAATATTAATCACATCATTATTATATGAATAATCTATGTCAAGAAAGTAGTTATTATGTTCATCACTCTAACTCTTATAATTCTAATTGTGAAGCTTCTTAAATTGAACTGTGTTTGAGACTCTTTCAATTGAAGAATAGTTGAATCCTTAGAATTATATCATATTCATAGTGATGCTAGAAGTAGAGAGATGGATGAGAAGTATGGGAGATTTGCATTATCTTCTAAGAATTTATGGATACACACAAGAAATTATGTAAATATTGTAATTTGTATAGTATCTTATTGTCTGGTTCTCATTTCAACAATGAAAGGATCATGGTATACTATGCTTATTTTTTAGGGTTGTTATTATGTTTGATCTATGCTATTAGATCTAGAATTCTTAACATCACTTTGAGTTTTACCAAATTTTTGAGGACATTGCCTTAGTGTTAAAGTTCAACCCAATGTCTCCTTCCTTTTCCTAAACCCAAGTTGATGAAGATTCATCTTCTTTAAAAGGTTCTTTAATGGTTTGAAATTAGGTCCCATAGCCACTAAACTTCACATGTGTTCTATAAATTTCTAAGTCACAAAACTTAGGATCAACATGCACCAAAATAAGCAAGGCCAATTAGCTCTTGAGTGACCAAAAGAACTAACAATAAGTTATAACCAAGTCTAGCTAAAGAGAAAGAATGACAGGAATCCTCATGTGTTCTCATTAAATTCTTTAACATTCCATTAAGATACAATTACACCACTAGACTTGAGCCTACAATGGTCTTTCCAACTACAAACTACTATGTACATTTCAATTTCATAGAAACTTTGGATACTTAACAAATATGTTTGGAACAAATTTAGAAGCTTTCTGCATTGTCCTAAATTAAACCAAAATGAAGCATATTATTGAGCTAACAAGACTAAAAAACCCCTAATTTTGTTCAATAAGTTTTTTTTTAAGAAAGCTAAACTCAAACAATTTTAAAGGGTCATAAATGCATTAGAGGCCAACAAAATCTAGTGATCTATGTTCTTAAATAATTTTTGTTGTAGTCTAAATGCATAAATAATGATGAAATTGCATAAACAAACTTAGGCATCGCCAATTTTTGAAGAACTTATTTAGATAATTATGTATAAATAGTGGTTCTTGTTCAAAGTATTTGACTTGGTATTTCCTAAAAATCAGAGTAACTATTGCCACATATTAGTAATAAAATTATGTTACATGGATTGCAATAAGAATGACTTGGTAATTAAAAATTGAAAGAGACTATACAACATTGAATGCTTTGATTTTCCAAAGTAGATTCCAAACACAAACTCTCAAGATAAAGAAATCAGAATTACAAGAATCAATACTTTATTGTTGTCATTAGGTGAATTCCACAAGAGGTGAGACCTATTGTAGTGGCATCATGGTCTACCTTTCTTAGGAGAGGGGGGATTTTGTACCAACACCAAGCTCTATGAAATCCTCCATGAACCAACACAAAGTATGTATTTTTCCATGTCACTGGCTTTGCCTCCATCACTGATTTTCTTTAACAAATTGAGTCTTTCACAAGAGTTGATTATAGGCAAAGGGAGAAATAATACAATAGATATATGACATCATGCCATGTCATATCATTATAAGAAAAAGATGAAATGAATCCATTTCACAAGTAAGTCAAAGAAAGTAGAAAGTTAAGGCTATTTGCATCACAACTTGGTTGAAAATAATGACCACTAACATGTGTCATCATTTTTTTAAAGGGAAAAAATAGAATGGATATATTACAACATTTCATACAAATTGAAGAAAAAGTCTTGAATGGTGAGATATATCCAGATAACATGATCAAGTAAATCAAGAAATCAAAGATCATTTGCATTAAAAATATTGACTACCAACATGAATTATTATGGATACATTACATAATCTTATATTTCTTCATATTGAACATAGAAAATACTTTCAAAACTAACAACTTTGATGTTGTATGAAATAATTATCTACTACCAACATGTGTCATTGATAGTTGATTATAAGAAAAGATGAACACATATAATCAGTATATCATATCATATGACATGAATTAAAGGAAAAATACTTGAATGATGAAACATATCTATATGACATGATCAAGTAAATCAAACAAGTTGAAGATTACTAGCATTACAATTTGATTCCAAAACCATTGCAGCAGCTATATCAATCAAATTAATAAGGAATTTTGAACTATAATTATCTATTTTCTTTTGAAGACCACAATCATATTGATGAGGAACTATTCTAATATGAGATTTTCATGAACATAACCCCTCTTCAAAGATATTGTTATAAACCAATATGTTTGACAAAAAAAAGTCTTTTTGAGATTTTTTTAAGAGATTTTGTCTTTAAATTCACATGGAATTTTATTTTTTATCAAATAATATTGTGAGAGGGTGTGTTTCAAGATTAAAAAAATTCTTGTGATTTTCCTTCTTGGACATTTATGATGCAAAGTTACACAATAGAACTTCTTCCTAATCCAAAGTTCAAATGTGGATTAAAGTGTTGATGCACTATCAACTCAAACTTATACTCTTCCTTCTTCAAGATTCCTAGTCAATCAACTAAATACTTTAGTAACAAAAGATGGGACATCCTTCTACATTTACTACATGATTAGACATAATCATATATTTTCCTAAGAATAACATACTAAGAACTTTGCCTTCTTGGACATTTATGATGCAAAGTTACACAATAGAACTTCTTCCTAATCCAAAGTTCAAATGTGGATTAAAGTGTTGATGCACTATCAACTCAAACTTATACTCTTCCTTCTTCAAGATTCCTAGTCAATCAACTAAATACTTTAGTAACAAAAGATGGGACATCCTTCTACATTTACTACATGATTAGACATAATCATATATTTTCCTAAGAATAACATACTAACTTCATTTTATTTTGTCAACCTGGGAGCATAAGATTGAGAGGGTGGCTGCAAAGTATATGCTCTAATTCCTTTTTAAGTCATTATAACTAAAACAAGAAAGAAATTCTGAAGGAAACTAAGCTAGGAACTAAAATGACATTCTATCTTAAAGCTTAGAGTAATTCTACAAACAATAACTCTACTTATGCACCTATGTTGTAGGAATAGTTTAATGATTCTATTATCAATGACTACAAGAATAGTGGAATTCTACTTTTTAAAGAAATTTTTTTAAAAAAAAAATCTATTCTAACAAAGTAGTTCACTCACCAAGTTGGCCCCCTTGGATGAGTGAACAAAAAAATGATCAATTCTAAAGGTGGAAACTTGAACTTCGTATTCTACTCATTCATATTAAGAAATTACATCTCAAAAAAAGATTACACACTACTAAATAGAATAATCTATCTTCCTTCCTATCAAAACCAGGAAAAGTCCCCTTTCCAAGGTTACAACAAAAATTATTTAAAAGAAAGCTTCAACAACTTCCTACTCCTACGATCACTTCATTAATGCAAATCAATTACAAATCATAAAGTTCACAACAAAAATATCATTAACTATGTTTTAACTCCTCCAAGAATATAGTAGGTTGAGCAAGCTATATTCATGCACTGTCATAACAAAATTTTCATATTAATTTGCTTATGCAGTGATTCATCAATCATCTGGTTAACTTTTACTTAGTGTTGAAATGCTAACTTGAATATGCATGGCAAACACCTATGAAACATTAAATGCAATAACTTCTACATATATATTCATTTCATCATCAATGTTAGAAAGGTATAATGTTCAAATTATCACTCTTGCAAATCCTATGGCTACAAGAAGAACCTACCCAAACATAGCATAGATGAGGACATATTTATCAACATGCAATATTCCTTCATTGAACCATAGAAATCCATAGATTCAAGAAAACACATCATATCTAAATAGTCTATACTTCAATCTCATGTCTTAACATATAGATAGTATATTCATAAAAATATAAGTTATTTTGCCTAAACTATAGAGTCATAAAATGTTTCTTGCAAGATAATTGTCTAAAAACAAGATTAAAGGTTCTCAAAATAATGGCCTTTTAAAGGCTCATCATTCCCCCTAACTGATCTATTGTTGGTCTCTAGCAATCATGACATTCCTGATCTAGGCCCACACTAGCTGGTCGCTAGGTGTCCTTTCACCTGGCTCATTCTTCACATAATCAAAGTAACCATAATTTTTCTTGAGCCTCTTCTAGTGCTAAACTTCAATAGTCATATCATGATCTTCTGCATTGTCATTTGCTGCTAGTAGTGGCTACAGGAGAACTGGGGGTTGATATCTTAATCATTACCAATGTTTACACTAATTTCTCCCCATGTTGATATACCAAGGAATCCTAATTGTACCCATTTCTACCTTGAGGCAATAATTATTGTCTCAACATTTAGAGATAAGTGATGTTCCTAGTCTATAAAGGCCTATTCTTTGACTGTACTCACTTTACCAAGTCTTGTACAATTCTCCAAAATAGAGATCCAATCCAAATATGTCCATCTAGAATGTTGAACTTTTGGTCTCATGAACAAGGGTGTTATCATCTCATTCTCCTATTAGGGTGCATCTTGATGTTCTCTACTTATTTCATTCTATATCCATGACATTGTTTCCCTTAACTATACATACCCAACATACAAGACTAGGTTCCATTCAGTGTCATTAGGCACTGCTAGATTGTGAAGATACAATTCATACAGTAGATTTTTCAAAGTCATACGAATAGATCAAAATGCATCATAGAACTCGTGTGGGGTAGAGATAGAGGGGTTAAGACCTTCCATGATTCTAGTCAATTTATAGTTTGCAAATTTTACTTTAAGAAATAAAGTATATATAGGTGATAGTGACCTACATTCCATTAATTCAAGAATCAATCTTGTAATCTGCTATTCTTCTCTTCAAAACTTCATTCTGATTTGAAATTTCTTTCAACTGGAAATTATGCTCATTAATTACATGCTTTAATTTTTCTTCCTCCAATTTACGTTAAGTTCTTTCCCATAATAGTTGTTGAAACAAATTAATTCTTGCAGACAAGGGTGTAGACAAGTCTGGCAGTGGCAATGGCTCATTATTAAAGAGGTCTATCCACTCAAGTGCCAACTGGTGAGTTTTGTTGACAATCTATGGTATGGAGCACCTTCTTTTTCTTATGACAATATTTGTTTCCTTATTTTCTTCCTTATTAGATTATGCAATTGCTGCAGCTAATGTATCTAACCCTTCTTGATCTAGTTTTTCTAATTCTTCTTTAACAATTTTAGGTCTAAAATTGAGATAATACTCTAAAGGGAGTTCTGCAAAATTTTTACTAATGTCTTGCACAGAAGGGTTTTCTTCAAATTCCTTAGATATTTCAAGCTCACTAGATTCCTTATCACTGTTGATAAGCACATAATTAATACTACACTTGGCTTCAGGTGGTAGATCCTGGGTTTTGCTCTTAGTTTCACTAGTTTTAGTTTTTTGTAATTTTTCCTTTGGAGATGACTCCTTTTCACTTTCAAAAATTTTAGAGGTAACTATGGGAATAGAGGCTTCTAGAACCCTACTCTTAAAGAATCTCTCACTTCACCTTATGGGCGGTATTGACAAGCATGGTGAATTCTTTTGTTTCCTCCTACTTACACGTGTTTCTACCACAGGAACTTCAAGAGGTTTTCCTAGGTCTTCCTCCTCTTGAGATTGTAGGGATTCATTAAGGTTACTCTCATCTAATTGTTCTAGCCTTTCTACTTCAAGTTCCAAAATTTTACCTTTTTCTTTCTTAGTGGAAGACCTATTCTTGACAGATAATTAGGCCTTAGGAGCACTAACAACTTCTACATTTCTACTTTTCTTTTTGCTAACAATGGAGGGTTCAACCTTGTAAATCCTCTTCTTAGTTGGTCTCAAACTAGAGGGAGATGCTTCAAGAGAATTTTCAGTTCTAGGGAGAATTTTATAGAAACTTATGGATGTTCTTTCCCTTCGTTTAGCACCCTGGCCTCTAGGGCCAACCAACCTAGGCTCTACCTCTTTTAACTGCAAGAACTCCTCCCATGATCTGATTGCTTGTTTATTTAATTATCTTTCTATAATTAATTTTATTAGACCATGGTGACAAAAAAGCTGGTCCCTTCTTAACTACACTGGAGAAGCCTGCTTCTTAATAATGTTAAATAGGAAATTTGGAAGGTTTACTTATCTTTATCATACCATAAGTGAGCTAACATTTTGAAATGCAAAGAATGCAAGTATTTGTAACATTCCTCACATCTAAAATACCAAATGATAAATGCAGTAGGTTGAATAAACTCTATTGGAAAGGATAGCCTTGAAGTACCTTGTTTCTTATCAATGTCTAATGACAAGTCTTGGTGTATACTAAATTGTGCCCTAGCTGTCCTCAAGTCAAACTCTTTCTCCCATTTTTCACCTTCCTAGGGATATCTAGTGACCTTGGCTATTATCTCCTCTAAGAACTCAATTCTTAGACCTTTAACCATTGCAACACCATACCTTAAGGTGGTCATAAATTGAAGAGCTATTTCTTTATCAAATCCATTCAAACAAAGACAATAATCTAGCCATCA
Organism: Cupressus sempervirens; assembly: GCA_028749045.1. Classification (NCBI taxonomy): domain Eukaryota; kingdom Viridiplantae; phylum Streptophyta; class Pinopsida; order Cupressales; family Cupressaceae; genus Cupressus; species Cupressus sempervirens. The sequence goes on along the minus strand of CM053783.1, from coordinate 502,560,222 downwards.
TCTTCTCCTAAACATTTCACAGCTAAATACATCTCCCAAAAGAACTCAATGATCCATAGGCTCATTCCTCTATATACCTCCACCCATGGTTAATTACAGATGAATTGTGGAAAACCCCTAATGTTTCAAATCTTAGCAGATCAAGGTTTACAACACTAGCCCTAGGATTTCAAAAAAATTGCGTATACTTGGGGAGTTTAATGCAACATATCTCATAATTTTCTTCTTGTGTCAAATTTCATAATTTTTTCTTGTGTATAGGTTTTTCACCCAAACACATTGAAACCATCATTAAAATTTATGTAACTAATTTTAATGTCCTTAATTTCATAATGACACAATTGTAGAAGGACATGTCACCAATGTGTGATATTAAATATGCACTTATTTCTAGTCATTTCAATGCACTTTGAAGGTACATGCAATTTGAAATTTTAAAAGAAAACATTTAAATATTTCCCTCCCCTCAACTAAAGAAAGGCATGGGTCCCACTAGGCCAAGATAGGCAAGAGTGAACAATTATAAACAATACCAAATTACAACAAAGCATGAATAAAATAGAATAAATGACATGCAAAGTTATGTGGGAGGTACCTGGCAACTGCTGCAAGAAAGATGTTTTGGAAATATCATCGAAAGTGATAGAGTGATGGGATGGAATGGTAAGATGAAAGAGAGAGAAGGTGAAGTGGAATAGATGTCAAGAAGGTACTTCCAAAAAGAAAGCATTTATTATGAATGCCTTAATCAGAGGCAAGAAGCATTAGGAGTTAGGGTAGGAGACCTAGACTCATTGGCTATAAAATGACAATATCCTCATTGTGATGAAATTAGTGTAGGAACTCTTCATGGCTAACTAGTTTATGGTAAAGCTTGAGACAATTCCCATTGACAAGCAATTTGTAGTGAATGGAATCAATGGTAGATAACTAAACTACACCATTTTGAAATACTACAAAAATCTCATAAGGTCCTAACCAAAGTGTTTGGAACTTCCTTGGATTATGATAGTACTTTGAGTCATAAAGGAGTGCCCAATGTCCAATAGAAAACATTTTGTTTTTAATAAACCTATCATGCCACTTTTTTCTCTAGTGTTGAGTGGGCTCAATCTTCTTTAATGCAAATTTCCTTCATTCATCAAGACCATTTAAACTTAAGATTCAGTCCTGTTGGAAAATATTGAGTTCTATCCCAAGCTCTAAGGTAGTCTTTAAGGTTTTATATTTGAATTCTATATACATTAATGCTAACTTTCCATAAACAAGTTTGAAGGGTGCAAAACTAGTTGTGGACTTCCAGGTGGTTCTATAAGCCCAGAGAGCTTTAGGAAGTTGTGTGGCCCAATCCTTCCTATGAAGTGTTATAGTCTTGGTGAGAATAGATTCCAACTCCCTATTAGAAACTTCTACTTGACCATTAGTCTGAGGATGATAAGGGGATGATTTACCATGTCTAATAGTATACTCCTTCATAAGAGTAGTTATCAAATTTGATGTAAATTGAGTCCCCTGATCAGATGTCAATTTCCTAGGAATTCCAAACCATGTAAAGATGGATTCATACAAAAACTTTTCCATGTTGACATCCCTAGGGTGTTTCATGGGTTTAGCCTCTGTCCATTTGGTTATGTAGTCAATGCACACTAGAATGTAGGATTTTCCTTAGGAAGTGGGTTCAATGGGTCCTACAAAATCAATCCCCAATTTGTAAAAGGGTGTGACAACTACTTGAGGCTATAGGGGCATTTCATCTAATTTAGTGGGTCTACCCATTCATCAGCACTTGTCACATTTCTTTATATATCTAGATACATCCTTGTGCAAGCTTGGCTAGTAATACCTAATTGTTAAGATGTTGAAGGTTGTTCTTTTGGCTACAAAGTGACCTCCACGAGTTCATCATGATAAGCCTTCAAGACATCATATGTTTCATCTTCTCTTAGACATCTATGCATGACTTGATTAGGTCTAATATAGAACATGAATCCAAAAATCCATGAATAATTAAAGCTCTTCTCCCCTAGTAACTTTCTTTCTTGGGTAAAGAACTATATTGGTATCTTTCATGTGGTGAGGCAGTTAGCAATGTCTGTATACTATGGGTTTTGTGGAACCAATAGAAAAAGGTGTTCATCTATAAAACTATCATCAATGGCTACAAGATCATCAGAGACATGCAATCGAGAGAGAAAGTCAGCTACCACATTGGCCATACCAAGTTTATCAACTATGGTGATGTTAAATTCTTGCATGAGATAATAACCATCAAGCCAATCTTCGTGAAATGGCAGGTTTGTTCACCAAATACTTCATAGTAGAATGGTTAGTGTGAACAAATACCTCATATCTAGTAATGTAATGCCTAAACTTATTGAGGGCATAGATGAGTATAATTAATTCCTTTTTAGTGATTTTGTAATTAAATTATGGACCTTGTAAATTCTTACTAATGAAATAAATGACATGTTCAACAAAGTCTACCTTCTAGCCTAGCACAATGCCAATAGCATAGTCTGAGGCATCTGTATTAATGTGAAAAGGTAGGCCCCAATTAGGTCCTCTCAATAGGCATTGTGGTAAGTACTTCATTAAGTTGTAGGAAAGATGTTGTACAATCAAAGTCCCAAACAAATTCAGAATACTTTTTGAGTAGGTTGTAGAGAGGTGTTGCAAGTTGACTAAATTTTTTAATAAATCTTCTATAATACCTAGCATGTCCCAAAAAATTGCATACATCCTTCTGCTTCTCTAGTGTAGGCAAGGGACTAATGACTTCAATCTTTTTTGGATCTACTTTGAGGCCCTTAGATGAAATAAAATGGCCTGGGACCACCCCTTCCTCCATCATCATAAAAAAATTCTCACTATTTAAGGAAAGGTTATAGTCTTGACATCTTTTAAGTACCATTTCTAAATTTTCTTTTGCTTCTTCAAAAGTAGAACCATAAATAGTAAAATCATCCACATAGATCGATCGTCATATAGTTGGCAGATATATCCAAAAATATACTGATGATAGCTCATTGAAATGTGGCTGGGGAATTGCACAAGCCAAAAGGCAAGATGGAGTAGGTAAATGTTCCCCATGGGCAAGTAAAAAAAATTTTCTTGATCTTCTAGGGCTACTTGAATCTGATTATAACCATTGAAACCATCTAAAAAAGAAAGATACTTTTTTCCAGCTAGATTATCAAGGACTTGGTCTATAAATAGAAATGGGAAATGGTCCTTCTTTATGGTTGAATTGAGCTTCCTATAATCTACACAAATTGAGCTTCCTATAATCTACACAAACTCACCATTTTCCTCTCTTTTTGGGTGCTATGACTAGGGGTGAGACCCATTGACTATCAAAGATTGGGTATATAAAACCAACACTTAATAGTTTTTGCAATTCATTCTTAACAATATCTTTTAAGATAGGGTTAACTCTCCTTTGAGGTTGTCGAATAGGTTTGAAGTTGAGGCTGATATAAATCTTATGAGTGCAGAGCATACAATCTAATCCTGTCATGTCCATGTAGTCCAAATAAAATGTGTTTTGATTCTCTTGTAGTAATTGCAACATAGCTTCTTGTTGGGAGGGTGATAAAGCATTGTTTACATTCAAATCCTTGCATAGACCAATTTCCATCCTAATAACCTTATTTGCCATGAATAATTGGGCAACAGGAAAAGAATCCATCTCATTAGGTAATAATGAATGGAGAAACTATGAAGCTTCTAAATGATGTAGTGAATACAAAGATGGGACAATGGTTTCTAAGATACATTCAATTTGAGGACACATTGGAGATTCTATTCCATATTCATTCAAAATAATGGATGAAATTATTTCATCTTCTTCTCTAGTAGCTATAAATGATTCTCTACCTATCATCATCAACTGATGGATGGAATTGGCTTCTAGATCATCATCAACCAATTTTGGCTAGATTACTTGGTCATCTAGTAACAATGATTGAGTAGGGGAGTATAAAGTCAAGTTCTTGGTATGAACACCACTGGATATTATCATCTTCCAAAAGTGGCAAGCTATATAAGCATCTACAATGGCTAACCATGGTCTCCCTAAGATTAAAGGATATCCTCCCATAGTAGCCTTTGGGGAGAGAAAAACAAAATTAACTAAATATTCCCAAGAATTTAGGGTGACTATAACATCTTCTATCATCCCATCTGGTTTAATGGTAAAGCTATCAGCAAGTTAAAGGATGATAGGGCTCTCTCTAAGGTCGATGATATGAAAGTACTTCCTTTGTCATGATATTAATTAATTCTCTTAATTTAACCAAAGAATTTTGAACTTAGACCCCATAAATAGTGACTATAACTACAAGACTCCCAGGGTTAGAGTATTAGGTATAGTTAATTTTTCCAACATTAAGTCAAATAACTATCCTAGGAAATGAATGGTTTTTGGAAATTTCTTCTTCCTTCCTAGCTTCTTAATTCATGATTCCTTAATATCTTTAGGATAGTCAAGGATTTTCTTAATAGCATCCAACAATGGTATTTCTACTATCATTTATTTTAGTTGATTAAACAAATCAATGACTGCATGGTTCTCCATGGGCTAGCCTTGTTCTATCAACCTATGGGGAAATGGAGGTTCTTTGGTTATAGGAGAGGTATGATAATTTGACTCATCTATATGGTTAGTTAAAGGATCCTCAACTTTAGTTATTATAGGTTTTTGAGGTACAAGAAGAGCCAGGGTTAGAGTATTGGGTACAGTTAATTTTTCCAACATTAAGTCAAATAACTATCCTAGGAAATGAATGGTTTTTGGAACTTTCTTCTTCCCTCATAGCTTCTTAATGCATGATTCCTTAATAGCTTTAGGATAGTCAAGGACTTCCTTAATAGCATCTAACAATGGTATTTCTACTATCATTTATTTTAGTTGATTAAACAAATCAATGACTGCATGGTTCTCCATGGGCTAGCCTTGTCCTATCAACCTATGGGGAAATGGAGTTTCTTTGGTTATAGGAGAGCTATGATAATTTGACTCATCTATATGGTTAGTCAAAGGATCCTCAACTTTAGTTATTATATGTTTTTGAGATACAAGAAGAGTGGTGTATGACCTTAAGTGAATATCATTCAATGATATGGCATAGCTTTGTTGTTGAGCCTCTTGTTTAGTATTTTTCAAATTAAGGTTAAGTTGAACTAGTAGTTAGGTCTACTTGGAAGGAGTATTAGTGGCTATAGGAGGAGCCATTAGAGCTTGCTTTTGAGTTGGTGGTAATAGGGTTGGTTGAGTAGATTGGGTACTCCAACTTTGAGGTTGTTGCCAACCCAATGAGGTTGTTGCCAACCTTTTTGTAGTTGTTTCCAACCCTATTGAGGTTTTTTCCAACCCTACTAAGTTTTTTACCAACTATGATTTCCACTAAAACTGGTATTTTGAAATTTTTATCATTGATTGTTATTATTATAACTTTGAAAAGGATCTTTTGGCATACCTTGTCTTTCAGCCCATGGCCTTCTTTGAGTGACATAAAATACCTCTCCATTTTCATCAATGGCTTTGAACTCAATTGGTATTGGTTGTATCTCCATACTTGCAATAGACTTACATCTACAATGATGTTTCTTTTCTCTACAATGTGGACAATATTCAGTCAACATGGCATCAGCTTCATCTTTCTTTCTTCATTCTTGCATGGTGTCTAGTTGAGTGGCTACATCATTAATGATGTCTTTCTTGAAGTTTAATAGTAAATTAAATAACTCCATCTTGGATACTCCTAAACTGCCATTGGACTTATGTGGTAGGTCTCTAAGGTCGTTACCTTTCTTTACAATAGCTTTGGAATAGTTTAGGCATATACTCTATATATTATTCCAATTCTTTTGAGTGATATCCCCTCCTACCATAAGGTCTAGAGCTTCAATGCTTCCTTCATTTACACCTCTTAGAAAAAGATGTTTCTTTGACTCCTCATTCAATTCATGTTTTGTGTTATGTTGCAAGTTGAACATGAACTAGGAAATATAATATTCCAAAGCTTCATCATCCTTTTGGGACATTTTGAAAATGTCATCCCCTTTTAAATCTTGACCCCTATAGTATTCCTTATACTTTGTGAGAAACATATTGCTCATTGTAGGCCAATATCCTATAGCATTGGTAGCCAACCACATGAACCATCTTAGAGAAGCTTCTTTGAGGGTAGAAGGAAAGAACTTCAATTTGTGGGCATCAATTGTATAGTCATAACTTCTACATGGTATGTCAAACTCAAAGAGAAAGGTTTTAGGGTCTTCAGTGGTCAAGCCATAAAACTTGGGGAGTACAATAATAGGTATGTTTTTCCAATTTTGGTTACCTTGTTGAGAAGGGATAGGAAAAGGCAATGTTGGTTGAGCTTGAGCCATTCTTAGAGGGGGTTACTATTAGCGGTGCTTGATAGATGAAAAGAGAAATTGGATTATCTTGATATTCAAGTTCAGAAAAGATATCATTTAGATGCAAGGATTCATCACAGGATGAGGGTATTCATTCTTGAGTAGCAGGAAATGGATTTTCAAAAGGTTCTTCTTCATTCTTGTTGTGAGGTTCTTTAGGTTTAGGATTAAAAATGTCTTCCTAAATATTATGGGGAAGAAATCTCCCAAAGGGGTCTTTTCTTCTATGCATGCAAAATAATGCAAAATCTAATCTAACATAATGACTTCAAGGTTGAATTAGATTGACACCTTCCCTAGCAATGACACTAAAAATGGCCGATCAGTTGAATACCTTAGTAACAAAGGATTGGACATCCTTCTACATTGACTCTATAATTAGATGAAACTATATTTTTTTCCTAAGAATAACATAGTGACTTAATTTTATTTTGTCAACCTAGGAGCATAGGCTTGAGAGAGTGATTGCAAAGTATATGCTCTAATTTCTCTTTAAACCATTATAACTAAAATAGGAAAGAAATGTTGAAGGAAAATAAGCTAGGAACTATTAAAATAAATAAATAAATCTTAAAGCTTAGAGCAATGCTGCAAATAGTAATTCTACTTATGCACCTATGTTGTAGGAATAGTTCAATGATTCTATTATCAATGGCTACAGGAATAGTAGAATTCTACTTTGCAAAGAAACAAACAAAGAAATAAAATCTAATCTAACAAATTAGCTCACTCACCAAGTGGGCCCCCTTAGATGAGTGAACAAAAAAACAATCAAGTCTGAAGGTGGAAACTTGAACTCTATATTCTATTCATTCATAATAAGAGATTGCATCTGAACACAAGATTACACACTACTGAACTGAACAATCTATCTTCCTTCTTGTCAAAACCAAGAAAAATCCCCTTTTGAAGGTTACAATGGAAATTATTTAAAGGAAAGCTTCAATGACTTCCTACTCCTATGATCACTCCATCAATGAGGACCAATTACAAATCATAAAGTTCATAATAGAAATATCATTAACAGTGTTTTAACTCCTCCAAGAATATAACAGGTTGAGGAATCTATATTCATGTGCTACCATAATAGAAATTGCACAATAATTAGCTTTGACTTAGCATTGAAATGCTAACTTGAATATGCACAAAAAATACCTACAAAAAATTAAACACAACAACTTCTACATACATATATATTCATTTCATCATCAATGTTAGAAAAGGTATAATGTTCAAATTATTACTCTTGCAAATCCTATGACTGTAGGAAGGAACCTACCCAAACATAACATAGATGAGGAGATATTTATCATCATGTAATATTCCTTCACTAAACCATATAAATCCATAGATTCAAGAAAACATAGCATATCTAAACAATCTATACTTTGATCCAAATAGAGCTATACAAAACAAATTTGCTCTAGAAAATAGGTTTTTCCCTTCATAAAATATTGATTCTTCTATACAACTTGATGATCAGTTATGAAATGGATAAAATGAGTCTTAAATACCTTCATCCAATTGGTTCAAACCAAATTTTGATGGTTACAAATGTTGGGAGGCCAAAAAACATTTTTAACAACTTTTCCAAAATTTCATTTTTGCATATTAAGTGTTTTAGTGATGAAGTTAAGAAACTAGTGAAATAAAAAATATTTAAGAATTTACATCTTCAAGAATAATTAAGAATGAAGTGACACAAAGGAGGATATTAACAAATACCATTGTAAGAAGATAACTTTTCACTAATTATAATATGCGTGAATTTGAGTGAGGTGACCAAGTTTTTCTTTCAAAACCATATATGTAAATATAAACATTATGTACAACATGTCCAATATTTTTTTAGATATACACATCAACTAGACCAAATTTTTCTTTCAAAACCATGTGTGGAAATATAAACATTAAGTACAGCATGCCCAATATTTTTTAAGATATACACATTAATTACACCAATTTTTTTCTTTCAAAACCATGTGTACAAATATAAACATTAAGTACGTGCCCAATAATTTTATAGATATATTTTCCTATGAAGAAGGACCATGCCTGGTAATATGAACCCAAAAAAAAATAATGAGACAATTACTAGATTATGGTCTTACTTCTAAAGAAAAGTTGATAAATGTAATTGTCTTTGCAAAAAGTGTAAGGGCTTAAAGAATCAAAGAATTCTAATCATAACAACCTAGAGCCATTGTAGACAACATGGTCATGTTGAAGGGGGCCACTATTTTCATCAATTTGTGAATGTGGATTTCCAATTGGAGGAACATGGAGGTGTGAATATCTAAGTTGAGAATAGTGCACCCATGGAAGAAGATGATAATGTGTCAGAGGACATGATTAAAGAAGATGGTATTGTCATAGCTGATCAAGATAATTAGCATATCTGATAATGATGATGATGATGGTCTTGATATATCTATGCTTGAGAAGGCATACAAGCCCCTATACCAAGGCTCCCAAACAATTATTCTCTCTTCTATAGTGTTGTTGGTGAACTTAAAGGTTATGAATAATTTATCCAATGTAGCAATGTCATGTATGCTAAGGTATGTCATTTTTGTCATCTTCCATACTAACATACCATTAGTATTCATTATGTTAATAATTCATATTTTTTTTTGTAGGTTAATAGATGAGTTTTTTTTACCACCATCAAATATTCTACCTCGTTCATATCTAAGAATTATCTACCATTATGAATCAAATTGGAATGAAGTACCAGACAATACATGCATGTCCCAATGATCACATTCTATATCATAAACAATATAAATTTGCAAAAAAATCCCCTAATTTTCATATTAGTAGATATTAGTCAAATCAAGTAACAAAAAATGTACCTCACAAGGTTCCTCGGTACATTCTCATTATTTCACATCTTGAATGATTATTCAAGTGCACTAGCTTGTCACAATTTATGGATTACCATGCATGCAATAGAAGTCAAGATGACATTATATGAATATCTATGAATGGTTTTGCATTTAAATACATAGAAAAATATGGCTACACTTTAAAGAAGCACCTTGTAATCTCAAGCTTTCATTAGCAGCGAATGATGTCAATCCATTTGGAGATATGAGATATGTTTACTCATTGTAGCCTATTTTTATTATTAATAATAACATTCCTCCTTGGATGTCCATAAAGAGGGAGCACATAATGTTGTCAATGATTTTACTAGGTATTTTTTCATTTAATAGTTATCTAAATTAATTTATAAAAAAGTACATCAAAATGGTCATAATAATTATGTAATATTTTTTTTCATTCAATTACTAGGTAAGTACCAAGTTAAAGATATGAACGTGTATATTGAGCCCCTTATTGATGAGTTGTTGAAGTTATAGAATAGGGTCACTATGTATGACATCTCTAGACCAATTGGAAAAAGACAATTTCAATTCCATGCAATGCGTGTATGGACAATACATGATGCCCCCAAGCTAACTCATTTTTGGAGCATGTTATATTGTTAAGTTTACATATTTCTGGTCTGTTATAATTCTTACACATTATTGTTGTATTTTTAATTTGTGTATTATAATTGTACATGATCTAATTGTACACGATATTTTAGGTCTTTAGATAAAGGAAAAAAATTTCTTGTCTAGTTTGTGGTCTGAAGATGAAATTTGATCATTCAAAAAGTTTAGAAAAGTAGGTGTACAATGAGATTAGACAATTTCTTCACAATAATCATAAGAATTGAATTAGTAAAAAAAAAAATTTTAATCAGAAAGAAGAGATAACATCAAGGCCATGAAGAACGACACCTCATCTATGGAAGTTGGAATATGATTGACTAAATCGTTGAGTTAATGACGAGTTTGTGGTCCTGAGTTTGAAATTTATAGTTTGATATTGTCTTTTATTTAGTAATGATGTAATAGATGCTCATGAAGGTTGTCAAGGCATCAATCACCAACTTCCTAGAGGAATAAAAAGTTATCATACTCAATTTAGTAGGTTATCGTATTACAAGTATCTCCTAATCATGCATTTGTTTGATGTTATGCATGTTGGAAAGAATGTAATAGGGAAACTATGAAAAATATTGGATGGAAGGTGTGACAGAGAAAAAAATTGTCAAAATATGTACTAACATTCATGAATCCAATCATGCATTGAAAATTTTCATTGAATCAAATAGAAATGGAGACCACATAAATATGAATGTCCTTCCTTGGTTATTAATGGAGTAGAAATTTGATGCATCAAAAGAAGTCATTAAAAAAAACAATTTCCAAAGAATTTTCTACAAATATAAGTAGTCTTGTATCAAAGAAAGCTGATTTTGGAATAGGGTTGAAAATACATGATTTGCATACCTTTGTCAAGGTAAGTGGTGCAGGAGCACCTAGGGTAAGGTAAAGCCCTAATCTTGATTTTTAGTTTGTAGATAGTCTAAATAACCATTAGGGTAATAAGGACTAGTTATAAAGTCCCAAGGTGTGTTTAGGTGGTTTGATTTGATAGGTTTTGGATTAGGAGTCTACTTTGTCAATTAGGTCCTGATAAGGGAAAAATTGCAAAAGTTGTTCTAAGTGAAAAAATGTGGTAAAATTCCATAAAAGGGGGTAAAGAGTGTGTAAAGGTGATCCTTAGATGTTATAAGGTCATCCAATAAGGTTTGGTAGCATTATATCCAAGTTTTAAGAGTTTAGGAACAAAATTGTGAAAGTTGTCAAAAAGTTGCATTGACAACTTTACAATTTTTGCAAAATTGCATGACAACTTTTAGGCAGTTTTTGAAAAACCAAAAAATTGTGTATTATGGTTCAAATTTTAGGATAGAATGGAGCATGAATTCTATTTAATACTTTTCCAACTCATTTCCAAGGGTTGGACAGTTGGGTGTACGAGCAACGCCTGTAACAAGACTATTTTGTGCATTTGAAGCGTAGTTTTGGAGTTTGATTGGATTTTTTTGGATTGAAGAAGGAACTATTTTTTATGGAATAGCATTTTTTTTTTAATTCCTTGAATCTATGTGTATTTTTTTTTTCCAAATAGATATTTGACAAGGTTTATAAAACTATTTGTTTTCAGTTATCCTATTATTTAGTTTTGTGTAGCAAGCATGAAATGGGCTATGGATTCAGTGTCCTTGGACTAAACACCATAGCTCTTGAAGAAAAAAAAAATAGCCTCTGTATATAGTGTAAATAGTGTTTGTGGAGGTTTTGGAAGGTAAAATTCTATTTTTGCAAGCAAGCCCTAGGCAAGAAGACAAGCTTGGCAAGTTGCAAGGAAATTCTTGTAAAGAGGTTTTGTGATGAACAGATGATTGCCATGGGTCAATATTGTGTTGGAAATGTAGGATCAGTTTATAAAGATAGAAAAAGTCAAAGGAGGAGGTTGGGAATGGATTTTGATGCTTGTGGTAGAGAAAACACTAACATTTCCTTTAAAACCCTTAAATAAGGGGTTTTCTAAATCCGTACTATATAGACATTGCAAAAGCCCAAAACCTATAAAATATTCAAGGGTTAGTCATAGGGAACAAAAGACTAGAATACACCAAGGTTTTTTGTGAGTTATAGCACTTTCCTTGTTTCTAGGAGGGCTAATAGGGGCTCTTAGGACTACAAGGGCTAATTAGGAAATTTGGTGATTTGTGTGATGGAAAGTGGAAAGAATGGTGTAGAATGATGGGAAATGAGTCAAGAACCTTGGCAGCAAGGTTCAAGCTTGTTTTTGAGTCACTTGGTTCATTTGGGGAATTTTTGGAAATCTAGGCCAAAGAATGCATACAATAGGTGATTGTATATTTTAATCTAAAATCTCATTTATATGTTATGTTCAATCTTTTCTAGGTGGTTATCTTCAAAATAAATTGATAAAAATGATATAAAATATTGGAAGAGAAAAATTTCACAGCTTATATGTGAAATGCAAAAGTGTCTACCTTCAACTATTTTTAATGCTCAAGAACACTACCGCATACATCAAGTTGAGGAGATTGAATTGTGTGGACCTATAAAAAATAGGTTATGTGGATGGTTAAAAGGCACTTGAAATTTATGAATGGTTTGGTTCAACAAAGATCACATCCTAAGGGTCTTATGGTAGAGGGATATATGATATACTAGACCACGGTATACATTAGTGAATATTTTCCTAAGTTTGCATCAAAGATCCATGTAGATCACATTTGGGATCCCAACTCCATTAACAAATTCAAATGGGAGTACTTGATGGAGAAAGGTACATTGAAGAAAGTGACAGGTAATTATAAAATGTTATTATTGTTGATTAATTCTTATCCATCATCAATATGAGTTGTTTCTAACTGGTCTAGTTGTTTCTTTATAGTTGGTTATGAGTGGGATATACTACATATGTATATTGAAAATAATCTTGATTGGATGATGGTTTGGATTCAACAATCTCAAAAAAATGGTTATTCATTAACGTGGGATAGTGTTGCATCATTGGCTAAAGAAGCTCATCATAATGGAGATTCCAATGTTACACTAATGGTACTTGATCTAGCATATGGCTTAAGAGATAAAAAGTTACATATAAAATTGTTAACCATGACCCATAAGTTTAATATCAACTCATGGATCAATGTAAATAATCTTAACATGTTTGAATAATTTTAGATCAAACACCACAAAGCTATGTACTACTATGGCCATAAATTTTGCATAAAAAAGTTAGACAAAATGAAGAAAACTTGTGGTTCTAGGACAAGTGCAGTCTTTGAGGACACCAATATTTCATCTAGAAATAACATACATCCTTAATAATTTTAAAATTGATACTATGACATTTTGGATGATATACTTGAGTGTAACTTTAATTAATTCAAATTAGTTCTATTTATCATCAAATGATTTAGGCTATAGCTAAATCAAAATGATCTTGATAGGACTATTATTGAACATGATAGTGAATTTACAATGATTAATACAAGGTCATTTGAGCCACTTGGAGATGAGCCCTATGTTCTTCTAAGCTAATGTGAGAAAGTGTTTTAATTTGGCATTCCACAAAATTGGGTTGATCATTTTTTGTTACACATAATCCAAGAGGAAGACCAGTAAAGTATAATGTGATGGAAGAAGACATTGAAGAATCAAAAGCTAAAGTAAATGATGATTACTCAAAAGACTATTATACAATGATGAAGAAGAAGAAGAAGATGGTGATGATGATGATTCTAGTGATACTAATGATGATATTGATGATGATCATGATCATGATGATGGTGATAAAGATGGTCATGATCAAGATGATGATGGTTGGGATAATGGTGATGAAGATGATGATGATAGTGACAAAGATGGTGATGGTGATGACGATGATCAAAGTGACAAGTACAATTATGGTGAGGATGATGACGATACGGATGAAGATGATGATTAATGAAATATATGTCAATATATGATCAATGTCAAGTATGATGGAGTGATTTATTCATAGAAATTTGTTTGACTTGTATTTTTTATAATTAAGTTATTATGTTTTGAACTCTACTGTCATGGAGTATATACAATGGCATTGCATAGCTACCACACATAAAGTGGAGGTAAGGATTAAAAAATTTACAATGATTTCCATAAATGCATCATGTAATTTTTGGCTAACTTAAGATAAATGGTTTATATGTGCAAGCTATTTAACACCTTTGACCAAGATCGTACATAGTGACATGGATCACCAGGTATAAGTCAATAGACACTATAGATATAAGTTTTTTTTTCATATCTTCTCTTTACTATTGACATCAACTTTAGTCCTAGTATGTCTCTCATTTTATGGATTAAAGGTATCATCAAATAGGTGTTTGTCTTAGCTATCTTCCTCTAGTGAGGAAAATGTGGGAATAGAAGACACAAGTGAGACATCTAGTAGGTCTAAAATAGGGAGATCAACTAGAGGTCAAAATATTAGAAGAAAATTCAATAAATAAATACAATTTTTCTTTCTCAGGGGGTGGGGGTGGGGGGGTGTGTGGTCATGTTCTTATGATAATGAGAGTGAAGGCAGTAAAAAGGTTCCCTTAAGGTACACACATCTTCAAAAAGAATGTGTGCCCAAGGAACTACCTCCAGTTAACATTGATTTTTCTCTATTAATGAAAGGATATATCACATAGCTCCATCCTCATTACATGGTTTGGGCCTATTTTCCATGGATGACATAAAGGTTAGTTATAATAAAAAATTTGAATTGATGGAGTGTGTAGGACCTTGTTACAATTACAATAATTAGATGCGGATTGTGCAATATAAAAAAGTATTTGTAGGTATGCATTGTCACCAAATTATATACAATACAAATAAAATGATCAAAGTAAAAGGCTTGCTATGTATATTGATGGAAGGCCAAAAGAAACAAGGAATGTTGTAGGATTTATAAATAGTTCTCAACCTATGTCAACTAATACATGGTTGAATTGTATAGTCAAGGCATGTGAGGGAAATTGTGTTTTTTTATGTGTGATAAAATCAATAAGTTTAGGGGAAGAGCTTCTGATAGATTACGATTTGAATCATGCAGATACAAAAAAAATTCCTATCATGGGACCAATAAGTATAACATTTAAACCAATTGCCTCCAATTAATATTGACCCCAATATACAATTTACTATTTTATTTATAATTTTTTTTGGTAAGTTTATTACTTTCATTTTATTGTTGATTGCTAAGAATTACCAATCTTTGTCACGGGGTGACATGGATCCACCACAAGACACAGGTGGGTATATTCCTCGCACACCTTCTTCATCAAAGGTAAACTTTGATTAGTATAATTCTACAAATTATATAGAAACAAACATCATATTATTATCTTATTTTCTTTATGGCTTTAGAGTTATTTTGATGAAATTTTACTAATATTAATGTCAAAACTTGATACTTATTAATAGGGAAAGACACAAATCAGAGAAGATCAAATGCAATCTAAAATTGAGACGTCATTTTTAGATAACATTATTATAGTAATAAGATATTTCCTTGTTAATTAAATAATATTGATTTAATTATTAAGTCACTTATTATCTCTAGTTTACTTGAGCTAAACTTTAGGTATATAATAATTAATTATTTTATTAATTATTATCATGCAACCTAGGTTTTACCTGTTAGGGTTTTGATCTCCTTTTATAAGGATTGGTCTCTTTGTGTTTTATTCATTCACTTCTGATTTTAGCAATCTCTTTTTTTCTCATCAAGAATGTCTCATCTATTGATCTGAAAATTTGAGCCTCCATAGCTTTTGTTTCTCTCTTTCTATGACAGGTGTTTTTGCATGCAGGTAATTCTTGGGAGCTATGGGGTTGAAATTTCATCAACTTCAACATGGTATTAGAGCTCCAAATCCTCATGCCCCTATTTTATTTATGAGAAGTTTTTCTTGCCATTTAGATATGTGCTTTTTATTTTAGAGGGTTTTAATTTTTAGAGTTATTTTGTATTGAATCTAGGGGTCACTTTGACCCTAAAAAGACATCACCGTTGAGCTCAGAGCACCCAAAAACCCCTATTTTCATATAAAATTTGTCAAATTTAGAAATGGTTTGAATTTAAGGTCAAATAATATTGCTTCCAAATTGGTCACATTTCTTGAGGTGATATTTTCTATTTTGTCATGTTTCACGAGGTAGTGATTTTTAGATTTTTGACACACAAATTGAGATTTTTGTTTCAAAAATCAATATTTCTGACACATTCTTGAGGTGTGATTTTCTATATATGGCATGCAAATTGAGATTTTTAAGATAATTAGGATTTTTTGGTACATTTCTTGAGGTGTGTGCTTTTGTGATTTTTTTTCAAAATGAGATTTTGTATGCAAATCAAGATAGTTTTGGTACAGAACTGGTATGCTTCCAGAGGTACACTTTTCAACACATTCTGGCATGGATCCTGAGGCAATGAATTTTTTTACTTTTTCATCACTTTGTTTTATCTACATGTAGTTTTTTAGCCATAACTTGCTCATCTGAACTTCATTTTTCAATCCAAAAGAAATGTCAGAAAGATGATTTTGAGCCCATCATGATGGTGTAGTTTATTTAGATTTTTGATGCTATTTGGTGTCCTTTATTTGCTATCAAATTTGATCCAGGTGGATCAAAAAGGCCAAAAATTCAATAGTTGCATAATCTCTCAAAGTTAACATCACTTCAAAGAGCTCAGAGAATAGAACCTGATGCAATTTGAATGGGCAAAAAAGGAGCTCGTATAAAAAGGTTATGCTCAGTCAAAGTTCAAGTCAAGAGGTAGACTAGAGGGCTAGATAAAGGGTGAAATCAGACCATTTGAAAAGTGGCCAACAATGGATTTTAAAATGAAAAGCCTGATGAGAGCTTTCCAACGGCGTTCATTTCGTTAAAAATTAAGATCAAATGTGAAAGTTATAATAGTTTGAAGTTTAGATAAAAGTGTGGATTTTGATGATGTCAGCATGACATCATAAAATCTTAAAGAGAGGGAAAAAGTTCAAATTCAAATTTAAATAGTTATTTAATTCGAATTTAAGAAAAGGGATAATGGGATTTGAACTCCCAACCATTACCCTCCTAAAATTAAGGTCAGCCAATAGGTTATTTATGGTATATGACATATTAAGGGAAGAGTTGTTATCTATCCATAACAAATCCACCCAATCTTATCTAAATAAGGGCATTTGTTGAAAACAAACCCTTAATTTTGGTCTAAGATCATAACAAAATAATGGTAAAAAAGGCAGATTTGAATTTATGTAACCAAAATAGGGGATTATGTTGGTTAATTGTTTTAGCCCATTTTTGGCTAAATTTCATGTATAAAAGGAGGGGAATTTAGAAGAGATGAACAATTAGCTGGAAGGAAAAAATTGCTCTTGGGAATTTGGGGAAGTTTTTGTAATTCTTGAGAGTTTGCAGGTGAGATATTATTGTAAGCACAAAGTTATTATCTTCAAGTGCAAAAGAGAGAGAGACTATGAAGGTTGAAG
This sequence comes from Cupressus sempervirens, assembly GCA_028749045.1. Classification (NCBI taxonomy): domain Eukaryota; kingdom Viridiplantae; phylum Streptophyta; class Pinopsida; order Cupressales; family Cupressaceae; genus Cupressus; species Cupressus sempervirens. Next base: position 502,542,827 of record CM053783.1, on the reverse strand, counting down.
CTTGGATGTTGTAAGAGGGAATTTTTTGCCTAGCAACATTAATAAAATGGTCCTCGAATTGAGAAGCGGACTTGGAGAGGTAGTCCTAACTGGACAAACTTCGTTACCAAATTGTTTGCATCTCTTATATCTCTTTCCTATTCTTTCATTTCATTTTCAGTTACGTTCTTTCTTTTATGTTGCTAAACACAATTGATTTAAGTGTTTAAAGTGTACACTTCTTCTCTCTAATTTCAATGGTTTAAGAAACATAACCATGCAATTACTGCCTAGATCGGGAATTAAATCTGTAATTTGGATTAAGCTAAAAAATTGTAAATCCTAGTTTATAGATCAAGTTTGGTATCAAAGCTTGTTCTTGAAGAGAAATCGCAAGTGGTCAATGTTAACCAGGTTGAAGTTGAAACAAGGAGAAGGTGGACTTGTAGAGTTCAATCCAAAAATTGGGAAAAGAAGGACTTTTCCTCGATCAGAGATGGAATCTGAACAACATGTTCCTAAGTTTGATGCAGAAGCATTCCAAAGATCTTTTGTGGAATTAAAGGATTTGGTCAACATTCTTCTCCAAGAGAGACATGAACAACAGTTGAGGAAAGCGAATAAAGCTAAGAAGAAGGAGGAAGAAAAATCCTCATCAAAAGATGTGAAAGGTAAAGGAGTAGGAGGTGGTAGTGACCCTCCTGAACCTCCATCCCCATCTTCATCAACTTCTTCATCTTCTTTATCATCTTCTTCTTCTCTATCTAATTCTTCTACAAAGAAACATTCTGTAAAGACACCCTTATTAAAGCTTGATGTAAAGTTTGATTTGCCTATATATAATGGTGAATTGGATGCTGAAAAATTGGATAATTGGCTTAAGCAGATTGAAGTGTACTGCAGGGTTCAAAATATTTTGGATGATTCTTCCAAAATCCAGCTAGCTACTCTCAGAATGGGAGGCACTGCATTAGTCTAGTGGGAGATGAAGATCCAAGATGATCTTGCTACACATGGTAAAATCATTTCATCTTGGTATGAATTTTTCTGCTCTGAAGAAACAGTTTTATCCTTTGGGTTATATGCAACAAGCCATTATGGATTGGCAAAATCTTAGGCAAGGTAAAGGGCAGTCTGTACAAGAGTATACATAGGTGTTTAGGAAGAAGGCATTAACTCTTGGAATTCCTCTTTATACACAAGATACTTTATTAAAGTATATAGGTGGAATGCATTCATATTTGAAGCATACAATATTGATGTTTAGTCCTTCTAACTTTGATCAAGTATGTGTTCAAGTGACTCATATTGAAGCAGGTGGAGGAAATGTAAGTTTTAGTTCAAAGAAGAAATTTGCTCCCCCTAACAGCATCAAGAAAGGAAAGAAGGCAGCCACAATGAAGAAAGAGGAAGATGAAAAATGTACATGTTTGCATTGTCAAAAGAAAGGACATGCAGAAGAGAAGTGTTGGAAATTGCATCTAGAGTTGAAACCAAAGTGGTTTAAGGATCATAAGGGTAAGCAAAAGTCTACGGTTGTTGTTTAGGATCTTGGATCAGATTCTAGTGATGAAGCAACAATATCAGCTGTGGGTTTGAAAGGTAAAGCTTTTGTTGATTCTACCACTGATGTTTCATATGCTTCCATTTCAAAAAGTCATGTTGTTCCTGAAGATAGTAAAAGGTGTGAACTTTTTCATATAAGGGTGACTTCAAAGAACACTAAAATTGACACATTGATAGATAGTGGGTCCCAAGTTAATCTAATTTCAGAAGAAATTGTTAAACAATTGGGGTTGGAAATTAAGCCACATAAGAGACCTTATCCATTAGGCTGGGTGTGCAATGATAACAGATTGCAAGTCACTAAGCAATGTAAGTTAAGATTTGCAATAACATCTAAGTTCATAGATAAGGTTGAATTTGATGAGGTTCCACTTGATATCTGTGGGATTGTGTTGGGTAGCCCATACTTATATGATAGGAAAGCTATCTTCTACAGGGAACATAACAAGTATCATTTGTTTAAAAATGGGATTGAATACATTATAAGAGCTCATCACATGAAGAGTTTTTGTAATTCTTGAGAGTTTGTAGGTGAGAGATTATTGTAAGCACGAAGTTATTATCTTCAAGTGCAAAAGAGAGAGAGACTATGAAGGTTGAAGCTTGGATGTTGTAAGAAGGCGTGTCTTGCCTAGCAACATTAATAAAGAGGTCCTCGAATTGAGAAGCAAACTCGGAGAGGTAGTCCTAACCGGACAAACTTCGTTACCAAATTGTTTGCATCTCTTATATCTCTTTTCTATTCTTTCATTTCATTTTCAGTTACTTTCTTTCTTTTATGTTGCTAAATACAATTGATTTAAGTGTTTAAAGTGTACACTTCTTCTCTCTAATTTCAATGGTTTAAGAAACATAACCACGCAATTACTGCCTAGATCGGGAATTAAATCTGTAATTTGGATTAAGCTAAAAAATTGTAAATCCTAGTTTACAGATCAAAATTCATATTTTTTTTTTTGCACTTTGAGAGACATATTTTCAGACATTCTATTTTTCAGATTCTACTCCAAGCACATCCCATTCAATTTTTTTCTTTTCTGCATTCGGATGGATATCTTGGTTATTTCAAGTTTAGAGATCAATTTTACTTCTTAAGATGGTTTTTCATGGGTTGTACTATCTATTCTATCAGCCTTATTTTTCTTTTGATCTTTGTTGACATCTTTTTGTTTTATTTTTGCAAACACGCTGAGATAAAGTGTCACTCTATTGCATTCTAAGATCTTTCACATCTTTGTGTTTTATTGTACGTGCACTACATAATAAAGTACCTTGGGAGGTTTCATGATGGCCATATTTTCCATCTTCCTTTGTCAAGTGAGTGTTCCTTCCATGACATTAGCCTCATGATGTATCGATGACACATGCCATTATAAGTATTTATACTTCTTTTGCACTCTCAATGTTCCTAATTCTTCTTTTTGCAGGAGATATTGCATTTAGTTTCAATGTTCATGTCTTACCTCTTAGAATTTTAGGGGGGTTACATTATTTGTATTACTTTCTTGGTTTGATGGAGTGAGTTATTTATTCAGTATTTGATCCTATGTATAAGGTGATTGTAGTGGTTGGATACCTATGCATTTAAGTGAAATGGATCATTTACCATATAGACATTCTTTTATTCCTATTTTTGTAGGCCATAAAGATACCTTCCATCTTCAATTTATCAGCTCTTTAGACTTAGTATTCTCTACCTAGTCATGTTCTATATAGTGGAGGTTCTTTAGATTAGTAATTTGATAGTGTTTGCAGCTTCATGCTTTAGTGGTGTTCTTCACGGTCATCTTTTGTTCCTATCTTCTGGAACATTCTTTCCATCTCTTTTTGGAGTAGGGTTTTTCCCATGTGGTTTTCTCTTTTTCTCCACTTTACAAAGATTTGGTTGTGCTTGGGTACCTCATCAAGCTTTGTTGTTGGGACCCAAATTGCTTTCAGCAATAGTTTCTAGGTTTTCAGCTACTCCCTAAGTTTATCTTAAGGGGGGTGTTAGAGTAATAATATATTGCCTTATTAATTAAATAATTTGATTTAATTATTAAGTCACTTATTATCTCTAGTTTTCTTAGGCTAAAATTTAAGCATATAATAATTGATTATTTTATTAATTATTATCATGCAACCTAAGTTTTACCTGTTAGGGTTTTGATCTCCTTTTATAAGGATTGATCTCATTGTATTTTATTCATTCATTTTTTATACTAGAAATATATTTTTTAGTCATCAAGAATGTCTCATCTATGGATCTAGGAATTCTAGCCTTCATAGCTTTTGCTTCTCTCTTTTTGTGACAGGTGTTTTCTTGTAGGTGATTCTTGGGAGCTGTGAGGTTGAGCTTTCATCAACTTCAACAAACATAGCATGTAGTGCTAACCTCAACTTCATGGGTATTCAATTTATAAAAATATATAGTAATGAAATTCTTAACCTTGTCCCTGAATGAAACAAAACCAAGGAGACAAAGTCACTTGAAGATGAATTGATATGCAGAGTCAATACTTTGAATGTAAGCAATAATTAATCTTAAGCAATAATAAAAGTTCAACAGATGTTTATATCTTATACTATCTCATGGATCATGATCTAAAATATTAAATGTTCTTCTTGCAAGATTTTGTGACACTATGAGACCACGTAGTCAATATGGTAAGGGTTTTAGTGCACAACCTTCATGTAAGTATCCTTAAACCTTTAACCATTCATTTAGCCTTTGGGATGCTTCTAGCTAGTATCTCATTTGATCTTTATCCATTAAAAATTTCTTTGCTAACAATGTATTCTTTAGCTCATGATGAAGTGTGGATGCCTCCTTCAGTCATTGCTATGATATTCCCGACTACAATTTTGGCAACAAGGAGCTTGCATACATCTTCTATACTAGTACAACTAGTAAAACCTTATTTTTCTATATTCTGTTATGTGCTAATCATGCATTGTTTTTTTTGTTGGGTGGATTTTATACTCATGGACCTATTTTATGCACTAATAGATACACCTATATTTGACAGAAGAACAAACACCATGACTAGTGAAGTTGAACCATTTCCTGGATCAATCCATGTTACTAGTACTGGTTCATTTGTGAGGTCATTGTTGTTGAACAAGAAAACTATGTTTCCATTAAAATTGTTATTATTTATAGTCTAATTTTAGTTTACTTATACGTAACTCATTTTTGACTGATAATCCCATGATGTTTTCTATGATACTCTTTTTAAAGTGACATTAAAGCTATTTGGATCCACCATACGTAAAAGGTATATAGTTTTGTATCATTGATACAATATTTTTCTTTTCTTTCATTTATCGTACTATATTAAAGTTATTGATCTAAAAATTTATTTATTTTCAAAAAAGGTGGAACGAATAGGGTCCTAAATTTAAAAATCAATTCATTACATCTTTTGAGGACCTCTTTGAAAAAATCATTTTTGACAGTGCCCTACTTCTTAAAAGAGCATCCAAACATATAAAGACTATGAGGGACCAGTATAGAAGGTCTCTAAAGGTTAACCCAAAATATGAGTGTCCTCCTATGATTCCACCAATGGAGTGGAATGAAATAACTGAAGATGCAAAAGAGATAAGGATACAGGATAAAGGAATTGAACTAGAAGAGGGCAAAAGAAGTATGCCATGATAGTATTAAGTAGAATGTAATCATGCACTAATTAGTGATATTTGTAAATATATAGTCTAATATGTTTAAAAATTTTCATAGACTATAGGACACATCAAAAGCTACACAAGTGAGAGTAAAAAAGGTTGGCTAACACAAACTTGACTCTAGTGGCTATATGAAACTTCACTCTCAACTTATAAATAGTAGTAATGAAATTTCATATAGTTTCTTTTATATAATGTTGCAAAAAAATTTGTTAAATTGAATCATACATGCAAAACTGGTGTTATTAAGCAAAAAATAGGGCATAGAATTCAATGTAGAGCCCATGGATAAAGATATAAAAAAATTGCCTTGAAGGAAGGCTATAAAGTTGTGGTTGCATGCTTATGCCAAGAATCTAAAATATATCCAAGAATCTAGTGCACTAGATGAGACACAATTAAATTGGTCAAATGAAAAGTAAATTAAATTGAACAGTTGAGAAATTTCATTTTTAGTGTTAGTTTCCAACATAAATTGACTATTTTTGTTTTATATATCAAACAATGATAATAATGCACATAACATTTCACTACATCCTTCAATCCTATCATAGAACCTGTGCGTGATGAAGTCCATGGTGTGCACAATAGTGGTGGAGGTATTAATTTGCTATTGGAAATTAATTACACAATTATTAATAGAATTTAACTTCTTCAATTACAATTTTCCATGTAACCTTTTTTTGAATATTTTAGAGCATGTTGAACATCGTGGTGAATGAGTGAAGCATGTTCAAAGTATTCAACATGTTGAGGTAGCGACTGATAAAAATGTTATTGTACATGATGTGACATTGACAGGTAAGAAAAATGCATGCAATGTTCTACTGTTTAATGAAATACTTGTAACAATAAATAAATAAATAAAGAGTATGCTAATTTAACCCATTTACTTGTTATTGCAATAAAGCCCCCTTTACTACAGTAGGCGTGTGCTCCTCAAAATAGGAGGCATCATAATTTGACATTACATGTGCCACAAGAGGAGGAGAATGAGGTAGACATTAATGCTTCTATCAGCCTTTTTCTTAAGAAAGCTAAGAAAAACAAAAAGAAGAAATGATTTTTTTAAAATGCTTTTGATAAAACTTGTTTGATAAAATTTGTTGGATAATGAAAGAACATTCTTTTAAGTAATTATCTATTAATGTTACATATTAATATTGATCTTATGTCATGTTATGAATATTGTTTTGTGTTAATGAAGCCTTCATTAGTATTGCATAGTAATAAATTTTATATCATATTAATGAATGTTATGTGATTGTATTGATTGAATATTATAGTTCATAAATGGATGAATGAATGAATGAAGTATGCAATTAGATATTAATGGAGAATTTAGATTGATATTAGTGGGAGGGGGGTGAGGTAGAATGAGCTTCTACCTTCACATGGCTAGCCTTATTAAGAAGAGAATATTAAATTATTCTTAAAATCAAGTGAAGCACAATCTAAGAATTTTTCTTAGGGAAAAATTCACCTAAGAACTAAGAACTCAAACACAAGCACAACTGTAGACCAGAAAGAGAGAGTATGATCAAAATGACAATATATTCATTCAATATACATTATTTAGAGTATACTAGGAATGCCTGTATATAAAGGCCTCTGAGATATATCTAGAATACCTCAGAATTAGCTACATGATAAGTCATACAACTAGGCACATGTCCACCAAATATGGGTTACCCTCTATTAAGAATAGAAGTGTGGTGATGATAGGATAAGCCTACAAGAGTGTAACACGTAAATTAGTATTGTAGACAACATGTGCTAAAAAGGGAGTGTGAATAACTATGTTGTCAACATGAAAACTCAATGAATGATGCAAACTCTAGTGTTGTAGACACCATGTGCTGAAATAGAGTTGCGTACTTCTGTGTTGTCAACATGAAAACTCAAAAAGGTGCACAAAATCCTAAGTGTCTCACAAAATAAAATAATAAAATAAATCATTTACCTAAGTAAACTTAAGTAAGTGTAAATAGTAAATACATATTTACACCAACACCCCCCCTTAAGTGCAACTTAGGGGAATGCCCTTAAGCTTATGAGAACTAGGATGAAATTTAGAATGGGTCCCAGCTACTAGGCCATGTTAGCTACCCATGTACATAATAAAAATGTAATCTCTCATAAAGTAGAGAAAGAGAGAAAACCTCATGGGCAAAACCCTCCCCCAAAAGGAGAGATGAATAGGGATACATGGATGGATGGAGTAATCAAGAACCCCCATTACAACATACAACTAGTATATACAAAAGTAAAAAATGAGAAGAAATAAACCTCATAAGAGGAAAAAGTCCCCCTGTAAGAAAGAAGAGGAAGAGAGACAAGGTAGTCCAAGCCACTCCAAGGAAGAAGTTGGTCCAAGAGTTTTGGATGATGTTCCTCCTCTTTGGAAGAAAAAATGGAAAAGGTACAATCCTGAAGATGTATGGTGGCCCTAAAACCTACTCAAGTATCCTTGTGTTGATGTTGATGTTTTCCCCTTCCAACTGTACTAAAAAGAATGAATGCAGATCTGGAAAGGATGTCAGTTGAACCTATTCAAATAAACCATCTATATCCTCAATTGACAAAGAGACCTCCAACAACTACTATTCATAAGGATCCACAATTATGCCAACCTATAAAGATTGATCATGTACAGAATGAACATGAGGGTCAGAGTGAGCCCTTGCAACAACTGTAGAAGGATCATCTTCATCAAAGAGAAGATGTAAATCATCAAGGTTGTCTCCCAAATTAGTGGTGTGTGACTCCACAAAAAAACCTGTAATTTCTACCATGTAGTCATCAACTAAAGCTAGAGCTAGAAGACAACATGTATCATGTTGTCTTCGACCTTTCACTATGGCAATGTATGCATGTGGATTAGACTAATGATGTGACTTCTCACTACAACTGTCAATAGAACCCCACATATCTGAATCTGTTGAAGCACTATCACTGGTGTCACTATTAGTTTTCATAGTGTATGATGTGTGGAGAGGATTAGAGGATAAGCTAGGTGAACTTTCCTCAAAGTGAATATTCTTCTCCACAAAAATCTCATCAGTCTCTAGATCCATTAGTCTGTAAGCCTTAACATTGTCTTCATAACTAATGAAAGTACAAGGCCTAGGTGATAGTGCCTTGCATCCCCTAGAAAATAGGTTTTCCCATGCAGGACAATCAAAGACTCTAAAGTGACTCATAATTGGCTTTCTACTACACCATTCCTCAAAAGGTGTCTTCCCATCTAGGGCATTATGAGGAGACCTATTTAGTATGTGAGTAGTACTACTAATGGCTTCAACTTCAAGTGTTGGATCAAGAGATTTGGCTTTTATCATGAAACTTGACATGGTCTTGAGAGTTCTAATCCTCATAGCTACAACATTTGTTTCATGCAAACTGAATGCTGGTGGATTTTGAAGATCAATCTCCTCAAGTTTGCAAAAGTCCCTAAGTCCTCAGTCCACATATATGTTCTCATTGTCCACCCATAGAACCTTGATGGCTTTCCTTGATTTGTTTTCAACATGAGTCTTAAAGGCTTGAAGCTTATGAACCACTTCATTCTTGTAATGAAAGAAGTAGACCCAAGTGAATCTTGAAAAGTCATCAACAAAAGAAAGGATGTAACGGCCTTGGCTGATCGAAGTCACTACAAAGGGTCTTGCTAAAACCATTTGAACCAACTAAAGAATCATTTTAGATTGTGGTGATTAATCAGGAAAGTACTATACATACTTCATAAATTCTTTGAAAAAAATTTGGGTCATGGTCAACATGTGGCTGATGTTGTGGCCAACATATGGCCGACATATTGTAACCCTAAAATGGCATAAAATACTTGTATAAAAGGGCTTAGGGTTAGGTATTTTTTATTATGTTATGTTGTGATGAAAATTTGGTTCTTGCAGTAGTATTGAGTTGTAAGGGATTACAGATTGTAATCAGGTTGTAATCACTAGATCGTAATAATTTTGGACTTGCTATTTGGTGGATGTAGCCCAAGGATTGGGTGAACCACATTAAATCTTGGTGCCTTATGCTCTTTTCTATGTGATCTATTATTTTCTATTATTAGTTATATTTGCATGTAATTATTATTTCTATCCATGGTTTAATCCTAACAAGTAGTATTAGAGCGAGGTTTTTTTTAGTTATCCTCTACAAGAAAGTCTCATGATTAAGTGGGAGTCTCACAATTAAGTAGGATCGATGGTAGACGAGGGTAAGCTGAGGGTTCATAGGTTTAATTGGCAGAACTTTCAATTTTGGAAGATGCAAGACTATCTTTATTAGAAGGATTTATGGAAGTTGTTGGAAGGCAAAGCCAAGAATCAGGGATCTATGTCAAATGATGAATGGAATCTTTTGGACAAAAAGGCACTTAGAAGCATTCAGTTATGCTTGGCACCATCAATGGCATTTAATATTATAAAAGCAAAGATGGCAGAAGAGTTGATGAAAACCCTAGTGACACTTTATGAAAAGCCCTCTACTTCAAACAAGGTATTTCTCATGAAGCATTTATTTAATATCAAAATGGCAAAAGGTGGATCTATTGTAGATCATTTAAATGAGTTTAATACTATTACTAGTCAGTTATCTTCTATGGGTATCAATTTTGATGAAGAAATTAGGGCTCTCTTGATTTTGTGTTCTTTGTCTAAAAGCTAGAATGACTTGGTAATAGTTGTAAGTAATTTTTTTCCTAGATCTAGTACCCTAAAATGTGAAGATGAATCGGTGTTGTTTTGAGTGAGAAAACTCATAGGAAATCCTTAGGTGGATCTACATCAAGAAGTGCTTTGAATGCACAAAGTAGGGGCCTAGAACGACTAAGAGAGGAAGCAATTCTAGAAATTGTGAGAAATCAAGAAGAAAGTCAAAGGGGAAGAGGTCTCAATCAAGAGGACTAAATGACTACTGGTATTGTGGGAAACTAGGTCATAAAAAGAAAGATTGCTAGAATCAAAAGAAAAATGAAGGAGATAAACTAGATGGAGAGAAGGAGGCAAATGTGGTAAGTAACAAATCCAAAGAGGATGCTTTGCTTCTGTCTTTAGAAAGTGTTGATGTTTCATGGATTTTAGATTCTAGTGCTTCATTTTATGCTACACCTCATAGAGGTTATTTCATTGATTATGTCCAAGCAAATTTTGGACTTGTTTATTTGGGGGATAATGAACCCCGTTAGATTGTTGGAAAGGGAAAAATTAAGATTAAGTTGCAGAATGGGAATCATTGGCTACTACATGAGGTAAGACATGTTCCAAGTCTGAGTAGGAATTTAATTTCAGCAGCGCAACTCGGTGATGAGGGTTGTGTAGTTACTTTTAATGATAAAAATTGAAAGCTTTCAAAAGGTTCCCTTATAGTAGCAAAAAGTGTGAAAGTAGGCACTTTATATCTTTGTATAGGTCATATTTTTCCTTCTACTTTAATTTTTTTAGAGAAAAATGAATATTCAGGAACAATTGTTGCAGTTGAGCAAGGAGAACAAATAGTTGCTATAGATTCTAATACAGCATTATGGCACAATAGACTTGGGCACATGAGTGAGAAAGGTATGAAAGTACTTCATTCAAAGAAATTTTTTCCAAGTCTAAAATGTGTTAATATGGATTTTTGTGAAAGTTGTGTGTATGGAAAACAAAAGAGAGTAAGTTTTGTAAAGACTAGGAAGGAAAACAAAAAGGAGAAATTAGAGCTTGTACATACCAATGTATGGGGACCAGCTTAGGTATCTTCCCTTGGAGGCTCTCATTACTACGTTACATTTATTAATGATGCAACTAGAAAGGTATGGATTTATTTTCTTAGACAAAAATCTGATGTATTTCAAACTTTTAAGAAATGGATATGCTTGGTTGAAAATGAGATTGGTAAGAAATTAAAATGTCTCAGACTTGATAATGGTGGTGAGTATTGCAGACATGAATTTGAAGATTATTGCTCCACTAATGGTATTCATAGATAGAAAATTGTTCCAAAGACTCCATAGGAAAATGGAGTGACTGAATGCATGAACAAGACTATAATGGAGTGTGCAAGGAGCATGAGGTTGCATGCCAGGTTGCCCTTACACATGTGGGTAGAGGCTATCAATACTGATGTATATTTGATTAATAAAGGTCCTTCTACTCCTTCGGGTTGTGGTATTATAGAGGAAGCATGGACTCGTAAGAAGGTGAGTTATTCTTTTCTCGAGACCTTCGATTGTGAAGCTTTTGCTCACATAGATTCTGAAAATAAAACCAAGCTAGAAGATAAATGAAAGAAATTTTTATTTGTTAGATATGGAATTAATGAATTTGGTTATAGGCTTTGAGATTTAAAAAATCAAAAAATTGTAAGAAGATGAGATGTCATATTCAATGAGAAAGTGTTGTACAAATATCTGTTGCAGCAACATGAGAAGAAAGAAGATGATTATGTAGTGCTGGATGATACTCCAAAAGCTAATGTTCTAGCCATTCCTCATGATGTGCAACAACCACAACAACAAATACTACATACACTAGTGAATGTCAAATGGTCAGCAAGGAAAATTAGACCTCCAGAAAGATTATCTCCCTCTTTGTATTCTATTTTACTTATTGATGCTGGTGAACTTGAAAGTTATGATGAAGCTATGCAGATGAATACTAAGATTCAATGGGAGTATGCAATGAAAGATGAAATGGACTCTTTGCTGAAGAATAAGACATGGGATTTATGCAAGTTGTCTTTAGGTAAAAAGGCTTTCCAAAATAAGTGGGTTTACAAGTTGAAAGAAGAGGAAGGGGGTAAGAAAAGATTTAAAGCTAGGTTAGTTATCAAAGGGTTTGCATAGAAAAAGGGCATTGATTTTGATGAGATATTTTCTCCTATTGTTAAGATGACTTCTATCCATACTATTTTAAGTCTTGTGGCTACTGAAGATTTGCATTTGGAGTAGCTTGATGTTAAAATAGCCTTCCTTCATGGTGATTTGGATGAAGAGATATAGATGGCTCAACCACAAGGATTTGTCGTCAAAGGTATGGAGAACTTAGTGTGCAAATTGAAGAAAAATTTATATGGCTTGAAGCAAGCACCTCAGCAATGGTATCTAAAATTTGACATTTTTATGCATGAGCATGGATTTAATAGGTGTCATTCAGATTACTATGTTTATTTTGAGAGATTGGATGATGATAGCTACACTATTTTATGTTTATATGTTGATGATATGCTTGTAGCTGGGTATAACATGGATCATATTAAGGTGTTGAAATGCCAGTTAGCATATGCATTTGCTATGAAGGATTTGGGGGAAGCAAAACAAATCCTTGGTATGAAGATTTTTAGAGATGAGAAGAATAGAACATTGACACTATCTTAGGTTGATTATGTTGAGAAGGTGTTGCAATGTTTCTCTATGGAGAATGCTAAATCTGTTAGCACACCTTTACTTGGTTATTTAAAGTTGACTAAGGAGATGTGTCCCAAGACATAGGAAGAGGAGGATAAGATGTCCAAGGTACCCTATGCTTCAACTATAGGAAGTTTTATGTATGCTATGGTATGTACCAGGCCAGATATTGCACATGCAGTGGGAATTGTTAGCAGGTATATGAGTCATCCAGGACTTGAGCATTGGAATGTAGTCAAATGGATTCACAAATATTTGAGAGGAACATCTAATAAGTGTTTACACTTTAGGGGCTCTACTACTAATTTACAGGGCTATGTCGACTCAGATTTGGTAGGGGATATTGATACTAGGTAGAGTACTACAAGTTATGTCTAACTGTTGGTGGGGCAGTCGTGAGCTAGGTTTCTAGGTTATAGAAGATTAATGCTCTATCCACTATAGAGGCAAAGTATGTTGCTGCTATAGAGGCAGCCAAGGAGATGATATGGCTTTAGTTCTTCTTGGAAGAATTAGGACATCCTTAGAAGGATAATTATTTGCTCACAGATAGTTAGAGTGTCATTCATCTTGCAAAGAATTTAGCTCTGCATTTAAAGACCAAACACATATAGTTGTGGTACCATTTCATTTAGTCAGTTTTGGAGGATGGATAGTTAAAGCTAGAGAAGATACATACAAATAACAATCCAGTAGATATGTTGAAAAAGGTTACTACAAGGGAGAAGTTGACCTCCTCTTTAGCTTCAGTTGGTCTTCTAGACTAAACATGAATAAAAGAATAGTAGAGTCCAGGGTGGTTTGATCTAGTGGGAGTCCCATGTGGTAGCAGTATTGCTACAAGATCAGTCTCCAAGTGGGAGATTGTTGTTTAGTGTGGAGCATGATTAGTCCCCAAGTGGGAGATTGTTAGATTGTGGTGACTGATCAGGAAAGTATTATACATACTTCATAAATTCTTTGGGGTTCGAGGCAGTGCCCTGAAAAAAAAATTTGGGTCATGGCCGACGTTGTGGCTGACATATAGATGACATGTCATAACCCTAAAATGGCATAAAATACTTGTATAAAAGGGCTTAGGGTTAGGTTTTTTTTTTTTTTATGTTGTGATGCAAAATTGGTTCTTTCCACGGTATTGAGTTGTAACGGATTACAGATTGTAATCAAGTTGTAATCACTGGATTGTAATAATTTTGGACTTGCTATTTGGTGGACGTAGCCCAGGGATTGGGTAAACCATGTTAAATCTTGGTGCCTTGTGTTCTTTTTTGTGTGATCTATTATTTTCTATTATTGGTTATATTTGCATGTAATTGTTATTTATGTCCATGGTTTAATCCTAACAAATTGCTGGTGCTCTTGAAGACTTACCTTTATCATACTTCTCGAGATGCATATCCACTAAACATGATGAACACTCACCCTTAGAAAAGTTGATGTTAGGTAGACCTTTGACCATGTTTTTGGAGAAAAGTTGCTAAAGAGAGTGGAAGGAAAGATGACCAAACCACTCATGCCATAAGTTGATTTGTGAATGTGAGTGAGTCAACAAGGCTTGTGAAGGAGACTTAGGTAAAAAGTTGGAGAAGGAATAAAGCCTCTTGTCATGAATGATTTTCCCCACTGCAACCAATGAATCATCTCTAAGTCTACACACCATCACTAAATCTAGAAGGAACTCAACTTTGTGACCATCTTCAAGGTGAGTGATTTGCTAAATTGAGAGGAGATTGGAGCTAAGGTTTGGAACATAGAGAAAATCTTTGAATTCTCCATTTTCTATTTCCATGTGTCATTTTAAAGCTTTACAATTGTAACCTTAAAAAGTGACCAAATGTGCCCGTACGGAGCATTTGAAGTTGCAAAATGTAGGATTATGTAGGTACAATCACCAAAAGATGCAATTTCTAAAAACTCCTTGCCTCAAAACTAGAAAAGAACACCACCTCTAGAAAGTTTAGAAAATTCTACCCAATTTCAAAAAAAATTGCACTTGAATCGAAGTCTGAATGTCCAAGTTATGGGCTCGCAAAGTTAGGCTACCAAACAAAAAGCAATCTAGAGAGGGGTCTTGTAGGAAAATTGCTAGCTTAAATTTTACAGTCTAATGGCCATCGTAGTAGTTGAAAAATGACTAGGAATGATGGTCAAATAGCTATCAAATTTAACCTAGTAAAATGATGATGTCGGCAAAAAAATTGGGCCCCTATTGATGTGGCAGTACGAACTACTGATGTGGCATGGTATGGTCATATGGTCTGTACAAAACTATAAAAAAATGGTAGATGTGGTAGGGTTGATGTGGCTTCTTATGTGTCCTCCTACTGATGTGTCATGACACATGACATATGGCTAGGTCTATGTGTCAATGACGTGGATTGTCCACTGTGTCAATATACATGGACTACTATGCTCATGTGGTAGTTGAAGCAACAATCTACATGGCTTAAGGAAATTAGGATGCATGTCCACCATGGCTGAAGGAGGTAAGTGCAGTGATATCATGTGGTGGCTCCTAATGCCTCCACATGGCATTTAGTGTGCTAACTATGTAGAGCAAGGGCAGATCATCCACTATTGACGCATAGCTCACTGCGTGGATGAGAGAGCAGATGCCATGTGTCATAGTCAAATGAGTCCTCGTGTGTGTAGTGAGTGCCACTGTAGAGTGACTGTGTGGCACTGATTGACTTGCACAATGTGTGTCATAGTTTGAGAGGGCCACATGCACTAGAGAAAACCCATCACTCAAAAAAGTATAGTGCACAGTAGGTGGAATGAAAATCGGCACCAAAATCAAAGTCTATCTATCAAAAAGGTGCACAATGAACAATTTTGAAGACTTTAGGCTGGAGACTTAAAATTGCAATTGCCAAGAAATTTTACCATGTGCCAATGTTGTGGGAAGTAATCCCACATGCATTGTGGGTGCAGGCTTCAAAGTATTTTAAAAATGGAGGCCACCCAGCATTAAACAAAGAGGCCACCAGAGTATGGGGTGGGCTTGACCAAATCTTTGACTTGGCCAATCTAGTGGTAGTGTGTCCACTGTAATAAACCTGTGAAATAATTCTCTAGGATTTTTGGTACGGCCTCCCAAAATAATTCCCAAATTGTAGGGCTAGGATCTGATAGCTTAGTTTTGCAAAAGAAAAAAAATCTGCAAGTTTCCCAAAGGACAAAAAAAAAAATTGAACTAATATAGATGAAAATAAATAAAATTGTAGAGAATAAATTACAAACTTAAATTAATTAAATTGCAAATCTGAAAATGACCATACCCGAACTGCAAATCAGGGCCTCTAAGTGTCGATTTGCAAAAAAAAATTGCCTCACGGTCAACTTTGGCCTAAGGTAGCTGAGTTTATAGTCAATCTTCACCAAATCAACATTTTGGATGCAATGGTAAGGTCAAATCTAGCTCTGGACACTCCTAATTTCTGTAGTACTCCAGATTCATGCTAAGGTGCTAAAGCAACAATGGTCTTGAATGACTATGTCATGAGAAAATCTCAAGCTCTAGTACCATGTAAGAATTTTCCTTAGAGAAAAATTCACCCAGGAACTAAGAACTCAGACACAAGCACAACTGTAGACTAGAAAGAGAGAGTGTGCTCAAAATGATAATATATACATTCAGTATGTGTTATTCAAAGTACACTAGGAGTGCTTGTATATAAAGGCCTCTGAGATACATCTAGAATGCCTTAGAATCAGCTACATGATAAGTCATACAACTAGGCACATGTCCACCAGATATGGGTTATCCTCTATTAAGCATGAAAGTAAGTGTGATGATGAGAGGATAAGCCTACAAGGGTGTAACACACAAATCAGTGTTGTAGACAACATGTGCTAAAAAGGGAGTGTGAATAACTATGTTGTCAACATGACAACTCAGTGAATGATGCAAACTATAAGGTTGTAGACACCATGTGCTAATATAGAGTTGTGTACTTCTATGTTGTCAACATGACAACTCAAAAAGGTGTGCAAACTCCTAAGTGTCTCACAAAATAAAATAATAAGATAATGCATTAACCTAAGTAAACTTAAGTAAATGTAAATAGTAAATACATATTTACACCAACACTCAAACTAAGATACCTTCATTAATTAATCAATTTCATTCATTGTATGTGTATAATGATGGGATGATACTCTATGGTATAGGTATGAACAACAAAGGTGCAACTAATATAGGTGCAAAACTTGATCAACATGCATTTCAACTTGCAAAAGAGAAAGCTCATTGTGCCATCTTTATAGATGAGTTTCATGCAATTGGAACCAGACATTTTGATGGGTACTAGGATTTTTAATTTTCATTCTTGTTGGTAAGCTCACAATGGTTAATAGCATAAATAGTAAAATTGCATTAAAATTAAAGCTTAAATATTTCAAGGGATTTTATTATTGTGTATTAGTTTACAACATTTACAAATCAATATACTTTATCGTTGGTATCACTATTGTTATGTTTATCACTTGGATGTAAACTTTGTTTGACATTAATGAGAGATATAACAGTTCTCTGATGTTACATTGTACTCACTTGTATATGTTATAATTATTTATCTATAGTATACATTTATTACCTTTTTCAATAGGGAGTAAACATTTGGAAATATTTCTATCAACTTTATCTTCATTAGAAAGCTCTAAATGTGTAATCAAAGATGCTTGATGCAGAGCCCTCCACTATCCCCTTAAGAAGACCAACTCAACTCAAGGATTAAACAAGCAACTTGGAATCCACTCAAGGATTTAACCTCACTTAAGAATCTATTAGAGTTCCCTAATTTTTTAAGTCACTCCCACAACTATACTACTACTCAAGTTCACTTGTTTCCTTGTTCCAATGTCTTCTAGCACCAACTCCATCCTAGGTCACCTAGCGCACCGAGTGCCTCCACCATTCCAAAAATATAACTATACTTCATGCCTTGATTCCAACACCATGGATCATCTCAACATGGTCTATTTACCATGTTCCAACTTTTCATTCACTTCAATCCACTCAAGTTTCACCATTACTCCTCTTTAACCTCTAAATCTGTCTAGTAACCATTCACACCCTAAAGTTAGAAAATCTCTCACAAACTCTCCAAAAACCTAGCAAGTTTTTAATATTTTCTAATCTCTTTTTCAGAGTTATTAAATTCATCTCAATTTCAGACCTTCATCATTTAACTAGTGAAGACTTCCATCACCCTCTAGTTCTTTTCCTAGGCCTAATTATCCCTCTCCAAACAAAGCAATCCTTATATCCACTTATCTCCAAGACTACATGGCCCTAAATAGTAGTCTTGGTAAAGGATAAAATGACACAACTTTTTAACTTATTTTTTCCATACTCATCCTTCTACACTCTCATTCAGTAAACCCTCACCTTTTGGGATAGAAACCAAGGGTTATAGAGAAATTGTTCTTCCCTGTAACTCACAACTAGACTATAGGTTCTAACACCTTCCCCTACATTCAAAACCACACATAATACATACAATGACTCTAAGGAATATCCCACCAAACCATAGTTAACATAGAGGTGGGAGTGCCCTTACATATTAAGGGGTTTCAAACTTTAAACACTGATTGTGCCTACAATGCTAGTCATTGTCCCCAAATACCAGTATAGTTCCTATATCCTAATAGCACTCATAAAAATGAAATAATTACATAAAATTGTAAACAAATAACAACACACTATTTTTATATGATTATCCAATCACAATCGCATTTGTTCAATCATTTGAAATTACTTGCTTTTTCAACTTTACCCACAAATAGTATACTCCAAAATTGTAGAGAAATTAGATTTTATTCATCATAACTTTTAAAAACTTGATCCCTTTCATATCCACAATACTCTCTCCCTTTCACTTCTTGTGAATCCCCCCTAAAATAACTCTTCTTTTCTCAATAACCCTATACCAACCTTCAACCAACTTCTCTAACTGTCTCTAAATAGTCTTAACTAACTGTTAATAACATAAACAAATAATTTGTTGTCAAGTTGACAACAAAATGTTTCAACTCAAAAATAGAACATCCAAACCCAATATAAATACTTCTAAAAGGTTTAGTTACAACCTTGAAAACCAAACTAATCCTATAACCCTTACTACTAACCCCATCCAAGCCCTTTTTTGGCTTATATTGCCAATATAGGCAATTTACAAATTATTGCACTCTTAGTGATTTTAACATAATTTTAAGGTTTTGAAGGCCTTATTACATCATTATAGACCCTTATAGGTCATTTTCCCAATACCCTAACCTATGATCATTCCTTAATCCATTCTTAGTGACCCCTAAGTACCTTTTAGGCTTTCAGTCAAGATTTGATTACAATACAATCAATACATGATCCAAATAACATTCAACAATTCTTCATGCACCCATAGTGTCTTCACACTATTATTTCTCCATCCATAACACCCATTCCATTCAAAATGATTTACCCTTGCAAGAAAGTACCTTCCTTGTTTCAATTTCTAGTCGAGAATAGCTCAGTCTCGCTTAGGGCTTCCAAGGAAAAGGTTTGGCTATGTGCTTCCTACTCCATCCTTCCTATAATAAAAATTACAATGTTTCTACTAAAATTTCTTAAGGTTTCAAATAATTCCAACCATGGGGAATGCCAGTAGACACCATTTTGTAATGTTTGCCCTCGTATTGGCCATCAAATAGGCAGATTACAAAAACATTTATTGTAATCACAAATGGATTGATAGGATCTTCCAACCTAAACATAAAGTAATAAATATGAAGAAACCAATTCTAAACACTAAAAGGCCAGATGTATCATGTTGCAATCAAATCCATTCCATTTACTCAAAACTATCATAACTTTTCATGAATTCATTTGCATCTCTACTCTCAAAAACTTCCACCCTCTACAATGGTGACTTGGAGGGATCTAAAAACTCATTATACAAATAAATAAACCAAATCATATTTCTTCCTTCCAACCACTTTTGCAACTTCTTAAACAAGAAAATTGCAAAATTGTTAATGTGTCATTTTTACAAAATTGACATTTTTGTATTTTTACACTAGAATTTATGAGGCTAAAACATCATGACTCCAAATCAAACATGGAAGTTATGTAGACCATTTATAGGCCATTTCCTTTCCTAACTACCTTTCCATACTTAATTAACCCTCTAAGACAACTTTTAGCACTTTTGGACCTAATTGACAATATTTTGCCAATGCAACAAGTTGCCTATAATGCATTACATTGTTTCTTTACATGCATAAGGACCCCCAAAATATTGACCTCATTACTTATAAGTCTTTCCAAGACTCTTATTTTCTTTCTAACCACCTATCTTAGGTTCTCTTGCACCACTCAATTAATTGTCGAAACCTTCTTGTGATTACCTCACTCTCGAAGACTAGATAGAGTTTTCTGCCATTAGGAAAGAGTTGAAGTGAAGCTTTAGTAGATTTCTAGGCCTTTTCCAGGGAATAAATATAGGGAAGAGAATCCCAACATAGAGATATTGTTCCATGGTGCATGTCTTTTGATTCCTCAAAAAGAGGTAGTAGCGATGTAATTCTTCTTACTAAATTTAAGCAATCCTTCTTCTAGATTTTCTTGTAATGATCAATCTAAACTATTTCACTTACCAATTTTATCAATGATTAATGTCACCAAGAGCCCAATAAATTTCCTTTGAAGACAACTTATCGATAATAGTCAGCCTACAAGGTTCAAAGAAATTGGCTAATCTATTCATAAACTATATCATCCCAAGAAGTGGGTATTACACTATCAAATTGTTGGACAAGAATGCTCATATGCTTTCAAAACAAAAATGAGATCCAAGTAGAGTGAAAATGGTTTGAAAGTAAATAAGCTAGTGAAAATGGGTGAAAGGGAAATGAAATATGTTTGAATGTCTCAAGAGCTTGTTAGGTTTACATTTGATTTATTCTACTTTTATTTTTTTATTTGAAGGAAAAAAAACCAAAGACATTCAAGTGTTTTCAAAGTGTGATGAAAGCCCCATAGCATGAATTGAGAATCTCAAAAAATCTTGTGAATCTAGAAATAAGACTTGGTAGGTCTGCATGTTGTTGCATACTTACTGAGGGTACCTCATGGACTTGTGAGTAAAAGTGAAAACCTGGCAAATTCCAATATCGTGCTTTAGAATAACCAAATTATTTCATTAGATGTATTTGACTAAACATTAAAAATAATTATGGCTGGAAAAATCACACATTACTTCTAATAGCTAGAGTGATGAAGAATCATGACTTTTAAAAGCTAACTATTGGAAAGAATGACCTTTTATTCGTCATATTTTCCTCATTAGTGATTTTTCTAAACATATTCCTTCATAAATGTATATCCTCTCTTATTATTCATATTCAATTTTATTTTCATGTAATAGTTTATATGACTTTAGTTTCTCAAGGTTTGATTGTCCTTGCTATGTATTGTCACTTACAAGATTATGTATTCTATTTTAGGCCTGCCTTAGGGAAATCCATGCAGATCTTTCACATCATCATTTTCAATGGCTACAAGAGTTAGATGGAAATCAACAAAAATATTAAAAAAAGAGTGATCTAGAACTTGAAATTGAGTATAGTGAGAGAGAAATAGAAGGTAGGATTTGAGATGTTGCTCAGGGCATACATCTTTCACCATAATTTGCAAAAATTCCTATTTAGTGATGATGTTCATGTAATTATATTGTACTATTATATTTTCCATGCCATGGAAACTTTGTTGTGTTTTTAAATATTTTTTTATATGATGATTGTGCAAATTTTTCTATTTTTAATATAAGTGTATTTATTTATTCAAACAAAAAATAGAAACTAAAAGTTTGGTTGAAATATTTTAGATTATGGACCTCACTGCCTTGAAGTGATCTCAATGGAGGAAGCAGCCAAGGAATTTGATGAAGAGCCTAGATCATTTTCGCCAATTGTTGTTGTATGTTTATAAAGGAGAAGAAGGCTTGAATGCAAAAGCTGACAAGCAAAAACTAGAAAAGCCTATTTATTTAATTATTTTTGTTTTCTACATAATTTTATCTCTTTATATTGATTTATGTTTAAATGTCGACCTAAATGAATGTGCTTCTTTAACATCTGGAAGTATCTTCATTTAAATTGTTAAAGGAAAAAGATATTACTTGTCCCCTAGTTGTATCCTTTTTCATTTCTGTAAACTTAAGGCCATAGTATGCACCATGTTGTTCACAACCAAGAAAGATGTCTATGGGAAGTAGTTGAACCATGCATTCATTTGGTTAGGAACCTAGTTTTCCTTAAATAGGAACTACTTTTAAATGCCTAGTCTACCATTGTGGGAGTTAGGTCTATTATCACATCCTGTGTTCATTACAAAAATTTTGTACATATTTTATTTTTATCTTATTTCAAATTTTGCATGTCCATCCTACTTCTCTTCCTAATTAAATTTATTATCTATGTTACCAAGTTCCACAGTAATAGCCACCATACCAATTCTCAACCCTACTCAGGTCTAGCATGGCCTAGGGTTTGCCCAAGGTTTTACCCAAGCACCCTAGGTATGTAGTGGATCCTTCTATGTCACAGTGTACCCAAGATTTATGGGGAAAACTCTAGGTGTACCCAATTGGAGGCTCATGCATCATTAGTTATTCTGGTGCATTGATCTAAGGTAACTTTATCTATCCATGTCTTTTTAATATTTTTTAAACTATCATGTGTTATTCCATATGTGTAGTTGTGATTCTTGGCATATTTGAAAGTGAAATGTTTTTTTTTTTTTTTTTCCTTTGTATTACTTCCTACAAAGAGTAACATGTCTAATATTTTCAGGAGGTTTCCTTGTTCAAATTTATACTTATTTGAAACTAGGTAGGCAACTACTTTCCAAGTTGCTAGTGATTTCTTTTTTTTGATCATTACTATGTATACCATAAATTAATGCCAATATGCTCCATTTTAAACTCAAAAGGAAGTGTAATATGTTTTTGCATCCTTCTAATTTTTTTCTTCCTTCAAAAATTGATGAAGGGAGCTTGATCAATCAAAAAGGGAGTTGAGAGACCACAATGGATAAATCCTTTCAATGTTGAAAGTGTTGATTGAGAAATCAATAGAATATTGTATGTCAAATTTATATGAAGTTTTGACATATTGTATTTATCTCATAATAACATATGAAAGTTCAAGCATGCAAATCATTTAAGTTATATTGAGTTATTATTTCTATAAATACATACATACATATATGCATATGTATAATATATTATATTGTGCAAGCTAATGAATTTTACCTATCCCTACACGAGGAATGAGAAGTTAGGTTATTATTTTACATGTTAAACTCTTCAAAATTGACAAATTCCACTTATAAGGAAGCTTTTTTGTCAACTTCCAAGTAACACAAAAACTAATGCATGCCTTTGAAGTGTATCAGTGTCACAATCAGCCAGAATGGTGTTTAAAGTATTTTCTTTATAGGAGACCTAGTGAATTGTTTAAGTTATTTCTATGTGAAACTTGATTTTCTAATGATGTATGGAATAAATTTAATAGGAAAGAAGACAATTTGTTGTATTGGAAGAGCATCAGTGTAGGTTACAGGAGGTTATTGTGAGACCCAATGTAATTAATGGAATTGAATTGATAAATCAAGAAGGAACACTTGCTATAAAAGCAATAAGAGTCATGGAAGATGGAGATGTTATTTTGGATTCTGGTTCTAAAGTGAATCTTAAATCATAGATTTATTGATATTTCATTTTGTAATCTATTTATTTTAGATCTCTTTTGGTTTCAATATTGACAGGAGTCATATTTATTTTATTTCATCAAAAATATATTTAAGTTGTTTCTTAATTTGTGATATTTGCATTTAAATTTATCTACTTAAGTACCAATAGCCTTGATGTTTA
Source organism: Cupressus sempervirens (assembly GCA_028749045.1). Lineage (NCBI taxonomy): Eukaryota > Viridiplantae > Streptophyta > Pinopsida > Cupressales > Cupressaceae > Cupressus > Cupressus sempervirens. The sequence continues at coordinate 502,519,304 of CM053783.1, read as the reverse complement.
GGTTTATTGGGGGCATGATAAATATCATCCTTGAAAGACCATGTACTTCAATTGAGTGCACACTAGATATAAATGGAACAAATATAATCAAATACATTATTACCATGATAATCCTCCTCCAAAGATTTTATAGGGTTATTAGTTCAACATATTTTATCTAGATCTTGTTAATAAAATAAGGGCTCCCACATATACAATTGAGAAGGATGGCAGCAATGGTGAAACTATTGAAAATAGATTGATACAAGTATGATAAATGTGTTTCAATCATTATTTTATCACTGATGTCAAACCTACTACTTGTTGGAAAGACAACTCTTTATATGATTTAAGTACTATCATTTGTTTGATTGATGAAGAGGATTTGATCAACTGAGGTAATAATAGAACCTAGAGGAAAGGTTGAGTTATGATATGTAAATAAGACAGTGATATTATAGTACATTCATAATCTACTTAAGGTTGCAAAGCTTGGTTACACTAAGTAAGGTTAGAAGAACAAGTTAAAAAAGTTTGTCTATCAAGCTTGATTGAGTGGACAGTAGGTGCAGAGAAAAGTTAGTGCAAGTTGAGCAGAAAATCAATTGGAGCCAAGAAAAATCAATTTCAGTGTAAGTTGAGCGAAACAGTGTAAGTCGAGTAAATTTTAGTTGATGTCAAGCATGAGTAAACTTTAGTTCATGCTAAGTGTTTTGATAATGGATGCCAAGCAACACAGTATGTGCCGAGCATTAGAAGCTAGTTAATGTTGAGTGTCAACATTATGAGAAAGATCAAGAATTTGATGAATCTGAGCTGACAAGTTTATTTTCTTGGATTATGTGAACCATGTGGAAGATAAGATTGATAAATTGGTGGCATAGAGTTCAAGATAAACCATTTTGGGGTGAATTCAAAGAGGATTGAAAGAGAAGTTTCTAGAAGGGAATGAAATGAAATGAGGAGTAGATTCATTGAATCCTACCTAAACTAACCTAACCCTAAAATGGAAGATGGATGATGAATGACAAAATATCTTAATTCTTTATTTATAGAGATGGCTGGTTTGAAGCAAGAGTTGATGTGCAAGAACCTGAGGAAGACAAGGAGTCTAGGGTATTTGCTTCATTCACAAACCTAAGAGAATAGTATGCATTGGCAAGTAAATCAAGAAGGCTTAAGGTTATGGATGCTTGAAGTGTGAACAAGCTATCAAAGTTGAAGTTTGTGAAAGCCAACTATAATAGAGGACTAAAATAGAGATTTGTAATCTACAATGAAGTTGTAAGTTGTTATTAGATCAAACCTTACTATTACTCTCCAATTATTGTATCAGTCTAGGGTAAATCCTTTGGATTAAGGTTGACCTAACAGTCATTTATAAATCCTTTAACCAAGTGACAAAGTCCTCTAACAAGGCTCATTCCTAACAAGGTGATTGAAATCCTTTAACTAGGTCACATTTAATAGTGTGCATTGTAACCTTTAATAGGGTTGACCTTTTATAGGGATCACTTCAGAAGAGTGAGAGTGGGTACCATCTTAATGTGGTTTTTCCCAAATTAGGTTTCCACATTAAATCATTGTGTCAAATGTGTTATTGAATTTGTTATGTTTCATTTTACATTTATGTAAATTGATTTGACAGTAACCTACGAGTTTAAGTGATTGCATAATCTAATGGTTGCATGCATGATGAAAATGTTTTATGGATTCACTAAGCTATGAAAAATTAATTCTACATCTAGACCTTGGATTACTGATCCACCCCCCCTCCCCTCCCCTAGTTATTCTAAAGAATTCCAATAGAAACATGCCTAGTCAAATTCACACTAGACCTCCATATGAGTACATTATAAGATTTTATAAGACATCACATACATGAGATTTTCTAATAGTTCTAGGTTTTTCTTGTTCCATTGGCTTTAATGCATAGATTTTTTTTTAATATTTCTTCTCATTGTTACAAGCTTTCTACACTGTGAATAAGAAATGGAAATATTCACATAAGAAAGGATTTGAGTGTACATTTGAATGAGGTATTATACATGTCTATTTCAATTTCAAATAGTACAGATATCACTGATAGAGATTGATTACACTAGTATTTAATTGTCTTTTTCTAGAAAATCCCAAATAACTTATTTTTAGAAAGAGCTTTAAACATGTACCAGAGATTAAATGGAAAGAAAGATTTATTAATCCAATAAGTCATGACATATTCTCTTGTAATGTGTGCTTTGATTGAGGTAAAGTAATTGTGCTTAATAATGATTGAGTTCTTTTTGGGATGCATTATTTAGATTTTTGCGATCTCCTTCATTCATGAATTGGTGCATTGGCATTGATGATAAGAAGGAAGTGGCAGAATTGGTGGTGATATAGAAGGGTTGTCTTGGTCTTGGAGCATGTTCACATTAAAATTGTGATTTGTAAATATTGATGTCACATCTACTAATGAAGAAGAAGAATGAGAGGAATCTTCCATTTCAAGTTCATTAATTGTCTTCCAAAAAGATACTCATTTTTATTGATTCATTCATATTCTGAAATATTCCAACTCCTTGCAAAATTTTATCTCTTTCATATGATAATATTGTTAAAGTGCATGATTTATATAGAACTTAGCAAACCTTACCACTTGGTATCATGCTCAAATCAAATGTATTAAGCATATTTGTGTAATGATACAGGAATTCAAGTTTATGGCTCAATAGGTCACCTAGATGGTCAACATTATGAGTGTAGTTATAATGTTTTCAAATTCTAATTGACTTAACAATATTGGGACAATGTTTTGGTATATAATGTATGACATTACATTTGATTTGATTGTTAGGAACAAATATAGTCCAATTTTCTCTATTGTCCAAAAATTTGTAGACATTAATATACCTACATTTACTATTCTTATTAATGTTATGCTAACTTATACATGCTTGACAAGATTCACGAATCCAAGGGTTAATCATTTGGTTGAGCTAACTATTCCATTCACATGATTGTTAAAGAAGGATGTGCACTTAAAATGGGGAGGTGAATGCTAGGGGGATTTTTAACTTGCTAATCCTTTCATGTTGATGCACACTATGTAAGATAGGCCCTTTATGTTTTCAACATTGCACAATTTTTTAGCAGCTTTATTAGCTTAGTATGATGACAAGGGAAAATAAATTTTATTATTATATTAGTCATGTTATTATTGAGTATAACTCTCATAACTTTGCCATGGAAAAGAAATGTCTTGCTATAGTTTTCACAACATAGAAGTTGAGGCATCACCTTCAACTTAAAAAAACTTGAGTCCTCATTAAGAACAATTTAGTTATGTTTTTTTTCTAGAGCTAATATTTGAGGGAGATTAACAAGTGGGTGATGTGTCTTTTTGAATTCAACCTCAAGTTTGCAACATAGAAGTCATTCAAGGGATTATAGATTAATTAAAGAAGCTCCCTCACCTAAAACATTTCCCACATTCAATTTTTTTTAATTGAAAACTTGCTCACAATCAATCATGACCCTATTTATGGTATGTATTTCAATGGATGAATGTGTCAAACTAGTTTTGGAGCAAGTGTTATCTCAATCTCACCTAAAGGAAAACTAGTTCCTTGTTCCTTTTGTCTTCATTTTTATGAACATATGTGGGTGTGAGGGAGATAAGCATCAATAGGATAAGGTTAACTCACATGCCTAATACATATGATGTACTCTAATATCCATGCCTAATATATTTGGTAAGTTTTGATTTGCATTAATAATGGTGTATGTAGCAATTGAGATTGTGGTATAGGTGAGCAACCGCACTGCAACCCCAACATATATTTTCTCCCTCTCCATTGTCTAGATGTAGGGAATGAGACACCCTCATAGATGGGAAACTCATCCATCTGTAGCCACTTGTAGTTCCACTATGGTCATCAAAATTTACCACATCAAGAGAATCTAGCACCATCCTTACTCAAGTAACCACAAGTAGAGATGTCCTTTATCATCTACTAACCTACCATAACCTTATAGATGCATGACTCATAGATGTTAGCTATCAAGGGTTTATCTATCATAATGTGCTCCCCACATATGAGAATATCTAGGATTTGATAGATGTTTATTAATTTAATGCCCAACTTCCAACATCTCCCAATTAGGAGATAGAATGAACTCATACTAGAATCTCATCTCTATATAAGTGCCATCAATATAGGTCTATGAAATCTCATCTCAAGGTGGCAGTAACCCTCCAAAGACCTGAAGATAAATATTCAAACTAATCACTAACCAGGTTGTTGTTGATGATTACTTTGGATATTTATCTTTAGGTAATTTTTTTTAACAAACCATGTTGGTCAAACTTTTGACCAAAGCATCAACCAGGATGTCATCATGGGTTTGATAGCCTGGTCGATTGAGGAATCACCATTGGTCAAACTTTTGAGCAAAGCATTGATGAGGATATCATTATGGGTTTGGCATCCTAGTGGATGCTTTGGTTAAAAATTTTGGTTGATTGAGGGTCAAAATTGGTCAAACTTTTGACCAAGCTTTGGTCAAAAGTTTGACGGTGTTCTTGCAAACAAGGGAGACCATTTCCAACCAAATTGTACATTGAAATTTTGATGTTGATAATTATTGGTTGAAGTTTCAATAAGGAAAATAGTGGCAAAACATTTTGTAGATAATTCAACCAACATGAGTAGAAAATTCTACCAATTTTCATTAAAAAATGAGGCCAATTCTACTAGTGTGTAAAAGATGTCAAGTTAGGAAACATTTTTCAAGAAAGAACAATGGCCTAAAAACATGCACATAGTGTATTAGGGACAAAATCATGTTTTGATATCATTTTTGGCTAAATCTAGATAGTTTGGGAGGTTCCAACATGAAGGAGAGCAAAGTTTCTCATAGAAACCACAAGTTGTCAAGTTTGTGCAACCTTTTGAAAAGTTGCTAGAAAACTTTTTGGCAAAAAGTTGCAAAGCTCAAGAGTGAACTTGGTAGTTATGCCAACCATTTGAAAACTCCTTCGAATTCTATATAATCATCATTCAAACACATCCCAAGGGTCGGGATTTGTAATAAGCAAGTTTGAGAAATTAGATGCACATTTTTTTGGTTAAAACTAATAAAGTTTGTAGCATTTGATACAAATATATGGATAAATAGACTCAAAAGTCCAATTAGGTGGTGCATTTTTGTTTCTCATGTTTCAACAATCATTTTATTTTCAAGTTTTTCAGTTGTAAGCTTCCATCTTCTTAGGTTTTGAAAATATTTTCAAATTAGACAGTATGTTGTTCTAGTTTTGAGTTTTTGAGCAATAATGGTGAATTCCTATCATGAGTTCTTCATAGTTCAAAGGTACATGGTAGTAGAGCCTATGTACATAATGTATACTAGATTTGGAGCCCTAGAAAGCATGGCAAACAATTTAAAAGTGATGCCCTAGGAAAGTCTATTGTACTTGGTTAGGAAAATTATGGTGGATTTTTGTTTCTCATGTTTGTACAATCTTTTTCTTTTCAAGTTGTTGAGTTTTAAGTTTCCATCTTAGGTTTTGAAAATCTTTTCAAATTAGATAGTGTTGTTCTAGTTTTGAGTTTTTTGAGCAATAATGGCTCTCCCATGAATTCCTATCATGATTTCTTCATGGTTCAAAGGTACATGGTAATAGAGCCTATGTACATAGTTTATACTAGATTCGAGGCCTTGGAAAGCATGGCAAATAATTTAAAAGTGATCCCTAGACAAATCTATTATACTTGGTTAGGAAAATCACATAGTGGAATGAGAAGTTTGAGGGTTTGAATGTGTTTGATACTTCAACCCATTGTATAAATGAGGAGAGTTGAGTAAGGTCAACTTCTACCAAGGTAAGATAATCCATGGTGAGTTTTGAATGAGGAAATACCAACCCTAGTTAGACCAATCAGCATTGTTTTGAAACCCTTAAAAGTAGGTTGAAAAGTTGGTTTTGGGTGTATCAACACTTCAAGGGTCTGAGACCCACAAAATCTTTAATATTTTCCAAAAGGGTATTTAAATATCTAATTTTTTTATCACCTCCTTTGAATAAATTTAGAAATAAATTCCAAAAACCTAGTTTGGAGGACTAATCCTAGTAGTCATGTTTTGACCAATTTTGACTTAGGGGAAAAGAACTTGGTTTCAACTTACAAGTTTGGTGCCCAAAATTTCAAAAGGGGAGTCCAAGACCATTTATGAAATTCAGCACTCTACATGGATGGAGGTCAACAATGAGTTGTGAAGAAGCATTTGTGTAGGGATAGAATCCTAACCATTGGTGTAACTAGCTTGGAGAGTGACTAGAGGATAGGATGAAGGTCCTCTAGGTATTAAGGCATATAGGAACCCTAATATGCTAGTATCAAGCCTGATTGAATCCTTAAAAAGTAAAGGATTCAGAAGTAGCTAGACCTAGTATTGCATCAGTTAAGCAGTTGTTGAAGATTGACCCTTGAAGTCTATTTGTTGCATTTTCTTCAAGGAAACCTATGTAATATTTTAATGTAAAATATTTAAGAAAGAGAAATTCATATGTATATGTATAAATAAATGAAAAAATATGTAATAAGGGTAAAGGTTTTCTCCAAGAGAAATAAAGGGAAATGCGAACATATTGTGTTATTTGAAAAGATGAATAAAGTTATGATGATGCCATAATACTGTATATTTTGTATTTAGATGAATGTATGATGAAATAATAAATCATTTAATCTTCATAATAGCATTAGTGAATAGAAGGTGATTTGATTTATATGTATTGCTGATGGTTTAAATCTATTTCATGTAATCTTTATTGCATGATAAATATATCCATTTGGTTGTAAGGACTAGGACATTAGTCCCTAATTTGGAAAGGGATATTAGGATGAGTAATGTATTTAATCATAAGTAGATGTAACACTAATAGATGGATTAACTTAAGCAGTTAGGAAAAAAATGTTAGAAAGGAAATTAACCAATGTTGTTTAAGGGTGACATTAGGAAACATACTAGGATTTTACACGTGTGGTTAAGTGAACTTGGCAGGAAAAAGATGTTAAAAATTTATTATTCACCAAACTTCATATTGATTTTTCTTATCTTTTTTATTTTCCTTAGTGGGACATTAAAAATCAAGAGGCAACCCCAGAATAGCTAGCATAGGTGGTACAATTCATGATCATAATGGTAAGGTCATACTTAGATTTACTAAACCAATGGACTCCACAACCAATAATATAGCAGAGTTAGAAGCTCTATTTGAAGGCATTAAAAGACCCTTGGCTCTTAACATTCAAAGTTTAGCTATATAAGGTGAATTTAAATTATCATCAATATTATTTGAAAGGGCTAAACTCTATTAAAATATTATCCATATTTGTGAACTTTTGATGTAGGAGCATCTTGGGTGTAAGTGTAATCTTGCATCACCCAAAACTATTTCCTTTTGGTTTCTTGTATAAGGGTTGTCTTACTGTAGATTTTTTTCTATGAAGGTGATGCAGTGCAAGTCAAGAGAATCCCCAAAGGAGATGTCCTAGCCCCCAAAAAATAACCACATAGTGGAAACACAACACAAGATACAAGATATGATACCAAACTCAAGTCTTTATCCGTAACTTATTATATGCAATTTGTCATGCTATAAGGCCTTCCTAGTTATGGCCAAGTGCAAAGAAAGTAATAGTTATGAAGGATCCCTCTAGGTCCAACCCAAACCCTAGCTAGTCCAAATCAATAACACAACAACACTCTAGTAGAAACCACTAATGAAATATAAACTTGTGCTCGCAAACCACCAGGAAATCTCCCTATTTCTCAAGGTGCAACTACTAGCTCTTCTACACTTTTCTCCTTCTCAGCTACTCCATATTGAACTAAATAATGATTCAAGACTCCACGTGACCCTCTAGTTATACCCAACTAAGCCACAAGTTAGCCTAGTAAGTTATAAATTAAATAAACCCTTACATTAAATGCATGTTTGAACCACAAGTTGACCTACAACAAATATTAAATACAAAATGTCTTAGTTGTCTTACAACACCCATTAAATGAACCTAGGATAAATAACCAAGACCCAAATAGGTGCACACAAACTACCGCAATTTCTCCATGCCATGATCACACTCCTCATGTATTAAATGCACCAAGTTGATTGATCCAAAACTATAGGAATTCTATCACACAAGCCACACTATCAAGCATCAAAAAACACCACAAGCATCATCAAGATCCCATAAGCATTGTTGAGTTCCACAAGTGTTGAACAACCAACATGTAACAAGCAATGTAGAGAGTGCTAAGAAATATAGTGATCAATCTTCTTCAACAATCAAGCTCCTTTAGCGATCAAGCACCTCGGTTAATACTACATCTAGAACAACCCAATAACAACTGAGCACCACTCCTTTGGTGATGAAGTCCTCAAATCCAAAGCCAAAATCCATCCAATATTAAGGATTGTAAAGTACCCTAGGATGCTCCTAAATCAAATACCCCAGGTGTGAAAATATGTTCTTAGAATATGGAATAACATCTTTTAGGATTTATCACATAAATCCCAAACTGGTTCTTCACATACATATCCTCCAAGTTATCAACTTGTACACTTATTTTATTGTTCCATCTCTACTTTCTTACACCTTCCTTTGGTGTTTCATATGTTTGTTTTTTGTTGTGATCTCTAACCCTCTCAAGATCCTTCAACTCAACTCAGTTACGAATACTCAGGTTCCTTCTACCAAGTTCTTAATTATGCAAAGAAATTGGATAATGCTTCCTACCACCTTCCTCAATAGTAATCACATTCTTGACACAATCATGCATAGCCCTAAAATCATAATATCAAGGTCTACCAAGTAATATGTGTCAACCACTCATGTCCACAATATCACACAATAGTTGATCCTTATACCGCCCTATTTAAAAATCAACAAGATATTTCATTTTCACTTCCAAAGCATGTACATCTTCTAGCCAACCAATCCTAAAAGGAAAAGGATGTCCCATTCTCTTCAAAAAAAGTCTTAGAGCCATCTCCTCAACAAAAAGGTTATGTATACTACCACCATCCACAATCACAATATAGATTTTACCAGCAAACTTACAATGAGTCCTAAAAAAGTACTCCTTTAACAAGGTTCAAGTGTCTTCTTACCAAATTGTATTCATCAAGCAAAAAAATTATCCCCTTTCTTCTAAGGCTCATTTATATGGTCTTCAACTTCATTCACCATAGAAGCTCTTCTATCACAAGCCTTCTATGAACATTCATAAGCTCTATGTCCTTCTTCACCAGAACAAAGATAATTACCTTTTTATTTAATCTTACCTATCCTCTTCCTTGGCTCATCAAGTTTTGGTTCAGCTTTTGTAGTTTGTTTATCCTTTTTTAAGTGATCTTACTTCACCTTTGTATGGGAGCTACATTGATTTCTCCTCTTCAACTTATCTTTTTCCTTTAGAGCATACCAATAAGCATCATCAACTGATTCAATCTTCAACATAACAACCTCATTTTGAATATTGAATCTCAAACTATTAATGTACTAAGCCACCTTTTCTTTAGAATGTTCTCTTTTCCCATATTGAATAGTCAACTCGTAAAACTCCTTAGTGTTATCTTTCACAAAAAAATTACATGGTTTGGGCTAAGCATGTAGATAAATCATTGATTGTGAGGAAATTTGCACTATGATTTTAGTAGAAGCACAAAAATGCCTTCACAAAGAGAGCATGGTGGAAGAGTTATAGGTGTTAAACCTAAGGGTTTTATAACCCTCCAAAAATGAATGCAAAAATTAGAAGAACAAATGTACAAAGGAATAAATCTTTTCATAAAAGATGAAATCAAGGATGATGGTAAAGAAGAAGAAAATGTTGAAGAAGAGGCAGTTCTAAACCCTAGAAGAAGAAGAAAATGTTGAAGAAGGAGCAGTTCTAAATCCTAGAAGAAGAAATACTTTTCTAGGCCATCTCCAAGATTAGAAAAATATACAAGTTTGAGGTTCCAACACTTTTGGAAAATCTTAACCCAAAGGAGTCAATTGATTGGATCAATGAATTTTAGGAATCCTTTGAGTATGAAGATATTGGGGATCATGATAGGGTCAGTTTGTGAAGGAAAAATTGAAGGGACATGTGAAGATCTAGTGGTAGGAGATTCAATTGGATAAGAATAGAAAAGAGAAGGAAAAAATCACTAGATGGGATCCAATGATAGCTAAATTGAAGTAATAATTCATTCCCATGGATTATGAGCTTGTTCTACTAAAGAAAATGCAAGGGTTAAATCAAGCAATAAGATCTATCCATGAGTATATCGAGGAGTTCTATGAGTTCTCATCAAAAATGACAATACAGAAGCTAATAAGGAGAAAGTTGTATGTTATCTTAATATATTAAGGACAAGCATTTAGGAGGAGTTTAATTTGGTCTAGTTTTCCCTAAGAGTGGAGGAAAAGTTGAATAAGAAGTTTGATAACAAGAATAGTGGAAGAGGTGGTGGTGGAAGATCTAGCGAATGGTCTTACGAATGCCAAAATAATGATCATAAGAAAAAGAATAAGGTTAAAAGTAGCAATTAGAACCAAAGGTGAAACAATTCCAATCATTTCCATGATTAGAATAATAGAGATGAGAGTGAAAGAGGAAGAGGGAAAGGATTTAGAAGAGGAGGTTTCTATAGCAAATGTTTTCACTATGAAGTAGAAGATCATGGAGAATTTGATTGTTCTTGGCATCAAGGAAGGAATGATAGAAGAACTAAAGTCTAGGCTAGAGTTATGCATGTTGATTTCAATGTCAAATCATCCCATTCTATAGATGTTGAAAGAGTTGAAGTCCTTGTTAATCGAAGAGTCTTTCTAAGTGGTGAGAATGAATCTGATCAAAGGAGGAGTTTGTTTGGAACAAGGTGTAAATGTGAAGATAATAATTTTAATATGATCATTGATCATGGAAGCACTCATAATCTAGTGTTAGAAAATATGGTCACAAAGTTAAGCCTCAAGAGGCAGAGACACACGCATCCATACTGTATTTCCTTGATGCATGATAACCACAAGGTCATGGTCAATGAGAAATGCCTAATGAAGTTCAAGATTGGAAGCTACCAAGATGAGGTGCTTTTTGATATCATACCTATGGATATATGCCATATATTGTTGGATAGGCCATCGTAGTTTGGTAGGAATTTTGTACATAATGGGTGAGCAAATACCTACACTGTGACAAAGGATGGAGTGAAACATAAGTTGAAGTCATTAAAGGAGAAAGAAGAAAAGGTATGTAGTACTACCAAAAAAAAAATTTTGATAGAAAGGGGTTTCTCAAAGGTATGAATCATGAGCATATGCATTTTATTGTAATACAAATATATGGTAAAGGAGAAGTAGAGGAGGTACCTACAAAAGTTGCAAATTTCTTGGGAGAGTTTCCTAATATTGTGTTAGATAATGTACCTAATGAATTACCCCCAGTGAGTAAGATCAGTCACCAAATGGACTTGATTCTAGGGCCCAGTTTGTCAAAAAAGGAAACACATAGAATGACACTCAAAAAAAGTGAGTTGAAAAAACAAGTGCATGAGTTATTGTAGAAGGGTTTGATTCAAGAGAGCACAAATCCATGTGTTGTATCGACAGTATTAGCACCAAAGAAGAATGGAGAAGGGAGGATGTGCATAGAGTCACAAGCTATCAACAAGATCACAATCAAGTATAGACTTCCATTTCCAAGGATGGATGATATTATGGACTATTTGAATGGAGCTTTGTATTTTACAAAGATAGATTTGGAGAGTGGATACTATTAGATTCACCACAAAGAAGGTGATGAGAGGAAGACTACTTTCAATATAATCTTGGAAAGCTTGGACAAAACCCATTACACTTGAGAAGACAAAGTGGTTGAATTTCATAATCCAAGATGGTATGTTATTCAAAGAAAGTCAGTTGTGCATTCTTGGAAATTCTATAACGGAGAATCTCATCAAGGAGAAACATAGGGCAAGATTGGTCCAGACATTTTGGGAGAAATAAGACCATTTCTTTGGTTGCTTAGAATTACTATTGGCCATAGTCATATCAATATTTGAAGCAATTTGTGCAATTTTTTAGAGTATGTAGATGGAAAAAGGAGTAAAGTAGAATATTGGGTTGTATCAGCCATCACCTATACTAGAGAAGCCATGGGAGGATGTTAGCATCAATTTTGTTCTTGGTTTACCAAGGACTTAGTGTGGGCATAATTCCATATTTGTGGTGCTTGACATATTTTCAAAAATGGCACATTTCATTCCTTGTGAGAAGATAGTGATGTTCATGTGGTGGAGTTGTTTTTCTAACAAGTGGTGAGACTACATGGTCAACCAAAGAATATATTTTTAGATTGAGATATCAAGTTTTTTGGGTATTACTGGCATACATTATGGAAAAATTTGAATATAGATTTAAAGATCAATTCATCACATCATCCATAGATTAATGAACAAACATAAGTTTTTGATTAAGAAAAAATAGGTTTTACAAGGATCCTGAAACCCAAAAGTTTTTACATAATATTAAATAAGGTCTAGATCCTATGCAACTGCCTATAAAAAGCCATAACAAAAGATAGGCCTATGGCCAAGAAATAAAAGCCAAAAATAAAAGACTGGCCCAAGGCTAGTAGAAAAAAGCTAGAATCACTAAACTAAATATAGTATGAAGAAAAAAATCAGACCACTAGCAATTATTTCTCACTATCTGGATCATACAGATTTTCTACTTCCTCATTGGCACTCTGGATTCCACACCCACATGTTCTTGGTTTGGGTCATTGGTTCATTCCACCTAGCCCCTAGTCTCTTTCATTTCTCCCTCAATCTTCCTAAGGTCTGAGTTGGCCTTTTTATCCCTATCCTGACCGATTCTTGCATCTTTCAACGATTCACCTAGACTATTGATGTTCTCATTCAAAATGTTTAGGGTAGCAATCACCTGATTAGCTAGGTTTTGGTTCGATATCTCCATCTTTTTCACCCTTTTCTCTACCTTTGAGATACAATCCTCTTGGCTAGTAAGATGACTCTAGTCATTGCTCATCTTGTGGCCTTCCTCCAGGCTCCTTTTCTCCTTGAGCACCTCAATCTCGTGGAACAACCATTTGATAGAGAAAATATTATTTATCATGCTATTTTTGGCATTATTAAGTAGATTGAGCCATGTTTCCCTTGCATTATCTAAAATTGCAACCAGAGCAGGCTCTATGAGTTCATCAAAATGGGTTTTTCCTTTTATGTCTTCCAAGACTTGCAGTTTCACTTTCTCCCTAACAATCCCCATCTTCGCCATTTGGGTGTTCAAGTTTCTCCACGACCTCCTTCTATCTTTCATAACTATCTCCCCACTATCTTCCACCATGGTTTCCTTAATCTCCTAAGATGGAGATATAGAAGGTAAGGGTCCTAAAGCCTCAGAGATTTGATCCTTTTTCTCTTCTAGTTGTAGCTCTTCCTTAGCCTTTCTCTTTTTGGGGTTCCCTGGATGAATAGAAATATCTTCGCCCATCTTCCCACTATCTTCCCCCTTCTTCTCTTCCTCCAACTCCATTTCCTCTTACTCTTCATTATACTCCTTTTCCTCCTATTTCATTGGATTGGGGGTTAATCCTTGAGGGCTCTTTCTACTAGGAATAGAATTGGAAGGAGGATGAATTCCGCCCCCCCCCCCCCCCCCCCCCCCCCACCTTAGACTTCTTGCCTTTCGAGGAAGTGTTTTCCTCATCTTCCAAGCTAAGACTTTGAACTTGCTTAGAATCAGAGTAGTTCAAGCTCCCAATGGCCTCTAAATCATCCCTAGAGTGGCCTAAATATTTCCCCCTCATTTGAGTCTTAAGATATTCATACACCAACAGGAGCAAGCCCTCATTCAAGGCTAGTTTTGGAGTGGGTTTCTTCTTAAAACCCTCAATGCCCTTACTCATCAAAGTAAATAGATAAAAAGGAAAAGAAAATTTTGTACCATGCCTAAAATGATTTAATAGAACAACGTAGTGTGTTTTGACCCTGTCAAATCTAGAGTCCAAAGAAATATATTCAATAACAACCCTTAAAACATACCTCCACAATTTTTTTATTGACTCCATCTCGTAGTATGTCTCAACCTTCACTAAATGCTTCCATCCTTCCTCATTCTTCACAAAATCTTTAACTGCATTGGTAGACATTTTCTTATCCCTGTAAAAATTAATCCTGTCCATGGGTATCTCTGTGATTTTAGCTATCATTTTTGCATTGATTTGATGAGAAACCCCATCAATTTTTACACACCCATCCTTCTAGGTATTCACCATGAGCTTGGTGATCTCCTTATCAAAGTCATGGAGTTTCTCAATATACCTCACTATCCCACCCTTCTCTAGCTTGTTCCATACTTTCATTATTTTCTTCTATTTGTTTGCCTCCCCGGTTAGCTCCTTCCTACTCCTCTCCCCAACCATCTTGAACTCTTGTTTAAAAATCCTTCACTCATAGACTTTAGATTCCTACAATTTTTGTATCCCTAAATCTTTCTTACCTTTGGCAATTTTAATGGGGATAAGAAAAGCGACCCATAAAACATGCCACAAGTACATGAAATGATGGAGAGTTATTACCTTTCCATGATTTTCATTAAGATCTTGTCTTACTTTTGTTGTAACATAAATTTCCATAATTAATGCAAGATTGCCTTCGTACTTCCCTTGATACATTCCAGAATTATGATATCTTTCACAACCACCAGGAAGATATCACCATTGTGCCATGTCATCATCGTGTTTTTTACTACTGCCTCATTCACAAACCAATCCATAGCTGAGTTGACCTCTCTATACAAATGGGTGACGTGAACCCTTTTGAATTTACCTAAGTTTTCTTGAATCTCTTCCACCATGTTTTCGATGGTCTAGGATGGCTTAGTGCAACCTTTTAAACAATTTACTGTATTTAATGACTCTCCCTCCAACCAAAGGTTCTCAATTCTAGTAGCCAGAGGTAGTTTAACAACATGATAGGTCGCAGTGGCCTCCGCAAAGTGATTCATCTGAATCCCTAAGGGATAAGAAAAAGCCACAACTCCCTTACCATGACCATTTCTAATAATTCTTCCATAGCCAGCAGGGCCAAGATTCCCCTTGGCTACCCCATCAAAATTGGCTTTATGCCATCCTTTAGGTGGGAGAAGCCACTTAGCTTCCTCTCTTTTCCTCTCCCTATCCTTTTTCTTTACTATGGTGTTTCCTCCTTCTTCAATGTCTCCCTCCTTTCTAACGGTGAAATTCTCCTTCATGGTAGTAACAATTTTATTTGCAATAACAAAAGTAGGGGCTTCCCTATCTTTGAAAATATTATTATTCCTCTCTTTCCATATTCCCCAATAGAAATGTGGAAGAGACCAAGAACTTATCATCTATGTCTTTATTCCTTTGTACATACTAGTCCATTGTCCAAAGAAATCCTAGATATTGGCTGATTTACACCAAGTCCATAGTCCTTGGTCATAAGATCTCATACCTCAAAGGAGTAGGGACAATGAATAAAAAGGTGGTTGATTGACTCCAAATCATTCTTGCAAAGACTACACCTATTTGGGATAATCTAACCCCTTTTAATCAGGTTATCTAAGCTAAGAATTTTTTCTTGAAGAAGCAACTAGAAGAATATATTGATTTCAAAGTGAAGCCAATCATCCAGCCTTTGCCTAGATAGGTTTCTCATTCCTATTCCACAATGAGAAATAGCCTGAAGTAACTGAGTATAACCTATTGGGTTTGTCTCCCCATATGATTTCATCCCTCTTATTATTAAGTATCATGGCATTCAGAATAGTCATCAAAGGTTTAAGATCCTGGGATACTAGTGATAGGTCTTTCCATCTGTGATCAGCTCTGTAGTCACTAACTTTTAGACCAAATCTTCTTACACATATATCAACTCATTTGTCATAGTTAGGATGATCTATGAGGGGGCCCTAGCTTAACCAATTGTCCTACTAGAATAAGATACTTTCCCCATTACCTACTTTCCACTTTGCCTTTGATTTAGCCAAAGGCTTTGCCTTAAGGATCTCATTCCAGATAAAGGATCCATGGGGAAGATCATCTTTGCTAAATATGAAGCTGAGGGATTGCCTTCTCAAATAGTTTTCCACCATGATATCTTGCCATTCTCCAAGACTTTGAAAAATGTGCCATATCTAATTCACTAGTAAAACATTTTTTAGATGTCTAATTTTTCTAATGCCTAGGCCACCATAGCATTTAGGCAAGAAAACATTGTCCCATGCCACTAGATGATATCTCTTGTTTTCTTCAACCCCTATCCACAAAAAGTCCCTCTAGATTTTCTCCATTGTAACAACATGTTTAATTGGGATCCCAAAAAGGCTAACGACATAAGTTGGGAGTTTTGAAGAGTTGATTTCACCAAAGTGCATTTACCTACTTGACTGAGGGTAGCTACTTTCTAACCAGCCAGCTTCTTGCTAAATCTATCAATAATACCATTCTAGAAAGAATCTGGCAATTTTGACCCTAGAGGCATTCTAAGGTAAGTAGCTAGAAGAGACCCCACACCACATCCTAGTATACAAGAAATTTTTCTTTTTCACTCAATTGAGGTATTTACAAAAAAGACTAAGATTTTTTCCCATTTTATAGACTGTCTTGAACCCCTCATAGAAGTATCCAGAAAACATTTTAGCACCATAGCCTCTTGAACCATGGCTTCCCCACCTAGAATTGTGTCATCCACAAATTATTGATGGGTGAAGGTAATTTTTTCAGATGATGGCTTTATACCATGCAGGCTTCGATCCTATCTTTTCCTCGAGATTAACCTCCCAATACACTCTGCCATAATAATGAATAGAACAGGGGATAAGGGATCACCCTATCTAAGCCCTCTTGAGGGGAAGAAGAATTTTGAGGGGGCTCCATTGATTAAAATAGCTACAGATGGAGAAGATACAAGATAAAGAATTGGTTTACAATCTTGGACATCAAAACCAAAAGCCTGGAGAATAGCTTTCAAGAAATCCTAGTCCACCCTGTCATAAGCTTTAGATAGGTCCAACTTGAGCAGGAATCCTTCCCTTTTCCTAGCTTCCAAAGAGTGAATAACTTCATGAACCATCATAATAGAGTCTAGGATCTGTCTCCCTAGGACAAAGCCAGTTTGTTGTGGAGAAATAATCAAGTGGAGAACACTGAGAATCCTAGTAGTCAAAACTTTCAAAATGATATTATAGAAAGAATTGCATAGGTTTATGGGCTTGAACTTATCCATCATATATGCCCTCAAAATTTTTAGTATTAACACCAAAAATGTAGCATTGACTTCCTGCAAAAGGTTTTTGGCCCCAAAAAGTTCCTACACTACTTTCACCACATCTCCTTTGACCACCTCCTAATATTTCTGGAAAAAGAAAGTCAAAAATCCATCCAGCCTTGGAGCTTTGTTAGTAGGGAGAGATAATAGAGCTTGGTAAATTTCTTGGGTGGAGGGAATTGCCTTCAATATAGAATTATTATGTTCCTATAATAGAGTGGGAATTGAAGTCAAAATGTCTTCTTGGTGTTTCAGTGAAAGTGAAGAGTCCTTGGAAAGGAGGGAAGAAAAGAAATGCACTGCTTCATCCACAATCTCATTCTCATTTGTCAAAAAGTCTTGCCCCCTCTTTATACTTAGAATCTTGTTGTGAGCACAATTTTTTAAGGTGGAAAGATGGAAAAACTTGGTATTTTGATCTCCCTCTTTGAGCCAATTGACTCTAGATCTTTGCCTCCAAAAGTACTCTTCCCTGCTAATGATATTGTGGAGGTCAGATAGGATAGATTTTTCTTTGATCCTAATCTGATCATTGTATCATTCCTGCTTAATCCTTTCCTGGACTTTTTGAAGCTGATCTGTCTTCTCATCCTTCTCTTGAAAGATATGCCTGAAATTTATCTTATTCTAGACTTTGATGTTTCTTTTCATGTTTTTCAATTTCTAAGCTATCCTAAACATTGTTGTACCTTCCACCTCTATATTCCACCAAGAGGAAATCTTAGCTTCCAATTCTAGGTGGGAAGTCCACATCTTCACAAAATAGAAAGGGAAATTATGTTTTACCATTAGAGGACTGAATGAAAGTGAGATGAGTGAGTGGTCTAACCCAACTCTAGGAAGAAGAGAAAGTCTACACATGTGGGTTTGCATCTAGTTTGGGGAAATGAGGGCTTTGTCCAAATGAACCTGGATTCAATTCCTGCTAGTTCTCCTATTTGACCAAGTGAATCATCCCCCCAAAAGATCAACATCCAAAAAAGCAAGACTGTTAATGAAATTAGAGAGGTCTAATTTGATTTCCTGATCTGAGGTCAACCCCCTTGATTTTTCTTCATCTGAAAGAGGGGTGTTGAAATCCCCCATAATATCACTTTTATTTATATTACTATTGTGAATTGCATTGAGAATCTTGGCCCAAAAAAAATTTCTTTCCCTTTTAGTATTTGGAGCATACACATTTAAAATAAACCAAGAATCACCATTATGAACATGGGAAACCTTATAAAGAATTGCATTAGCTTCATTAAGAATAGTGGAGATCTGGAAAGCCTTTTTATTAAAGAGCGTCAAAACTCCCCCTACAGCTCCTTCCAAATCTGTGGCTTCACTATTCATATTGCTACTGAAAGATAATTTTCCTACCATGTCTTTTCTCATCTTTATTTCTTGAATCAATAAAAAATTGGGTCTTTGATCTCTGATCATATTTTGGACTATCTCTTGTTTATGGGCACCATTTAGGCCCCTTATATTCCAAGATATGATCTTTAGTTCTTTTTTACAAACCTTCCTTGATGGTTCTTTGGCTCCCATATACCAAGTTCTTTCTAGTCTCATCTTGAATTACCTAACTCAGACTTCTTCTTCCTAGAGACTTAGGTTTTAACCCAACATCTACTTTGATCCTACTTCTAGTGGCCGCTGGAGATAGTGGAAGACGATCTTGATTTTGATTTTTCTTCTTTTTAACCATACTCCCCTTGCCTTTATTGTCTTGAGAGTAGTTATTTATCCATTCCTCCAATTTAGATATATGTTATGGGGAAGAGTTATTGATTAAATCTACAACCTTCTTCCTTAGAACATTGGAAGCTGAAGGCTTCTCCAGAGAAGCCAATGGGAGATCCAAAGTATTCTAAGCCTCAGCTTCCATCTCGTACCCTACCTAGCTTACCTCTTCTCCTTTATTTGTTTCACTTTGTTTATGAACAAATTCCTTTGGTATTCCACCTAGCTCTCTAGTTGAGGCCAAAGATTCTTCTTTTGACTTGATCTCCATCCTGGGTTCCTCTAGAGTACCAACCTCCTGCTCTTTCTCAATCATTGAATCCTTGCTTGCCATTTATATGGCTTGGGACTCTACATCATGATCCTTATTATTTAACACCTCTTATACTTCTCCTCCTTCAATGCTCTGATCTCCCTCAACATCGTGAACCTTATTTTTTGACTCCTTTGTTCCATTGTGTCCTTCATTGCTCTAATCTCCTTCTTGGTCTAGGACATTGTCTTTTTCCTCAGTCCCATCCTGGTTCTTTGATGTATTGGTCAATTTCTATTTCTAAACCATTTTCTTACCCTTCATTGAGGTACTAGAAGTCTTACTTTTTTTTCCTTTCTGTCTTAGCTTTAGGACATTGGTTTGTCTTATGCCTAGATTTAAAACAAAGGAAACATGCAAAAGGAACAAACTCATAAATCAACTTTTGAACATGCACTCCCAACTTAGAATGGAACGTCACTATTTCTAGCATATCCACACCTTCCCTTACCCCTATGCAAATATGAGCATAGGTAAGATGTCTTTTCGAAGCTATGATCAGGTCTATTGAGAGGAGTTCCCCAAAGGAGCCAACTACCCCCACAAAAATGTCTTCATTCCAAAATTCTAAGGGGAGCTCTAGAAGCCTTACCCAGATAGGGGCTTGCATAAAGAAAGAGTTGTTTCAACTTAGAGCACCACTTCTAAAGAACCAAAGTGGAACGACCTACAAGAAAAATCAAAAGATAGAAATCCCTTAGCCATTTATGTGACAAAGACTTTACCTTTAAGGGCCCATTTCTTCTTTATAAAGGATCTCACAATATCTATATTTTTCCTTAGCCCTAAGAATTTACCAACCAAGGTCAAAGCCATTGACACAATGCTATGATCCACAAGCTCATCCAGAATGGCAATGGCACAAGAACCTTTCTCTGCTTCAGGGAGAATCTTAATTGGTGGACCCTGAAAAGTGATAACCATTTAGTGGGGCCTAGAAGACCTGCCTTGGGAACTGATGGGATCTTGTATGTCACCTTGGGTGGAGCATCTAGGTCCCCATCATCTTTCTCTGCCTAGTCTCCTGTACCTAAAGATCCATGACTGTCCTCCTTTTGTGACCCATGCCCCAAGCCAAGGGCCTAGTTCTGACATTCCAGAGAAATCTCACCCTACTCAAAGTTCAAATTTTGGAAATCATTCTTCCCTCCTTATGAACTAGTTTGGGTAATTTGTTGAGATGCTTATTTGGAGATAAACAAAAGGGTTGGGATCTAATTTTACCATAGGAATAATTTGTATAAAATAATTTCGTCAATAGGAGTGCTGATAAATCACCATTCCAATTTTTTTATGGGAGCAGTCTATGAAATGCTTCTAAATTAAGATAGTTGAATAAAGGAGAAATAAGTAGTGCTAAAGTGGAATATTTTGTTAAACATTTGAATAACATCCATGAGGAGGTAACGAGACACATTATTAAGATGAATACATAGTACAAAGCTAATCCAGTTATGGAAATGAGGCATAAGAAATATCAAATTGGATATGAAGTCATGGTTCATTTGAGAAAGGAACATTTTCTAGTGGCTACATATAATAAGCTAAAAATGAAGTTTGGATCATACAAGGTAGTGAAAAGGCATGATTCTAGAAATGCTTATGAAGTGCAAGTTTTTGTTGAACTAAATATTTTACCAATATTTAACATTTCAAATTTGACAAAGTATTATGAGGGAGGTGATAGAGATGAATTTTCAAAAGCATAGTAGAGTATTCTAACAACTAGTTCGGCTATAAATGAAATTAGGAGACATTAGATAGTCATATTGGAAGAAGTACAAGGAACAAAACTTATGAAGAGTACCTAGTCAAATGGAAAGGGAGGCCAATAGAAGACTCATCATGGCTAGCAAGGGAGGAGGTTAACCATCTTGGTTTTCCTTTAAACACCTAAGATGTGATAAGGTCACTTCATAGATTACTCTAGGTGTTTGATGTAGGAGCATCTTGGGTGTAAGATAAATCTTACATCACCCAAAAATATTTCCTTTTGGTTTCTTGAACAAGGGTTGTCCCAATGTAGAGTTGTTGTCTATAAAGTCTTGTTACTTAGTAAGTAATTCATACAATCTTAGAATGTCCTAATTTCAGAGGTGGATGTTTGTCTTGGATATATCAGCCTACTAGTTGAGGCTCAATTCCCTATCACGAGTATTCATGGATTTGTTATGGATTTTTGATATGTAATTTTGGTATAAAAACTTTGAGACATTAAATAACTTAGAGGCCCCATATGGGCTCCAAAATGGGGTTGACTAGAGCTTGTGCATGTCAAGCCATCTAGATCATAAGCTAAGGATTCTGAAAAGTGGTTATAGTAGACAATTAGAGCAACAATTTGAAAGTTATGGCCTTCCAAAGTTGGGCTAACCAAAATTTCCAAAATAAGTGCCAAAGGTGTCTCAAGCTAACTCTATATGTAATTTTAGGGTTAATTAGTCTC
Source organism: Cupressus sempervirens (assembly GCA_028749045.1). Taxonomy (NCBI): domain Eukaryota; kingdom Viridiplantae; phylum Streptophyta; class Pinopsida; order Cupressales; family Cupressaceae; genus Cupressus; species Cupressus sempervirens. The sequence goes on along the minus strand of CM053783.1, from coordinate 502,497,479 downwards.
AAGGGTTTAGGTTTGATGTCTAGAAACTTCTTGGGTTGTGTAAAAATGCCTATATAAGGAATGCACATAAATTGTCTAGGATAGCTCTAAGTGAGAGTTCATAGCTTTGTGTTGTAAATTACTGTAAGGTAGGTGCCCATGTAGGTTTTCATATTGGATTTCAAAATTCTATAATTCTACATTTGCGGCAATAATAAGAAGCCCATATTTTGTTCTAGCTAATTTTTATTATTTCTTTGTTTATGTTATGTGTTTGTGGTATTAAGGGGGGCAACCTTATCAACTATTAAAAAAAATCAAAATGTTCATATTTCTCACATTTTGCATGAAAAAGATAATCTAGTAGATATGCTATCTAATAGTGATGCCAATGGGGATGCTATTAAAGAATTATATAAATTAGCATTCCTATAACAAGGTCTTTAACTTTACAAAAAATACTTTATTTAAACAAGTACTTGGATGATGTAGATTTTTATTAAGGGAGGTACACATTAGCACTCCACATATATGTATCAAATCTAGAGGATTTTAATTTATTATCTTCATTTTGAGTTCCTTGTCTTATAATGATTTAGGTTCTTCTCTCTCATCATGACTTTGAGTTAGCTTTCTTCCCACATCTCAAAAATATATACAATCTTGTAGGTTCTTTATTTTCTTATTCAAAGTCATGGAAATCATTATCAAGGTCTTTAACTTAGACATCACTAGGAAAATGGATTTGTGGGAGAGGGTTTTTCTAGAATAATGGAATAAAATCTTGAAACTAGTAGATGAATTAGCAAGGTGAGTAGTAGAATTAGTAATACGAGAGCCTTACTTTGATTATAAATTCACCTACTATTATAATGGGGATATGTATGATCAATGTAGATTTTACAAAGGAGAGAGTGGCTAGTCTCTATAGAAACCTTTTCAAGGATCATTACTTGGGTGGTTTAGAAAATGTGAATTATAACATCAATAGTTAGATTAAAATTTCTTACTGAGAATTATAAATGAATGTGAATATGGGTATGTTGGAGGAGCTTGAAGGAATTAGTAGGAAAACCATTATTAGTTTCAAGGATAAGGTGATTTTTGGTGTGATCAAGGTTGAGATGAAACACAATATTAATTTTTAGATACATTAGAGTAAGATAATCTTTACTCAAGGATCAATGTGGTTGTTTCACTATATCAAAGTAGAATATATGTTGTGCTAGATGAATTCAATGATTTGGATGTGGAACGGTACCCTATCATTATGTTGGACATCTCAAAAGGAATAATCCAAAAGAGAAGATGGTGGTGTTGGACTCAGAGGAGGACAATGAGGCAAAGGGTTTAATCCAATCTCTCTTCTTAGTTACTAACTCTTCTAATGCATTTTGGATAGAAATGTGGTTTTATAGTTATATTGAGACTCTTATTGAAGATGTGTTTAAACATATTTAAGAGCTTGATCTAAACTTTAGAAGTCTAAGGATTTAGACTATACTTTAGTAATGGCTCTTTTATCTTCTCTTAAATTATTAACATATATGGCTTACAATTCTGGTTCTTATGGTTTCCCTCTTTTGTGGTTTCAAATGGTGGTCTCTTTTTATTTATACTCCCTTATATATATTTATGTATGTATGTATGTATGTATGTATGTATATGTTAATCACATATTGGTTTTGACAAGTGACTGTCTATACACTTAATTCATTTACTTAATTCATGATGAATAAGTAACATATGTTGAGAACAACATAAAAGTTAGAACATACTAAGAAAATAGTGAGTGTCGAGTTTCTCATGTGTCGAGTTATTCAAGTGTCAAGTAGATAGTATGTGCTGAGTGATTCAAGTGTCGAGTAGGAAGTGAATGTTGAGTCATTCAGATGTTGAGTGATAGTATTGAAGTCAAATTTCAAATGTCAAATGATAGTATTGAGTGATAGTGTTGAGTACTAGGGATGTCAAATGTCAAGTAACACAGTTTTGACATAGTTGTTTGTATTGGCACAAACTACTATGTAAACCATTTTTTGGTCAACTTAAGGATTGAATTATTATATTTTGTTGATAAGGATAAATCTTATATGCAAATCCCTATGTGTTGCATGCATCCAATTAGATAATGGGAAGGTTTAAGTGGCAATATGGATGAATCATAGTTTTTGATTCATACCTAATCCTAAGTCACCTAAGTCTTCTTAAGGAGGACAAAACCCTAAATATTCTATGTTTAGAGTATGAGTGAGAAGGAGAGTTTTCATGTGAAAATAGGACATTCATGGTGACTAAGGTATTATGATCTGAGATATATTATAGAATTAGTTAAAGGAGAATGGAGGAAGGAAATAATGAATATAAAAGATACATCTAATCAAGAAGGATCAACAATATGTTAGTATAGAGGTGATCTGACAACAAGCAATAGAATGTTAATCATAGGATCATTGCTGATACATTTTAATAGGTGAGTCAGTCAAATATCTTAATAGAGTAGTCCTAATAGGTTGTATTGAAATTCTCTAGCAAGGTTTTTTCTTAATTGTGAGTTAAAGTCCTTTATCTAGGCACACTTCTAATAGCATGTTGAAATTCTTTAACAGGGTAAGACCTAATAGTCTTTTTAATCTTTTAACATGGTAGACCTTTCATAGGGTAGATCATGTTTCATGATCAAACATTGTAACCTTCATTGAATACACTTTATTACTATAGTAGTAAAGATTTGTGGGTGTCATCCCCACCCCAATTTTACCTTCTCGATGGAGGTTTTTTGGGTAATCATATCTTGTGTCATATATGTATGTATGCTTAGTTGTTTACATACTTTAGATGTATATTCTTTACATGGTATTTTAGTTTACTTATTAAATTGTGAGATGGATGTGTGGTGAATATTTTTATAGGTTAAATTTTAAAGCATTGATTCACCCTCTCCCCTCCACCCCACTCAGAGTTTATCTTTCCTATTGTGATTCCAATAATTGGTATCAGAGCTTTGTTCTCTAAAAGTGAAGCCTAATAGCTTTGAGGAAAGATCTTGAAAATGGAAGTCTACAATTTGGGAAAAGTTATTGAGAACCAAGAAATTAAAATTAGAAATCATTTTACATTAGTTGAATGAAGCAAGAGAAGATCTATAGAAATCACTAAGAAGAAGGAAAGAAATTTCTATTGAGGAGAATGACACACAATACCAAGAGATGGACACTACTAAGCTATTTTTAAATGGAAACTCAAATGAATTTGATGCAGCAGTTGTAGATCTAATGGAAAAAAATAGAACCCTAGATGAAGAGATCATAAATCTTAAGTTAGAGCAAGAATCAAAAGCCATATTACTATGTGAGTTGGCCAAATAGAAAAAGAAAGCTATGGAAGACAAAGTCATAATTGAAAATGACAAAAGAATTTTGACCAGAAAACTGGAAGAGAGAATATTAGGAGTAACTAGGATTGCTAACATGTAATTGGAAACTTTGGGTCAAATGATGATTGTAAATCATCAACTCAATATAAAGGATATTTAGATCACAACACTAAAGTTGCAGAATGAATAGTTGAGAAATGATCTAAGAAGGGAAAAAGAGTTTGTTGAAAGCTTCAATAAACCTATTAAAGCCATCAAGTACTTTGAACAATTGATGAGGTCTCCTAGATCTAACAATGATACATTTGGACTAGGATACACTAGTACTGAAGAAGAAGAATCATCTAGAAGTGTTGAAGAAAGAAGTGACAAAGGTAAGAACTCAAAACCTACTTGTCATAATTATAGTAAGTTAGAACATATTTCTAATGTGTGTAGGAGCAAGATTATAAATTAAAATGTTAAGAAAAAGAACATGGATCACTACCACAAGTGCAATAGATACGGTCATCAGGCACATGAATGCAAGACCAAGACCATGCACTCTCAAAGATTTGAAGAATACTCTTATAACTATCAGAAGTATGGACATAGAGATTTTGAGTGTAGATCCAAATCTAACTAGTCATCAAATAAGAAGACAAAGGTAAAGAACAATGGCAACTCTTATAATTGGTATTATAATACAAGGTATAGTTGTCACTATTATCAAGAGTATGGACATGTTCCTAAAAATTATATTAGAACACATTTCATAAGTGATTACAAAAGGTGGTTGAGTCAAACTACATGTTTTAGCTATTTGAAGACTGGTCACATCAGTAACTACTATCCAACAACGTCAAAGGCACCAAGTTGTGAGTTCAACAAAGGTAAAGGCAAGGAAAATATTGAAAATGCTAGAAATGAGATGAACAAACATGGAAGAGAGAGGAAGATTGTAGCACATCAAGTACAGATGGGATCAGTTCACCCAATGGGTCAGGTGATCACACCTCATCAAAGTAAGCAATCAAGAGGTATGTGGGACTGATATTTAAAAGATTTACCTTACATCAATTTCAAAAAAAATATTTTTGAAAAGATTACATATGCATAAATAAAGATCTTTAATTTTTGTCAGTTTTTCACATTATTGTCAAGCATGAAAAGTTTCATATGGTGGCCAAGTGAAATGTTAGTAGATGTCAAGCTAACAAAATTGGCTAGTTGAGGTCAAGCTTGTAGTGGTTGCTAAGCATATAGAAATACATGTGGATGTTGAGTGAGCCAGATATCAATTGATGCCAAGCTTACAGCTATGTAACTTAGCATTAATTGCAGTATTTTATGGGCTATTTGATCAATTTCTGCCCATTCAACTCATTTGAATTTGCAAGAAAGAACATGAAGAGCTAAAGGCAATCTAAAGAATTTCATCCAAGCATTTGCAAGAGATTTGAAGAGCTGTTTGACACTATTTTAGTAGGATTTATAAGGTATTTACCATGTGTCGAGCTATGTAATTTCAAATTTTGAAAACCCTAGATATGTGTAATGGCTTCTAGTTCTTCTAAAGTGAAAGGTGTAGAGGAAAAGAGGTTTTGAATGTTTAGTTAATTAGCAATAAAATTAAACAACCTATTTTCAAGGCTATTCCAGACATAGCTTATAAGAAGAATCCCTCTGGCACATTGTCTATGATACTACCGCAAGTCTTGATGATTCAAGATGTCAAGAATTATTACACTTACAAGATTGGAAGCATATGAGACATGGAAATTAGAGAAGAATATGAGAGGCTATGTGGAAATACAGTGTTGATGGAAGACTGCAAGATTGTCAAGAAGAAAGTGTTAATTCATGCCCTAGATTTCCCCAACATCTTCAAAATAGAGTGGATTAAGATTATCTTAAGAAGAATTCATGATAGCTCAGTATGGCTAGAAAATGGGCCAGTTAAAATTAGAAGATAGTTCATAGGGTAATAGGGTATCAAACCCTAGATTGGCCAAAGACCATGAGAAGTGAGTCAAAGGAATTCATTGAAAATAACTCAAGGGCTATATGGAATAAGAGGGAAATTACTATTGATACTATCACAAATCCCCTAATAACTTTTGCAATGAGGGTAATAGCACACAAGTTTTTATCAGTCTAGTAGACTAAATAGTGTACCTTGCATTATAGTGGATATATGCTACAAAGTTGTGAAGAAGGATCATACTTATGATCTTCCCAAGTTACAGTTGCAACAATTGATTGAGAATCTAGGTGCTATAAGGAAAACTAAGAGTGCATAGTGTAAATTTGGATCTATTCTAGTATGTATTTTCTTCTATGTGCAAAATACATTTCCTACATTTGGTAAGGTAGGTGAATAGATCAATTGCAGTATAGGTAGGAGAGTTCATTGAATAATTAGGTGATAACTTTGAGTTAGTGATGACTAGTTATTTTGAAGATTTTAAGTAATCTATGAAGAATAGATTAAGGATACTAGTCTCACTAGTGGAGGAACATTTTGATGATGTTTGTTTCCTAGTTGATACTATTTCATTTATGTACAAGCATCAATTCCTAGGGTAAGATGGCTAAGGGCATTAGGATATGATATCAATGTTAATGAGACTCTGCAACAATCATAACATTACTTGTAAAATAAGTGGATAAAGAAGCCAAAGCATTTGGTAATTATGATTTGGCCAAATCAAAGATCACCATGGAATTGAAGATTGCTTCTATGATCAAGAAGAAAAACAAATTGGTGAAGAAACTAAAATAAATATTTGGTGAAGGAGCCAAGGAAGAAGAAGAGAAGGAATATGAGGAAGAAGAAGAAGACACATAGGCTCAAGCACCATTGGCACTAACACAACATCAGGGAGAGGATCAATAAGAGGAGGAAGTAGAAATTGCAAAAGGTGTCAAGGAAGAAGTAGTGAAGAACCTATTACTACTAACAACAAGAAAAGAAAGGAAAAGACTCAAGTAGTGACAAAATCAAAGAAGGTTGAAAAACCTAATCATCCCAAACATAAAGCACCTACCACAAGGGCTAGTACAAGAGTCACTACACAAAAGGCTAAAGAGGTAGTTGAGTCTAAAGAGAAGAAATCTAGAGCATAGAAAAGAACAAGGAGAAAGTATGTTTCCCAAGCTAAAACTAATGAGGAGATGACTAAATCTAATAACAATAGCCAATTCCAAGTGGTGAGTCACAATTCCTCCTTAGATCTAGACAATTTATGTGGGAATGTTAAAAAATATGTTGATTTATCAAGTTTCTCTCACATTGAGTTTAATAATCTTGAAAAGATTGAGAAGAATCAAGTAGAGGAGGTAGTATATACCATGATGGTTACACTTAAGAAGACTCCTCTAGAAATTTCCAACTCCATACTTAAGAGTTTAAATGATATAGTTAAGAAAAAATGACATTATTTGAACATAGAAAGAAAAGTTAGGGAGACATCCCTTGCTTAAGTCATGCTAGAACTCAGTAAGACAAAAATGTCTAAAGGCATTAAGAAAAATATTTTTTTAGATTTGTGCCAAAGTATAGGGCATTTAGCATATTATATAACAACATAAAGGATGTTGTACAAAAGTCCAAACAAATGTGGAAGATTACATATGGATTGTCCACAACCAAAGAAGCTTACCAAGAACCTATTAAGGTAGGAGATGATGAAGAAGATGATAATGAACAAGGCATAGTTAAGGGAGGCACTAATATGAATGTTGATAATCAAGCAATAGTTGAGGAAGAGTAGCAACCAGAATAGAGTGTACAAGATATACAAATACTAAGTACCAGCCCTCCATAGGTGATAAGTGCAAACACTAAAATTGTCAAAGTAAAGGATGTTTCTGATACTACAAATCAGAATAGTAATCCCCTTACAAAGGAAGATTTGAAAAGGATACTTATTCAATCTACTCTCCAAGCCAAATTATGTGACAACCCTATACTGATGAGTGTGGATGAAATTTGAAAGTTAGAGACTATAACTGCAAGGGAGGAAGTGAAAATACAAGAAATACCTACAATCACTCCTCAAGTCACAAGTGTACAACCTTCACAACCCATAGTTGTATATCAAAGGAAGGAGACAGCAAGTTACACTATTAGTACACTCATGGAAGGTACTCTAGTCTCAAAAAATGTACAAGAACCTAAAAAAGACAAGGCGAAAACACAAGTAAATGATGGGACACAAAGACAAACAAGTCAAGTAGATACATTTGCACCTCCACCACAAGATCAAGGTGCAACTAAAAACAAAGAGGAAGAAAAGGACAAGTTTGAAGAGAAAAGTTTGAAACCCAAGCCAAAGGATCTAGTAGTAGATCAAGCACTGGTGACATTACCAAAATCTAGAACTCCTTCTAGTTGAACTCTTCAAAATTCGAACATAGATGAAACACCTTTGCAATTCTTAGTGTTGAGTCCTAGCTCATCTAAGGTAGAAGAGGTAATTACTTATGGAGATGTTAGCCTAGATGAAGAGATTGTATTGCCAAAATTTAATTATGCTACAATAACAATTGAGAAAATGGGTATACTACAAGAGGTCCTAGCAAGGAAGAAACATCAAGAACTGCTTAGAAGGGAGAATAGGTAGAAGCAAGCTTTAATTGATATTAAAGATATTTTCTTAGATGCATTCAATCTACCCACTCCAAATGAAAAAAAAGCCAATCATTGATCAATTGACCAATATAGTGGAAAGAGTTAGTGACACAAACCTAGATACAAATGTCAAACTATTAGAATGGTGTGAAAATAAGTTCCAAAACAAAGTGAATGAGAATATATCTAGTGATATTTCACTAATACAGGTTGCATTGGCAACTAAGATAGATAGTGTAAAGAAGGTACTAGAGAACATTTTCTCTTTCTACACCAAATTGTGTAATCCTACACTCTTCACACAAGAGATAAGGAATCACATCCTAAGTTTGGAAAGCCAATTGCAATCATCAGGTGCAAAATTACCAATGTCACTAGCTCAAAGTGAGAAACATTTTAGGACCCTTATGTAATCCCAAAGTCACTTAGCAAAATTACAAGTAGATGAATCTAGTATAAGGGCTAAATTGATCGGAATCTACTCAATATATACTCCTCATATAGAAATTTTACACAAGGAACTAGGCTATGCAAAAACATTTATGAAGAAAGACCCTAATCTTTCTACATTAGATAGCTTAGTACACCTTGTTGGTGAGTTGGCCATCCAAATTAAATCTTTGGAGGTAGCTTGTGATAATTGGGATGTAGCACTTAAGATTATACTTGAGATCCATAAATCCTTTTTGGAAAAATATACTATAGGTGTATAACCCATTGACATTAGTGTCAAAAAAGGAGAGTAAGAGAATGGGAGTAAGAGAAGGGGGGGTAAGAAAAAGTGGGAGAGAAAGCAAGCAAGCAGAATAAAGAGAAAAAAAAAAATGGAAAAATTAGTTTAGACATAAAACAGAGAAAGAGAATCAGTTGATGCAAATCTACTGAGCAAGAGAAAGATTTTGATACACAGTATAGTACAAAATAGATCAAACAACTCAGGGGGAGTTATAAGATTTTTAGGTATAAGTCATGTTGCAAAATTTTGATATTTTTGATAGTTTGTATAGAAGCTAAATAGACATCTATGTTATGCTCATAGGAATAAAATTATTAATGTATGACCAAGTGTTTTTGACACTCATATCAAAGGGGGAGATTGTTAATCTTAAATTGGTTTTGACAAGTGAGCATTTATACACTTAAGTCATTTACTTAGTTCATGCCAAAAAAGTAACATATGCCAAGCACAACATAAAAGTTAGAGCATGCCAAGTAAATAGTGAGTGTCAAGTCACTCATGTGTTAAGTCATTCAAGTGTTGAGCAGATAGTATGTGTTAAGTGATTCAAGTGTTAAGCAGGAAGTAAGTCATTTAGATTTTGAGTGATAGTATTGAAGTCACGGTTAGTATCGAGCACCAGGGACTTCAGATGCCAAGTAACACATTTTGACATAGTTATTTGTATTAGCACAAACTACTATGTAAAACATTTTTGGGCTGACTTAAGGATTGAATTATGATATTTTGTTGATAAGGATGAATCTTATGTGTGAATCCATATGTGTTGCATGCATCTAATCCAATAAAGGGAAGGTTTAAGAAACAATATGGATGAATCATAGCCATCGATTCATACCTAATCCTAAGTCACCTAAGTCTTCTTAAGGAGGACAAAACCTTAAATTTTTTATGTGTAGAGTATGAGTGAGAAGGAGAGTTTGCATGCACAAATAGGACATTGACGGTGACCAAGGTATTATGATCATATATTGTAGAATCAGTGAAAGAAGAACAGAGGAAGGAAATAATGAATAGAAAAGAGATATCTAATTAAGAAGGATCAAGAATACATCAATATAGAGGTGATCTAACATCAAGCAATAGAGTGCTAATCATAGGATCATTGTTGAGACATTCTAATGGGTAAATCAATCAAATCTCTTAAAAAAGTAGTCCTAACAGGCTATATTGAAATCCTCTAACAAGGTGCTTATTTAATTATGAGTTAAAGTATGTTAATCAAGCACACTTATAACAAGGTGTTGAAATCCTTTAATAGGGTTAGACCTAACAGTCTTTGTAAGATTTTAACAAGGCAGACCTTTCACAGAGTAGATCATGTTTCATGATCAAACATTGTAATCTTCATTGGATACACTTTATTACTATAGTAGTGAATATTTGTGCATGTCATCCCCACCCCAATTTTACCTTCTCATTGGAGGTTTTCTAGGTAATCATATCTTGTGTCATATATCTGTGAATACTTATTTGTTTACATACTTTATATGTATATGCTTTACATAATATTTCAGTTTACTTATTGAATTATGAGATGGATGTGTGGTGAATATGTTTATGGGTTAAATTTTAAAGCACTGATTCACCCCACCCAAGAGTTTATCTTTCTATTGTAATTCCAACAATATATGTGTATGTGTATGTGTATTTGTATGTGTATGTGTATGTGTATGTGTATGTGTATGTGTATGTGTATGTGTATGTGTATGTGTATGTGTATGTGTAGGTGTATGTGTATGTGTATGTGTATGTGTGTTAGAACTATATAGAATAACTAAGACGGGGTGAATTAGTTACTCAAGGTCAATATATATGACTTGAATAATTAAACAACAAACACTTCATTGTCATGTTTATCCTATTGTTGCTCGGTCTATACTATAAAATTGTCACAAGAAAAACTTGCATTGCATAATGAAAAAATTATCAAATGTAAACACACATACAACATTCATCATGGTTTTAACACTAGGATTTTTATGTGGATACCCAATTTGGAAAAAAAAACACCAGAAACATGTTACTTTTTTTCACTCTTTTGAAGTGAGCTCTATTAGGAACCAACCTTGTTAAAGGTTACAAAAAACACTGTTAAATGTGACTTGGTTAGAGGATTTAATCACCTTGTTAAGAGTGGCCTTGCAAGAGGACTTTGATCATTTTATTTATAATGTCACCTATTTAAAGGATTTACATAAATTGTTAAGTCTTTAAATGATTGTTAAGTCAAGATCTATTATAAGGATTTCAATATAGACTATTTACAATAACTAGAAAGACAATAGTAGGTTTTGATCTGTGTGATTACAACTCACTTTTGTTGGTTCAAATCTCTATTCAGTCCTTGTGTTGACTAGTTGATAAGTTCTTCAATTTCATCTTTGATCTTGATTTTCATAGAGACCCTTTAAGTAATGAGTCCACTCTTCTCAATAACACTTAAGCCTTCTACTTGGATTCACTTATCAACATCAGCATCATCTCTATAAGCTTTCTCTATTATCTTCGCAATCACTAAAACTTGTACGTTATTGATAAATCTTCCTTTATTTATCTTTCTTCACATACAAGCTCACACATACACACACAACACCAATTATTGTAGAATTTGATGAAATCCAACTTCACAGCTTGCCAAGATCACCTACATGCAAATAACCTATTGAAGGGAAACCAAAGAAGGAAGAGGTGGAGCTTGGAGAAACTAAATGGACTGAGAGAGAAGATATTGCGAACAAAGAAAAATGTATTGCTATACAATATGCCTTGAAAATGAGTTATGAGTTGAGAAATACAATGAGAGAATCCAAATATAAAGGCTTCAAGGAATCTTGTAGAATAAGCTAGAAAGTGCTAGAAGATAAGGTTGATAACTAAGCATACATCCACAAAAGGTGGATTATCCTTGATCAAGGTGAGGAGATAAGTATGACTTAGATAGGAACAAACTCTCATGTTGTCAAAAACTCCTAGACTACAACTAATAAATAAATACATTAACCTAAGTAAACTTAAGTAAAAGAATAATTAATTAATTATTTACTCTAACACCCCCCCTTAATTGCAACTTAGGGGAATGTGCTTAAGCTTACAAAAAGCTAAGATGAAATGTAGAATGGGTCTTGGCAATGAGGCCATGTTAGGTACCCATGTACAATGAAAAGAAATGCAACCTCTAAAAATGGGGAAAGAGAGAAAACCACATGGGAAAAACCCTCCCCCAAAAATAGGTAAGAAAACCTAGTGAAGGACTGAAGAAGCCTCCAACTAGTGGAATGTCCCAAAAAATAGGAACAAGAGAAGATCATGAAGAGCATCATTGAAGCATGAAGAAGCCACAAAATCTATTAAAAAGAAACTACTGATCTAAATATCCTCCACAAAAAATAGAAGGCACAAACCAAGTGTGTCTATATGGTAGATGATCCATCTCATAGAAATGCATAGGTAGCCAGCCACTGCAATCGCCTAGTATATAGGATCAAATACTGAATACATAGGTAACACTATCAAACAATCAAACCAAGGAAGCATTAGAACAATAGAATAACCTCCCTTAATGTAGATGGGGTGAGATGATAGGCAACTAAAAAGGTGGGCCAAAATCCTCTACAGAAATAATCAAGAATGATGAGAGAGTTGAAGAGGTACAAACACCTATAAAGGCATGGTCACCAACTTTGCATGGGGTTGATGTTGTGGAAGGGACACTCACTTGACAAAGGAAGAGGGCACAAAAATAGAAACAATTATCTCCCCCCATGCTGCTTTATAAAATAGTGCCAGTACAACTATCTCAAAATAACGTTCATGAACCTAAAATGTAAGAGTGGCACTTTATCTCAGTGTGTTTGCATAAAGATGCTTACAAATGATATCAACAATGATTAGAAAGAGAAAAAAGCTAATACAAAAGATAATACAGCCCAAAACTAAAGATCCCATGCCATGAAAATGATCCTCAAACCTAAAACACCAAAGATATCCACCATAGAGAAAAAACACCAAAAGCATGATAGAAAGAGCATGGGGCAGAATCTAAAGGAAATGATAGCATTTCTAAAAAGATGACAGAACCAACTTTCCTAAAATATAACATTTTCAAAAAATGGAGATTGGATGCAAAAGAAAAGCTTGTCAGAGTGAAAAATAGAACTTCAAACTTTGACTACAAAAATGAGCCATAAAACTACATCAAAACCTAAAAATACTTGCACCAATGTCTTCATCTTAGAACTAGCTTTTTGATGCTTCTTTTAGATTATAAAAATACCTCTGTATGCTCAAGTTATGGCCAAAAAATGTAAGTAGGTCAAAAAGGACCCTAGAGAGGTGTTGGAATGTGTTGATGTAGTGCTAACATCATGTTGACATCAATAAATCATGAAGCTAAAATTGATGGCCATGGGGTTGTCATAGCAAAAAAAGGGGCACATGGCATGACACATGGTAGTTCCATGTGGCATGACACATGGCAGCCATGTGGCAAGTACAACTATCTAGGCATTGACATGGTAGGGGCCACGTGGTAGATGCCAACGTCGCACCCGTGTCACGTATAACCTGCAGACTATGCCAAGTGTTGCTAAAAACTTCCATGCAGGAAAAGTTGGTAGGTTGTAGGTGAGAAGCGGTAGGGTGGTTTCCACTAGTGGTGGTGGTCATAGGGGTGACTGTCACTAGTGATGTTTCCTAAAGGGTGGAGACTCGGTGGTGTGGTGATGGCTGTGGAGTAGCAGTCATAGGTGGGTGTTGCTGCAGTAGCTCTACAGTGCTACTGTCGGTGGAGGTGGCACCTGGGTGGTGTGTAGGTGAGGTCATAGTAGTATGGCAGTGGCCGCTAGGAAGCCCTGCAAAAAAAAAAAAAAAAAATCATTCATATAGTTTGTACGGCTACCCAGACAAAAAAAATTGCCTCTCAGAGAAACTTTCTCCAAAATTAGAAAATTTTATATGAATCTTGACTGTAATGGGTCTTCTAAACTCAATGGAAGTGTCTATTTAGGCCCAAAGTACTCTAAAAAAATGCTCTTCCCCTAGATTGAAGAAAAAAATACAAACAAACTAGGGTTTGTGTCTCTGAATTACAACTTCAAAAATCCTTCAAGGAGGAAGCAACATGGAGGCTCTGGTACCATGTAGAAGTTGATGAAAGCCAACTTCACAACTCATCAAGATCACCTGCATATAAATAACCTATTGAATGGAAACCAAAGAAGGAAGAGGTGGAGCTTGGAGAAACTAAACGGACTGAGAGAGAAGATATTGCAAACAAAGAAAAATGTATTGCCATACAATCTGCCTTGAAAATGAGTTATGAGTTGAGAAATAAAATGAGAGAGACCGAATATAAAGGCCTCAAGGAAGCTTTTAGAACAAGCTAGAAAGTGCTAGAAGATAAGGTTGACAACTAAGCATACATCCACAAAAGGTGGATTATCCTTCATCAAGGTGAGGAGATAAGTATGACTTAGATGGGAACAAACTCTCATGTTGTCAACAACTCCTACACTACAACTAATAAATAAATGCATTAACCTAAGTAAGCTTAAATAAAATAATAAATAATTATTTATTTACTCTAACAATTGTTTGGCTATGTATCTCTTTAAATAGGCAATATGTGCTTACCATTTTCTACATCCACCATAGATCTTAGGGTTGACAATCAAGTTCAACTCGATTCATTGTATCTATCCATCTTCTTAATCTCCTTCTCAAAACTTCTTTAGAATTCATCTGTTAGGTCTTTACCTAATCCTTGCTTTGAATTTAATGATCCAACTCATCAATCTTATCTTCAACATGGTTTACATCTCCCAAGAAATCAACTGAGTCAACTTAATCTCATGATTTCCTTGAACTCATTATCATACTATCATCTAGTAATCTCTAAATTTTGGCATTTGGTCATTACTAAAATACTTGGTCTCTGTAAAGCTTTTTAACTTGACATCAATTGTCTTGCATGGTCAATTCTAATGCTCAATCAACACTAGCATTACTTGGCACTAATTGTAGCTTGGTTGGCACTCACATTACTCGGCATTCCTTAGCATTTTTACTTTATTGCTTAGCTTCACTTAGCTTTCTTGACATAAATAATTACTTTTATTTATCAAAGTCTATCTAATCAAGTGTCCATTTTAACTTCCTTTTTATAACTCAACCTTTCCTCTAGGTGTTATTGTTATGAGAAACTTCTCAAAACTTCTTCATCAATCAAATAGATATGGCATTAAGTTTAGGTAGCAATATATCTTATTAATAAATTTGACATCAATGATAAAACAATAATTGTTCCAATCATAAATTTCCAACAATCTCCCTCTTTGGCATTGATGGCAACATCTCAAATATCTCAATACTAATTGTAGCTTAGTTGCCATATAATCCAAAATATTTTGTTATAGACAATATGATTCTTCTTATATGAATTTATCTCTATAGTACTTTCTCCCTCTTATTTCTTTCTCTATAGGTTTCTCCCTCTTAAGTAATCTATCCCTCTTTGACAATAATGCCAAAGACGTATAGCTATTTTAGTTTCAAATTCTTCATGCATCTGAACTATGCAGATTTTGCATGTCTAGCTAATACTTTTCACCTATCTATGACTAATCTATTGTGTGGCACTAAATTATCTACCTTAGGCACTTCCCAAAGTAGAGTTATATTAAATCACTATGTAGGATATTCCTAGTAGGATATGTGATGCAATGCACCTTGCTTGCTTAAGTAGATTTGATTAGGGGAATCAACCCTAGTTTACCTCTAAGATATTCATGAGAATATTTAGGTAAGGGTTTTGTGAATATGTTAGCAATCTATTCTTTAGTATTCACATATTCTAGCTTTACTTCTTTGTATTGAACTAATTCCCTCAAGTAGTGGTACTTGATAGCAATGTGCTTTGTCTTAGTGTGCATTTTAATCACCCAAAAATATTCATCTAGACTATGAGCCCCCTTTCTAGCATTTTTTGCATAATTTATCTAATACTTATCCTTGATCATATTTCTAAAATTCTATTTATTTGATTCTATCCTATAGTTTGACCACTTTATCCTAAGTTCATATTTAATTCAAAGAACATGTCTCCCTTTTAATTAAATAAAACTCTCCACTCATCTCTTATCCTAAGTTGCACACACATAAAGCATCATTCCTATTTTAAATATAAAATAAAAGGCATTTTTGTATACATGAATGCACAATTTTTTGTGTGAGAGGAATCTTCTTTTTTAAAATAACTTTAATTCTCCTCCACACATTTGAAACCTTTTCAAAATTCAACTCTTCATCACAATTGGTAGAGATTCTTGTGCACATGGATCACTCAAGATGCATTCTCCTCCCTTGATTATGCTTCTTTTGCCTCTTAATCTCTACTCTCTAATTTTATTTAAAATGGAGGGCTCTCTCCTCATTCAAGGATCTTAGGCTCTCATGATATTTTTATATTGCAGGTTTTCTTGGTGATTTTGGAGACTTGAAATAGTCTTGCATTTTAGTATCTTAGCTTAGCTCTCATTCTACTTACATTATGGCATACTTTTTATCTTAGTTTCCTATATGCTTTGGCTTATTTCTCTTTGTTAGCTTGCATTTCATTTAGAATAGCTTGCATTTGCATTACATTTTATTCCAGATTCTTGGATGTTGGTACTCTTGCCTCTACTCTTTGAATCTCTTGTTCTATGGTGCCCCTTCAAAATCCCTTTGCATCTTCTAAATCTATCCTTGGTCCTTATCCATCTAAGCTACAACCTTCAAACCTTCCTTCCATATTGGTATCGTATGTTCCTTCATCTCCTACATTTTTTGTTCCTAACTCTCATATAATACCTTAAGATTAACAAAGATGCTCATCCTTGACAAGTCTTCATTAATCTATCAATCTAAACTAGTCATATCATCCTTATTCATCCACAAATCCTAAGTCTTTTGGAGGCAAGATTAAATTTATGAAAAATGAATATCACTATGTCCCATCTAATCAACATGTGAATGGTAAGAAAAAAAACATTCAAGAGACTGCAAAGGTCTACTACCCATATATATAAATCAAAGAAAATATGAATTCCTAAATCCATCGTTAAATAAATGCACTCTAAAGCATCCAAAGAAAAAGAAAAATCTAAAGCTATATGGATTCCTAAGTCTCTCTTGAATGATTTGAATATTGGAAATAAATCAGATTTGACATTCAAGCTTCCAAAGGCCTCCACTCCATATTCTTCCAAACATCTTCATAAACAAATTTTGAAGCCTTCCACTCCATCTTCTTCCAAAATTGTTCTTCTACCTCATACATCTAAACCTCAAGATATTTCATCCATGATTCCTCCATCATTCAAACACCCTTCAAGGTGTGTGTCAATTTTGATCTTGCCTTATATTTTGGCTACCCTCATGAAATCATCTAAAGCTTTCACTTTCTTTCTATCCATTCTCATTCAGATCTTTCAAGACCTAAACTCTTATCCTCCATACACTCTTCCTACTATTATCTCCCTTCCATCACCCTATTAGTATATTTGATCATACCTTTCTATGGTCTTGGCTTATCATAAACTATCTTTCCTAAAGGAGAACTATCTAAATTGAAAACCTATTTCAAAAGAAATAAAAAGAAATTAAAAATAGAAAAAGAAAAAAAAAATGTGCCTTGGTGAAAACCACTTCTTATGGCACCCTGTTAGCAAAAGTAAAAAGAAATAAATGTGTCCTACGGTGAAAACCACTTCTTGTGGTTCCTTGGATAAGTACCATGTTGAAGACTTGGTAAACAGGCATCATGCATAATTCTTCCATCATCCATCTATTCCCTCTTCCTCTTTGATCTTGACAATGTTGAGCTATCCTTGCATATTGGCTATCTTATCCATGAGATTGTCTATTGTGCTTTCTCATTCATTCATAATCTTTATATCTAGCTTCATTCTTATTGTTCTATCCCATTGTTGTTGTATCTAGTTGACCCCTTGGTCTTGATCATACTAAAGAAAAATATGCTTATTAAGCCTCTTGACACGTCCACTCTCTTGGATTACATTCTTTCATTCTATCTCACTTATTGTCTTCCACTACTTATGCCATATGTTATCTTTCTTGTTGGTTCCAGTGCTTATCCTACAAGCTATCTTTCTCGTTGCTTCAATTGCTTATCCAAAACCTATTTTATATGGCTATCTTTCCTAGCTTGGGTAATCTTGAGGAGTCAAGTCCTTAAGGATCACTTTCACTTGCTCCATATTCCTTTCATATCCATCTCTGCTTATCCACCAGCTTGTTGCTCCATCATGTCCTACACCTTGCTTAACAATGAAAAAAAATGGCATGATCTTGCTTGAGAACTAGTGATCTTTAAACCCAAAAAACCATATATGATGTTGAAAAAAGCCTAAAAATTAGAAAATGTCCTAAAAAAAGTGATCATCTTAGTGAAAACCTAGCAATAAGTGCTTTAATGTATTATCAAAAAAATCAAAGAATACAAAAAATTGAAAAAAAAATCTGCCAAGTGGTGAAAACCTAGAAATGGGTGCTACTTGAGACCCTTGCACCTATGTCTATTAGTCTTAATCATTTCACAACATATTTTCTATCTTGCAATTTTCTCTTATCCTTATCTTGGGGGCATTACTACTTAGCTTATAAGGGTCTCCTTATGCATTATGGTTTCTTTAGAAAATCATGCAAACATTGTTCCTCAACACTACCCCCTTGACATCAAGTGTTTCTCAACACTTTTTGGATACTCTACCCACGGTCTAGGATGTTGCAATATTTATCCCTATCAGATTCAAATCTTGAAGAAATGGCCAGTGACATTCACACACACACACTTAAATAGTTAAACTTGTTGAGCTATGATGAACTTAACCTTCTTTGTGTTATTTATGACAATTTCTTTACCAAGTTTTCCCTCCCTAATAGCCTTTCGAGGATGTTATGGACTAGAAGACTGGGGGCATGGGGCATGTTTACTTGCTTTCTACTTATGGGTGTACTTTATTTATCTAAGGTGTTTGGATCATTCATGTGTGTCCTACTTGACACTTTGACTTAAAATGTATCATCCTTGTTTGTTTTTGCAAGACCACACTCAGGGGTTATCCTGGCACTCATGCCTTGATACAAGTGTAATCTTGCTATACTAAACTTAGGAAATCTAACTGTGTTAATCATCTTGACTTACATGTCTTTGATGCTTAGGTTGGATTCCCACATTTCTATCTAACATAGATCATATTCATATCCTCATAGTTTATGTTAGTGATGATTGTATGATCTTTTGATGTCCCTAATAAAGCTCAATGATAAAAAGTAAGACCTGCTTATGTAACTCATACAATTGTACCTTTTCATACTAGCTTGCATTCTAGGGTTCATTATAGCTTAGCTTTGTATTTTTCATGTTGAGAGAGCTCTCTTCTTTATCTTTCATGGACATGTTAGCTAATTGTGTTCGTCCTTCTCTTGCCTCTTCTTGATCTCATCTTATCCCTTGTTTCCTATTTCTTGCTTCTTTTCTATCTTTCCATCTCATCTAATTCTTTTGAGCTATCTTTTCTAATCTCAACATTCTGGATCCATTTTTAGGATCAAAATTCAAATTTGTGTTCATCTTTCTAGTCAAAATTTCTTCCTTCTTCTATGTAGTTGGTACCTATTGATGCTTAATCTTTGAATCTTGTTGGGGCAATCATCATTTCCACTCTTTTCCACTCTTTTCTTTCATTTCTATTTCATCTCATTTCATCTTTCTTCTTTCTTTGACTTAAATCTTATGATTTATCTTTCTTGGTTAAACTTAGCCAAACTAGGGCATATCTTTATTGCTCGGTGGTCACTCTTTGGTCTTAATCTCTTATCTATCATCATGAACTTTTCTTTGTTATGATTTGATCAAATCTAGCATAATTTTGCATCTCTTCTATCTCATTTCTATTTCAATCTCGAGGGGGCAGGAATATTCTATCATTCTTACAAATTGATTTTTGCTACAACTATCTATTTTCTCTTGATCTATCTACTTTATTTTCTTGACATATCAATGCTCATCTTGGGTATTGATATTATCTTTTCTCTCTCCAAATGTTCAATATTGATGTTAAATAGACTATGCATTCAAGATCTGCCATCTCTATGTTCTTTGTTCTTTAAAGTTAGATCTCTCTATCATCTTGGCTTCTTCATTCTTTGACCTAATGTGTTCATAGGTCAGTCACACACTAGTCAAAGAGGGGAAAATGTAATCACCCAAAAATGGTCATCTAGACTATGAGCCCCCTTTTTAGAATTTTTGCATAATTTATCTAATGCTTATCCTTGATCAAATCTCCAAAAAATCATTTATTTGATTATAACCTATTATGTGACCATTTTATCCCAAGTCTCATATTTAATTAAAAGAACATGCTCTATTTTAATTAAATAAATTCCCCACTCACCTCTTATCCTAGGTTGCACACACATAAAGCATTATTCCTATTTTAAATATAAAAGAAAAGGCATTTTTGTCTACACGTGAATGTACAATTTTTTATGTGAGAGAAATCTTGTATTTTTAAAATAAATTTAATTCTCCTCCATAGATTTCAAACCCTCTCAAAAGTTAACCATTAATTGTGATTGGTTGAGATGCTTGTGCACATGGATCACTCAAGATGTATTCTCCTCCCTTAATTATGCCTCTTTTTTCTCTTAATCTCTACCATCCATTTTTCTTTAAGAGGAAGGGATCTCTCCTCATTCAAAAATCTTAGTCTCTCATGTTGTTGTTATGCTACAAATTTTCTTGGTGATTTTGGAGACTTGGAACATTCTTGCATTTTTGCATTTTAGTTTAGCTCTCATTCTACTTACATTATGGCATACTTTTTAGCTTAGTTTCCTTTATTCTTTAGCTTAGTTCTCTTTGTTAGCTTGCATTTCATTTAGAATAGCTTGCATTTTCATTGATTTTTATTCTAGATTCTTGGATATTGATACTCTTGCCTCTACTATTTGAATCTCTCATTCTATGGTGCACCTTGCAAGAGTTGCATAACTTTGGTACATTTGAAAGCCACTACCTCACTTTCTTGCACCTTTGCACATCATAGATAGAGAATTATAAACTTCCTCTTGAGATGCCCTCTTTCATAGGTATTCTCAAGAGTAATGGTTTATAGAAGCATGACATTTTTTATACCTAAATGCATCATTCAATTCTTTGAAATGTTGATAGCACTTGTAGATAACCACTGGATCTATGATTTATTCTTTCATACCTTTCAGTAACTATTTGATCCACATAATATTTGAACAATTCACTACAACTTCCACATACTTGAATTCAGCTATAGATTGTGAAATCTAATTCTACTTCTTTCTTTTCTATGACATCAATCTCTTTCCTAGAAAGGTTGCACCTCCACTAGTGTTTTTTTTGTCATCAATATTTCCTACCCAATCTGAGTCAATGAACACCCTTAGTTGAAACTTATCATTTCTTTTGTAATACAATCCATAGTCTTTTGTACCTTTCAAATATCTCATTATCCTTTTGACTACCATCATGTGATTCTCTTTAGGATTTACTAAAAATCTAGTAACTATCCCAACTATCAAAGAAATATCTAGCCTACTATAAACAATGTATTGTAGTTTTCCAATCATGGATTTGTATAGGGTCAAGTTCACATCAATAGAATCATCAGTCTTAAATAGCTACGTCCAATAGACATAGGTGTACTCACTAGCCTAGAATCTTCCATACTAGAAGTCTTTATTATCTCCTTGATATATTTGGATTGTATAATGAAAATACTAAACTTCATTTGACACACTTGTAATCCAACCAAGATTTTGATTTCACCAAACATAGATATTTCTAATTCCTTCTTCATTTCACCAACAAATCATTTGTATAATGCTTCTCTTCCTTCAAATATAATGTCATCAAAAAATATTTCAAAAAACAATACTTCATTGTTCTTTCCATTCTTCAAATATAGGTTATTGTTATCATTTGTCCTTTCAAAACCAATCTTTACCAAATAGTTATGTAATATTTCATATCATGCTCTTGGGGCTTGATTCAATATATAGAGGGCTTTGTTCACTTTACATACCATGTTCTTCTTGTTTGGATCAACAAATCCTTTAGGTTATTCAATTATACTTCTTCTACTATAGCATTTTAAAATGCAGATTTGGCATCCATCTAATATACCTTGAAGTTATTTTAGGCTAAGTATGCAAGTAAAGTTCTAACTCCTTCAAGTCTTGTCATAGGAGCTAAATTTTCTCCATAATCAACTCCTTCTTGAGCATAACCCTTGCATGCCAATATCACCTTGTTTCTTGTTACTTATCCATTCTCATTGAGCTTGATCCTAAAAACTTACTTTTTTCCAATGAAATTTTTGTCTTTAGGTCTTGGCACTAAAGTCCAACTATTGTTCTTCACAATCTAGTTAATTTCTTTATTCATTACCTAGATCCAACCTTCATTGTCTAAAGCATCCTTTATTGACTTAGGCTCAAACTCATAAAGTAAGCATGTATTATATTTGAGTATTCTTCTTTTCATAACACTTGATTCAACATCACCAATGATTTTTTCATGTTTATGATGTCTTCTCACATATTTTTCTAGCATAGGTAGTTTCCTTCTCTGATCTTCTTCAGGTTCATCTTGAAAATTAATGTCAAGTTCATTTGATCTTCCTTATTTTGGTTCTAGTTTAGGTTTTTCATGCTCAACAGTTTCTATCTAATTTTCAATATTACCTATCTATGGCTCGATATCTTTAGTCTATTATTTGGCACCCACTCTCTATTTTTCATAAATATGCATTTACACTCCATTTCCTATCTAATGGGAATTTGCAACTTGACTTGTCTATTCACTTTGAGTGTTGGGAACATCATCATCCACATAGATTAATGTACTATAGTCTTTAGGTTCTTCATTACATGAAGTGTCAACCCTTTCTACAAACTCATCAACTCTCACATTTGCACTTTACAACTTTGTTAGTGTTAGAATTTAAACACTTATAAGCTTTTCTTTTGGTGGAATAACCTAGGAATATGTCTTCATCACTTTTTGTATCAAGCTTTCTATTCCTATTATCTTTTATTATATAGCATCTACTACCAAATATTTTGAAATACTTGACATTAGGAGCATAACCATACCGTAATTCAAAAGGTGTAGCATTTGTACCTTTGTTGAATTGTACTCTATTTAGGGTATAAATAGTAGAGTTAACCACTTCACTCAAATAAAACTATAATATATTCTTCTCCATCATTAATGTTCTTGTAGAGTCTGTTATTGATTTTTTTCTCCTTCCAGCATTCCATTTTGAGAAGGGGTCCTTGGTGCTAACATATGTCTTTTGATTCCTTTGTCATTGCAAAATGTATTGAACTCATGTGAAATGAATTTACCACCTCTATCAATTCTCAAACACTTTAGATTCTTCACTATTTCTTTTTCAACTCTAGCTAAATACCACTTAGATAACTTTTTTTTTTTAAAGATTTATCTTTAAGAAAGAACACAATCATCATTCTAGACTAGTCATCCACAAATAAAATAAAATAAAATTCTCCACAGTAACTTTGAATACAAATGGGTCCACAATGGTCAGTGTGAACCAATTCCAAAATATCACTAGCAGTATATAATTTTCTCTTAAAACTAGACTTTATCATCTTTCCCAATTGACATTGTTCATACATAGCATTGTCAAGATTCTTTGGTTTAGGTAACCCTCTTAATTTCTTCATCTTATTGATATTCAACAAATTGTCAAAGTTTATATGACATAATGTTTTGTGCCACAAGAAAACATCTTCTTGTTGTGTAAACAAACATGCCTCACTTGATAGGTCTAGATAGAATAAATTATCTCTCGTCTTCTCACCGATTCTAATTTTCTTATCATCACCATCGTGTATCTTGGCCTTTCTATTATGAAATTCAACTCTGTAACCTACACTAATAGAATTTTGGCAAATAAATGACTATGTGACTAAAACGTTTAGTCATAAGACTAAAATTTTTAGTCACATGACTAAAATTTATTAAATTCAAGTAATGTTTTATCATTTATAAATATAAGTGACTAAATAAATGACTAATTTGGTCATCAATTAAAATTACAAGGTTAGACAAAGATAAGTCACTAAACAAGTGATCAAATAAATGAATAAACAATTGGTCACTAATAAAGAATCACCCAAACAAATGCCTAAATAAATGATTGATATATTTTATATCATATTAGTATAATCTTTAACTTTTTTATAACTTATATTACTCACCTATAGTGTTTTTGTCTTCATGTTCATCCATCATATTAAAGAACATGAGTCATCACTCTATATATTTTCCTTTATATTGTATCATTCTACAAATTTAATTATCATGAGATCAAAACCCTAGTCTGGAACCCTTGAAGAAGCAATGATTCTAATATAAATTCTGTTTATAAACTAATTAATTGGATAAATCAAAACCATTTGCCTTGTGACCACTTATATTTGATGTAATGCAGTCCCCTCTTATGATTGTTGCTCCAAGGCCATAGCGATGAAATATTTTAGGGAATTAAACTCACAAAGATAACATTTAAAGCAATATGTAGTTCACATATATGAGAGAAAAGAAAATAGTATCATTAGCCAATGACTAGATATTACAAGTACATCTCCATTATTTCTTAAATTAGATTGAAGCATCAAAATTGCAAAATGAAATGACATAGAATAAAATAAGCTCAAAGAATAGATTGAAAAATATTATGAAACTACATAAAAATATTTTTAAAAATAATGTAAAATAAAGGCTATAATGTACTCTTTAAAGTATATATGTTATCTTTCTCACTTTCTCACTTTGGATCTATGGTTTTAGCTTAATGTTAGTGCTAATGAATTTGTCCATCTATATCGAGAATAAAAAGTCTGAATTTACAAAAAATATTCAGTTGTGGAACACTCAAAAAATTGTAGTTAAGTCCTTCAAACTAGTAAATATTGTCACATGCTATCTTGTCAGTCAATTGAATAGTACCTTTGCCTTTTATAACACATGGAATATCATTAACAAATTTAACACTTCCACCATTGTATGGACCAATATCTTCAAATTTATCTTTATCACTAGTCATATGATTGGAACATCCACTATCAATTATCCATCTATCACTTTTTTTTACATAAGAAATTAATGCAATTTTCTCATCTTCATCAAAATCTTCTTTCATAGAAACATAAACAACTTTATCATCATTGCTCTTAGGTTCATTATTAGTTCTTTCTTTGGCAATATAACAAGATTCCTTACCTTTTCCATCTTTGCTTTCATCATCTATTCTTCCTTTGTACTTGCTTTCCTTCCTTTCATCCTTACCATCTTTGTCAAGACATCTAGCAAGAACATGACCAACTTTGTTGCATGAAAAATAAATGATAGGTAATTTACATGATAGAAACAATATTACCTCTTCCTCTTCCAAAACTTTTTGCAGTAAGGGCTTCAATTTCATCAATGACATCATCAAAACTATCACTTTCACTCTTCACATGTTTTCATTTCTTCTTGCTAAGAACTAGTTGTGACTTTAAAGAAGATTCAATAGTAGTTGGTGTGTAGATATCAGAGTTAGACATCTCAAAAGTAGTAAATCTATCAATTACACCTTCTAAGATTAGATTTTTACCTAGTGTACATTTGAGTTCTTGGATTGTAGAGATTCTAATGGCATAGATAGGGAGTAGAGTCCTCAATACCTTACTTATGACTGTTTCATCTTTTATTTCTTCATTTGTACCTCAAATAGCATTAGCAATCTCTTTAACTCTTTTTTAGCATTGTACTATGGTCTCACCTTCTATCATTATCATGTCATCAAATTTACCTCTCAGGCTTTCTGATTTTTCTCTTAGAACATTGTCATCACCTCCATATATGGTCTTCAGTTTGTCTCACATCTTCTTTGCACTATCATAGTCTTTTAGGTCATCAAACTCAACATAACTTAGGGATAAGGCAATCTCCAACATTTCTTGGTTGTGTTCTAGCTTTTATTTTAGTTTTTTAGCACTCAAAGGAGTAGTTTTTATCTTTACATATACATTTTCTAGGAAATTGACAACAGCATCACTGATATTGGATATGTGCAACTTTATCAAGGTCTATCATGTATGAAAGTTCTTCTTGTTAAACTTGGGTACATCTCTCTTATTAGTCATGATCTTTAGATACCTTTAAGCTTTTCTCTGTAAGCATTGAGCTATGATACCAATTGTTAGAACTATATAGAATAACTAAGAGGGGGGGTGAATTCGTTACTCAAGGTCAATATGTACCACTTGAACAATTAAATAATAAACATTTCACTATCTTGTTTATCCTATTGTTGCTTGGGGTATACTGTAAAACTTTCATAAGCATAAATTGCATTGCATAATGAAAACATTATCAAATGTAAACATACATAAAGCATTCATCACAATTTTAACATTAGGATTTCTTTGTGGAAACCCAATTTGGGAAATATCATTAGCAACATGTTACTCTTTTTCACTCTTTCAAATTGAGCTCTGTTAGGAGCCAACGCTATTAAAGGTTACAAAACACATTGTTAAATGTGACCTAGTTAGAGGATTTAATCACCCTATTAGGAGTGGCCTTGTAAAAGGACTTTGATCATTCCATTTAGAATGTCACCTAGTTAACGATTTACACAAATTGTTAACTCTTCAAATGATTGTTAGGTCAACCTCTGTTAAAAGGATTTCAATATATATTGTTTACAATGACTAGAAATAAAATAGTAGGTTTTGATTTGTGTGATTACAACTCACTTTTTTTAATTCAAATCTCTATTTGGTCCTTGTGTTGATTGGCTAATCATTTTTTCACTTTCATCTCTGATCTTGATTTGCTTAGAGACCCTTCAAGAAATCAATCCACTCTTCTCAATAACACTTAAGCCTTCTACTTAGATTCAATTATCAACATCAACATCACCTTTGAATGCTTTCTCTATTAGCTTCATAATCACTCACACTCGTGTTACTGATCAAACTTGCTTTGTATATCTTTCTTCACATACACATACACACACACAATACTAATTGTTTGGCTTTGTATCTCATTAAGTATTGGGTGAACCCACAATAGTGGTTTACACTTTTTTGGAGGAAGAAATCCCTGCAAAAAAGCATGCATGAGAAAAATTATTGAAAGAGTTTCAATAGAAACAAAAATTAAAATTTTCTATCGAAACAAATTATTGCCTTAGTTTCGATCGAAACTAAAATATTATGTTAGTTTCGATCGAAACTAAGCAAGAAGTTTCAATTGAAACTAAGAAACCCATGGGTGGTTAAGAAACTGTGCATGGGTTTCTTATTTTCAATCAGAACTAAGAAAATGGCGTGCCAAACCCTAAGCTGCACGACATAAAAGGGGGCCCAGAGTTTTGTCCACTCATTATTTCAATCAAAACAAGGAAAGTGACTGGCATCCACCCCATCAACCGTCCAAAAAAGGTACAAAATACTTGTTTTTTCCCTTCTTATGTTGTTTCAGTTAAAATTTATGTGTTTTTAGTATTTAAATATATGTTTCTTTGTATATTTTATTGTTTTTTATGTATGCACTTTATATGTGTGTGTGTGTGTGTGTTTGTATATATACATATGTATCATGTGTATATAAATGCATATATATGTATGATACGTGTATGCATATATATACATATATATATATATATATGTATGTATATATGCACACATGATATGTACATATATATGCATATACACATGATATGTACATATATATGCATATACACATGATATGTAGATATATGTGTATATGTGCATATATATACACATATCACATGTGAAATGTATATATGCATATACACATGATATGTATATTTGCACATATCACGTGTGTGTATGCATATATATGTATATATCCTAATGCTATCACTCACCATAATTCCAATGATAACACTAAATATTTTCCTAATCGTAACATTAATTTTAACCATATCCTAAAACCTAAACCTAACCTAGGTAACTATAACTATATCTCTAACCTAAGGATGGCCCTATATATAACTATATCTTCAACCAAAAATCTAATGTTAACATTAAGTATGAAACAAATCCTAACCTCAACTCTAGACCCTTACTATAATACTTATCCTAACCCTTAGGCTAACCTTAAACATAAATAAACCCATATACATTAT